>CM073731.1:116265007-118739006 GCA_037113605.1 Calophaca sinica
ATCCGAAAAGCTTGACCGCTTCTTTTCTTTTTTATTATGAGCTTCTTTTTTTCAAACATATATAGTGTATAAAATATTAATTATGATGATAATAATAATAATTTATAATAATAATAATAATAATAATAACTCTAGAAAATTAATTCTAATTCCAACCAAATTTTTTAATTAGTTTAGATATTTTATTTTTTAATAACTAAGAATAATTATTAAGAATCCAATTAAGATTAAAGTTTTAAATTATATACTTTATTTTCTTAATATAAAACTATCGGTATACCGGTTCATATACTTCAAAATTTTGAATTAAAATAAAAATAATATTAACGTTACATTTTAAAATGCATGTCCTTTCACTCTATGTATTTTTCTTGTTATTCTATTTTTAAATTTGGAGTATATGTATTAGCTTGTTGTTTTATACTTTCACTAAGATTGTATTGAGAATTTTCTCACCTGTTAGTGGAACGTATTTTTTTTAACAAAGCAACATAAAAATTAATATTAATATTATATTATAAAACTCATACCCTCTTTGGTAATTATACATTTAAAAGTAATTTTGATTAATATCATCCAAACAAATTTCATTTTGTCAAATGTACATTTGCGAAAAAAGTATCCAAACAAAAATCACGTTACGGTAAACTCAATTTTGACCAAACGTCCGTTTGCAAAATGACGTTGAATCAAACGTCGTTTGCAAACTTTAATCCAAACGGGCCCGAAGCCCTTAGTAAATTAGAGTGGGTGGTTGGCTTTCAATAAGGAAATACTCCATCTGGAATGAATTATAAGCACCTGGAGCTAAATTTGGTTCATTGAATAACCAATGTATTTGGTTTAATTAGACCAAATACATTGGTTATTCAATGAACCAAATTTAGCTCCATGTGCTTATAATTCATTCCAGAGGGAGTATTTCATAATAGAAATGTAATAGATTCAGGATCTAATATTAATAAACCCGGTTTCCCTAGGCTTTTCCTAATTGATTTCTCTTTAGTTCTTGCGTTATTACTTTGATCTCGTTATTTACAATTCAATAATTCAATTGTTTGCTCTCAAAACGATTATTTTCGTTCGTCTAAATAATAAGGATCTCTATAAATTTAGTACTCACGCATTCTCTATGAGTTCGATATTTGGAGTCTTAAAAATACTCCACTATTATTACGAGTTATGATCGGTTTCACTTGTCTGAGCCGCGATAGCGGACGCAACCAGAGGCGTGGCATCTGCGCACCCCAGCACCGACGCCTGCTGCGTTCTCTCTGCACAACTGTACCTGAGCACCGTCACCACCGCATCCCCTGTGAATGCAAGCTTCTCTCTCCCTTGGCCCACTGCCTTCTCTTCCCGCAGAGTGACTCGTACCGCGTGAGGAGGAAGATAAGGAGAACGTGCCTATTGTAACTTCAAGTACGAGCAGCACCACCCAACATACGCATCATTCCCATCAAATTGACAATTCTAGATTTCTTCAGCTAGGGCACACATGCCTCTTTTCTTCCCCTTCGCGGCCTCGTCTTACATTTGCGCTGGAACGGTACCTGGACATTATTTTCATTCTTCTTCTTTTTCTTTATTTTCATTCTTCTTCTCTTTCTATTTTTCACTCATTTATGCTCTTCTATTGTGGTGAATAATAGCTTTTTCTCCTCTATCGCAAGAAGCTCGGATGGGAGTGAGGTATAGTCTTTTCCCCAATTTTTAATTTTACCTTTTCTTAATTTTTCCCCATTTTCACTAAGAAATGTTTAACTATATACCCTGTTTTGTACCTGAGACGTGAAAATGCTGCCCCAGAAGCAAGATGGGTGAAAATTATGGGGAAGTAGAATATAATATGTTTGGTGAAACAAGAAGATGCTTTCATACTTCTTATCAAAACATGGTTCTACTTTCCCTGAATATTATCATATATTAACTTTTGTTCTTCTCCTATTTGTTGTGGGTAGCCTTGAGAAAGACTAGTAAGGACTAAGGAGTCTACCATTAATGCTTCTGTATTGTGAGTAACCTTTGTAGCTTCCATGATGTGTCTTGATGACACAATGTTCTCATTTGTATGAACGATAAGGTAAATACCAAGCTGAATAAAGAACATTGCTTTCTTAAATTTTTTAGGTAAATATTTGTCATGCAGAAATGTTCCCATTGGGTGGCCTTTCATGTTCCTTAGCATTTGGTGAAGACCAGGTGAATAGAAAAGATAAACCCAATAATCAGAGGATCTTGGAAGATAAACCCAAGAGCATTATAACCGGTACCGAGAGCCTACAAGTGATCTCATTTTGGCCATTTAGTTTACTAAAATTTTAGAAGTTAATTCATTATTAAATATTGAACTTTCATACCTAAGAACTAGGCTGGTTAGTTATTTCACAAGCTGATTTTTGTTTTCTGTTGTACTAGTTGGTGGCTGGAGACAAGGAAGTTCTTGAAGGATACCTCTACTTGATTAGTGTTTTCTGTTGTCCTCTCCCTGTCCCTATTTGTTTAAAAGATTTCCCAGTAATGAATTGCTTAATGTTTCTTTAAAAACTTAATAAATTATAATTGTTTATAATTGTACTACTCTTGGCATTACAGATGTGTTGGTTTCCATGCGTAGAATCTTGATTTTGCTCTTAGAAGTTGGATGTGTCGAGGTAAGTTTATTCCAACTTTAGAAGTGTGTTGCACAATTGCTAAAGTTCATTACTGTGAGATACATCATGAAAATAAGAGCTTTTTGTCAAATTACTTAATTATTAGATAGAACATGACTCAACAAAATAAAACTAGTAGTTAAGATCTAAGAATAACGTGTGTCATTATTGCAGGTTGACACTGTGGTGGTCACTGAACTCTCCAAGCCCCACACTTCGTACTGCAGGTTATGTTTAGTTTGTGAAGTTCTTCCTTTCTGGTTAATTGTAATTTGTAGCATTATATATGCCATATGTTTTCTATGCCCCTTAATTTGGGTGATGTTACGAGTAAGAAGTCAAATGATTTATGGTTATTTGTACACCTTCTCTGTAGTTTGCGAGTCCAACTCAATTCATTTCAAGAATCATATGATAGGGCACATATATCAGTTAATGACCTTGTCATCAAGGCAGTGTATATTTTTACTGAAAAACATATTTGTGCTTGCAATATGCAAATTGTCTTTCCTGCTTTTTGGTTATCAATTTATAATTTGAAGTCCTCTTTAATACTAGGTGCTCGATGAACTTAGAGAATTGCTTGTTGGATCTTGGTTGCTGCCTCCTCGGATGATCAAGATCCTATGAGTTGGTTGATTTCTCAATCCTACTGGTTTATTTTTCTCTGGTTAATGTTTTCATGAGCTATAGGAAATTGATTTAATGTTATGGTTTGGAATTATTGTTTTCTTCTTGGGTAGAAATTTTAGTATGTTCCTGAGTTTTTATTTTATTTTAACTGTTCAAATCCTCTCTGTATGTTTGGAAATCAGGCGGACGAGTTACATTCTCCCAACCAATTTTTGCAGCAGTGAGCAGTGGTTCCAATGTAAACATAAAGGGTCAACAGATCAAATTATTTCACCAGTTGTACTGAAATTTGTCTTGAAGTTGTGTACTTGCTTGTGATGAATATTTTTTTTCCCTTCTCATATGTAAAGATTTTCGTGTAAAACTCATAAGTTGCAACAAAGTAATCAAAATGAAATAAATCTCATTACCCTTAGAGCTGTTATATCTATTGGCATAAATGTATACATGTATTTTTTGGTAATGGTTACAGTTTGATGATGAACGGGTTAAAAACATTATATTTCTATTTTTTTTTAAAACGTAGTAGTGACCGATTTAGCGACCAATTTTATAATTTTTTTTACAAAATCAGTCACTAAATCGGTCTCTAAAATCAGTCACTAAACCGGTCTTTAAAATCGATCACTAAATTCGGTCTCTAAATCGGTAGCTACAAATTCGGTCACTAAATCAGTCGCTAATAATTAGCGACTAGTGGTTTAGCTACTGATTTTTGTTGGTCTCTAAATCGGTTGCTAATGATACTTACTAACAGGAGGGAGAGTAAGTCGAGATGTGAGACAGTGAGATGAATTGTGTTTTGAGTTAGATAGATGATTGGGTCAGACTGAATGAGATGAAAAATATGACTAGTGATGGTACTTGGTACAAATTGTTATAATGAAAGGGTCAAAATATAAATTTTAAAAATAGTAAATAGTATTTTTAATTTTTTAGGGGGTGTAAATGCACACTCTGAGTTAAAGAATACTGAAAAAGTGCAAGGTAGGAGTTTCGAGTTCAAACATAAGAAATTAACAATTCTAAGGTAGGAGTTTCGAGTTCAAACATAAGAAATTAACAATTCTAACACTTATTAATAACTTTTACCTATAAAAAAAAATTCTTAGATTCGCGTATCCCTTGTATTTTGTTTTCTTAATACATTTTCTTATAAAAAAAATGTGACTTTCGAAAAATACTGTCCCCTCACCATCCATTAAAGACAAAAAACACTGTCACCTCCCCCTCCATAAAAAACACTTAACCGGGCTCACCAGCACTATAATTGATGAAAGTGCTGCAAGTTTAGTACCACTTGTTCTCGATGACTCGATAAAATGTGGTCCTCACTGACCTCTCGTAATTTTTTTTTTAATAATACTGACATTGTAAGTTGTTTTGTTTAATAATACTGACGTCGTAAGTTGATCAGGATGAAAAAGACGACTTTCATGTATTGTGACTTTTCTAGAAAATATGCAATTATTGTACGTACTCTTTAAAATTTTACCAACTTAGGGCACCTCCATCAGAGGTTCGTGAACTCTAGTTCGCCAGCGTGTCATCACCAAGAATGGATTTTTGCTCAGTTCGTAGTTTGAGTGCGACATTTGGCGAACAGTTCGTGAACAGGTTCGTTGGGACGGAGCTGTTCTTCGCGCGTTCGTTGAGGAAAAAGGTGGGGTCGAGAACAGATCGTGGTGGGTTCGCTGATGGAGGGAAGAAAAAGCAGAGCTCTAGTTTGCTGATGTGGGAAGGGAAGAACCCAAAGTGGGTTCGCCGCTAGAGATTCTCTTATGTCTTGAATAAGTTACGCTTTTGTATGTTCTTCATTGTACTGGCATAAGAATCTACAACACACCAAAAATGTTTGGATTCCGTTTGATGCATTAAGAGATAATTACTCCCACCGTCAATTTTTATTAGTCTTTTTTTAAGAAATTTTGTTAGTATTTATTATATGTCGTTCAATTCAACATTATATTAATTACATTTTTTTCAATTATATCTTAAAATATTTATTGTCAAAAGAAAAATAAGTATAACGAAGTAATAAACAGTGAATGATATTATAGAAAAAAGATTAATAATTTTATCAAGAATAATAAAATTTATTAATTTATTTAATTTGTGTAAATTAACTTTTAACTATATCTAAAAAGGATGGGATACTAGTCTGTATAATATGTCTGCGAGTGTGAAGACAAGTTTACTCCGAAGCGATAAACAAATCAATTTCAATTTTTTATACATTTATGCTGACAATGGAGGGAACACGATCATGAATTTCCATAATTTTCCATAAAAAGCTCACAAAAATTCCCACCATTCATGTGGGCTAGGGCTATGGCTACATGCCACGTTCTATATTCTTTTAATTTATATATGACTGAAAAGTCAAACGTGCCCTCGTACGTGTTTATATTGATGAACCTAAATATAAATAATATTCCTTCCGTCCCGATATATATGTTAATTATATTTGGTTAAATCACATAATTTAAGAAAAAATAATAAATAAATAAAAAAGTGACAATTTTATCAAATTAACTTTATTAATTATTGATGTATTAACTATTATCATAAATACAAAGTGAAGTATTTGAGGGTACAATTAGTAGAAAGCGCTTAATATACATTGAAAATAGAAAATAACATATTTTGGGACAATTTTTTTTATAAGTGTAACATATATACTGGGACGGAGGGATTACTTCGTGTCAGAATAAACATGAAAAGAGGGGACAGAAAAACAAGATTGTTGTTTTTTTTATGATAAAAATATAGTCATTAAATTGCATTGTATACTCTCGATAAAATTTATATATAATTTAATTTAATTTATTATCAGTCGCTACTTCAAGTGACTTTCTTTCTAAGATCCAATCGTTGTGTACAGAGTATATAGTATTTTTTATGATGTTACCCAAATTTCTATGTGCATATATAGGCTAATAAATTGCTGTTAAAACACCCAAACCATCTCGTACCACTCATTACAAGCTAAAAGAAGTACAGAAGAAGAGCTTCTAATATACATATCATCGGCATGGGAGAAGCAGCAAAAAGGTAAAAGTAAATGATACTCTGATCATAAAACTTGTGATTTTGTTTGATTTTAGGGCATTTGATTACGTATCCACTATATAGTGGCTAAAGAAGTAAACACCATTTGAAAAATTTTAATTAACAATGGAAAAAAATAAAAACCGTTTCTAATTACGTTAGAGACGCCAAATTAAACACTAGTTTCATTCAATTCGTTTAAAATTTTCGCTGGTAATTATTTTTTTCTATAATGGTGAAAAAGCTTGAATTTATTAATGAATTTTTATAACAAATAGGAGTTCCAACCTACAAAAGCACATATGTGGGATTAATCTCGCACTCAACATTTGTAAATGATAAAAAAAAAAAAAGAGAGAGAAACATTTTAGAAAAAGTCATTAGGTTGTATATATAAATCTATGCAAAAAAAAAAAAAAAAAACTTTACTATAGTCATCCATAAAGCGAAATCTAAATTTGGTCAATGTAAAATAGAAATTATATATGTGGCATGCATCTATATAAGCAGACTCATATATATATATATATATATATATATATATATATATATATATATATATATATATAGCTAACACATGTATTCACTTGCTTAGGTATGCAGTAGTGACAGGAGCTAATAAGGGGATTGGTTATGGAATATGCAAGAAATTGGCTTCAATAGGTAGTATTGTGGTGGTGCTTACAGCAAGAAATGAGAAAAGGGGTTTGGATGCTGTGGAAAGATTGAAAGAGTTAGGCCTTTCAGATTTTGTGGTTTATCATCAACTTGATGTCACTGACCCTGCCAGTGTTGCTTCATTGGCACAATTCATCAAAACCAAATTTGGGAAACTTGATATCTTGGTGGGTGTGTGTATATATATATATATATATATATATATATATATATATATATATGAAAATTTAATTTCTTCACTCCTTTTAACTTGTCAATAGAGTTTGCTTGTATTTGGGACCATTGGGTTTCAAATTCTCAAAGGACAAAGAACTAGAAGTTTCTCTTGATTTCATCTATTTGCATAAGGTATATATGTTTGACTTTGACATAATATTGGTGCAGGTGAATAACGCAGGTGTTCCCGGGGGAATAGTAAATGGCGAGAATGTTCTTAGAAGGGTAAGGTTCCTTCTTTATCTATACAACGCCCTATGGATTATAGAACACATATAGATGAAAGTTTCACATATATAAGAGTAACTTTTCTAGACATTTTTTTGGGTTATATTATTGAGTAAGACAAAAAAGTGAACTATATTAGAAATTGAGTTGTATTCAAGAATCAATTAAGATGGTAAGGAATAAATTGAGTTGGATTAGTCCTATATTGGTTCGTCAAAAAGTGGAAGTAAACAATGATCTCCTGGTACGGCCCAATAGTCAATAACGCCTAAAACAAATTTTTTTAGAGACATTGTTGCTTTAAGTGAAATAGCTCTATATTGGGCCTTTATGTTTTATAAAAGGCCATTATTAAATATACCCCTACCTTTTGAGTATACCCATCAAAGATGCGAATTCTCTAAAATACCCCATATACAAATTGTGTACCGAAAGTTTCAATTTTCGGTATAAATAGTTTTAAAAACAATTTACCGAAAATTGCAATTTTCGGTATACAAATTGTATACCGAAAATTTGAATTTTCGGTAAAATTGTGTTTAAATATTATTCATAGCGGAAATTGAAATTTCAATTTCCGCTATACAATTTGTATACCGGAAATTGTAATTTCCGGTAAATTGTTTTTAAAACTTTTTATATCGGAAATTGAAATTTCCGGTACTACCAATTTCTTTTTACATTCCGGAAATTATGAATTTCCGGTATGAAGTTTTTTTATTTTACACCGAAAATTATGAGTTTCCGGTATACAAATATTTTTTTTATAAAATATATATATTTTTTATGTAGGATTTTTTAAAATAAATATAACAACGAACATGTGAGAGAAAGGTGGTGAACGATTCTTGCGATTTGGGAGCGGTGATTATGCGGATCAAAAAAGAACGAGCGAGTGGCCTTTTAAGTAGTACTAGCACACTTCTCTCAGAAGGTAACCGTGCTGTGGCGAAACAAGCGCAATATAACAAAATGAAAATATAACAATGAAAGATGTGCAAATATAACAAGTTAACATAACAAATATATAACAAATATGATCGTCCTAGCGTCTCCTATGTCGACGCTTCGTCCTGGATGTGGATGCCTCCGTCCCACCCTGCGCTATCTGTAGTGTCTGGGCAATATACTTAGCAAGTAGAGCGGGGTCCATCATCTCATCCTCGGACATCGTCTGGAGAATGCGGTGACTGAGTTCAGCCTCTCAGTCATATCATAACAACTCGGCTACAAATTACAACAAGACATCGGAGAGACATCAGAGGAAATAAACAAATACAAAAAATACATAATGTATATCTAAACACTTACACAATCAGGAGCAGCCTCAGGAGCATCCGGATTGATCAGAAGTGGATGTGACATCCTGCAATAGCACTCCATGTACCTCTCAGTGCACTCAGCTGGATAAGAGACCACGTCTAGTGGGACAGTCGAAATGATAGAGTGCAGAGGAAAAGATAGCCGAACTGTCTGACTACCCTCTCAGGCAGGTACGACACAATAAACGAAGCACACCGAATGTATTCCAAAAACAGGCACGCGGGATGACAATGCGTCCTGTGGCCAGCCCACGGTGTCCAAACAACATCATCAGGTGTCAACGCATCCAGTGCTCTCCTAAAGGGCTCCACCTGGCCATCACCCTTAACAGGCGACCACCTCATGGCTCGTGCCATGCCCAGGGTGATGCCAAGATCCTTCCTATCGCAGATGGTGGGGAAATACTCATATATCCATGCCTGTGACAACAATAACGAATCAACACGCCATACCAATATTTTAAATAAATAATTGTTTACAAAAATAGGCTGCATACCTGAAGAAGTGTCATATATCCGCCAATCTGCTTAGTGTCATGCAGGCTAGTGTCGCCCAGATATCCGTACAAGACGGATAGTGCAGGACTAGGCCATGACACACTACCAACCGCCTGTAAGTCACATACCAAGTCCAGGTACTTGATGTCAATGTATATATGGCTCTTGTCTGCCAAAATGGTATAGGCCAGCAGCAACTTTATGAAGGCCCCGGCTGCATGGTCCCACTCTCCTTCGTCCCTGCGCCTGTCATATGTCGCCATCAAAAAGTCAATACTCATGTGAGTACCCCTCATTTTCCTAGTCTCCCTGCGTGCCTCGTCATATATACACCCCAACAATGCCTGTAAATAAGATATGGCAATGTCCATATCCATCACTGGGGCTACATAGAAAGAGCTGCTGACTTTAAGGCCTAGGAGGCAAGACACATCATCAAGCGTGACGGTCATCTCTTCAAAGGGCAGATGGAAGCTGCTCGTCTCCCGGTGCCACCTCTCTGCAAAGGTGGACACTAAGGCCCTGTCAACCATCTTGAAGCTGCAGTATACCAAGGAGTTTAGGCCGGCCGCCACGACATGGTCCTCTACCTGACGAGGCGCTGGTACTCTTCCTTGTAACCATTTTTGCAACTTCAGAACGTGGGAGGCCACCTTAAGCGCATCACGCTCCTGCACACAAATAAACATCATTTATCATATAAAAAAATAAACATTTTATCAAATAACAACCAGATATATACCTACCCCTGCCATATCTGATATGCAACGTGATGCTGAAAGTATGTAAGCAACGACCTATCGTAAGGTCCTCCAGGAAAGGAATCCTGGTCTCCAGCTACATCCCCTGGAGCCTCGTCTGCAATATGGGGATCCTGGTCTCCAGCTACATCCTCTGGAGCAACGTGATGCTCATGTGTTTTCTCGTGCAGTGGCTCTTCGTCTGGAGACTATCTGCGAGCAATACGCCTCTTATGCTCAGAGACAGTCACAGGCTGTAGCTGTCTACGAGGTGGTGCACTGTCAGCAGTGGAAGCTCCTCCTCTCCCTCCTCTAGACCTAGGCATATCTGAAACCATAAAAAAACTCAAATAATTAGTAATAAATTTAAACAAATAAATAAATGTGTATCGAAAATTGGAATTTCCAGTACACATTTATTTTAACATATACCGGAAATTCACAATTTCCAGAACATATTATGTTCCGAAAATTGGAATTTCCGGTATATGTTAAAATAAATGTTTACCAGAAATTGCGAATTTCCGGTAAAAAAACGTAAAAATGAAAACCCCCGGAAATTCACAATTTCTGGAACTAAGTTCAAAAAGCAAAATAAATACGTACCGGAAATTTAGAATTTTCGGTAAGATTTCAACGTTTTCAGTTTAAAAATTTGGAATTTCCGGAAATTGTGAATGAAAAAAATAAAAGTTGAGATTTTGACGTTTTGTGTAGGGGTATTTTGGGAAATTCACATCTTTGGGGGGTGTACTTAAAAGGTAGAGGGTGCATTTAATAATGGCCTTTATAAAATTAATAACAAATAATTGTTTTTGTTGATGGGCTTAAAGCTAGGACTTCAGTAGCATCCCCTTATGTCGTCCCTGATGATCCCAAATGAGTTTAACTATAAGATTTAAAACTTAGAGTGCTTTACATAATCACTATTCCTAACTCAGGGGTTAGTCTTCACAATTATATCGGTAGGAATTTTTAGTCAAAGACAAAAAGTATTTCACGGATGGCCAAATTTACAATTATGGGATATGAATACAACAAATCAATCTAAGTTGTAATTCTTTAATGATTGAATATTATAAAAGGAAAAAGGTGCAATAATTTAGAGTATAGATCCTCTCCATTCCTCAAAAAAAAAATGGAGATCTCTATTACTATAGTTTTGAGCGTATAATTGCACATAAATACATAATTAATGTCACAATTTAAAAAATATATGTATTTATACACCCAAAACTATAGTAATGGAGATCTTCATTTCTTTTGAGAAATGGAGAGGATTTCTACTAAATAATTTAACACTAGAAAATTAAATAAATAAGATAACAACACTTATGTTTATATGTGAAACTAGTGTATTGACCTGTGCCTTGCACGGGTTATCAATATTGGTTTTGAACATATTTAATGTGTATGTAGAAATGCAGGGGCATCGAGAAGCCATAGAAGAAGGAGCATTCAAGCTCTTTTTCATTTAACAGAATTCTGTAATATGCAAATGAATCAACTAACTAACTTTACACTGTGCCTACTGTTTATATAGAACTAGGAAAGTCTAACTAACTAACCGTAGGAAATCTAACAAATTAAATACAATTAACAGTTAAATGACAGCTCATAAATAGCTAATAATTATGATAAAACAGAATTATTTACATTCTACACCCCCTCAAGCTGGAATGTAGTGAAAACAATCCAAGCTTGGAATCAAGAAAAGAAAATGGCCCTGGATGTAATGCTTTAGTGAATATGTCGGCAACTTGTTCCTTAGTATTGATTGGAAGAAGATGAAGAAAACCAGTTTGAACTTTGTCACGGACCACATGGCAATCGATCTCTATGTGCTTTATCCGCTCGTGGAATACCGGGTTTGCAGCGATGTGTAGAGTAGATTTATTATCACAATATAAAACCACAGGGGCAGAATGTTTAATATGAAAATCATGAAGTATGTAAACCAGCCACTGAGCTTCACATGTTGCCAATGCTAAAGCTCTATATTCTGCCTCGGAAGAAGATCGGGAGACAATAGACTGCTTCTTACTTTTCCAAGACACTAATGAGGATCCAAGAAAAAAGCAGAAACCTGTGGTTGATCACCGTGTGTCTGGGCATGAGGCCCAATCTGAATCACAAAATCCTTTCAGAGATGTGGATGATGCAGCATTGAAGAGCAAGCCTCTACCAGGATCAGATATGAGGTATTTGATTACACGCAGGGCAGCTTGGAGATGAAGGTCAATAGGGGCAGTCAAAAACTGACTTAATCGACTCACTGCATAAGATATCTCAGGTCTGGTATGAGTGAGGTAAAGTAGCCTACCAATGAGCCTTCGATATTGGGATACATCTGCAAGAAGTGTACCAGATTTTGCATGAAGTTTCTGATTCAGTTCCATAGGAGTGGAACAAGGTTTGGCAACTAGCAAGCCAGTTTTCTTGTATCAAATCTAAGGAATATTTTCTTTGGCATATGGAAATTCCCTTGCTGGATCTAGCAACCTCAAAGCCTAGGAAATACTTCAAAGTTCCTCAATCTTTAATACTGAATTTGCAATTCAGTTTGTGTTTGATGCTGTCAATTTCTTGAAGATCAATTACAGCAAGGACCAATTCATCTACATAGACAAGAATTGCAGTAAAACCAGTAGGAGATGATTTGGTGAAGAGGGAATAGTCAGCTTTTGATTAGGAATAACCAGAATTCAGCAAGGTTTGAGTTAACTTAGCATTCCATTGCCTGCTAGCCTGTTTAAGGCCATAAAAGGAACGTTTCAGTTTGCAAACCGTGCGCTTGTTAGGAACATTCAAACCTGGAGGAACTCTCATATACACTTCTTCATGCAAATCTCCATGAAGAAAGGCAGTATTAACATCACACTGGAATAAAAACCAGTTCTGAGAAGCAGTTAGAGCCAAAAGGATTCAGATTATAGTCATCTTCACTACCGGGATGAAAGTTTCCAAGTAATTAATACCAGCTGTTTGGGCAAATCCCTTGGCTACTAGACGGGCTTTGTATCTCTCAATTATCCCATCAACATGGTATTTGAGTTTAAATACCCATTTGCAGCCAATTGCCTTCTTGTTAGGAGGAAGAGTGGTGAGCTCCCAAGTATTGGTCTTTGTCAATGAATCCAACTCAGATTGCACAGCCTTTTTCCAATTAGCATCACACATAGCAGTCTCATAATTTTGAGGTTTAGAAATGGAAGAAATGGTGAGGCAAAAATGTTTAAAAGAAGGAGACAAGTGATCATAAGAAATGACATGTGAAAGAGGATACTTACTGCCAAAATTAGATGATGGTTGAGCCTCTGAGTTATGGACTTCACTTTTGAGCATAGAGCAATGATAATCTTGAAGATATGAAGGAGCTATAGTTTGTCTTGTGGATTTGCGGGTAGTGGGTAGAGTAGATGAAATTGTTGGCTGCTGTGTTTGAGGAGGTGATAATGAAGAAGAAACAACAATATGAGGAGAGGAAAATTGCTGTTCAGGAATTGAAGAAGTGGGAATAACAGAAAATGCAGGTTCTTTGTTGCGGAGCAAGAAACAAGTGATGGCAGGTGCAAAGAGTCGCGAATCAAACAAAAGATGGAACAATGGAAGAAGCAATGAGTTCTTTGTCTTTGGGACAGAATTATGAAAATCAAGAAAATCATAGAAATGTGCAGAATTAGGAGAAGAATTGGGGTTAGATGATGCAATGGAAGTGTTTTCATGTAAGGATGCAAAGGGAAAAATTGTTTCAAAAAGGATAGTGTCTCTAGAAATAAACAAATTTCTAGATTGTAAGTCAAATAATATGTGACCTTTAACCCCATTTTGAAAGCCAAGATATACACATTTCTTTGATCTAGGATCAAATTTCTTTTTATTTGCTTGCAATGTGAATGCAAAACATAAGCATCCAAAGACCTTTAAAGAAGAAAAATTAGGTAAGGATTGATTTAAAATATGAAAAGGGGATTTGAAAGACAAGAATTTGGTTGGTAATCTATTTATGATGTAAACAGCATGATTGATGGCATGTGCCCAAAAGCAAGTTGGTAAATTTGCTTGAAATAAGATGGCTCTAGCAACTCCTAAAAGATGTTGGTGTTTCCTCTCAATAATTCCATTTTGTCGAGGGGTACCAACACATGAAGTTTGGTGTTGAATTCCTTTTTCAGCATAGAATTGCTTTAAAAGGAATTCATTACTATTATCAGACCTTATGCATTTAATTGTGGTATGAAATTGAGTTTGTATCATGGAAACAAAACTCTTGACAAGAGTTGATGTTTCATATTTCAGTTTCATTAGAAAAATCCATGTAAACCTACTCTTATCATCCACAACAATGAGGAAATATCTATGACCAAGCATAGAGGGAATTGAGAAAGGTCCCCAAATATCCATGTGAATTTTATCAAACACAATGACTAGAAATATTGGAACTAATTGGGAAAGATAGCCTTTTTTGTTTTGCAAAAAAAACAAGTATCACAAGGAATGGATGATTTCACAGCTTTTATGGAAGGAAAATCTTTATTAAGATGCACAATTTTTTCATGAGAAGGGCGACCAAATCGCATATGCCAAATGTCACAATGTTTAGTACAAGGAAAATTGAAATTGGTATCCATAAGACTATTTACAAAATGAGAAAGTTTAGGGAAATTTGACTTTTGAACCGAGGGATACTTCAAGAAGTAAAGTCCATGAGTCAACTCAGCTGCTCCAATCATCTTCTGGGTACACACATCCTGTATCACACATTTTTTTAGAATTAAAGGTGAGATCACAATGAATGGTAGAAGTTAATCTAGGAACTGATAATATGGTGAAAGAAAAGTTAGGTATGAACAAAACATTTATAAGATAAAAGTCATTTGTGAATAAAACAGTTCCAGCAGCATTGGCAATTATAGAATTGTCGTTGGGAAGTTTGATTGAAATTAGGTTGATAGTTTTTAAAAACTGAAAAGAAGACCTGGAGTAACAGATGTGATCTGTTGCACCAGTGTCTAGAAGCCAATGATCATGTTTTTGAATGATAGAAGGGCAGATTTTACCCATTGTAGGACCTGAACCCGAAGTGATGTGGTAGAGGGAGCGAGACTGAGATGTGCTAGTACTTTGGAGAAGTGCTAGCAATGCCTTATGTTGTTCTTGAGTAAAACCGAATTGCTTGAAATTCTCACCATCTTCCTCATTACAAGCTGACTTAAGAGACTTAGCATCTTCTTCAGCTTCATCATATTCAGCAGCACAATTATTAACAACAGAAGATTTCTGAAAGTAGTGTGGAGGGAATCCATGTTTCTTGTAAAAAGTATCGATCATGTGACCAGTTTTATGACAAAAAGTGCAGACTTTAGTGCCTCTGCCTCGACCATAAGAGGTCCTACCACCTCTGTTAGAAGATCCCCTGCCATGGGTAGAAGTACCTCGGCCAGAATTAGCAACCTGAGCTAAAACTCCATGATTGAGATTTGGAATTTAAATCTGTCTTTCCTGCTGTAGTAATAGAGAAAATGCTTTGTTGATGTTTGGGAGAGGATCCATCAACATAATTTGGGATCTAACTGGTGCATATTGTTCATTCAACCCCTTCAAAAAATGAATCACATAGTTTTCTTCCCGATATTGCTTAATCTTGGGAAGGAGAGTGCAGGTACATTTGACAGCACAAATGCAGTTTGGAAGAGGTTGGAAGTTATCCTGGTCAAGCCATAGTTTCTTCAATTTCCCAAAATATGCATTGATGGAAGCATCACCTTGCTTAAGGTTGTAAATCTCTTCTTTCAGGTCAGAGATTCTGAAGATATTTCGCTGATAATACCGGTCC
Organism: Calophaca sinica; assembly: GCA_037113605.1. NCBI lineage: Eukaryota > Viridiplantae > Streptophyta > Magnoliopsida > Fabales > Fabaceae > Calophaca > Calophaca sinica. The sequence continues at coordinate 116,280,864 of CM073731.1, forward strand.
TTCAAATCTTGCCAAACTTTAGCTGCTGTGCTCATGAACATAACAATTTGAGAAATTTATGGATCAACTGAGTGAGCAATCCACGATAATATCATGGTATTGCAACGATCCCAAGCCAGTGTTTGCCTATCATCACCAACAGGTCGAGGCAAGGTTCCATCTATGAACCGTAATTTATTCTTGGATTGCTAAGCAACAAGCATCATGCGAGACCAAGAATGATAATTTTGATTTGTTAATGGTAGAGGAAAAAGTGCAACTCCAAGATTATCACTAGGATGCATGAAGTATGGATCCAACATATCTTGTTGATAGCCACAGTTATGGTTATTATTGTTGAATGCACCCTGGATTTGATTAGGAATAGGCATAGGAATTGGAATAGGAATGCCATTGTTCTCAGGACTTTCATCAGCCATGATATATTGTAGAGTACAAGAAACACAATTGCAAAAAGAGAGATCGCGAAACAGAATACGCAAAAGATGCAAAGATCGTGAATCAAGAATTGCGAATCAAACAAAATTCGCGAATCAATCAGATATCATGAAACGAATAGAAATCGTGAATCGAACAAAGATCGCGAATCAAACAGAGATCGCAAAGCGAACAACAATAGAAATTAAGTTTTGGAATTGAATGCCGATTAGAGAGAAATGATAACCAATCAGAGGAGAAGTCAAACTCACGATAGAGGTCGTGAAGAGCGTTGATTCAATCAGAGTATGGTCCGAAGAACGTTGCCCCCAGGGAAAATCATCTGATACCATGTAGAAAACCACCCGATGTGGGACTCGCAACACGCCCCCTCGAGCCTGGGCTCGTCACCACAAGCGAGGGCTAGCGGCACTATCCACACCACCGGGCAGAATGTGGCTCTGATACCATGTAGAAATGCAGAGGCATCGAGAAGCCATAGAAGAAGGAGCATTCAAGCTCTTTTTCATTTAACATAATTCTGAAATATACAAATGAATCAACTAACTAACTTTACACTGTGCCTACTGTTTATATAGAACTAGGAAAGTCTAACTAACTAACCGTATGAAAGCTAACAAATTAAATACAATTAACAATTAAATGACAGCTCATAAATAGCTAATAATTATGATAAAACAGAATTATTTACATTCTACAATGTAAATATAAGTTTGATAAAAAAAATTAGAAAAACTATGAGAACATCTGAGTTTTTCAAAAATTATTATGAAGTAGTGCGATATATATATATACACACACACACACACATGCTACCCAGTTTTAAAATAAAAAAATAAAAAAAGATTTTGTATAACATCATTAATAGCTATAAACATGTCCTATTAAAATCATATAAATTACTCTTAAGAATTACAAATGGTGAAGGTAATGATGTTGGGATGATCATAATTAATATATAATTATTTTTTGAGTTGCAGTAAAATAAATAGATCAGACAAAATAAATGGAACAATAACAAATAAAGGAAAGAAAATCTATTGAAAACTGGACAAAAATTAATTTACTGTGTCATAGGAATTAATTCGTCAAAAAACTGTAGTAGGAATTAAGAGTAAAAAAAGTTAAATTATATGATGATATAAAATTTTAAAAATATATAAGACTTCATTAATATAATTTTATTTAGTGTAGTAAATAAATGAGAAAGAATATTAATAAGTCATTTTTATAATTGTAAATAAATACAATTTAATTTTTCTTTAAACAAAAATATCTAAAAAATTATCGTTAGATTAGTTTATGTAGAAAATTACTTTTTAATATTAAATATGTTACTTTTTTTAATATTATATGTGAACACAATGTGGTTTTTAAAAGATATTTTTAAATGATTTTTTTTTATATAACACTTAAATGATTATTTTGTGAATTTTAATTCTCGTACAACTAAATTTATAAACATTTTAGCATATGTTTATTTTATACTATGTGCTGATATTAAATAAAAATAGTGGAAGAATTATATTTACTCAATTTTTCTTCATAATCTATATATGCCAAGTCATTAAGTAATACAATAAAAAATAAGATTTATTTGAATGAGTATATACTTTAAATCTGTGATTGATTAGAATTAAATTATCAAGATGCCATTATTCCTGTAAACGAAAAGATGTCATTAGTTGTAATATTTGCTCAGTAATGCTCAATCAAAACAATCTTGCCAATTTTAAGTTTCATTTTTTTCTCAAGGCAAGCTTATATTTATATTATAAAAGTATTTTTTATTTTTTTAATATATATGACATTTGAATTTTGCTTTTTTTGTAGCTTATATGTTTTTAGATAGTACAAAAGACTCAAAAGAGAAATTTCTAGAAAGAAAAAATGAATTGGACTACAAAGAAAATAATAAAGTAATCTAAGAGATTATCAAACATACCTCCATACCATAGTTGAATAACATCATATTGAATTGAAATTGAAACCGAAAAGAGAAAAGACGTACACTTGAGAGAAGAAAGTTTGGACAATAAAAGGAGGGAGAGAGAGGTGGAGAGAGTTAAAATTCATTAATAATATAATAAATGTATTAAAAGTATTAATTCAAATTCAAAATTAAAAGATTTGAAATAATATCGACACCATTATGGAAATTATTCATTTCTATAATCAATAACTCAAAATCATGATTGATATGTTTTAATAATGGTTGATTAAAATTGTAAATAGTTGTATGTTCACTTGTTGATTCAACATGAGTACAATGTGTATATATACACTAGGATATGAACCTGATTCCTAGAGAAATAAAGGCCTATGCTAATTCCTAGAGGAATGGATACAATGAATGGTAGAATACATTGGATAGGACTCCACCGTCCACACCGTCCATATTAATTACAAGCAATACTCCCCCTCAAGCTGGAGCATACATGTCATATGCACCAAGCTTGTTACAAATGGATTCAACCCGAGGTCCTCTAAGGGACTTAGTCAACAAATCAGCCAGTTGATTATTGGAACCGACAAAACTAGTCATGATTTCTCCTGAAAGAACTTTCTCTCTCACAAAGTGGCAGTCGATCTCTATGTGCTTAGTTCTTTCGTGAAATACTGGATTGGAAGCAATATGCATTGCAACTTGGTTGTCACACATTAGTTTCATTGTCTTGACATCTCCCAATTTGAGTTGTTGGAGTAATTGTCTAAGCCATGTGAGTTCACAAGCTGTTACTGCCATAGCTCGATACTCTGCTTCTGCACTCGATCTTGCGACTGTGTTCTGCTTCTTGCTTCGCCAGGAGATCAAATTACCTCCAACAAAGACACAATATCCTGTAGTGGATCTTCTATCTGATGGTGAACCTGCCCAATCAGCATCAGAATAGCCAACAACTTCGGTGTTACCCTTGTTTTCATAAAGTAATCCTTTACCTGGTGCATTCTTGATATACCTAAGAATGCGAACCACGGCGTTCCAGTGGCTGTCACAGGGAGCATTTAGAAATTGACTGACTACGCTTACAGCAAAGGTAATGTCAGGCCTGGTTACTGTAAGATAGTTAAGTTTGCCAACCAGACGTCGATATCTACCAGGGTCTTTCAATGGCTCCCCCTGATCTGGTAGTAGTTTGACGTTGGGATCCATGGGAGTATCACTAGGTCGACAATCAAGCATCCCGGTTTCCTCTAGTATATCAAGCGCATATTTCCGTTGAGTAATAGCTACACCTGTCTTAGACTGAGCAACTTCAATCCCCAAAAAATATTTTAAGGGACCCAAGTCTTTGGTCTGAAAGTGGATAGACAGATGTTGTTTGAGCTGATGGATGCCCGCATGATCGTTACTTGTGATGATGATGTCATCAACATAGACAAGCAGATAAAGACAGGTAGTAGGTGAAGAATGCACGAAGAAGACAGAGTAATCAGCTTCACATCTGGTCATGCCATACGCTTGAAGTACAGTGCTAAATCTCCCGAACCAAGCACGTGGAGATTGTTTCAAACCATAGAGAGATCGACGTAGCCGGCATACGTGGTGAGGCGCACCACTAACAGTGAATCCCGGAGGTTGCTCCATGTACACCTCTTCCTGTAACTCACCATGTAGGATGGCATTTTTGATGTCCAATTGATGGAGAGGCCAGTGATGAATAGCAGCTATGGCAAGGAAAAGACGAACAGATGCGATCTTGGCAACTGGAGAGAAAGTATCCCCATAATCAAGGCCAACAATCTGTGTGTATCCTTTTCCTACGAGGCAAGCTTTCAAGCGGTCGATCTTCCCATCGGGCCTAACCTTAACTGTGTAGACCCATCGACAACCCACTGTAGTTTTGCCATTAGGCAAAGGTACCAAATCCCAAGTACCATTGGAGTGCAAAGCGGCCATCTCATCCACCATTGCTTGTCGCCAGCCAGGATCAGATATAGCTTCACCTGTAATTTTGGGAATAGACACAGAATCCAAGGAGGAAACAAAGGCATAGTAAGATGGAGATAATTTTTGATAATCCAAAACACAAGCATAAATAGGATTAGGGTTCTGAGTGGACCTGTTACCTTTACGTAGTGCAATGGGTTGTTCCGGTGTAGGATGCAGAGCCTGAGAGTCTGGTAGAGTAGGAGATGAGTCCTGAGGTGCAGAAGTGGCTTTTGGACGGGGCCTCCGTTGATATGTGTGGAAGGTAGGAATAGAAACAGGGGTAGGTGCAATTGGAATAACAGAGTTCTCTAAGGGAAGAAAGTGGGACTTACCGGGATCATTTGCCTTGTCAGGAGTAGAAGGAAAGAAAGGACTAGTCTCAAAGAAGCTGACATCCGCAGAGACAATGTACCGATGAAGATCTGGCGAGTAGCATCGATAGCCTTTCTGCAGACGGGAGTAGCCGAGGAAAAGACACTTGAGGGACTTGGAAGCAAGTTTATCTTTCCCTGGAGTAAGGTCGTGGACAAAACAGGTGCATCCGAAGACTCGGAGTGGTAGAGAGTAGAGGTGTTGGTGAGGGAACAAAATGGAGTGTGGTACCTGGTTGTCAAGAACAGATGAAGGCATGCGATTGATTAAGTAACAAGCTGTGAGAATCGCATCCCCCCAGAACCGAGGTGGTACATTACTATGAAGGAGCATGGTACGAGCTGTTTCAACTAAGTGTCGATTCTTCCTTTCAGCAACACCATTCTGTTGTGGAGTATGGGCACATGAAGTCTGATGGAGGATACCCTGTGAAGTCAAAAAAGATTGAAAGGAAGTAGACAAATATTCACGAGCATTATCACTTTGCAATATTTTTATTTGGGTACCAAATTGTGTTTTTATTCCTGAACAAAAGGTTTGAAAGATGGAGAAAACTTCTGAACGATTTTTCATTAGAAATATCCAAGTCCATCGTGAAAAATCGTCAATAAAGGTAACAAAGTATTGATATCCTAAACAAGAAACAACACGACTAGGACCCCAAATATCTGAATGAACTAAAGCAAAAGGAGACGCAGCCCGTTTATTGACTCTGTCGGGAAAAGAACTCCTAGTATGTTTCCCAAACTGACATGACTCACACTCTAAGGTGGACACTCTTGAAAGACTTGGAACCATAAGACGCGGCTTGGAAAGACTAGGATGTCCCAAGCGTTGATGAATAATAGCCGGAGACTTAACAACAGAACATGCAATAGGAGGTGCAGGTGTCGAAAGGTAATATAGGCCTCGGGACTCATGTCCTACTCCAATCATCTTCCCAGTACTCCGATCCTGCACAAGAACAGAATTGTTAGTAAAGGTAACATCGTAAGGTAGGGTACTAGTGAGTTTACTGATGGAGATTAAATTAAAGGGACATTCAGGGACATAAAGTACAGAGTCCAAAGGAAGTGAGGGTAGGGGTTGAGATCGGCCAATGCCTTGGCATTTGGTTTGTGATCCATTAGCCGAAGTAACACTAGGTAGTGTGTTCATAAAAGTGAGATGGGAGAAAAGCAATTTGTTACCAGACATATGATCAGATGCGCCTGAGTCAAGGATCCAAGGTCCAAGTGAAGAAGATTGTGAAACAAAGGCAACAGGATTACCAGTATGAGCAACAGAGGCAATAGGAGAAGAGGCTGTAGCAGATCCGGTCCCCGTCATGATGAACAAGGCGAGGTGAAAGAGAGAAGGTTGTTGGAAAATCACCAAATGAAGAAACGTACCTCGGAAATAGGCAGAGGAGGCTCTGCGACGGTTGGCGCAGAAAAATGGTGGCCGGAGATGGAAGCACGTGCACGCGCTCTCACGCGCGGATCTGGTGGCGGTGCGTGGGTTTCACTCGCAGAGACAGTGGCGGCGCGTGTGGAGTCGGATCGAAACGGGGCAACGGCGGTTGTGCTCGCCGGAGTGATGCGTACCTGTTTGTGGTGGTAGCTCGGTGTGGGGCACCGGAAAAGGAATTTCTGGACTGGACAACACTGTTTTGAAGAAAAAAAAGTGTGTTTTAGAACGAAAAATGAAGATGCACTGGCACAGGAATAAACTGGACTTCTGATACCATGTAAAGAGTTGTATGTTTACTTGTTGATTCAACATGAGTACAATGTGTATATATACACTAGGATATGAACCTGATTCCTAGAGAAATAAAGGCATATGCTAATTCCTAGAGGAATTGATACAATGAATGGTAGAATACATTGGATAGGACTCCACCGTCCACACCGTCCATATTAATTACAAGCAATATAAAATAATAAAAAATAAAATAAAAATAAATAGTTTTAGGCGGGAAAAAAATGTCTGTGGCTTTGACACATGGCATGGTCCCACGTGGCAAAACACCGTTTTATATAATATAGTAGATATATTTAAACTATATTTATGCACTAGCTTGGTTTATATACATGACCAAACTTAACCCCTTTAATCACAAATCAAATACATAATTCCTTATCACACAACATGATTGATTTAATTCACTGTCCTTCACAATATAAATTAGGACAAAACTTATTACACATTTCCATGACTCCTGTGTTTACTGTTTTCAAATAAAACTATAACATGTGTCAATTTCACTCAAATACTTTAACATCGTTAACCACTTTCGGGACTTGACAAAATGAGAAAAAAGCAAACTCTGAGTATCTGCAAATGCGTCTCCACAGCGACTCTACGAGTTTACCATCATGTGTAGAATTGCTTCGCGAGCACTTCCGGTTCCGGTAGCCAAAACCACCGCCATAGGCCTCATCGCAGGCAGTGCACTTATGCACTCACGTCAACGCAAAACGACATGTTCTCAATGCGAAACCACTGCGAGTCTCACTGAAAATGACCATGACCCATCATGCCTTCTTGTAACGCAATCGCATGGCCTAACACACCTACCGGTGACACTAACATGTGACCGCTCTGCCGTATGGTCGCGCGTGCTCTCATCTCCACTAGCACGTTTGGTGATGATCTCTTCGTGGACATCCATAACGAAGACGTCTTGCCAAGTCTGGGTAGACGTCTTGCCATCGATGATAGTACTCACTGTTGTGCCACATGACCTCGAAATGTTGGTTGACTTCTCACTTAGTGACAGTGAGGAATCATAGATGAATTCATATGTTACGGTTGCAAATAGAAACTCTGAATAGCACCAACAACATGTATGGACCAACAACATGTATGGAAATGCAGATAAGTTTTGTCTTATAAATTAACCACTCTTCTCATAAATGGAAAAATTATACTATTTTATATAGGAATATGTTTTTATTTGGCATTCAAGCTTCATGTTTGGAGATGACTCATGAATTAATTGAAAGTTTAAGCTACTATTTTTGAGAGGCCATTTTCAAGATTATTTTCTAAAGAAGAAAAAAAACTTGGTTCTCCCATGACATATGTCTAAAAAGGAGAATAAATAAAGAGTTTCATAATTATACACGGGCATTATATATAAAAAAAAGTTATCTATATGTCTAATCATATGTCACTAATATAGATATTTGTGCCAAAGTTTTGAAAAGTAATATTATGACATGACATCAAGATAAAATATGACTAGATATGTGTAAAATATTTTTATACCGGAAGTACATACTTGTTAAACCCAGTGTTATTTTAACTTTGTTGTTTAAATATATGACTCACAGTTAAAATTATTTTAACTTTTATCTTCATTGGTTTTTATTGTCTTCCTACTGACAACTGCATTTTTGGGTCGTATCACATTTAACAATATTATGATCATATTTGATAATGAGGAGAGATGACAAAGAAAAAAAAAACCATTTGCATCCATTAATTCTTGTATAAATTAAATATATCGCATTTCCCTATAATATCAATTTGCATGTGTAGCTACTAATGATTTGTTGATCATATGGTATTGATTTGTTTTTGTAGAAAAGGGGTGAAATATTGGATTGGAATATAATAGTGCGCCAAAATTATGAATTAGCCAAAGAATGTGTTGAAACAAACTTCTTCGGTGCAGAAAGAGTAACTGAAGCTCTTCTTCCCCTGCTCCAACTATCCACTTCACCCAGGATTGTCAATGTCTCTTCTAGAAGTGGACTATTGAAGGTGAAACTATTTTCACAATTCAAACAAATATGCAATTTACAAAATTTCTGTTTATTTTATCTGGAAAATATTCGCTTCAAAATCTTTTATCTTTTTATTTAGCCTCTTAACACTTAATAATATAAATAAAAGGTAATGGATTTTTCTCAACAAATACTAAAAGAAGAAAACAACTTTGGGATGTAATGCATCGACTAAAAGTTAAGCTTTTGTTCTTCAAATGGCATTTATAACTGATTTCGTATATTCTGATTATTTATGCACAATTTGACTCTGACTTGATTTCCTATGTATTTTGTGATAATTTTGTTTTCCGAAAGTTTTGAAAAGCCAAAAGAGTCAAACCTTTGAAAATGAAAAAGTTAGTTAAAATCAGGGCTAATTTTTTTTTTTTTTGAAAGGGGAATGGGGGAAGGGATATTTTTATTAAAGCAGTGACACTAATGACCATATTACAACTGTCCCCGAGAGGATTAGAACCCTGTCCCTTGGAGTTACAAGGCCAAGCTCTTACCACTGAGCTGACACCCCATGGACAAAATCAGGGCTAATTTAAATAAGAGTTTAATTACTATACGCACAGTTAGTGTAAAAATATTTTACACAGTCATTTAATAATATGTTGACACCTCAATTAACGAGATTAAAATCACATTTTTTAAATAGCAAAAGATATGTATTAACCGGGGAGTACAAAGGGTACTTCAACCCGATACAAAGACAAAGAAAAAAAGAGGGCAGACATCTCTAGGAGAGCACAACACCCAAAAAAGAAAAAAACAAGTAATCAAACCTACATAACCAATAATGTGGCAGACCAGGGCTAGGAGGACTAAGTCTTACCCATACACTCCGAGGGATCAACAATTCGTAGAGTAGGCATGTACCACCGCTAGCCCTCTTAAGAAGCCACCTCTAAGATAAGGCACTAATACAATCCACCACATGCTCAGCATCTGGTATCCTATCAGTAAAAATATGACCATTTCACACATCTCACAAGACCCATAGAACCATATGCCAAATCAAAGCCAGCCAACGTTTCCTTCGAGACCCCTCTCCAAAGGAGCAAAATATAATATGCAAATAGAATAAGTAAGGGGGCATAGCAATCTGGCGTCCAAGCCATCTGAAGACACCATACCACACACAGAAGGATAAGTCACATCTAACAAACAGGTGGAGCGCCGACTCCTGTTGGGTACCACATAAAGCACAAATAGAGGCACTAACATCTGAAGTAACTCGTCTACGAATTAAGTTTTCCCGAGTTGGGGCCCTGTCCAGAAACAATTGCCAAGAGAAACAATGATTTTGGAAGGAGCCCAACTTTTCCATAACTTACTAAGCACAAAAATCTCCTGATCCGATATACCAGACATCCTAGAAGTAGGAACGGATAGGGCGGCATAGACTAGGCTAATAGAGAACACCCCACTGGGATGCCTAGACCAAGACCATCGATTAGGCACATCCGACAAGGATATGGAGGCTAGGATGTTGGTGAGCTCAACCGCCAAAGGTTCCTCCCAACTGAAGAAGCTCATCCTCCAGGTAAGGCCCTACCTCCAAGAGTCGTCCTCCCTCTTACCAAAGTCTATTACTAGCCCATCTAGATGCAGAGAAACTGAAAAGAGCCTCGAAAAGTGCTGACTCAGTGGAGAGCCACCTAACCAACTGTCATGCTAGAAGGAAGTAGAGCCCCCATCACTAATCTTCCCGACCACACTCTCCAAAAACCAGTCTGCACCCTGATCCCTGGTTAACCCTACCAAACCAATATCCTTTCACCACACTGATACAAATGAGGGAACCCTGCCCTGGACCAACGAGGGCGACCAAACCACCCCTAACCCATACTTCGCTACCAGAACTGAACACCACAAGACATCCCCCTCAACTACGAGCCACCACCTCCACTTGACAAGCAAGCTAAAGTTAACCGATTTGAGATCCTGCATCCCTAGCCCACCTCCACTTTTCGGCCTGCAGATCTCTAACCACTTCACTCATGTTATCTTCTTTCCCCCATAGCGTCGCCCAAAGAAACCCTTTCTGGACCTTAACCACCTGTTTCTATACCTTCACGGGCACCCCTCATGTAGGAAAGGAAGAACATAGCAATACTACTAAGCACGAAGTTGAGGAGAACAATCCTTCCCCCAAGACTAACACATCAATTATGCCACCCACTAAGCCTCCCACGAAGGACTCCCAACATAGGTTCCCAAGTACTGGAACACCTAAGATTGGCCCCAACTAATAGACCAAGATATTTGAAAGTGAGGCCCTCTGACTTGTGATACGAAAACCACTCCGCCATGAAAATAAATGAGCTATCTACATTAACCACCTAGACTACACTTAGCAAAATTTATCTTTAGACTAGAAGCAAGCTCAAAGCATCTGAGTATGACATTTATCGCCCAGAGGTTATCCACATACTGGAGATGAGAAATTGTTAACCCTGCATTCCTAACAGAGAAACCTAGATTTGTGGAGAGAGAATGCCTTCTTCATAAGTCCACTGAGTCCCTCTATAACCAATAGAAAAAGAAAAGAGGATAGCATAGATCCCTTTGTTTGAGGCCCCTCATAATGTTTACCTCTTCTGTAGGGTTCTCGTTTATTATAAGCACGAATAAGCTACCAGAGAAGACATATGCCTGTATCCAAGATCTCCATCTATCATCAAACCCAAACCTACCCAACATATAATGCAAGAACCCCCAATTAAGCAAATCGTAGGCTTTCGAAAAGTCCACCTTAAAGATCAAACACTCCCTCCGAGTCTTCCTAGCAAGGTCCACCACCTCAGTCACTACAAACACACCATCCACTAACTACTGCCCCATAGTGAAGGCAGATTGTTTAGGCAAGATAAGAGAGAGAGAGAGATAGGCCGGTAGTCCCAAAGAGCAAAAAGGGCATTCTACCTAAGGAATAAGAGTCAACAAATAGGATGGAAAGCTCTGTGGGAGCTTTGCATTAGCATTGAAAGTTTAAAAATGCATGACTTGTCATACTCCTTCAATGACGTGACAATACATTATTAGATGTATGTGTAAAATATTTTTACACTGAAAGTGTATAAAAATTAAATTCTTTAGATAAACTTCTCAGGAATGATCACAAATATTAAAAGAATATTATAATATGTATGGGTTTTTAAATAATAAACTCTCGTATAAATTAAAATCAGTTTCTCAATCTATTTTTTTTAAGCCCTCTCGTTTAACTTCTCAATAAACATCTATAAATATATGAGAACTTTTTTCTTTATAAATGAAGAAATATAAACTTATTTAAATCAAAAAAATCTCACGCTAAAAACAAATCCAAACTAAGCTCATACATTACTATTAAGGATGGCAACGGGGCGGGGCGATACCGGGGAGTGCTCTCCCGCTCCCCGCCCCGCCCCCTAGATTTTCCCCCGTCCCCGTCCCCGATCCCACTATGGGGAGCTTTTCTCCCCCATCCCTGTCCCCACGGATCCCCGCAGGTCCCACGGGGACCCCGAAAATTTAAAAAAATAAAAAAAAACACTGAAATTCAATAAAATTGAAAAAAAAAAATAAAAGTATGAAAAAGTTTCAAAATTACAATATCAAAATCAATTTTTCATGTCTAGTCCAACATGTGAAGTCATTATGATCATGATTTGTGAATCTGATGAGTGATGACATTTCTTTTGTTTTATTTTACTAAAACCATTATAGTTTTTAAAAATTAAAAAAAGACATAAAAAGACCAAAAAACCAATCATTATAATACATATATATGTATTTTTTAGGGATAGTTATGTAATATGTTCAGGGTGGGGACCCCACGGGGCGGGGGGTGTGATCCCCGTCCCCATCCCAAAATCGGCTGCGGGGGGATTTTCTCCCCCGTCCCCACGGGGAAAAATTCCCCACCCACGGGGCCCCGAATGGGGTAATCTCCGCGGGAATCCCCACACACAGGTAGAAATTGCCATCCCTAATTACTATGCACAAAGCTAACACTGAGTTCACTTAGCTAATTTTTTTTTTTTCACATCCCCTCTTTTAAGGTTGTTATGTTGAGTGTAGTCCTTTAGGTTTTTAGTTTAATTTTGATTTGAATAACTGGTATATTAATGGTGTTCCATGTATTATTTCCCTTGTGAATGAGTAACATCAACTATTTTTCAAAAATGAGATAAGGTTTTATTAGTTTTCTTTTCTTTTTTGTCATTTCAGAATATACCAAATGATTGGGCAAGAGGAGTGTTTAATGACATTGAAAGCCTAACAAATGAAAAACTTGGTGAGGTGCTTCGAGTATTTATGAAAGATTACAAAGAAGGAGCATTGGAAACAAAAAATTGGCCACCTTTTCTTTCTGGTTACACCATGGCAAAAACAGCTTTAAATGCCTACACAAGGTTGCTAGCTAGAAAGTACTCTCGTTTCCGCATAAATTGTTTATGCCCCGACTTTGTCAAGACTGATATTAATCAGAATACAGGCTTTTTAAGCATTGATGAAGGTGCAGAAACTCCTGTTAAACTAGCATTGTTGTCGGATGATGGCCCATGCGGTCTCTTTTTTCTAAGGGATGATGTGATTTCCTTTTGATCTATGTGGCTTCTTTTGGACTATTGTATGTATTGTTTTTGGTACTAGCAAAGTTTAAGCATGTAATTGCGTAAGGCAATAGTTTGTAGACATATGAAACTGTGGTTCCGATGTACATGCGCTAAGAAATAATATTCTATAGTGTTTTACTATTAAATAACTTATTGTATGTTGCGTATTGAAGTCATAGGCTAGATTTTTTTTAAATATTTTAATTATTAATTATATGCATGCGTATTTTCTACTATTTATGTTTCACAGAAAATCTATTTTCACCCAGAAAAGATATTATTAATTATGTTCACATAAAATAAAAACATGTTTTCCTCTAATTTCTTTCTTCAAAAAGCAAAATTGAAGGTTAAATAGCATTTTTGGTCCCTTAACTTTATTTTAGTTTTTGTTTTGGTCCCTTAACTATTATATTTTTCATTTTGGTCCCTTAAGTTACAAAAATACGACACTTTCGTCCCTACTGTCTGTATTCCCTTTATTTTGTGTGTATAGGTCATTGAAACGCTTTTTTTTTGCTACATTATTTTTTATCATGTTACTTCATTAATAAGAACTCTGATAGGAGCATGATTTTGACTTTATTGTTTAAAAAGATTACAGACGGAAGGGACGAATTTGGTATAACTTTCGTAACTTAAGGGACCAAAACGAAAACTAAAATAAAGTTAAGGGACGTAAATGAGAAAAAAATAGTTAGGGGACTAAGTTGCATTTTTGTAACTTAAGGGACAAAAATAAAAAATATAATAGTTAAGGGACCAAAACGAAAACTAAAATAAAATTAAGGGACTAAAAGTGCTATTTAGCCAAAATTGAAGCATTCAAGCATATTAATTGGTTTCACAACAAAAAAATCGCACATTAGCCATCGGTAACCCTCGAAAACCGTCGGAAATGGCTAATTACCGACGGCCTACCGACGGCGTCGGGGCCCTGGGAGTTTTGCTCGCTGGTAATTTTACCGACGGCCACACGACAGCCGTGGATAATTACCGACGGCTAAATCGTCGGTACAGTCGTCAGAAACAAGACGGAACCAACAAAGTTCTGGTCGCATTTAGCGACGGCTTGGCCGTCGGTAAATTATCGACGGATTAGCGACGACTATAACCATTTTTACCGACAGATTACCGACGGCTTCACCGTGGGTAACGAAAGGAATTTAAATTAATTAAATTCCATTTACCGACGGCCTAGCCGTCGATAAGTTATCGACGGCGTAGCGATGGATTTAACTATGCGATCCATTAGAAGGTTTTTTTTTATATTTTTGACAGCCCAACCTACATTTTTAATAATCAAAATACAGATAAATACCAACCAATAAGGGCTCAATGGCCCACCAGCACAATAATAAATAAGTAACATGAATAAAAAGCACAAAAATATGTAAATACAAGTGTTATAAATGTTAAACAAAAATAAACATGTATGTGAAGTCAAGTCAACATACAACACAAAATAAAACCTAATCTAATCCTCCTCCTCCTCGTCCTCATCCTCATCCTCCTCCTCGTAGTCCGGATAGCAACAGACGGAATGGATGTTGGCAATACTGCTTGCCAACTCTCTCAGCTATCTCTAGAAGTCCGCAGCCTGCTCCTGTTGGCGCACCTCTGCCACCCGTACTGTATCCAAAATTGCCTGACGCGCCTCCTCCTCGGCCGCTCTTGCTCACTCCTCAACGGCCGCCAACTATGCTGAGTACTGACTGGGGACAGGGGTAGTACTGGCAGACGCATGAGACTCCTGAGTCAGAGAGGAGACACCTGGCCTATAATGCGAAGACATATCTCCGACACCGTAGAGATGTCCCGAGTCTTTCCCCCAGCAGATTTGACCCAGCAGTCTAATCTAGTTGACGGGTCAACCTCCTGAGGGCCACTACCAGATGCCTCATCTGGCTGAGAGGCTTGCTACAGTGCCTCCTGAAATGACTCCTACTCAAAAGAAAATGGCGTTAAACTAGGATACATTACTTTTTTTACAACAAAATCAAATATCAAATAATAAACAATAAATACAATGTTAAATCTTACATATGTCTCCCCGGCTCTCTCGTCCACCCAGGATTTGTCCTTCTTCCTCTGGTGAGTCCTCATGAAGACCTCATCCACTGACACTTCCATACCCAACTCTCTCGCCTTAAACAAAACAAATAGTACCAAACAGACATTAACAATAATTAACAAATAAAATATGTGTTGCAATTATCAAGTGTTTAACTGAACAACATACCATCCGTATGGCATGCTCAGTGATAGAAATGGATCCACCTGTATGGACAGATCCACCCTTGGCAGAGGCACAGTTTTCCTTTGCCCGTACTGATTTCTCCTTGTATTCAGGAGAATCCCATTTCTGTTCGAGGGTTTGCCATGCACTCTCGCCTATCCAGCCTGGACGTTGGCGCTTCTTCCTCGCCTCCATCAGCATCTCAGATAGACGCTTCAAGCCCTTACTATCAAAAATTTTCCTGAGCTGATACTCATGCTCAGGCCGCCAGACAACTTTTGCCTGCAATGTTATAATAGAAATAAGTTAGAGTACATTCAGTAATAGAAACACAATAATTGAATTAGCTTTTGAGAAAAGTAACGCAAACTTACCCCAAATTTCTCGAACAAAAAATCGGCCACCTCCTCAGGAATCTCTCCCCAGGTAGGGTACTGATCCCAAAACTGTGACTGCATTGTGGATGTGAGGGCCGTAGAGGCCACCTTACTTGGTAGCCATCTATAAACAAGTTACAAACAAAATATTAAATACGTTATACAATCATGAACATATATATATATATATATATATATATATATATATATATATATAACAGTGTTAAATATATAGTAGTGATAAATTACGTACCCTCGCCCCAATGGATAAATGTATGGCCTCCCATCTGGTGCCATCTCAGGGTCATGATAAGAGTGACGTGATCCCTGTGCCGTCGGACCACTAGGTGTAGGTTGTGAATGTCCTGCCTCATCCTGAGTATGCCTCGATGAAATGGACGTCGAGGGTCGTGATGCTATAGGAGTAGTCAGAGATGGCAAACCCTCTTCCTGCCCAGGAGGAGGAGGGACTGTACCCATCGCATTGAAACCCGAAGTTGGGATCATGCGGATAGGTGCCTTAGGAGGATGAACCTGACCCTACTAGGTGGGTGGTGTGGATGCGTCGTTGTCCAATGGTGACTGGACATCGGTTAGCCTGTGCATGCTGAGTTGCCTGTGTCATCATGTGCGGCAAAATCATCTGATTCCTCCTCGTAGGAATCTTGGCCGCTTTACCTTTGTCTTTTAGAGGCATCTATCAACATTAAAATGCATAAACGACATAAGACGTTAGAAAGAATAAATTAACAATAAGTTAAAATATGAACTATGAAATCATCAATATCCAACAGAAACTTTAAAATAATAAACTATAAAATACACTAAAATAACCAACACAATACTGTTTTGATCATATAAAATTATTGCTCATTGTAGTATTCTCTTACCTCTCATTTCAAACGTCATCAATTTCATCCTCATCATCCACATCCATATCCGCATTAGTCTCAAACTCTGTCTGATAACTACCCTCACTATATTCCTCCTCTACTTCACAATCCATGTCAATATCTAAAGCAAACGAAATATCGACCTCTTCATTCTCACCATGTATTTCATCATGCAAACCGAGCATGTCTTCAATTTCGGTTATTTGTTCAATGTGGGCTATCATACCCTAATTTTGTCCGGTACAAAATAACATTAAAAAAGAACAAAAATAGTAGTAGAGAAGAAAGAAGGAGAAAGAAATCTTGAAGAGAAAAGAGGTTGGAAAAATTTGTACTTTGGTATAGCTTATGTATTCTGGGTGTAATTAATGTTGTGGAGATGGTATTAAAGTGATTTTTACCTTGTTAGAAAGCTAAAACAAAACTCTACAACTTTGATGAGGAACCCAAGAGTCAAATCTGAAGTTTACTAAGTCCAAATTGACTTGGAAGTAAGAACAAGTATGCTGTAAAATGGTTTTGAACAGTATGTAAAGATTATGTCATATCTTGAGTTGTAGAAGTCTTTTTTTAATGAAACTAACGCCATTTGAAAGCTAACATCCTTGGCTACAAATGTTATGAAGGATTCGGGACTTGATTCTAACGATTTACTGCCCTAAAATAGCATGAAAGTTATAAAACTGCACAAAAACGGATAACACATTATGTTGAATAACGTTCAAAGAAAATGTCGTATCTTGAGCTATACTTGTCCAAATGAGGTGTTCTTTATACTATTGGAAAGATAAGAAAAAGATCTACAACTATTATTTTGGATTACAAACCCAGATCGACCTCTATCATGGACCAAATCGAGCATGAAGTTCGAGACGTGATGTTACATGTATTGTTCGGGACAGCCACTTGTGTTGACAATATCTTGAGTTGTAGATATCCTTTTGAGATGAAACTTGTGCCATTTGAAAGCTGGAAACAATGTCTATAACTCTTATGAAGGTCATGAAGCACAATAAAGTTGTTTTAAGTGTTGTATTAGTGCTCAAAGTTGGCTATTTAGTTTTGTTGAACATTTAAAATATCAAACTTAAAAAGCCAACTCCCAACTTTACTATTGAAGTCCCACATTGAAAAAATCCACACTCTTTCAACCTCTCATTCTCCTATATAAGGAGTGCATCACCAAGCACTAAGATCATCCAAGAAAAAATGGATCAACGGGCCTAGTGCAAAGCATATGGCCTTTGCTTTAGTCAAATTTTTTAATGGGAGGGTTATTAGCCCCTTCAACCTTCAAGATTGGAGGAGTACGTGGGGTTTGACGCATTGTGCTCAACAAAAATTTTTCTCTTGAGGTAAGTGCATCAATTCCTTCTCTCTTTTTCTTTCTTCGTATTTTTTTTAAGTATGTTTATGTTTGTCTTTTATTTATAGCGTTAGATGTCGCTTCTCGCTTTTTTAATTCATCTGTTTTTATTATTATATATTTCATATTTATTTTTTTTCTTAATCATTAATTAGTATTAGTCAAATTAGGACAATAAATCTGACCCCATTTCACTCTATGGGGACAATTTTTACTCAACTAAATTTCAATTTATCATACAAATTTTGAGACCATGTTTATTGAAAAACACATAATAAAATCATGAAAATTAATTTACTAGTAATGATTACTCGAGATTGCTTCCCGTTTAATCATTGCGAACATCTTAATTTTCTAAACAAAAATGAGTTATTAGTGAGGACCACTCTTGATTGCTTCTTGTTTGGTCCCCATGAAAATCTATCTTCTTTATAAATATAAAGTCAAGTTATTTTCACTAGTAATGATCACTAGAGATTGCTTCCCGTTTGATCATTACGAACACCGTTAATTTTCTAAACAAAATAGGTTGTTAGTGATGACCACTCTTGATTGCTTCTTGTTTGGCCCCTACAAAACCTACCTTTTTTCCATAAAAAAATACAATTAAAATCAACCAACACACAACCATTTTCTACCCAACAACTACGTAGCCTTTGATTTGTCCACTGCACCCGGAGATACGTAGGAGCAGGAGCCCACTCCTGTCAAGCGCAAAAATAAACGACTTTTATTAAGTCCTCTTTTTTTTATCTTGGTTAAATTTTTTTAAAAAATAAAAGGGAAATAAATATTTTTTTTAGAAGTTAATAAATTTTACACAATTAATTAGAGGTAACCTTTTTCGAAAGGATGTTGTAGGGTGCTAATACCTTCCCTACACATAATCGACTCCCGAACCCAAATCTGGTCTCAATGACCATTTTTCTTCAAAAAAAAAAGGTTTTTTTCCAATATTTTTCCTATGAAATAAATTATTGGTGGCGGCTCCATTAAACTCGAATAAATCCCTCCGGATTTTTCGGTCGCTACATGGGCCATCTCTTCATCTTGATAGGGTGTGTCTTCCTCAATGTCATCCACCTCTATATGACCTATGGGCTTTGTCTTTATTACTGCACACCATCCACGTTTATCCTTTCGTATTTCTGGATTGGGTACATAATACACTTGTCTGGCCTTTTGTGCAATTATGAATGGATCATAGCGATCATATTGTCTGCTCATCTTGATATCTACAATATCATACTGCGGTGAATTTTTGTTCCTCTGTTCCGTCTGGGATCAAACCATTGACGATGAAACAAGGCTACCTTGTGAGGCAACTTATGATACTCCAACTCAAATATATGTTGGATTACTCCGTAGAAATCATCTTCTCCTCCTCCTGTAACCCCTTTCACATAGACTCCGCTGTTTATGGTTTTTTACCCACAGTCCAAGCGTGTGTGTGAAATTTGTACCCATTGATAAAATACTTGTGCCAACTAATGGCCCTTGACTCTGGACCCCAAGCTAATGATATCAAGTTGGGAACTCACGCCATTTGCCGGATTAGTAACCTATTCAAACAATAAATTCATAATAAGGATAACGTGTTATGTAATTTTTTACGACAAAGTGTTAGCCAAACCTCTCATGGAGTTACTTACATAGGCCCAAAACCATTCTGGAAATTCTCCATATATACGAGTTTGAGCTGATGGATCTTCCTCATTAATGGAGTGATATTGCAAAAACCCACTGTCAATAAAAGATTAGAATCCATCAAAGATATATTTGGTAAATACAGAATATGTGTTTAGTTTCATGTTACTTACTCAATATACGGCTTAATCTCATTGCAATTGATGGGGACGTGCACATGAGCAGACCTCCATTCAGCATCACTCAACCAATGTATTTCATGTTACCCACTAGGACGTCCAAGTTGGTTGCCAATCGACAGTGTTGATGTCACAACATCATCCAACCTTATAGCTTCATTACGTTGACTTGTGGCATACAATGATATTATTTTGAAATAGTGGGAACAAAAATATGTTGTCTCCCTGTGTAAGTAGGCCATGCATATTGAGCCTTCCACTCTGGCCTTGTTTTTTACTGACCGCTTAAAATTACCCATCATTCTAAAAAAACAATATCGTACATTGGAGTACCAATATCGAAAAATTTTAAGTAGGAGAAGGAAACAAAAGAGAATGGTAATGTACCTTTCAAATGGATACATCCATCGATATTGAACTGGACCACCAAGCCTTGCCTCATGTGGGAGATGGACTGGTAGATGTTTCATCGAATCAAATACTGCTGGTGGGAAGATTCTTTCAAGTTTGCATATGATAAACGAAATGTTTTCATTCAATTTGATCAATTCATCAAGTCTCAAGGTATTACTGCATAGGGCCTTAAAAAATTGACTCAATTCTGTAAGTGTTTTCCACACAAGGTTAGGCAGCGAACTAAATGCAAATGGGAGTAAACACTCCATAAAAACGTGACAGTCATGACTTTTCATCCCATGCATTTTGCCGGTGTTAACATTCGCACACCTAGCCAAGTTTGAAGCATATCCATCTGGCATCTTAAGCTCCTTAATCCATTTACATACTTTCTTTGCCTCATCAGAAGATAGACAGTAAGTTGCCTTAGGTTTTGTCATTTTTCCATTGTTATTTGGGACCAATTCCAAGTCACTACGCGCACAAATGAGGGGTAAGTCCAGTCTCGCCTTTTCATTATCCTTTGTTTTGTCTTTATCATTCATGACTGTGTTGAACACATTATCGAAGACATTTTTCTCTATGTGCATCACATCTAGGTGTGCCTTAACAAATTATTTTTCTTGTATGGAAGATCCCAAAAGATACTCCGTTTCACCCAATTGTGGATAACTCCTTAGCCAGATATCTTAGGAACTCCATCCACTGACACATATGGCAGTCCATGCACCGAATTCCGTATTTCATCGCCTGTTAATACATTAGGCGGCCCATCCTTTTCAACCCTCTTTTTTGTGAACCCCTTTTTACTTCTTCTGAAGATGTGATCAGGTGGTAAGAATCGACAGTGACAGTCGAACCATGAGTTTTTCCCTCCATATTTCAGCCTAAAAGACTTTGTGTCGTTCATACAAATGGGACATGCCAATTTACCTTGAGTGCCCCACTCGAACAACATACCATAGGCGGGAAAATCATTAATTGTCCACATCAAGGTTGCCCTCATTACAAAGTTTTGCTTCGTGGAGATATTATAAGTCAAAGGACCATCACTCTACAATTGCTGAAGCTCATCTATTAAAGGTTGTAAGAACACATCTATTTTTGCTTTAGGATTACGTGGTCCAGGTATGGGGCACGTCAAAAACATAAACGGTTTAGTCATGCACATTTTAGGAGGGAGATTATACGGGGTCACAACAACTGGTCAACATGAATATGCGGTCGAAGAAGCTTGCACGTAAGGTGTGAATTCATCAAAGCATAAACTAAGCCTTACATTTCGTGGTTCATTTGCAAAATCCGGATACGTCAAAACAAAATGCTTCCAAGCTTCCCCATCAGATGGATGACGTAAAATGCCTGAACTAGATCTATTTTGATGATGCCATCTCATTTGAGCTGCAGTCTCCGTTGATGCATATAGTCTTTTCAACCGAGGAGTGACTGGCAAGTAGAATATTCTCTTTATTGGAACGTCTTTATGCTTACCCATCCTGATCTTACAAGGAAGATATCGTTGTTCATTACAAAACTTACACTCTCGATTGTTCTCATTGTCTTTCCAGTACAACATGCACCCATCTCGACAACAATTAATTTGCTCAGACTTCAAACCTAGCATGCTCACCAATCTTTGTGCTTAGTAATAATTTTTCGGCAATGCATCTTTTGAAGGACACATGGCTACAAGTATGCTTGCAAAGAAATCAATACACTTTTGAGGAACATTCCAATTTGATTTGCGTGCCAAAAGTTTGACACAAATCAAAAGTTTGGATTCCGAAGCCCCCTCGTATAATGGCTGGTTTGCAGCAATTAGCAAATCATAGAAGTCTTGTGCGTCCTTATTTGGAAGCTCCTCAAAAATCTCTTCCTCGCCTTCCTCACTGCCATAGTCCCCCATACCTTCGAAGTCATAGTTGGGCCCGAAGACATCGTCCACCATATGTTGCATGTTAAGGAAGGGAACATCGTTAACATCATCTCCACCACTAGTTGGCACATTACTCGGAACGATATGCGGCACTTCTTCACCGTGTTCAGTCCAATACCAATAATTTGGCTAGAATCCAACCCTACCCAAGTGGACTTTGATTTCAGCAGCAGATAGTATGCTTTTGCACATGCACTTGAGACAGGGACATCTAATTCCACTATCGCTTGCAACCTGAGGTTCTGAACTAGCCTGCTTTATGAACTCCTTAACCCCCTTTACGAACCTTGGTTTCAACCCCCCTCTGTCAGGATTAAGCCTGTCATATACCCAATTTAGGGGATAACCACGATTGTCCATTTTCTGGAGAATGGGAACACAAGTTATTAATTTGTGAATGTCTTAAACACATCATAATAGCAGACAATAATAAAACAATAGCTAGTAGCAGACCCCAGTAACGCCTTTAAGGGAATGGCAATAGGAAAAACCAATCATTTTCTCTATCACTTCCTCAAGGCATTACTTTGAAAACAAATCCTTTCTTATGTGAACCCCTATGAGCTGATTTTGATGGGGACTGTGACCACACACTTAGTTATCCACAGCCGTCTGCGGCAAGACCTGAGGTAATAGAGTTATTCTCTGTGGAGAAACAACTTATAGGTTCTCAGATTACTTCTGGTGAGAACTTAAGTTGTTTCTCCACAGAGAATAACTCTATTACCTCAGGTCTTGTCGACTGTGAATAACTAAGTGTGTGGTCACAACCCCCATCAAAATCAGCTCATAGGGATCCTCACATAAACGGATTTGTTTTCAAAACGTGGTCAAAACAAACCAGCTATATTTTTTGTACAAAAATCAATTAACTAATAAATTCTAAAATACACTAAATGATCCACCAAGTTTGGGCATGATGGTCATTATGTTTAACAAGGTTACTGTAAATTGCCTTTACATCGTGCAAGAACACATTCGCTAATAAAAAAATATAGTTTTCTTGCCCGATATACTGACCACATACAATAACCCTGCTAAACACAACAATCAAATACAACACCAAACAATAACCTAACGCATAACTAATATAATATTACCGAAACTATGTTAAATCAAAACACAAAATAGCCAACAGACCTCTCCTTGTACTCATCTTCCAAGGGAGAAAATTCAACAGTATACTATATTAAATCATATTGAAATTCAATACTAGAAATGTAGTAGTTAAAAGTAAGGCTACTCAAGCAGAAAGGGGTTGGGTCTATCATTCCTGGAGGCGTCACACTACATCAATTCAAATTAAATAAATAAACAGCAGACCTCTCCTTGTACTCATCTTCCAAGGGAGGTAATTCAACAGTATACTAAATTAAATCATATTGAAATGCAACACTAGAAATCTATTAGTCAAAACTAAGGCAATTTTCTGAGAAAAAAATACTGCATTTTCGATTCATACATCCCAAAAGTTTTAATAAGCAAGACAATAAAATGATATTTCTTAATTGCATCAATCACAATAGAATGATTCTATTATAAGTATGCATTTATGCTTTTATAATTTGCCCTCCAACAACAACGACAGCAGTAGCAGCAACAGCAACAGCAACAACAACAACAACAACAACAATAACAACAACTAACACACAAAATAGGAATGAAAAGGGTAAGGAGATAATAAGAAACCGACCTTGCAAGAGAATGGAAACGAAATCAGACAGAAATTCTGGATCATCAACAACACAAACACACAAAAATTGAAACATGTGAAGAAAAATATGAAGAAAGAAACAGAGAGATATCGTTCGCACAAAGGAGGCAGGAGAAGGGAAGCACATCGGAGAAGGAGGGGCACGAGAAGGGAAGCATGCCGGAGAAGGGAAGCACGCCGCCGGAGAAGGGAAGGGAAGCACGCCGGAGCAGGGAGACGGTCACGGTTCTGCGAACGGAGAACAGAGGGAGGCCGAAGAAGGGAGGCATGCCAGAGAAGGGAATGGAAGCACGCCGCCGGAGAAAGAGGGGTGGTCGCGGTTCGGTTCTGCGAACAGAGGGGGTGGAAGAACAGAGGGAGAGGGAAAGTGAGAGGGAGGGAAAGAGGAAAGTTTATTAATTTTCAGTTTTATCTTTACTGACGGCTTAGCCGTCGGTAAAGGCCGTCGATAATTAACACATTAAATGCACATCAAATCAAGTTCACCGGCCATCCCATAGGCCAGAATACCGACGGCTTAGCCGTCGGTAATCGTCTCAGTTTTTGAAAAAATTTAATGTCACAACGACCACATTTCACCGGCCACATTACCGACGGCTAAGCCGTCGGTAACCGTCTCATTTTAAAAAAAATAAATGACACAATTAATACATGTCACCAGCCGTCGGTATACCCATCGCAAGTTTAACGTTTAAATCCTAATCACGTATCGACGACTAAGCCGTCGGTAATTATTGACGGCCAAAAAGTCGTCGATAATTACCGACGACTAAGCCATCGGTAAATAACACGAAAATGAAAACCAGATTTGGTCCTTTTACCATCGACGTAGCAACGGCTTGGCCGTCGGTAACAAATTCATTACCGATAGCCACGGGGTTGTCGGTAATAATCAGTGGGTATTTTACAACATTCTTGTAGTGTTTAGACATGTTGAAGGAGGTTTTGGGTTGGTTTCTGGATAAAAGAAAAAGAACTATACATACTAATACTAACTATTTACATATCAGAAATGGTGAATAGCATGAAGGACTTTGTTGGACGATAGGAAGGTGTACTAGTATCATACAAGTAATAAAGTGTGGGTATTGTTCCCAACGATGACCCACTGTCACTATCGATCAATTGCAATTAAATACTAAAAATGGTCGGAGATAATATTGTTATTGTACTGAGTTGTGTTGTTTTGTAACGAAATGTAAAATAATTTTGTAAAAGAATAAAATTTGGAAAAATAAAATGATGGATGATGAACTTGTAAAAATATGATGATAAAAGTGATTAGGCGAATAAAATCCCTATATTATCATATTCATGCAATTCACTACTCTATCATCGCTAAACAATTTTTCCTCACTTAGTACCCACTCGAGTTTTTGCCTCAGTATCCACTCGAGTTCACTAATATAGATTAAACTCGGTTGCTCGATTAATAACCCTTTCCCTAATTCCTTAGGTGAACTCAATTAATCGGAAACATCAGTCATAATCGAGAACTCAAAAGATTGCACATAAACCAGACCCAATTCCTTGGAAACTGCATCTCTATGGTGACTAATGTAGATATTATTGTTTCATGCCCATATTCCTCTATGACATCGACCCTTTCAGTAGTATGATCAAATATAGTTATATAGAAATGCATTAAGCAAGAGATTAAAAACATCAACCTAGATGTAGTCACTCGTGTGTGGTTGTCATGTGTTCTTCATTAGCTTTCCATGCATATCACTCTCAACGATTAAGCGTTCAACATCTCCTCACTTAAGCATGCTATCGCTTTAGTGTCCACTAGGGCCACATTTGCCCAAACCTCTTTTTTTCTGTTAAAAAATTATAATCATGTTAATACACATTCACATCCTAATCACGCAATCAAATGCTCAATCATACATAATTAAGGTTTAGAAAATCGGGATGTTACAAATACAATGAGTAATCATAGCAGAATTTCTGTTGGTGCCTAATCCTCCAACCTTCTCATGATAAAATAGCACGCTGTTGAATTCCATAGACACACACCAAGGGAGATCATGGAAAAAGTTATGGACTGAAGCTCCTCCAATAGGAGGTCATAAATCCTATCTTGCGAACTAGCATATATAACAACTAATAGGCACGGTTTTGGTGAATGAGGCTCCCATCTTTTTGGGTAGATCACTCTCCTCCATATACTCTTATACTCCAATCAAAAAGAGTTCACCTCTTATCGAACATCCACCACTGTGACAATCACTCTTAGATCGACGGCAAGATAAATATCTGCTACAAACCCTTGCTCTCCCCCCCCCCCAAAAAAAAACAACACACAGACAACAAGTAGGGCTGAATTTCCAGCATTGGAGTTTACAACCCTTGTTCTCGAGTTGCATTTTTTTTTTAATTTTAAATATATGTAAAGTACAAACTTACAAGGTGAGATCCCAGTTACTAATTTGAATTTTCAGTAGCCTGAAAGCTCAAACATGGCAGTTTATTATAGAACAAAACTTAGGTGCAATTCCTTGTGTACAATTTTTACGGTTCTCTAATCACAATTTCAACACATAGATTAACTATTCAATAGTAAAAAATACTTTTCAGACTTGTTTAATTTCAGCCAAAACACATGACGCTTGCAATGATGCAAGACCTAAAACAGCACAAATTCAAGAAGACATTGTTAGATAATATATTAGTTAAGCTTTTATTTATCTTAAGGGTAGTTTAGTCTTTTGTTTATTGTATATATACTTATTCTATTACTTTGTATTGCCGAGACTTTCTATTGCATTCCTTATTGGATTTCTAATGTGCCTCTTCTCCTCTCCTCTCCTTCTCCTCTTCCCGTATGATATATTGTTAATATGGTATCAAAGAGCGCAAGTTAGATCCTGTTAGCAATTTGTTTCCATTGTGCAGCAGCTCCACCGTTTTGCATCTTTGCTTTGCTCACGTCTCCGTCATTACAATGTATTATTTGGTGAGGTTCCAGCTTTAACTTCCGCATTGCAAAGTTTTATTATTATTTCAATCAAAAAAAGGGAGGATCCACACTTGGGAATACAATAGTTTGCATATTTGGAAGCCATCTTTTCCATTAAAATCACTGTCTGATCCTTCTTTCTTTTGGAAGTTGAAGACCATTGGCTCTTTGTTTTGTTTGGTTGAAGATACTTTAATTTTGCCTTTCTCCATCTCGGTTGCGTCCCTATTTTATTTGGTTGCATTATTATCATTGGTGAGGACCTTTTATTTGAAGCTTGGGGAGGAAATTGATTCCGTGTGTCAAAGGCAATTGGGCTAATTTGCAAGACTATTAGTTTAATTACTTTGCATTATTTCCATTGGGTGCAAGTTCTGTGAAGTGGCGTAAGTTGAAGTTCACTAATGATATTTATTTGGCAGTGTTTATCAAAAATATACTTTGGTTCTCTCGGTTTGGTTTGTTAACAGTTCGGCTCTCTCCACTACTTGTATTTGTTAGCTTCTTGGAAACTTGAGAATAGTAGCAATGAAAGGTAAAGATGATGATCATTTTCTCCTATCTATTAGTGTGCAATTGAATGAGCTGTTTCAAAAGTTTCTTACTGTACAACCATATGCTATGTCTGTCTCCTCAAATATAGGTTTGCATTCTTCTGGTTCACCAGGTATATCTTCTTCCATATGGATTCTTGACTCTGGAGCCTCTCATCATATATCATCAGATTTTACATCATTGTATCTGTACTTCCTAGCTCATCTCTATCAGTTATGACTGCCGATGGCACTCTCATGCTATTAGCAGGCACTGGGTCTATTTGTACACCTCATCTTTCACTTTCAAATGTTTACTACTACATTCCTGTCTCTGTTAGTCATCTGTGTGATTCTGGTTTCTCAGTTTCATTTACTTCTAACTCTTATTATATGCAGGATTCGCAATCCAAGAGGTTTATTGGGACAGATCGTAAACGGCTGGAACTTTATATTTTGGATGAGCTGAAAGTTCCAGAAGTTGCAGCTTCCACTGTTGATCTGTCATCCTTTCACTTGAGTTCATCATCTTCTTGTTTTTATTTATAGCACTCTCGCCTTCGACATGTTTCTTCTTCTAGATTAAAATACTTAGCTTCTATTGGAGCTTTAGGGAAGTTGCAAACCAGTTATATTTCTGATTGTTGTGGTTGCAAACTTGCTAAATTTTCTGCTTTGCCTTTTAGTAAAAGTGTTTCGATTTCGAATGCACCATTTGACTTAGTTCATTTTGATGTATGGGGTCCATCACCGGTTCTTACCAAAGGTGGATCTAGGTATTATGTCTCATTTATTGATGATTATACTCGTTATTGTTGGGTTTATCCTATGAAACATCGTTCTGAGTTCTGTGGCATTTATCATATATTTCATGCTTTAGTTAAAACTCAACATAATGCTGTTATCAAGTGTTTTCGATGTGATCTAGGTGGTGAATATACATCTAATAAATTCTCTGAGTTACTTGCTTCCGATGGTACTCTTCACCAGACTTTTTGTACCGACACTCCTGAACAGAATAGAGTTGATGAAAAGAAACATCGTCATATTGTTGAAACTACTCGTTCCCTTCTCTTGTCTGCTTTCGTTCCAAGTGCGTTTTGGGGTGAAGCTGTTCTTACTGCTGTCCATGCTATTAACAGAATTCCATCCTCTGTTACCTCAGTTGTCTCCCTTTGAAAAGTTGTATGGTTGTGTTCATGATTATTCATCTCTGAAGGTCTTTGGCTCCACCTGTTTTGTTCTTCGTCCACAAGTAGAACGTAGTAAATTGTCTTCTCGTTCTACAATATGTGTCTGGTTATGGGGATGGTCAGAAGGGTTATCGTTGTTATGACCCCACAAGTCAAAGACTTTATGTTTCCCATCATGTTGTGTTTCTTGGGCACATATAATTTTATTCTTTTTCCTTCGATTCTCATAGTCTTACCAGGTCTGATCTCACCCGTATTGATCCTTTTGCCATGGATATTGATATTCCCACTGACTCTGATGTTGAGAATTGCAGGGCTGACACTAGTCCTTCTATAGATCCAAATGTTCCCTCTGTCCCCACGGCTTCCCAGGAACCTCCTACGATTGTTGATCCTCCTCTTCCTCTTTATCCTCCACGTATTCGTAAGTCCACTCAATTACCAGATTTTGTTTACTCCATTTATTCCACTTCTTTTTCTTCTTTTCTAACCTTTATTCATAGTTTATCTGAGCCCTCTTCCTACAAAGAGGCTATTCTTGATCCCCTTTGGCAGCAGGCTATGGCAGAAGAACTTTCTGCTTTACACAAGATAGATAATTGGGACCTGGTACCTCTTCCACCAGGAAAACATGCTATTGAGTCTCATTGGGTATGCAAGATCAAAGCCAAATCCGATGGGTCAGTTGAGCTTTATAAAGCTCGTCTTGTTGCTAAAGGATTCTCACAACAATATGGCATGGATTATGAAGAAACCTTTGCTCCTGTTGCCAAGATGACTACCATTCGCACTCTTATCGCAATTGCATCTGTTCGTCAATGGCATATTTCTCAGTTGGATATTAAAAATGCATTCTTAAATGGTGATCTTCAAGAGAAAGTTTACATGGTACCTCCGACAGGTGTTTCTCATAATCTGGGAGAGGTGTATGAGTTAAAGAAGGCTCTCTATGGTCTTAAACAAGCTCCTCGAGCTTGGTTTGAGAAGTTCTCCACTGTGATTGCATCTCTTGACTTCCATTCTAGTGATCATGATTCTGCTTTGTTTTTCAGTTCCACTTCTCATGGCTGTACTATACTCTCTTTATATGTTAATGACATGCATTATTACAGGGGATGATGTTGATGAGATTGCAAAGTTGAAATTATAGTTAGCCAATCAATTTGAGATGAAGGATTTAGGCACTCTTTGTTATTTCTTGGGGATTGAAGTTGCCTATTCTCCTAGATGTTTTCTCTCAATCTAAGTATAATATTGCCAATATTCTTGAACAAACCCGTCTTTCTAATACTCGAGTAGCAGGCACCCCTCTTGAGCTAATGCTCGATATGTCTCTTCTGATGGTGTCCCTCTACTGGATCCCACTTTGTATCGTACATTGGTTGGCAGCTTGGTGTACCTTGCCATTACTAGACCTGATATTGCTTATGCAGTGCATGTTGTCAGTCAGTTTGTTGTTTCTCCTAATACAGTGCATTGGGCAGTTGTTCTTCGCATTCTTCGGTTTCTTCGGGGCACTCAATTTCAGAGTCTTCTTTTTTCTTCATCTTCTTCTTTGGAGTTGTGTGCTTACTCTAATGCTGGTTGGGCTGGTGACCCAACTAATCGCAAGTCTACCACAGGGTTTTGCATTTTTCTAGGAGATTTTCTTATTTCTTGGAAGAGCAAGAAGCAAGACATTGTCTCCCGCTCTTTTACAAAAGCTGAATACCATGTTATGGCAGCCATGTGAATTTCAATCAATAGAAGAGAGTGTTTTGAAAATAGGGTGTTAGAGAGTATGTTGCTAGCATTTCTCATTGTTAAATGATTGGTTGACCACATACATAGAGAAATATTTTTAATAGTTTTGACAATGAAAAAAATCATACAATTTTAAAATATGAAAACATGTAGAGAGCAATTATAATTCGTAGATGTTGAACTGTCTTCAAATTTTTTGGGTATATAATGTTATAATTTTGTTAATATTCAAATTTTTGGTCAATGACAACGATGTCATTATTTTGTCACTTATGCATCGATGTATTTTTTATATAAATATATATAGTATATGATCTTGTCCCCACTAGTTAAAATTCCTGGATCCGTCCCTGCCTCTCTATGACTATGCATATTGTTAACAGACATGACATTACATGAGCAGTGATGTATGCAGGGAAGAAGTGACACGCTGGCTGGGAGCCTCACATACCATGAAACTAGTCATAATTACATAGTCAAGCGAGACACAAACAAGCCTACCATAGGCATTCAAGAGTCTCAAGCACAGACTTGCAATCAAAACTATCGTCTCATGATAGAGAGGACCGTAGCATGGATCAATAGTCTGATGCGTTCTGATACACAGGATCCTCATTTCTGAGGCAAGTGCAGAGCATACTTGCATCTCTGTAGAGGTGTCTATGGTATAAACATGATAACTCTGGTTTTTAGGAAGAATAAAGAGAGTTTAGAAACACATACTGATAAAACACACAAGTTTTATTTATCGTTGTTCACTTCTGGTTCTGAATGTTACAAGTAGCTCTCCTTATATAAGGAAGGAGATGAGCCAAGGACAAGACATCACCATCAGTGACTCAGCACACTATTTATTACAAAAGACAAACATAGTAATGACTCAGCCTATAATTATTACAAGAAGACAAAACCTAGTGGTGACTTAGCACCCTTTTGATTACAAAAGACAAAATATGTCACATCTGCCTATTTATGTCTCAAGACACTTCACCAGATATGTGTTTATGATCTTGGACACCTCAGGAGACATATCACATCGATTTATTTATGGTACATGACACGTAACTCTCAGCTTTAATCATACATCATATCACATCACATCAGACTTTAACTAGGTCTCTGCCTTCATGACACGTCTTAGTACGTGTCTCAGTACTTTTTGATGGGCGAATGGCTTGGAGACAGGTTCTGATCAGATAGATTGTCTTCATTCATATGTGACTCATACCATTGATCCCAACAGTAATCAATGTCTATTTTGATGTTCATGTCATCTGAATTCAAGTCCTCTAAGTTTGGATTTTCTGGAATATCTTCTTCAAGATTCATATTCTCATCAAAATATGGATCAAGATATGGATCCAGACTAGCAAATTTCTCAACAAGCATCTGAGAGTCTTCTCTTTATTGACTTGTTGAAGCTTGGTTTGAACTTTCTCCAACAATTTGACTATCATGCCACACATGATTTGAGCTTTGACTAAAGACTTGACTATCCACTGATTGCCACTAGGGTTGATTAACAAGGTCTCCATGGCTGATACAAGTGGTAGTAACCTGCTTTTCTTTATGTTCATGATGATTAACAAAACAGACATAATCCATTAATTATTTTCCCAATCTTGGACTGGTCGGGAGGATAATCATCAAGTGTCTCCCATAGATATGCATGATTTCTGGACCAAAGAAGTTGATCTTGAGGATCCATCTGATAAGGCCTGTGAAGCATAAAAACATATTTAAATTTTTTAATTACTTCAAGACTTAATCCTCGAACTCCTGCATCATCTAAAATTAACTTTAACTCATTTCTCCACTAGTCTAATGGAGAAAACCATTCTAATGCAGTCCATATGAGAGAATCATGTTTTGTGGGATCTGTAAGATGCAAAAACATAGCTTCTGTGGGAATAAGAACTGGCATGCTATACAGGACAGCTGCACACCATAAGTACCACAAATGATCTTCTGAAAATTCTTTATTTGGATTTATCAGAAAAGGAACAAGAAACGGAGTATCTGGAAGAAAAATGGATTTTTCTGGGAAAATACTGGATTTGTTCATGGCTCTGGTCATGAAATGGTAAAGGTTATTTCTGGCGCATTTTTTGAGTTGGGTAGAGGAGAAGGATGAGTCAACTTTTGGTGGAAGGATTTTGTTAACTGAGGCTATGGCTGGTAATGGATTGACCATAAAGATCAAAGGAAAGATGTGGGTTTCTGTGATGACTTGGACGGGTTTTATTGGTCTGGAGAGTAGATCAGGGATTATGTTTTGATTTCCTTTGATATGTTTCACAGTGAAATCATATCTTGAAAACCAATCTTTCAGTGTGAGAGCTTGAGGATCAGGAGGCATTTTGTTTTTGAATTCAAAGACTCTAGGAAAAGAGGAGTTATCATACTAGGCAACTTTAGGAATAAAATCCCTAATATAATTGACAATGCCAAGAAATTGTTGAATCTGCTTCATCGTCAGATTTTCATCAGGAAAATTTAATAGTTCTTCAGCAATGTGAGGTTGAGGCTGATACTTTCCTTGAGAGAAGTGCATGCCCAAAAAATCAATTTCTGTTTGGCCCAATTGACTTTTCTTTTCAGAAAGCATTATTCCATAGTCTTGGGCTAGTTGGAAAAATTGGCCCAATAATTGTTTATGAGACTTTTCATCTTTTGAGAATAATAAGACATCATCAATATAGACAAGGATACTGTCGAGAATGGGCTCAAAAATTCTGGTCGTGGCCTTTTGAAATAGTAATGGGGCGACTTTAAGCCCAAATGGTAAGACTTTCCATTGGTATTGGGCATTTGGAATACAGAAGGCTGTTTTGGGTCGATCAGCAGGTTCAACACCTAATTGCCAAAATCCTGTTTTCATATCAAACTTGGAATAGATCTGAGCATCTTTAATGAAGATGTGAAGTGAAGAGGCTTTTGGAATTGGAAACTTGTCATCTTTGAGAAAATGATTAAGAGGTTTATAATCAATTACCAACCACTTTTTCCCTATTACCTTTTCAGATATTTTTTTCACATAGAATGCTTGGCAAGCCCACTCAGATTTAGTGGGTTCAATTAATTCCTATTTCATCAATTGATTGCATTCCTCACGTGCTAGTGCTAAATCAGATGGACTCATTCCAGGATGAATGGCTTTTGTTGGGTTGATGTCTTCATTAAATTTGAAAGGAAGTTGAACAAAGAAATCTTCATTTGTCCACAAAGGTTTTGGATGAACAAATTTATCATGACTGTCTGCACAAAGCTTGAGCAAGTTGGACTTAATTTCTTCATATCCTTTAGGAACCCCAGATAGAGAATATAATTTTAAAACATCTGAATACGGCTTGAATTCTCTTTTAAACTTGATTCCTGTAGGAAGGATTTGAAGTTTGTTGGCTGCTGAGTAGACATCCATTCCAATTAGAATGTCTTTGTTGGGAAGACTGCTGCCAATAACTTTTGTCCATACTATGCATTCAGGAAAAAATTTGATTCCTATTTTATCTTTGGTAATCAGATCAGTCCTGAACATTTTTCCATCAGCTGCTACAAAGAACATAGCATCTTTCAGCCATGCATCTGAAGGCAGGATACTTGGATTCATCATTGTTTTCTGAGCACCTGTATCCATATAAGCTATGACTTTTTTAGGGTGAGAAAACTTGGAGGGTAAGACATGGATTTCAACACAAGGTTATGGAGGAGTAGGCAACGAACTGTCTATTTCTTTGAATGAGTATATAGGAAAATACTCATAATCAGATTCAGTAAAAGATCCCTCACTGGAAGAGGAAATTTGTAGAGCAAAAGCAGTTTCTTCATCTGCAGAGCTTTGTTCTGAATATAAGGATTCCAGATCTCCCTTTAATGGATGTAAGGAGTTGATCAGCTTGGCAACTTTGTCTGACTTGTTAGGACAATTCTTCGAGAAATGTCCTTTCTTTCCACAGATAAAGCATCTCTGGTTTCCTCTTTTTCCACGAAATTTCTTCCTCTTGAAAAACTTGAAAGTCTTCTTCTTGTTCCCTTTTTTGGAAAATTTAGAAAACTTGGTGAATCTTTGCCGATGAGACTTCTTTTTTGTTGAACAGTTGCAGTTCCTATCTTTGCATTTGATTTCTAGATAAGGCTTTTTGTAACGACCCCTTTCCGGACCGCTACTAAGCTAGAACAATTCTGAATGCAAGTAGGTTTTCGAAATAGTACTCTTTGTGTCTTTTGGAAAATGCGGTAATTTTTTTTTCTTTTTATAAACAAGCGTCTTTTGTAACACACATTCAGAGTACGAGCAACGTTTTCGAAACATGATGGAATTATAAATGCAATTGACTACTACAACTAACTAAAGACATACACACATGCTACCAAAAGATAATCCGTTGAAGAGTTTTACACACCCGAAGCAGTAATTGAATATGCATAAGCAAGAATATACCCTAAATATGAAAACCTTACAATATTACTACCTGAGGTACTCTCGGCAGTTACCCACGCAGGAGGCTGCTCCAAAAGCAAAACCTTGACACCTAAACAACAACTGTCACAAAGTCAAACAAAATGACAGACTGGTCACCAACCCAAAACCATAAATAAAATAGTTAAACATTCTTAACTACACAACTACACCAATTTCCTGGCAGTCCTCCTCCGTCTGGTCATTCGTATCCTCGTCAGTTCCTCCACGCGAAGGTTTCTAACATGCCTTATATACAAACATATCGGTCGAGAGTGGGGGTTTAACTCCAAGCTGAGGGAATCTTCATGCTCGGGTAGTCAGAAGCCACCTTCGGTGATGTCGTCGTCGCCGGAATCTCCACCATGTCCGTCATCACCTGGGTTACCATTATTAATTGAAGGAACCACTGGCAAGGGTCAACTTCTCATCGCAACAAGATATAGCAATTCACAAAGCGATAAACAAACAACAGCATACACATTTCTCAAGGCGCAACTCCAGACTCTCTCACGACTCATTCTCTCTCGACACTTCGACAACTTCCGGAACAACGAACAACGCCCTTGAATTCCGGCCTTAGCCTTGAGCTCTTCCACTACTCTAGGAGATTCAAGTCAAAGTTACCCAACGCCACGACAATGGACCACGCCCCTGAACATCCAGCCGAAGCTTTGAGCTCTTCCACTATTCTAGGATATTCAAGTCGAAGTCACCCACTACTCGACAAGGAATGACGCCCTTGAACATCCGGCCGAAGCCTTGAGCTTTTCCACTACTCTAGGATATTCAAGTCGAAGTTCAAAAACGACACGACTAGCTCTCACACTCGATGAACAGTTCGCCGCATACGATATTCAAAGAGCGGTACGCAACATTATTCGACCGCATATCAAATAATTTAGAGCAAGCTTAATATGAAGAAACGCAATTCAACAAGCATAAGCAATTCGCATAGAGAGACGCAATTCAACAAGCATAAGCAATTCGCAGCATATATTCCATCACATATTAAATATTTGCATAACTCAATAATATCGGCAAACATCACATACTTGACACGCAAATCAAGGAATCCATCCCTCTGTAACTCGATGGAGTTGACAGAGAGGTACACAAATGTGGGGGTTGGGTTCAGGAGACCAACCACAAAGTTTTCACCTACGAATGACTCGAAAAATGGACGACCGCACGACAATAAATAACGAAGGGGTTCGAAAACCCTAACCTCGAACTCGGAGAGTTCTCAGACTTCTTCGTATTTAAATAAGCATTTAAATAACAAAAAGCCTAAAAATATCTAAAGTTGCCCTTACCACGAACAGTCGCTAACGTTGCTTCGAAATCCTCAAGTCCGCGTCGCTCGGCCTTCGAAATCACGATTCCTATCACAACGAACAACTTAGCACAATCTATAAGTTCTATCCAACTTAAGCCCTCAACTTAGCCCTTTTTCTAACCAAACTCACTTAAGTATTTTAAATAATTAGCTACTAGAAAATAAATAAGGTTTTAAAATCAAATACTTTTTGAAAGGGTAGCATAACACATAACAATTTAGAAATCTTAACTTACTTGAAAAAGATAAAGTTTTTGAAACTAAAAAGCTTTCTTGCAATTCAAGCAATGCCAAATAATAAATCATTTTCTCAAGTTTTTTCAAAATCTTAACACATATCAATATAACACACTTACTTAAAATCTTAAGCATCCACTCATGCATTTAAATCATTACCTACTTGAAAAGAAATGAAGTTTTAAAACCAAAACACTTCTTGAAAGTAACCCATAACACTTACTTTAGAAAAATACTAACTTACTTGAAAGAGTAAAGTTTGAAACTAAAATCTTTTCTTGAAAGCTTTAAGCAAACACCATGCAATTAACAACTTTCATAAACTTTAAAGTCTAGAACACATACTCATGAAATCATTTAGACAAGTTCGCAAATAAAATCTTCCTTGTCTTACCCTATTAGGCCTCTCGGCCACACCCTTCTTTTCTTAAAGAAATAGCAAAAATCTCTTTTAAATATACAATCATTTCTATATATGATTCACAAGACTAACAATTTCGTGTAACAACTAGCTCACTTGCATATGACAATCAATACGTATAGAGAAATGTAAATCAAGTATCAAATCCAAATACTCATAACCAAAGGATTTTCACACAACTTCTTAACTAACATTTGAGTCCAAAACCTTTTTACCAAACAACTTCAATGGAAAACCACTTTCTAACACAAGTCATGATAAGTATGCAAAACAAATTTTTCTTTGATTCAAACCTTTTCAATCATGCCACTAACAATGCCAATAACTCAAGAACAAGATCCAAATCAATTTCATTTCAAAATTAATTTCCAAAACCAATTAGGAAAAAGTTACAAAATAGTTTTCCTCTCCTAATTTCCAACTAGAGCTCACGGCCCTTACTCCCTTTCACTCCCAAAAATTTGCAAGTTTCCAAACCTTTGTCCAAAACATTTTTAAATCATGCTCATGATGAAGCTAATTAATCAAGAACAAGTCAATTAAAATTTTACATGCCATATTAGTCCTTCAAGAATCATTTTTTCACAAAACCTAAACTAACTCTCTACTAACTCATGCATAATCAATCCAATAACAATTAAATCATTCAAGGCATGTTATTCATCAATTAAACACATGGTTCAACAATTAAAATCTACATTTTCCCTACTTAAAGAATAGGTATCAACCCTTAAATAACAAGTTAAGCATGCCAATTCCAAAACTACTACTCAACAATGATCAAACAACTTCCAATAATTCAATTAAACCTCTAATTACTTGATTCAAGTGAGGATCACACAATTTCCCTCTTTCCACCACTTAGGATTTTCGCTCTAGAGCTCAAAGAAAGGGGTGAGAGTGTTTCATCTCCTCTTGATCATCATCAATCAACAAACAACACAAAACAAGCAAGAAATTAAGACTAGAAACAAGAAAAATCACAAAACAAGAAAAAAAGGGGAGGGGGCGCTGTTTGGGCTGTTCAAGGGAGGAAGAAATGAGTTTTCCACTTACTTAGATGGTTGGGATGGAGATGATGAAGTGGAAGAAGAATTAGGAGCAAGTTTGGTGGAGGTTGGAAACCAAAAACTCAAGAAATGGAAGGTTGGAAGCCATGGAACCTTGAAACCCTTTTCTCTCTCAAGAAGAGGAAATGAAGAAGATGAAATGAGAGTGATGAAGGAGGGTCACGAGAATGAGGGGCTGCATATAGCCCTTCTTTCATTTATTTTATAAAAAAAAATAGTTAATAAGAATAGTTTAATAAAAGGGATTTTCAAATTAATCACACAACTAATGACACCTAGCACCTTTATGAGATGCTAATCCCATCACTCACTCTAACCCATCTAATCTCACTTCTCTCAATGTTACCCTCTAATCTAGAGTCTTAAGGTTCTAAAACACGGCGACGAAAAACCGCGTTACCGATTTATTTCTCGCCGATAAAATCCCAAAAAATTAATTCGCGAGAAATTAATTCTTCGCGTGATAATATTATTTTATAAATAATAAAAACAATATCACTCACTCAAAAATAATCACGACAAGTTACGATTCGATTTTCATCGAAATCGAGGTTCATTTAAAATTTTATCTGCGACAGAAACTGCCCGGCGATTTGAAATGCGACGAAACTTCGTTAGAATTTTTCGACGATATTCAAACCATGAATTAATATAAAAATATTAATTCTCAATTATATTTGCTCTTGATGTAATTAAATCAGTTACTTAGAGAACAAGAAATTGCTTATTATAGCATAATTACGATAAAATACACTAAATAGCGCTAATTAACGCATCGTAAAAATACGCGTGTTACAGTTTTTGCACGCCTTTATGAACTTAGATTTTTTATTCACAATATCTGAAAAATGTCGATGCAGTCTGCATAACTTGTCAAGTGCTTTAAGTGTCATTTGGTGAATTTGACCAAGAGTCAATGTCTTGATATCCTTTTGACTCGTTGCTGCCATCTTGTGAATCTCAGGCTGGAGTTCTTGTGGTAATGAAGAGACATAAGTATTTTTGAGACTTGGATCATTAAATCCATTGAGGAGATAGAATCTCTGAGACATCCTTTGATAATGTCTTTCAAGATCCTTGACTTTAAGAGAACAACATTTCATCTCAAAAAATTCTTGTCTATTTTTTCTATCAAAGATATCCATAACACCAATAAATTCTTGGTGAATAACTCCAAGGACTGAGGCAGTATTTGTCAATCTGTGAAATTCATCTTGTTTGAATGCACCAAGATTGTGATACCATTCTTTTAAGGTACCAGTCATTCTGCAACAAAATTCTTCAATGACCTTGTAAGGGTCAGCACTTGTTTTCATCATCTGTGTATCAAGCCATGCACCAAAATCAAGAAGTCTTTTTCTCCAACGACTTGGAGATATATCATCAAGGGTGAACCACAGACCACTGGATATTTTTGGTTGTTCGGCAGAATTGTTTTCTTCCTCAGGAGATTCATCATAAAATGAATCTTCTTCTTTTATGTCAACCATGAATAGCCCAGAAACATCCATGTAATCTTTTTCAGATTTTGATTCAGCATAGGATGAATTGGGTTGTGAAGATTTTGAGGATTCTGCAGATCCAGTGTATTGAGAAGAATCTTCTTCTTCAAAAGTGGTTTCATTATCAACTTCTCTTGGAAAATTGGTTGGTTTAGGCAAATATTCTTCTTGGGAGGATTCATTATTTTGAACAGAAGTAACTGTCATGGCTTGAGAGGGTTTACTGGAAAGTTCTTCCTTTTGGACTTTTGGTGGAGGAGTTTCAGGAACCTCTTGAGAATCAGAGGATGATATGCTCAGGCGGGCAGTTTTGTTTTTTGATTTTGAGGTGGTAGCTTGGGTATCTTTTGGTCTATAAGCTGAAGGAATGTAACGGTTATAGTCAGGTGGTGAGGTGTATGAAGGGTAAAATGGAGAATGTCGAACTGGTTGAGTGAAATAAGTGGAAAATGATGGAGGATTAAAGAAAGGGTTTTCAATTGGTGCAGGTTGTGTAGGCTTTTGGCTGGCTTTCAAGAAATCATCTATTTCTTGTACTTGGCTTTGTAACTTTCTGATTTCTCTTTCTTTGAAATCAAAGTCTTTGCCAAAAGTTCTTTCATTCAACATCGTTCTTATGTCATGGTCTAGCTGAGAAACCTGAACTTTCAGACTTTTGTAATGCTTATGCATCTTGTGAGAGAGGAGTTTAAGGTTCTCATCATTTTCTGCCATTTTTTCCACCTTTTTGTCAAGGCTATGCAATGCTTCATCCTGTGCAACAACATTTTCAGATTACCAATTGAGAACTTCCTCTGCTTGAGTTAAGCTTTTGAGCTTTCCATCAAGTTGGACTTCATTAGGCTGTATGAAAGGTTTAGAGGACCTGTTTGAAACAGGGTCTATTTTTCTTTCAAGAGCAGGAAAATTTTGTTCATAATTTGAGGGTGAAGCTGATGAAAACATATAATAGGGTATTGGCTCAACAGGTTTCAAGATTGAATGTTTACAACGCTCTGGAGGAGGCCAAGTAACAAGAGTTGGATCATCAGGTGGTTTTTGTGAAGGCATAAGTCCTTCTTCTCTGAGAATTCTAAGAGCTTCCTCATAAATTGGAAGAGGCTCCTTTTTCTCATGGATTCTTATCCAGGGACCATCATCAGGGTCTAATCTCCTTCTGGGAGGAGGAGGCGGCTTACAGGCTCCCTTTTTCTTTCTTTTAGGAAGAATTATCTCCCTATCAATATCATCATAGTGCATCCAACAGTCACATCCCAGGTCACACATACTAGGATCTACATCCCATATGAAATGACCATCAATTTTGTCAGTGTATATTGGGTCTCCTTCTGAAGTAACAACATGAATAGGGCACCAATCTTCCGTAAGAACAGGATTGACCATCATGGTTTGGAAGATAGGAGGAGAAGTTGAGCTAGAGCTTTTTTCTGGTCTCTTGAAGATGGTTTTGACAGATCCATCAGTAGATCTTTTGAAAATAACATCTTGGGACTGGATTGGCTTTTTATCAAGGTGATGCTTCTCATAATTGGTTATCCATTCAAGAGGAATGAGCTGGGTCAGTTCTTCTCGAGGAATTCTTCTTGGAATCTGGACAATTAAAGGTATTTCATCTTCTCTATTGGTTACAACTAATAGAGAGTCAGAAGAACATCCGGAGATGGGGAGATCAATTGAGTGGTTTTGGAGACGATAAAT
Source organism: Calophaca sinica (assembly GCA_037113605.1). Taxonomy (NCBI): domain Eukaryota; kingdom Viridiplantae; phylum Streptophyta; class Magnoliopsida; order Fabales; family Fabaceae; genus Calophaca; species Calophaca sinica. Next base: position 116,321,883 of record CM073731.1, read on the forward strand.
TATCTGGTGATGAAGAGTGGCTGACAAAGCTTCTGGAACTTGATCAGCTCCAGTGATCTGAACTTGAACCTTGAGTCTGGTGGATGAGTGCATCCTTGAGGCTCACGTTGTAATTTGGAAACATAGTGAGAACTACACTTCCAGCATGAAGAGTAGTAAGAACAGTTCCAATTAGATCGTTTTCATAATGAAGATTGCTCGAACCAAGAAGAGCTATTGCCTAAACAGTATACTTTTTCTCCCATGAAGTGAGAGAATTAGTCTGACAGCTCCAAAGTGTAAAGCAGTGTATCCTTGAGATTTCCAGTGATTTATGAGACTTTGAGGAATCTCTAAGTCCACATACTGCTCCTGGCTTGTGGCTCTAAGCTGGCACTGATCCAATCGGGATGACTGGATATATTCCTTCACCTGAGGTCGATTTGTGGAAATCAACTGAGTGATAGAGCGAGTGAATGATCTTCTTCTCTTGGATATTATAAGGACTCAAGAGTGGAGGCATAGTTTCCTCAATTTTAGCGTCATCAGGAACATAGGAATACTCGATGAGATTTTTAATTTTGTTAGAAAGGGTTTTTGTACAAGATCTAGGAAGAGACAGAGAATAGGTAAGAGTAATAGGCTGATTTTCTGGCTAAGTGGTTTCCATGGTCGAGTGGTTTCCTTCCTTACTCAACTTACTCATCATATTTACACCATATGCACCCCCGCTTCTCTGCAAACTAGACGTGGCTCTGATACCACGCTGGCCGGGAGCCTCACATACCATGAAACTAGTCATAATTACATAGTCAAGCAAGACACAAACAAGCCTACCACAACATTCAAATCAATGAATGCCTGTTATTTATTGACTCTTTAATAAAATATTTAAATCAATGAGCAAAATTGTTTCATATTCATGGACATGCTTCCTAGTTCCTTCCATATGTAGCTTTCGTGATTTTATATTAATTAATTAGTAGCAGCCCTTTGCGTTATCTTTCTTACAGAGGAAAAAAAAAATATCAGTGCAATGGTCAATAGCAAGTTAACTATAAAAGCTATAGAGGACTCTGAACAGAACTCAATCTTTGCATTTAACTCTGAAAACTTCATAGTATTATCCGTTTCCTTCCCTCATCCTCATAGTGTCGTCAATTTTCTCCAATAATAACCAATGGCAGAAGCAATAAAGAGGAACTTGTTTCTTCAACTTTCATCATATGCATGTACCTATGCTCATTTGGCACACTTTCAATTTTTTAATTCCCAATTAGCTACTTGTAAAAAATTTTATTTGACCCCTCTGACTTTACAGTATTGCACCCATTGCCCATAATTGTACCATTTCTTTCATCTCATTCGCCCGAATTGATCCCTGACAAATACTCAAAGACCAATTTAGTCCCTGAGAAATAAAAAATACCAATTTATTCGAAAAAATCTTAAATTTGGGTCAAATTACTCATTTTTAAGATATTTTTAGGGACATTTAGCCCCAATCAGAGACTAATTTGATCGACACATTTGAAACTCTTAAGGACTAAATTGATATTTGTTCATTTCTTAGGGACTAAATAAGTCTGTATTTATTGTGAATGACCAATTTGAGTCTTTACTCATTTTATTTATAAACAAGAAACATAAAATCCATTTAATTATTAATTTGAAATTTCAAAACAAGACCCACTACGTGTACCTATCGATCATAGGGAGTTTTTGCGGTACCTAATTTATTGTTAATACTACCTCCAGTCCCTATTAAAAGAGAATTTTTGGAGTATTTTTTTATCCTAATTATAAGAAAAATGAATTTATTTCAAGATGTATTAATTGTTAAAATACCTTTTATATCCTATTCTAATGAGACATGTATATTTACTAAAAGTTCACATTTTTCCTATGCACTCAATTATTAGGGGTATATTTGGAATGAGAGTTCAATTTTATAACATTAAATAGGCTTCCTTGATCTTTATGATTTTTATAATTTCTTCTTATATTAAGGATCGGAGGTAGTATCATGCCATTAGTTTTTTTTTTTAAATTGTAGGAGATTAAATTGTAGCAGATAATAAATAGATTTTTTGAAGAGGAGATTAGCATCAAATGAGTAACAATCCAGTGAAATCAAGTTCCTAGCAACAACATATTGAAATTAATTTAGAAGGGTTGTCATCAGATCTAGGATAGCAAATTAAAATATTGATATATTATCCTTCCGACCGAGATAAGATACAAAGATCATATTTACAAAACGGAATATAATAATTATTAATTGAAGTTAAATGGTTTGACCCCACTGACTCAGGGTCCAGGGTATGCCACTTACCATAACCATCTCGTTCACCTGATTATTACAAGCGAAAAAAAAATACTCCCTGCGTCCCATTTTATATGTCGTTTAAGGTTATGCACAAGAATTAAATAGTACAATTAATCTTCTAGAGTTTAGAAAAAATATTATTTGATTTCTTAATATACATTTATTAATTAAGTCTAGATTACAACTACTTCTACTCTTTTCCATGATAATAGTAGTGCATTAACACGTCAATCAAAGAAAACACGTCAATCAAAGAAAACACATTAACACTAGTAAAGGGTAAAAAAGGAAAAAAATATTTAATGATTCATTGTAATTGTAAAACGACAATTAAATTGGAACAAGACTACTTTGTTGGAATTAATTCCTTATTAATAACAACAACAAGAACAAGCATGCTCAAATCTCATAGAAGAAATACCTTAGGTGGAAGCTATCAAGACATACAAGCATACTCAACAAGAACAATATGTTCTCTACTCTTAGGATCTACGACATGTTGGATTATCAAGGATTAGAAGAATACCTGGATCTATAGCAATCAATCACTTGAAGCAGAATACCAAAGGAATGATCACAAACAAACAACGAGCAACTGGATCCACAACAACAAATAACGAGCACGTTAGCGGTGGCTTTATAGTTCTTCCTCAACCAAATCTTCTTGAGCTCTCTCACGAGACTTTAGTCTCTCTTCAGATGGGGAGAAGAAAGTGAATGACGACGGTTCGGTATATTAGAAACCATAGCATTCTTTATAGTGTGTTAAACCTAACAGGGTACCCATTATCCCCTTATCGGGCCACACTAACATCTATTCATATAAGGCCCATATCAATTAAATTAGGAGTCTAATGAGCTTACTCTATTTTAACTTTATTTAATCACATAAAATATAGTTCATTTATGATAAATAGCTAATATAATTATTAATGATATCCGCCCATATTAATTATTGTAATATAAAATTCCAACAATCTCCCACTTGGGCTGCATATCGTAATAATTATATCAGAATTTCTTAGTGCGCATATCCGAATGCTATTTATTATTAGACTTCCTACTTACAATCTGGTCCACCTCATGTATCAATAATGAGACTACATCGGCTTTTGTCACTTCCGTAAATTGCGAGTAAACCCCGACGATCACCACATCAACACACTTGATGACATGATCAATATGGATGAGTAGCATGAAAATTACATGGAATGTGATCTCAATCATGCCTATTTCCAACTGGTCCTACTTAAATCTTTGGTGAGATCAATTTTGGAAAATTTAATTCTGCAAAACAAAATCCTTAATGTGCAAATTAATTTTGCACACAAGATAGAAACATGATTATAATGTATTCATAAACATAATCTTTATTTCTGCAAGAAATCTGAAATAAAATAAAATTTGTATCTCAAACATAGAACACAAATAAAGACTCCCACTAAACTAAAGTAACCTCAGTGAGAACACATTCATATGAGCAACATGCTCATGAAAAAAGCCTTAGGTGTTAAGCCCTTAGTCAGTGGATAGCTAGCATGGAATCAGCCTTTATGTGCTCTATAGAAATTCTTTTATCCTGAATTCTTTATTTCAACAATGAACACCTTTATGTCAATAGACATTGTAAAATTCTTTATTGTTGTTGAAATATGATACGACTGACTTATCTGTCACACTATAACTTAAGTGGTATTTTAATACCTTTTACTATATGCAACCTAGTGACATAGATATTTCAGTCATATCCCATAATTTGATGTCCATAATACTAACATCCTGAATATCAGAGTTAGAGTTCTTGATGATCTCTAATCTTTCAGATCTCTGATATGTGTGCATATAGACTTTTGTTCTCCTTGATGATCCTTATGATTTCCTTTTGTAATAATTCAAATTACAATTGCTCAAGTATCTGCCAAATGATCCTACCATGTACGTCATTTCAGGATGCGTACAGATAAGACCATGTATCAGACTTCCCACAGTTAGAGCATATGGAACTCCCTGTATTTCCTGAATTTTCAGATTTTCTTTTGGTCAAAAATTGAGACTAAAATTTTCTTCCTTAGTAACTGAGGTATCCTCTGGTTTACTATATTTCATATAGAATTTATTTAAACTTTATCGATATAGCTCTTTTGTGATAATCCCAGAATACCCCAAGAGCGAACTCTCAGAATTTCGGATTCCAAATACAAAAGAGACGTCCCAAAGATCCTTCATCTCTAAATTTTCGTTAGAGATTTTTCGGTTTCACACAATCAGCCTATTTTGCCATTGACTAGATAAAATATCAACGACTGTCGAATAGGAAGGAGCTTCAGAAACTGTCATCTTGCGTCTTTTGGGGTGAGCTTGGGGACTGGCTTCTTTCACCTTTCTTTTAGGTGTGTCCTTCTGGGAAGAGCCAGTCGAGCGCTTGGTCTTAACAGGTTTCTTCTTCGACACAGGAGGCTTCTTACTAGCTTCTGCTTTCTTGACAGAAGTCTTGCTGGATTTCCTCTTTGGAGTAGATGCCTGGAGGGGAGATTCACTGTCTTCATCATCACCTTCATTGTTTTCAGCTTCTTGGACCTTTCCACTTGGTTGTTTGTATTTTAAAGGTTCCTTTAGGCCAAGAGCTAAAAATAAAGTGAAGGATGTAAACACAAAACAACTGTGCTCTCAGAAAAAGAAAAAAAATCGACAGTAGTACCTTGTGGAAATTGGGAGATGACCTTGACATCCTCATCATATTGTTCGTAAAAGGAGGCAAATTGACCAGTGAAAGTAACTTCTTTGTTTTCAAAATTGCCTATGTTAGAAAAATACCCAAGTCTTTCTAGTGTAAGGAAGTTACCAGCTCTTGTCGATTTACCCAGAAATGGATCAGCTAAACCGAAATTTGCACAAGGCAAAGGCACTGGGTCAGGACAAGGAGGTATTTTAAGAGTTTGACCTGTGGCTTCTCTATGTTTGAGAGCCTTGATACCCCACTTGTTCTTGTGCTCTTCTTACGATTTGCCAGTCATTTCCTTTACTTGTCGAACAATATGAGAAGGATACCTAGGATCCCATTTCGTTTTGTAAAACCTTTCAAATTTGCGAATATCTTGCAAGTGCTCACCTTTGGTCTTTGTCGAAGGGTCCTGTTCCTGCACCACAAGTTTAGCCATACAGTCATCAAAGGAAGGGTGGAACTTGCTGTAGTAATCATTCCACCATGTCTCGAAATCTTGGGATATACCCAAACAAGGAGTAAAAGGGATAAGGTTGACAGCCTCCCTGCGAAGTTTGTTCTTGTTCTGTATGCTGCTGATGGTGGACTCCTTAAGAGTGATGGTGTACAAGAGAATATCCTCTTTTTTGTAAGGAAAGGGACCAGGGATAGATTGGAAGAAACCAATGTTGTTAGCAGAAGCATTGGGTAAGCAAGAAAAAGCAGAATTATCTGACGAACCAGGTAATCCTGCAGGAAAGACTTGGCGAGCAAGGAAGTAAGGCCAAATGTTTTTGCAGAATTGGTCATCGGGATCGAAAGGATTAGTGAACCATTCAGGACCATGTTCTCTACCAATAAAAGGTTGGAAGCGAATACCTGGTGTTCCAGCAGAGAAAGAATGAAAAAGTTCAAAGTAATATTTGAAATTGTCGAGCTCACTGTCGAAAGGCTTGGGGATACGATACATGGCCAAGGTGCCATAGGTATCAATTTCAAGGTTCGATGGGGATTTATTGATAGTGTGACCTGGCAATATGGCATTCAGCCAGAGTTGTAAAAGCCATATTGGGCCACCAATTCCAACTTTCTTTCCCCCACCTTTTACCATGTTGTATAGACTCGACATGCTGGAGTAGAGGTTGGATAAAAGGAAGGGGCCTAAAGCCCATCTTTTACCTTCATGAAGAAGGTTGGCCAGTTCAAGCAATGACTTTGACATTTGAACATTCTTGTTGCACATGACAAAGGCACAGAGCCAAAGGAACAGAAAGGCTACGTGCTCTTGATCAGAGACCTCTTGTGTGTCTTGCATTTGGCTAGCAATATACTTGGAAAAAGCAAGGGGTTGGTCAGTGAAAACATCAATGACGTTTTCAGGAGCACACAAAGGGTGAATCATGTGGCCATCCGGTGGGAGGCCAGTGAGGGCAGCAACGTCAAACAGAGTTGGTCCAATCATTCCACATGGAAGGTGGAAATTGTTAGTAGTAGGATTCCAAAAGAAAATTGCAGCTCCTAACATGGATGGGTCCAACCTAAAGGTATGCTCGGACAACTTAATCAAGTCATAGATACCTAACTGTCACCAAATAAGCCTTTTCTTGGCTTCGACACGATTGAGCCAAGCAGAATATCCATTTATACTCAAAAGAGGGGTTCTGAAAAGCCTAGCACTTTTGAAGAAATAATGCATGTACAAACTAGGAGAAGAAATGAGAACATCAGTTTGACCATCCTTATTTGGAAAAGAATATTTAAAGTCATCGGGAAAACTGGAAAGAGTCATAACTGGTCCTAAATAAGCAACAGGTGGATCAAAACGGCAAGAACGATCAATTAAATGAGGTATGATTACCTTAGACTTTTGCCATGGGATCGACGAATCAACATCAGGATTGCTCCAAGTTTTCCTCAGAGGTGATTTAGAGCTTTGAGTTGGAATGGAAGAAGACGCCATTGATAGAAAGCAAGTTTCTTTTAGAATGCAGAGGAAGTGAAAGTGTTTTCACTTGAACCCTAGTGGATATATATAAGTTAGCTTGCGGTGAGAATGAGCACACAGGATTGTAACTACCTACTTCAAGTGTAATAATGGGCCTATTTTTTAGGGAAGTGGGAAACGCAGCTCGATGATGGGACAATGTTGCAGAGTAACCGTCGCGAGTGGAGTAAGAAAATTATGGTTCTCTTCACATATGGGCGTCGAAAACTCAGAATTTGGGAGGCATCTGTTAGGTGCCAAATTCCAGATTTGGAGTTTGTTCGACAGAGCTCAGGGATTCGATGAATGAAGAGGCAAGGAGCCAGAATTTGAAGTAAAGAATTAACTAAGTCTTAAAGACTAGGTGATGTGAAGATTGTTCGACGGAATGTTTTAAGCGTCGAAGATATCAGACGTGGTTGGTTGAGTAAGACTTAGGCATTAAGCAAACAAATGTACAACTCGACAGGAAGTGCTACTGTCGAAGTTTTATAGTTTTTAGCGAAATAAACTACTGACCTTGTATCCGTACACGTGTCTGGTCGGATAATAGGTAGTTTTTCATATTTTTGTCTATAAATAGAAGTTCGCACAATGTAATCAAGGTTGGATACATGATCTAAGTTCCTAACATCTCGACAGCAGAGCAGATTAAAGGAAAACGATCACTGTATGCCTTCCAAAACTTTTACATTCAGCAATTCAATTTCAAGTCAATTTTATAAATTATTGTTTTTGCCTGTTCATTTAATTCATTTGCAAGTTTACATTTTGCTTATGCATTTAAATTTAACTTTGGCTATTTTACTGTCTTTCGAAATTTATATTTTTCTTCATTACTTTCTGCATGTTACTTGCTTTCAAAGTCATTTTGTATATATATCATTCATTTCAAATGTTTTAACTTTGTTTTTTTGGTTTAAAGTTACTTGATAATCAAGTCATTGGTCAGTCACGACCAAGCCTAGTTAAATTATTATAATTTGTGCCATCTCGACTACAATTCACTTGTTAGTTGAAAGAATCATCACACTTAAAATTGGCAAAAACACAATGATTAATGGCTTAGTGGCCAAGAACATTGCAAAGTGATTCTCGGTCGAGAATTCGACCGTTTACTCAGAGATAAGACCATTTGTTGAAAACACGAGATTACCACATAACTCGTTCGATCACGCAATCACTTGAAAAAACTAATTATTTGTTTGTTTGATGAATTTGGTAGACACAGTTCTACTGAACCAAATTTCCCAGTAAACACATTGTCATCCCAGTACCTGTGCCAATGACAGAATTGTTCCTTTGAGGAACATTCGATACCCCAGCGTTTGTACTGGAAACCGACACGTTCGAATTGCTTATCGAAGCATTCGCGTTAGTAACACTGGGAAATGTGGCACTGCTACTTGCGCTGCCACTCATGTTTCGTTGTCTAGACACGTTAGAAGCAGTTACTTTTCCACTTCTTAAACGCATAAAACCATCGTTTACAACGAGTTTACTCTAAACTCGTCCCACTGGGCGTGCCAATTTGTCGTCCCACACTCTCTCTCACAATTTCTGGTTTGGCTTGTTCTTTCACATGGTGAGTTCCCCAATTTTCATGTTTCTGTGGATCTGGTTTGGCTCGTTTTTCATGTTCTGTTGATTTCCCAATTTTTCTCCAAACCCTAACCCCAAGCTCTCTGTTAATAGCTTCCATTGGATTTGTATTTGAAGAAGGGGCAAAACGAGAGAGCAACAATTGAAGAAGGGACAGAGCGTTTGAAACGATTGAAGAAGGGGAAGAACGAGAGAAGAACGAGAGAAAGATCGTAGCTTAGGTTTTTTTGTTGGATCTGTATTCAATTTTTATTTTTCTTGGATCTGTATTGAAGGAAAAATCTGGTACTGTTTTTGTGTTTTATTCATCTTGGATCTATATTGAAAGAAAAATCTTGGATCTATATTCATCTATATTGAAAGAAAAATCTTGTACTGGATGTGTTTTATTCATTTTTATGTTTCTGGTACCGTCTCAAAAAAAAACATCTACGTGAATTGTTACTAAAAAAAAGGGATGAAAAACAGCGCTTCCTTAATGGAAGCGCTGCTTATTGATGCTAAAAATTGACAATAAACAGCGCTTCCTTTAACGAAGCGCTGCTTATTGATGCTGAAAAATGACAATAAACAGCGCTTCCTTAAGGAAGCGTTTTATTGTCAATTTTCAGCAATAGCTCAAAAACGCTGTTTTTAATAACAATCGGCGGCTAAATAAGCGGCTTTTAGTATTTGTTTAAGGCCAAAATAAGTGCTGTTTATTGCCTATTTTTGTTGTAGTGTTTAGTGACATTGACAACCTTACAAACGAAAAACTTGGTGAAGTCCTTAGAGAGTTTCTAAAAGATTACAAAAAAGGAACATTAGAAACCAAAAATTGGCCATCTAGTATTTCTGGTAACGCCATGGCAAAATCAGCTTTAAATGCCTACACAAGGTTGCTAGCTAAGAAGTTCCCTCGTTTCTACATAAATTGTTGTTGGAACCTAAACGATTGAGAAGTTTAGACGCTCATTAATTTTGATGATAACAAAATATTCACAAGAGAACAATTTATGTTCTAACAATTCTTGAAGTGTGCAGATACTGATATTACATATAAATCTAACCAACTCAAGCAGAAGGAAGAAATTCTCAAGAGAAGGATACACTCCATGTGTCAGCATCCGGATCATCTGTGTGAGCATCTGGAATTATCTCTTTGTGACACTAGGCTTATCCATTTGCATCGAGCGTCCGATCCTCCGATTCTGAGCGAGCGTCTGAACTTCATTTCAAATCACGTGTTGGTCACGTAGTTGCTCTTCCTCTCAGAAGTTTCTGGAACGGATTTCAAAATTGATCTTGAGCGCTAAAATTATTGTACGAGGTATCAAAGGTGACACCTTTAGCTAAAAGACAATAATCGTACAAGCAATTGTGAAAAGCAAGGTAGTAATTTAAAGCGGTAATATGTACTACTGGGATATTCTCTGGAAAGGAAGAAAGAGACAGATTTTTGAATTTACCTCACTCAATGGAAAGGAGCCATTTTTACCGTAACGGTAATATCCTTGGAACTCCTATATATACCTCATGGTATCCATTGAAGTGATGCTGATATACTGCCGAAACACTGCTGGAAAACTGCCAAAACTGTACAAGAGTATATTGCCTTATTTGCTAAGAACAAGCTCTGATAGCTATACACTACAAAGAGTCAATACTCTGAAAGCACTGCTTCTGTGAGCAATCAAGTTTCACGCTATGTCTCTGGACTACAAGAACTAAACTCAGCGTCCGACCCTTTCTTTTAGAAAGCATTTCTATATTGAGCTTAATTTTTATCCTCTCTGTGAGAGTTATTTTTACTTGTATTCAACTTATTTGTAAAAGTTGTTTTTTGGCCTAGTTAAGGCTGTTCCCTCAAAGGCTCGACTATACTGAGTCGTTTTGAGAAGTTGAGAGTATTGTCAAGTTGTGACAGTAGAATACTCTTGAGGAAATTGTAATCAGATTGATTATAGTGGAAAATCCTTCAGGAACGAAGGGACTAGACGTAGCTACCAGTTTGGTAGTGAACTAGTATAAACCTCTGTGTCTCTTGCTTTACTGCTTTCTATTCTTTTCTATCTTGCTGTGTTAAAAACAAGTTTTCACAAACTGCTTTTCCAGCGTCCGGTTTATTTCCACCGTCCGATAAACAAACAGTTTTGAAAAACTTGTGTTCTAAGTGTTTCTAACTTAAAGTTTGCGAAAAGTTTTCAACACAATTCAACCCCCCTTCTTGTGTTCATGGTCAGTTGGTACCAGAGCTCGGCCTCTTGGTTGAGCACTTAACAATGTTAAGAGTAAAGATCCTACTGTGAACATGTCTGCTGAAGGTGGTCATATGAACCATCTTCCTCTATTCAATGGAGAAAAATTTGATTACTGGAAAGATAAGATGAAAGCATTCCTTGAGGCACAAAATCTTGATTTATGGGATATAGTTGAAAGTGGATACATTTCTCCCGCTAATGCCCTTGGTGTTGCAATACCTAGGAAAGCTGGTGCGATGATCGAAAAAGAGATATCAAACCAATCAAAAGGTTAGATTTATTTTCATCTGTGCTATGACAGAAAGAGAATATGATAAATGTGGTAAGTTTGATACTGCCAAAGAAATCTGGGATTCTCTTGTTTTGTCTTATGAGGGTTCTGCCCAAGTAAGAGAAACAAAGGCTAGCATGATGGTTCGCCAGTATGAACTATTCAAAATGGAAGATGGAGAAAACATTGAAACTATGTTTGGAAGGTTCCAAACACTTGTTCATGGGTTGCAGGCCCTTGGAAAAAGTTATACTACACCTGATCATGTGAGAAAGATCTTGAGAAGCTTGACTAAGCAGTGGAGACCCAAAGTCACTGCTATTCAAGAAGCAAAAGATCTAAATGTTCTTCGGCTTGAAGATCTTATGAGTTCTTTGAAAGCTCATGAACTTGAGCTAAATGAAGAAGAACCTACCAAGAAGAGTAAGTCTATTGCTTTAAGAGTTAATCAACATAAACCTAGTACTTCTAAAGCTTTTCAGGCTGAAGAAGAAGAATCAGATGATGAAGCTTCAGAAGGAGATTATGATGGATAAGAAGATGAACTAGCATTCATATCTAAGAAGATCCAGAGAATGTGGAAGAAGAGAAACTTCAGAAGGAGGTTTCAGAAGAAAGATACAAAGGACAAGAAGGAAAGCAAAGACAAGGACAAAGCCCAAGTCATTTGCTATGAATGTAAGAAGCCTGGACATTTCAAGTCCGAGTGTCCTAATCTTAAGGAAAAGTCCACAAGAAGCTCCTTCAAGAAAAAGAAGAAAGGTCTCATGGCAACATGGGAAGACCTTGACTTATCCTCCTCCGAGGAAGATAAAGAAGAAGAAGCTCACATTGCCCTCATGGCAAACACTGATCTTGATTCAGAAGAAGAAGTTGAAGAGGTAATAATATATGACTCTTATTCTGAACTTCAACTTGCATTTGATGATCTGTTAAAGGATTCTGCCACTCTCTCTATTGAGTATAAGAATTTGAAAAAGAAATTTTCAAAACTATCACAAGATTTTCATTCTTTACATAATGAAAACTCTGTACTCAATGAAGAGAACCAGAAGCTGAAAACTGAAAATCAGCGTCTGGTGGATAACCAGCGTCTGGAAGCCAACAAGTAACCAGAAGCTGAGAGCTCTCAAGTTAAAAGCTCTATAGTTACAGGCAATCCTAACTGCAAATCAAATGACTATGAACATGAATTTCAAAAGTTTCTTGCAGAGAGTGTAACTCGAAGCAAGCAAGCTTCTATGATCTGGGGAGTCAGTAAAACGACGACTCATAGTCTTGGTTACATATCAGATGAACCTCTTTTAGAAAATAATTCAGCATCTGATAAATCCAACAATCATAGTAAATGCTTGCATTGTACTTACTGCAATAAATCTGGTCATCTGAAAAGTGCATGTAATGTGTTTACAACTAAGAAGGACAAGTATCCTTCACGAACTAACAAGAAAGGACCCAAAAAGATATGGGTACCTAAAGATAAAATAGTCTATGTTGCAGACTTGCTTAGCAACAAAGTCAACACACCAATCTTGGTACTTAGACAGTGGATGCTCGCGTCACATGACGGGAGAAAAGCATATGTTCCAAGAACTAAGACCTAGAGAAGCTGGATTCGTTGATTTCGGAGGAAACTAGAAAGGTAAAATAGTTGGAATTGGTCGCATAGGTAAAGGCTCTCTTCCTTCTATTGATAATGTTTTATATGTTGAAGGACTGAAACATAATCTACTGAGCATAAGTCAATTATGTGACAGTGGTTATAGTGTTGTCTTTACAGAAAATGGATGTTCAGTAAAGTAAAAATGATGGATCTATATTCTTTCTGACTAAGAGGAAACAAAACATTTATAAAGTTGATCTTTCTGAACTTGCAAAACAAGATGTCAAGTGTCTTATGTCTGTTGAAGATGAGCAATGGATTTGGCACAAGAGATTGGGTCATGCCAATTTGAGGTTAATCTCAAAGTTAAACAAGCACAATCTTGTTAGAGGCTTACCAAATCTTAAGTTCCAATCTGATGCCCTGTGTGATGCTTGTCAAAGAGGAAAACAAGTTAAAACTTCCTTTCATTTAAAAAATGTTGTTTCAACCTCGAGACCATTTGAACTTTTACATCTTGATCTTTTTGGTCCCACAAGGACAGCCTCTTTAACTGGAAAGAAATATGGATTAGTCATTGTTGATGATTTTACTAGATGGACATGGGTTAAATTCCTTGCCCACAAGGATGAGTCTTCTAAGGTATTTACTGTTTTCTGCAAATCAGTTCAAAATGAAAAAGGCATCTGTATTTCTTCTATTAGAAGTGATCATGGGGGAGAATTTGAAAATGAGAACTTTCAAAAATTTTGTGAAGAAAATGGCATCTCCCACAATTTCTCCTCTCCTAGAACACCTCAACAAAATGGTGTTGTAGAAAGGAAAAATAGGTCCCTCCAGGAAATGGCCAGGACCATGATCAATGAAGCTGATATTGCGAAACATTTTTGGGCAGAAGCAGTAAACACAGCTTGTTATATTCAAAATAGAATTTATATAAGACCTATTTTGAACAAGACTCCTTATGAATTGTGGAAAGGTAGAAAACCAAACATTTCTTACTTTCATCCTTTTGGTTGTATTTGTTATATCTTGAATACTAAAGATCAGCTTGGTAAGTTTGTTTTCAAGGCTGACAAAGGAATATTTTTGGGATATTCTGAAAGATCTAAAGCTTTTAGAATATACAACAAAGAAACTTTGACAGTTGAATAGTGCATTCATGTCAAGTTTGATGATAAGAAGCCTGACACTACTATGTCAGAGCTAGATGAGTTATTTTCAGAATTAAACCTCGGTGACAAGTCAGACGGTGAACATATATCTTCATCATCTGGTGGTGACAAGACGAAGAATTCTACTGGCGGAAGTCAAGCAAGAAAAAGCTGGAAGTACAAAACCAATCATCCAAAAGATCAAATCATAGGAGAACCTGGTGATAAAGTACGAACCAGATCCTCTTTCAAGGAGCATGCTGATTTTTCACTTCTCTCTGAGATGGAACCTAAGACGATTGATCAAGCTTTGGAAGATGAAGGGTGGATTCTAGCAATGCAAGATGAGCTAAATCAGTTCCAAAGGAATGATGTATGAAAGCTAGTCACTCTACCAGAAGATAAGCAAGCTATTGGTACTAAATGGTTATTTAGAAATAAGCTTGATGAAGATGGTAAAGTTGTGAGAAATAAAGCAAGGTTAGTTGCTCAAGGCTACTCACAAGAAGAAGGTATTGATTTCACTGAAACTTTTGCACCTGTTGCAAGACTAGAAGCTATTAGCATTTTACTTTCATTTGCAGCACATCATAAGATAACACTATATCAAATGGATGTGAAAAGTGTTTTTCTAAATGGTTTTATAACTGAGGAAGTTTATGTTAAACAACCTCCTGGTTTTGAAGATATTGAATTTCCAGAACATGTTTTTAAACTTAAAAAGGCTCTATATGGTCTTAAACAAGCTCCCAGAGCATGGTATGATAGACTAAGTTCCTTTTTAATGGAAAATGGATTTACAAGAGGTTTAATTGACACTACTCTTTTCAGAAAAACCTCAAACAAGCATTTCATACTTGTTCAAATCTATGTTGATGATATCATTTTTGGAGCCACTAATGAAAGCCTTTGCAAAGAATTTTCGAAGCTTATGCAGGCTGAATTTGAGATGAGCATGATGGGAGAATTAAAGTTCTTCCTAGGAATACAAATCAAGCAATGCAGTGATGGTATTTATATTCATCAAAGCAAATATATCAAAGAATTATTGAAGAAATTCAAGATGCTGGATTGCAAGCCTATGTGTACACCTATTGATAAGTTCAAAATGACATATAGTTTAGTGTTAATTTTACATTACATTTTAGTTTTTTTTAGCCATGTTAATTTATGATATTTATGCACTTTGCTTGATTTGAATAATGCACTTGGTTTTGGTTCAATTGTGCTTAAAAGAAGGTATTTGTCCTAGGAAAAAGGAGAAAAATCACTTGGAATGAGTTGGGGTAATTTGTGCTACAAGTTGATAAGGTGATGCTGTCCCAACCTGACACCTGCTCAATGTTTTAATCATATCTGGAGTTGTAGGTGTCCAAATGAGATGAAACCGGTGCCATTGGAAAGCTAAGATCCATAGCTTCAACTTTCATGAAGACACCTTGAGCTAATTCGGACGTTAAAGAGGTGAAAAATACAAAACAACATGAAGCACGGCCGTGTTGCGATAGCACCTAAACTGTGCGAGAAACAGAATGAAGCACGGCCTGGCCGTGCCTCACACCACGGTCGTGCTACGATAGCACCCTGGACGCAGAATTTTACGTTTTTACATGTTTTGGACCTGTTTTTTACTCCTTTTCACCCTAGACTATAAATAGACACTTTAGAGACGTGTCTAGGGTTGGAACTTGGATTCTTGGGGGCACGGTGGAGGATAGGATTCGTTCTCCTCCTCTCTTCTTCCTCGATTTTTCTGGTTTGGTTTTTCTTATTTTATGAGTAGCTAAATTTCTCAGACTAGGGTAGATGAATCTTGATGAAACTCTTGTGTAGTTAATTCTATTTTATTAAAGCAAGTTTATTTCATTTCAATTGAGCTTTCAATTCTCTGCGCTTAATGCTTTTTGATACTTGGCCGCTATTGAATTGATTTGGGGTTTTTCATGATGATTGGGCAATTGGGTGAATGACTTGAACTGAGATTGCTAGCCATAGTCATGATGAGTATAGGAATATAACTTTGTGATTATGTTTTCTTGTGAATCATTGATCTTTATGCTTAACTTTATTATTGGTCACCTAAGGAATTAGGGATTTTGGGTTTAGTTAAAGGGGTTATGAGACAAGGAATTGTACTTAATCTAATATCGTTGATTCGAACTTCAATTTGTATGGGATAACTTGCGTTGGTTGTAGATTAAATGCATAAGAGTGAAAACAAGAAGATTCGATCCCTAGTCATTTTTAATCCTTTGATATTTAAATAGTTGTTATTATTAATTTTCAATTGTTACAAATCTACTTATTTCCAAATACCACTATTCGGTTCTCGTTCAAAATAGTTACGAATTTTGTTTAGTTGAATAATCAATCGCAATCCCTGTGGAGACGATCTTACTTATCATTTTATTACTTGTGCGATTGATTACCTTTGAAATCATCAATAAGTTTTGGCGCCGTTCTTGGGATTGTTGAATTGATATTTAACAAGGCAAACTAGTGTTATTTTGAACATTTATTTTTTGTTTATATAACAAAAAAAAACCAAAAATTTAAAATTTCTTTTCTCTTCTTATAAAATTGTTGTGCTGCTCACAATTCTCTTAGCTTCTGTAGCATGCAGCCTCTTAGATGTGATTTTTATGGAGTAAAGCATAGAAATGGCTATTGTGAGGATTTCTTAGTCATGGTAGAAGAAGAAGAGGACTATTGCATGGAAAGTATCTTGGGAGAAGAAGAGTCACATCCTAAAAAGCAAGAGGAGACAAGTGCCTTAGAAGATGCTCTTATGCAGTTCATGAAGATGACTCAATCCAATTTCAAGAAACATGAGTCTTATTTCAAAAACCAAGAGGCCTCTATCAAAAATCTGGAGAATCAAATTGGGCAACTCTCAAAGCAACTTGCGGAGCAAACTAAAGAGTCACATCCTCAAGCTCAATTCGAAGAATCCCATGACAGAGACTCTTACCTTAATAATGTTTGGGTGAAATTCATGAGAGCCAACCAAGCTTCATTTGATAACTTTGAGGTTCGTTGTGAGAGGTTGTCAGAGCAATTATCCCAATTTGAGCAGAAGAAAGTGGAGATAGAGAGTGAACATAACTTCATGGTGGCATTGGAAGAAGAATTGAAAAACAAAAATAGTGACATGGAAGAGGACCTAAGGGTGAGGCACGGAGAGATTCATGTGATAGCTCAACTCTTGGGCATTGAAGAGAATCGTCCTCCGCAAGATGAATTTGATGTGCTTCAAGATAAGGAGTGGGGAAACAATATCCCAAATGTACAATTGCTAAGGCATGGGCACACTTACTTCCCTATGCCAAGTACATGGGAAATTCTCTCCAAGAAGGAAGCGGAAGGATGAAATCTTCTTCATGACATATTATCCACCCTAACAAGGGTGTTGAAGTGTCAAGCTAATGACGTTAAAGAAGCGCTTCTTGGGAGGCAACCCAAGTTTTTCAGTTAGTTCTTTCCTTCTCATCCTTGCTTCAACTTAAATTTTTACATTGGGGACAATGTAAGTTTTTAAGCTTGGGGTAAGGAGTTTACATTTTGTGCATTTAGTCTTGCATCTCATTTTAGTTTTTGCATCTTGTGTTAATATTTGTTTTTGTTTGCATCATTTTATCCCTTAAATTGTCATGCTATTCTCTTGTGCTTTTCCATGTGTGCCGCAATTTTGTTGAAATTTGAGATTGCAATGATTTGGAACCAAATTATTTTCTCTTGTGATGGGCTTAAAGGTATTGTTCTTAATGTACATAGTGACAATCTTTTGATATGTTGAGAATTAGCATGTGGCGCTCTGATTTGATGTTTTTCACTGATTTTGACTTCTAAATGTGAGACTTGAGCTTGTATTGGGGCTTGCACTTTATCATGTTTATATGCCCCCTTCTCCTTGTATGAGTGTGTCCATCCTGATTGTGCTCTCTAGAACTTGACTTGAAACCATTTCAAAACTTGAAAATTTTTGTCTACACACTTGAATATGATTAAGGCATTATAGGCATGTTTTCAAGACTCTGATTTTTGAATGAAAGCTTCCTCTAGTTGCCCCTTTTGAGCCTTAACTGAAATAAATTTTCTTGGTACCCATGTTATTGACCAATGTTTATGGTACCTTTTTAGAGTATGTTTAAGGGAGCAATTGGATGCTTAATCTTGTGAATTGTTTTGATGCTTGATCTTGGGATCTCTTCTGTTGTTTAGTTCCTCCCCAATAAATATTGCAAAATCTCAAATGAGGGAGAATAAAATAAAATAAAAAAATAGAAAAAAAACAACAACGGAAGAGGAGTAAAAAAAAAAAAGTTTTGAAAGCAAAAAGGAAAAATGAATTGCTCCACTTATGCTACTTTAAAAGGGTTGTTGGTTTATAGCCCTTGAATTTTCCTTTCCATGTTATTATCCCACCTTTCAAGTAAAATCTCATGGCCACGTTACAACCTTTTGAAAGACCTTTTGATTCTTTTGTGTTTTCAATAATTATTTGCTGAGATTTGGTTAATAGTCAAGCCTATGGTAGAGCACTTTCTTTGAGGAATATGAGTGAATTGTTTTAACCTTTAAACACTTGGAGAGTGGTAAGGAGAGTGCCCTTATCAGTGAGAGACATGATTTTAGAGAGCCTGAGTTTCTAATTGGACTTGGTTTTGATTATCTCTATTGTCTTGTTAGCCTTTAGCCTATTGCTTGATCTTGCTTTTATCTCGGGTTCTTTATCTGTTGCATCTCTTGTTTCTCATTCCATCTTTGGCCACAGTAATTGCTTGAGGACAAACAAAATTCTAAGCTTGGGGTAATTTGATAAGTTCAAAATGGCATATAGTTTAGTGTTAATTTTACATTACATTTTAGTTTTTTTTAACCATGTTAATTTATGATATTTATGCACTTTGCTTGATTTGAATAATGCACTTGGTTTTGGTTCAATTGTGCTTAAAAGAATGTATTTGTCCTAGGAAAAAGGAGAAAAATCACTTGGAATGAGTTGGGGTAATTTGTGCTACAAGTTGATAAGGTGATGTTGTCCCAGCCTGACACCTGCTCAATGTTTTAATCATATCTGGAGTTGTAGGTTTCCAAATGAGATGAAACCGGTGCCATTGGAAAGCTAAGATCCATAGCTTCAACTTTCATGAAGACACCTTGAGCTAATTCGGACGTTAAAGAGGCGAATATTGCAATACAAATTGGCAACTGTAGGAAGCACGGCCCACCCGTGTTATTAAGCACGGCCGTGCTTCGACTTATCCTGTTTAACACAAGACACAGAAAGAAGCACGGCCTGGCCGTGCCTCAGGCCACGGCCGTGCTACGGGAGCGTCCAAAATTCAGGATTTCGCGTTTTTCACCATTTTTTACTTGGTTTTTCACTCCTTTTCACCCTAGACTATAAATAGACACTAAAAAGACTTGTCTAGGGTTCGAACTTCGTTATTTGGAGGCACGGTGGAGGATTGGGAACGATCTCTTCATCAATTCTCATGAATTTCTGGTTTGGCTTTTCCTTTTCTATGAGTAGCTAAATTCCTTAGGCTAGGGAAGATGAACCTTGTGAACACTCTTATGTAGTTGTTTTACTTATATCAATGCAAGTTTATTTCAATTATGATTGAGCCTTCAATTCTATTATTAATGCTTTTGGTAACTGATCACTACCGAATCGATTTTGGGTTATACTCACGATTGGGAAATTGGGGTTATGAACTTGAACTGAATTGTTGGTCATGTTTAGGAGGATTATAGGAATATAACCTTATGAGCATGTGTTCTTATGAATCATTAGTCTTATTGCTTAATCTAGCTTTAATTCACCTAAGGGATTAGGGGATTTTAGTTAAAGTAAAGGGTTTATGAGGCAAGGAATTGTCCTTAAACTAATTTTGTTGATTCGAACTTCAATTATATGGAATAACTTGTGTTGGTTGTAATTTGATTGCATAAGAGTGGAAGCAAGATGATTCGATCCCTAGTCGCTTTTAATTCTCCTTAAAATCCAAATTTTTGTTTAGTTGTTTACTGTTTTTGTCTTTTGATATAAGTCATAAATATTTCAAACACATCACTTAGTTCAATAGTTCAAATTATTACAAGTTTGTTAAGTTAAATAATTAGTTACAATCCCTGTGGATTCGATCTTTTTATTACTTGACGACGAATCGTACACTTGCAATTTTGCCTAACACCTATGCATCCTACCTGCACTCTTAGTAAAGATGAAATTGGTAAGAAGGTAGATCAGAAACTGTACAGAGGTATGATTGGATCTCTACTTTATCTTACGGCTTCAAGACCTGATATTATGTTCGGCCGCCTATGTGCTAGATTTCAATCAGATCCTAGAGAATCACACCTAAGTGCTGTTAAAAGAATATTCAGATATTTGCAAGGAACTACTAATCTTGGTTTGCTTTATAAGAAATCAAAAGATTACAAATTAGTAGGATTCTGTGATGCTGACTTTGCTGGAGATCGAATTGAAAGAAAGAGCACAAGTGGAGGCTGCCAATTCCTTGGAGCTAATCTTGTGTCTTGGTCAAGCAAAATGCAAAGCACAATTGCACTCTCAACAGTGAATACATCTCAATGACAAGAAGTTGCAGTTCTCAACTTCTGTGGATGAAGTATTAACTTGAAGACTACCTGATAAAAGAGAGTAACATTCCTATCTTCTGTTATAATACATCTGCCATATGTCTTACTAAAAATCCTATATTGCATTCTAGAGCAAAGCACATTGAGATTAAACATCCTTTTATAAGAGACTATGTTCAGAAGGGTATTCTAGAAATAAAATTTGTAGACACTGATCATCAGTGGGCTGACATATTTACAAAACCCCTTGCTGAAGATAGATTCAATTTTATAAGAAGAAATTTAAACTTTCATCTTATAGAAGAATGATTAATCTCAGCGTCTGTAGATAAACAAAATCTCAGCATCTGATATGACATAAGCATATTTGTGCATAAGCATCTTATTTGTCATATGCATCATAACTCATCATCCGGTGAATCGGTTGCGTGCGTCTGAGCACATCCACACGTGTCACACGTGTTAAGGACTCAAGCGTCTCATCATATCTCTTGAGTCATGATTATTTACGTTTTCAATAAAATCTTTTACTTTTATTTTAGCGTGCATTTAATGAAAAGCGAATCTTTATTTTCTTTTCTTTTTGATTTAATTCTTATGTGAAAATCTGAGCGATATTTTGAAAAAGAACTGTACCATTCTCTATTAACTTTCCCATTACTCCACATTTTTCGCTCCACTCTGCGTTTTCTGCAAAACCGTACTCGTTCTCTCTTTCTCTCTATCTCTCTGTGTGTGTGTTTGAACCCTAAAACCTCCATCACCTTCATCTCAACTGCAATCATGTCTGGTGTAACAACCTCTGAGTATACGGCTATCTACGGCACCATGGCTGAAGGAAAAGTTTTGTTGGAAAATTGTGCTGATTTAGAGAACTTCAAACTATATGGTTTCGACTTCTACAGTGGTTTTAAGGCAATGGGCTGGGAACACTATTTCTTCTGGAACCAGGTTGAGGTTCTAGTGATGGCTATCAAAGAATTTTGGGGCAATGCTCGTTTACACAAAGGTGGTATTTTTGAAGGAACCGTGAGAGGCTACAAGTTTGTTTTTACCATCAACAACATCTCTGAAGTCACTGGTTGTCCCTGTGAAGGTATCGTCTTCTATACAGATTGGGCTGACGCATTTCATGGCATTGAGAAGGTCAATGATGATCTGTTTGAGAAATATAAGCAGCTGAAAGACTCTGGTGAAACTCCTACTGCAAAGAATCTGAAGAGTCATTACAGAGTACTTCACAAGATAATCACCAAGAGCGTCTTGTTGAAGTCTGGCTCTAGTGACATAGTCAACTATGAACAGAAGTTCATCATGAGACACTACATGGCTGGTAACAAGGTAAACCTGCCAAGGTTGATCTATAACAACCTGATTAATGCACTAGTAAATTCGAGGAAAGGTGTTGCTGACAAGAAAAACACCTACAAGTGCATTCCTTATGGTGTTCTGCTCACTAGAATGATGGTCAAGTGCGGTTATAAACAAGCCGATCGCTTTACGGATCAAGAAAAGGTGAAGTATTTTGGTCTTGATAGTATTGTGATTCTGACACATTTGGAGTCAAACCTGGTTAGAATGAAATTGATCACCGGGTCCATGATCAAGAAGGTCAAAATCGAGCAACAGGAAGGAAGGCTGAAAGAAAACCACCAAGCTCAATGCCTGGTGTGAAAAGACTCTTGAGTCTCCTACAAAAGAGACCAGGAAGAACAAGGCAGTTGGCTCCTGTACCTACTGTTGAAGAACCAGAAGATGAGGACCGAATTCCCATCACCAGTTACGAGAAAAAGGAGCAAGCCGTAAGTCGAGAAACAAGTTTCAGCGTCGGTCAATGTAAGAAGGAAATTCAACGTCCTCCTCCAGCTCACGCCCCAGACGAAGTGAAGAGATTGGTCGAGCGATCGAGCCTGAACCAAAGGTATCGAATTCTTCCGATGATTACGTATCTATTTTTGAATCGATGATACCATTCTGCTCCACCAATATCCGTTGTACAACCACCAAATATTCAAACCCGTACGTAAAAACCGTAAACACTACCACCTCCATAGCTCCTAAACAACCTACCCAACCATCATCCACTACACTCAACCTTAACCTACCACAAATTTCCTCAAATACATCACTAACCTCATATATTTCCAAACTTCACTCTCATCCCTTCAATCTGTTATTCAAAATTCCTCCCATTAATCCCTTCAAACCCTATACACCTAAAACCTACAAAATCACCAAAACCACTCCCACCTTACTCACCATTACCATTAAACCTACAGATGCTGGTGGAAGGAAAAATATCTCATACAAACCACAGTTTGTTAAGTATGAGATATACAATAGCATCTACAATCGTCCCTCCACATGGCACTTGAAGACCTTCACCTCTAGAGCTGCCAGATTGGAGATTGCTTCTCCAATAAGTGCAACATTCAAGGATGGAGAAGACCACTTCCAAATGTCATTTAAAGGAAGGTTGAGACCAGCATCCGAAAGCAGAGCAATTCCCTTCTCTGTTGATCTTCCTAGATCCCTACCACAATCTGAACCGCTCACGTTGGAAGAATGTGGAAGGTGGATCACAGATGAAGAAGCTGCCTTCATGGCACACTGTCTTGAGCAGAAAAGGCTTGAAGTCATAGGACAATATCGAGACCCATCATACATTTCTGTTAAGATAGTACGGATAGACAAAGGTGGCTACCTTGGTCTATCCTGGGAAAAAGGAAGGAACTCGCTCGGCAAGCGACCATTCAAGAAGATCGGGCTAAAGGAATATGAGAAGGCACCTACAAAGTACAATCTTAAGGAATTCTCCCGACTTAGGTGCCAAGATCTCTGAGGATCATGCCGAAGGTATTACCGACTTCTCTGAAGAAAGATGAATGTAGAAGCGGCTCCTCAACCGCCGCAATCTTGAGAAGGCTACTATTCCAAGCTGTTGGGACAATCAGCAGAGTTCGACATCAATCTTAGAAGCGGTGTACTTCGATGATATGTTCGGATGCTCGAGAATCGACCTTTGATCGCATGAAGATATATGACCAATGGGTTGCTGTGACCAAGCACTTCGACATTGGATTTACTTGGAGTCAATGGTCTGAGTCTTGGAAAGACAAAGCCATATTACCATGCCTCGACCCCCTAGTGCTAGAAGAAGATGACAGGGAAAATCTGAGAAGAATTTACCTGGCAGAAAATGAAGCACTCTACTTCACCTGTGAAGCGTTGAGTGTCTTTATCAGAAGTTTATGGGGAGAAGACGCTGGGAATAGGTTTGACTCTTACACTGCTGATGTTGTTCTACACAGAGAAACCATCTTATGAATTTACTGTATCCAGAAGATGTGAAGCATCAATGGGATATTCAAACGGAATCTGAACTGAGAAGACTTGGAAATTTCATCAAATGGTTTATACCAAATGATGCATCTTTTCTAAGAGCTCAAAGGAAAAAGGAATTAAGACTTCAACTATCTAACTGGGTGCTAGCAGAGCATCAGAAGTTGAGACCTGCACCAGTACCAGAAGCTGGACCTTCTACTTCTACTTCTGCAGTTGAGATGGTCACCATTCCCAAAGCAGAATTTGAAGAAATGAAGGCTACAAACATGAAGGTCACTCAGCTGGAGACTGCACTAAAGTTACTCTATGAACGTCTCAACATCCCTCCACCACCTCTTCCAAACCCTTAAACTTTATTTTTGCCTTATTTTTTTTTGGTACTAAATGTTATTTCTTATTTTTGGTTGATACACTTATATATATAAATATTTTTGCTCAAATTATCTGCCTTATACTCAAATTTTTCTAAGTCTTATTTTGACTATGATGTGTTGTTACACTTTTTTTTGTCTGATGACAAAAGAGGGAGTAAAAGAAAGGTATGATGAACACGTGAAAATCTGACTAACCCACCGTCCGATTTTCACCGTCCGATAAATACGCTGGAACTAAAGTATCATGCATAGCATTTCATACATAGCATTTGTATGGTTATTTTTTAATGCGCTAATATTCATTGTTCTAGTGCTCTTATAATGTTAAATAAAAAATTTTGGTACTAATACTCTTACAATGATAAACAAATTTGGTACAAGTTGATTAAATCAATCTTTTTAATCAGCATCCGATCTTACTCTGATACATCTACGTATTTTGTTTTGCGATCACTTAATTGAATTTATTTATCATCTATCATCTTAATACTAGAATTTTCTTATATATCAAAATTGTTAAATTCAGGGGGAGACCCTTGATGTCATTTTGAAACTAAATTGTTCATCAACCTTAGATATTTGTCATCATTAAAAAGGGGGAGATTGTTGGAACCTAAACGATTGAGAAGTTTAGACCCTCATTAATTTTGATGATAACAAAATATTCACAAGAGAACAATTTATGTTCTAACAATTCTTGAAGAGTGCAGATACTGATATTACATATAAATCTAAGCCACTCAAGCAGAAGGAAGAAATTCTCAAGAGAAGGATACACTCCATGTGTCAGCATCCGGATCATCTGTGTGAGCATCTGGAATTATCTCTTTATGACACTAGGCTTATCCATTTGCATCGAGTGTCCGATACTTTGATTCTGAGCGAGCGTCTGAACTTCATTTCAAATCACGTGTTGGTCACGTAGTTGCTCTTCCTCTCAGAAGTTTCTGGAACGGATTTCAAAATTGATCTTGAGCGCTAAAATTATTGTACGAGGTATCAAAGGTGACACCTTTAGCTAAAAGACAATAATCGTACAAGCAATTGTGAAAAGCAAGGTAGTACGAAAACGGTAATATGTACTACTGGGATATTCTCTGGAAAGGAAGAAAGAGACAGATTTTTGAATTTACCTCACTCAATGGAAATGAGCCATTTTTACCGTAACGGTAATATCCTTGGAACTCCTATATATACCTCATGGTATCCATTGAAGTGATCTTGATATCGCCAAAACATCACTGGAAAATCGCCAAAATCAGACAAGAGTATATTGCCTTATTTGCTAAGAACAAGCTCTGATTGCTATACACTACAAAGAGTCAATACTCTGAAAGCACTGCTTTTGTGAGCAATCAAGTTTCGCGCTAAGTCTCTGGACTACAAGAACTGAACTCAGCGTCCGACCCTTTCTTTTAGAAAGCATTTCTATATTGAGCTTAATTTTTATCCTCTCTGTGAGAGTTATTTTTACTTGTATTCAACTTATTTGTAAAAGTTGTTTTTTGGCCTAGTTAAGGCTGTTCCCTCAAAGGCTCGACTGTACTGAGTCGTTTTGAGAAGTTGAGAGTATTGTCAAGTTGTGACAGTAGAATACTCTTGAGGAAATTGTAATAAGATTGATTATAGTGGAAAATCCTTCAGGAACGAAGGGACTAGACGTAGCTACCAGTTTGGTAGTGAACTAGTATAAATCTCTGCGTCTCTTGCTTTACTGCTTTCTATTCTTTTCTATCTTGCTGTGTTAAAAATAAGTTTTCACAAACTGCTTTTCCAGCGTCCGGTTTATTTCCACCGTCCGATAAACAAACAGTTTTGAAAAACTTGTGTTCTAAGTGTTTCTAACTTAAAGTTTACGAAAAGTTTTCAACACAATTCAACCCCCCCTTCTTGTGTTCACGGTCAATTGTTTATGCCCTAACTTAGTCAAGACTGATATTACCCAGAATACAGGCTTTTTAAGCATTGATGAAGGTACGGAAATTCCTGTTAAGCTAGCATTGTTGTTGGATGATGGTCCATCTGGTCTCTTTTTTTTAAGGGGTGAAGTGATTTCCTTTTGATCTATATAGTTGCTTTTAGCCTATTCTATGTGTTGTTTCTAATAGTAGCAAAGTTTCTGAATGTGATTGTATGAGATAATAATTTTTAGAGATACTTAACTCTTTGGTTCTAGTGTGTTGAGAAACAAAATTGTGTAGTGTGTGTCCCATTAAATAACAAATTGATCAATACTTATTGAAGTCATTGGATAAATGTTTTAAATGTTTAAAAATATTTACTTGATTCTCCAGTAGGTCGAGTGTCTGATTGGACATCCTCTTGTATGATCCACGAATGATTTCCTCTGGTCTGGCAGGGGTGAGTATCTGCAAAGGCACTACGACACTCAAGTCAGTAAGTGTATTATCCTTAGACTAGAGAAGAGATATAATAGTATACCTTTGTATTAAGATGAAAATATCTTTATATAATGTTGGCTTGATTGGGCCTTGGAGTTTGTCTACGTGTGTCGATGTTGCACAGGTTAAATACCATCTGTTGTCGGAATATCACATCTCTCTGGTACTGTTTATGTTCCATCAAAAGTTTCGTCTTGCCAGTCTCTCTAATAAGGGGGTATGGCACCTTTTACTTAAGGTTGTGTGTTGCCTTTCCTTCTTTTGTACTTAAGAGTCTCCTTGGTGGTGACCTTTCTTGATGTGGTGTGAGCCTTTTCAGTAACTCATATTGTGCAGTGACCTCTTGGCCACCTTTTGAAATATCTCTTTGTAGTGGGTCGTTAATCACACTCGAATCAGTTGTCCCTCAAATCGGTGCCGAGTCAGGATAAGCTTACTGAGTTTGAAGCTTAATGTTGAGACGTTACTTGTTGCCTCGTGATTTTTTCCTCAGCAGTCTTGTTGCCGACCAACTTTTTATGAGTGGGATAACCTACATTGCTTTCTAGGCGACAGTAGCACAGGTCTTGGTAAACGTGATCTTAACGCCCTGGTTATATGCATTAATGATCCATTTTTTGGTTGGTGTACTCATGCAACAATAAATAAGGTATAATACTTCTATAAATAGGGCTCTTAAGTTGTTGTTTCTTTGTCGTCTCTTCACATTTTCTTCTCCTTGAGCAATGCAACTTTCTGTCGTTGTTAAGTACTCAGATAAATGTGATAGCTTAATCCACTGGGTTTATCTTGCAACTGGTTATGAGGGTGAGTTGTGGATTTTGCCTTTGATGGTCTTTGTAATGAGTCTGGCGTCATTTGAGTTTGTCTATGCACTCAGCTATCTCACTCTTCCCTGGAGGCGCACAACAGTGATCCTTTCACCCAAATGACATGTGAAACTTTTCAGTTGAGACATAGCCTCTCTAGGCTAGAGTGTATCGGTTAGGGAAGTTTTGTCCTTTGCCATCAAAGAGCATGACTCCAGATTGAATGGTATCTAATACTTGACAAGTCGCGCGTCACACCATGGTCTCTCCAACGTCGGTGATCATAGTTTCCAATGTGTAATTCTTTGGGCAAAATGGTTGGTTAGTTGATGTTCCTTCCCATCGTGGACTTTAACCAACAATATTTATTTTCACATTCAACGTTGCTGAACGGTGTTGCATTAGAAATATTGTGGCGTATTCCATTCTTTTTCCTTATATATTCTTATAAATGAATGATAATTACTTTGGGTTTCGAATTTCTAGATCTGTTGTGTTTCTCAGACTTTGGTAATTGCGTCACTCTCGTAATGAATGGGTTGTTTTGTGCTTAACTTAGATTTATTACACCAGCCATTGTTTGACAGTTGTGCTTCCACTGCAACATAAAACGAAATAGATAGCGCTTATTTTTTGCCTTCGCTAGCGCTTAAAAGTACTACCTATTTACCCGCTAGTGATCTTAGTTCGAAAAGACAGCATTTTAAAAGCGCTAGCGAAAACTAGCATCGCTAGTGCTTCCTTGAGAAAGCGCTATCTATTGCTGAGAATAAATAGCGCTTTCTCAAGGAAGTGCTATCTATTCTCAGAAATATTTCTGAGAATAGATAGCGCTTCCTTGAGAAAGCGTTATCTATTCTCAACAATAGATAGCGCTTTCTCAAGGAAACGCTACCTATTCTGCTTTTTTTTTTTTACAGTTGCAATATTTTACCGTTACTGATAATTCTTAAAACCTGGCCTATTCAACATATGTTTCTATAAGAAATGTGCAAATGCTGAATATAGGAATGGAGCGAATAATAATAATAACAGATTAATTCACAAAATGGAATTACAATATTATAGAGAATTACATTAATTTGAAATATATTTCTACCAAAATTTTGGCAGAATTTCCCCTAAAACATGGACATTCCAAAATAACTTAAGTAGTTGTATAATTACAACAAACAATGCCAACCAAAATAATGCCTCACATGGGCCAACAACATACATCTAACTACTACTATAATGTGTATACACAATGATCATAGTCTTAAAACAAACTTCTCAGCCACATAACGACACCACTCTTACTTCAGTTGAGCAACTTGAACATCAGAATATGAATCATATTTACATTCAGGAAGATACTGCGAAATGATAAATAAATTATATTAAAGTTTAAGTACGCAAATGGCCAAATGAAAGAGTATTTATCTTATATAAATTAGAACAAAAATTACATGCCTCCTTTGGGATTTGCGTTTGGTTATCAACAACAATATCCTTCATAAACTTCATAACGTAATAGCCACAATCATTGAAGTTTGGTTGGCGGGGGCACTAAAAAACCAAAAATATTATAAATAAATATTTTTAATTTTTTAAACTAAATAATTGCATAACAATTTTGATAATACCTCTATAGATATCCACTTAGTTGTCGTGGATGATTTAGAAAATCAGGACTTGTTTAGTGCTCAATGTCCTTGATGAATTGCCAAGGCCCTGTGTCATAACATACAATTAAATATATCTGCAGAAATTTTTAACCTCAATTTCACATTTAGAACTCGTTCCAATACATGCATATATATATATATATATATATATATATATATATATATATATATATACTTACCTATTGAATATATCCTTCATTTCTTTGCAGTTGCTCAAACTAGAACGCAAAGGATCAAAATAATACACCGTGTCTTCCCGGGGATTGATCGCTAACAATATCCAATAGCCCCTAAAAAAGTGTTGAATAAGGAAATTTTAATTAGCAAATAATCACATTTCACAAAATTTAGTATCGTTAATTAAGTCAGATGTGTGTGTGTGTGTGTGTGTGTATATATATATATATATATGATTAAATTAAATAAATGACTCACCTTAGGTTGCAAGGTGACAAGGTGTCAGCACCTAACTTCATTAATGCCAAGCGTTCAGATATATAATCCACCATTTTCCCATATTGAAATTGAAAATTTGTTTTCTCTGGGCATAAGAACACAAACCTCTCAGTCCGTTCTTCTGGGATCAGTATCTCAGTATACAAGTACCTTGAATTAAAACGTATACAAATTAATGGATTAATAATAACTTCAATATTTAGGTGAAAGAATAAAAAAAGTATACTTTAAAGTTGGATGTTGTACCTGATATATACACTAATTATAGTTTGACTGATCCACACTCCATGAGTAAAAACTTCTGCTAGTTCATTCTTAGCACTGAGCAATAACCGGTGTGAGAGATAACATGTATACTTGGACCCCTTGCTAACCATCGAGTCTTTCTGAAACTGAGGTAGGATTAATAGCAAGCTCTGCAGAAATATGATCTCTAGCCACGTTATAAAACACCGATTATTTTCTCTTGTTAACCAATTTTGATTCTTATTTGGGTGCAAACTCTTGAGCATTTTGTTGTGGTTTACAACATAGGAATCAACCTCATTGGTGTTGTGTAAAACATATAAATGTGCTTCCTCCATCTGTTGTCTTGATATAGTCAATATTTTACATCCAGTAATTCCTTTCTCTTCACTTCCTCCTGTGTGACGAGATTTTGACATCCCTAAGGAATATCCAACGTTAGATAGGTAGTCGGAACAGAATTCAACAACTTCTTCGACTGTATACCGCTCAACAATACAACTCTCTGGCCATGATCGGTTTTTCATATACCCTTTTAATATCTTCATGTAACACTCAAATAGGTACATTCATCTGATGTAAGCTGGACCACACAAGTGTGTCTCCCTAACCAGATGAACTGTCAGATGAATCATTATGTCAAAGAATGAAGGTGGGAAATACATCTCAAGCTTATACAAAATCAAAACAATTTCTGTTTGCAATGCTGGTAACTTTCCTGGGTCAATCACTCTGCTGCAGATTGCCTTGAAGAAGAAACAAAGCTTAGTTAAGGTATTCCGCACTTTGATGGGCGAAATAGATCGTATACTAATGGGTAGCAAATTCTCCATGAGAACGTGGCAATCATGGGACTTTAGACCCTTTAACTTGAGATCTCTCATTGATACGAGGTTCATAATGTTTGAAGAGTACCTTTCTAGAATCTTAACTCCATGAAGAAACTTACAAAGAACTGTTTTCTCTTTTCTAGACAAAGTATGAGCGGCTGGAGGTAGATATGTATGGAGTTTCCCCTTCTTTACTGGTCCCAATTTCCGTCTCAGTCCCATACTAACCAAGTCCTGCCTTGCATTGATATCATCTTTAGTCTTCCTGGGCACATTGAGTAAGGTACCAATGACACTATCAAAGACATTTTTTCAAACATGCATCACATCAATGAAATGTCTCACGTACAATGACTTCCAATATGGCAGCTCAAAGAAAATCGACCTTTTCTCCACCCTCGTGTGACAAGCTCTCCCGCAAAAGGTTTCCCGAATTCAATACTCAAATCTTTTACTTTTTCAAACAGTTGTGCATCCGTCAAAGGCAAAGGAGCTCTACGTTCTTTAGTATTCTCATTAAATGCTTTCCTCCACGACCGATAATGATGCTTTTGAGGCAAGAATCTACGATGCCCAAGGAAGACATTCTTCTTACCATGTTCCAACCGCATCCAATTAGTACCATCTTCACATATAGGGCACACACTGGCCTTTGGTACTGTATCCAGACAAATTACCGTATGCCGAAAAATCATTAATTGTGCCGAAGATCATAGCCCTCAAGGTAAAACTTTCTTCTCTATACCCATCGTACACATCTATACCCGTTTCCCACATTTGCCTCAAGTCTTCAATTAAAAGAGCCAAGAATAAGTCTATATCATTTCCTGGTTGTTTGGGCACAGAAATTAACATAGACAACATCATATATTTGCGCTTCATGCACAGCCATGGAGGTAGGTTATAAATCACCAAAATCACAGGCCATGTACTATGAGAACTACTCTAAACACCATGCGGGTTAAACCCATCAGTAGATAATACAAGTCTTAGGTTTCTTGGTTCTTTCCCAAAATCAGGATACTCAATATCAATTTTTTTCCATTGAGGAGAATCTGCCGGGTGTCGCAACATGTCATCCTTAATCCTTTCATCCTCATGTCATGTCAAGTGTTTTGCATCTTCTGAACTACGGTACATGCGCCTGAATCTGAGAATTATGGAGAAATACCACATAACCTTTTCTAGATCCGATTTCGATTCCTTCTTCTTATACCGTGAGGCTTTACATTTAGGATATGACTTTAACGATGCATATTCATTTCTAAATAAAATGCAATCGTTAGGACAAGCGTGTATCCTCTCATAGCCCATGACAATAAAGCGTAACATGTGTTTAGCCTCATATGTCCGACTAGGAAGCACATTATCATCCGGCAACATATCTTTCAATAAGGTGAGTAAATCCGTAAAGCTCTTATCAGTTCATCCATTGCCCGATTTCAAGTTATACAACTTTAACATCACCGATAGTCTTGTGAATTTAGTACAACCCTCATACAACGGCTTCTCCGCATCACTTATTGATTTCTCAAACATTTGAGGACAATCACAGAGATCTTCTTCAACCACATTTGCCATCTCTTCAAAACGGTCATCATAATATGTATTTGTACCGGTGTCATCTGATACATATCTCCCACTATTCCCCATATTAGAAGATTCACCTCTTGTCTCACTATGCTTTGTCCAATAGGTATAACTCTGATTAATTCCATTGCTCACTAAATGTCCTTCCAATTCCTTAAGATTAACTTGGCCTACATAACAACAACTCAAACAATGACATACGATTCTACTTAGGTCTAGATCTTTTTCATGCTGAACTATAAACCTAATAAAATCTTGCACTTCATCCTTATATTCCTTCGACAAACGATTGACAGACATCCACTTCTGATCCATTCTAACATCAACTTTTAAAAAACTAAGTTAGTCCTTGATTAATATAACATCATATTAAACGTATTTGTATTCTCAATATTTTACCACTAAACATAGTCAAAACTTGATAATCTAATGCATTGGGTTATAGCTAATGCTATGTCGTCAATCCACAATTCACAGTTCGTATTCAATCCATAGTTTGAATTTTTAACAAAAATTTGGCAGAGTCTCCCCTAAAATATGGACATTCCAAAATATATCAATCCAATCAAACATAAAACACTTCAATGTTCAAACTTTCACCAATTGGAGACACAACATGATAATAGCTAATAAGGTCTTAAATCTTAATTAAAAGTTAAACTTTAAAGAGCAATGAGAAATACTACATATTGATGACTTAACAACACTATTTCCGATCAAGCAATGTCAAAGGAAGCAACAACTCATTTCCTTTATTTCTGTATTAAACTCAGGTTGAATCTTGAGTATGGAAATAGTAATGGACAATATAAACTGTACTATGCTATTTCAATTACTGGGAAGGACGCTGAAACTTCTCTATTTCAATTAGTGAACAATCAATTACAACTTGGACAATATATCAACAATGAACTTGTAATTTCAGAATATTAATTCTATAGTTTCAATTGCTTAAATTAAATTCTATATTTTTCTCAACCAAGCAAATTTTGGGTTTTGATTCTCAATAAGTTTCTCCCTCCTCACTTCGTTGTTCATGCTTCAAAGCTATCCTACAGAACTCACACTGTTCATAAATCCACTAATAACTGCCACTACATCACCAGACCTTATAAATTCCATCGAGAAACATGGAATACACTTCTGGATCATCAGAATTTATAGTTCTCATAATTACATAAACCATCTATTTCATCTCCGAAATTACTTTCTCTCTTAAATAAAAATAATTAGTGTCTAATGTTGTCACTCCTGTCTCATTTTATTTCACGAGAACCAAAGCAGAAACCATGGGAATGGGAAGCAGAAACATGGGAACAAGCAAAACATTTTATTTCGGATACATCGTGAACAAGGGGGCCAAAAAATGGGAAACTAGAAGCATAGAACATGGGAAATGAAACACCAGGAAATGATAAATCTTAACAGATTTCCAATTACCAAATTGTAAGCTCTAATTCGAATAAGCCACATTTCCAATTACCCCTTCATGGTATTTTTGCTATAAAAATTATCACATGCAGAGCCAAATTGAGGGGGGGAAATCAACAAATTACCAAATCAAGGCTTAACAGATTTTAAGACTTTTAACCCTGACATTTTGGTAAAAATGGTCATAGTATTCAACATCTAGACATTATCAACAATAGCCCTATTCAAGAAAAGTGATATGCAGGAATCAATTTTTTTTTAGAGCACAAGATAATCATCATAGCAGCGAATAGCAAACCAAATTAACTTGGGGAAATGGGAAGCAGAGACATTAGGGATTTCAGATTTTAGTCTAAATTGGGGGAAATGAGAAATATGAAACAAACTATCAACAAACCGGCGATACTCACCAACAGGAACGAGGGGCGGGGCTGCGGCGGGCGTGGCGGTAGCTTATAGGCGAGGCTGAGAGAGACGTGTCTGGGTGGAAAAAGAGAAGACAGATCGAATGAGTGCCTGGGGTGCAACTGAAAGTGTGACTGGGAGTGGGTGCTCTCACGCCGCCTTCAGCCGTCACACAGAGAATAAAAATGAATGAAAGAACGAAGGTGAGAGTAGTAAAAGGGTTTTGCAATTACAACTCACAACATTCTATTTGCGAATGGGAAGAGGGACGACAGTGGAGAGGAAGACGAAGCTCGAGGAAGGAGAGGAGGAAGACGGTGGTAGTTTTTCGTGGTGGTTTTACGTGCGACGGAGAAGGAGAGGGCGAGATTGACTGGCGGCATTCACGTGAGCAGAGAGCTAGGGTGAGGCTTTACGTTCCTGTGCCTTTGCGCGTGTTAGGATTCAGGGTTAAAAAAAGGATATTAGCTAGCGCTTCCTTAGAGAAGCATTAGTGAAGTGCAGACACAGAATCTTAGATAGCGCTTCCCCAGGAAAGCGCTAGTGAAGGTCAAATTATAGATAGCGCTTCATGGAGGACGTGCTAGCGAAGGCCTTACGTGTATTTTTAACAGCGCTTAACTGAAGAAGCGCTATCTATTTGTTTCTTTTAACTAGCGCTAACTCTAGAAAGCGCTAGTAAAAGCCAAAATATATTTTTTACTAGCGCTTTCAGAAAGAAGCACTGTTTAAGGTGACGTCATTTAAAAAAAAAATCTGTTATAGTGTTCTTTAAACCACACATTATTTGGTGGGAGATGGACGGTTACCAAGTGCCTTGTTCATCCTATCTCTTAATAATGGTTTTTCGTAAAACTGTTTTTGCCATTTTTTGCGTTCACTTATCGGATTCGTACTTCGTCTTCTATAATGGTGACCAATGCTTTTCTCATCTAATGTTATTTGTTTTTCTACATTTCTTTTCTAACTCTGACTTATTTCGACTATATCCCATCCGTTCTTCAAATCCTCATCTTTTTCGTCTATGTCTCATATCTATTTTCGTCTAAACTTCTCACCTGTTATCAACTATTTTCTCATCTCCTTCTTGCTTTTTTCATCAATATTCAGAAAGTCTGCTTCTCATATATTTCTTCAAACTCTCATCTTCAATTCTTTAACTTTGTTCGAAATCATTTTTCATTGCTTTATGTTTGAACTTTATGTTATTTACCAGTAAATGTGTACATGTTTTGAGTTTGTTTTACAATGAATGCATTTGAGCAAAATTTCCTTTTAAATTTACTAATAGCGCTATGTTTGTTGTTGATGTTAGCCTTAGTAATTCACGTACATGTGTGTAGGACATATACTTGAACCTATCAAGCCAATGTCGGGACGACGTTTAACTAAAAATCAATTATTGTTAGATAAATTATTTAACCTTGTGCAGTATTTTAGTAGGCAATTGCATGATCTATCTACCTTTTTAGCCAGCCCGAATGTTGACCCTATTAACAAAATATTTTCGAATTTTGTTTTAGTTCGTTCGAATTGGTGTTAGTTGTGGTTGTCTTAGCTTATAATTTTTTTTGAATTAATAAATATAAATGTCGATTTTGTTATTTCATATAATTTTCTTATTACATTATCAAATAACTAATCGAAGTGCTTAAGTTACTATCGAATCAGGCAAAAACAAGGCATTTACATAAAACACGCGCACTTTTAAAGTGTCTCATAAGAAGATTTTTATCTCGTCCTCAAATTGATTTTGAGATACATTTGTTTACTAAAAACCACTGTAACAATTTTCCAACATACAGGTCATTTATATAGGGGTCAAATGAACTTTACCCCCTAAACTATAGCTATAGTTGCATTTTTCACCCCAATTTACTAAATAAAGCACTTTACCCCATAATTTAATATTATGTTTTGTTATTTCCCCTTTTAATATAATTTAAATCTTAAAAATAATAATAATAATAATTTTAAAACTTATCTAATACAAATGAAAAGAAAAAATTATCAACATCTAAATAATTTTCAAACCACTATCAGGTACATAAGATCCCTGAGAATATATAAGATCCTATAGGTAGTCCTTTGAAATGTACTCAGGCCTTTCACAATGACGAATATTTAGAATTCTCAAGCTAGTGAATTCAAGAATTTCTTGAATCTCCTCGCAAACACTCACATCAAGATTTGTCAAGTGCTTTTGAAGGGCCATGTAGGAACCTTCTAAAATATTCTTGAAGTTGAGAACATCCTCCAAATTTAAAGGTCACATCATTTGGTAATGTGAATAAGCTACTTGTTGCCTCTCAATAATCATATAAATCTTCAATGACTTATTGTTGAGATTTCTGTAAGTGTATCGTATAAGTAATAAAGTAGTGAGAAAAGTATCGCCTCACGAGGATTGAGATTTTTATGAAAAATTTTAGCAAATTCGTATCTATTTGAACTAAGGAAATGATATGAGTATTTTTTAAATCAATTGTAACTTGTGTTATCAACAAAATCAATGAACAACTAAACAAATGTTTTGAATTTTAAGGATAAAAAGATGACTAGGAGTTGAATCTTCTTGTATCCACTCTTATTCAATAAATTCATCACCAATACAAGCTATTCCATGCATATTTGAAGTTCAAATCAACTAAATTAGATTAAGGACAATCTCTTACCTTATAATCCCTTTAACTCAACCGAAAACCCCTAATTCCTTAGGTAATCAAAGATTAAGGTAAGCATTAATATCAATGATTCATAAGAACACATACCCACAAATTTATATTCCTATAATCATAATGAATATGGCCAACAATCTCAGTTCAAGTTCATAAACCCAATTTCCCAGCTGTGGAGAAGAACCCAAAATCAATTTGATAGTGATCAAGTATTAAAATTAAGCATTAAGTATAAAGATTGAAAGCTCAAAGAACATGAAATATAAACTTGCATTGATGTATGAGAATCAATTTACATAAGAGTTTCAACAAGATTCATCTAACCTTAGTCTAGAGACATTTAGCTACTTGTGAAAATGGAAGAAGAAAAACAGAAAATAAAACTAAGTGAAGAAGAAGACTCCATTGAGGCTCCAAAATCTTGTTTCCAAGCTTGAATCACCAAGGGAGATAGAAGGATATGGAACCCTAACACTCTCTTGCAAGCCTCCAAGTGTTTTCGGTCTGAAAATGTGCAAAAGCTCCCCCAAAAAACGCATCAGCTTGCTATCTATATTAGTGTTGTCAAATTGCTCTTCGCCTTGCGAAGGCCCGAGCTCGCCCTGTGATGGGAATCGCTCCCCCCACGATGGTCTGCTGAAAAATGGCATTTTCCTCTTTCTTCTAAGTCAACTTAATGCCTAATTCATCTAAAAAAAATCCAATACCATTAGCCAATTAAAACAACACTTATATGCCTTATATCCTTGTTCTCGAGATGCTTTTTTTGAATTTCAAATATATGTAAAGTGCAAGCCTACAAGGTGAGATCCCATTTAGTAATTTGAATTTTCAGTAGCCTGAAAGCTCAAACATGGCCGTTTATTGTAGAACAAAACTTAGGTGCAAAGGTGCAATTTTTTAGTGTTCTCCAATCACATTTTGTTAGAAGTCCCACGTGGAAGAATGAGATGGCCTGATTAGTGGTTATAAGTGGGGGGCAACCTTCACCCTAAGAGCTAGCTTTTGGGGTTGAGTTAGGCCAAAACTCAAATTCTAAGACACTTCAACAAATAGTTAACTATTCAATAGTAAAAATAATATCATTTTAAATTTAAATTTAAAAAAAAAATTAGTCTACATGACATGTTATAAGTGGTGAATTGCACAAACAACATTCATTGAACATCATCTCTAAGTTTTTTCCTTTACTATACAATAGTATTTCTCAACTATTATGTTACTCCGAAGCGAAAAACGGATCAATACAAATCTTTAATACAAGATATATATATATAGGGGATTGCTAACTTACTCCCACTTATTTTTTTGAAGGAGTAAGTTAGCAATGTACACCTTTTTCACTTGGACTAAAAACCCAACTACTTATATATGAAAACTACTTACATGGATGGGTATTAATGTAATTTAATTATTTTTTGATTTAAAAATTTGTAATTTCTTTCAATCTCTCTCTCCTTACAATTAATTCCCTGCACCAAAATGACACCTTCATCTTCTTCTCTCTCATTCGCAATGGTGCAGCCATATATTCCATTAATTTTTGAATAACCAAAATTCTTTTTTTTCTTGATAATTGAATAACCAAAATTCTAAATTCAACTGTTGAATAACCCAGGAGAAAATAAAATCACTAGAACTAATTTTTAAAATAAAAGAATGATTTGCGATATTTTCCGAGACAAACCGCGTTATTTGTAAATTTTTAAACTTGCATGCTTCATTGTTTATTCACTATCAGTGAAAAATAAAAATCTGGTCAGAATTAATTTCAAAATTCATGTTTTTGTTGGTTATTCAAAAATGAATGGAGGACTCTGTCAAAAAAAAAAAAGAGAATTGATGGAAGGCATGGCTTCACCATTTCGGACAAGATGAAGGTGTCATTTTGGTGCAGGTAATTAATTGCAAGGAGAGAGAGAAAGCAATTATATACAAATTTTAAATCAAAAAATAATTAAATTACATTAATGCCCATCTATGTAAGTAGTTTTCATATATGAGTAGTTGGGTTTTTAGTCCAAATAAAAAAAGTATACATTACTAACTTACTCCTTCTAAAAAATAAGTGGGAGTAAATTAGCAATCCCCATATATATATATATACTACTCCGGAACTATTTATAAGGCAAAAAGTCATTTTCAGATTCGTTAAAAAATGTATGTATCTGGTCCAAAAATTAGACCAGATACATGCATTTTTTAACGAATCTAGAAATGACTTTTTGCCTTATAAATGGTTCCAGAGGGAGTATATATATATATATATACGCGCGCGCGCGCTGACGATGGCGGGAACAAGTTCATGAATTTCTGCAATTTTCCATAAAAATTCCCACCATTCATGTGGGCTATATGCCTATGGCTACATGCCACGTTCTATATTCGTTTATTTACATGTGACTAAAAAGTCAAACTTGTCCTCGTGTTTATATTGACGAAGTTTCCTTTCTGACCTGAATATAAGTACTATGGCAGTGCGCTAATTGTTCATCAATCTCCAAGTTCAAGATTCGGCAGCATAAACATGGAAAGTGGGGAAAGAAAATAAAATGGTTATAATTAAATTTATATTTATAGTATAATAAATTTATCGCTATTCGCTACTTGATCCAATCGTTGTGTACGGAGTATATATTTTTTATGATGTTACCCAACTTAATTTCTATGTGTATTTATAGGCTAATAAATTGCTGTTAAAACTGAACAAAACCATCACCACTCATTTTTCAAGCCAAAAAAAGTACAGAAGGAGAGCTTCTAATATTTATATCATCCACATGGGAGAAGTAGCAAAAAGGTACCCAACTCTCATACAAATGTTGTTTTTGCATTTTTTTAAAGGCATCAGATTATGTATATAATGGCTAAAGTAGTCAAGGCATAAATTTGTTGGTTGATGAGGCTTGGGATTAATCTCACACTCACCATTTGTAAAAGGAAAAAAAAAACAAAAAAAGAAAAACTTCTGTGAAAAAAGCCATTAGGTTAAATATAAATATATGCAAAACAAATTCAGTTATAACATAACCTGAAATATAAATTTTGTAAATGTTAAAAAGATATTGTGCAAATTAATTTTCTTTCAAAAATGGGGTTTGTGACGGCTAAAAAGAAAAACTCCAAGATATAATTGTTTCTTAGCTAACAATGTATTCATTAATTTGATTAGGTATGCGGTAGTGACAGGAGCTAATAAGGGAATTGGTTATGGGATATGCAAGAAATTGGCTTCAATTGGTAGTATTGTTGTGATTCTTACAGCTAGAAATGAGAAAAGGGGTTTGGATGCCGTGGAAAGATTGAAAGAGTTAGGCCTCTCTGACTTTGTGGTTTATCATCAACTTGATGTCACTGGCCCTTCCAGTGTTGCTTCTTTGGCAGAATTTATCAAAACCAAATTTGGGAAACTTGATATCTTGGTGGGTGTATATATGAAAGTTTTCTCCACTCCTTTTAACTTATTATAAGAGTTTGCATATATTTGGGACCATTGGGTTTCAAATTCTCAAAGGACAAAGAACTAGAAGTTTCTCTTCATTTCATTTATTTACTTAAGGTACATTTGATTATGACATAATATTATTGGTGCAGGTGAACAATGCAGGTGTTGCTGGGGGAATAGTGAATGGAGAGAATGTCCTTAGAAAGGTAAGGTTCCTTTCTTTATCAATAGAAAGCCATGTGGATTATGGAACACATATATGAAAGTTTCACATAAGAGTAAATGGTATGTATGATGTTCGTCTCTAGACTTTATATATTCTTATTTTTAATTATTTGTTTTAGAAAAGCAGAGGGTCTCAGAAAAGGAGCTATATAGAAAGGCAGCAAAAGATAGAGCTGAAATGTCTTTTCTTGTTTTCACCCTTTCAAAATGGGAATTTACTCATTTGGAATAAGGTCGTGGATATTAATAATGTTCACCAGAGTATGTATAATATACTCCAAATTATTTGGTAGAAGTAGAGAGAAGATGAATAGTGCACCCAGTTAAGGGGTAGTATCCCCTTCTTCTATATATACTGATGGCATGGTCCGATCAGAAATATTTTTCCGACAACATTTTGTTGTTAGACACCATATGAATATACGGTTTTTTGCTTTTTTATTTTTTTCCCCTTTCCGGCATGTTTTACGAAAAACTCTCTGTGTGTGTGTTTATACGGTGTCAACAGAAAGTTGTCGATTTCTGTTGTCGACATAACACAGCTTAGGTCCAATGGGAGTATGTCATATAGGAGGTGTGTCCCACCAAGCGTGTCCTCCTGATTGGCTTGCCCCCAATATCGGGGTCAGGTTGTGTTTCACCGTTGGATCGCGTTTAGTTTACATATGTGGACGTTTCAGATTGAGAAACAATGATTGCCAGAATATTCAATTTGTGACTGTGTCGTACGAACGAAGACAACAGTGCAAAAATGGGAAATTTTAGAAGGTTCTGGGTGGAAAGTTAGGCCTATCCCGAATCTCAGCCCATTCAATATTGGGCTAGTAATTGGGCTTATGACCCAACCAGCGTTAATACAATTAAGACAATTATATGATTCATCACTGTAATTGTATTAACTTTCATTGTCTTTGTTGTCTTTCAATAATTTTTTTATCGCATTTGTTGGATTTCAGTGGCTACTAACGACTAGTTCGATTTGTTGATTAAATGATTTTAATTTTTTTTTTTGTAGAAAAGGGGTGAAATATCGGATTGGAATATAATAGTGCCTCAAAATTATGAATTAGCCAAAGAATGTGTTGAAACAAACTTCTTTGGTGCAGAAAGAGTAACCGAAGCTCTTCTTCCCCTGCTCCAACTATCCACTTCACCCAGGATTGTCAATGTCTCCTCTAGACGTGGACTATTGAAGGTAAAACTACATTGACAATCAAAACAGATATGTGTTATGCTATTTTTCTTTTTTATTTTGTGTAGAAAATAATCACTTCAAATCTTATATCTTTTTTGTTGAATCTCTCTACACTTAATTATGCCAAAAAAGTAATACATTTTTTTTCTCAACAAATGATAGCTAACAGAAGAAAACAACTTTTGGAAGTAATGCATCGTATAATGGTTAATATTTTTCCTTTAAATGGCATATATATAATTATATATACCTTGATTCCAACTTGATTTCATATTCTCTGAAAATTTTATTCTTTGACAGTTTTGAAAATCGAGAATGTTAAAAATTTGAAATTGAAAACTGTTAGTTAAAATTAGAATCAATTTAAATAAATTTCTTAATAATAATTTTTATGACATTTTGCAACAATTATGACATTTTTTTCACGAAGAAAATGGTAGTTCTGCAGGGAGACACTCTCATTACCACCGGATAGGGTGCTAATGACATATTGATTGCTACCAGGGGTCAACCAATATGATTATTACACTAACCCACATCATGGAAAGGATGAAAGTTCAATTATGCATTCTTGAGTACTTGTTTCAATCCATGTTGGCAACTAAGGGTTTTTTAAATAGTAACTTCTTGTATTAGTTAAAATTATGTTCTGCATCTTCATTTTTTTTTTAAAGTTCTTTCTTTTAATTTCTCCTTGAATATCTCTAAACTATAAGAACCCTCTTTTTATATATGTAAAGAACCATAAACTTACTTTAAATGAAAAGCTCTCAAGCTAAAAAGTAATTAATCCTAAGTGAGCCCTAGACACTGTGTTCTTTGTTTCCCTTCAGTGAGGTCAGTTAGATTATTTTTTTGGCTTGCCCTCCTTTAAGGTTATGTTGTTGGGTGCAATCCT
This sequence comes from Calophaca sinica, assembly GCA_037113605.1. Classification (NCBI taxonomy): domain Eukaryota; kingdom Viridiplantae; phylum Streptophyta; class Magnoliopsida; order Fabales; family Fabaceae; genus Calophaca; species Calophaca sinica. Next base: position 116,364,351 of record CM073731.1, read on the forward strand.
TTTTGTTTCTGGTTTAATTTTGATTTGTCTAACCAACATGTTGGTGGTTTTCCTTGTATTTTTTTTTTTTTTTACCTATTGTCAATGAATGAAGCGTCAATCTTTGCCAAAAGAGAGATATGTTATTTTTCTTCTTTTGACATTTCAGAATATACCAAATGATTGGGCAAGAGGAGTGTTTAGTGACATCGAAAACGTTACAAATGAAAAACTTGGTGAGGTGCTTAGAGAGTTCCTGAAAGATTACAAAGAAGGATCTTTGGAAACCAAAAATTGGCCACATGTTCTTTCTGGTTACACCATGGCAAAAACAGCTTTAAATGCCTACACAAGGTTCCTAGCTAAGAAGTTCCCTCGTTTTCGCATAAATTGTTTGTGTCCTGACTTTGTCAAGACTGATTTTAACCAAAATACAGGCTTTTTAAGCATCGATGAAGGTGTGGTAACTCCTGTTAAGCTAGCATTATTGTCGGATGATGGTCCATCTGGTCTCTTTTTTTTAAGGGATGAAGTGATTTCCTTTTGATCTATATATGGCTGCTTATAGCCAATGGTATGTGTTGTTTATTTTTTATTTTTTATGCAATGTCTGTGTTATTTCTATTACTAGCAAAGTTTTTTAATGTGATTGTATGAGATAATAATTTGCAGACATATTAAACTGTTTGGTTCTGATACATGCACTGAGAAATAATATTCTGTAGTGTGTTACTATTAAATAACATATTGATGTCATAGGCCAAATGTTGCAGAATATTTAAATTATTTATTATATGCGTATATTTTTTTTTACTAACTATTTACATATCAGAAATGCTGAAAAGCAAATCCAGCCTACGATGGAACCAATAAAACGTGGCTTCCACATTTTTCTTCAATCTCCCATTCAATCAGATGACATAAGTAATTAAGATGTTAATGTTGGTTTCACATAAAATGATCACCTGTATGTGTTAACGGGCAAGTGTGGTTTTAGTCATATGTGTATTGATGGGATCAGAAAATTTTCACGTCATAATTAAGCAGGAGATTCATTGGCACCTGGTTGGATGGCTCATCTCCCTAATAAGGTTTAGCACATCCAAAAAAAGCCTCCATCCGCAAACACCGCTGCGAACGATGGCCCCCTCCTCCTCTGCGAGCATCGGCTGCACAACAAGCGCTTCCTCCTTTGCTCTGTGTTTGGCGAGAGGATAAAGTTTTCTTGCATTTTCTTGTGGTTTCTTGAACTTTCTTGAGCTTTCTTGCATTTTCCTTCTTTGATTTTTCATTTTCTTTTCTGTTTTATTTTAGATCTATTTAGATCTGTCTTAGATCTAAAAGATTAGAGTCATAAAAATCATTTTGGTGCAATTTGGATTGAAAAAAAAAAATTGAATCCTATTCTGCTCTGCGCCGCCGCCGTTCTCCAACCGTAGCCCCAAATCAGCTTCTCCACCACCGATCTCCTCCTCTTACCACCCTTTAGCCAGAAGCAGAAAGAGAAGATGCTGAAGTTCGCTGAGAAAGTGGGTTGGAAGATGCAGAAGAGAGACAATGATTTGGTGAAGGATTTTTGCAACGAGAACGATTGGACGCTTGACGTGTAGAACCTGTGTGCCGTTTTGGGCTTCCGTTCTTTTGTTATTGGATGCTCAGTAAACCAGAAGAGTGTGTGAACTGAGTGAGACAGTATGAGAGAGAGAGGGAGGAGTGATGAGAGAGAGAGGGAGGAGAGAGAGGATGGAGAAGGTGGGGAGTGGCAAATTGTGACTAGGAGGAAAAGAAATTACGGCGGAGCGCGTAACCATGCAGATGTTTCCACAGCTGGGCTCAAGCATCAAAATGTTAGAACAACAACATTTTACTTCACCCAGATACCTGATAACTTTGGTGCCAAGGAGATGTGGGAGCTGTTCCGCAAGTACGGTGACATATCTGAGGTTATCATACCAAACAAAAAGAACATGGCTGGCAACAGATTTGGCTTTGCGAGATTTGCTGGCGTGAAAGACCCGGAAAGGAATTTTACAGTTCAGCTCATCTACCCAAAGCTATGGTCGCTTCCTTCATAGCTTTAATCCCTAAGAAAGATAGCCCACATGGACTTAACGATTTTCGTCCAATTTCTCTTATAGGAAGCATCTACAAGATTCTCGCATTAGTCATTGCAAGATTGAAGAAGGTCTTTGGACAAGGTTATCTCTAAGTGTCAAACGGCTTTCTTACCTGGTAGACAAATTCTGGACGGCGTGGTAACGATAAATGAAGTATTGGACTTGGTGAAGAGAAGAAAACAGAAGTGCTTGATGCTGAAGGTTGACTTTAGAAAAGCTTACGACTCGGTATCTTGGAGTTATCTGGACTACATGATGACAAGATTGGGATTTAGCCAACAATGGAGAAGGTGGATGATGTCATGCGTTTCATCGAACTCAGTCTCAGTTCTGGTGAACGGAAGACCGACGGATGAATTTCTTATGCAAAAGGGTTTAAAACAAGGTGACCCTTTGGCATCGTTTCTTTCTCATAGCTTGGTGAGAAATTTGGCTGGTCTTGTGAATCAAAGGTGGCTATTGGGTGGTTCAAAAAGTATAAGGTGAGCGAGCAAATTTCATATCCGATTCTCCAATATGCAGATGATACAATTCTTGTTGGGGAGGATTCTTGGGACAATGTTTGGTGTATGAAGACTCTTTTGAGAGGATTTGAGTGGTATCTGGTTTAAGTATAAACTTCTTCAAGAGTAACCTCATTGGTGTAAATGTCGAGAGAGCTTCTGTTATTTGCCGACATTCTTAGGATGTGCAATAGGAAATAATTCGTTCAAGTTTACGGGTATCCCAATTGGGGTGGATCAGGAAAGAAGCTACCTGGAGGCCGTGATTTCTTCCTTTAGCGAAGACTATCTACTTGGAAGAGTCGACAATTATCTTATGGAGGTAGAGTTACTTTGATTAATTCAGTGTTATCTAGCTTACCGTTATACTTATTTTCCTTCTACAAAGTGCCAAAGAAAGTACTCAAGGTTCTAGTTGCTTTGCAAAGGAAGTTTCTATGGGGAGGTAGTGCAGAGTCCAAAAAGATTAGTTGGGTAAAGTGGGAGCAAATTTGTCTTCCGAAAGATCAGGGTGGTCTGGGGATTAAGAATTTGGAGTTATTCAATAGAAGTTTGCTGGCTAAATGGGAGAGGAGGATTTTAAATGATGAAGAGGCAATTTGGTATGAGCTGCTATCGCATAAATATGGTAACATCACTGGTAATGGATTAGGCCTGTATACTCATGGCCCGACATCTTCGTTATGGTGGAGGGATCTCGTGACACAAGACTCGGCCTGGTTTCTTGACTTGGTGCAGCCAAAACTTGGTAACGGCTCGGAATTTTGTTTTTGGACTGTTGATTGGTCAAACGAAGGAAAGTTAATGGATCTATTTCCGCGTCTTTATTCGGCTGCAGCAAATAAGGAGGCTTCTGTTTCTGACTTGGGGGCTTGGGTTGATGATCGTTGGCAGTGGAGTGTCGCTTGGCGCCGGAGGATATTCGGTTGGGAAGAAGCTCAAGTTCAAGCATTAAACGATATCCTGAACAGGGTATCTCCAAAGCAAGACACGGATGATGAATGGCTTTGGAAACTTGAGGAAGGTGGCCGGTTTACAGTCAAGTCTGCATACAACAATTTGCTACAGGTAGCTTTCATTGGAGAACGCAACTCTGAGTTGGACAGCATTCTAAAAAAGGTATGGCATACTTCTGTGCCTTCTAAGATTTTGTTCATGGCTTGGAGGTTATTTCTCAATAGGTTACCCACTTGTGATCAATTACAACGGAGGGGCTGTGATCTTGGTACTCAAGCTGGGATTTGGGTTTTGTACTCTATGCATAATGAGGATAGAGATCACTTGTTCTTTTCTTGCACTTTTTCACTTGGTATTTGGAGTGCAGTCTTGAATTGGTTAGGGGTTGATGGAGCTTTGTCAGGTAATTGTATGGAGCATTTTATACAGTTTGGGAACTTTGTCCGGGGTAAGAAACTTGGCAAAGTGAGATATCTGATTTGGTTGGCTGTTGTTTGGAATATCTGGAACCTTCATAATGCGGTCATCTTTAGAGATGAGGTAAGGATGCTAGCAAGTTCTTGGCTCAAATCAAACATAGCTCATGGGGGTGGTTTATCTTTAGGGAAAGTAGTAAGAGGAGTTTTATTTTTTCTAATTGGTGCATGAATCCTATTCAATGTCTTAAACTTTGATGATGCTACTGTTGTTTGGCCTTGCTAGGGTTGGTTGTCGTACTCTTTTTCCCCTTTTGGTCTTTTTCCCAATGGGTTTTGGCCGTCGGGGGTTTTAATGAGGCACTTCCTCCCTAGACCATTTGTAAATATGGGTTCGGAGTACCCCTTGTACTCCATTTTTTTATTAATACATCTTCTTTGCTTATAAAAAAAAAAAAATCAGATGACATGAAAACATACCAATCAATCAACAATAAGTTTGGCTTTCAGATATGTGGTTGTCATTGGAGCAAATAAGGGAATATGATTTGCAATATGTAAGCAATTGCCCTCTAATGGGATGACTATAGTGCTAATTACTAGAAAAATTTGAATTACTGAAAGAAATTAGGGACCGAAAAAATATAATTGGTTTCTAATTTTGACGTCTCTAACACGTAGCGACAAAATTAGAGAAGAATTTCATTTTTTCAGCCTCTAATTTTTTTTTTTTGGCAATTTAACTTTTTTGTAATAATATGAGAAGAGAGGTCTTGAAGCTATCGAGAAACTCAAAGAGAGCTCGGTCTGCCTAGCCATATAGTTTCTCATCAGCTTGCTGTGATTAATCCGGCGATTATAGGATCACTTGCATATTTCATTAAGACCCAACCACCTACCTTATCTTCTAACCACCTTCCATCGTAGGTGGTTGAGTGAAAGGAAGGGGGTAGGGAGGGAGGGGATGAGATGTTGGCTGGAGAAAAAGGGGAGGGATAGGATGAGGAAAGGGATTCAGAAACTATACTTCTTTGTATATAATCTCACTGTAAGTTCCATACATTTAATGTGTGTTGTATAATCTAGTTTCCACAAACCTGTCTCAATAGGGTGTGAATGGAGGCTTATAAAAAAATAGGGAGTGAATACGTAAATACTTAAACCCAATAAAGGCCTGTATAAAATAGCACCCAAGAAAATTCATTTTGGCCCAACATTGTTGTACAGAATAAGATCTCATCCACAAATGAAGTCTAGCAAGATATACAATCTCCTCAACACGGATATGGAGATGCTTTAACTGTGTATTAGGTTCCTGTAAAAAAATTGTGTATTAGGCTATTAGGTTGATATGCAGTGTTAATTTCATTGATATGGTTACTTAATAGGTTAATCTCCTCAACATTTTGAACTCCCATGAATTCGACAAGTAATTCGACAATGTTGAGAAATGCATTCATGAAATCATAAAATATTGAATCTAGACATCATTGAGAAAGAGAGCAGCTAGCTCCATATTCTCATTCATCAGCCAAAATGAATGCAAGTTCCAAAAATGGATTACATATATATAAGCAAAGCCAATCAATTCTATGCTACTAACTAAACTTCCCATTTGTTCATTATAAGAAAAAAAACAACATTACTGACGACCAAAAGTAGTTGGAAACACTAAAAGGTCGTCGGTAATACACGATTTTTAACGAATTACTGATAAACCCCAAATTAGTGGACCCTTTAGGGGTATTCCTATGCCATGTTTATAGTAATATTGATCTATTTATTATGATATCTGCTAAATTCCTCACTTTGTGTAGAAAAAGGGCAAATTGGTGAAAAGAACTGAACTGACAAGCTTTTGGAGTAGAAAGGACAAGTTTTAGTGCTTCAGAGGACTTGCACGGCTGCGCAGAGGACCCGCACGACTGTGCAATGAGCAAAATTGAAGAAACAACAGTCAGACTCGAAGCACGACCATGTAACCAAATTGATTCACCATCTCATACTCATCCGTGAAAGTATGCACGACCTGCATGAAGGCTGCACGACTATACAAGATCGTGTGCGGCCGTGCAATTGAGATGGCATCAGCATTTCGTACAGGGTCGTGCAAGGCATGCACCACCGTGGATGGGGATTCACGCCAGTGCAACACACTAGTGCACGACCGTGCATGTGTCAAAGCATGTCATACTGGTTCTGTGCTTATAAATACGCGTGCAGGCCTCATTCCAATGTACCGTTTTGCTGCTAGAGAGTTCCTGGGACCAATTTTGAGTGCTTAGAGCTAAAACTAGGGTTTGGAGTGATGAACGACAATTCCCTTCACGGTTTCTCTATATTTTGTATTATGAACCCTATTTTGATTATTGTTTTATTCATTGACAGGAGTTGCAAAATCTCTCTTATAGAGTCCTAGGTGGATTTTGTTCTACTAGGAACCCTTTTGCTATGTCGTAGCTATTAGCACTGGCTTTATTTGATTTCAATATTGTTATTCTAATTAGATTTTTTTATTGTGTTTATCACATATTAGGAGTAGCTAACTTTTACATGTTAATAATTGATTAGTTGATTGGCAGTCATATTGCAATTAATTAGTGAATCTATAGGATAAACGAGGCTAATAACTATGCATGATCAAACTTAGTTATAGTCTTTCAATCAATTTCAACTCCTTTACTCTTTATGCTTTTCTTCGATTTAAACTCTTTGAGTGACCAAATGTTAACACACCAATTTGTCTACTTTTATAGGGTATTTTTAATATCTAATTATACTATTTTGCACTGATTAAAGCACAAAGGTACTCATTTATGTCTTACTATGCAGAAATATCATGAAGACACCACTCGGAGCAAAAGATGCGAAAAAGACAAAACACTAGCTAGTTTTGGAGAGTTTTAGCACTACTGGACAAGCAGTACGGCCTGACCTATATCCGTGCAGTAGTACCTAGAGCGTAATCGATGAGGCATACCCCTCGCCTATACCACATCGCCGATAAAATAGTCTGAAATGCGGTAGTGCCAAAGCGATCTGACCATACACAAGTGATGTCAGGGCTGCAGCATGCATAGGTACGGTCCAGCGTCATTAACAAAGCTCGGTACGACCGTGTACGTATGCAGTACGGCTGTATCCCGTCTCAGAAAAATGTAGATTTGAAGCCAGATGACTTAGTTCGCAGCCTAATCTATAAATAGGGGCTCTTAACCTTTTCTAAAGACCTTTTGACGAATTCCCAAGTCAAGAGCACTCTATTGAGAGTTATTTACAAACACCATACGATTGGAGTGAGTTTTGGATCTTTGAAGCTTTCCATCAATTCTGAATTGCTGCCGGAGTTCGTGGAGATGTGAGAAACACACGAGAGGATCACCGTCCTACCGAAAGGGTGTCCCGGTTCTATTATCTATGATCTAAATCTATTCTTAAAAGAAGGATTAGATATTGAATGTTTGAATGTATACAAAATGATGTTTCTTCTAAATTCTAAGTGTATGATTATAATTTTTAAGTATACTTCGTGCGTAGCACGGACCTACAGATATATTGTAAAAAAAATTATCAAATATCTGTTTTTGGTAAGAATTATCAAATATTTTTTATCTAAGACACTGGATGGATATTATATAAGAAAACATGAGATGACTATTTTACAAGAAAACACCATTTTATACCAAAAATATTTTATGTATATGTAAATTATTATACTTTGTGATTCATAATTGAAATAAATCAAAAGTCATTTAACAAATGTTTAGGAAATATATATATATATATAATCTTTTAATTATTTTATAAAATTGTTCACATACACGTGTATAGCATGGGTTGACATACTAGTTATTAAAAAAACAACAATAATAGTACAACATGTACAACAACAACAACATTAATAACAATAATAATAACATTAATATATTTATTAAAGATTATTAACTTTCCCTGACAAGACGCCAATCACATTTTATTTTTAATATTTTACACCAATCAGTTTACTTTCTAGTACACTATTTAGTCAAATCTTGAATATTTTACATCTATGCTTTCTATTTTTAATACTTTAGTAACAAGTTGATTTAAATTAATTCCTTAATAAATAAATTGCAGACACACACAAACATATATTTCCCTGTAATGACGTACGCCAAAAAATGGGTCCCCGATACGTGGACACCCCCGTTTTGAGGACATGAGTTTTTTTTTTAAATTATTAATTTTGTTGAAAAATATAATCTCATTTAACCACACAGATAATATAATTAATTATTTTTTTGCACACAATTAATCACACCTCTATCTCTCTGTCTTTGGTGCTTTCGATGTCTCTAGTGCTTTTAGTGTCTCTATCGGTGCCTCTGCAGGTGTCCTTGAGATTTACATTTTTTTTTTAACAAAACTAACAATTTTAAAAATGAAAAAACTAAAAATTGAAAAAAAAATAAAAAATAAAAACTTGTCGTCCATACATGCCCGTGGTGTCCCCAAAATTGGGGTGTCCACCGATCTTTTTCCCCCCAAAAAAATATATATAGTCATAGCTAATTAAGTTTTCATTCGGGACTGCTAAAAACATTTTTCAATTGTCCGTTTAATTTTCTGTCAAAAAAATTTGTCCGTTTAATTTATCGCTACTTCTAAAGAAGTGGCTTTCCAAGATCCAATTATTGTGTACGGAATATGTATTTTATATGATGTTACCCTATTGTCTATGTCTATATATAGGCCAATAATTTGCTGATAAAACAGACCACAACCATCTCGTTCACCTCATTTCAAGTTAAAAAAAAATTACAAAAGAAGAGCTTTCTAATATATATCATCAACATGGAAGAAGGAGGAAAAAGGTACAAAGAATTCATACTCTCATAAAAATTGTGTTTTTGCATGTTTATGAAGGCATCAGATTATGTATAATCATATGCATAAACCGAAGTATCAATTTTGTTAATGTTAAACAGAAATTGTGCAAATTTTAATTCAAAAATGGGGTTTGTGATGGCTACATAGACAAATTCAAAGATATAATTATTTCTTAACCAACAGTGTGTGATCACTTGCTTAGGTATGTGGTAGTGACAGGAGCTAATAAGGGAATTGGTTATGGGATATGCAAGAAATTGGCTTCAATTGGTAGTTTGGTGGTGGTGCTTACATCTAGAAATGAGAAAAGGGGTTTGGATGCTGTTGAAAGGTTGAAAGAGTTAGGCCTTTCAGATTTTGTGGTTTATCATCAACTTGATGTCACTGAACCTGCCAGTGTTGCTTCTTTAGCACAATTCATCAAAACCAAATTTGGAAAACTCGATATCTTGGTGGGTATATATGATATTTGTTATTAGGTCACTGTATTTAGGGACTCGATTATAAATTATTTAAAAATTTAAAGACCTAATTAAAAATTATTTAAAAATTTAGAGGTTTCATTAAAATATAAAGACCTAATTACAATTTATTTATAAGTTTTGGGACCTGATTACAATTTTTTTTTGATTCAGAAATTTATTTAAAAGTTTTCAAATAGTTCAAGAGCTACGGATTAATTAAACCTTTTGTAATCAAGAGAACTTGAAGTTTCTCTTAATTTCATTTATTTGCAAAAGGCATGTTTGACTTTGACATAATATTGGTGCAGGTGAACAATGCAGGTGTTCCTGGTGGAATAGTAAATGGCGAGAATGTTCTTAGAAGGGTAAGGTTTCTTCTTTATCAATATACATCAGTGTGTGGTACAAAAGCAAACTACATATAAAATGAATTATTTTTAAAAGACTTTGAGGCCAATGGTGACTCTCTCCACCCTTAGTTCCCGTCAGATATGTCCCAAAACTATACAAAAATAGGAATAAATAGAGCTCAATAATTGTTAAAAATATTACGACATGTGTCATGATGAAGTATAATTGGATATCTTTGTAAAACTTTATATACTAACAAGTGCCTAATAATTAAATTCAAATAGACACTACAAGAAAAATGTTAATTAGGGACTGATTTTTCGGTCGCTATATTAAAAAAAGTCGGCCTCCACTTCCATTAACGACCGAATTAGAGATTGATTCAAAACAGTGGCTAAATCACTAGTCGCTAATATAGTTAGTGATAGATTTGTCAGCAAATGGTTGCATATAGAGACTGATTTAGAGATTGATTTTAGAGATTAATTTAGAGGCAAATTGTGTATATATACCGATCAAGACTGATCTCGACAACTGGTTTAGAGACATTTTTAGCAACAAATATAGAGATTGATTTGGTAATCGATTTTAGCGATTGATTGTGTGATCGTTGTTGTTGAGTTTGTTATATTTTTGGTCACTAGTTCGGTATCTAAATTGTACTTAGACGAAAAAGTAATATAAAATATGGTATTTTTTTAAGCCTAATAGATTTATATCAAATTCCTCATACGCAACAAAAACACTTCAAAACAATAAATACGACAATGTGTATAATAAAAGACATAATTGTTATTTTAATTTAAGTCCTACAATATACTCATCACAAAAGGTGTTTTTTTTTTTGTGACAGGGCATCACAAAAGGTTTAATTTTGACTGGACACAAAAGGTTTATTAGTCATAGCAAATTATAACATTAAATTGTTCACTCCAATTCACTATGTCCCTTTGAATCTGACTCCTAATCATCAACAACTTGCTTTCTTGTACATGGAATTGGTCGAAAATTCATGCTTTCCATCAATTGTTTTATCATGTGATTGTTCTGCTAACTCTCTTAGTATTTGTCATGTCCTTCTGAAGCTCATCTCTTTTAGTTCTAACTTATTCCATTTGGTTTCTCAATTCATTAAGCTCTTGTCTTCATACCCACTTAGTAGATGAAGAACATGAGCCACGATAATAAGGCCTCCTTAACGCCATTTAGGGACAGATGCACGTCTGTCTAATTGGGGGCTCTTGACCCCATTGAATTTTTTTTTTTTACTAATTTTTAGATAAAGCATGTTTTTGCCCCCAGTGAAAATTATGTCTTGACCCCAAACTAGAGAAAAAACTCACGAAATGCCCCTGTTTTTGGCTAGATCTGTACTGAAAAACTGAGTATAAATCATCTCAGGCGTTGTTGGTGCTTTGAGGTTGAAGAAAGAAACGATACAGAGACAGAAAGAGAGAGTGGTAAAAAACGTAAATGGTGTTGTACTCCTCGGGTCCGTAAAGTCAATAGACTGTTAAGTTAATGTGAGAGAAATAATAAATAATAAATGACTGCAGTGAAAACATGTTAATTTTGTCAATAACTAGGTGACACGTCATCAATAGTGACTATTATGTATGCAAAGCTGCACTTTCTTCTTCTCTTTTTTATAGGAAAAAAAAAACGCTCCACCTTCTTTTTTTTTAATACAAACTTGCACCTTATTTCCAATTTTTGCTTATGGTGTGATTGGTTCACGAGTGAAATTGTGAAAATAAAAATTGTGAAGAGAGAGTATGAAAAGAGAGAAAAATGTGAGAAATATGGTAGATTTGGGGTATTGATTAGAATAAGAGAAAGAGAAGAGAAAAAGAGAAAAGAGAAGCATTGATTATTTTGAAAAAACATCAATGTCTTTGACTAAAAATTTAAATAATTTGAGATATAAGGAGAAAATAGGGGTATAAAAAGGAAAAAGTAAAAAAATTCGCGTCACACCATTTTCTTGGCAGAACTGCGAAGAAAAAACAAGTGCGTGGGCCCAGCGAAATTTTTTATTTCTTCACGTTTTCTTGCGTGTCCAATCAGGCGAAAATGTCAATTTCTGCGCGTTCTCGCTTGGTTTTTTCTTTCGCTACATTCTCTCGCTAAACAATCAAAGCATTAATGATAATGATGTCATTATTTTCTCGCTTATGTATTTGATGTAGTTTTTATACAAACATTAATATTATATAATGTTGCCCCCACGAGTCAAAATTCTTGGATCCGTTCCTGTCGCCATTCCATGGTGATATATTCTTCCTTTCTTTATTCCAGCTTCACATGCACTACACATTTAACTCACTTGGTAGAGGAGTTCCTTGCACAAATGCTGCTTGGAACAATTTGTCCTATGAGCGTGTAAATTTTACTTGTTAACATAAATATAAGGCTAACTGATATTACAAAACACAATAAAATATAATAAAACCAACATAAGAAACATAATAGAAATAAAAATTGAGAGTTCATTATATTCACATGTGTCTATCCACTCGTGTGTTATCTTTATGATGTTGGTTTGTGCAACGGAACAAAGAGGTCAACAAGCTTCTTTTAACAAAATAAAGAATATAAATTAAAAACATGTAGTTTTTTACGTTAAAGTGAGAAATTATTACACTAAATCATATATAAATATTGGAATAAAGAAAGAGAAGGCAACAAAGTTTCTTAGCAAGTAGGCAAAGCTCTCTTTCATTGTCTTCTTATTATTTACAACTGAATTTCTAGGTCATGTCACATTTATCAATATTATCATCTGATCCAATGGAAACGTGACAAAGGGAAAACCATTTGCTCCATTCTTACAAAAAAATTATCTGACATTTGCCTGTAATTTCAATTCGAGTTGGTACTTTTAATGACTTGTTGGATTTGTTGATTAAGTGGTATTTGCTTTTGTAGAAAAGGGGTGAAATTTCGGATTGGAATTTAGTAGTGTATCAAACATATGAACTAGCCAAAGAATGTGTTGAGACAGACTTCTTTGGTGCAAAAAGAGTGACTGAAGCCCTTCTTCCTTTGCTCCAACTATCCACTTCACCGAGGATTGTCAATGTCTCCGGTAGAAGTGGAATATTGAAGGTAAAAATATTTTCATAATTTAAACAAATATGCATTTTACATTTTTTTTGGATCAAATAATCATTTCAGAATCCTTTTTTTTCTTTTTTATTTATTCTCTAGACACTTAATTATAAAAAAAAAGGTAATCCATTTTTTAGTGTTTTCTCAACAAATCTACTATCTATTATATTATATAAAATAGAGTTTTGTCACGTGGAATTATACTACGTGTTACCTCTATATTCATCTATTTTCCCACCTTACACGAAAACTAATTTTTAGTTATTATTATTTTAAGATAGTCATTATTATATTATCTCAATTAATTATCATTAACAATCAGAAATATATTTTCTTAAATGAATTACTTATTAAATTATATATCATTCATTTTTATCAATCACCATTTATTATATTTAGAACTAATGATGAAATAATTATTATCTTGTCTTACAAAATTAATAATTATCATATATTATATGACAATTATTATTTTTTGTGCTTTATTACTTAACTTAATTAACCCGTACAAGGCACAGGTAATTTTACTATTACAAGAGAAAAAGAAGAAAACAACTTATTAACCCGTGCAACGCACAGATAATTTTACTATTACAAGAGAAAAAGAAGAAAACAACTTTTGGAAGTAATGGATTTTATAATAGTAAAGTTTTTTTTTTAAATGTCATCTATAATTGTTTTCATATATTTTGATTATTTCTGCACAACTTAATTCCCACTTGGTTTCATATATTCCCTAATTATTTTTTTGCACTTTGAAAGTTTTGAAAAGCTAGAAGTCAAAGCTTTGAAAATAAAATAAAAAAGTTAAAATTTGAGCCAATTTAAATGAACCTGTTAAGTATTGCTTATGAAAAAAGAAATATTAAAATATTATCGTAATATAACTATGAACTTTTCAAACAATAACTTTTTGTAAAAGTTAAAACGATTTCATGTATTTTACTTTTAAAAAAAACTCTCTCATTTAATTTCTTCATAAATATGTATGATATATATGAAATTTTTATAATTAAAAATATAAACTTATTTTAATTGAAAATCTCTTAGACTAGAAACTAACTCCAACTGATCCCTAGACATAGCGCAAAAAGTTAACATTGACTTCACTAATTCTTGGTTTCCCTTCATTGAGGTGAGTTATAGTTTTTTCCCATATGCCACCCTTTAGGGTGTGTTTGTTTTTAATGATTTAGGGATGAGAGAGATAGAAGCGAGAGAGATAGAGGAGAAATGATAAACTTATATTGTTTGGTGTACACAAGAAGTAGCAAAGAGGGAACAAAAATAGTTTGGTTACTTTTTGTTTCTTCGCTCCACTGCGAAGAAATGCAGATAAAAGGTAGTTTTATCTTTGTTTTCCATATTTACCCTTCAATAAAGAGTGTTGAAACATGGACATTTTTTATGCTTCGTCCTTCGTTGCAAGTATAAAATGTGGTGGGTCAGGGGTGTTGAAATGTGGCCGGGGCATGTGGTGTTTAATTGCAAATTGCAAGCACTAGTAACGACATGTGTGGGAAAACCATTGATTTTATTTTAATTATTAAATTAAATCATAATCAAATAAAAAGTGTTTTCGTAAAAAAAATCAATTACATATCAACAAAAAAAATCAAATAATACGTGTATTGGTAGGGTTGATTGTGGTGATGGGAGTTGATTTAAATTATTAAATTATTTAATTTAAGAAATTTAATTAATTTAATTACTCTAAGTAATTTATTAAATTAAATTAAATAATTCATGCAATGATTATATATTAATTAATTAAAATATCCGTATATTAGTTATTTAAGATAAGGACATTTAGCTCTTTTCAATAACAATCAACATTTCTCTTTTCTTAATTTCTCTTATTCCAATCAATACTTTATATTTACCCTATTTCTCACATCTTTCTCTCTTCCCACACTATATGTTTCTCTCTTCATAATTTTTCTTGAAAACCTTGTGCTAATGGGTGTAGTCCTTTTTATTTTTGCTTTAATTTTAATTTGGATAACAAATATATTGATGGTTTTCCTTGTAAATGGACACATCAATCTTTGCTAGAAAAGAGATATGTTTCATTTTTTTCTTTCTTTTGCCATTTTAGAATATATCAAATGATTGGGCAAGAGGAGTGTTTAACGACATTGACAACCTTACAAACGAAAAACTCAGTGAAGTCCTTAGAGAGTTTCTGAAAGATTACAAAGAAGGAGCATTGGAAACCAAAAATTGGCCATTTGGTATTTCTGGTAACATCATGGCAAAATCAGCTTTAAATGCCTACACAAGGTTGCTAGCTAAGAAGTTCCCTCGTTTCCGCATAAATTGTTTATGCCCTGACTTTGTCAAGACTGATATTACCCAGAATACAGGCTTTTTAAGCATTGATGAAGCTGCGGAAACTCCTGTTAAGCTAGCATTATTGTTGGATGATGGTCCATCTGGTCTCTTTTTTTTAAGGGATGAAGTTATTTCCTTTTGATCTATATGGTTGTTTTTAGCCTATTCTATGTGTTGTTTCTTGTACTAGCAAAGCTTCTAAATGTAATTGCATGGGATAATAATTTGAAGAGATATGTAACTCTTTGGTTCTAATGTGTTGAGAAATAAAATTGTGTAGTGTGTGTTCCATTAAATAACAAATTGATCAATACATATTGAAGTCATAGGACAAATGTTTTAATTATTTAATAATATTTATTATTGCTCTGTCCCGATTCTCCAGTAGGTTGAGTGTCGGATTAGGCATCCACTTGTATGATCCACAAATGATTTTCTCTGGTGTGGCAGGGGTGAGTACCTGCGTAGACACTGACGCTCAAGTCAGTAAGGGTATTATCCTAAGACTAGAGAAAAGATATAATAGTATACCTATTGCATGAAGACGCAAATCTCTTTAAATAATGTTGGCTCGATTGGGCCCTAGTGTTTGTTTGCATGTGTCGAGGTCGTACCAAGGTAGATATCATCTGTTGTCGAAATATCACATCTCTCTCTAGGGTACTATTTGTGTTCCACTAGAAGTTTCGTCTTGTCAGTCTCATTAATAAGGGGGTAAGGTCCTTTTTACTTAAGGTCGTGTGTTGTCCTTCCTTCTTTTATACTTAAGGGTCTCCTTGATGGTGACCTTTTCTGATGTGGTGTGGGCCTTTTTAGTAGCCCATATTGTGCGGTGACCTCTTGACCACCTGTTTAAATATCTTTTTGTAGTAGGTTATTTATCACATCCGAATCAGTTGTCCTTCAAATCAGTGTCGAGTCAACATAAGTTTACTTAGTTTGAAGCTCGGTGTTGAGAAGTTACTTGTTGCTTCGTGATTTTTGCCTTAGTGTTGCGGCTCAGGCAAGTGTACCTGATCATAACTCGTAATAATAGTAAAGTATTTTTAAGACTCCGAATGTCGAACCCACAGTGAATGCGCGAGTACTAAATTAATAGAGATCCTTATTATTTAGACGAATGAAAGTAATGGTTTTCAGAGCAAGACAATTGAATTATAAATAACGAGATCAAAGTAATAACGCAAAAACTAAAGAGAAATCAATTTGGAAAAGCCTAGGGGAACCGGGTTCACTAATACTAAATCCTGAATCTATTACCTTGCTATTATTAAATATTTCCTTATTGAAAGCCAACCACCCACTCTAATTTACTAAGGCTTCCTAGCGTGCAATAGTCTTCCTCCTAACTAATTACTCCGTTTGGTCCAAGAAGATAATTAAAGGAAAGAGCATTAAGTACAGGTGGGTTTGTCAATTTAATAATTAATTAAAACAAGCAATAACTTATCTGGCTTATAAAGCGAGTTCTGTGATCCTAGAGTTCCACTAGTTAACTATGATCATGTTACCACAATTAACTAATTTTATAAATAATTGGCCAGATCCTATGGAATTAAGCATACTAAGATCAACACATTCAAAAGGATAATAGGGAATTCAAAATAGCAATTAAAAAGATATCAAGAGCATAATAAAAAATCCCCCATCACCCCTAGTGATAGAGTTAGCTACACATATTGTTTCTCAACAAAATATAGAATAACATAAATCCTAACATGCAATCCTAAAGGAAAAGAAGATAAGAGACAAGAGGCAAAGTCTAGAGCAAAAGACAATAGGTAAAGTTTAAAGCAAAAGACCTTCACTCAGAGAGAATGAATTCTCCCCTAGAGAGTGAGTTAGTTCTAAAAAAGGGGTAAGAATGCCTATTTATAGGCTCTAGTGCGGATTTAGGTCAACTGGCTTCAAATTTCGGCGCTCTAGGCTTGGGTATGGCCGTACTGTGATTATACACGGCCGTACCGGGCTTGAGTTGCGACGCTGGCTCGTACTTCTTCACTGGATGCGGGCTGACTGCAATTGTGTATGGCCGTACTTACTTTGGTCCTGCTAGGCATGGCAACAGAACCCGGACCCGCGGATACCCACCCGACCCCGACCCGTTTTTGACGGGAAAAACCCGCTTTGACCGGGGGTGGGATGGGGTTGGGGATGTCGATACCCAACCCGCCCCCGACCCGAACCCGCCCAATTAAATATAAATTGTTAATTTTTATTTTATTTTATGCATTTATACTCATTCATTTTGTTTCATATATTTTATTTATTTTTAATTTAATCTCTTTTCAATAGAACATTTTATTTTAATGTTTTTTTATTTTATTTTATTTTATCATTGTATAATAATTATGATTTTATTTTATTAATTATCATAACTATAATTTTTCAATTTTTCTACATATTTAGAGCTGAGTTGGGGACCCGCGGGGAAACCCGACCCTATCGGGACGGGGATGAGGAAGGCAAAACCCGAACCCGTTGGAAATGGGGACGGGGACGGGGGAGGCAAAACCCGCCCCCGACCCGGCCCGTTGCCATGCCTAGGTCCTGCCGTACTGGACTTTTTCTTCAGCGTCAAGCCGTACTTAGGGACGGATCCACGTAGAGCTCATTGTGGGCACATGCCCCCACTGAACTTCAAAAATTTCCACCTACTATCTAGCATTTTTCAATTTTGACTCCACTGAAATTCTAACTTTGCCCCCAGTTCAACAAAGGCGGAGCGTAGTAGAGCCATGAAGTAGCCATGGCTACCCAAAAAATTTCGAACTTCTTATTTTCGTTGTCCATGGCATCTTCTTTTCTTCAGCTCTGACGAAATGTAGAAAACGAAAGGGGCTATGAAACATTAGGGAGGTTTGACTTGGGGCAGGTGTGAAGAACAACTTATGTGACGTTTCATCAATAACGTAAGGACGCGTGTCTTAACGCAGGAATGCATCACATGTGAGACAGTGCACGAGAAGATTGTATTGTTATTATTCTTTTTTTTTGGGTGCTGTATTCTATTTTTATTATATTATTATTACTATGATTCTCGTTTGATACGTATTCCCATTTGATTCTTTTGTTATTCTATTTTGTCTTAAATATGAAATTGGTCCCAAAAAATTCGCGAAGTTCGTTTTTAGTCCCCTAAATTTTTTTTGAAGGTTTTTAGTCCCCCAAATTTAAAAATATTTTTCCGTTAGTCCCTATCGCTGACGTCGTTATGATTTTAGTCCCTCAAAAACTCTAAAAGTTCGTTTTTAGTCCCCGCCACATAAGCGCCACAAAACGGCGTCAGCGAGAGGGACTAACGTAAAAATATTTTCAAATTTGGGAAACTAAAAACCTTCAAAAATCTTTTAGAGGACTAAAAACAAACTTGTCGAGGCCGCCCCTAACACAGATACCACGTCATCGTCTTCCATGGTGTCACTGTTTGCCCCCAGTGACTCAGAATCCTGGATCCGTCCCTGGCCGTACTGACCATACGGTACGCCCCTACTTATGCTCTCGGATAGGTACGATCGTACTGAATAGATGTCAGGCCGTACCGCTTGTCCAAAAACGCTAAAAATCAAAACTCGCCAGAATCTTCCCAAAATTCATTATTTTGCTTTCCATGTTGCTTTTATTACTTTTCTGCATAAACGAGGAAATAGTGAGCATATTTTAGCTAATAAGGAATAAAATCATAATATTTTATACTCAAAATACCCCAAAATAATAGACAAAACAGAGTGTTAACACATCCCCACACTTAAACTTTTGCTTGTCCTCAAGTAAACTACTTGGACAATTATAAGAAAAATTGAATTTACTGACTAGGGGCATAAACGAGATACAAGACAACAAAGTAATATCATAAGAAGTGCAAAGTAATAGAATACCTAATTAGAGATGCAAGTTTAACAAGTTCACAAAGTCTGTGATTTATAAGTCACTCTTCTCACCACTCTCAAAGTGTTTAAAGGTGTAGTCATTAACGCTCAAATTCTCCCAAAGAAGTGATATTACCATAGACTTGTACATTGACCAAAACTCTACTATTAAAATCCACTTATCTTGCAAAAAAGGAAAAAGGGTCTTTCATGGGTTGTAATGGGGCCAAGGTAATAATGCTAGGTGGGAGAAAAAGAAAGAAAATGTCATGCAAAGGGTCAGAACCAAATCAACCAACCAAGTAATCTTTTTCTTTTTAACTATAAGGAGCAGGCAAAAATCCCTCTAATATTCATCATTTTTTTTCTTTTTATTCCTTGAAGACAATAACACATTTTTTTATATTTTATTTTTTTATATTTTTTTCTTTTTCTTTCCTTTCCTCCTTTTATGATTTTTTAACAACTTAATAATTTTAGGAGGGGAAAGTATTTGCTAAGCCTTCTTTTTAAAAGCTTTTCTTGAGGAATTTCTAATATTATCCTTTTGATTTTTGTCACTAATTACTCTAACAAAGGTATTTTTCAAGGTTACCACAATAAAAATAATAATCAATAACTATGAAAGGGTACCAAAGAAATATAATAATAAGCACAAAAATGGGCAACTAGTGGTAAAATATTTGTAACAAAATTGAAGTAGGCCTGAAAAATTCCTAGAATTGTCCCTTCCAAATTCACATGAAAGTAAATTTATATTCACTTTGTAATGGTCTCGGCAGAAGTTCTAGAATGCACAACATGGAAAAATATCACTCAAACAATGAAAAGAGGTAAAAATATAGTGTGATCTCTTATTTAGACTCAAATCTCACATTTAGTGGTTTATACAAGCAAGTTGAAACTCACAAAAACTTCAATACTAATTATCAGCAAATTCTAAAATTAACAACAATCTCATTTCAATCACAAGTTGTCAGAATTTTTTTTAAAAATAGCCCCTAAATCAGAAAAATTATCAAATTTTCCATAATTTAATAGTTATAATCATAGCCAAGTAATTGTAATTATAGTTTATAGTTCCCTCCCCACACTTATTTTTAGCAGTGTCCTCACTGCTAACAGTTATAAACTAAGCAATAAAAATTTATCTAGTTAAAATAAGTGCTAGAAATAATTTAAGGTGGAAAGGTACTCCCCTCTGATAATTTCACGAGCAAATTGCTGGAGTGATTCAATTAATGCTGCTGTCTTGTCAATGCCTCTAGAGAAACTGTAAATCACAATAAACTATTAAAAATATAAAATAAAATTAAATAAAATTAAATAACATAAAAATAAATAAGACAGGTTGCCTCCTATAAAGCGCTTGTTTAACGTCGTGAGCCTGACGTTTTGCTTAAAAGTGGTCAACCAGGCGGCTCTCGAAGAGTGAATTTTGCATTCATTGCATTTCCTCTTCTCCACTTTTTAACCATGTGATTCAAGTTATTTTTTCTTTTATCAAGTGGTGGACGGACTTCGAAATATTGTGGAATTTTTATCTCTTCATCACCCACCACTATAACAGGATCCTGCAAGTTAGTAATTTCTTCTAAAGGTTCCTGCATTCTTAAGTCATTAAAGCCGTTAAAAACAACCACATTATTAGTAAAATAGGAAAGAGTGATAGAAGATAGAATTTTAGTAGAATTTAAAACCTTTTAAGACATCATATTCCTAACTACTTTTTATGGTTACTTTCCCCTTTTTAACCTCAATGACTGCATCACCGATTTAGGCCAAAAGAGTTTGTCTCAAATTAATTGGGTCTTCTTTGTTCTCTTCATGAGTTCTCTCTTCAATAGGAGCTTTAATCTGATCAGCTTGACTCCCTTCAGTAAGAGTTTCAATTGTTCTTGTGATTGACTGTTCCTCACACTCAGGCTCAGACTTGGGCTCTTAAATAGGAGTTTCGAAAACATCAAATGAGTCACCAAGCTTCTTCCCATATTTAGCCAAAATCACCTCCATGGTTAGTTCTTCATTAAGCTCTTCATCACTCTCATGGATGGTGACTTCGTATTCCACCTTGGGGTTGGGCTCAACTTGAGTGAACGGTGATTCTAGAGCTTGTTGAGTCATTAATGCTACCCAATTAGAAAACTAACTTTTCAAACATTCTTGTTTTTCTCTATTTTGATTCACTATTCTTTCTAAATACTTGAATCTTTCGTCAAGTTCTTCTAATTGATTCCGACTTCTCCAATAGTTGGTCTCTGCCCAATATGTTGAACAGTCTTACCATTCGTGTCCTACATCACCGCAATGCTCAATAAGAAGAGAAAGAACCCAGCAGTTGTCTGCATGTCCTACAAAATAACCACAATACTTACAGAAACGGACAGGATCCATGAGATCTTTTTATTAATAGTCAAAGTAAAATAAAACAGAATCAAAATCAAACAAAATAAGGAAAGTTAGAATAAAATAAAAGTAAAGTCAAATAAAATCAAAGCAAAATAAGTTAATATTATTCTAATCAAATCCTTATCAAATCTCTTCTTAAATTCAAATTCAAATTATATTTATATCTAATCTCAGATTCAAAATAAGATAAGAAAAAGAAAGATCAGAATATATAAAAAAAAATCTTTTGGATTTTTGATATCAAATTTAAACAAAACAAAATAGGATAAGATAAAATAGGATAAGATCTAAATAAATAGATAGAGAGATAAAATAAACAACCAAACAAAAATTTAAAATCTAGATAAAAAGATAAAAGAGAAATCTTTTTAGATTTTTGAATGTAGAACTAGATCTTAAATCTAAACAACCAAAAATAAAACAAATCACTCTATCTACTATTTTTTTTAAACTAATAATAATAATACTAAACAACCGATTTTTTTATAATAAAATAATAATAATTACTAATAACAACGAGCAGTTAAGAAACTATTTTTTTTTGAAATTAATACTAACTAATAACACTAATAACGAAAATAATAGTAACAATAATAAAAATGACAATAATAATAACGAAAAAAATCTCTAAATTAACAACAATCTCGTTGGTCTAATATCGCTAAAATATTCCCCGGCAACGGTGGTAAAAACTTGTTGCGGCTCAGGCAAGTGTACCTGATCGTAACTCGTAATAATAGTGGAGTATTTTTAAGACTCCAAATGTCGAACCCACAGAGAATGCGCGAGTACTAAATTAATAGAGATCCTTATTATTTAAACGAACGAAAGTAATGGTTTTGAGAGCTAGACAATTGAATTGTAAATAACGAGATCAAAGTAATAACGCAAGAACTAAAGAGAAATCAATTTGGAAAAGCCTAGGGGAACCGGGTTCACTAATACTAGATCCTGAATCTATTACCTTGCTATTATGAAATATTTCCTTATTGAAAGCCAACCACCCACTCTAATTTACTAAGGGCTTCCTAGTGTGCAATAGCCTTCCTCCTAACTAATTACTCCGTTTGGTCCAGGAAGATAATTAAAGGAAAGAACATTAAGTACAAGTGGGTTTGTCAATCTAATAACTGATTGAAAATAAGCAATAACATATCCGGCGTATAAAGCGAGTTCTGTGATCCTAGAGTCCGACTAGTTATCTATGATCCTGTTACCACAATTAACTAATTTTATAAAAAATTGGCCAGATCCTATGGAATTAAGCATACTAAGATCAGCACATTCAAAAGGATAATAGGGAATTCAAAATAGCAATTAAATAGATATCAAGAACATAATAAAAGATCCCCCATCACCCGTAGTGATGGAGTTAGCTACACATATTGTTTCTCAACAAAATATAGAATAACATAAATCCTAACATGCAATCCTTAAAGAAAAGAAGACAAGAGACAAGAGGCAAAGTCTAAAGCAAAAGACAATAGGTAAAGTCTAAAGCAAAAGACCCTCACTCAGAGAGAATGAATTCTCCCCTAGAGAGTGAGTTAGTTCTAAAAAGGGGGTAAGAATGCCTATTATAGGCTCTAGTATGGATTTAAGTCAACTGGCTTCAAATCTGTGCACTCTGGGCTTCGGTACAGCCTTACTGCGATTATACACGGCCGTACTGGGCTTGAGTTGCGCGCTGACCCATACTTCTTCATTGGATGCGATCGGACTGCAATTGTGTATGGTTGTACTTACTTTGGTCCGGCCGTACTAGTCTGGCCGTACTGGACTTTTTCTTTAGCACCAAGCCGTACTGACCATGCGGTACGCCCCTAATTATGCTCTCGGATAGGTACGATCGTACTGAATAGATGTTAGGCCGTACCGCTTGTCCAAAAAAGCTAAAAATCTCCAAAACTCACCAGAATCTTCCCAAAATTCATTATTTTGCTTTCCATATTGCCTTTATTACTTTTCTGCATAAATGAGAAAATAGTGAGCATATTTTATCTAATAATGAACAAAATCATAATATTTTATACTCAAAATACCCCAAAATAATAGACAAAATGAAGTGTTAACACTTAGCAGTCTTGTCATCGCCCAACTTTTTATGAATGGGATAGCCTACACTGCTTTCTAGGAGGCAGTAGCGTAAGTCTTGGTAAACGTGATCTTACCACCCTGGTTATATGCATTAATGATCCATTTTTTGGTTGGTGTACTCGTGCAACAATAATTAAGGTATAATCCTTCTATAAATAGGCCTCTTAAGTTGTTGTTTCTTTTTCATCTTTTCACATTCTCTTCTCCTAGAGCAATGCATCTTTTTGTCGTTGTTAAGTACTCAAATAAATGTGATGGCTTAATCTAGTAGGTTTATCTTGCAACTACTGATGAGGGCGAGTTGTGGATTTTGCCTTTGACGGTCTTTGTAATGAATCTGGTGTCCTTTGAGTTTGTCTATGCACTCTTCTATCTCACTCTTCCTGGAGGTGCACAATAGTGTTCCTTTCACCCAAAATGACATGCGAAGCTTTCCAGTTGAGATGCAGCCTCTCTAGGATAGAGTGTATTGGTTTGGGAAGTTTCTTTCTGTGACAACCACCCTAAAAATTTAAATGGAGCCGCCACCTAAAGTTTATTAAGGAAAAACAATAGGAAAAACCTTTTTTATGACGATAATTTAAGAATAGTCTTCAAACCAGATTTCGAGTCCGGGAGTTATTTACGCTTAAGGAAGGTGTTAGCACCCCTAAGACGCCCATAAAATGGTACCCTTTTCATTGTTTTAAAGAAAAACTTGCTTATCATTAAATAAGTCATTCCCAACAAGGGTGAGTCAGGTGCTCAACTCTTGCTAAAAGGTACGGATTGACTACCTTACTTTAAGGAATGTCCGTGATATGAGTTTCTTCGTCACTCAGTATGGGTTCGGGTCAGGTTCCCGATTAAAATCTTGGCTTGGATCCCCAAGGTGATGGGTCATATTCCCAGCAAGGTGTAGGACAGGTTCCTAACTCTTACTAATAAATTGAATTGGTTGAATACTAGTTCTTACTGAGTAACAACAAACCAATTTTACGTAATATTTGAGAGAGTGGATCAATGGACCCAAAAACTTTGATAGTCATGCAGTATGCAATGAATGGTATGCCATGCATGAAATGAAATTTTATCTTTAGAGAAATATTTTTGAAGACGGGTTGTGTATCACAGAGCATTGGTGATTATGCAAGATGCAGTGAACAACATGTCATGCATGAGTATCATTTGCTTTATCAGGGATAGGCAGTATCCTCTTGACTACTTCTGAAACCTTTCTTGGTAAGTTAATTCCAGGTCTCTTTAGTTGGCGAGTTTTGAACAAGCTAATTGGCCTTTTCGTAGCATATTCGCCATTGATGATTTTGCATTAGGAAAGGTGCCTTACTAGCTCTTTTCCTTAATGTGAAGACGTCGAATTCCTTAGATCCTTTTAGAATTTTCGGTAATTACACAATGCTCTTATGTTTTGATTTGCACATGTTTGTCTTTTAGCACAGATTTCTCTAGAAAGAAAATGCAAATTGATAAAATCCCGAATTGAGTTTGGAGAGGCTGAAATAAGCATTCTATTGTGCTGATTAATAAACGGCAACATGGGTAAGAATGGATTTCTACCATGGTGGGGGAGATAAAATGTTACAAACAGAATAAGTTCGTGTTTGCTTAATTAGAAACTGGTGAGAAATATCAGCTATACATATAATCCCTTGGAAAACAAATCGTGCTGCCCTTTCGTGATTCAGACCCCGATCGCCTTTTTGATCAACTTCAAAGACTTGTATTAGTTTTGATCATCTCTGCCCCGGTTGGTCAGGGTTCAATTCTGTCTACTTTTGACGCCTTCTGGTTGGTTTTTTGCTCAGGCCGCTCTTTGCGAGTTTTCGACCTGGCGGGTTGCTCTAAATCGCCCTTGCGGGTTTTCAACTTAGTGCTTTTATTTGACCTTAATTTTTGCCTAGGCTGCCCTTTTGGGTTTTCAACCTACCAGGTCGCTCTAACTTTTGCCTAGACCTCCCTTTCAGGTTTTCGGCCTAGCGAGCTTTCCCCTTTTTTATGTTGTGCCATTCTAGACGTAGTATTTCTTGACTGCATCTGAGTTTATTGGCAGCAGTAGGTCATGCCCCTCCATATCTGTAAGAATGAGGCCTCCTCCTGAGAATGCCCTTTTTACTATATATGGACCTTCATAATTTGGAGTCCATTTTCCGCGTTGGTCTTTCTGAATAGGTAGAATCTTCTTTAATACCAATTCCCCCTCTGAGAATTCTCGATGACGTACCTTTTTCTCGTACGCTCTCTTGAGTCTCTTTTGGTATAATTGGCCATGGCAAATTGCCTCTAATCTTTTCTCTTCTATAAGATTCAACTGGTCATATCGTGCTTGGACCCATTCGGCTTCTTCGAGCTTGGTTTCCATAATTACCTTTAAAGAAGGGATTTCTACTTCTATGGGGAGTACTGCTTCCATCCCGTATACTAGAGAAAAAGGTGTTGCCCCCATTGAAGTGCGTACGGAAGTTCGGTACCCGTGTAAAGCAAAAGGGAGCATCTCGTGCCAATCCTTGTAAGTTACCACCATTTTCTGAATAATTTTCTTGATATTTTTGTTGGCCGCTTCTACTGCCCCGTTCATCTTTGGATGATATGGAGAAGAATTATGATGTTGAATTTTGAAATCATCGCACAACTCCTTCATCATCTTATTGTTTAAATTAGTCCCATTGTCCGTGATGATCTTTCTTGGTAAACCGTACCGACAAATTATTTCTTTTTTGATGAACTTGACCACAACACTGCAAGTCACATTGGTATAAGAGACTGCTTCGACTCACTTTGTGAAGTAATCAATGGCCACAAGGATGAATCGGTGTCCGTTAGAGGCTTTTGGCTCAATCATTCCTATGACATCCAAACCCCACATGGAGAACGCCAGTGGTGCAATCGAGGACGTTTAGGGAAGTCGGAGGTACATGAATATTATCAGCATAAATCTGACACTTATGACATTTCCTCACATGCTTGATGCAGTCACTTTCCATTGTAAGCCAATAATAACCAGCTCTGAGAATCCTTCGAGCCATTGCGTAG
This sequence comes from Calophaca sinica, assembly GCA_037113605.1. NCBI lineage: Eukaryota > Viridiplantae > Streptophyta > Magnoliopsida > Fabales > Fabaceae > Calophaca > Calophaca sinica. The sequence continues at coordinate 116,390,857 of CM073731.1, forward strand.
CCGTTGGCATGGGTCCCAAAGGAACCTTCGTGGACGTCGTCAAGAATTTGTCTTACTTCTACAGAATCCACACATCGGAGGAGTATCATGTCGTGATTTCTTTTGTAGAGTACGTCGCCGTTCAAAAAGAAACTCATAGCAAGCCTCCTCAAAGTTCGCTTGTCGTTCTCCGAGGCGCCCGAAGGGTATTCCTTGTTTTTTAGGTAGCACTTGATGTCATGGTACCATGGTTTTCCGTCGGATTCTTCTTCTATTGCCTAGCAATAAGCGGGATTGGCACGACTTTCCATCAGGATGAGAGGCATTTCCTTGTCACTGTTTATTCGGAACATAGATGACAACGTGGCTAATGCATCCGCTAACTGATTATCTTCTCGTGGGACATGTTGAAACGTGATCCTATCGAAGGATTCGACGAGTTCTTGGATATACTCGTGGTAAGGTATTAACTTAGGATCTCGAGTCTCCCATTCTCCATTCAACTGGTTGATGACTAGGGTAGAATCCCCATATACTTTTAGGACTCTAACCTAGTTTCTATAGCAACTCTGATTCCCATGACACACGCCTCATATTCTGCCACGTTATTGGTACAACTGAAACACAAGCGAGCCGTGACAGGAGTGTATTGATTTTCTGGGGAAATTAGTATTGCTCCAATTCCGTGCCCCAATGCATTAGAAGCCCCATCGAACATCATGGTCCACTCTTTGTTTCTTAATTCTTCTCTTTCGGCGGACATTACATCCTCATCAGGAAATTCATAGCGGGCAGGTGAATGGTCATCTATTGGTTGATTGGCTAAGTGCTCAGCTAAGGTACTACCTTTGATGGCTTTCTGAGAGACGTATTGAATGTCATACTCGGATAACAACATTTGCCACCGGGAAATCCTTCCAGTGAGAGCAGGTATCTCGAACACGTATTTGATCGGGTCCATCTTTGACACTAACCAAGTTGTGTGAGAAAGCATATACTGTCTTAGGCGGTGAGCGGCCCATGCTAGGGCGCAACAAGTACGCTCCAATATCGAATAATTAGCTTCATAGCTGGTAAACTTCTTACTCAAGTAGTAAATGGCACGTTTTTTTTACCCGTTTCGTCATGTTGTCCAAGTACACACCCCATAGATCCGTCTAGCACTGTCAAATAGAGGATTAATGGCCTGCCTGGTACTGGAGGTACTAACACAGGGGGGTTTTATAGGTATTGCTTGATTTTGTCGAAAGCCTCTTGGCATTTCTCATTCCATTCAATAGTTTGGTCCTTACGCAGCAATTTGAACATTGGCTCACAGGTATCAGTGAGTTGTGATATAAACCGGGAAATATAGTTTAACCTCCCTAGAAAACCATGAACTTCTTTCTCTGTGCGAGGAGCTGGCATTTCTAGGATGGCTTTGACTTTTTCCGGATCAACTTCTATTCCTTTCTGACTTACGATGAATCCCAGCACTCTACCTGACCGGACACCAAAATTACACTTAGCAGGATTGAGTCTTAGGAGAAACTTTCTCAATCGCTCAAAAAGTTTCCGTAAATCAATTATATGGCTTTCTTCGGTTTGCGACTTGGCAATCATATCATCCACGTAGACTTCCATCTCCTTATGGATCATATCATGAAATAGAGTCACCATTGCCCTTTGATATGTTGCCCCGGCGTTCTTCAACCCAAACGGCATCACTTTGTAGCAGAAAGTTCCCCAAGCTGTAACAAACGTAGTTTTCTCCATGTCTCCTCTGGCCATTTTAATCTGATTATACCCGGATAAACCATCGATGAAAGAGAAAACAACGTGATGAACGGTATTATCCACCAGAACATCAATGTGAGGTAGAGGGAAATCGTCTTTGGGACTTGCTTTATTAAGGCCCCAGTAATCAACGCACATTCGGACCTTTCCACCCTTTTTTGGAACAGGGACAATATTAGCAACCCATTGGGGGTATTTAGCCACGGCCAAGAATCCAGCATCAAATTGTTTCTTAACTTCTTCCCAAATTTTTAAGGACATATCAGGTCTCATGCGTCTCAATTTCTGTTTGACAGGAGGGCAATCGGGTTTAAGAGGTAGTTTGTGTTCGACAATATCGGTATCCAACCCAGGCATATCTTGGTAAGACCAGGCAAATACGTCTTTATAATCTCGGAGGAGTTGAATCAATTTAGCTTTTAATCCTTGTGACATGGTAACACCAACCTTGACTTCTTTTTTGTCTTCTTCAGTTCCCAAATTAATCAACTCAGTTGGTTCTCCGTGAGGTTCAATCTTTCTGGATTCCCCCTCTATAAGTCTCATTAATTCAGGGGGAAGATCTTCATCGGGATGGTCCTCTTCACAACCTTCATCAGTATGATTAATTAGGCAATCAAAATCTAGTAACGAAACTTCAGCACAATCGTTTTCAAAAGTATTATCCATGAGCCTGCATTATCAAGGTTAGCAATAAGGAGAGAGTAAGGAAAGGAAGTAGGAAGGAAAAGAAAAAAAAAGACGCTTGGGATGAAATCAAAATGCATTTTATTAATAATCGAAATAGGCTTTTGAAAAACATGTGGGGCCCTTTAACATTTCCTCTAACGCCTCGGGCTGAGCGGGGAGGTGAGCATTAAATGGATTACATTGAAAATGCATTAAGGATCCTAGGATTTTCCACGATCTCCCAATTACAAGGCATTGAGGAACATGGGCGAATCCATTCCTCTTCAAGAGCAGCAAGATCCTCTTCTACAGCAGTTACTTGATCTGCATAGATCCATCCAGCGCTACGAAAAGTCTGACGGAGATCGTAGATGTGCATTTTCCCAAACTTGGGTTCTCGATTTTCAAGCCGAGCCTTCCTCTTTTCTTTCCTTGCCTCGATTGCTCTTTCCCTGTCCCTCGAGTGGGGAAAAATCCCAAGCCGTATCGGGCTTTGTTTTCGGGAATCCTTAGGATTGAGGTAATACCTTCCTGACTTTTCCCTAGTCCTTTTCCTGGCTGATATCCTCCTTTTAGCATGACTCCGCCCACCATTAAGGCATTGTTGGATAGGCAGGGTTCTTTAGTTGTAAACCCTACGTAAGCGCTATCGACAATTTTCAGTGCCTGAAATGATGTCCCAAGGGCTTCTTCAGCAGCTTCAATGTAACTCGTCGATGTTGGCTTGCTTACCAGCAGGTCCTCTTCTCCGGATACGATGATCAACTTATCATCCACCACAAACTTCAATTTTTGATGCAGAGTTGATGGTACTACCCCGGCAGAATGAATCCAAGGCCTTCCTAACAAGCAACTATAGCTGGGCCTGATGTCCATCACTTGGAAATTAACGGCAAAAGTGAAAGGGCCAATCTGAATCGGCAGCTCAATCTCACCCATTACTTCTCTTCTTGAACCATCAAAGGCTCTCACGAGCACCGAGCTGGGTTTCATATGGGTCTTGTCAATGGATAACTTATCCAAGGTAGATTTAGGCATCACATTCAGGGAGGATCCATTGTCTACAAGGACTTTAGCTATAAGATGCTCTTTACACTGAACCGAGATATGTAGCGCTTTGTTGTGTCCTCTACCTTCTGCAGGCATCTCTTCATCATTAAAATAGAGGTAGTTGCATGCGGCGATATTGCCAACTAGGTCGCCGAACTGATTCAAGGTGATATTTTGAGACACATGGGCTTCGTTCAGGATTTTCATCAATACTTTCCTGTGACTCTCAGAGTGCATTAATAGAGCAAGTAGAGAAACTCTCGCTGGTGTGCGGTTTAGTTGATCTATCACCTTATATTCACTCTGCTGAATAAATTTGAGGAATTCAGCCACTTCCTCACGGGAGGCTTCTTTCTTGTCTTCCTTCCCTATGTCCCCTTCATCTATCGCAACTCCTTTTCCTTTGTTTTAGTCTTTCACTTGTCCCTTTGCGGCTACTTTTATTGGTTCTTTCTCAGGGGCATAAATCCGCCTACACCGAGTCATCCCGCCTATTCCCACGATGTTGGTAACAGTCGGAACGCTTGGTTGTGTATTACTCCCTTCGACTTGGACTTTGGCATCGTATATCCAAGGAACTGCCTTATCATCCTTGTACAGAAAAGGACACGATACTTGGACAGTAATAGCTTTGGGAGCATTAGGCATTATAGGTGGCGTGTTCTTGGAGAATTGAACCACCAAGGGCTTTGGGACGGTGGTTCCCAAACTTTGCGCAGATTGGACCATAGATACTTCTTCTTCTCTCTGAGAGATAACTTGAACTATGTTTGTATCAAGCAGTTTTTGGAGGATACTTTGAAATTCCTCGCATTCTTCATTAGACAAAAAATCTTCATCACAGGTCCTGCTGACATCTGTTCTTTCTATCAAACCAGCCTTGCAAAGTTCGATGAACACTTCTCTGATAGGGGTTTGTATTTCAGCGACATCCTTTATTATTTTTCCTTCGTGCTCATTGTCTATCATATTTACCGATGCATTCCCGTGGTTAGGTAACGGGTTGTTCCCCACATTGGGACTATTCTCTTGGAAACTCAACCACTTGGCATTTATCAGATCTTGAACTTTGAACTTCATAGCCCGACATTCTTCTATAGAGTGGCCTGCTGCCCCAGCATGGTATTCACAGGTGGCGTCCGGGTTATACCATTTTGGGTAAGGCGGTTCCATAGGCTTTTGCGGGCAAGGGACCACCAATGAGTTTTTGAGTAAATGCTGATAGAGATCTTTATAAGTCATGGGGATCGGATCAAACTGGACCGGCTTTCTCCCTTGAGGGTTGTGAGCTCTTGGCTGATTGGGGTTCTAACCTCCTTGACTATCAGAAGCAAAGGGTGTCATTTGAACAGGAGGCTTAGGCGTGATAGTTGCCGCAACGTATAGAGGGGCACTACTCACCGCGTTAGTCTCTCCTTCTTTCTTTCTCTTGACAAAGGGCTTTTGCGTGTGGGATGATGAAGTATTATTATTATGGATTTTCCTATTTTGCATCCCCATTTCCACACGCTCCCCTATGACAATCAGGTCAGAGAAGCTCGAGAACATACTTCCAATCATCATATCATAAAAGGGCGATTGGAGCGTGTCTATGAACGTGTCAATCATTTCTTTGTCTGACAAGGGTGGCTCCACTTGAGCAGCCATGCTTCTCCATCTCTGAACATATTCCTTGTAGCTCTCACTGTCTTTCTTCTTCATGCTTTGCAACTGGTTACGACTGGGAGCCATGTCCATATTGTATTTGTATTGTCTGACAAAAGCATTAGCTAAATCCTTCCACGAGCCGATTTTAGACCGCTCTAACTGCATATACCATCGCAACGGTGCCCCCGTTAAGCTTTCTTGGAAGAAATAAATTAAGAGTCTGTCATCATTAGAACAGAAAGCCATCTTTCGGCAATACATGACCAGGTGGCTTTTTCGGCATGTTTCTCCTTTATACTTGTCAAACTCGGGTACTTTGAACTTTGCAGGAATAACAACATCGGGGACCAAGCACATGTCTGAAGCTTCGAAACCTATGTGATTTGCCCCTTTAATTGCCTTTAGCCTGTCTTCAAGTATTTGAAACTTTTCTTTGGCTTGAGCATCCTCCTGGGGTGTGATGATAGGTATAAAATTTTGAGTGTTTGTGTTCTGCGAGGTCCCATTATTTAGAGGCACATGCCCTTGTGTGGTATGGGCGTGCGTCTCATTTTCTCTTGGCTGACTTTCATCTTGATCCTCTTCGGACCGCTCTGTTTCCGATGTCCTCTTTGCATGCAGGGCTTCCAACAAATCTCATAGCCGATCTATCCGCATACTCATTCGATCAAGCTCCCCTCTCATGGCCTGTTGGTTTTGTTCTAATGCATCCATGAGTCTGGCTTGGGATCTCGTTCTGTAAGGATGCAATTTCTTCGCGTTTATTTTTCTGGGTTATGAAGGATATGGTGAGTATGGATGAATGATTTATGCCATGGTTATGCATGCCGTGTAAGATGCTCATTTATTTTACTTTATTCTTTTTACTTTTGTCGGCTTATTGGAGAACCACAAAACTTTGCAAATGCCTTATCGGTTTGCTGCATATTGCGAAAATATACTTTTGTATTAAACGAAAATATCATAATTCAAATTGCCCTAAGGGCTTACAGATTTGAGAAAGAAATGGAAATTGCGAAAACACATATAAACACAAGAAACATGGTCTTTAACGATCTCGTCGGATCTGCTTCTCCAACTCCTCCACCAAAACCTTGCAATACTCTAGGAAACTCATCACTTTCCTTGGTAAAGGTCGGAATCCTATTGCTGATTCTGCTTCTTCCAAGAGTTCTGGCATATCTTGGATACCTCTATTTGTAAGCCAGACCAGTTTGGAGCAACGATCCATCCAGTATCTAGTTTCCTTATCAAACCAGGTAATGACTTCTCGCTGGTTGTCAATCTTTTCTTGCATGTCGAGGACTTTCTCACGTTCTTCCTCAAGATCTATGTGGTAGCCTATGAACTTTTCTTCAGCAATTCTCCTTTCTTCCTTAAGTTGGGGTTCATGCGATTGCATGGTATTTTTCAATTGTTGTATTGAGTCTTTAATCCGTCTTTGCAAAGCCATGCTAGCCTTTTGAGAATCAGCCCACATTTTCCTCAAGTTGCCCTTTTCGCAGAGAACCAGGTCTAACTCCTTTTTCATCAAGTCCAATTGTTGATTTGCAGCCTTGAGCAACCACGAGTTTGGAGCCGCTTGCTTTTACCTTGGCCTCCTTCTGGGATCCTTCCAAAGATTCAGTTTTTCTATCACATTCATCTTGTAGGACCTCTATATCTAGATATGCCCTTTTCAAATTCTCTCGGAGAACTTTCCTTTCCTCTTCCACCCTTTTCTAAGGCTAGCTTTAGCTCTTCCACTTCTTCATTTTCAGCAGGAGGTTGAGGTGGCACTTCGGGAACCAAAAATGTGTTCTGGAAAGGCAGCTTGACTTGCTAAACTCTTGTTATAACCCATTGGCGGTATTTTTTATCTGCATGAGTACTCATGCGCCCTAGTATTCTTTTGATCGTTTTCTTCCAAGCTCGACACACCCTTGTGAACAATGCCAAATCCGAGGAGCCCCGATCATGTATAATGAAAGCGGCTAGCTCTTCTTCAAAGAGTTCACCCAAAGATCGGGCACCGAGTTGTCTTAAAGCCAGAGTAGGATTGTAGTTGATGCAGCCTATGGTCCCAATGAGGGGTACATTGGGAAAATCTCCACACTGATAGATTACCTCCTTGATTTCCTGTTCTCTGGAATACCATATTATAGACTCCTTGCTGAGACTCAATAAATAAGTAGCCCACCATGCATTGCTCCTAGGTCCAAAGGGATGCCCTCTTTTTACCAAATGATTTTTCAGCCATAAGTACAAGACAGGGACACAACAACGAATTCGACCTCCCTTTTTCTCGTGGCGCATATGAAGCTCATAGTATAAATCTGCGAGGATGGCAGTGGTGGGGTCTATACCTTGAGTTTTAAATGCTATGAAGACGTCAATAGCTGTTTCATCCACAAAATGATCAACATGAGGAAATAAGACCACACCAAAGATAATAAGGGCTACCACATCCATGCACTCCTTTAATTTCCCTGCATCATGAAGATCCTTAACCTTTCCTTCCAGGAAGCTCCTGGGGAAGCCTTTGAAATCTTCTTCTATCTTCACCGCGAGCGTCAAGTCTTCTTTAGGGATGCCTAAAACATCAGCAATGGTACTCATAGCTGGCGGATGCTTTGCATGGCGATACGGGCCATTTTTCTTTTCTGGAAAGCCCAAAATTTTCCGGTATTCCTCCAAGGTTGGCGCCATTTGGAAATTCTTGAACGTGAAGCATCTTAGGGGAGGATCATAAAATTGGGCCAATGCTGTTAAGGCTCCTACTTGCACGTCCACATTCAGCAATTCCAAAATGTTTCCAAATTTCCCTACGAAACTAATTCGATCCACTTGTATCCAATTCTCAGCTATGAAATCAACCAATGTTCTCAGGTGCATCAAACGGGGGGGTTCGATTTTGAATTTCAAAGTGTTTATCCTCTCTAAACCCACAACTGCGCTTTCCGAAGACATTTGCAAAAAAATTTGAAATTTCCAACAAGCCTGACGAAACAGGGTAATTAGTGTTAATGCATGTATATGAATGGGTATGATCATGTTTATTTTTGTCATTTCATGAATGGAAAGAAAGCACCGTATTATTTTATTTATGAAGATGTAAAGAAATATACTCTTATACTTTTTGTACGAAGTTCACATCCTACGTGGAGTAAAAACTTAGCATCTATTTTTTGGAATAATAGATTAGGTTTCTAAATAAAGGTATGTACCTTGAAAAACTATTTTTTGGAAATATTATTTTTGAAATAAGTTTGCAAAAATAAATAAACAAATAAAAGTGGTAGGGCAAGCTCCTTTTGTGACCGAGGCCGGTGATTCCTAAAAGGGGTCTAAGGATTATGCCAAGTGTCTTTCCATTTGGTGGATTCAAGATACTAATCTAAAAGGTTCCCAGAGCCAAGGGTCCCATCTGAAAATGTTACCACCAATAATAAGTATATTATAAAAGGATGATTTTTTTTTCAAACGGAGCCAAACTCTGGGTGAGGCTTTCATAGGAACCCACTGGTCGTACGTCCAGCAGAGCACCCATTACACAGCCTCTCCTAACTTAAGGTTCACTCGGGCCCGGGTATAGGGCACCCACTCGTAGTGTGTGTAAACAAAGTGTATAAAGTGAGGTGTGTGAAGGAGCAAACTTAAAACTACCCGCTGCAAAATAAATAGAAATATAATATATATGCATGTCTTCTACCCTAAGGTTTCAAATGTATAAACACACATAATATATATAAGAAAAAAAAACAAATGAAAGAGAATGAATCATAAACAAAAATAATATATATATATATATATTTTAACGCATGTTTTATATCCTAAGATTTACGTATACAAACATATATACAAATGAACGAATAAAAACACAAAAAAAAAAACAAAAAGGGAATAATTTATTTAATAAAGCAAACAAATCATATAAACAATTATAGGGCCTAACTCTCTAAGTTCCCTAGTGGAGTCGCCAGCTGTGACAACCACCCTAAAAATTTAAATGGAGCCGCCACCTAAAGTTTATTAAGGAAAAACAATAGGAAAAACCTTTTTTATGACGATAATTTAAGAATAGTCTTTGAAACAGATTTCGAGTACGGGAGTTATTTACGCTTAAGGAAGGTGTTAGCACCCCTAAGACGCCCATAAAATGGTACCCTTTTCATTGTTTTAAAAGAAAAACTTGCTTATCATTAAATAAGTCATTCCCAAATGAATTTTCTAAAAAAATATAAGTTTATCAACCACCATGCTACAAAAATGATAAAAAGAAGCTTAGTAAAAAGAAAACTCATCTATTCTAAAAATCGTTATTTATTCCCTTTTAATATAACAGAAACAATAAATATATATAAACCTAAAAAGAGTAAAAGAACTAATTATGCTAAATAAAAAAATATAGATAAGAAGAGAAAATTCTTTTTACTTGCCTTTATGCCTTTTATCAAAAAAAATTATTTTATTCTGGCTATTTATGAAATAAAAGAGAAGTGAATTGCAAATAAGTCCCAGAATTAAATTTGGCCCTATTGGAAGACCAAATCAAATCCAGAAATCTTAATTTTTACTTCCAAGTCCTGATTTAACATAATAATTGCAAACTGGTCCCTGTTAAGGATTTGGCCCCATTGAAAGACCAAATTTTAGAACGTCTGTGGATAGAAAATTAGAAAGAAAACTTTTTACTCTTTTTGCTTTAGGGTCCCGTTTTATCATATATTTACAGTTTAGTCCCTATTTAGGGTTTGGCCCCATTGGAAGGCCAAACCCTAAACCTAATTATAATCCAAACCGTGGATACCAACAGTAATAACAACAAAAGATCACAGCAACAACAACAATAAAGATTGCAGCAACAATAATAATACAATGACAACAAGAATTACAGCAACAATAATATTACGATAACAACAAGAAGAACGACACAATTATACGTATCTCAGTCCAGTTACTCAAGCCATGGTAAAAGAAAGAATGAGAAAACGAAGAAGAAAATGGAAACCTGGATTTTTCAGCTTCCCAGAAAATCACAAACAGAAGATGGAAGAGAGGAAAAAAAAACCTAAACTAAAAAGTATTTAAAACTTTTGTATCTGGGTGGTCTCACGGGTTCTCTCCTCCTTCCTTGATTCTGCTTCTCCTTCTTGCTCTCTGTCTCTTGGTCTTTTTCTCTTGTTTTCTCTCAGGTTCCCTCCCCTTTATGCGTCCTTCTCCCCTCTTTTATAGCCTTCCGGTTCCTTTTCAAGACCTGCGAATCAAAAGGGAAAGAAATCAAATGGTGATTTTAAAACATAAATAATAGAAGAAATAAATAAAACAAAAACTTCCCTTTTGGAGGTATGGATCTCTGATTGAGAGAGATTTGAGGAGAGGTTGGGGCTGCGGCCACTTTCTAGGTTTAGGGTTTGAGAGGATGAGAGGAAGATTGGGACTAGGTTTTGGTGTGGCCGCGGCTGGGTGAAGAGAAATTAGGGTTGGATTTAGGGTTAGGTGGAGTGGCTGGTTAGGGTTTGGTTTGGTGAGAGAAATGAAGGGGTGAGGCCGTGATTTAGGGGAATGGAGAAGGAGAGGATTGCCGCGGCTGTTAGGGTCTTGGGAGGCTGTGTAGACAAGGAAGATGAGAGAAGATGAGGTGGATTAGGGTTAGGTCAGGAGAGGGATGAAGGGAGGTAGCGTAAATGGTGGAGGAATTGAAGGAGGGAAGGAGTGGCCGCGGGGAAGAAATACCAAGGGAGAGTGAGGGAGTCTGAGAGCAGGGTTACGATGAGGGAAAGGAAAAGGAAGAGTAGAAAGGTGGGGATGGTAATGGGAAGTTAGGGTTTAGAGGAAGGGAGGAGGGAATGGTGGACGAGAGAGGGTGAATGGTGGAGGAGAATTAGGGAGAGGAAGAGATGAGGTTAAGAGGGAGGAGAGAAGTCTTTGCGTGGGAGCTAGGGTTAGAGGATGAAGATGGGAGAAGGGGAGCAGCGGGGAAGAAGGAAAGGAGAGGGAAGAATGAAGGTGAAGGTTTTTTAGGGTTGTTGGCTTATAGGTTAAAAACGAGTTGGGCTGCGTGAGAATGGGTTGTGTGAGAGTGGTTGGGTTGTGCGTGTGGCGTGAGATGGGCTGGGCTGTGCGTGTGGCGTGAGATGGGCTGGGGTGTGCAAGTGAAGGAAGTGGGGTGCAGGAAGCAGCAAAGGAGCAAGGGCGCCTGGGAGGTGCAGTCCAAAAATAAAAGGGGTGCGCATAGAACAGGGCGTTGGGCTGCTGCCTGCCTGGGCTGGATCCAGCTTGGATTATTGCTGTTTGCACCACCCAATTTTATTTTTTACACACCCCTTCCCACATAAAAAATCCCCTTTTCTTTATCCATTCTTTTCTTCTCCTTTTTAATCTCTTTTATTATAAAACCAAAAATACTATTTTGTTTACTATTACTACTACTAATAAAAATAAATAATAAAATTAAATTTAAAAGACCGGACAAAATTAAGGTACTATACTTTCTTTGCCATTAAAGAGCATGACTCCATATTGAATGGTATCTAATTCTTGACAAGTCACGCGTCACAACTAGGTCCCTCCAGCATTGGCGATCATAGTTTCCAAAGTGTAATGTTTTGGGCGAAATGGTTGGTCAGTTTCCAGCAGCAGTATTTATTTTCCACTCAATGTATCCGAACGGTGTAGCTTTAAGAACATGGTGGTGTATTCCATTCTTTTCCCTTATATATTCTTATAAATGAATGAGAATTACTTTGGGTGTCAAATTTCTTGATCTATTGTGTTTCTCAGACTTTGGTAGTTGTGTTGCTCTCGTAATTAATGAGTTGTTTTGTGCTTAACTCGGCTTTATTACACCAACCATTGTTTGAAAGTTGTGCTTCCTTAAACCACACATTGTTTGGTGGGAGATGGATGGGTACCAAGTCCCTTGTCCATGCCATCTCTTAAAAATGGCTTTTCGTAAAACCGTTTTACCCTTTTTTGCGTTCACTTATTGGATTCATACTTCGTCTTCTATAATGGTGGCCAATGCTTTTCTCATCTAATTTCATTTGTTTTTCCACATTTCTTTTGTCATATATGCTTACATTTCTCATCCCCTAAACTCTATCTCTAACTTATTTCGACTATTATCCCATCCCCTTCTTCAAATCCTCATTTTTTTCATTTATTTCTCATCTCCTTTCGTTTAAACTTGTCACGTATTATCGACTATGTTCACATTTCCTTCTTGCTTTTCTCATCAATATTTTGAACTTCTCATCTTTTTCACCAAACTCTCATCTTATTTCTAAAACTCAAGTTCTCATATCCCGTTTTTTAACTGTGTTCGAAATCATTTTTCACTGCTTTATGTTTGAAGTTTATGTTATTTAGCAGTTAATACTTGTTTTGAGTCTGTTTTACGCTGAATGCATTTTAGCATAGTTTCCTTTTAAATTTACTAATAGCGCTATGTTTGTTATTGATATTAGCCTTAGTAATTTTTCTATTAAAAAAATTAAAATTGTTCCTCTTGAAATCCCCAATAGTAGTCTTATTTGATTGGTCCGATTCACTTCTCCCATTGTGTGAATTCATTTGCGCTTTGATTTCATGGACTGCGCACAAGTTTTTGTAGAACCGGGAATTGTTTTTTTCTTTTTTGAATTTCCGTGAACATATCACCCACGGATTTCTAAATGGTCAGAACTATTTATATATGGTACTGTTCATTTGCAATTGTAAAACGTGAAATGGGGAATGTGAATACATTTGATGATTGGCATTTTTGCTTTTCATCAGTGCGCAACTTTCGTTGTTTTGGTTTCATGATTTTTTATTCCCAGTTTTAATTGGTCAATTGCTATTAAGGATAGTTTTTTGCTGATTAACAATTTGAAAGGTTCATTTGGTCAATTATTTTTGGGTTAGTAATCCATTCCCTTTTCATTGGCCATTTCTTTTTTATCTGTGCTTGGTTTCTTTTGCAACCTGTGAATGTGGTTTCTTTGGTTTTGACTAAAACCTGTGCGCAGTATTTGGTTTTGCCGTTTTGGTCCATTAGTTTGTGCACTTTATGTGTTTAATAAAATGTTAGTGTTAGCATTTAAGTGTTAGTATTTTAATACTTTGATGATTAAAATATTTTAATAATAATAATAACAATAAAAGGTTTATTATTGTTGCTTGTTATTAAATATTTTAAGCACGTGATTTATGGTTATGGTCCTAGATTCCTAGATTATGGTGTTATTTTATTTTGGTAAATACGATCTGCGTGTCGTAATTTATTTAAATGTAAATTTAAATATTGTCGGCATGTCGTGCTATTTTTTTATTTATTTAATTAAAATAAATATAATTTCTTCAAGAGTTGGAGAAGGAAAACACTATATGCGGACACAGTGGGAGCTTGGGAAGCTTGCTCGTGGGTTAAAGAATTGTAATAGTTTAGCTATTTAAATTATTGCATATTAGGAGGCCATAATCATAAAACCAAATCCCGTATGTTTGTGTATGTGATGCATGAAATGTGTGAGATGTATGTTTATCGCGTTGTATGTTTGTGTATGAGATGCATGTAATATATGGCGTGTGATATATGATTTAAATTGTTGATTTAAATATGTGCTAGCATGTATGTTAATGTATGCTTATATGTTTGGTTGAAATATATGTTGCATAAATGCCATGTATGTTGAGAGATACGCCTTGTATGCTAATACAACACCGGTGAGATCGTTTAAAATAAAAATTTCCTCAATCTAAATATTAAGTTTAAATGTCTTCCGATGCGTGGAACTCGCCAAGGCCTTGATCGGATGAGTGTGGGTCATGCCAAAGCTGAGCACCTCGTTTTATCTCGGTGAGGCGTGATAGGTGAAATAGCCACTTGCCAACCATTGGGTCTGACTTAACTGAGTAGATTCAATAGGATTGAAATGACTCAGAGGTAAGAGTTGGGCATCAGTTTATAAGATAAATTGGGATAAAGAGTTATCCACCCAACTGATCCAAGAGTTGCATAGAGATGCATGCAATTGGAAAGGAGTTTCCTACCTAAATAGCTGAGTTCTGGGCGATCAGCTAAAGCTAACTTAGGACGATGTGAAATATGGATCTTGGCCCACTAGAAAATCTTCCAATGGGATTTTTTGAGTCAATGCTGAGGGTCATTGATTTGAGTAAAATAGTGGAAGCATATTTAATAAAGTCCTATTAAATATGTTTTCTTCATGATACATATATTCTGCATATTTTTGTTAATAGAGTTACCATGACATTAAACACTATTAGTTATTACTGCGATTTGTCCTTATGAAGGACAAGAAATCCAAATTTGATTTTTTGGATTGGTACAGGAAGTTAAGGAGCGTCCTCAAGTACGAGAAAGAGCTATATGTTCTCGAACGAACAATTCATGAGCAACCTGCTACTACTAGGATCGAAAAGGATGCCTATGATAAGCATTAAGTCGATGCCTTCTATGTAGGATACTTCATGCTTACAATCATGGAGGCATATGATATGATCATTCATCTCATGATGCTCTACCAAGAGCAAGCAAGTCATGAAATGTTTGAGGCTTCCTATTCCTTTTTCAGCTGCAAGCTGGTAGAGGGTAACCCAGTGGGTCCTCATGTGCTTCATACTATTGGGTACATTGAGAATCTAGAAAAGTTGGGATCTTTTGTGGACCAAGAGTTGGCCACTGACTTAATCCTACAAGAGTTGATGGATGGTTATAGTCAGAAGGGATAAACCATGTTAATGGTCATGGAGGGAAAGGCCTAAAGTCTACTATCAAGGAGTAGCACATGGGTAAGAAAAAATTCAAAAATTCAAGCTCAGTACTTCTGCCTTGAAGATGATATACAAAGGTTGCTAAGGAGGGAACTTGCTTCCAATACGGTTGGAATAAAAAAAATTAAAAATAAAAAATTGGAAGAAATGCCACATGTACTAGAAAGAGTATAAGCTGAAGAAAGGAAGTTTGACTTCCTCTTTAGGTATTTTGTCATAGAAGTCAGCTTGTCTACTTTTACATCATAGGTATTAGATACCATATGTAGATCTCACACTTGTACAAATATGAAGGACCCGAAAGGGAGTAGAATGTTGACTAAAGGCAAGGTCAACATACTAGTGGGAAATGAAGCAATAGTTGCTACATTAACTAATGGGAGCATTGATATGGCCTTTGGGAGCAGCTGGCCTTGGAACTAAATAATTGTTATTATGTTCCAGCTATTGATGGAAATATCACTCCCATTTCTTGTATGGACAAGAAAGAATTTTATGTTGTAATAAAAGGACAATTGGTGTTTCAATTATTCAACAGGTATTAGAGATCTTGAAAGACATGGACTAAGCGTCGTTTATCTCTAAGTGTTCATTTATGACATAAATAGGAATAAGGTCAAATCAAGTGATTTGAATCTTATATACCTTAGAATTATCGTTTAGGCCATATAAGTAAGAAACATATTTCCAAGCTCCTTTAAATGGACTTTTGGACCAATTTGATTGTAAATTGTTTGGTATATGATTCTTGCTTATTGGAGAAGATGACTAAGTTTCAATCACTAATCGTGGTGAAAGGATTAGTAATTTTTTGGCATGATACATGAGATGTATATGAGCCACTAAACAAGTTTGAAAAGGTAGGTTTCCAACTTTGTTGTGCTTACTGTTAAATACAATAAATAAGGATATGTGTATCTTATGGAACACAAATCAGGAACCTTAGAAAAGTTCAAAAAGTTCAAAGACGAAGTGGAAAACCAGATTGGCAGAGGTATTAAGACCATACGATTAGATCGTGCTGGAAAATACTTGAGCCAATAGTTTGATGACTATCTAAATCACACCTTGTGAGACATGGTCTAATCTATGATAAGTTAATCATAACTTTATGGTTTTTTCTGGGATATGCTTTATATACAATTGTTTCTTGCCCTTAATCATGTTCCATCTAAGGCTGTAAAAGGGCTCCATATAAGATAGGAAAGGGCCAAAAGGCCAAGTATGACATTTATGAAGATTTGGCTTATCAAGATTATTCGATAAACTTGAACCAAAACTGAATAAATATACTTTGTGGAGTATCCTTAGGAGACTAAGGGATATAGTTTCTACAATATCTCCAAGGACAAAAAGTTTGTCGCGAAAACTGGGGTATTCCTTAAAGGAGTTCATCTCCATAGGAACCAGTGAGAGAATTGTAGAACTTGGGGAAATCCAAGTACCATAACGCCCGCCTATAATGGAACATGAATCGGTTCCACAAGTGTTGTGGATGCATCACCGATTCGAGTTACACAAGATCTGTGTAGGTTTGATAGGTCATGTCACAAACTTGAGAGATACGAGTCACTCCTAACTCAATGAGGTGATTTGATGCTTATATGAAATGAGCATGTTACCTACCTAGATGCAATAGTTGGCCCAAATTCTGAAAGGTGGCCTGGAGCCATAAAATCTGATATGGAATCCATATGAACTAACAAGGTTGGACCTTGATGGAGTCACCCCAATGGGTAAAACCCATAGGGTGCACAGAACCGTACATGAGATTTTCACCTCATACGGCTCCTCGTTCAATTCTTTCGAAGTCATTGGATCCTTTTTCTCGTTCTCGTTCGAGAATCTCATCCCGTCCTCCACCCCGTCCCGAAAAGTAACTAGGACCAGTGCAGTCATGTTTTCATGTTCCAATTGAACACTTTCCTTTTTTTATTATTCTTAAAGGAGAAGATTTTTCTTTTTACAAAAGTTTGAAAACAAGACTGACATGGATGGTATTGTGAATACCTTTAAGGTATCGTTTGTTGCGAAAGGTTTCTTGCAAATCTATAGTATACACTGTGGTGAGACATTCTCCCAATCACGATGCTTAAATCTATCAAGATTCTACTTGTTGAAGATCCATTTATGGATTTGAGCAAGCTTTCAGAAACTAGAATCTTCGTTTTGATGTGACTGTTGGATAGTGAGATATATCATGAACGAAGATGAGCTTGTGTACATACAAAGGTTAGTGGGAGTATTATTGATATCTAGTCCTATATGTGGATAACATACTACTCATCAGAGACGATTTTCCTACAAAGCATTAAAGCATAGTTGGGAAATGTTTCTCGATGAAGAACTTATGCGATTCTTAAGTGTTAGGAATTGGGATCTATAGAGATAGATTGCTGGCATTACTTGGCCTAAAGTCGAAGTACATGTATGCATTGATATGTACTCGACAAGATGTCTTGTATGCTTTGAGCCTGATAAATATGTACCAATCTGATCCCAGTGAAGGTCACTGGACTGCAGTCAAGAATATCCTTGAGTACCTAAGAAAGACTAAAGATATATTCTTGACAGATGATGGTAAGGAAGAGATCGTTGTAAGTAGTTACATTGATGCTACTTCCAAACCAATAAAAGTAATTTCAGGTCGCAGTCTGGATTTGTGTTTTTCCTATATGGTGGCACTGTGAGCTAGAAGAGTTCCAGGTCAGGGACAGAGTTTATTTCTCTTACAGAGGATGAGTATATAACCGCCTCTAATATGATTAGAAGGTGTTTGGATCAAGCAGTTCTTTTGAACTTGGCGTAGTTCCTAACTATGTGAAAACCATTGACCTCATTGTGATGATAATGGAATAATCATGAGATGTGAATATGTGCAGAATGATAACACAAAACAATCCACTAAAGGAGCCTTCTGCTCAATAGTAGCTTGACACTCACACTAGTTCGATGGGTGTTGAACTGATGCTCGATTGGCACTAGTGCTAGTGGGAGATTATTGGTGTGAACCCTAGTGGCCAATCTATTTTATATATATTATTATTTGTATCATGACTTTAGTCATGTATTTAATATATGTAAAGGCGTCATTTATTATGTTATTAGTGTATAGCATAATAAAGTCCTTAGAATAGACAGTTCGTTTAATGGAACATCAAGTGCGACTTGATCGTGAGACCCCATTGAACATATAGAACGTTATTCTTAAGGTATCTGTAGTCGAAGTATTATTGTTAACTAGGACAACAATAATACATAGAGACTATTATGTGAGTAGACTGATGACCACATCTCACGGGTCATGAATATGCGATATCAAGTCGGCACACAGGTATAAATATTAGGAGTAATATTTATACCCGATTGACCCACTATGAGGATGCTTCATAATAGTTATGTAAATGTCATAGGCGCTCTTCATGGCGACCATAGTGAAGTCGTCCTTCGACTTGAAGTCACTACGATTCCTACATGAGGAGTTATAGGTTTTAATGCTATCAAACGTCATCTATAACAGGGTGATCATAAAGATAGTACGTGGGCCTACAATGAATCATGTTGAGGGGTGTGAGTGATGTAGACAGGATTCGTCCCTCCTACATAACAGGAGTAGTATCTCAGGCCTCTCAATAGAGTAGGACGTGAAAATATGCATGGCCACGCCGAGATGGGCCAATATGGGATATTGGGCTTTTTTCGTGATTATACGTCTACTTGGAGATCCAGGAACATATGATTAGACTTAACGAGGATGACACATTTATGTCTCGTGTTCAATCAAGACATATGGATGAAGGGAGATTGGCTTCACAGTGATTATGGTTGCAACAAGGTTCTTATTGTATCACCAATATTTACATAGGATGGGTGACAGTGATGTATTGCTAGATGCCAATCACTGTCTATGATATTTAATATTATATTGAATATTAAATATTAATATAATATTTAATATCATGGCTAGTCTAGTGGGAACCTATGAGGGTCACACGCATAGAGTGATTTATCGGAGCACTTGGTAATTGACTAAATTAAATAGGATTTAATTTATGTTAATAGTTGATTAAATTAGATATGATTTAGTTTAAGTCAACAAGTTAATTGAATTAAATAAGATTTAATTTAATTAACACAAGGATTTAACTAAATAAGATTTAATTAAATGGGCAAGGTTATTGGACTTGGCCCAATAAGGCTTAAGTCACTCACTTATTAAAGGAAAAGAGAGCACTAGCTCATTAGGTCATGTGGAGGCTACTTTCCCTAATATGAAAAGGAGAAGGCTAAGGCACCTTGGAGAGGCCAACTAGCATTGGCATCCCGACTCCAGTAGATGCTCGCGTGGACCAAATAGAGGGATGGCACTTGACATCTTGGTGATGATAAAACACGTTTCAAGGGTAATCTCCTACATAACTTTTGTTTGTGATTCTTGGCAATGACATGATCCATGGGTAAAGGGTTTTTCCGCTCAAGATGATTTTTCTATTAAGAAAATTAAAATTATTCCTTTTGAAACCCCAACAGTCTTTGCTTGTAACCTTTTTCGAATTAGTAAATATACGTGTTAATTTCGTTATTTTATATAATTTGCTTATTACATAATCAAATAACCAACCGAAGTGTTTAAGTTACTATCGGATCACGCTAAAACGAGGCCTTTACATAAAACACACGCACTTTTAAAGAGTCCAATAAGAAGATTTTATCTTGTCCTCAAATTGATCTTGAGATACATTTTCTTACTAAAAACCACGGTAAACAATTTTCCAACATACGGATCATTTATATAGGGGTCAAATGCATTTTACCCCCATAAACTATAGGTGTAGTTGCACTTTTCACCCCAATTTACTAAATTAAGCACTTTACCCCATAATTTAGTATTATCTTTTATAATTTCCCCTTTAAATATAATTTAAATCATAAAAAAAATAATAATAATAATTTTAAAACTTATCTAATACAAAGGAAAAGACAAAATTATCCACATCTAACTAATTTCCAAACCACTGTCAGGTATATAAGATCCCTGAGAAATATAAGATCATATAGCTAGTCCTTTGAAAAGTGCTCAAGCCTTTCACAGTGATGAATATTTAGAATTCTCAAGTTAGTGAATTCTAGAATTTCTTGAATCTCCTCGCAAAAGAAGAGTGATGAAATTGTTCTCCGATGAACCAAATCTTCTAATTCTAGAAAAGGCATGAGAATTTCATGAAGATCTTTATTTGACAAACCACTATTTTCAAAATACAATCTCTTAATGTTGAACGACCATTGGCTTTTGAAGAGCCACGTAGGAACCTTCAATAATATTCTCGAAGTTGAGAACATCCTCCAAATATAAAGGCCACAACATTTGGTAATGTGAATAAGCTACTTTTTGCCTCTCAATAATCATAAAATCTTCAATGACTTATTCATGTTCACAATATCTAGGAAGTGTTTAAGTTTTACACACAAATTTAGGTCAAGAACTTCCAAAGATGGTAAAAATATTCTTTGTAGGTACACAAATGCGAGGGTACAGCAGTGTAGTCAATGAAAAAGGATCGCGATCCTCTCCTGTTGAGTGAAAAACAGGACCATTCTGTTAGATAAATCACAGTCTTACATATACATTGATTCTTCATCTACGGTCTGAGACGTGACACATCAGATTTCTTTAAAAGACTTCATTTTATTCACCAAAATACTGAGTGAAATGTACACAAAGGAGAAGACCCAAAGGGAAAAAAAAGGAGAAGACTCAGAGGACGTAAAACAGGGAGAAACGAAAGGCAGTAGATAATTCATTTGTGTTTTCATGGCTGGTTGTTCAGCTCTCTAAGCTATGCCACTGTGAACAGACTCACCACCATGACAAGACTGGATTTTCTGGAAGTGCAGCTACCATGATGAAGCAAAACTGGAGCAGTCCAAAAACCTTTATTTGCATCAGGTTCAGAGAAGTGTGGTGAAGCAAAGCTGAAGAAAATGAGGGATTTTCATAGGATCCTACAAAACCCTCTCATACATTTCAAAGTTCTTCTACAACAGGGCATCTCCTATATTACAAATTACTACTATTCTCTTGTTCATGAATGAGAAGGTGTTGGATAAATAGAAACTTTTGTATTTTTTAGTTAGAGTTACTTTTGTATTACCATAAAACAATTGTATAGCTGAATAATATTTGCAATGAGAATGAAATTTGACTACATAAGTTTATGAGGTAGTGCTCAATCTCCTATTATCAAAAGGCCAAGGTTCATTATATTCTAAGTAGAATGTCATTGACAACCACATCAAAAAAAAATCTGTTATACATAGATAATCACTTATGCTGATAGGAAAAGTTGGATATATCATGCAAAGGATTTGTCACTTGAAAAGGTGAAGGATGGATTGCATCATCAAGTGGTTCTTGCATACAAACACAAAGAACCAACTATCAATAATTAAGTGATGATCAGTTAAACAAATATGATACTAACTCCAATAATTGGAAAGTTCTTTGTTGAGGTGCAACAAAGTCCCACATAGGATAAACAAAGAGAAGAACATGAGTTTATAAACAAGAAAATGTCTCATTGGTATGAGGCCTTTTGGAGAATGTCCAAAAGCAAAACCATGAGGGCTTAAAGCCCGAAGTAGACAATATCATACCAATGTGGAGACATGTAAGACCCTTCGGTACCCCTAACAAGTGGTATCAGAGCCGATGGTGTCAGCTTGAGCGAGTATGAGAATAGCTGTTGGGATTTGAGTTAAAGATCCTTGTGTCGAAAGTCTTCCTAACGGTGTGGTGATCAGCCGGCATGTCCCGGCGGTATGGTGAGTAGGCGGCATGTCCTGTTAGTCGGCGGTACAAGTATAAACAGACTAAATACTGGGAGGCTTCCACTGGAGGGGATGATGAACCATGGTCCTTTGTTTGAGGAGAGAATTGTTGAGGTGCAAACAAAGTCCCACATAGGATAAACAAGGAGAAGAACATGAGTTTATAAACAACGAAATGTCTCATTGGTATGAGGCATTTTGGGGAATGCCCAAAAGCAAAACCATGAGGGCTTAAAGCCCAAAGTGGACAATATCATAGTCAATCCTTGTGATTTGAGTTAAAGATCCTTATGTCGAAAGTCTTCCTGGCGGTGTGGTGATCAGCGGCATGTCCCGGCGGTATGGTGAGCAGGCGGCATGTCCTATAAATAGGCTAAATACTGGGAGGCTTCTGCTGGAGGGGATGATGAACCATGGTCCTTTGTTTGAGGAGAGGATTGTTGAGGTGCAAACAAAGTCCCACATAGGATAAACAAGGAGTAGAACATGAGTTTATAAACAAGGAAATGTCTCATTGGTATGAGGCATTTTGGGGAATGTCCAAAAGCAAAACCATGAGGGCTTAAAGCCCAAAGTGGACAATATCATAGTCAATCCCCTTCTGCTGTGAATACCCTTTTGCAGCAAGATGAGCCTTGAACTTTTCCCCTTCTTTTTCTGATACTACATGTTTCCGCTTGTACACTCACTTGCACCCAATAGCACGTTTTCCTTAGGTAGCTCAACTAACTCCCAAGTTTGGTTCTTATGCAAAGACTCCATCTCTTCCATCATGGCACTCATCCATATGTCCTTCTCTTGGCATTGAATTGCCTCTTTAAAAGTAGACAGATCACCTGATCTGATGAAAAGTGCAACAGAAACCAACTCTTCATAACCATATCTAGTGAGTGCCTTAGTAGTATGATGATCTCTATCTCTGACAAGATTATAGTCCTGCAAATCATCTAGGTTATTTGTGTAACATCAGATTCATGCTCCTGCTCATGTACAGACTCATGCACAGGCTCAGCCTGAGGCATTGGCATACCATGAACCACTGGTAGCTGTTCAACCTCCACCTGAACTGCCTTGGAGCTAGAATCAACTCCATTTGTCACTATGGCAGAAGCATCTGTCGCAACTTTCTGCTTCAAGATGAACTGCTCATTGAAAACTGCATCTCTGCTGACCACCATCTTCTTTGAAACTGGATTCCAGAACCTGAACCCCTTCACGCCTTTGGCATAACCTACGAAAATGGACATTTTCGACTTTGGATCAAGTTTAGATCTTTCATCACTGGATATATGCACATAAGAAGGACACCCAAAAATTCTTAAATTATTAAAATCAATCGGGTTACCTGTCCATACTTCCTCTGCAAACTTCCCATCCAATGAGGCTCGTGGTGATCGATTGATGAGGTAACATGCCATACTGATTGCCTCAGCCCAGAATCCCTTAGAAAGACCAGCATTCAATCGCGGACATCTGGCCCTTTTTGTGAGAGCTCTGTTCATTCTTTCTGCAAAACCATTCTATTGTGGTGTTTTCTTCACTGAGAAGTGCCGCTAAATACCGTGTTCTACACAAAATTTTTGAAACTGCTTGTGGGTATACTCAGTGCCATTATTTGATCTCAGGTACTTGATTTTTCTGCCTATCTGAGTCTCTACCTCTGCCTTCCATAACTTGAAGTTGTCAAAGAACTCTTCACTAGACTACTAATAGTCGCTTCTGTTGAAGGGTGGTCAGACTATACCAGTGATTTGGATAATAGAAGGTCTACGACTGGGTATATTTTCACCCTTGCAGGTGGACCGATATGTTGGAAATCAACAGTTCAGACTATAGTGCCAATGTCCACAACTGAAGCTGAGTATATGGCAGTAGCTGAAGCATCCAAGGAAGCCTTATGGCTTACATGGCTAGTGAAGGAGTTAGGCATTGAGCAAGGTGGAAAAGTTTTACAATCCATAAAATATAAAGTAAAGCTATAGTTATACCTCATTAAAACTGACTCTCTCTTGTGAAGTCGAAACATTGTGAATTCCAAAAGTAATTAAATTTTCCAATGCAACAAGAAAAGAATACTTAAGAGTGGTACATTTAAACATTAAGTTAGACAAGTAGTACAAGGCATGACATACCTCAAATTGTTGATTTTGTGAGGCATTGTCAATTTTTCTTTGTTTCTTTTTCATAGGCTGCTTTTCAACCCAACTTCTTAGACGCCTTCCTCTTTTCACACCTTTTTTTTTTCAGGCCTTTGACCCTATTTAAATCAATATTTTGGTACATCACACTTTCACTTGTTTTTAGTGTTGAGGAAGATGCAATGGTACTATTATTTTCCATACCCATATTTCTTTTACAGATACCTTCAATTTCCTTAGCCAATCCATCTACAGCCTTGTTCAAGTAAACATGAGCTTCTTTACAATCAGATGCTTGAGCTGCCAACCTTACCAATTTAGGACATATTTGTCTATAACGTTGTGTGCTATCAAGCTAATCATCCTCTTTAATAGTCCCCCCCTCTTGTATCTTCAACAAATCCATTTTTGGCATCTCTTGTCCATCTCTTTAAAATATACTGGCTAGGAACTGCTTTAATATCATTTCTATCAAATATCTTTAAAGCATGACAACATAGTATACCAAATGTCTCAAACATTCTGCAGCTACATGAAATTGTTTTCTCAATAGAATTAAATGAGACTCTGAATTCTGTATCACTGTTGGCCATACCAACCAAATATTCATATATGGATTCACCTTCATTTCGACTTTTGATGCATGCTGCTGAAAACAAATCATACTCCTTTTGGAAAATGTTAAAAATCATGGGAGTATAGATTTTAGCAACTTGTTGTAACAAAGGTGAACTCTCCATCTTTAACCTTGGAAATTTTTGTCTACATTCAAACTCATATTGCAACTCATTATATCGTTTATCACTAACGACTCTTTCAAAGTGTGTGAAAAATTGGGCTATAGCCAAGTCTGGCTTCAAACAACTTTTCAAATCTGCATTAAAACTTTCACTAACTTGTGTACTGCGCATGCCAATAGAGAAAGCATTTTTCATGTAACATTTTTGCCCATTTCTCTTTTATTTTATACATGTTGGTTAACCATTTGTTGTCTTGAAGATTAAAATCCCTCAATAATTTATCCCATGCTATTTAGAAATCAGTTTCCTTCTCATATTCGAACATGCATGCTTTAAAATCCCTTAAAAAATTAGATCCATTCTTCATCATATTTCCAAGGTGCTTTATACCATTTTGCATCAAATGAAAAGTGCATAATCCATGATATGTTTGAGGAATTACCTCTTGCAAAGCTTTAGCCATTGCCGAATCTTGATCAGTGAAAATAGTCTATGGCTTCTTTTGCTTGTGTGCTTGCAAAAATGTTTCAAATAACCATTTAAATGACTCTGCTATCTCATCATAAAGAAGTGCAGCTCCAAAAATTACCACTCCTCTAAAATGGTTAAAGCCTGCAAATACAACGAGAGGCCTATATGCATTGTTGGTACTATAAGTAGTATCAAATGTAACAACATCACCAAAATGAGCATAATCAATAATCATCCTTGCATCTGCCCAAAAAATATTTATTATTTGTTCTTCCACATTTAGTTGTACTGCATAGTAAAATGAAGGATTCTCCAATAATTGCTCTTGAAAGTATAGTAATAAACTACCTGCTTGTCCATACTCCAAGTTTTTCATCCTTTTGCTACGAAGATAATTTCTATGATGTAACCGTGTGTAGCCAAGATTTGCTCTTCCACCAACATGCCTACTCATTAATTCAAATGAAGCTTTTTGCTTTATGCCTGAATCATCTGCCAAGTCAATCTTATAGGCCTGCACTTGAGATATTTTTCTTTGACACGCTAACATGTGAGTGGTCTCCTCAAGATGCAAGACATGACTATGCTCATGAACAAAATCATGTACCATATATTTTCCAGTTTCTCTAACAAGTGTGATTCCTAATCTTGCTGGACAGTTCGTTCGAGTTTCAAGTCTAGAGTTACAAGTCAAATTATCCCGCTTATCCTTTTTATGTACACCCTCCTTGCAACATACAAATCTACAAATAGTGATATCTCCATCTTTCTTGCACTTGTTATGCCATTGTTTTCTAACACCAAATCCAATTTTAGCACCATAAGCACTCCAAAAATTCCAAGCGTCATCTTCACTATTGAATTCCATACGTATTTGGGGCTTCCAAATAATTGTAGGATCCATACTTTCATCTAGTATAATTTCAGCAATCTTCCTAAAATAACAAATTCAAAAGAAAAATAAAGTGACAAAGTAAATCTTATTGAAATTCAATTTTCAAAGATGTCAATGTAAGTGAAGTTGCCTTTGAGAACTTGTTTGTTCTGTCATCCATGGAACAGGTATAGGTGAAGCCATCACTATCTTCTTTCTTGGTAGCTAGATTAGGATGATGCAGCAATTTTAACTGTTTTGTGGAAGGAAGTGAAGGAATATTTTTAGTTTTGATTCATTACTGTGCTAGCTTCGAACAGAACATGATGGCTGGGATAAAAATGAAAGTGCAAATAGTGAGATGAAAAACGAAGGTGTAAAAAGAAGCGGGAACTTAGCACAAAGAAGCAGGAACATAAGAGCAATTTTTGTTGGAAGGTAAGAGCAATTTTTGTTTAATGAAACGGTGTGTTTAGTGACAATGGTGATGTGTCTTCATATAAACCATAGATCTAGTTTTATTTTCCATTAATGGCTGAGATTTGTCAAACATGATTCTCTCCTGTTTTAATGCAAATGGAGAGGATTCAAAATCTAGAAAAGGCATGAGAATTTCATGAAGATCATCATCTGACAAACCATTATTTTCAAAATACAATCTTTTAATGTTGAACGACCATTGGCTTTTGAAAAGCCATGTAGGAACCTTCAAAAAATATTCTCAAAGTTGAGAACATCCTCCAAATATAAAGGCCACAACATTTGGTAATGTGAATAAGCTACTTTTTGCCTCTCAATAATCATAAAATCTTGAGTGACTTATTTATGGGTGGCTTCTACAGCGAAGAAGTGTGTCAAATGGTTCATCAGTGAACCATTAGTTAGAACCGTTAGATCAAAAAACTCACTCAATCTTATTATGGGGTAGCCATACCATGTCAGGTTCCCAACAACTCCCTTCTCTCACCTCTCTCTTTACTACGACTCCATTTCCTGCACGCATGAAGGTTCCCAATTGGAGAAGCTTGGCATCGCCCAAATTTCAAATAATCTCTGAATTTTTCATTTCAAGTAATGGTAGGAGGATTATTTGGTATTTCCGTTCTTAGTCAAATACTATATTCTTGACTTGAAAACCTGGACAAACCCACAAGACAAACCCAGAAAAAAAAAACCCCACCCAAAATTAACCCATCAAAAAACACAGATATCCAACACTAACTTTAGATCGGATGGGTTGGTTTTATTTACTGCATATGATTTTCTAGCTTCCAAGCAAAGACACAAGATGTATTCTTTAATTTTTTTTTTTTGGTATATAAATTTAATCGATAGTTTTGATAAGTGTGTCAGAATTCAAAATCCTTTCATTGTTGCCTCATCACATACTCACCTTTTTAAGTTTCTAAATGATAATAATTGACTTCAGTTTGGGGTTTTTACCGATTAATTGGGTTCATTTTTCTGGGTTTGTATTAGAATATCTTAGCAATGGTGGGCATGATGAAGACAAAGGAGAAATGGTGGTGACGTTTTCAGCGACTCACACCCAAAATAAGGTGTTCTTTTCCGATTTATGAGTATGGAGAAGAATAGGACTTTAGGGTGGCAGCTCTGGCAATGACAGCTCACACAATGCCCTGTTGGAGAAAGAAGGAGGAAAGGGAAGCAAGAGGAAGCATAAAAAATATTCAATACAAAAGGTGTATCATAAGATCTCATAGAACTACTTGATCCAATGACTATTAATCATGGTTTATCATGAACCACTTGATAACTAGTTCACTGTAAACGCCACCCTTATTCATGTTCACAATATCTAGGAAGTGTTTAAGTTTTACACATAAATTAAATTAAGGTCAAGAACTTCTAAAGATGGTAAAAATATTTTTTGTCGGTACACAAATGCGAGGGTACAGCAGTGTAGTATGGTATCCATATTATGTTTCAATGGAATCTTAATCATGCACTTTTGTATGGATGTTTACTAGTCATTAGTAGTTGCGTAATTTTGTCTTTTCTCTTGTATTAGATAAGTTTTTAAATTCATTATTTTTATTTTTAAGAATTAAATCATATTAAAAGGGACAATTGCTAAAAAGTACTAGTAATATTAAATTAGGAGGTAAAGTATTTAATTTAGAAAATTAAGATGAAAAATGCAATTACAATTATAGTTTATGGGGTAACGCGCATTTGACTGACCGGATGCCTTCCGAGCTCAAGAATTTAATGCACTCTAGTGACTCTCGTTCTTGATTAAATAAATAAGGGTTAGTGGATCCTGACCATCTGCGGTTGGTGTTTGCCTCCATTCATAATGCGTTGTCACTTGTCTTTTTTATATTTCAACAGTCCAACACTTCTCACAATGACATCTTATGCAGACAATTAGGGACAAATTACAAATTTATAACCGTCATGTTATATTTAATATTTAATTAAATAAATTTAATTATTGATTAAAATATTATGAAAATTTAATATTTTATTTGGTTGAATAAATAATTAAAAAATGAATATTAATTTTGGGATGTGGGAATGCGAGTAGAATGGAGTTTTGCCAAGTATAATTTCGCGACCAATATCTGCTGCTGCATCATGGCAAGGTGAGACAACACTTGTTTCCGTTTTAAGTTTTGGTAACGTTTAGCCTGGTCGCATGATTAGATGTGACCATCAAGGTGAAATAAATAAACCACCATAGATGTAATGTTAAAATAATGCAAGGGTCAGGATGTTATATGACCGGTGACATCTAGGTGGACCATGTATAGATGGTTCATGTGTTGATCAGTTGATTAACGATTAGATTTTGAAGGTCTATCAAATTTTATAATACACTACACACATCAAATTTCTTTCCCTTTCTCTCTCTTTTTTATAGTGTTATTAATTATGTTTGTTTAAGCTTTTCAGGATATCGTTTAAAAAAAATTATTTTTATGGGTAAAATAAAAAGCTATTTGTGTTAACTTTTTGGGATAAGAATCATTTTTTTAAAAAAAATATGATTTTTATGATGGTATATTAGAGATTATGTTTTAGAGATTTTTTAAAAAAGCAAAACCCAAGAGCCCTTTGTTACAGTTTTTTATTAAAAAAATCACTTTTTGTAAGTTAAAAATCATTTTTATTGTTATTTATTATGTTTGTTTCAGCTTTTCAAGGAAATCATTTTTATGGGTAAAATGAAAAGCTATTTTTGTTAGCTTTTTATGGGTAAGAATCCCATTCGTTAGAGTTCTTTTTTATGAAAAAATTACTTTTTTAAAGTTAAAAATCATTTTTAGTGCTATTAATTGTGTTTGTTACAGCTTTTCAAAGAAATCAATTTTATGGGTAAGATGAAAAGCTATTCTCATTAGCTTTTTATGGGTAAAAATCAATTTTTTTTAAAATGTTTTTACGATGGTAAACAAATACAAAATAGATTATGTTTTTCTTAAAAATCTCTAAAATACAACTCTAAAATCTTGAATGTCAAAATCACTTTTTTCTTAATTCAAAACAAGCGGGCCCAAATTTTTTTAAAAATAATTTTTATGATAGTAAACAAACACAAAATAGATTCTGGTTTTCATAAAAATCTATAAAATATAATCTCTAAACTTTTGAATATCAAAATCACTTCTTTCTTAATCCGTAACAAACAAGCCCTAAATTGTGTTTGTTTACAACTATAAAAATTGCTTTTAAAAAAATAATTTTTATCTTGTTACGATAAAACTACTTCTATGTGGTTGTATCCAAACAGGATAAACTCATTTTTTTTAAAAGTGATTTTTGTGGTCGTAAACAAACACAATTTATCTTTTATTTTTCTTAAAAATTTCTAAAAAAATAATTTTTAAATTATTTTTGATCAAAATCACTTTTGTTTAATCAGTAACAAATAGTCTTTAATTTTTTAATCCATAAAAAAACCTTTAATTTTTTAACTAGTCATTTTTTTTGTAGTTATAATGACAAATTCCAGCATTTATTGAAAGAGATTGGGTGGGGGAAGACGTAGATGTTACTCATTTTTTCCCAAATCATCTGAGTCATTGATTAAATCCAACGGTATATTATAAGTGGTTCACCGGTGAATCATATGGTGAGAAGTTCACCCTAAAAGCCACCATAGGCTATCGGTTTGTGAAATTTTGTGGGTAAGAAAAGATATTTGCACCGAGAGGTGTATAGATTGCTCAAATTACAATGATTTGAAAAATTTTAATTTGTTAAAAGTTGTGTCATTTGTAAAATGTATCCCGCAGCCAATTTATTTCACGTGGTGTATTCGATGGCCAAAGTTGTGTGAAGATATTGTATTTACTTTTTGGAGAGCAAGTTATTGTATTATTTGAGGAAAATATTAACATTTTTTTTGACTCAAAATGTCAACATTTACGAAACATGAATATTACTTTGGGTAAATAAAGTTATATTAAAAATAAATCATAAGAGGGTTTGGATTAGATGCAGTCAAAATTGGATGCAGTCAGTGCATCTGGACTGTTTGATCAAGATCAGGTGGTCTGCATATCAGCTGCACAAACCACGCTTTAAATAAAACATGAAATACAGGCCGTTTGATTTTGATCGGACGGTCCAGATGCACTGACTGCATCCAATTTTGACTGCATCTAATCCAAATCCGATTGTTTACCCTGAAATACGCATTGTGTCAAAATTTTTAGTAATTTCATTATTGAAGATTGAAGTAGTAACCAAAAACAAAAGAGATTTTCGTTAAGGATTAAAATAAAAGCTAGGATCCACATCCATATGTTTTTGTTGCTAAGGCAGTGCCATCAGTGGCGAACCTATGACCCTAGGTCAGTGGGTGCATAAAATTTAAAAATCATATTCCCTCTAGTCTCGTATATAAGCATTTTAGTGGGGTCAACACTTAATTTTTAGTGCCTGCTCTTTAGTGGGGTCAACGCTTAATTTTTAGTGGGGGCAAAAATAAATTATTCAATAATTAGTAAAAAATAAATCCACATGTATCCTTCTCTGCAAGTTAACCTTAATAATTGACCCAGGTGATCTAAGTTAGTTGACTCAGGTGTTCTCATTAATTTGACCAAAGTTAACTATGTTTTGTTGACCCAACTGATTTAGGTTAGTTGACCTGAGTTAACCTTAGTAGTTGACCCAAGTGATATAGGCTTGTTGACCTAAGTGATCTAAGTTAGTTGACTTGGGTGTTCTCATTAGTTTTTCCAGGTTAACTAGGTTAGTTGACCCAACTGATTTAGGTGAGTTGGCCCAAGTTAACGTTACTAGTTGACCAAAGTGATCTAAGTTAGTTGACCCAAGTGATCTAGGTTAGTTGACTCAGGTATTCTCATTAGTTAACCCAAGTTAACTAGGTTAGTTAACCTAACTAATTTAGGGTAGTCGACCCAAATTAACCTTAGTAGTTGACCCAGGTTAACAATAGTAGTTGACCCAAGTTAACCAGGTTTTTTAGGTTAATTGACAGAAGTTAACTAGGTTTTGTTGACCCAACTGATTTAGGTTAGTTGACCCAAGTTAACATTAGTATAGGTACAGATCTAAGAAAATCGACAAGTGCGGACAAAATCATATACTATAAATGTTTATATAAAAAATACGTCAATACATAAGTGATAAAATAATGATACGATCATTATCATTAAGCAAAAAATTAGAGATTACAAAAACTATAGCATTGTATACCCAAAAAATTGAAGACACCTCAACATCTACAAATTATTATTACGTTCTACGTGTCTTCATATTTTGAAATTATTGTATGATATTTTTATTTTCAATACTATCAAA
Source organism: Calophaca sinica (assembly GCA_037113605.1). Classification (NCBI taxonomy): domain Eukaryota; kingdom Viridiplantae; phylum Streptophyta; class Magnoliopsida; order Fabales; family Fabaceae; genus Calophaca; species Calophaca sinica. The sequence continues at coordinate 116,422,587 of CM073731.1, forward strand.
AATATCTTTCTCTATGTATATGAGCAAACAATTATTCAACTATTCATCTCCCATAAGGTTACACATTTGATTCTTCACAAAATTCATTGCAGAGAAATTTCTTTCATGCGTTGTAGTTGACACAAGCAAAATCAAAGCTAACTTCAGCATCTAACCCTCTATTAACCCACTTAGGCTAATGACCAAATACATAGTGCACATATATGAAATATGGTGTAAAAGAACCTTCTTCAAGCAACAAATGAATTGTAAATATAACCAAAAAAATAAAAGATTAAAAATGAAATAAAGAACATAGGAAAGGAAAGGTACCTGTAACAAAATATGAAGTTGAATATGGAGAGGGAATATTGAATAAGTAGAGAGAAGACAGAAATCAAGAGACAATGAGAAAAAGGAAGTAAAAAAATGTTGAGTTAGAGCTCTTGTGAAGTATTTGAGTTGATGGATTTTGAGAATGAAACAAAGTAAAGACTAGAGTAGAAACCAAAAAGTATTTTGAGAAGCAGAAATAGAGATACAGAGATAAAAGGGAATAAAAAAGATTTCTACTTTCTCTTAAAAAAGAGTAAACATGAGACAACACTTAAAAGATAATAGCTCGATTTCTATTTTTTTTCTCTTTAACGAGGTCAACACTTACTTTTTAGTGGGGGCAAAAATAAATTATTCAATAATTAGTAAAATAATAAATAATTTAGTGGATTAACTGTCCGCAATTTACTCTGTGTGTATCCGTCCCTGTCTTAGTAGTTTACAAAAATAAACGGACACAATTAGTTATGAAAAATATTTGTGCATAAAAATAATTAACTATACTTATGAATATAAATAAACAAATTTGACATGGATAATGGTTTTAAATTTAATAATTGGACACGGCATGTTGATGACTTGGCGTGTAGTTGAAACATTGAGACGTCTTGGTTTTAAATTTAATAATTGGACACGGCATGTTGATGACTTGGCGTGTAGTTGAAACATTGTGACGTCTTATCACGACAGTCAATCTGAAGGCATAAGGCATATTCCTTTAGGGTGTGATTGGTTCACGAGAAAAAATATGAAGAGAGAAAATAAAAAGAGAGAAAAATATGAGAAATTTGGTAGATTTTGGGTATTGATTGAAATAAGTGAAAGAGAAGAGAAAAAGAGAAGAGAGAAGTGTTGATTATTTTTTAAAAGACATTAATGTCCTTGACTAAAAATTTAAATAAGGAGAGAATAAGAGTAGAAGTGGTAAAAGGAAACAAAAAATGCAGCGCTGGTCATTTTCTCGCTACATCAGCGAAGAAATTTTTTTTGCGTGGGTCCCACGCTTATTTTTTCTTTCTACTCGTTTTCTGCGCGTTCTAATCGGACAAAAATATGATTTTTTCACTATTCTCTTTCGCATGATTCTCTCTCGCGCTGTTTCAACCCGTTCCAATCATAGGCTTAAAGCTAGCCTTTTGATACAACAATTGTAATTTCATTAATCTTGGGGCATATTTGTGTAAATAGTTGAAAACCAGACAAAACTTCTAATAACCGGTTTTGTCAACGTCCCCTTCGTGGTCACATCTAATAATATGACCAGGCTAAACGTCACCTTAAGTTTTAACCAACGAAAAATGTAGTAAATGGATCCTCTTTTTTCCTTGTGTCTCTCAATCACAATAAATAAGGGAATTGTTAAATGTGCCCGGCATTTTGCTGAGTAGATCCAAGGTTTGACAAAAATACTCTTAAAAAAATGCAAATAAGAAAAATAAGCGCAAATAAGCTATTTGTGCGTATACAAAATTTTAAAAAAATGACACGTATAAATAGCTATTTATACGTGATAAAAAAATATTAGAATTTTGACGCGCAATAAACTATTTGTGTAGGGTAAAAATTTAATTTTTTTTATGCTACACAAATAGTTATTTATGAGTGTTGAAAAAATTTAAACACGTGTAAATATTAAAAAAGTGTAATCGCAAATAGGCAATTTGCGTGTTGAATGCCGTGTCCACGCGTGATATTTGCGTGTGTAGTTGCGTAGACTTCTTTTCTTCGCGTGATATTTGCGAATGGCCTGTGCAGAGAAAAGAAAGGGAATTAAATGGCTGCACATCTTTTCACACTGCTCAAATAGAAAATAGCTACTATTTGCGAATGGCCTGCACCTTTATTATTATTATTATTATTATTATTATTATTTTGATAACAAATGGCCTGCGCATCTTTTTGCACTTCCTTTTTTTTTATAACAAATATGCTATTATTAAGTTTTTTTAATAAACACTCGCAAATATGCTATTTATGCATATTAAAATTTTAAAATTCTTTCACGTATAAATATGTTATTTGTGAGTATTTAAAAAATACTCGTAAATATGCTATTGGCACATGTTGAAATTTTGAAATTCTTTCACACGCAAATATGCTATTTGTAATGTACAGATAATTTTACCAAGAATATTTTTGTTATCTCATAAAAATATTAGATGTACCAGCAATTTATTGGGCACATTTAACGATTCCCACAAATAATCCAAAAAATGTGGGTCAACAGCACTTGATTTTGTTGATAACATAAAAAAAACGTAAAACTGAAATTTATTGCTTTGGCCGGTTTTAGTTAGTTTATTTGAACATCAACTTGGACTTTAACTCTTAAATATATATAATACAAGTGATATAAAAATAAGAGTTAAGTATGTTTTTTTGACGGGGTTAAATATATTTTTACTCTTTATAAAATTAGAGTTTTTTAAATTTAGTCTTTAAAAAAAAATTATTCCTTTTTAATCCCTATTTTGAAACTTTTTTACAAAATATAAGTGCTTTAAGTCTCTTTAGGACTAAAAAAATAATCTCTATAAAAACAAAATAGGAACTAAGAATGAATAAATTTTTTTTAGAGACTAAATTTAAAAAATCTTAGTTTTATAAAAACTAAAAACATATTTAACACTGAAAACTAAAAATAAGGCAAACCCATTTTATAGCAGCTTTGTTTTAGTCCACTCGTATTTGCCAGCACTTCCCTCTTACCTGAGCAATGGCAGAAGCAACAAAAAGGTACCCCTTTTTTTCTTGGCCTCCCTTTCTTCATCAAAGTACCCTGCATGCAATTAACCACCACAAGCTTCACAACTCATAATTTTATATTAACTTGTTAAACTGGTTTCTAGGAATGCGGTTGTCACAGGGGCAAATAAGGGAATAGGATTTACAATATGCAAGCAATTGGCTTCTAAGGGGATCACTGTGGTGCTAACAGCAAGAGATGAGAAGAAGGGTCTAGAAGCTGTGGAGAAACTGAAAGAGCTTGCTCTTCCTGGCCTTGTGGTTTTCCATCAACTTGATGTCACAGATCCTGCAAGTATTGGATCATTTGCAGATTTCATCCGGAACCAATTTGGAAAACTTGACATTTTGGTAAGAAAATTCAAATTTCTCTTGTCTTTTGCTTTTTTTATGTTTGTAAGATCTGCTCATCAACCTTACCTATTTTTATTTTATTTTTAATCTCTACATCATATACTATATTTAGAGTGAATTATCAATTTATTACTTAAATAAAATTGGAAGGATTATTAGTCAATTTGGTTCTTGAAATCAAAGAAATTTTAAAATGATTTCAGATATTGAATATTCTCGATCATATTATATTAGACAGTTACATGAACTAAATTGATCAACTCAAAATGACTTATACTACAACAACAACAACAACAACAACAAAGCCTTTTTCCACTGAGCGCTACCATACTGATCAAACGACGCCATACTTGCCTATCACGAATCATATCAATAAATAAACCATTCACTTCAAAGTTCTTCGATAGCTTCACTTATGGGCTTTTCCGCCTCTTCCTCTTCCTCAAGAACCTGATCGACTCCATCCGATCAACTCTCCCATCGCCGACCCACCGATCTCTCCAAACATGCCCAAATCACATCAACCGAGATTCAATCATCTTTTCCACAATAGCCACCCCCACTCCTTCTTCCGATACTATCATTCCTGATCTTGTCTCCGCCTAGTCTCATACTCATCCATCAGAACATCCTCATCTCTCGCTACCTTTAGCTTAGTCCTCGTGTCGACCTTTCGCCTTCAACATTCACCCCATACAACATCGCAGTCTAACTGCTGGTCCGATAAAACTTACCTTTAACTTGAGTGGGACCTTGTTATCACATAAAACACCGATGCCTTCTCCATTTCAACCACCCCGCTTGAATTCGATGGTTCACATCACCCTCTATTTCTCCGCTGCTTTGTACCCAGGTATTTAAACTTAGTAACTGTGGTATGATATGGTCCCCAACTTTCACCTTATACTAGGAGTGTTTTGCCTTCTACTAAACTTGCATTCCATATACTCCGCCTTACTCCTACTCAAGTTTTAACTGTGTCTCCAAAGCATTCTCCAAGTCTCAATCTTCTCATTTATCTCTTCTCTTGATTCCCCGACTAGGACAATATCATCCGGCAAACAAAGATCCATCGGGTGTTAGCTCTTGATGTGTCCTGTGAGCACATCTAAGACTAATGTAATGATAGTGGCTTAAAGCCGACTGGATGCATCCCTATAAGGATCGGAAAATCTTCTCTCGTGGATCCGCTGAGTCCTCACATTAGTAGCGGCATCATCATACATATCCTCGATGGCTGATATAAGCCACGTGAACCTTTTCTTTTCTAAAGCTTCACAAGATCTCTCTAATCCTCCCAGATCGCCTTCCACGAGCCGACACACAAGTAGATTGCCTCCATAGTCGATCTTCGTGCATAAACCAAAGATTCTTCGTGAATGTAAGTTTCTTTTTCAACCTCTTTCTCAATCACTTTTTCCCATAGCTTCATAATATGACTTATAAGTTTAATCCTCTATAATTAGCACCATTTTGTATGTCTCCCTTGTTCTTATAAATCGATTAAAGTGCTTCTCCTCCATTCATCCGACATTTTCTTGGATCAAAAATCTCATTAAACAACTCGTGAGCCAATGAATACTCGTATCTCTCAGCTCTTCCAAACCTCAATCGAATATTGTCCGTCCGAACGCTTTGCCATTGTCCATCCTTCTAAAGCCTCTTTAACTTCACGCCTTGAATTCCTCCGATAAAAGGTATAGGTTCGTCCTCCTCTAAAGTGCATAAGACATTGTAGTACTTAAGAAGTTCCATGGCCCTCGTTGAATAAACTGCGGAAAATACTTCTTTCCATCTATCTTTGATATCCTGCTCCATAACCAATACTTTACCCTCATCGCCCTTAATACATTTCACGTGATCCAAATCTCTCGCCTTCCTTTCCTACTCGCAAGCCTCAGAATAGATTTTTCTCCACTTTCGTGCCTAAGGATTGATAAAACCCTTCATAAGCTTTAGATCTCGCTTCACTCACCGCCTTTCGGGTCTCCTTCTTAGCTTCCTTGTAATTATCCCGCTTTTCCGTGATTTTTGCACAATGACCAAGCCTTAAAACATTCCCCTTTCGACCTTAACTTTCACTTTCACACATTATCATTCCACCACCAGGATTCTTTATCCCCATGACCAAAACCTCTGATTCCCCAAAGGTCTCTTTTGCCATCTTCCCCGAGCCTCTCACGCCTTGCTCCACACATGACATCAAGCGCCACCGCTTGCCTCTCCGTAAAACCTCCTTCCAGATCTTGCGCTGGAAGATCATATGTTTTTCACCCTTCATTCGCCACCATCCGATCCTTGGAACTTTATCGTGACATCTTCTTCACTCTCTCCCCTTAACTCGTATACATCCATAACCAAGACTCTATGTCGAAAGTAAATAAGCTCTCGCCGCAGATAACCTTACAAACCATACAAATCTTTCTATATGCTTTCCTAATAAGGAAGAAATCAACTCGAGAGCTGTGCTTCACTTTCAGTACGTGATGCAGATGCTCTCTCGCTTCTTAAAACATGTATTGGTTATAGTGGAGATCAAATGCCGAAAAATCAATGATAGATTTATCCTCAAAGATTTACCTCCCTATGCCAAAATCTCCATGCACACTCATAGCCTTCAGACGTCCGCCTAACGCATATTTAGATCCCCTAGGAAAATCTTCTCCTAGTGGTATATCCCGAATCTGACTTTCTAAATCCTCCCAAAATTTTACCTCGATGTGCTCTTCCAATCCAACCTGAGGTGATGACACGATCACATTAAAGGTATCATGTTCCACAACAAACTTTAGAGCTAGGAACCGATCTCCTATCCTTTTTAACATCCACAATGTCCTTCTTCCGCATCTTGTCAATAATTATGCCCATACCGCTTTCTAGATTTAGTTTTGCCAAGATACCAAAGCTTGAAACCCGAGGTGTCTAATTTCTTTGCCTTTTTCTCCCACTCCATTTAGTCTCCCTCAAGGCACATAAAATTGATCCTCCTTCTGATCATAGTGTCAACTATTTCCATAGATTTACCTGTAAGAGTGCCAACATTCCAAGTTCCAAAACTAATCCTCCTCTCGTGAACTAGCTTCTTTACCCACACCGCTCACAAAAATGTGGGAACCCTTGCTCATTTTTCATCGCATCCAGGCGGCGATACAATGCTCTAGCTCATCGGGACATCAGATCGAGCGATACAAATGCTAAGCTGGGCAACGACCTAGCATTAACACTATTCCATCATTGATCCATATCATGAGATTCGACTCAGTTTTACGTTGGCTGTCGACTGCCTAACACAACCCTCTCCCTTTATCCAGGCTTGGGACCGGCTATGCATACCAAAGCATACATAGGCGGGATTAACTCAAAATGACTTATATGATCGAAATTTTTTAATTTCAAGGATCGATTCGTTTTGAATGACCATAAATATTTGAAACTTGGAATTTTGTCTAGATAAACAATGCTGGAATTGGTGGAGCAGATGTGGACAGTGAGGCTTTGGCTGCTGCTAATGTTGAGGTATGATTTATTTTCCCCTTCATGTGTTTTACCCCAAAAGCTGAGGCAGTTTTACTTAAAATTAGTTTGAGAAGTACTGTAATTCTTACTTAAACACAGTCTATTAAGTACTAACTCTTAATCCAGCTTTTGGTTGATTCTGTTTGTAGACACCGTAATCACGCAAAAATGGCTTTAGTTTGAGAATGATTTCTAGTACTGGGGAAATGAAATTTAGTGTAGTTATCAGTGCATTCATTCAATTTTGAGAATGATTATTTGTATTGAATATTGTTAACCAATGCCAAATGGAAAAAGAAGATAACAATTACTACATTTTGAGTATAATCTCCGGAGATTGAATGAATAGATTCCTTTCATAGCACTAAACAGAATTTTTCACTAGCTTCCTAGTGGTTCATGTAACCAGCATAGTTCTGTTACTAATGCAAATTATGTTCCCCATGTATGAAGAAAGAAATTGAATTTCTTGTTTTTGGTTGCAGGAAAATGCTGATCGTATTGATTGGAGTAAAATACTAACTGAGAGCTATGAATTAACTGAAGCAGCTCTTAAAACAAACTACTATGGAGCCAAAGAATTAACTAAAGCACTTATTCCCCTTCTCCGGTTTTCAAGCTCACCCAAAATTGTCAATGTTTCCTCATCCATGGGAAAGCTTGAGGTATATATGTGATACTAAGAATTACTTTTGCTACCCACTTTGGGGCAAATTCTACTCTCGGTGGACCGGTACTTGAAAATCGTCCGAAACTCCAGCGACGATTGACGCCCCCCAAAAGCATAAGTTCACGGTCCTCTTCGTCCTCACGGTTGAGACAGTGACCTGATCGCTGTCAGTTAGACAAAAACAAGGGAAAAGGGAAAACGAACATAAATTGAGTTTTGAGGCACTCATATTCGTTTCGGTTGAGACAGTGACCTGATCGATGTCAATTAGATAAAAACAAGGGAAAACGAACATGAATTGAGTTTTGAGGCACTCATATTCGTTTTCCCTTGTTTTTGTCGAACCAGCACCAATTAGGTCATCGTCTTAATTAGCCATGAGGACAAGGCAGACTGTGAGCTTCTATTTCTGGGGGCGGCATCGGTCGTCGTTAGAGTTTCGAACGATTTTCAAGTACTTATCAACCGTGAACTATTTATCAAGGTAGTCCACCATAGAAGCTCCCCCACTTTGGTAGTTTATTTGGAAACTTTTGGAAATTTTCTAAATTAAATGGTTCATTACTTTGATTTGAAGTATGATATTTCACTTTGATCTATTGACAATTCAAGATGATGCTTACTTTTTCATGCAATTTTTTTTTACAGAGTATTCCTAATGGATGGCCTAAAGAAGTACTAAGTGATGTTCAAAACCTTAATGAGGAGAAGATTGATGAAGTTTTGAATGAATTTCTAAAGGATTTTAAAGAGGGTTCACTAGAAACCAAAGGCTGGCCTCTTAATATGCGTGCATATGTTCTCTCAAAAGTTGCTCTAAATGCCTACACAAGGATTTTTGCCAAGAAATACCCATCAATCTGCATCAATGCTGTTTGCCCTGGCTATGTGAAAACTGATATAAACTATAATAAAGGTATTCTAACACCTGACGAAGGTGCTGAGCCGATTGTGAGGTTGGCATTGCTACCTCATGGCAGTCCTTCTGGCCTCTTTTTCATTAGAGGGGAAGAGAAATCATTTTGATCAAGGATTAATTGTTATTATTTATTTATTTTGATTGAAAGGATTAATTGTTATTAGAAAACAAAGCTCTCAGTTAATGGAATAATATATCTTGAGTCATGCTTTAACCTATTTTTCATTTAAGACTGTACGTGGATAATGTAATTGCATTAATGTTCTGAGCTTGTCTTATATTCTTGTAGATAAATGATTGTTTAGTATGAAAATAATCGAAAGAAATTCGCAAAATAACTATATGGTGGGTTTTATCTTTTTTAAAAAAGCAAATATGAATAAAAAAAACCTTTGACGAAAATCATGTTAATTAGGTGGTCAACCTGTTAGAATTTCATAAAAAAATGTTTCGTGCAAACAAACATTTTTATAAACAAGTTATGTTGACATTAATGTGTTTAAGTATGTTTGATTTGTGCAAAATAGGATAGATGTATGGAGGGGAGTTATGGGCCGAAAACAAATATTTTGTATTAAAGTTTGGCCCCTGCTACCTGCACCCCCATTTTTTACACACGCACCCCTAGCTACTTCCCTATTTTCAAATGAAATCTCTAAACTAACTCCCCCAATCCCTTTCCATGTCCCTCGTCCCACATAGGGATGACAATTTCTTCCTGTGTGGGATCTCATGAGGCCTCTATTCGGGGCCCCGTGGGTGGGGAATTTTTCCTGGGGAGACGAGACGAGAGAAAATCCCCATGAATCGAGGCGGGGAGAGGATCACACCTCAAGTGGTCCCCGAACATATTACATAACTATCCCTAAAAAATACATATATATGTATTATAATGATTTGTTTTTTGGTCTTTTTATGTCTTTTTTAATTTTTAGAAACTATAATGTTTTAGTAAAATAAAACAAAAGAAAGGTCATCACTCATCAGATTCACAAATCATGATCATAATGACTTCATATGTTGGACTAGACATGGAAAATTGATTTTGATATTGTAATTTTGAAACTTTTTCATACTTTTATATTTTTTTCAATTTTATTGAATTTAAGGATTTTTTTTTTAATTTTCGGTGTCCCCGTGGGGACCTGCGGGGATCTGTGGGGACGGGGATGGGGGAGAAAAACCCCCCATGGCGGGGATAGGGGACGGGGACGGTGGGAAATCTGGGGGGCGGGGCGGGGGAGCACTCCCCGGTACCGCCCCGCCCCGTTGCCATCCCTAGTCCCACACCCTCAATTTTCATCATTACGATTTGAGTTGTTTTGATGACTGAAATGATATTTACATATGTGTACTTATGTTGCTTTTGAGTTGGGCTATCATTGGAAGCGTAATTATTGAGTTTTAAGGGTGCTGAGAACTCTCATTTTTTGTCCCTGATTAATTTTCCACTATCTGAATCGATTCATAGGCTTGGTGAATCGATCCAGAGAAGGAAAATCTGAGTTATGCGTTTCGTTTCTGCAAAACTGCGCTTTGGGCCAAGGTTTTGAAGCCCAATTGGTCTTTCTTTCTCCTAAAACCCTAGTTTTCTCCTCACTCACCTGTTTTCCTCACTTATCTCTCTTTCTAAAGCTTTCTCTCTCAAAGTTATACCTTCTCTCCAAGGATTGATCATCTTCTACCATTTCCATGTCTCATACGAGTACTTCGTTGGAATCCCCTATTCGTTCTCTACACTTTGGGTCCTAGAAATTTGAATTTTGAGTTCTTCTCTAGAGGCAAGGTCCTAAGCCCTAGAGATCCTTTTGGTGTCTTAGGGATTTTGAGGAATTCCATTAATCTTGGTACCTTTTGTGTTTTTTATGTTTGTTGGATGACAGAAGCCTCAGAAATCGAATTTCTTCCTCACTCTTTTGGGTGATTTCATCATTTCTAAGTAAGGGGGAGTTTATCATGGATTATGGGTAATGGAGAGGATGATCTGACGGGGATGGCCATAGACCCCTGTTGTATGCATTTTTATCATGTGATTTGATGAATTTTGTGTTGAATTTTATGAATGGCATGTTAGGGTTTATGACCTTTTATGTTTGAATATGATGAAAACCTAGACTCTCAATGATAATTGTGTTTGGATGGAATCATGATGAATTATTGATTGATTGGATTTGTTGATATGTGAATTGTAATGAAATGCCATGAATTATGATTTTCCCCTTAAATGATGGATTTAATTGATTAGAAAATCCTTGTGCTATATGGGAGGTTGAGCCTTTGCTGATTGATAGGATTATAGGTATTAAAATTTGTACTTATGCGAGTTGATGAGCATTAAGGGACTATAATGATAGAAAATCCTGCATAACATTTTGAAGAGATGAGCACTTTGATGGTTTGTATGAGTTTAGAGGACTGATTATATGAATTAATGAGTGTTTGGTGGTTTAGCATGATGAAACATGGGCATTTGAATTACAAACATTAGGAAACCTCAAACTTGATGGAATATCGATTAGAATAAAAGTAGGATTGAATTCCTTGAACCCCAAAACCCCTCTTTCAAAAACCCGTTTTTCTGCTGATTTGACTTCATGAATTGATTCACAAGTGCTATGAGTAAATTCACGGCATCATGGAAACCCAAGATTTTGATTCTCTGACTACTCTAACGAGTCACCGGACATTATCAAGACTAGTGAGAGTGTGATGTAACATAAGTATTCACCAGAGAGAGGTGAGCTTTTCTCATGGTAACATAATATGTACTCCTCGTTACTTTCCTAAGTAAATAATTGGTTGGATCTACATGCATATGGAGAGAGCGGAAGAGATTGCATCACATAATCATGCATTATACATGCATTGTTTTGTTGACTTGGTTATGCTAAGTTTGTTGTTTCCTTGTGTGTGAATCGTCTTATAGCTATTTTCTTGTCTTATACATAATTTCATGAGTATTCACCCCTTCTTGTGTATTTCTCTAGACTTGTGATGTGTGTGTGAGCAAGATTCTCAACCTAAGGCTTAAGAGTGATGTGGATGAAGATCTGCTTTCTAACAGCGGCGACTTTAGTATTTTATGATTGCTTTATGAAATTGGATTTGAATTTGTTTTGTTTATTAATGTATTTGACTGAAAGAGATTTAGTTTATGGCTCTGAGACACGTGACATGAAGATGAGTTATTATGTTATTTTATTTTAAAGTATTTAAGTTATGAATATTTTGAAAGTTTTGGAATTATTATGAATATTTGAAGTGTGGTTGTTTGAAAACTCTGCTTTTTCTTCTTCTGAAAGTCAATATTATTACTATTTTACTATAATATTGGTATACGGGGCCATGGGTGTCACAACCGCCCCTACCCGCACCCCCATTCATCCCTGCGCTTTCTCGCCACTTAATTTTTTTTTGTTTTTTCCCTTATCGAAAACTAGTTTTTGGAAAGGGAAAAAACTAGTTTTAAAATATTTGATACTTCATCAAATAACTTCAATTCAACATATAATACACGTTTTAAAATACATGTAAAATGTTGACCATATGATTACATAGCTATCGATGTCCAATTCATATAAAATTCGATATACATGATCATTAACATAATATGACGATATTCAATGGTTGAATTGATAAAAATTAATGTCTAAAAAGAGATATTAAGCGGAGTAATTCAAACAAGAGTTACTCTTGGAGTAACTTGATCTCTCTGCCTTCTTTATGACATTAAATAACAAGAAATTTACTTTTCGATTGCTATAAAATAATAACTAATTTAAACAATTTGAAATTTTGAAATTAATATTTAATTACCACATAATGACATTTAATTAGAAATTTATTTTAGGACATGAAATTACCACTCAAACTATAAGAAAAACTTAGCATACATGATTGGGGCTTAGAGTCTCTTCCCTCCCTTTGTGGAGGTTTCCCCCATCGATTAGGGCTAGCTTGGAGTTGCGCTTCCCTTCTCCCTCGCCTCTGTTGCGAGATGGCCGCCATGGCTTGTTCTGTTTTGCACGCCACCTCTATGTGGCCTCCTTTCTTGGTGCCTCTGCCATCAACCACCATAGTCCCCTTGCCATCTTCCTTCGAGGTCTGTTTCCACCAGTGGAGCACCGATCCTACACCCAAGCTTCACCATGCCCAGGTCAAGCCAACCATCGTGAATCTGGATGATTCACCATAACCACCATCCCACCGTCAGTCTCTCTTCCACCTAGTTGGGGTTTGCACTCTCACTGAAGGTTTATTCCTATCGCCACAGCCTCGGTGCCATTTCCTCAACTCCCCCATCCCTACATAGTGGCTTTTCGTGTTTTCACCTACAACTGTCACGCCTTCTCCTCTGGGGAAGCGACCCCAACCTGAATCGTCGCCGCTAAACAAAGTGTCAAATCTAAAGGGGGCTTCCTGTCTCACAAGCCTAAGAAGCTTCTGGCCACAACATCCACCAGTCGCTCCTCCTCTTACTGATATGGACCCCATTCGCCCTCCTCGTAAGCCACCAGATATAAGTACAAAATTTCAATTTGGTAGTGCTACTGAGAGTGCCTCTGTGGACTTTATTTTGTGTGGATTGATGTTAAGGTTAGATAAGTTAAAGAGTGCACATGAGGTGTTTTCTGTAAAACCCAAAGAGAGTTAGGAATCTTGGGATATTTTAGGGCTTGCGGACCTAGCAAAGGCTGACACCAGTTTCAATGTCTACTTCATGTTTCATTTGTCTTCTGAGCGCAGGTTTATTTTGAACAAATCTAGGACCACCTATAGTCGAAATGTGCCTGCAACAATCAAAGAAATGATTCGTAACTAGATAGAGTTAAAGGCTGTTGATCCTCAATTCTACCTTGCCATTGACCGTGAGTGGAAGATCTTGATTGGTTGGAGTTTAGGACCTAGATATTGGATTGGAAACGCTTCTTTGGCTTCAAAAAACCCTATGAGTATTAGTGCTCTTGGCTTGATTAGCTTAGCTAATAGTCCTTGTTCTAAAATGTGGAACGGAAATGTCCCAACATGACTTGCTCAATCTATGTGTACTAGTCCTTGCTTTAATTAATGAATGAGATTGTTTTACGAGTAGTGCTATTTATTACGAATCAAATAGTGCAAGAAATGCAAGAATGTCAACGTGCAAAATTTTTAAACAATGGAGAAATTATTATTTCCGTGTTGCATGAAAAACACCGATGGAAAGTACAATGAGGGATAACTTTGTATCTTTTCTTGCGGTTAGTTTTCGTAAAATGAAGCATTTTCCTTGTTTTACCGTAAAAAAAAAAACAAAAAAACAAACTTAGTATACAAGTATAAGACCTATTAGACTATATGAAAATGGATGTTGTACAATAAAGAATCAAGAATCGTAAAGATACTGATATATTAATTACTAAACACACAAGACACCCAAAATCGTCATGTTTCCTCGCATACCATGAGTTTAGTAATGTTTCTCCCAAACAAACTCGTTGCTAGCTATGTTCATTCTGGTGACAATTTATGCTCTCTATGTGTTGAGACCATGCGAATGATGTCCACTGTTACTTGATACTCTATCCTTGTCGCATTTGTCAAGAAATTTCGAAATTTTAAACACGCTCACCAATTGTTTGAAAAACAATCTCAAAAAACCAAACACTGTTTCATAAAATATTGATCAAATTACATAAGATCTCTTTTTGCAATTTTAAAACATTTAATTTGGGTAACCTACAATAATAGATAAAATTTTAGTACGCATTGTGCAACACCAAATATAGATGTCCCCCATTAATTGAGTGTAACAAAGCGATATACATTAATACATGGATGCGAACTTTTATTCTCTCTAGTGCAATACATAAAGAAAAATTTCAATACAAAAATAATTGTTTTCAGCCTATAATTCCCTCTATATATCCATCCTATTTTGCACAAGTCAAACATATTTAACACATTAATTTCAATATTTATAGAATTTTTTTTTTGAACAAATGACTTTTTATGAAGTTCTAATAGGACCAACTAATAACATAATTTTCGTCAAAGGTTCTTTAATATTTATATTTAATTTCATCATATCTTTGTTTTTTGAAAAAAGCATAGCAACCCCATGCAGTGATATGTGTGAATTTCATTTGATTATTTTTGTACTAAATAGTCATTTATCTACAAGAATGTAAGGCAAGTTCAATACATTAATGCAGTAACATTATTGCTTAGACGCATAGTCTTACATGAAAAACAAGGTGATGGAAAACCACATTGTGAGACAGACCAAGGTGTTTGAGTTTATCAACAGCTTCAAGACCCCTTCTCTCATCTCTTGCTGTTACAACCACCGTGATTCCTTTAGAAGCCAACTGCTTGCATACCTCAAATCCAATTCCTTTGTTTGCTCCTGTCACAACCGCATACCTAGAAACCATTTCAAGACAAGCAGTTAATGGAAAAGAAGCATTAATTTGAAGGCGACAAATTCTAGGGTGGGAAAGTGTCGCATGTGGTATCATGTGGTATACGGTGGATAGATACTTGAAAATCGTTCGAAACTCCAACAACGACAAATGTCGTCCTCGTATGTAGCAGTTCACGGTCTTCCATGTTTTCACGACTGAGACGACAATTGGTGCTGGTTCGACAAAAAAAGGAAAAACGAACATGAGTGACTCAAAACTCAACTTATATTTGTTTTTTCTTGCTTTTGTCGAATCAACACCAATTAGGTCACCGTCTCAATCTTGAGGACGTGGAGGACCATGAGTTTCTACTTCCCCACCCTAGCAATTGCTTAATTTCCAACCAGTAATTTTAAATATTGTACATGTACATGAGGAAAGCTGAAGAAACAAGTACCTCTTTGTTGCTTCTGCCATTGGTTATTATTGGAGAAAAATCACGACACTATGGGGATGAGGGAAGGAAACAGGTAATTTTTTTTATAAGCAAAAAGCTTTATTAAAGGAGTACAAAAGGTACTCCAACCCGAAACAACATGGGGGTGCCTCATTAAAACTTCCCACATTAAAACATCCCAAGTCTAAAACCCAATGGAAAAAAGACCAAGGGAGGAAAAAGAGTACACCAACCATGGAATACAATCATCATTTCCTTTAAACAGTAAAACAAAAGCACTGTAGCATGTATCAATTATTTAGGTGCAGCCACGCCATCAAATAGGAGAATCTGCTCCACGTTCCACCCCGCCATGTTGTTGCCAACCCACCTTAGCAAGCCTTGTTCAGAAATCTGTTGTTGTCACCAACCAATTTCGATCATATCAGCAAGCTGGACAGCAATGTTGACTCTTGCCAAGCTGTGTGGAGAGCCTCAAAACACCCCAAAAGGTTCACACACCAGTCAGAAAAATTCAATCCCAACCTACATCCTTCCTTGTACATGTACCAATTCCATAAGAGTTGCTTCACCTGTGCTAATGTAGCAGAAAATTCAGCAGCCCCACCTTGAAACATAATCTTATTTCTTAACAACCATATAGACCAAACCACAGCTCCCCAAATTAGATACCTCAATTTCCTGACAGCTTTTCCTTTGAATAACTCACCAAAATGCAGAAAGTTTTCCACAGTATTCAATTGCCAATCACCATCACAGCCCAACCAAGCAAATATTGAGGTCCACGTATTATAAGAGAAAGGACAAGAAAAGAAAAGATGGCTCACCGATTCATCTTCACGGAAGCACAGGACACAGCGCGAGTTATGATTAGCGTCCAAGACACCACGGTGCAAAAGTGCATCACGCGTGGGAACACTTCCGAGCAACATTCTCCAAATCAGAAACGAGACTTTAGAAGGGATAGAAGTGCACCATAAACTTTTAAAAGCCTTGGACAGATTATCATCCAGCTGAACATCATTATCACCAACCTGAGACAAAAAATGAGCATATGCCAACTTGACTGTAAGCATTTTTGAGCAATCTTGCATCCAAACCCATCTATCAGCATGTAAAGATGATGGGGATAATCCTAACAGCAATGCTTTTAAATCCCCTGCTTGTTCCTCTTCCCAAGCATGTTGGCTCCTTCTCCATTCCATCTTCCACTCCCAAAGAGCCATCAACCCACACCCCACTTGCAGCAACCGAGGCCTCCTTATTTGTGGATAGCTGATACAATCTTGGGAACAAATCCTTGAATTTAGAGGTGCCTACCCATTTATCTTCTCAAAACATGGCTCTATTTCCACTACCCAATTTCAAATGTACAGCGTTACTAAACCAATGGTGCTGCAAAGTAACAACGTCCCTCTACCAAATAGAAGAGTGTCGCGGTATAGGACCTCTCTCTAAGATTGCATTCGACAAAGATCCGTATTTTTGCGACAGAAAATTAAACCAAACAGCCCCAATATTATTAATGCAACGCCACTTCCATTTAGCCAACAAACTAGTGTTAAAAAGCTCCAAATTTTTAATCCCCAACCCTCCCTCCTCTTTGGGCCTGCAGACCTTACTCCAACTCACCCAACATATTTTTTGGCTTTCAGTGTTTCCTCCCCATAAGAAATTTCGCTGAATACTAGTGAGGGTGTGCAATACCTTTTTTGGAGCTTTGAAGAAGGAAAAGAAGTATATAGGCAGACTTGACAGTACCGAATTGATAAGAATTTGAAGTTTTCAGAGGATTGAGTTATATATGTTCGGAGTCCTCTATAGCTTTTATAGATAATTTGCTATTGAGCATTGCATTGATCTATTATTGTTTTCTTCAAAAGCAAAAGGGCTGCTACTAATAATTAATATAAAATCAGAAAGCTAAATACTGATGGAAGGAACTAGGAAGCATGTCCATGGAAGCACCAGTACAAATAAAATAATTCCTGTAATACACTTTAATTTTTCCATGCATACATCACTGCTCATGTAATGTCATGTCTTCTTGAATTTATGTTGTTTTAGATCTTCCATCATTGCAAGCGTCGTATGTGTTGGCTGAAATTAAACAACTTTTGAAACCATATTTTCTTGACATGTGCGACTTTAGATGTCTAAAAACTTGTAACTTTTTATTTTATTTTTTTTATTAGCTCTCAAGAGATAAGATTAATAGGTTTAAGTGAAAATACTCCATGGGTATGTTCTCCTCTGTGTGAGGAGCCTTGTGTTCTCTCTTTGTGAGAAGTGTTCGTGTTCCATGCTTCGTTGTGGGTTCTATACAAATTTATGGAGGTCAATCTGGTGGATCTGTCACTAGTAGATGAAGAGGAGGAAGGTTTAGTGTTTGGGACAGCAGAGGATGCTCCTGCACGTGAATCCAACCTCCAATTGTGCTTAATCAGGAGATTCTTAACAAATCGTTTCAACATGATGAAGGAGCGCATGGCAAATGTGTAGCAACCAGGTATGGGAATCACAATCTCTGAAACAGAAAAAGGTCTTTATTTGATTCAGTTTTAATTATCACAAGTTGGATATGGAGAGGGTTGTCAATATATGGAGGTGTCCCTGGTCTTTTGATAATCATTTATTGATTTTGGGAAGGATCCAGTTGGGAATGGTTCTCAACAATATACCATTATTCCATGTGGCTTTTTGGGTGCAAGTTCATAATCTGCCATTGGGATTCATGTCTGCTAATGTTGGTAAACATCTTGCCAACTATATAGGACAATTTATCGCGTATGATCAGACCAACGGTCATAGTTTATGGAGAAAGTACATGCGCGACTCAGGATGTTGATCGATGTTCGGGTGCCTCTGAAGAAGGATCAAAAGATTAAATTGCAGGGAGGATACTGGAGTACAGTATCCTTCAAGTACGAACGATTAGGCACTTTCTGTTTTCTGTGTGGATGGCTGGGTCACAGTGACAGCTTCTGTACGCAGCGGTTTACAATGGATTCAGACAGTGGTGAGCGAAGCGTGGCTGTCGAGTGGAGCTTAGAGATGATATGAGGAGACAGAATGAAGGTGGAGGTAGTCGTTGGCTGAGGGAGCACGACGGCGGTAGGGTTGGCGCCGGTACACAAGTGCCATCTCAATCGGCCCGCAATCATTGCACCGATCCGAAGAATGCGTCGACAGATTTGGGAAACGGCAGCAAAAATCTCGCAAATGAGAGTTCAATGGCTGCATCAGTTACGCAACCAATTATTCAATTTGTGGGTAACGTTTCTGCTATTAATATGAAGAAACCGGTTAAGGAAAATGATGCTAGTGACAAGGAATTGATTATGGGTATTAAAGGTTAGGGGCCGGCAAGTGGTTCAGGAAAATCAAGCCATTATTCTGGCGGTTCCCAACCTTTAATTGTGGATAATTCTTTGATAGCAAATCTAGTGCGTGACGTTGTCCTTTTTGATGCGGCAATTAATGACGTGAATAAACAAGGTATTAAAATCGGACCAGGAATTGAACCGGAAAGGGCCTCGGTTTAGGGTTCTGGGTTCAGGGTTTTTGGGTTCGACCGGGGTTGGACCGGGGTCGAACCGGGTTCGATTAAATATTATTAAAAAAATATTTAATACAATATATAAATAAATAATAAACAAAAAATAAACTGATATTCATAACTTCACACCATAAAAATTATACTTCACTTAATATTTTCTTAATAAGTCGACATATAACAAAAAAATTACACATTCATCCATCTCAAATATGACATAACTATTACGTTCAATAACACAAAATATGAAAAATGACGCTGGGAAAAAAATAGTTAAAATAGTCGAGTTTGAGAAGCAAAATGGCGCAAGGAAAAAAAACAGTTAAAATATAAAATGACATCGTTTTGCCCTTTAAAAAAAAACCCAATTTGCGAACCGGCCGGGTAGCCCAAAAAACCCGGTTTTTACCGATTTTCACCCGGTCCGGGCCGGTTCTTATCCGGTTCTTTAACAGAACCGTCCGATTCTTTCGCAACCGGTTTTAGAGGGTGAATCGGACCAGACCATGGACCGGTTCCCGGTTCAACCGGTTCGACCGGCTGGTCCGATCCGGTCCGATTTTTAATACCTTGTGAATAAAGGCCAAGTGGAAAAGAAAAAGAGGAGGAGAGACATTAATAAGGACAATTCTGGAACGCCTCAAATTGAAGAAGTTGATGTCGGAAGTGTAGGCTTGTCACGACCCTTGAGTATTTTAAGGTGGAACTATCGAGGCTTGGGTAACTTGCGAGCAGTTTCTATCCTCAATTACCTCGTTTGGTGTTATTGGCCGGACGCACTAGTTCTTTTTCTTTTTAAAATTTTAGCTTATTTAAAAAAAGTAGATGAAATCTATTGGCAGACCATTGATATAACATCCCAATTCTCTCTAAGCTTAATAATTAAGGATCTTAAGCAAAAAAGAGATTTAATACCTAAGGATTAATTAAGGTTATAGCCTTTAATTTAGTAAGTTAAAGCGAAGTCAGAACCTAAGGGTAAAATAGTAATTTTTTTCAAAGATTTAAGAAATGTGGGACTAATTATTCAGGTGTAATTTTTAATTGATTAAATTACCCAATGTTTTATTAGCGACCTAAGAATAAATTATGGAATTAAAAGGAGACTTATAAGTCACATTTTAGTGAAATACACACAAGTGCCCCAAGGCAAGTATAAGCCTACTCTAATTGTTTTGATGGAGACACATTGTCCTTTCTCTCGGGCGTCTCTCTTTTGGGATAGCCATGGGTATGAAGAGTGTGCGATTTCCGAAGCCCAAGGCCATGCTGGAGGGCTATGGCTCTTGAAGATGAAGCATTGTACTTGCAGTTTTGAGATAGTGGATGTATACTTCCAAGCCATTACTGTAGCCCTTAAGAGAAGGGGTCAGGTTTGGTTCTTCTCGGCTGTTTATGCCAGCCCCCACCTTAGCAATCGTGACCACTTGTGGGGCTACTTTAGAAATTTGCGTACGTGCCTCCAGGGACCGTGGCTTCTTATGGGAGATTTTAATGAGATCCTGTTGGCTTCAGAGGTGAAGGGTGGTGACTTCCACTGACCATTAGAGCTTCTAAGTTTATGGAAGTCTGGCGATTGTAAGTTGATGGATGCGGGTGCTCTGGGAGTTCCTTCACTTGAGTACAGAAAGAGGCGGCGCCCATAAAACCTCAGCGTCTTGATAGGGCCTTAGGGGACTGTGAGTGGCGCACACTCTTCCCAGAAGCCTTTGTGGAAAACCTTGTCCGGTCTCACTCTGATCATAGGCCCATCCTTCTCCGCAGCATTGGCTTTATTCCTGAGAAGAGGGCTAGACCGTTTCGTTTTCAGGCTGCTTGGTTGACCCATAAGGACTTTCCCTCTGTTGTCCATAATGCCTGGGGAAAGGGCTTCCATCAGGTCTCCAACAGCTTAGAGCAGGTGCGGCGGGATGCTCAAGAGTTCAATGAAGAGGTGTTTGGCAACATCTTCCAAAGGAAACGAGATCTGGAATGTCAGCTAAGGTATATTCAGAAAAAACTTGAAACAGTTGACTCTGCTTCTCTAACTATTAGAGAAAGGGAGCTACAGAGAGAGTACAACAATGTCCTGAAGCAGGAAGAACTTCTATGGTTTCAGAAATCTAGAGAGAAGTGGGTTAAACTGGGAGACCGGAATAACAAGTTCTTCCACACACAAACGGTCATCAGAAGAAAGAGAAACAAGATCCAAGGCTTATTTCTTGACGACAATGTTTGGTGCACCGAGGATGATAGACTCCAGATGGAAGCAATAAGTTATTATCAGAGACTCTTTTCAGCTGACTCATCAACCACTCCCCACAGCTTGCACGTGGACTTGCTTCCACGTTTGTGTGACCGTGGTAGGGAGGCCCTTACTGCACCAGTCCTCAAGGAGGAGGTTCGTAGTGCTTTATTTTCGATGAAGTCTTATAAAGCACCTGGACCTGATGGTTTCCAACCACTCTTTTTCAAGCACTTCTGGGATATAGTGGGTGATGACATGTGGGCCTTAGTAAAGCTAGCTTTCAGCAGAGGGGCCATTGACGAAAACATAGCTGAAACTCTCCTTGTCCTCATCCCCAAAGAGGAGCGCCCTACTAGATTGAAGAATTTCTGCCCTATTAGCCTCTGCAATGTCATATTCAAAGTGGTTACCAAGGTCATTGTTAGCCGGTCCCTTCCTTGATGATCTGATTAGCCCCTTACAGAGCAGTTTCATCCCAAAGAGAGGCACTTCTGACAACGCCATTCTGGCCCAAGAAGTGGTTCACTTCATGCATCACTCCAAGTCAAAGAAAGGTACTATTGCTTTTAAAATTGACCTTGAAAAAGCATGGCGATTGAATTGGGATTTCTTGGAGCTAACCTTGCAGGAGTTTCAACTTCCCTATGCATTTGTTATCGGCTGATTATGAGTTGTGTCCTGGTCTAGTAGCCTTGTCGTCTGTGGAATGGTGCTAAAGCAGTTACTTCAGCCAACTAGAGGCCTCGGCGAGACCCTCTCTCCTTATTTGTTTGTTACGTGCATGGAGAAGTTTGCTCTTAATATCCAAAGACAAAGTTGATCTTGGTATTTGGCGCCCTGTTCATGTCTCTAGAGGAGGTCCTGGTCTTTCGCACCTCTTATTTGCGGATGGCGTGCTCTTGTTCTGTGAAGCTAACCCCCAACAGGTGCAGCTTGTGATGGATACGCTTGAGGATTTTTGCAGAGCCTCTGGCCTTAAAGTCAACGTGGCAAAATCCAAAGCAATGTGTTCCAAGATGGTCCCAGTAGCGAACAAGCAGGCTATCAAAGACATTTCTTCGATTCGCTTGGTTGCCAACCTAGGACACTATTTAGGCTTTCCCTTGTTACAGGGGAGAGTTACTAAAGACGCTTATGAGCACCTCATTGATAAGATGCACAAGCGCCTGGCTGGCTGGAAGGGAAACCTTTTGAACAAAGCCGGTAGGGCTTGCCTTGCTCGGTCAGTCACGACGGCTATTCCAGTGTACACAATGCAAATCCACCATTTACCACAGAATGTGTGTGACTCAATTGATAGAATAACTAAGAGCTTCATTTGGGGAGGGGATGGTGTCTCTCGCAAATGGAATAGAGTCAAGTGGAGTACAGTTACTATGCCCAGAAAATTTGGTGGCCTCTCCATTCGGGAAGCTCGCCTCTCTAATATCTCCCTCCTAGGGAAGCTTCTTTGGAGCCTCATTCATGAGGATCATAAACTTTGGGTTCGTATTCTTCGTCATAAATATATACATGGCTCCTCGGTTTGGTGTGCCTCTCAGTCAAAGAATGCATCTGTGATATGGAGGAGTGTGATCAAAGTCATTGAGGCATTAGTGAAGGCTTAGGTTTCGCATTGGGGATGGGTCGGCTCGTTATGGTACTTTCGATTGACGGGTAGTGGACCTCCTTGCCATGCAGTGGATTTTGTGAATATTTCGGACACTAACCTTCAGCTGAGGGATGTTTGTAAAGATGGGGCTTGGGACTTTGATGCGTTGATGACTATTATCCCTCAAGATTTGCTGAATATTTTCTCCAAGCAGCCACCCCCAGGTCAGCTCCATCATAGCATCCCTGATAAGGGGATTTGGGAAGGTTCGAGACTGCACCTATACCTCCGCTTCAGGTTATCTGGTCGCTTGCAAGGCATCGAGAGTGGGATCCTAGTGTTCACTGGGACTGGATTTGGAAGCTTGGTGCACCAGCCAAGGTTCAACATCTTGTGTGGATGTGTGTGCATAATGCTCTGCCAACAAACAAGCTCCGACATCACTGTCATATGGCGACCTCTCCTCTGTGCCAACGTTGCTCTTCCAACATTGAGGATGCAATCCATTTACTCCGAGATTGCCCCCACTCTCGTGAAATCTGGTTGGGTATTGGTATGTTAGCTATCCCTGGTTTTCTCTCCCACACTGATGCAGGTGCTTGGATTTATGATATGGCTCGTGGGGGTCACTCTTCAATGTTCATTGCGGCTCTTTGGTGGTCCTGGTGCTGGAGAAATAATTTGGTTTTTTCGGATGACCATTGGAAGGTGGATCGAGTTCTTAGAAACATTCATCTCTCTCATGAGGAGTTTATTCACCACTTTCCTCCAAAGCAGGGTGAAGGGGAAGGGAGGCGGCGCTTAGCCTGGAAGGTCCCCAACCGGGTGAGGTGAAGCTTCAACACGATGGTAGTTTCCATGTTAGTTCAAATTTGTTGGCTCTGGTGGTCTATTAAGGGACTCGAATGGTGTTTGGGTTACAGGCTTTACTTGCAATGATGGGGTTGGTGACTCTTTGCAGGCCGAACTGCATGGCATCTTGCATGGCATCATCATGGTGCAAAGGCTTGGCTATCACACTTGCACGTGCGAAACGGACTCGCTCGAGGCTATCAACTTGATCCACAACAGGGGAGTCCACGCTCTCAGTCCCCATGCGGTCCTTTTGCAGCAGATAGTGCATGCTCTTAACAATGAGGTGGGTTTTTCCCTCAGACATGTTTATCGGGAGGCCAACCATTGTGCAGACTTTTTGGCTAAAAAGGGGGTCTCTAGCCTGGGCGGTTTCAAGCTTCTGCTAGCATCTCCTCCGGGGTTAGAGTTGTTGATGATTAAGGACGCTATAGGCATCTAGTTGTTTCCAGTTTTTCTTTCTTTGTTTTATTGTCAGTCACCAAAAAAAAAACACACAAGTGCCCCACTATACACCACATTCCACTTACATCCACCCTAGCACCCTCTCAATCTCTCTTCTCCTCCCTTATTTCAATCCGAGAAAGCAAAAGAAAGGGAAAAACAGAAAGAAGGGAAAATAAGGAAAAGAGGAGAAAGAAGAGAAAAGGAAGAGGAGTGCGACAGAGAGAGAAGAGAGGAGGGGTGGAGTCGCTGTTCGGTCAAAATCGCAAGTATACAATCTTGCCAAGTTATAGTATAAAAGATTATCGTCTCCACATGGAATTGAAATGACTACTGTTCTACTTAGATCAATTTGTTATTTAGACAAATGATTCGAAGTGAAATTTAAATAAAGAGTGTACAAATATTAAGTAGAAAAGAGATTATAAAATATTTTAGAAAGGAATTAGATAATAAAAGCACTAAAGTAATGAGTTTACTAATACTTATATCTGTGTATTTGATTAATTTATAACATGAGTAACAATTCTTACTGATTACCAATCACCTATTTAAAAGCTATTAATACCCAATGATCATGCAATATTAACAGTCTTCTTTCTAATTGATTACTCAGTTTGATCATGCAAAGTATTTAAACAGAAAGAGCATGAAGTGTCAATAGATTTATCAATTCAATGACTGACTGAAAATGAACACGCAATCCTTGATCCGGCAGAGCATGCAGATTCAATTATTCCTAGAGTTCTGTTAATTAATTCAAGGTACAATCGCCGAACAATTAATTAAGTGTGTAAAGAGTAGTTAATTCTTTTTAAAGTAATATTACCAGGAATAATTTAATCAAAAGGATTTAAACACTCATATTATAAATCATAAAGATATCACAAATAAAGTAAAAGATCCCCCGTCAACAACATGTTTGAAGATAGCAACAACATGTTTACAAAAGACATATTTAAAACTAAAACTAGCAGAACAACTATAAAGTAAGACTAGAAGATTACAGAGAAAAGAAGAGAATTGGGAGAGAATCAATCCCGGGGAACCTTGAAATGTTCTGCTGAGCGTTCATTTTATAGGCAAAATTTGGGGTCAACATAACACCAGCACGGCCGTGCTCCAAGGCCGTGCTCCATATAAACCTGTTTTAAGCGTCACCGACCTTGCCGACATGATTTTCTGATATTTTTGCTTGAGCACGGCCGTGCTGGTCAATGACGAGGCCGTGTTTTGCTTCTTAAACTGCCTCAAGGCTGTGTTGGTCAATGAAGAGGCCGTGCTGGTCAATGAAGAGGTCGTGCTGGTCGATGAAGAGGTCGTGCTCTGCTTCTTAAACTGCCTCAAGGTTGTGCTGCCATGTACATGCCGTGTTGAAGGTTTGATTTAGCATTCTGGGCCTAGTTTTTGGCCCAATTTCAAGCCCGTAACTGTATTTGACTACCGTATTGCCTAATTTTTCATTTCTACAAAATGTAGAGAAAAAGAGAGTGAATTTCAACTGATAATATTCAATATTTTATTCAAATCACACTCTACTATCCCTAATAAAATGATGCAATATTGATGTTATCAATAACCCCACACTTGAATTTTGCTTGCCCTTAAGCAAATTGGTTTTATGAATTCTCAATAATTTTTCAACAACAGCTAACAATGAATGGGGCAGAGCAAATGTTTCTGAAAGACAGCTTTTTATCTCTTTGAAAAAAATATTTCCACTTGATTGAAACTTTTAAAAAGATAAGCACTTTGATATTTAAATCAACCAAGAATATATCGCTCCCTTTCAATCTCTCAAGTGTTTCAATGGTTAAGGGGAATTCACACAATTTTCTCAGAAACAATGCATTACCATAGGCTTGACAATAGACCAAAACTCGACTAACAATTCACAGAAAATTTTGAAATCAAGAGATCTTGGTATAAGGTTGTAATGAGGCTAAGGGTAAAAATTCAAGGTATAAAGATCCAGAAAAAATGGTTTTACAAGGGCTTTGGAAAATTCAGTTATTTCTTTTTGAGCATAAATCCTTGTTTCACAATTTTGGCATTTTTAGGTGCAGAAAACCACATTTTCATAAACTTGTTTTTTTTATACTTCCTCATCGCACTTTTTTTTTCTTTTTCCTCTCAATATATATATATATTTTACCAATGCCACGTTGCTCTTTATAACTCAATGATAACCAATTTTGTAGTTCTTTCAAAGGAATATGAGGTATCAAATGAATTTTATCTCGAAGGCTCGAAGTGGGCAGCTAGTTGGTAAAAATTTCCAATTCAAAGTGCTGGAGGTTAGAAACAATCCTAAATGCCTCAATTAGTTTTCAAAAATTTTGTAAATTAGTTTCGCTTTGAATGGTCATATGTCAAGTTCTAGAACACAATTGTCACTGAAAAACAACTCAAATGAAAAATAGGGGTTTTTAAAATCAATCAGTTTAGTGTAACCCCTAGATTAGGTTCGAATTCTCACACATAGAAGCTTTTTCTTGGAAAGTTGTCAATGAAGGGCTTATTCTAATTTTTTCAGCTCTTCAGAGTATATTTTCTTTAAGAGATTTAAAGCTGTCTAGAAATTTTATTTTCCCCAAAAATTAATTAACTTCAATTTTCCAATTTTAATTGAGAATTCATGAGTCATGTTGTTCTCCCCCCACACTTATTACTAGCTAAATACCAAAAAGCTAGTGAAAGAAAAATAAAAGAACGTCAAATATTTGCAATATCAATGGCGTCACGTATCCAAATATCAAAATAAAATACGAAAATATAATAAAGCGATAAAAACTCCCCTGAGATGTCCTGGAATACATCATACAAAAGCAAAACACTTTTTTGTACAAAATATCATGAAAGCATGGCATCAATGCGGGGGTGGATGCGGGTAGTAGTGCATTTGCATCTGTCGAGAAGCTTCTGTGATGGTAGCCTGTGGTGGTCTAGTCTCTGTAGGCTCTGGTCTACCTGATCAAATCGGCGGTATAATCTGCGCATTCCCTGAAAGTCTGCGACCATCCGGTCAAACCGTGCGTCATAATCTTTGCCTCATGGCATGGAAGCGCTGATTGACCCACGAAAATACTCGCCATAAGGTGCGATGATGTGGTGGAGGTGGAGGTGGTGCACGATCATGAGTGGTGAAGGTGGAGGGTGCTCGATCAAACTCCTGCGCTACGTCCTCATCATCCTCCCCGTGGTCCTCTGGCTGATTTTCATTATGCCCCTTATCCTGATCCATCATCTCAGCAAGAGGTTGGGGCTCCTCTGCAAAGATCATCCGTAACTAAGACTCCTGGTCATTCCGTCGGAGAACACCGATGGATAATAAAGTAGTCCGAGTAATCCCTCCATTGGAATAGTAGTGGTCTCCTCAAGAGGTCGATAATCGAGGTTAACAGCCAATTGGGATAAGAATGACCCAAACACCACATGTCCGGTGTTATTGGCAGCTAACCTCTTGCCTAGATTAGTGCACGTACGTAAAAACCATATACCAGGGTTGCAGGGCTGTTCGTCCTCCCTAGTCATGCACCATAAGAGGAAAAGGTTGCCTCTAGAGACAACCCCCTCACTGGAGAACCTACCGTGCACCGATGAAGAGATCCAACGGTGTACGGTTCTCGAAATAGGTCGGAGCTTACTTGCTTTGGACCGCTCGGGATGGTAGCGTGGTGGCTCACTGTCATCTCTCGCCAGGTAACTCCGCCGGACTGATTACGAGCGGGAACATCATGGTGGGCCCCCTCATATGCATGTGTCTCGACCTCTTACGGTGTGGAACCCCAGATGGATGTTGAACTCTGCTAAAGAATAATCATGCTCCACCTCATCTAGCATGAATTTGACCCGGTACTCCTCCTCTGGGTTTGGTGCATCGTAGTACGTCAGTGTACCTAAAATCTCGATCACCGGCTCTATGTAAGTGGGATGTCGTATGGCAGCAACCCTCGTCCATCTGATCTTCTCCAGCCAGGTGGTGACTGTGCCTAGCATATGAAATATGTCTAAGGTCTGGTCGTCTAGGTACCTGGTAGGATGGAACTCAAATCCTCGGACCTGGCGGTATCTTTCCCTCAAATTCAGAGGGATATGACCTGGAACAGGAGCTAGCACTCTGGATCTGACAACATGGTCATGTCTGGCCCTTTTAGGCATTTTTCCTGAAAAATAGATTAAACAAGATAACAAGGAAAAATATAATTTTGTCAGAATAACATTTTAGGGCCTTTAAGCGGAAAAAAATTTAGCACGGCCTTGCTCCCTTGTCAGATGCGATTTCCAGATCACAGAATCAGTTCAGATCGAGAAAAACAACAACTTTCACCATTTTTGAACCAGAATCACGCAAAATAGACCTCACCTAACATGCAAACCGAGTTCTATTTGGATTTCTAAGTCTAAAAGCACATCTATTTCATGTATTTAGGATCTAGGGTATGTAATGTCATGAGATTTCTCCAAAAACATCAACAAATCCCTAAACTACCATAGATCTTTAGAGGAAATAGAGATGTGGATGTTACCTGGCTTAGATTGATGAAGAAATACACAAAGAACTGCACAAAAGATCAAGAAAACAAGCGTTCTATCGTTTTTCTCTCTGGAGTGAATAGTAAAGTGCCGTGCTAATGAGAGCCACACCCTCTTCATTCTGGTTTTAAGCTGGAAGACGAGCAGCACGGCCTTTGCATCCTTGAGCACGGCCGTGTTGTAATTTTTTTTTAAAGTAAAATACGGGTTGCCTCCCACAAAGCGCGTGTTTAACGTCCCGAGCCTGACGGATATATTTCTCACAAAAGCTTAGTTTAAATTGATAGTAAGGGTTTCTTGTTGGAAACCCTCCTCATAGATCTTGGCCCTTTGGCCATTTATCTTGAAAGTTTCCTCATTATCTTTTTGTAATTCAATAACTCCATATGGGAATACCTTGATTATTTTGTATGGTCCAGTCCATCTGGATTTAAGTTTACCTGGGAAGAGACGCAGACGAGGGTTATAAATTAAAACCTTATCACCTACTTGAAACTCTCGCCTCAGAATATGCTTGTCATGTCATTTCTTTGTGCGTTCTTTGTATAGCTTAGCATTTTCATATGCTTCTAGACGGAATTCATCCATCTCATCCAATTGTAACAACCGCTTCTCACCTGCATCTTTTATTTGAAAATTCAAATATTTGATGGCCCAATAGGCCCTATGTTCCAATTCTACAGGTAAGTGACAAGCTTTTCCAAAAACCAATTTATAAGGAGACATGCCAATAGGAGTTTTAAATGCCGTCCTATATGCCCACAAAGCGTCATCAAGTTTTAATGACCAATCTTTTCGAGAATTGTTAACAGTTCTTTCCAAAATTTTCTTTATTTCTCAATTGGAAATTTCAACTTGACCGCTTGTTTGTGGATGGTAAGGAGTGGTTACTTTGTGAGTTACTCCATATTTTGCTAACAGATTTTCAAATTGTTTATTGCAAAAATGGGAGACTCCATCACTTATGATTGCCCGGGGAGTACCGAAACGAGTGAAAATATTTTTCTTTAAAAATTTAATCACTCCCCTAGCATCATTTTTAGTTAGAGCCACCGCTTCTACCCATTTGGACACATAGTCAACTGCAACCAGGATATAAACATTATTATAGGAAGACGGAAAAGGTCCCATGTCATCTATGCCCCAAACATCAAACAATTCACAGACTATTTAGGGGCATTTCCTGTCTCCGGGAAATATTTCCACTTCTTTGACATCTATCACAAGATTTGACAAAATTGTATGCATCCCTGAAAAGGTTAGGCCAGTAAAAACCACATTGCAAAACTTTGTGTGCAGTCTTTGTGGGACCCAAATGACCTCCCACTTCTTTAGAGTGGCAATGCTCTAAAATGGAATTAAATTCCACTTCTGGAATGCATCTTCTAATGATATTGTCAGCACAGATCTTGAATAAGTATGGTTATCCCAAAAATAATGCTTAATATCAGAAAATAATTTCTTTTGTTGAGCATAAGATAAATTAGGAGGAAGAACATTACCAGCCAAGTAGTTTACAAAATCTGCATACCATGGTAATTCAGAAATTGCCAGCAATTGTTCATCAGGGAAGGTTTCCTTTATCCCTTCAACAACACTTGGTCTTACCTCAGGATCAATCCTGGACAGATGATCAGCAATGACATTTTCAACTCCCTTTTTGTCTCTGATCTCTACATCAAACTCTTGAAGCAAGAGTACCCATCTGATTAGTCTTGGCTTAGTATCCTGTTTGGCAAGCAAATGTCTAATAGCTGCATGATCAGTATAAACAATTATTTTAGATAAAACCAGGTAAGGACGAAATTTGTCAAAAGCAAATATTACTGCCAGTAACTCTTTCTCAGTTGTCGTATAATTTTGTTGCGCATCATCAAGAGTA
This sequence comes from Calophaca sinica, assembly GCA_037113605.1. Lineage (NCBI taxonomy): Eukaryota > Viridiplantae > Streptophyta > Magnoliopsida > Fabales > Fabaceae > Calophaca > Calophaca sinica. The sequence continues at coordinate 116,453,037 of CM073731.1, forward strand.
CGACTGGCATAATAAATGACATGAAATACCTTATCCTTTTTTGGCCCAAAACGGCCCCCACTGCCATATCACTAGCATCACACATTAGTTCAAAAGACAGTGACCAATCAGGTGCCATAGCAACAGGTGCTTCAATCAGCTTTGTTTTCAGAGTGTTAAAAGATTTCAAACAATTTTCAGAAAATTGAAAGGGCATATCTTTCATTAAAAGGGTTGATAGAGGCTTTGCAATTTTTGAAAAATCTTTTATAAACCTCCTGTAAAATCCAGCGTGACCTAGAAAGCTTCTGATAGCTTTTACAGAATTAGGAGGTGGAAGTTTTGCAATAACCTCTATTTTGGCAGGATCTACCTCAATCTCTCTTTCAGAAATTTTATGCTCGAGTACAATGCACTCACTGGTCATAAATTGACATTTTTCCCAGTTCAGAACCAAATTTGTTTCTGTACATCTTTTCAGCACAAGTCTCAGATTAATTAAACAAGCATTATATGATGTACCATACACAGAAAAATCGTCCATAAATACCTCTATGCAATCTTCTAAAATATCAGAGAAGATAGACATCATGCATCTTTGGAAGGTGGTAGGTGCATTGCATAGACCAAATGACATTCGTCTATATGCAAATGTTCCGTATGGGCATGTAAAAGTGGTCTTTTCTTGATCTTCAAAAGCCACGGGTATTTGCATATATCCGGAATAGCCATCTAGACAACAATAATATTCATGCCCGGACAGTTTTTCTAACATTTGATCAATAAAGGGGAGGGGGAAATGATCTTTCCTAGTGGCTTCATTTAATTTTCTATAATCAATACAAACACGCCACACAGTAACTTTTCTAACAACAATTAATTCTTTTTTATCATTTTCAGTTACTGTCGTCCCTCCTTTTTTCGGGACCACTTGGACAGGACTCACCCAAGGACTATCAGATATAGGATAGATTATACCTGCATCAAGAAGTTTGATAACTTCTTGTTTTACCACTTCTTTTAAATTTGGGTTGAGCCTTCTTTGTGGTTGAACCCTTGGCTTGTGGTCCTCTTCCATATCGATTCTGTGAGTGCAAATGGATGGGCTTATTCCTTTGATGTCATGGATAGTCCATCCAAATGCCTCCTTGTGTTCCCTAAGAACTCTCAATAGCCTTTCTTCCATTATACCTGTCAAAGATGAAGAAATAATAACAGGCAAAGAGGAAGGGGGATGTAGGAATGCATATTTTAAATTAGCAGGCAGAGGTTTAAGCTCAAGCTCCGGCGGTTCTTCAATGGAAGGCTTGGGCTTTTGTAGATTATCTCTTTCCAAGTTTTCATATTGCCCTTTCCATTTGACACCTCCTTGATTTATTCCAGCATCCAAGGCTTTGACTTCATCCAACATTTCCATATTATCCAAAAAATCAAACTCACTCATTGTTAAAGCTTTCTCAAGATTGTTACTACTTAATAGTTCCTGCAAATTGTACTGAGTTAAAGCACTAGTGTTATCCACATAAGATATAAAATTACAGGATTCAAAAGTAGATGGGGTTTTCATAGAGTTAAAAACTTTAAAAACAACCTCCTCATCATTTAACCTTAGAGTAAGTTTCCCTTGGTGAACATCAATTAGAGTCCTACCCGTGATCAAGAATGACCTTCCTAGAAGAATCGGTTCTTTATCAATTTCCATATCAAAAACCACAAAGTCTACCGGAAAGATAAATTTATCTACCTTAATGAGAACATCTTCTACTATACCTCGTGGATACACCACAGATCCATCTGCCAGTTGGATTTGGATAGTTGTGGGTTTTGGTCCTTGAATCCCCAACTTTCTCAGAATGGACAAAGGCATCAAGTTGATACTAGAGCCTAAGTCACACAGACACTTTTTAAAATGTAAATCACCTATTGAACAGGGAATAGTAAAACTACCTGGATCTTTCAATTTAGGAGGTAATTTATTCAGAAATATAGCAGAGCACTCCTCATTAAGTTTGACTGTGGCAAATTCCTCTAGCCTTTTTTTATTGGACACAATGTCCTTCAGAAATTTTGCATATTTGGGCATTTGAGAAATTGCCTCCACAAAGGGTATGTTAATTGTTAGTTGTTTTAACATATCCAAAAATTTGGCAAATTGTGGATCAACTATGTTACCTTTTAGCCTTTGTGGAAATGGGATATTTGGCTTAGGGTTTTGGGGTAGAAGTGATGAAACTGCGGGAATTGGTGAAGTTTGTTCATTTTTTCTTTTTCTTCAATTTTTTCACTTGAGTCCCTTTCAGTAGGGACTAGACTACTCTCATTTATCGGTGAATTAAGAATTTTACTACTTCTAGTACTCATGGCCTTCATTTGCTCCCTAGGATTTTGTTCAGGCTGGCTGGGGAGCGACCCTTGCTCCCTTTTGGTCATTAGTTACACCAGAGTGGCAACTTGGCTTTCTAAATTTTTGTGGTTGGAAACTGAAGTATTGACTGTATTTTCTAGTGATTTAACAGTTCCACAAGGCTATCAATTTGATCTTGAAGGTATGGCCTTCTTTGTGGTTGAGGTTGGACTTGCATGTTAGGAGGTTTGTAGGGGGCTTGAATCTGATTTTTATTCTGATTATGATTCTGGTTTTGTTGCCCTCCCCACGCGAAGTTAGGATGGTCCCTCCAACCCGGATTATAGTTATTAGAATATGGATCATTTCTAGGCCTAGAGCTAGTGCCTACAAAATTAATTTCTTCTAAACAATCCTTGGTCTCATGACCCACTGTTCCATAAGAATTACAAGAGGCCATAGGGCCCTTCTTCTCAATGCTTTTTAGCCTTTCATTGGTTTTCTCCATATAACTAGCCAAGACACCCATACACGGATGTCCATGCCTTTGCATGTATTTGAGCATTGCTTCTTGCATTTCAAGTTTTGGATCAGAATCTTTGATGGCGTTAACTTCTTCAGTCATGCCACTAAACTCAATAGGCCATTCATCATTGTCATGAGAAACTGAGGCAACTGTTTTAGACTTTGAGGCTAAGAGAGCCTCTAACTTCTTGCTCATTGCCTCAATCTTGGCCTCTAAAGCAGTATTAGAATCTACTTTAAACATACCTGACTGCGGAGATTTTTTCGGGATATGTCTCTCTCCTGGTGCCCATTGAGCACTATTCGGGCAATCACGCCCATAATCTCATAGCATTCGGATGGTGTTTTGTAGCCTAAGGATCCTCTACATGTCGCATCTATAGCTGCTTTATCCTGAAAAGAAAGACCATTATAGAAAATTTGAACTAACAGGATTTATTAAAACCATGATGGGGACAAACCTAAGATTAGATCTTGGAATCGTTCCCATGTTTCATGCATAGTTTCACCATCTTTACGAGTAAATCCAGAAATTTCGCTCTTAGTTTAGCAGAGTTCCCGGTGGGAAATATTTGTTCAAAAATTTACTCTTCAGATTTATCCAAGTTGTGATGGAATTGGCTTCCAATGAGTCCAACCAGAGTTGAGCTTTTCCTTGCAAAGAAAAAGTAAACAAGCGGAGTCTAATGGCTTCCGGAGGAACCCCATTAATTTTTACAGTTTTTGTAATCCGCTGGAATCTTTTTAGATGGGCATTTGGGTCCTCATGTGGTAAGCCTGAGAATTGCACATCTTTGACCATAGAAATTAGGCATGGTTTAAGCTCAAAATTGTTGGCTTCCACCGCTGGATATTGGATACTATCATGTTCTTCACAAGTCGATGTGAAGTATTCATTCATAGTCAATTCCTGTTCTGCCATTGTTCTTCTTTGTCTTCTAACAGCTCTTCTTTGTCTTCTGAGAGCTCTTGCAGTTCTTTCAATTTCAGGATCAAACTGAAGGATGGGATCTTGAGAGCGTGTTAGCATACACTGCAACAAAGCTGGATCAAGTGATCAAAAACTGAAATTTTAATTATTTTTAAGGTTAGTCTGGAGAAAAGAAAAGAAAAATTAAAAATTAAAAGAAAGAAGAAATAATCTAGTCTTCCAACCAGGAGACGCTAAATAATAAGTTTAAGTAATAAAATAGTAAGAAAATCTAGTCTTCTAACCAGGAGACGCTACACAAAATAAAATCTAGTCTTCCAACCAGGAGACGAAATATAAAAATAAAATCTAGTCTTCCAACCAGGAGACAAAATATAAAAATAAAAGCTAACCGTCCATGTAGGAGGTGATAATAAAAATACGAAAAAGGAAAATAATTACAAAAAAAAACGTCTAAATTAATAATTAATCATTTCGATCAATATCATTAACAATTCCCCGGCAACGGCGCCAAAAATTTGTTCGGTCAAAATCGCAAGTATACGATCTTGTCAAGTTATAGTATAAAAGATTATCGTCTCCACAGAGAATTGAAATGACTACTGTTCTACTTAGATCAATTTGTTATTTAGACAAATGATTTGAAGTGAACTCTAAATAAAGAGTGTATAAAAATTAAGTAGAAAAGAGATTATAAAATATTTTAGAAAGGAATTAGATAATAAAAGCACTAAGGTAATGAGTTTACTAATACTTATATCTATGTATTTGATTAATTTATAACATGAGTAACAATTCTTACTGATTACCAATCACCTATTTAAAAACTATTAATACCCAATGATCATGCAATATTAACAGTCTTCTTTCTAATTTATTACTCAGTTTGATCATGCAAAGTATTTAAACAGAAAGAGCATGAAGTGTCAATAGATTTATCAATTCAATGACTGACTGAAAATGAACACGCAATCCTTGATCCGGCAGAGCATGCAGATTCAATTATTCCTAGAGTTCTGTTAATTAATTCAATGTACGATCTGAACAATTAATTAAGCTGTAAAGAGTAGCTAATTCTTTTTAAAGTAATATTACCAGGAATAATTTAATCAAAAGGATTTAAACACTCATATTATAAATCATAAAGATATCACAGATAAAGTAAAAGATCCCCCGTCACCTCAATGATGGGATTAGTTTCTAAACATATTTGAAGATAGCAACAACATGTTTACAAAAGACATATTTAAAACTAAAACTAGCAGAACAACTATAAAGTAAGACTAGAAGATTACAGAGAAAAGAAGAGAATTGGGAGAGAATCAATCCCGGGGAACCTTCAAATGTTCTGCTAAGCGTTCATTTTATAGGCAAAATTTGGGGTCAGCACAACACCAGCACGGCCGTGCTCCAAGGCCGTGCTCCATATACACCTGTTTTATGCGTCACCGACCTTGCCGACATGATTTTCTGATATTTTTGCTTGAGCACGGCCATGCTGGTCAAATGAAGAGGCCGTGCTGGTCAATGAAGAGGCCGTGCTGGTCAATGACGAGGCCGTGTTCTGCTTCTTAAACCGCCTCAAGGTTGTGTTGGTCAATGAAGAGGTCGTGCTGGTCAATGAAGAGGCCATGCTGGTCGATGAAGAGGCCGTGCTCTGCTTCTTAAACTGCCTCAAGGCTGTGCTACCATGTACAGGCCGTGTTGAAGGTTTGGTTTAGCATTCTGGGCCTAGTTTTTGACCCAATTTCAAGCCTGTAACTATATTTGACCACCGTATTGCCTAATTTTCTATTTCTACAAAATGTAGAGAAAAAGAGAGTGAATTTCAACTGATAATATTCAATATTTTATTCAAATCACACTCTACTATCCCTAATAAAATGATGCAATATTGATGTTATCAGTCGCGCGGTTCCGGCGAGGAGGCGCGACGGCCCACCACCGTGCAACAGTGGTTGGAGTCAGAGAGAGAGAAGGAGGCCGCGATGGGGAGAGAGAGAGCTCCATGAAGAAGAAGAAGAAGAAGAAGAAGAAGAAGAAGAAGGGAAAAATTAGGATTCCATCTTGGAAGGAAAAGGAAGAGTAGAATCAAGATTTCTCAACTATCATCTTCATCTCCATCAATTTCCAAACTTAGGGTTTGCTTCTCCAAGCAAATAAGGAGAGTTTCCTTGGGAGTTATCTTCATATAGAGGTTGGGAACCTTTAAAAACTCATTTCTAGGTTGATTACTTCTCTTGCATGTGTTGGGAAATAGTTCTTCACTTTAGAGCTTGGCAACCATAAGACCAAGTAAAGGGTCTTTCTTTTTAATTTGGGATTCTTGAGAAATATTATGTTGTTGAATCTTTTGGTGGTTTGTATGTGATGTCTTTAATGCATTTTGATGATTTGTGATGGTTGAAAGAACCCCCATGTATGTTGCATTGAGTTAGCTTTGTGTTCCCATAAGGTGTTTGTTATATGTCCTCAAAGAATCTTTTTGCAAATTTTATAATAGGAACCATGAGCCAATTCAAAGGCTCATGGGCATGGTTTTGAAACTTCAAGAATGTATAGATTTGTCGATGTTGTGGTTATTATTAGTGCATTCGTTTGATTAGTGGGTATATCACCTTCTATTCGCGATAAAAGTAAGGATTAGTGTTGATGTGTTGCTAGATAAGCTTGAGTTGTAATGAATTATTTTTAATTAATGTTTTAAAACTAGAAAGATGATGGATTCTACAACCTTATGCTAGCTAATTGACATGGTTAGTTTTGTTTTATAACTGTCATCCATGGACGGTATGTAAAGGATGGGGTCAAGGGAACTCACTGAGATTTTTATATCTCACCCCTTTCCTTTATTTATTTCAGATGACAGGTATACTATTGGGGACTGAAAAGTGAATTCAGAAATTGCTTAACAGTCCACTACTAATAGAAGATGTCAGTCTACAGTCTATATCGGATCACGTGTCAGTGTATTATGTGTCCATTTATCCCAAAGTGTTGTATTTATATTCAAAATAATTTCCTCTTTCCAACTCTGATTATACTTGCCAATTTTAGTGTATTAGGATGTTAATTTTGATAAGGTCGGTTAGAAGCAAAAATTGTTCATGTCTCTTTATGAATTCAAAGGTTTTTATTTAGCCGAAGTCCTGTATTACGACATCAGTATTTTTATTCCTCGTTATTCAAGGAAAACTTTCTGCGTTTATATTTAAATCCTGATTAGTTTGGTAAGTAATTGTCTGATTAGAGTCGGGGCGTTTCAATTGAGCTTTTTTTGCAGGTTGCACGCAACTTCAGTGAACTGGTTTGGGGGGCTATCAAGAACGACACCTCTTTTGTCCAGCAAGTTGCAATCAGTATTAAGCTCATTTTACATAATGAGAGATGACATTTTTTCAAAGCTACATTTTATCGATACTCTCACAGACTCCATGTGTATGAAAGGAAAGTCTATGGCCTCCTAGATGCTAGTCACAGGGCAACTGAGTTAGGTTTAATCACAGTGATCATCAAGTTGGATCTAGAGTTTGAAGTGGGTAGCATAAAAAATATTCAAGAGGACCAACCTAAATATGGGGCTTTCAATTTTGTTAGGAGTCTTTTATCTTCTTTTTTTCCCAACTCTATGGTAGAGTTTGTTAAGAAGGAAGCCAATGTAGTTGCTCACACTTTAGTAGGGGTGACTACATATATTGCTACCTTTCAATGTGTTGATCATATTACCATTTGTACTATTGTGATCTTGACTATTAATAAAATGGCATAACTTTTATTTTCTAAAAAAAAAACTTTTAACTTTTCATATTTAATTATGTTTTGAGAACTTTTTAAAGAAATTTAAAATACTTACAATGCACATCCCATAATTTTTTTTTTTGGTTAAAGTTTTTGAGTTACTAAAATTAAAATGTATTTACATAATATTGAAAGGCTGATTAAACATAATAGAAAAATGTAACCCAAAAAAAACATAATAGAAATATTTCTCAAACATTGACATATTACTTTTTTTTTCTTTTAAATAAACTAGTAATTTATAATTAATAATGATCAAGAGTATCTATAGCATTTGTTTTTGTCGCCTCAAGTATCAGGATGGTCCAATTCGGATCTCCTAGGTTGCGCTAATTGAGTCTAAGAATTTTTTCTTGTTTTATAATTAAATTTTTGTTAGTCTTACCAATTACTAGTGGAAAATGTTGATTTTGAAAGGGGAAGGAACAATCAACTATCAAAGTGGATTTTGAGAAGGCTTACGACTTAGTAGATTAGGGGTTTCTTGATTACATGTTGGGGAGATTTGACTCCAATGATAAGTTGAGGGTATGGATGCCCGCTTGTGTTTTCTCATATAATTTCTCGGTTCAGGTTAATTATGGGTGTTCACGGTGGGGTTTGGTTCGGTTTTGAAGCAAAAAGTCATCCAATCCAAAGATTAAAACAACATGCGGTTCGGTTTAGTTTGAATGACTTCCTTAAAAAAATTGAACCAATTCCGATTAAATGCGGTTTGGATTGGATCAGATGATTCGGTTTTTATTTTTTGTCAAACATTACATATTAATTATTTATATTACTTCAAATAACATATTAAGAGTTAATTTTTTAAAGAATTAATTTTTTGATAAATATTTATAGAGTGGATTTATTTTGGTTTGGTTTGGTTTGGGTTTGGTAAATATTTAAAGAGTAGATTTACTTCAAATTTTCTTTAGATTTACTTTTTTAACAACATGCGGTTTGGTTTAGATTGGTTCGGTTCTAGGTAAGCCAACTGCAAACCGAACCGAACCGCGCGGTTGATGGAAAAAGTGGCCCAAACAAATCCAAAAAAATTCGATTTTTTGCGGTTTTCAATTTTTTTTTTTTGGATTGGTTCACGGTTTTATTTTGGATTGATTTGGATTTGAACACCCCTATTGTTAATGGGTCCCCTACTGAGGAGGTAAATATCCAAAAGGGTCATAAACAGGGGATCCTCTTGCACCGTTTTGTTCCTGTTAGTGGCGGAAGGGCTAAGGGGTCTCATGCAACAAGCTGTGGCATACGAAAAGTTTAAGGGATTCGAAGTTGGCAAGTCTAAGGTGGTGGTATGTCATCTCCAGTATGCTGATGATACCCTATTTATAGGGGAGGCGAGTGTGCAAAATCTTTGGTTTTTGGAGGTTATTCTAAGGTGCTTTGAGTTGGTGTCCGGGTTGAAGGTAAATTTTCACAAAAGTAGTCTCATAGGAGTGAATGTATCTGATTCTTTCCTTACTATGGCTTCAGGGTTCCTCAATTGTAATTTTGGGGCAGTGCCATTTAAGTATTTGGGTATCTCTGTGAGTGTTATCCCTCAGTGCCTGGCTACTTGGCATCCTATGCTTGGTGTTTTGAGTAGTAGGCTGGGATTGTGGAGGAACATATATGTTAGTCTTGATGGGAGATTAGTTATCATTAATTCTGGTTTGGGGTGCGTCCCAATTTTCTACTTCTCTTATCTTAGGATGCCTATTAAGGTATGGAAGGAAGTTGTAAAAATTTAAACGAACTTCGTTTGGGGTGAGTCGAGGGGTGAGAGTAAGATTCCTTTAGTGAAGTGGTCTGAGGTGTGTAAATCAAAACGCGAGGGGGTGGAGGTTTAAGGATCTCAGACTAATGAACCAAAGTTTGCTAAGGAAATGGAGGTGGCATCTTCATCTAAGTGAGCAGAGGGTATGTAGGGAGGTCTTGGTGTCAAAGTATTAGGGAGAGGGTGGTGAACAATCCCAACTTGGGGGGTTTACGACTCCCTTCCTGGTCCTCCATGTGGTGGAGAGATATTTGTCTAATAGGGGTATGTAAGGAGACAGCGGGATTGGTTGTTGGAGTCGGTGACAAAAAAGATGGGAAATAGAGGGTCGATTCTCTTTTGGTCTGATGTGTGGTTGGGTACTTCTCCTCTTAGTGATGTGTACCCGAAACTCTTCTCCATCTAATTACAAAAAGATTCTCGGGTGGTGGAGTTGGGTAGGTGAGAGGATGGAGTTTGGGTTTGGAACTTTAGATGGAGGAAAATGTTGTTTATGTGGGAAGAAGATTCATTTGGAGACCTGATTCGACTTTCTTTGGTCCCAATTTCATATTCTAATCAGGGATGGATCCACGCAGGGACAAGCAAGGGCGCTTGCCCCTCCTTCCTGTTGCATACATGAAATCGTGAGACTACAATGTGTGCCTGTGAAACGGTGAGACCACGTGGATATATGAAAATGCATTTGATTATAACAACGATGTCAACGATATCTGATGAGTTACTCCTTTAATTGTTTATAAAAAAAAGACACTCCTTCAATTACATGTCAGTTCATATTATGGCCACTAAAAAAAGGTATTGTCATCATTAAACGGTCCTCACCATATCCCATCCTTTTGAACATGAAATTTGGGCCAAAGTGATTGAAATTCAGTTCCTTTTTTTTTTCATCCAAATCTCTCTCTCTCTCTATATATATATATAATATTTTTTATAAAAAAATTTCGCCCCCCGTTCAACTAAATTCTGGATCTGTCCCTAATTCTAAGGGTAGGTGATTTTGGGAGACAAATAATGGGGGAGGTTATTCGGTCAAATCAGCTTACGCCATTCAGTCCTCTAGAAATTTACTGCAGGATGGAGACCAGAACTTGGGTATTTCAGTCTTGGAGAAGCAATGGAAGAGCTATGCACCCTCTAAGGTAGTTGTTTTCTCTTGACAACTGCTTCAGAATATGATTCCCACTTGGGTAAACCTATTCCGTAAGGGGGTCATTGGGGAATCTAGCGATATTTCTTGTATATTATATGTGGGAACCCTAAAGAATGTGTAACACATCTGTTCTTTCATTGTGATTTCCCTATATCTGTTTGGTATTCTGTATTTAAGTGGCTAGGCCAAGTGGTGGTAATGCCCCCGATATGTCACATCTTTTTCATGTATTCCGTTCTATTCACTCTTCTAAGAAGACAAAAAGGGGGTTGACATTAATCTAAGGGTATTTGTTAGCATTTTTCATTTTTAATTAGGGCATACAAAAACTAAAACAAAAAATGAGTTCAGTTCAGACAAGGGATGACTTTTTGTTTTTGGCTCCAAAATTGTGCCCTTTACCCAAACATGCACGTCACGCCGCCACCAATACCATAATGTGCCAGTGCCACTGCCACTGCTTTCAAATTGTGAATCACAATCAGCATCCTCAGCCTCAATCTCGTGGGAATTATGATGGGTTCCTCGGCTTATGCTCTCTTGTTACACTGATTTCTTTTGGGCCCCACTCAAAGGTTGTCTCTTATTCTGTCACAGATCTGAAACCAAGATCTGTTTCAAAAAAAATCTAAGATCTGTTTCAACTTTCTGTCTCCAAGTCCCACTTCTCTCTCTCTCCCTCATTCTAACTGAACTACCAAGGCAAGTTTTCATTTTCTTCTTTTGCTTTTTCTTGCTAGTTTTCCACTCTGCTTGTGCCTTTCAATTCTACTTGTGCATTTCCCACCATATATATATATATATATATATATATATATATATATATATATATATATATATATATATATATATATATATATATAATGGCCTTTGCTTGAAATTGGGTGTAAGGGGATAGAAATAACTACTTGCAGCTAAAATCAGTTCCCCAATTCTAACTGCAGCCGGTATCAACTTCAATTGGACAAATTTCACATTCTTTCATACTTCCTAGTTCCTACACTAGAAAGTTGAAACCTTTTTAGAGATTATGAGGCTGACGATCTGTATGAGTTTTCTGTATTCAAAAATTTAAGAAGAATAAAATTTATTCTATGTTAAGTATTATAAAACTAAAAACAGTTTTTAAAAACCAAATCAATCGGTGAAATTTGTAAAAATGTAGCTTATCTGCAAGCTGGATGACGCTTGCCATTTGCTGGACTTGTATGCAGTTTGTTATTAATTTTCTATGCATTTTTCCTGAATTGTTTGATGAAGCAAAAACACTTTTCTGGAATAATATTTGTCATTGGAAAATGTGACTTATTTGCAAGTTTGAAGATATATTTTCTTAAACCTTGTTGAAAATTTGTTTACTGTTATTTATCATTACTTGATGAAAAAGGTTGAAGTTTTTGCAGGCTAGAGTGCAGGACTAAAATGGCTGTTAGGAAACCTGGTGTGATTGCTTTATTCGATGTCGATGGAACTCTTACAGCTCCAAGGAAGGTATCTATTTCTCCCGGAACCAAAAACACTGTGTGTGTGTAACTATGTATAATTATTATTTTTTTATTATAATTGTAAGATATATCAATGCAGCAATTTGATATGGTTCTAAGGCAAATCTATTATCCAAATGTCAATTGAGTAAGGTTTTAAATGGTGGTCGCTGTTGCATTTGTGCTGTGATCCTTGATATCGTAGAGGATCACAGTCAAATGCGACTGATGGGGCCCCAATCGATGTCGCGCTGCGGTCGCGGAAACATAAAAAATCTTGATGTTGCAGTCCAGATCGCAGTACCGGACCTGTTTTTAAAACGTTGCATCTAAGGTTACTCATCTGTTCACTCACCATAAAACGCACCAACACCCTCCTGCTGAACAAAACCAGAAATCTGGGTTTATTCTTTTAGATTGGTTAGTCTTGCATTAAGTCAAATTGTCAATTTATTGTATCCTGTTCAAATGCAAGGGGGCTACTCCGCAAATATTAGAGTTCATGCAAGAACTTCAGAAGGTACATGACTTAAAATATTCATTTTATTAGCTTGCTTTCTGTTTCTTGTTGTCTGCTTTCTGTGTCTACCAATGAACTATGGAACATTGTACTTTTTGTTTTGGTATCTTGCAATGTCTGAGTACAGGTTGTAACAGTTGGAGTTGTTGGTGGATCTGACCTTGTAAAGATATCTGAGCAACTTGGGAAGACAGGTTAGTTATAAGTAATTCTTTGATTTCTGAGGCTATGATGTTAAGCATCTAGGAAGCCCCTTTGAGAACATTGATGTCCCTTTGAGAACATTGATGTTGGTGTTTCTTTGCACTCCTTGATTTGCTCATCTTATGTTTTCTTTTTCTTGTTCTTTTGTGTTGTATTCCAGCCTCTAAAATTTATGAAGACTGAACTCATTTTTGGTTATAAGCTAATATCCATTGATATCCAGAATTCCTAACCATTCTTATTTTTCCTCCTTTGTTGTATTCATGAAAAACCAAATACCTTTTGATATGCTATTTTTATAAAGAAGGCAAAGAAAGAGATACAAGGATATATTTTTAAACATCCCTATTTGGCTATGCAGTTATCAATGACTATGATTATGTATTTTCTGAGAATGGTCTTGTGGCTCATAAGGAGGGAAAGCTCATGGGAAGACAGGTACACCACAAATGCCTTAAATCCATTATAAAAGCAAATTTTGTGGTCAGGGATGATGTTTTAATTTTGACATTACACTTCATAGCATGCACTAAGATTTATGTTGATGAAATTGTGCTGATCCTCTGAAATTGAAAAGAACATCTGCAACTAAAGTGTTTTTAAAAGTGGTACTATGTTTCTCCAATAATGAGTTGTGTGTTTCCCACTTTGCAGAGCTTAAAGTCGTTCCTCGGGGAAGAAAAGCTCAAGGTAAGGCCTATCTTTCGATTCCAATTCAAGGGATCTTGCTCATGGGAGACTAAGTTGGTCTTCTGGCTACATCCTAATATATGTATTGGAATGTCAGGCATATATGAGATTCTTTACATGCCATATAACCTAAAAACTGGAAAAATCAAGTTGTACTATGAATTGTGCATCGAGGCTGAGTTACATTTATAGATTGGTAGTTTGATTTCAATAAATTTGTGAGATATATGTAAAGAAGATAGTTATATTAATTACTATGCTTCTTATATGATAGAATGGGGGATTATTTTGCAGGAATTTATCAATTTTACACTTCATTACATTGCTGATTTGGATATCCCAATTAAGAGGTTTGTGGGATCTAAAAACTAATCATAGATTTACACTTATAGGAACTGTTGAATCTTATTTGACATGAAAATATTGTTAGGGGAACATTTATAGAGTTTCGTAGTGGCATGCTGAATGTGTCACCAATTGGTAGAAACTGTAGCCAAGAAGAAAGAGATGAGTTTGAGAAGTATGATAAGGTGATGTGTTTTACCTCTTAACTTATTCGCTTGGGTTTTCGGCTTCTGTAATTTGATTTTATGCTATTGGTATGCTTTTTCCTGAAAATTTGCTATTTAAGTTCTCAGATTCAGAATATACGCTCAAAAATGGTTTCTGTACTTCGTGAGAAGTTTGCTCATCTTAACTTGACATTTTCCATTGGAGGACAGATAAGCTTTGATGTAAGTGACGGTCTTCATTTTGTGGTGACTTTTTATTTCTCAAATAGCACATTTCAATTTGAATCCACTTCACAGGTTTTCCCCCAAGGTTGGGATAAAACATACTGCTTGAGATACCTTGATGCTTTCAATGAAATCCACTTCTTTGGTGATAAAACTTACAAGGTCAGTGCATCAGTTTATCATGCAAACTTGAATTGTTTAATGTATCAAACAAACTATGCATTTCATCATCCATTTTCTGCCCCCTTTATACATATGATAGGTCATTTTGTTTTCATTTTATCTGCATTTGTTAGCATCTGTCTTTCATCTGCCAATGTGAAAATTATTCTTGTCAAAATTCTCCAAGTGTCTTTTTGCTTGTTGTAAGACACAAATAGGTAGTAACTTGATTCAGTTAACATGTCTCCTTTTTCTCTTAAATAATTGCTAAATCATACACCAGAATGAGAATGCTTTTAGATTTTATATGTATGGGCCAAAAATGTACATTTCTTATTTTCTTTTAATATTTTTCTTTATTTGAGTAGGGGGGAAATGATCATGAAATATATGATTCAGAACGCACTATTGGGCATACAGGTTAGTCTTTTGTTGCTTAAAATTTCACCATACATGGAAGCCACTAATATTTGTTTCAGTATTCAGCATGTCAAAACAACTTTAGTTTTTAATAAATTAGATTGAAAATAAATCATTGCAAGGAAGAAAAAAAAACTATTCGTATGATCCTAACATTTTTTTTTCCCAGTTACAAGCCCCGAAGATACAATGAAACTGTGTAAAACTCTCTTCCTATGAAATTAAGATTATTGCTACAACATGTCATTTTTACGTGACCAACGCTAACACCGAGGATGTCTCCTAAAAAATACATCATTTTATTGTAAAATGACAGGATCACAGCAGTTGCAAATGTAATTCCAATTTCTATTTTCGTTGGCACTTTATATTTGGTATTTTAGTAAGAAGTTTATTATTTGTCAAATTTGATTTTGTGACTTATGCTGGTGTTTGATGAGCAAAGTAACAATGCATAGAATATGATTCTGCCACTGACAAGCATTTCATAAAAGGTTAGGGACACAATTGACGTTGATGTTTTAATAATGAAAGCTTTAAGTTCTAATGATCTTATGACTAGAACCATTAGCACCTCCTCTGAAACAAGGATAGATTTTGAGATCTCTTATATTTTCACTCCAATTTTCAATTTAATTTCAATGCCATCCTCTTCTAATATCCAAATAATGACAAAGTACTAAAGTACTTGCACAGGTCCCTGGTGCAGCAATTTATTATCTATTTATAAAACTTAACGACACTGAGGACGCATGGCAAAAACTCATTAATCCGTTTTTCTACCAAAAACTATTTTTCCATAAAAAATTTAGGGTTAATACCGCTTTTGGTCCCTGTAATTTGAGTGAAATTTGGTTTTAGTCCCTGTAAAATTTTTTGTTTAGATTTTGTCCCTGAAATTTAAGATTCTTCCATTTTTAGTCCCTACCATCAAATCTCTATTAAAAGCGTTGAGTTTTTGTCCCTGTAATTTTAAGATTCTTCCACTTTTAGTCCTTGTAATTTAATAGAGATTTGACGGCAGAGACTAAAAGTGAAAGAATCTCTAATTACAGGGACAAAATCTGAACAAAAAATTTTACAGAGGTTAAAACCGGATTTTGCTCAAATAACATGGACTAAAAGCAGTATTAATCCAAAAATTTACTATACTAGGTTCCATTTTTTTTAGAACCCGTGCTGTCTCAGTTTTTGTTTGAAAACATTGTGAGGGTCGTTTTAAGTGACTGCATGGAACTAAGTAGGTGCTTGAGATGTGTTTATTCTTTAGAATCTATGACTGACGAGGTATGATACATGCATATAACCTATTAGGTGTTTGGTGGGATGAACGAAGGAGGAGAGTTTCTCTATTTATAGAGTGGCAATTCGATGTGAACACCCATTTTCAATTGTTGCACATCTCGTCCTTTTCCAAATTGAGCAACCCAGCTAACTAATTTTGGCAGCCCATATGTTTGAAAACCATTTGCTGTAGTTTTCTCTTTGGCTGGATAAAACCCACGGTGTGAGTCCTACAAATCTCCCCTCCAGCCAAAGGGAAATATCCTTGATCAGTTTAGGATCAGTGCTAAGCTTGCAACTTCTTTGTAGACTTCTAGCTTCTCCTTTGCTAGAGTTTTAGTCATCATATCCTCCACGTAGTCATTGGTGTGGGTCTTACTCAACTTTCAGCAACATACTTCCCAATTTCCCTTCACATCACGGATCTAGTGATACCTTAAGTCGATTGCTGATCTTGAATGGTATGTCGAATTCTTCCTGAGATATATTGTGCTCTAACTATCGCAATAGAGAACATAGCTTTCTTGGTTTTGTCCTAACTCTTGTAGGAACTTCTTCATCCACAGGATCTTCTTGCAACTTTCGGTGATTGCAATGTATTCCGCTTTTGTGGTGCTTTAAGCAATACACTTTTGTAATCGACATTCCCATGAGACTGCTCCCCCTACAAATGTTATCAGGTACGTACCCAGAAATAGACTTTTGGAACCCACGTCTCTAGCCATGTCTAAATCTGTATATCCTTCTAGTACGGGTTTTCCACTTCTAATGCACAAACAATGACTCGAAGTGCCTCTGAGATAGAGATACCTGACTATCCAATTGACTGCTGCCCAATGTTTCTTACCAGGATTTGAAAGAAATCGACTCACAACGCCAACTGCATGCATACCATAACATACATACCATAACATACATTAGACCGCCAACCGCCAATGCATATGACATTTTGCTCATTTCTATTCTCTCCTCCTTGATTGAAGGACACTGGCTCACTTTAAGCTTGAAGTGACTAGCCAGAAGAGAACTAACAGATTTTGTTTTGTCCACGTTGAATCTTCAATAAACTTTTTCACATATCATTCTTGAAATAGCCATATTTTGTGATTCTTCCTATCACGAGTAATCGTCATGCCACGAATCTGCTTAGTAGGTCTTAAGTCTTTCGTTGGAAAGGACTTGCTTAACTCTTTCTTCAGCCTGTTAATCTTATTATTGTCTCGACCAACAATTAACATATCATCAACATAAAGCAAAAGAATAATAAAGTCTCCATTAGAGAATTTCTTGATGAAGACGCAGTGGTCAGCCATTGTTCGGTAGTACTCATTTTTCTCCATGAATGAGTCGAACTTTTTATACCACGGTTTCGGTGCCTGCTTCAAACCATACAAACTATTCTTTAGACTGCATACCAACTTGTTTTTCCCTTTGATTTGGAGACCTTCGGGCTACTGCATGTATACTTCCTCATCAAGATCACCATGTAAGAAGGCGGTTTTTACATTAAGTTGTTCGATCTCTAGGTTAAGACTTGTTGCCAAGCCAAGAACAACTCTAATTGAAGACATTTTCACCATTGGTGGGAATATTTCATCAAAGTCAACGCCTTTCTTCTGACTGAATCCTTTCACAACCAGCCTTGCTTTGTAATGTGGTTGTGAGTTGCCCTTTTCACTTTTAACTCTATAGACCCACTTGTTCTTGAGTGTTTTCCTTCCATGTGGTGGTGTCACCAGATCAAATGTGTGGTTCTCATGCAAGGATTTCATATCTTCTTGCATGACTTTTAACCACTCATTCTTATGCTGGTGAGTAAGAGCTTTGTCATAGCTCTCTAGTTCTCCCCCGAGAATTACATACTCATTAGGAGAATACTATTGACTCTGCTTTCGCTCTCTGGTGGATCTCTTAAGTGGCACTTCTGATTGGACTTGATTAGACACTTGCTCTAGTTATGGACTGTAGGCT
The DNA here is from genome assembly GCA_037113605.1 of Calophaca sinica. Lineage (NCBI taxonomy): Eukaryota > Viridiplantae > Streptophyta > Magnoliopsida > Fabales > Fabaceae > Calophaca > Calophaca sinica. Next base: position 116,471,001 of record CM073731.1, read on the forward strand.
GCTTATGGACTTCCAGCAAGTGGATCAACATTATCAGTATCTGGTGTAGCTCCCCATTGTCAGACTCTGCTGGAATTTCATCTGACTGTGGCTTTTCTGGTTTCTCTAAATCCTTGAAATTTTGACCTTCAAAAAAATACCATGTCCCTGCTTCTAATGATTTTTTGCTGGAAGGATCCCAGATTTTGTAGTCGAATTCTTCATGAGCATAACCTACAAAGATATATTGCTTCGTTTTGCATCCAGCTTGGACTTCTCATCTTTTGGGATGTGACCAAATGCTTTGCAACCAAATACCTTCAAGTGTTTGTATGAAACATCTTTCTCTGTCCAGACTATTTTTGGTATATTGTAGTTCAATGGAAGCGATCGAGAAAGGTTGATTAAATTGATGGTTGTCCGCATTGCCTCCCCCTCCAAAAAAGAGTTTGATAGTTTTGCATTTGAGAGCATACATTTGATTCTCTCACAAATTGTCATGCTCATCCTTTCTGCAACATTGTTGTGTTAAGGTGTCTTTGGCATTGATTTTTCCAATCTAATACCGAGACTTCTAAAGTATTCCTTGAATGGTCTGCAATACTTACTGTCATTGTTTGCAGTACACACATCAAACATATGCCAGTTCTCTTTCAACTTTACATGAAATTGCTTGAAAACTTCCAGCACCTGATCCTTAGTCTTCATAGCAGAGGCCTACACTTTTTCTAGAATTGTCTTTTTTTAAGCAAAATGGCATGCAAAAGCATCACTGTAGAGACAGTGATCCCAGCAAGGCTGGCACCACTGACACTACCAATCATCTGCAGCACTCCAAAATATTATTAAAAAAGGTGAAAAATAATAAAGAATACAAAAACCATGGTGGGGACAAAAACCTGACCCATGGAAAAAAAATTATCTAAATCTATAACATGGATTCTAGAATTGTCATCAATAAAAGTTACAAAGTAAAGTGCACATGTCAATGACTTGTCACTCATTAAACAGACACATGTGTGTATTAAATCTATACTATTTTTGTTCTCAAATATTATCACAATTCGTCAAAATTTCAATATATATCAAATATTTATTAAATATGAAATAGACTTAAATAATATTATTAAATACTACATTAATTTATTAAATATGACATTTAAAATACTGCGGAAGAATATTTATTACAATTCATGCATTATGCGTAATTATTACTATTTTCAATATATATAATATTTTAGGTTACATTAATATTATGAGTTTTAAGTTAAATAAACAATTTTAGAATTTTTACTTTTAATTTAATTTAGCATTTCTAGTTTAAGACTATTAAAAATATATGATGGTACACTTACCCGTGCATATGAGGAACAGAGCTTTTATCTTGTTAAGAACAAACCAGAAAAACACAGAGCCAACAACTAGATCCACCGCGACAATTCTTGAAATCACAGTGCCAAAGCCTTGATCAGAATCAAAGCCTTGCAGTAATTGCAAGAATTGGTAGGAACAAAGATCAGGGAAAGGAAAAACATACAAGAATTTAACATGGTTCGAATTAGAGCAATGCACTCTAACCTACATCCACTGGAATTGATAGTTCTCTCTTACAATCGGGTACAATCTCACTTCCTCACAAGTGTACAGATCTTTCACTCACAATTCAATAGAGAATGGAAAAGTTTCTGGAATCAAAATTATGAAATGAGCAAGTTACAACCAGTTACTTATAGCACAAGTAACTAACTACATAACTAACTTTTCAATGTGAAAGAGTTAGTTACATAACTAACTAACTGAACCAGTTAGCTAAAGGACTCGCTCTAAGCCAAAAGCTTGTTGACTGGACCAATATGCCACATACCTAGTGGACAATAACTATTTTTGAATTAAAAAAAAGAATTGGCAGAATTAATCCATGAGAAGTCTCACGTTGAGGCAAAAAAATTGTGATTGTGACTCTCATGCTACAATACTGGGGAAAATTTTGGTTAATTTTCAAATTGGCTACATTAAGGCAATCTTTGTGATGTTTAGTTGACCGCGCTAAATTGAGGTTTCTGGCTGTAAGAGCAATTAGCTACATCAATGAGATCCCATGGGAAACAAAAAATAATTAAGAATGACCATCGGAGCAAGTCAAAAGGGAATCAACTGGCAGTCAAATTAAAGAACCCATATTGGGTCAGTTTTATGCAAAATTTATGGTTGTTATCCCTCATCCTCCTCAGTATTAATCCCCCTTGTGCCTCTAGATTACCATGCCAATATTTTTCTTTCTCTTCTTCTTTGGGTTCACTTTTTAGTTTTTTCCCATTGTTCATTCTTGTTCCTGCATGCATGTTGTTCATTGAATAATGTCTCAGATAAAATGGTGTAAGTCCTAAGTACCAATCATTACATGATAAATTAATAAATATTAACAAAGTTGATTTAGAAAAAAATAAAAAGAGTCAATAAAAATATAATAAAGGTGGAAAATTAAAAAATAAGATATATTATTATGTAAATATAATGTATTATTATTATTATTATTATTATTATTATTATTATTATTTAGTAACTAAAATATTTTTTATTTGATTTGACATTTAATATACTATCTACTTTTATTAAAGATATCTACTTTTTTTAAAGATTTAATATACTACATCCAATCCTAAACATAAGAGACAAAACCCTAATTCATCAAAACCAAGAAAAACACTCTTTTTTTCAATAAAAAATACCTTTTTATCTCACATATCTCTTATATTTTGGACCCATAAAGAACACATTTTTATCTCTTACATTGAGGACCGGAGGGAGTATTATCTAATTTTCTTTTGGAAAGGATATACTATCTATTTAAACTTTTAGATTAATATATAGTTTGATTAAAACAAGTATATTTCATTGCATTGTAGTATTTTATCTTTAATAGAGTAAATACCAATTGACATGCGTGTAGATAGTTTGCCATTACACTGGGAGAGTTTTGAGTTATTAGAGGCATTTAAATTTTCATAGAATGAGTTTCTATTACACTAATGTCAAGATTGAAAAATAATGTTGTCATAAGTGGCGTTATATTATTCATTTGTTATTTTTGTACAAAATACTCCTATATTAGAATTCCGCAGAAATTTAAGCTCCAAAAAACAGTTGTTATTGCAATACTAATAGTACAACAATACAACATAAATTATAAAAAATACCGATAAATTAATAAATATTAAAATATATTACTATTATTATTTAATTTACATATAAGTAAAATTTAAAGAATTTATTACTGTATTTTATTATATACAAAATAATAATTAAATTAATATATTAATTAATCTACTATCTACTATCTATTTATCATCTACTATCTATTTATCTACTATCTACTATCTATTTATCTACTATCTATTTAAGAATTCTTTAGACTATCAAAATTACCAAACTATACATTCTAAAATATTGACACATCATCACTTTCAAGGCTAATCTACTATCTATTTATCTATTTATCTACTATCTATTTATCTATTTATCTATCTACTATCTATTTAAGAATTCTTTAGGCTATCAAAATTACCAAACTAGACATCCTAAAATATTGACACATCGTCACTTTCAATGCTAAAAATAACAATTTATGTTCTAATATATTATTTTTTAATCTTTAATACACAACTCTCAACAAACTTTCAACTTTTTCTCTCTTTCTTTCATGTTTTCCAACTACACAATATTACATGTTTTTTTAACATTTCAAAAAATAATTCTTTTTGTCTGGCTTTTCTATCTCCTTTTTTTTTATCTTTTTAATTTTTTTTAAAATGATTTCTTTTTAATTTTTTTTTATGATACATGACACTACTCCTTCTTTCCTCTAAAAGAAACCAATGTCAATCTCTCTCTTACACAAATCTTAATTCCTTTTTCTCTCTCATCCCTCAACAATTCACTTTTATTTCTCATCCAATTATTTTTATTTTATTATTATCTTAAAATTTTTAATTTTTAGTTTCTTCGAATTTATTTTCAATAACTCACTTTACTTTTAATCTTTAATTTATTTTCTGTTTCCTTATTTGTTTTTCTTTTATTATATTTATTTTTTTATTTTTCAATTATTTTTATATTTTGTATTTATAAAAGTTTTTTTTATAAATAATTATTTTACATATGAGTCCCGACGAAGTAACATTACATGTTGTCAATATAGTTTCATTATCTTTTAGCACATACCAATTATTATAAATGTTTTTATTATTTGTAATTGATTATTTTACTTTTGAGTTTCCACAGGAAAACAATATACGTTGTCAGTATAATTTCATCATAATAAGCACATATCAATTTCTTAAACTGTTTACAAATGTCTTTTTTTTATAAGTGTTTATTTTGCTTTTGAGTTCTATAGGAAAATATTACATGTTAGTATAATTTTATTGTCTTTGATTACATAATTTTTTTTATCATTTATAAATGAATATCTCACTATTGAGTCTCGATATGATACATTACATGTCGTCGACATAATTTTATCATTTTTGAACATATCAATTTTTATATTTTTTTATTATTTAAAATGATTATTTTGCTTTTGAGTTCCGACAGGGAAACATTACATGTTGTCAATATAATTTTATCATCTTTGAGAACATATCAATTTTATATATGCTTTAATTATTTAGCTTTTGAGTCATGACAGATAAATATTACATGTTGTCGGTATAATAAATTTTTATATTTTGTCATTATAAATGTTTTTCTTATTTATTATTTTTAAATGATTATTTTACTTTTGAGTTTTGATAGGGAAACATTATATGTTTTCGATATAATTTCATCATTTTTGAACAAATATAAATTTTACAAATTTCTTAATTATTTATAAATGATATTTTTGCTTTACAATCCTGCGAGGAAACATTATATGTTGTCGACATATCAATTTTATAAATGTTATCTTTTTAAATGTCTTTATTTTTTATAAATGATTATTTTGCTTTTGAGTCCCGACCGGAAACATTACATATTATCGGTATAGTTTTATTGTCTTTGAGCATAAATCAATTTTATAATTTTTTTTATTCATCAATGATTATTTTGCATCAAAGTCTCGACGGGTAAACATTACATGTTATCAGTTTAATTTCATTATTTTTTTTATAACGTATCAATTTTAGAAATGACTTAACTATTTATAAATAATTATTTTGCTTTTGATTCTAGACGGGAAAGCATTGTATGTTGTTAGTATAATTACTTTTTATATTTTGTCTTTGTGAATGCCTGTATTTTTTCACTACAAGAATAAACAGTCTTACCTACAGCCTTTTTTCGTGGGCCAAGACGGCAGGTAATTATCGTGGGCCTAAGCCCCATGAAATGGAAAATTTGATTTTCTAGAAACATTTTCGTGGGCCCTGACCCACGGTACTGCGTAATTCGCGTTTTCGTCGGCCACATCCCACGCTAAAACAGGTCTGCAAAAAAGAGCCGTTAGTTTCTGACACGTTGACCCGTTATCGTGGGTACTTCCGACGGTAAAACAAAACGCATATTTAACGTGGGCCTTAGCCCACGGTATTATCTGAATGGCCACAAAAAGAAAAGAAAAAACCACCTCGTGCAGTCCGCCTCATCTTCAATATTCTTCCCGATCCTTCCTTCTTTCTTTCATCTTCCCTTTTCTCCAGTTTCATAAAAAAAAATTCCCTCGGCTTCATTCCCTCTCCCTCTCCCAGCGTTCTTGATATCCTCCATTCCTTTTCCCTCTCTTCTCCATTTCACTCATAACAGTAAGTTTATTTATCTCTTTCAGTATTTATCTCTATTTCATAAAAAAATTATCTACACTAATCTATATTTCTTTTTTTGTTAGTAAATCCGGAACCACCTCACCGGACTCACCATCACCGGACTCACCACCACTGGAATCATTTACTCTTAGGTTGGTATTATTTGATTTTTTTAACAGAATATTTATTATATATTTATTTAGTAATTTATTAATTATATAAATATATTTATTGACTGTTAATATATTTTTTATTAGGGAAAAATATATTATTTTTGTTAATATATAATCTGAATATTTGTTTTGTTATTAATATGTATAATATGCTGAAATTGTGTGAATAGGAAATTATTTATACTAGAAATTAGTTTATTGACCGTTAATATTTTTTTGTCAATAAATATGTATTTTATATTTTTGTTAATATATAATATTCTAAAAATTTGTTTTGTTATTAATATATTTATACGTTTTTAGTAATATATTAATATATGTAGAATACTTTTTTTATATAGTGGTTTTTTTATTAAATAAATTTTATTAATTTAGTTATAGAGAAATATACTTTAGGATAATGTTATATATGTTTTTAATTGTTTATATATTTGTTTTTTAATTAATTTACGTTAGTTTTAAGTTGTATTATATTATTTTTAGTATTAACTGTAGGTTATTTGTATTTAATAAAAATGTGTTAATTTTAGATAACAAATTAAGGATTAGAGATTAAATTAGTTTTTTCTTATATATGTTAATTGGTAATTGTTAATTGTTATTAGTATTATGATAAGTTAGATTTATGTTAGGGAAAATGTAGGTTATTTGTATTTAATATATATGTGTTAATTTTAGATGATACATTTAGGATTACAGATTAAATTAGTTTTCTGTTATGTCAATTGTTAATTTTTAGGGTTTATGATGATAAGTTAATTATATGTCAGGGAAAATGTATATTAAGTTATAACGTTAGATTACTTAATTATAACACTATTTTTTATTGTTATAATCGATAGCATTATATAATTAGCATCTCTGTAATATGCAAGAAATGGATCGTAGTTAGATGCATGATAGGCTTTATCCTGGAAGAGGGGGTTTGAAACGAGCTTTTGTAAAAGGAGTTAAACAGTTTGTCCGTCAAGCAAAAAGTCAGGATAGTTACCTTATTGAAGAGGGGATTCGATGTCCGTGCGAGGTATGCAAGTGTCAAAGTGTTAAGACTGGAAGTGAAGTCAAGTATGACTTGTATATGTGAGGGTTCAAGCTTAGTTATTGGATTTGGACTGCTCATGGAAAAGTTGTTCCCGGTGTTAATTTACGGGTTGAAGAGAATTGCACAGGTGCTTCAAGCAGTGGCCCACCGAATATGGGAGATCAATATTATGAGCAATTTGATGCGATGTGGGGGATGATTTCGGATGCTCTTGGGGTGAATGTGTCGTTCGAAGAGCAGCAACATGATGAGACTGATGAACTTCTGAATGAGGCAGCACAAAGATTTTATACTCTTCTGATGGAGACAAATAAGCCATTGTATGAAAGGTCTGGAGACTCTAAATTATCAATGTGTGTGAGGCTTTTAGGTCTCAAGTCAACCTTTAATGTTCCCAAGCAGTGCATGGATTATATGACTAGAATTATGTTGGATGCAACACCTATTAGAGCCGGTTTGCCACAAAGTTATTATGATGCTAAAAGGTTAGTGTCGAAGCTAGAATTAGGTGTTAAGAGGATTGATTGTTGTGTGAAAGATTGCATGTTATATTACGACAATGAATTTGGCATAAATGACGGTGCTTTTACTGAATGTAACTTTTGTAAAGAGCCAAGGTATTATCTTCGGAAAACAGGGACAAGTCGGAGTAAACTAGTTCCAAGGAAGGCAATGTTTTATTTGCCTATCGTATCAAGGCTGCAGAGAATGTTTGCATCAATGCAAACTACAGGTAAAATGACGTGGCACTATGAAAATAGAAGAAATTCAGGTGAGTTGCGCCACCCGTCTGACAGTGACGCGTGGAAGCACTTTGATCGGGTAAATCCTGATTTTGTCATGGATCCATGCAATGTACAACTTGGGTTATGCTCTGATGGGTTTACACCATATATCCAGTCAACAGCTAAAGCTTATTCTTGCTGGCCAGTTATTGTCACCCCGTACAATCTTCCTCCAGATATGTGTATGTCTAAACCTTACATGTTCTTATCATGTGTAATCTCGGGGCCAAATTCACCAACAGTTGGTATTGATATCTATTTACGGCCTTTGATTGATGATTTGAAGAGGTTGTGGAATGGTGTTTTGACGTATGATATTGCCAGAAAGCAAAATTTTATGATGAGAGCAGTCTTGATGTGGACAATTAATGATTTCCCTTTTTATGGCATGTTATCTGGATGGTGGACTCATGGTAAATTGGCATGTCTGATTTGCATGGAGGACACGAAGGCTTTTACCTTGCACCACTGAGCGAAGACTTCTTAGCTTGACTCGCACCGCAGGTTCTTACCAAATGATCATCCATTTAGGATGAATAAAAATGCCTTCATAAGGGGTGTAGCTGAAAATTTGGTCCCACCCCATAGGCTAACATCGGAAGAGGTATGTAATAGAGTGAAGGATGTGCCAAAAGTATAAATTATAAATGGTGCTATTCAACGACCGAAAAATTATGGCTTGTGGTATAATTGGATAAAAAGAAGTATTTTTTTGGATCTCCTGTATTAGAAAGACAATTTATTGAGACGCAATCTCGATGTTTTGCAGATTAAGAAGAATTTTTTTGACAACATATTTAACACTGTGATGAACATGAAAGGCAAAACCAAAGACAATGACAAAGCCCGGAGGGACTTGGCTATTTACTGCAGGTGAAAGGACTTGTTGTAAGTAGATGACAAGGCTACTGGGAAGACCTTAAAACCGGTGGCCAATTACACTTTATCACCTGAGGATGCAAAATCAGTTTTATCAGTGGATTACAGAGCTCAAAATGCCAGATGGTTATTTTTCCAGTTTAGCAAGATGTGCCAATGTGAACCGGGAGAAGATGCAAGGAATGAAGAGCCATGATTGTCATGTATTCATGGAGTGTTTACTGCCTATTGCCTTTAGTAAGTTGTCAGCACATGTTTTGAACCCACTAATTGAAATTAGTCAATTTTTTAAAAATTTGTGTTCTGCAACCTTGGGAAAGGACGATCTTATTAAGATGGAGCAAAACATTCCATTGATTCTATGTAAGTTGGAGAGGATATTCCCCCCTGGTTTCTTTGATTCTATGAAACATCTCCCAGTGCATCTTGCATATGAAGCTAGACTTGGTGGACTTGTTCAATATAGGTGGATGTATCCATTTGAAAGGTATATTTGCTACATGTTTCCTATATAAATATGAAATCTATACTTCCATTTTTGTCAAAGATACCAAATATGTTAACCTTGTTATATAGGTTCATGGGTGATTTTAAATGATCGGTGAAAAATAAGGCTCGGGTTGAAGGATCAATCTGTTCGTCTTATTTACATCGCAAAACAACCCATTTTTGTTCATATTATTTCAACAAATCAATGTTATCCCCGCGGAATAGAAGGAATGAAGTCGTTGCTGAATGTGAAAGACATCTGTTAGCCTTACTAATCTTTTGCCTGCCTGGTCGTCATGCTGGGAGAGAATCGATTCATTGGTTAACAGATGAAGATTTAATTCAGCACATGTTCATATATTGATTAATTGCACCGAAGTGAAACCCTCTCTAGAGTACGTATATCATATAATAAACTTATTTTCTTATCCAGACACCCTACCTTGTTTATTTATTATCTAATTTCATCAGGGCATTCTTAGCTGAACAAGGATCTTCTGCGGATATACATGCAAACTTTCCTGGATGGTTTAAGCAACAGGTACATACTTATAGACAAGATATCTGAGGTGTATCGCAATTTCACTAACTCCTCTTAACCAATTTCATCATTTGCATGCGTAGGTGTATTGTAGTCCACTAACTCCTCTTAACCAACACTTGAGGAACTTATCTGATAGTCCTCGTACATGTGTTAATGAATGTCACACATACTTTGTGAACGAGTACAAATTTCATACCCAGTCATGGACAGAGGGCAAAGAAACAATAAATAGTGGAGTTTACATCAAAGGTGAACCGGAGGAGGTGAAGATGACTTTAATGGTGTCATTGAACACATATACGAACTAGCTTACACTACCCTAGACTATAGTAAAAAGGTGGTGTTATTTTATTGCACGTGGTTTGATCCATCTGATAGAGGCACGAAGAGGAATCGAAAATCTAATATGGTAGATATTAGAATGAGATGAATATATCCAGACTTTGATCCTTTTATGATGGCACAACATGTGAGACAGGTGTATTATATCCCTTATCCATCAACACGAACGGACAAACGAGGTTGGTGTGTTGCAATTAAGACAAAACCAAAGTCTTGCATTGAAGCAGAAGGCGATCTAGAGGAAGAAGTGCCTTATCAGGTGGATGAAATGTCCAATGTGGATGATGTGATTCTAGTTGAGGGCTTTAGCCGCCTATGTGTGCCAAATGCTGGTGAAGAAGTGGATGATGATGACACAGCGGATGCGGAAGGAAGAATGGGATGAATGATCCATACTGTGTAACTATTATTTGTATCATTTAGCATGCGTTTTATTTGTTATGACATGTTAATTAGTACTGAATATTGTATTCATAATTTTTATGAAATAGTGCTGAAATGTTCTGACGATCCAAAGGTTAATTTGTCTACAATTTAAATAATTAACTTGCATGCATATATATATAGACATGGTTTCAGCAGGACGTGATCCAACACCTTCCTCTGGTGGAAAAGAAAAAGAGAAGTTTCCTACTCATTGCCGTCACAGGCGGGGGCCACCTCGCATTGTTGAGGATACGAGTATTTATCACCCTATGCCCACCACCAACATGCCACCGATAGCCCCCACATCAGCAGGCACCGCTACAACCACTGCCACAGAACTACTACAGCCACAACTACCTCCGCAACAACCATATTTCAATAGTTAGGCGCCACAGACTAGCTAGGGCGCCACTGCAAACGCAATGGCCGATGATTTTACTACCATGATATTGATGGCAGGTTTTATCAACCCGTCCAATAATGAGCCATATAATGGACAGCCACGAGATGGTGGGAACGATGGCGGTGATTATTACGATGGTCCACACGAGGATTATACTTTGTGTATTTATATATATATGACATGTATGGTGTTAAATTTGTGGATTTAATTTATGTGTGCGAATCATAAGGATTTTTGGTGTGTTTGTGTGGGACGTTACAATCTATGTTAGTGCCTTTCTGTTAAATCTATGAAGTAATGATTTATTTTGTCCGACCTTGCTTTAAATTTATTTTTTCTTAAATTTAAAAGCAATGATATTAAATAAAATAATGATAGTAATATTTTTTGTCTCAAAGTGGAAAAGAAGGTAAAAAAATAATAAAGTGTAATACCAAAAAATAATAATAATAAAGTGAAAACAGGTTAAAAAAGGAAAATGGGGGGTGCTAATAGCATTGAAGAAGCTGGTGGGCAGGCAGCCCAGCCCAACCAGCACCCTCCCTCTCAATTTTTATTTCGCATACCCCCATTTCTATATTGCACCCTCAGGCCTTCCTCATTTTGGCGCGGCCCAAACACCCACCCGGCCCAAACCTAATCAGACCATAAAACGTTAAATAAAAAAAAACCCTAATCTCTCATTTCTCACTCATTATGCTCCGCTCATTATGCTCCGCGAGACTCCACACCCTCTCCTCATCTCTCTTCTTTCTACCACCTTCTCTCTTCTTCTCTGTCCCTTCACACCGCCTCTCCTTCTCTATCCCTCCACACCGCCTCTCCTTCTCCGTCTCCCTCCACATCGGTCACCCTCTTCTCTTTCATCATCTTGTTCTCACTGTCCTCTCTCTCGTTCTCAATTCGTCTTCATTCGCACCAACCAGCCACACCAACCGGCCACACCATCGTCTCTTTCTCTCACTCACTGCCTCCAAATCTTGACTAGATCCACACATTCCTCACACTTTTGGGAAGTTTCTGCCCTTCAAACGACATCAATACGAACAAAGAAAAGGGAGACCACTTTTAGATCCGCCCTTTTGCCCTTTGTTCTGCCCGTTCTCTCTCTCGTTCTCTTCTATTTTTTGTTTATTTCAAAAGATCTAATTTTTTTGTCTATTTTTTGGCTTTGATTTTCATAGAGTATGTAACTAGAGATCTGAGATTCGATGCAGAAGCTGAAGCGAGTTCGGACGAAGATGGATTTCGAGGGAGCAGAAGCGTTTGAAATGGCTTCTTCTGTTTTTTTTATGTTTCGTTTTTATTTTTTTCTTCTCTGTATCCTTCTTCTTCTTAGCCCATTTTTATTTACGTTCTTCATCTTCTTCTTCTCTGTAACTGGCTTCTTCTGCATATTTTTTTTCTCTGTTGGGCTTGTTGTATAACTGATTATTTGTTATTTTTATTTTATTTATTTAATTTTTATTTTATTTATGTGAATTTGTGTGAAGAAGAAGAAGAAGAAATATATTTGTTAAAATTTAAAATATATTTTTTAGTTTTTCTTAGTTTTTTATATTTAATTGTAATGACAGTTTTTAGTAAAATAAAAATTGTCTCAAATAATGAGAGATTTTAATAAAAAAACAGAGTATCAGTTTAAAAGTTATCTCAAATTCTCTCTAAAAATTGTAAAAATTCTCTCTAAAAATTGTCTCAAATAAAAAATTGATTATTTTTTATTTTTTAACTAATAATTTAATTTAATCAGTTTAAAAACTGGTTAAATTTAATTATTATTTTTTTTAAAATGGCTTTTCAATTTATCGTGGGCCTTCTCCCACGGTAATGATAACGTCAATTACATGGGGAACTGGCCGACGATAATTACTTTGGGCCATTGTCCACGCTAATTACACGCGGCCTATGAAAACATCCACGCTAATAGTTACCGTCGAGTAAATAACCTACAGAATGTGGCCCTTGGTGGGCCCACGGTAATTTGTGAGTTACACACGGCTTTTTGACTTTACCGGGGGCTTTGGGCCCACGATAATAGCAGTTTTTTTGTAGTGTTTATACACCGGACGAAGAAGAAGGAGTTGGATCCATTAGGTAGATCTTGACCAGCCTCGACTAGTTCCACAGCAAATAACATTTGCCTGTAAACTATTCCCTCAGCTGGCACGACATTGAGAAGAGAATTGCATCATTATTTTGCGTTTGAGTCCCGACGGGAAAAAATTACATGTTGTCGCTATAATTTCGTTATCTTTGAGCACATATCAATTTGTATAAATGTTTTTATTATTTATAAATAATTATTTTACTTTTGAGTCTCGACGGGGAAGCATTACATATTGTCAATATAATTAAAAATAATACTTCATATTTTCTTTTATACTCCTCCACTCCCAATTTTGAACAGCTTCCGGCAGTTGAATTACCAGAACATATCATAATTTTGAAAAAATATGCTTCCGGTTGAATTACCGGAATACATCTGCATTACTTGGAGGTATATGTATTCCGGTAATTGAATTCCCATAAGCATATTTATGTTCCGGTAATTGAATTACTGGAAGCATATTTATGTTAAGCTTCCGGTAATTTAATTACCGGAAGCCTGTAAAATTTCAGGAAAAAAAAGCAGAATAGCGAAAATGGACAGGTTTAGCTCCGGTGGCCACTGGGTTAGTTGTGGTGGCCTCTAGGGAGGTGTTCCGGTGTTGGGAGGTGGAGGGGTGGTGGCTCCGACGAGTTTTTCGGTGGTGGAGGGGCATGGGAGGAAGAAGGAAGAGGGAAGAAGGAAGAGGGAATAGAGGTATTTTGGGGAGGTGGTGGTGGTGGAGGATGGTGGAGGCGTGGTGGAGGAAGAAGAAGAATAAAAATTAGCTTTTTTTAGGTAGGGTATTTTTGGGGTTTCATAAATTTTAGTGGGGGTGGGGGTGCTGGCAGCATGTTGGTGGGGTGGAGGAAGTAATTGCCTTTTATATTTGGAGGCAAAAGGCCTTACAGGCCCAACCTAAATCTAACCCAGCCAATAACCCTAAACTAAACCTAGCTGAATCTGATAATTTTGTCGCCGCCAACATGAAAAAAGAAGAGGGAATGCAGAGCTTCTTTTCTGTGTCACAAGCGAGAGGGAGAACAGGGGATGTAGAGCTGCATAATCCTGCAAAGCTACATGACGATCCCGCCACGCTGCCTCATCTTCCGATTTCGCCGCTGCTCAACCTCGCCAATGCTTACAGAAAGCGTGGCACCTTGCGCTCCTCTGATCTGGCGCGCTTGTTTAACAACCATGGTCGTCAAGTTCAACGAACCAGAAGCGGCAAGAGGCGAGAGCATGAGAGGCACGATGAGACTAGGTTAGAGTTCTTAGATCAGAAAAGATTGTCTTTTATACTTTTTTTTTTTGGGATTTTGGTTGAAAAAAATGTCTGTACCAGTAATTTCTTCGTGAACGGCGTTTTGTCACGGCCGTCGTGGCCGCTACGTCGTTTCGTCGAGGCTGTTTCACGTGATTTTCATTCGCACCGCTATTTCGATCAAACACGATATCGATTGCTGTCTATACCGTTTTGTCACGGCCGCTTCACCTGTCTCGGAACGATATTTAGAACCTTCATATACTACTAATTCATGTTACATTTTCCATGTTTCGTCCCTTTTAAAAGAAGAAAACCATGTTTCTTTTTGTTTTTTTTTTGTTTTTTTGTTTTGGAAGTGACAACACATCACCAAAGCAACCTATAGGCCATCATTCATTTTAGAACATTTCACCTATATTTTGGTTATTTTCTGCCAAATGCCTGCGAGTAGAATAAATATAAGATAATACGACTATTTAGGTGTTTTTTCATTATTTCTTTTATGTTTCGTCCCGTCGTATAAAAAAAAAATTAAAAAATTATATGATAATAAGACTATTTATTTTATGCTTTTTAACTAAAAAAGTTCACAATTTAAAAAAATTATATGAAATCACGTGTATACTTGATGATGTCCTTATATTTTTTTATGATAAAGTGCGACAGATTATAGGTTACATTCTTTTTATATCAACAATTATTTCATAATTTTAATTTTATTCCATTGCTCTAAACAACCTCTGAGAGGATTCCATTGTAACCCTCTAAAACGCCTCCATATTTAGAAAATGTGTTCTTATAAGCGATCACTGCATAAACATACTTAAATATGTACACAAAATAAAAAAGCTAGACCATTCAGAAAAAAACTTATAATGAAACAAGTTCAGTCAAAAATTGATATTGGAGAGGAGTTTCATTAAATTATGGTTGATCAAAAGTATCGACATTTTAACATGCTAGGTCTCCCCTAAGTCAGTTTTGGGAGTTGTCACTATCCTGCAACTTTAGGAAAATAATTATAAAAAGGAGAAGCTTGTAAATGTATACCTTGGAAGACATGACCAATTTTACACCAAACCAGTCTTGATGAGGGCTTGGTTTAGAACTTTCCATTTTCAATACATCATTGTGCATGATAGAAACAAAGTACTATCTGCTATTCAGTATTTCAAGAATAATTCCCACCACCCATTACAGTACCATGCATCAACTTCTTGAAACTGTTTGAAAGAACTAACAAGTCAAACAATATACTCACTCATTTGTCAATGCAAACATTATACATTGGGGCTTATAGTGCCTCAAAACAATATACATGTATCCTGTTATGGTAAACAAAAGTGTTACACATAGTTCTTGCATGGTAATCCTACTAAGCACAAATTAACTATTCTTCTAATGATATTAATCAAATCTATAGTGATAAACATATAGTTATAAAACTCTCAAATCAATCAAATCCTACTTTAAGGCATGTCAAAGTCAAACAAAATTCCCAATCACTGCATATGATAATTACAACTACTCTTATTTTTGGGTTAGTCATTTACCTTACTGGGGCTCAATTGGTTTGAACACTACAAAAAAAAAAGGCTAAATAATGGCATTTTTTTGAGGAGGTTTTACAACAACCCCCTAAAAAAAATTAAAAAAAGGCACCGTCACACAATGTGTGTGTACGATTTTCATTTAATTTGAGGGGTTAAAAACCCCCTCTAATTATATTTAGTTTACTTTTTTTTTTATAATCCCTCTATTTCTTTTCACTATCGCGCTTCCCATCTCCCAAAATTTTCGATAACCCTTTCTTTTACGCACAAAACCCTTACCCCCTCGTAACACATCTTTTCACTATCGCATAAAAGCCTCTTTTCATTCAGTCTCTGTGTTTCGTTCCCACCCTCTTTTCTGTGTCTACCATCTCTTCTGCGGCAGATTTCGTTCCCACCCTCTCTTCTGCGGTTTCACTCTCTCAAGGAGCTCCATCTGCGGCCTCTCATGGAAGCACCCTCTCTTCCCTAAACGCAAGCTTCGAACACTAAGGAAAGCTCTCAAGAAACGAAACCCTCTAATTGATTCTACATCTCAGCCCATCGACACTCTCCACAGATCACAAAAAGCTGGTAATCCCCCCTCTCTCTCCCCCTCTCTCTGTTTCTTAGTGTGTGTGTGTGTGTGTGCTGCCCGCAGTACCTATCTCTGTTTCGCACGGCCAGTGTTCCCGCCTCCAGTGTTCTCATCTCACTCTCTGACTCTTTGCTTCTGTTGCAGTCACATGTGAGATTCTGTTATTTTATTTATGTTTTATTGTTTGTGTGAAAGTGTGATAAATGGAAGTATTAAAATTGTAGAAGTACGGTAGAATTCATTTGGTTAACAAAATTTCTGCTTCCCAATAGCTCTAATTTATGAGTTGTTTTCTACGTAGAAGATGAATTTTTGAGTTGTTTTCTATGTCATGCATAGGTTAGTAGTTCATCTACTTAGGCTGAGTTGTTTTCTATGTCATCCACATTCATAATGAGAATTTTAGGTTTGTGTTATATTGCCGATATGCTATTTGTGTGGTTCTTTTACCAAGTTTTATCAAACAAAGCTCTGTCCTACTCTTGGTTTGTATGTTTTCTTTGTTGATCAGTTTAATCCATTCTGTTTTTAAAAGTTGGATATGCTTGATTAATCCGATGAACCTTAGGAAGCTTCTTTCATGAGCACATGGTTGACAGTATTTCTTTATCCCTGAGTTTATTTTATAATCAAGAGCAAAAAAAAAAAATTAGGTAAAGGTGTATATAGCAGTAGAAGTTTTCAATGAAGGGTTATAAAATTATGAAACAGAAAAAATGTGTCAATTAATACTTTTTAAACACTCTGATGGTAAGAACCATGAACATAGAGTTGTGAACATCATCAGGAAGAGTAAGCCATGTTTTAGAAATGTCTCTAACCTGTAGTTTGAAGTATTGCTTGTGGAGAGCAGTGTTTGGTTTTTGTTTTATTTATTTCCTTTGGTGTAGAGTGAGTTATATTGTGTGAGCCAATTGATTATAACTTGCAGGGTGCTGATGTAGTCAAAAGGAATAAAATGTCAACTTGTGGGGAGCTGCTTTGTGGGGGGTTGTAGTGTGTGTATATGTAATATGCATGTCTAACGGTCTTGGAGTCAACAGCTGTTTAACCTCAATTGTCATGTTTTTTAACCTCAATTGTCTATTTAAGTCAATGTTGTTTTTTTTTTTTTTGGTTACATAAGCCAAGGTTGTATGCTTCTGGTTCAGCACATATCTTGGACAAAGTTTAAATGGGTCAGGTTAAAATTGATTGTATTTCTGATTGATAAAAATATTGTTTTTAGGTTATAATGGTAAATGATGCAGCAAAGGCTATAATGGTAAGTTTAACTTGAAAAATATTGTTTTTAGGTTTCATTCTTTGAATTTAACTATAATAGTTTTAAACTTGACAATCTTGTATGCTCATAGGAACAAATTGAAGTGTGTTTGACTCAAAGCAGTAATGATGAATCAAAGGTTTCTCCTAATGATGTGGTTGGTAGAGTGTTGGGGCCTGAGCACTCTGGGAGAGTGCGATACATGGGTATAGGAGCAGCTCCTACTAATACATTTAGGAATACTAGACTCCGATTTTCAGATTTGAGTCTTTCTTCATCCGATGTTGCTACATCATCTTCTAACTTTTGGCAAGAGAAGTACACCAACTTGCAATCCCAAGTTCAAAGCACCATCGGGGCACTTAAAGCTTACATGATAATGAAAGAAGGAAGGATACCTGAAGAATTACTTGGCTTCTTTGGTTCATCAAATGTAAGTACTTTCACTACAAGAAAACGCGAGCATATCGACGGCCAATTACTGATGGCCTTGGTCCGTCGCCAAAAAACCGGCTTTTCTGACGACTTTGGCCGTCAGTAATTCCAAACCGATGGCCTGGGCCGTCGATAACATTCAGAGTTTATCGACGCCCAAAGCTGTTGGAAAAGCCGGTTTTTTGACGACGGACCAATGCCGTCGGTATGCCTAACATAGGTTTTAGTATTCCCGCTAATTTCCAAATACCGACGGTCTAAGCCGTGGTATTTGAATTTGGCTGTCAGTAACCCCGACACAGTTTGCTGACGGGTTTAGGCCGTTGGTAATGTAAATGAGTCGTCGGTAACGTCCGGATACAACCAGATAACGAACCCTTCCTCCCCCTTCCCAATTTTACTTCTCTTCTCTCCTCTCCTCTCTCTCTTCAGTTCTCTCTCTCCCAGCGCCGCCGCCACAACCACCTCTCTTCTGTCCTCCCTCTCCCAGTGTCACTACCACCACACGTCTGTCCTTTCCTCTTCACGCAACAGTGCATCACCCCTCATTCTCACGCCGCGCTCCACCACTGCCACTGTCTATCACAGCCAGCCACCACCACGATCGTCGCCAAGGTCATTCCCCTTTCCCCTACTCCTCGGGCCCTTCCCCTTTCTCCTCTCCCTCATTAGCTTTGTTTATACTGAAGAACACAGAGACAAGTCGAAACCAAGTAACCACTAAGTTTTCTTTTACCCCCCACATTCTGCTTAACACTGCCAATGCTTCAAACCTGAAACCCTGGGTGAGTGGTTTCTTCAGGATGAATGATTTCAGTCACCAAACACACACTTCCAACTAGTCATGTCTCTGTGCAATTTTTATATTTTATCTTCTCATTAAAATGTCTTATTCTTTTTCAGGAACAATAAAAAGAGTATCACAATCGCTGAGCCTGAGCCCTGGGTGAGTGATTTGTATTTCATCTTTCTATTTTGTTCAATATTTGGTTGAATAATTGGTGAACTCTGTAAGGCTCTTTTTTCTTGTTCTTTTTCTTCTTTTCAGTCTTCAATTTCGTTCCTAATCTTAATTTTTCTTCACATTTCGTTCCTAATCTTCTTTTTCAGATTATACCTCGTTCTTAATCTTCTTTTTCTTCTTGTTTGCATTTTGTCGTTCCTAATCTTAATTTTTTTTTAAGATTTCGTTCGATTCGATTTTATTGGGGGTGAAGGTGTTGAAAGCATAGTTGGTTGCGGCTTTTTAATCTGATATCATCATATTAGGTACATGTTCTTCTTTTTCCCCCAGATTTTGTTTTGTTTTTTTAAAATTTTATTTAATTATTTTGTTATGGTTGCGTGATTTCTGGATCTAGTGGCCTTATTTCAGTAGTGTTTGCTTTGATTGTTTGGTTCCCCCTCTGCAACTCTCTTCCTCTGTCGCACGGCAAACGCGCTGCCACACCGCCCCGCCTCAGTCTCGTTCTCTACTGTGCCACCACCGCTCGTACCTCTATCACTACTCTGCAATCGAGGTATGCACTCTAACGAAATGTCGGTTGACTCACTGGGTGGAAAAGGGTTATCTGTTGACTCCCACACCGACATATTTATTTGATTTCCTTCAGAGTTCTCTCCACATAGGAAATTTTGAAGTGATGTATTCCTTTTAATGTATGTACTTTTGAATTTTGAAGGGGTTATGATAATGAATTGGTCAGTGTTTACATATTTGAAACTAGTGAGTTTGAAGTGAAAAAACATATTTCAATTTTTTCCCCTTTGTTTACATGTTCTGCTATGGCCCTGCTTATTTTGAGAGAACTTGGGCTCCACTCTATGCTGATTTTATGAGTTTAAATGCATTCTAAGTGGTGTTTTCGATATGGTAAATTGAGAATTAGATTTCTTTTTGTGTTGTCATTTCTGAGTGGCTTTTTGATTCTTAGGGGACAAGACTCAGATTTTTGAATTGCAATTTTTGATGAGATATAGGTTTTTAATTCATGATGCATTTTTATTCTTCCTATCTTTCATGTTGTGTTTTTTATAAGATTTGTATATCCCAATGAACATTCACTTCTCAATTTGAAGGCAATTATGATAGATCAGGTCGAAGGAAAAATTGTTATTTAATTTGTGGAGTGAAAGTGGCATTTTGACATAGAAACCAGTTGGGAAGAGAAAAAATAAGTATAAAATTATATATTATATAAGTTCATCCCTTGAACACATAGTAGTTACTGCCTAACTCATTTATATAATTTCCATATCTTTTTTTTTTTGAGGGACTAGGTCAGGATTGAATAGGAGGATGAAAAGGTTTTGCAAATTGCTTTTATATCATGTCATTAATTACGTTGTGAACTACATTGTATTTGAAACTACAGGTTGCTATTCCATAAAAGTTGAATGCTTGAGGGATAGTTAATGATCAAGATGTTTATAAAAGCATCCTTGATTTTCTTGCAAAAAAACTATTAAAAGGGGGTGGCAATAGTTAGGGGTCTTTAACGTTGAGTGAGTATGTATTTAAATCCACTTAATTATATTCTCTATTTCTAACATGAGGCATATTCATGATCTTTCACGCATTCAGATGCCACAAGCATAAACTTAGGACTTTGCTTGAAACATTTAACCACAGGTCTGTTGAAGGTGATTGTACTGATTTAGCTACATATGTATACATAGTGCTTACTGCCATCAGATCAATAATAAACTCCCTGAAGCAGCGTGCACTAAATAGTTATTGCCACAAGTATCTTTTGTGAAATTTTCACTATTATTGTTGAAAAGTCGGCTAATCTTATCTTTAATTAATGTCTAAGAAGCTAATTCTAATAACTAAAACTTTAAATATTGTCCATAGCACATGTTTTAAGAAAACAACCGATTGATATCAAATTTTTATATAGTATAAAATTGATGAAAATAGAGAAAGGCAAAAATGAACTTGCTTATGCAAAGTTAGCTGCTAAATTGGATTATAATTATAATTTTAATACAATACAGCTATGATGTCAATTGTCTCAGAGTAATAAAAAGGCAAGTCCTATCCAAATTATGTTTTTTCTGTGATCCTAGACTTGTCTTTCTTTTTTTAGTTTTGCAAGCCCCTTCATTATTGTTGATTGGTGTTTGGTACTTAAATCAAAATGTTCCTCAACAAATTGTTTGTCTGCTTAAAATTGACTGTTTCATGAATGCCCCAACTATGGGTTGAATCATTTAATGATCTCTCTGCAGTTGTTTATCTCAAGGTTGATTCTCTTCTATGCGTGTGGTTTGCAAGGTTTTCTCTTTTTTCTTTTGTTATCATGCAATTAATTTCATGTGTGCATGAGTGTTGAGTATTCACATGGCCCAAAATAATTTGCCATAATCTTTGTAAGTGTCGTGCTTTCTGGTCTTACTCCGAGTCATGGAAGTGTAGTTTCCTTGTTGTCGCCTTAATTATATGCTGCTAATGTTTCTTATAGACTAGTAATATTGTTGTGTTAGTAAGCCTACTGACTTGATTTTTGAATACAAAATTAGAGACTCCGAGTCAGAGTCTCTGCCATGGGCTAAGCCACCAGGATAAAAACAAACTTTGATATGTGAAGAAATGCTCCACGTTGGATACATTTATAAGATGCAAATTTGGTAGAAGATTTATATATGTTGTCGTGTTCGTCTCGGTTTAGGGTTTTGTTTATGTTGTTGTGTCGTTGTTATAGTATTGTTTAGTGTCCTCTATTGAAATCCAAATCTATTAATAGCAAGTACTCTGCAACAACATCATGGCGGTAGACCATTTCGTTGTTAAAATATTACGTGTTGATACTGACATGATTGTAAGTGTTGAATAATCTAAAATGTATACACAATAACATATTTGTTTTATGTTGTTAAATTTAATAAACCATTAATTATTTATGTGCAGAAACAACATGTAGAATTCAAAAATATAGTGGGCCCTACATTGTCAAAACTTTTGACGTTTAGGTTCTGTGATAACAATGTATGGGAAGTTCAAACTGAAATAATTGATGGGCATATTTGGCTGGATTTGGGATGAAGGAAAATTGCTAAAGAACATACTATTGAAGATGACTATTTGTTGTTTTTCAACTACTCTGGTGACTCGAATTTCAACGTAACCATATACAACCACACTGCCTGCGAGAATCCACACTATAGTCGTAAATTTCCAATCATGCCTGTCAAATTCTTTAAGTACATTCCACATTTGAACAGCTGTCTAGCGTTGTAAGATATTTTTCACTCTATTTTTTAAGTACATTCCACTATAATTTTTTATATCATTGTAATTAATTCAGCCGGTTATTGTATTTTCTTTGTACCAGAATCTACCAAATACTTTCACGAACCTATATTGGAAACATCTGTTGAATCCATTTATTTTATGTCCTGGTGATGGCACGGAATGGCCAATGTTTTGGCAGTTTGAGGAAGGGCACATTTGCCCATGCAAAGGATGGAAAGCGGTTACTGCCCACCTTTCAGTCCAGCCGGGTGACTTTTGCTTCTTCACTTACAGTGGGAGTTATAAGGTGCCACTGAGAGTAGCTTATGGAAATAGGGAGAAAATTGTAGCTTCCAAAAGGAGGACCACTGAAGGGATTAAACAGCCTGGATTAGGAAAACATACTTTATGGATGACTGCAATTTCAAAGAACATCAAACCTTTGGTGAGTATGTGTTGTACTAATTTATAACAGTAATTTATTATATATTGTTTATTTTATTTATGTAACAACTTATAGTCTAACTACAATCTGGCATATAATTGTTTTTGTAGTATGTTCCTGCAAGTGTTATTCATAGGTACTTCAACAACAAACCACCACACATAGACTTTAAGTTACCTTCTGGTGAAATACAGAGTTAGTCGCTCATTTGGGGAAGAGATCGCAAATCAGAATGTTATCTAGGAGTAGAGTGGTCCAAATTTGTTTCTGATCACAATTTGGCTGAGAATCAGAAAGTGCGTTTCTTCAAAGAAGGTAATGAATCAGTCATATGTGTTGAAGTCACTGAAGAAGCAGCTGGAATCGTAGAGGATTAGTATTTATAGTTGATTAGGATATGACTATGAGGCATATGAAGTCATTCTAATATTTTGCACCCACTGCCCATATATCCCCCAATTTTATTTGGTCCCCTTTCGTAAGCCTTATTTTTTTTCTTCATGAACTCCTGCATGTCATCCTGTGAGTACGGTTTCAATCAGGTTGTTTAGCATTTTTCTAGTTTCTTCACAAGTTTCATATTTGACTCTATTTAATAAATTGTGGAGACAACACTATTTAATAATAGACGCAATTCTTTATTTTTTTTAAGTATAAGTATGTATGTAATTCAGATGATAAGATATATTATGATTTTATGATTTTTATATTTTTATATTATGATAATAATTATTAATTGAAGATATAGAGTTTGGTTAAATAAATAAATCAAGTAATTAATTAAATTAAATTAAATTAAATATATAAAAGCAATCAATTAATTTAATTAATTATTTAACTAAATTCATAAAAAAAAACTATGCCGCATTTATCGACGGCCTTTTCCGTCGGAAAAAACATTGTCGTGTTTGACGATACCGATGACCATATCCGTCGAAAATTACCGACGGTTTTTTAACCGACGGGCCAGCCTGTCGGTAATATTGACGGTTAAAAAAAACCTGTCGGTAATCATTTGCGACGCCTATTTTACCGACGGGCTACTGGCCATCGGTAAATACGCGTTACCGACGGCTTTTGGCCGTCGGTAACTCCGCATTTTTTTGTAGTGTTTTATGAATCTTATGGTCAATATTTTTCTATATGCCAAATTGATATAAAGAGCATATCTGTCATGAACTTCAATACTTTTTCCTCCAATATTTATGAGAGTATGTGGCTGTTATTGTGGCTTTTGATATAAAGAGCATATTTACAGAGTATGTGGTTGTTATTATTAGTTATGGAAAGAATGAGTTATTATCACTTTGAATTTTTTGGAGCATGATTTGTGGGGATTCTGCTTGTTTTAATACTGAAGGAAAACCTATCTGTTTCGATTTCAAGTTTTTGATAGATCCTTCCTCATGCATTAACCATTTACTGATCATATGCTTTGATATGCTGCTGTTGATCAAGCTGTCATTTGTTATGATCAAGAAGTCTTTGTTGGGATCCTTTCGCGGTCTAAATAGGGTTCAAAGATATTCGAAGTTGCTACTAGTTTCTGCCATAACCAATGGCTCTATTGGTTTGTTGTATTTGTGCTTAGGAATTTGGATTTTAGAGAAGTAGTTAAGGAAAACTCTTAATGTTTTTCCTCTTAATTGGTGGCTGCCAGAGCTCCTTCAGGGAATCACATGGATGCTAGTTGGTTTGACTATAAGTCTTCTGCTGGAACAACTTTCAAGAGTATTGATGTGGCTGTTTTCTATTCTTATGTTTTCGTTTCTGGTATTTTCTGTGCTTTATCCATGTCTTATGTATGTAGCAGCAGAGAATTGTCTCTCAAGGTAGCTTTAGATATTCTATCTTTTCCAGCAGCAATTTTATTGCTGTTATGCACATATCACTACAACAAATGTTGTTTCTGGCAACACTATTTTTGGCAACAGGTGTGAAATGTTGCCTAAAAGTGGATTAGCCAACATTTGACAACTGTTGCCATTAAATATGTGTTTTACACTACACCTTTTATGCAACACTTGAAAAACTGTCCCCTCAAATTGAAATGGGAACATTTTTGAACTGTTACTAGAACCTTTTTTTCGCATCAGTTAAGAAATGTTCCCTAAACTATATCTGGGGACAGTTTTTAACTGTTGCACTTTTTTTGATAAAAGGCAACGTTTTTTGATTGTTGCTCTAATAATTTTTATTTATTAACAAAAAAAAAAAGAGGCGCTAAGTATTTTGTTTAGGCGCTAAATTTTTTTTTCCTCTCCCGCCTGTTTTTTTTTTCCTCCTCTAATTGGTAAAATTCATCAGAACCTAAAATCCACCGTCTGTTCCTCTAATTGGGAGAATCCACCGTCGTTCTTCCTCTCGTTCTTCCTCACAGACCGCACCCATCTCGTTCTTCCTCTCCGTCGTCCTCCCTCACAGACCGGCATCCACCGCACCCATCTCCAAAGCATCCACCGTGATCCTCTCCAAAACCCGGATCGCTCCTCCTCCTCCTGGTTCGACCCCCACACCCATCTTCCTCTTTCTCCTAGATGAAGGGTGAAATATCCTCTAGTTGACGATTGTTCATTTTCTGGTTCGACCCCCGCACCCATCCTCCTTCTTCGCCCTGATTCTTCTCCTTGGCGAACCCTAACTGTGCTCGATGAAGGGTCCTTAGCGAACCCTTGCTGCCCGGCGTCGCCACCAGTAACCCAGACGGCGCAAGACCAGACACTGCACTTCCTCTTTCATCGGATTCGGCGTTCTGAGAGCACCGAGCGGGCTCCTCCGCCGCACCTTCACGGTGGTGCTCTGGGTCTCTGTCCTTGACACCGTTCTGCTCTGTCCTTCACGGTGTGTATCTGCGCCTTTTATTTATTTTTTTTAAATTTTATAGTTTTTTTTGTGGTTTTATAGTTAGAAATTGTGAAATTTACACGCTTTTTTGTTATTTTTTGTGATTTTTCCCCCTTATAGCTTGGGATGTGGAATGAGGTGTAGACAGGGTTTGTGATATGCAATGTTTTAAGTGATGAATGGTGAAATGTTTTACATATATTTAACAGTTTTAAATATGTATGTCTTGTTTTAATTAGGGAAGTCGGATCATATATTGGGTTTTGGTTTTGTTTCGTGGCTAGCATTACTCCAGGAGCAGTCTTGATTACGCTTCTTTGGGAGATTTAAGGGAAAGAGGGTTGTTTTCAAGCGACTTCCATCTGGTTTGCTTCTTGTCACAGGTATGTATGTGATGAGATTAATTTATGTTGATTGAGTTTTTGAATGATGAGCATTGTCGGTTGGCAATGATTCATTTGTTGTGGTCTATTATGCATGTGAATTAATTTGATTGCTCTATTATGTATGCATTCTTGTGTTGTGGCTGGAATTTGTTTCTTTATTTTTAAGAGGCTGATTAAACTGCAATAATGCATGTAGTTTGAATCTGTTTTCAAGATGGAAACATTTTAGTTGTATTATTGTGCTTGATCATGTGCATATCCAAGAGATTAATTTGCTTCTTGTTTCACAATTAGACATCGCCTGAGGCATGAAATATTTTTGGCACCTAAAGAAGTTTTGTTTTTTTCACCTCAATGATTTCAGAGCATCTAGGATTCAGGTTTTGTTTGTTGATGATTCTCCATTACCATGATGACTTGAGATGGAAAAAAAATGACTTCATCGACAAATTCTTTCATTTTTTAGAATGATCTCTCCCACCTTTTATGTTTCATGATAATTAAAAACAAAATTTGATGCAGACTTGCAGAGATTGCTTGTTATCCATATGTCCCATATGCCAGGAGCACATTAACATCCAAATAAAGCTCATAATACCTCACTAGAGCTTTATCATTCATGTGCCTTGTCCTGCATCCTTACTCCTCCTTTATACCAAAAATATTATCAATGTCGATTGTCGATAGTTTGTCACCAAAATGGTAAAACAGTAGATGCTACAACATTACAAACAGAGAAGAAAATACACAACCTATAGCATTTGTAGAATTATTATATAGAAGGAGCAATGTGAATGTACTGTTTTATTTCAGGCTACTCTAAGTGCGACAGTTACACTCATAATACCATAATATAAGAGACAATAAGTGTTGATCCTAAAAAACAAACAGTATAGGACAAAAGCATCCTAAGGTCTACTAAAATTTTGTATTCCAAAGAAAATACTAGACCTCCTCTATGAAAAATTTGGTTTGATCATTGACATTCATTAAGCCATAAATATCTGACAGAATCATGAGCACTCAATTCCCACCCAACCGCTCTGCTCCCCCGACATGAGGAGTTTGTTGCTTAACTAAACACATCCAGGGGATAAACCAAGATTAGAAATGGAAAAAAATCATGTTTATAGTGAACTTAAAGAAACATATATTCACAATAGCGGAGATCGACAACTTATTCATTTCTTGTGCTCCTTGTCATTTGTTGTGTCGGTTTGCTCTGGAATTGGTTGAATTCTCACATAAGGTTTTACGGTTAATGTCTCTCCTCTTAGAAGCGACAACATAGCGGTCATTGGTATTCTCCTTCCTCTGTAGCTCTCCAAGGAATTCTGCCAATCTCTCTTTATTTACTTGTCCCATCATCTGATACGCAATTAAAGCAATGAGATTGTTAAGATAGAGGTTTTTTGTTCTATTTTTAACTTGCATCAAACATACTCAGGACAAATGAACAAATGAAAATATTTAGAACTTAGGAGCTTGAAATCAAGGAACACCACAAGTGATTGAGTTACACTGCTTCATTAAGAGTAAAACACATTATGTCTAACATCTTTAAATATCACCATGTGAAACATCAATGTAACTTAAACATGAATAATGGTAAGCAGATATCTTGTCCACTTTTATTTATAAATATATAACCTTATTTTAAAATCATTTCTACAATTTATCCAATAGCCGTGAGAAAAATAAGTAGTAATCTACTGAAAACCAGGATGACTAAGCGTCAATTTTAAAATGTGAAGTGTGGGCCCTTCAAAATGAAGTAAACAACAAAAAAAAAATTACCAGGTCAGCAATAACAGCAGGATTCCTAGGGTCATCTTGAGAATTCCTGTTCTATTTTTCCAACTAGGTCAGCCCCAACATCAGCTGCTTTAGTGTAAATTCCACCAGCCCGGTCAGCAAACAGTGCGACAAAGGAGGCACCAAGCTGCTTTTGGCTTTGTTTCACCTATGTAAACATGGATTTGGTGTATCTTTTGTTGGTTCTGTTTTTGTTCTATTTTTATTCTTGTTACTTATGCTTGATTCAACCCTTCTATAGACAATCTATGAGCTGTATTTTCTTTACTAATTGCATTATGATCAAATTTGAATTGTAGAGGCTGTGAAATGATTATTTATTTTCATTCCATGTAGTAGTAATTTTGTCATTTTGGTTTGTTACTTTCATTTGATTTCATTCTTCCAATTGGCTTATTCTATCTATAGCAACCTGATTATATGTAATTTTATATGTAGTTTAATTTTTTAAGCTTTGTCTATTAGCTTTATAATTCCTTAAACTTATTCCTTTATTGTAATAATTGATTTTTATTCAGTAAACCCAACATGATAAAGAAGGATTGGATGGACTTTCCTCCATACAGTGAAGATTATATGAAAGGTGTTAGTTATTTTTTGGATATTGCATTCAGCATAGGAATAGTTGAAGGGACAGAGATTTTGTGCCCTTGTGCTGTATGTTGCAATGATAGCTGGGAAAAAAGAGAAGTGGTGTTTAATCATTTAATATCTAATGGATTTGTAAAGGGATACAAAGAATGGATTTACCATGGTGACGTTGAAAGTCTCATGGATCTCGATGACAGTATTGATGGTGACACATCATTTGATGATATTGATGGCTTATTGTTCGAGAGATTTAAAGATGTGGTGAAGCGGTGGAGAACATGAAGGCCTAAATGAAGATGCAAAGAAATTTTATAAATTAGTCGAGGACGCAAATCAAGAGTTGTATCCTGGTTGTAAAAATTCTCCACATTATCGTTCACTATCTGAATGTATTTGTTGAAATGTCTCTATGGATGGAGCAATGCATCATTCTTTGCTCTCCTAGAGTTATTGAAAGAGGCTATGCGATTTGAACATCCCTATCTCTTTCAATAAAACAAAATCTATGATAAAGGACTTGGGCTTAGACTATAAGAAGATTGATGCATGTCCCAACAATTGCATGTTGTTTTGGAAAGAGCATGTGAAGGGCGATTCGTGTCACCTTTGTGGAGCATCAAGATGGATTGAATATCCTGAAGTTGAATGTGATCTTGAAGAATCGAAAAAATCTCACAAGGTTCTTTGCCAAAGTGCTAAGACATTTTCCTTTAATTCCAAGATTGAAAAAGACTCTTTATGTGTTCAAAGACGGTGATTCATTAAGGTGGCATGCGGAAGAGCGTTCAAGGGATGGTAGGTTAAGGCATCTGCCGATGGCCAAGCGTGGAAAGACTTTGATGCAAAACATCCAGATTTTGCTCTTGAGACTCGTAATATCAGGCTTGGGTTGGCTAGTGATGGGTTTAATCCATTTAGGACTATGAATCTCTCACATAGCACATGGCCCGTGGTATTGACAATATACAATTATCCACCAAATTTATGCTTGAAGGCAGAAAATTGTATGATGTCATTACTTATTCCTGGACCACGATCACCTGAGACGCAATTGATGTATATCTACTGACCACTTATTGAGGAGCTAAAGCTATTGTGGGATGTCGGGTAGAAAGCATTATGATATTTCAAAAAATCAATCATTTCAGATGCGTCGACTCTTTTGTGGGTATTTAGTGACTACCTGCATATGCTATGTTATCTGGTTGGAGCACTAAAGGGAAGTTTGCTTGCCCGCTTGTAATTATGAAACTTCTTCCACTTACTTAAAACATAGTCGAAAGATGTGTTATATGGGCCATCGAGTCTTTTGGATTGAATCATGTGTGGAGATCAAACGCATCTTCATTTAATGGAAAGCCAGAATATAGGTCTGCACCCTCCTTGTTAGATGCAACAAGAATTTTAGAAGACTTGGAAGACATCCCTGATGTATTGGGAAAGAAAGATAAGAAAAAAAGGGTCGGTCCATGGAAGAAAAAATCTATCTTTTGGCAATTACCATATTGGAAGGATAACACTTTGCGTCATAATTTTGATGTAATGCATATAGAGAAGAACATATGTGATAGTATAATCGGGACTTTCTTGGAGATTGAAGGAAAGAAAAAAGATCATGCAAATGCTCGTTTGGACCTACAAGACATGGGGATTAGAAAAAAACTCCATTTAAAGGCAACAAGTGATGGTAAGAAAACTCAAATCCCAAAAGCATGTTTCTCCCTAACCAAGCATGAGAAATCTATTTTTTGTGGTGTTTTAAAGACAGTAAAACTCCCTGATGGCATTGCCTCTAATATTTCTCGATGTGTGCAAGTTGATGAAGGGAAAATTTTTGGGTACAAGAGTCACGATGCTCATATAATACTACATTACTTGTTACAAGTGGCAATAAGAGGGATAACTCCTAACCAAGTTGTTGTTCCTTTGATTCGACTTTGTTCCTTCTTTCGGTGTTTATGCCAAAAGGTTATTGAGGTGAAAAGCTTAGATCACTTGGAAGTAGAGATTGCTGAAACACTTTGCCAGTTGGAGCGAATCTTCCCTCCAAGTTTCTTTGACATAATGGTTCACTTACCAATACACCTTGCAAATGAGGTCAGATTGGGTGGACCGGTTCAATTTCGATGGATGTATTATATGGAAAGATATTTGGGCGATTTAAAATCTTTTGTTCGCAATAAGAGTCGCCCGGAGGGTTCTATTGCTGAAGCATACTTGGTTAAAGAATCTCTAACATTTTGTTCAAGATATTTGTCCGATGGTGTAGATACAAGGATCAATAGAATGACACGAAATAGTGATGAGAATCCTAACATTGGCCATCCTATTGGGGGTAAGAAACTAATTTCTCTTGATCTTAAGTCTCAAAACCAAGCCCATGGGTATATCTTATTCAATCATGATGAAGTGCAAGAATACATTAGGTACTATAATCAACTCACTACAACATTTCATTCTTAATTTTTTTTTCTTTTGCATTAAAAAATTGGTCATTTATTTTGTAGAGAGCATGAGGTTGATGTTCATAATCACCGAAAACGCAAAAAGTGGAGCAAAGCTAAAAATCAAAGAGAAGATTTCATTCAATGGTTTGAAGCACGTGTCATGAATGAGGAAATTTCTGATTGGTTAAAGGTGTTGTCTAGGGGACCAAATAATGTTGCTAGAAGGTTTTCTGGTTATGTCATTAATGGATACCGGTTTCATACAAGAAAACGCGAAGCAAGGCTGAAAACTCAAAATAGTGGTGTGACATTAGAGGCAATAACTCCAAGCTTTAGAAGTGTAAATGATGAAAATCCAGAAAAAATTTGTGTGACCTACTATGGGGCAATAAAGGATATCATAGAGTTAGATTATTATGGTCATTTTAAATATGTATTGTTCAAATGTGATTGGTTTGTGGCTGAAGAAGACAAATATGGGCTGACATGTGTTTACTCTAATAAAAAGTGCTATAAAAATGATCCATTTGTGTTAGCATCTCAAGTGCAACAATGCTTCTTTATCGAAGATCCTTTTAACAAAAATAGGCACTATGTTTTGAAGGCACTTCCAAGGGACTCATTTGACATGGGAGAAAGTTTTAATTCAAATGGCCAAGAATCGACATTTCAGCAAATCTTGCTATGTTGGAGGATGATTTTGAAGTTGATTTGGTTAGGAAAGATGTACCTGATGATATCTTTGAAAAGCCTTTATCTGAACTTCACAATCAACAAAAAGAAAATGAGAGTGATGATGAGGCAAGTTTTGAAAGTGAAGAGGAGGACACTGATGAATCTAGTTTTGATGATAGTACATGAGACCTCTTGGAGTAGCCCACGTATAATAAACATTATAGTATATAATAGTCAGTAATTATGGAAAATATTCACATATTTTACGTGTTTAAATATGCAAGTATTGAAGTTATTTTTACTTTAATTAATAGAAAATATAGTGCTGCAATGTATAATATACTATAGAAGTTTTGGTAAAATTTATCTCATTATATATGTTTCTTTTCCTTTGTAGTTCATGGTCCTTAGCCAAAATGGAGAGAGCAAGAAGTGTAAAAGATGGTGGAACTCTTAAAAAGATTGGTCGAAGTCCTACAAAAAGAAGTTTTGATTTTCCTTTCCAAGCAAGATCAAGCATTGAGTTAGCAAAGAGATTTCAGCAAGTTAAGCAGGAGAAAATTGATAAATTGCATGAGAGGCTACAAGGAAATAATAGAGAAAAGGTTCAACAAGTTTTAGAAGTTGCAGAAGGTAACCAATTTTTTGTTTCAAGATATGAGGCATTTATATTTATGTATGTATATATTTATGTATGTATGTATGTATGTATGTATAAATATATGTATATATCAACTTACATATTCTTTTGATGACATTATGCTGCAAATAGAAACGCCAAAGAAAAGAGCCAAGGTTGATGGAAACCTAGACAAAGGCATTGCTACAATCAAAATAGGAAGAGCCAAGGTGAATCAAAATCAATCGGTATCTCAAAGAAATAGAGAAGAAAACTTGGGGCAACTAGAAGCTGTGAAAGGTTTTGCACAAGGTGATAGATATATCAATCAAGAACAACAAGTGGCAAACACAAACAAAGAAGTTGTAGAAGGTAAATAGTTTTCTTTTTTCATGATAATTATTATAGAAAAGAATGTATATTTGTTTTGTATGTTATATATATAGAAAGTGCAACAACTTGCCCGTAAAAAGATGAGACACAAACTGAATTCTACCTTGAACTAATGCATTCATTTCTCTACTTATTAGTACTGCAGAAAGTGGAAAGTAATACACAATAATATTTCAAATGTTCCATTGTTTACTTAGTATTTAAGTATGCATTAGTTATACTGAGCAATAAGGTTTGAAATGAACCTTATGTATAAATATATGTATGTATTAACTTACATATTCTTTTGATGACATTATGCTGAAAATAGGAACGTCAAAGAAAAGAGCTCGCGGAAAAACTACAATTGATGGATTGGGTGAGAGACTACAGGGGAATAATAGAGAAAATGTTCAAAAGGTTGATGGAAACCTAGACAAAGGCATTGCTACAATCAAAATAGGGAGAGCCAAGGTGAATCAAAATCAAGCAGTATCTCAAAGAAATGGAGAAGAAAACTTGGGGCCACTAGAAGCTATGGAAGGTTTTGCACAAAGTGACAGATATATCAATCAAAAACAACAAGTGGCAAACACAAACAAAGAAGTTGTAGAAGGTAAATAGTTTTCTTTTTTCATGATAATTATTATAGAAAAGAATGTATATCTGATAGACTAACAATAATAATGGGCCAAAGAGAAAGAGCAATTGGAACATGAAAGCCCCAGTTCACCTTGTTAGTTTTCTTAGACCAATTTTCATGTATTTTGCT
Source organism: Calophaca sinica (assembly GCA_037113605.1). NCBI lineage: Eukaryota > Viridiplantae > Streptophyta > Magnoliopsida > Fabales > Fabaceae > Calophaca > Calophaca sinica. The sequence goes on from CM073731.1 coordinate 116,504,231, forward strand.
TCTAAATTGGGTCTTTCTGGTTGATGAGTCTCATTTATGTAGTGGAAAAAAAGGAAAGTTTTTTTATTAAATTTTAATCTTTTTCCCTTCCTTTGAAGATCTGTGAGTTTTGCAAACTTATTAAATTCTAATTCTTTGTTCCTTGCAAACTGAGCAAATAAGGCTTGAAATAAATTTTAATCTTTGTTCTTTGTTTCCCAACTTGCCAACACAACCCATCATCTGCCACAACTCTTTCAAGCACTATCCAATCTTCATTCCTCCATCCATGCTTGATGCTTGCCATGCGCCTAGAAAAAGTGTTCTGTTAAGTCTCTGAATTACTACATAACAATGATTACTTACAACCTTGTTTATTTATTTTTGCTAAGTAAATATGAACTAGCTATACTGAGCAAATAAGGCTTGAAATAAACCTTATGCATGTATGTATGTATTAACTTACATATTCTTTTGATGACATTATGCTGAAAATAGGAACACCAAAGAAAAGAGCTCACGGAAAAACTACAATTGATAGATTGGGTGAGAGACTACAGGGGAATAATAGAGAAAAGGTTCAAAAGGTGGATAACAACTTAGACAAAAACATGGCTGCAAAGAGAATACTTACTGCTTCAATAAAATCTAAAAAACAAGAGCAACATATGCTTTCTTTGGAGACAATGATGTCAAATACTCAATGCTCTAAAAAGGTAAAGAAGGTGCCAACATGCCCGTCAATGTTGATTGATGACTTTATTGAACTTCAACGATCAAAAGATATGGCCGCAACCAAGTCATTCAATGGAGAAAAACCCCAAGCAAGCGCCACCTTAGCTCCAATCAGCCTCTCAAAGTGAATCAAGATCGACCAACATCTATAGGAAATAAAGAGGAACACTTGAGACAACCTGAAGTTATGGAAGAGCTTGCACAAGTTGAGGGAGATATCAATCAAGAAGTAGAAGCAGCGACAAACACAAATAGAGAAGAAAAAGAAGGAGAAGGTAATTAATTTCATGTTTTATTTTAATGATTTCATGTGTTGTGTATATAATGTCAACAAATATTAGATCTTATTTTATTATATTGATGACTTCGTACTAAAAATAGGAACATCAAAAAGAAGAACTCGTGGGAAAACTTTATGCAAAGGCATTCATGCAAGAACTATGGATGAGCGAGAAGAAGTGATCTTTAATGAGGATGGTCAGGAATTCAGCATTTTGTCCTTTGATTTATACAAGTTGGACAGACATGCCGGATGATAATATAACGCGTATCTGGAAATATGCTAATGTATGTATGTGCATGAAAAATTTACATGCCTAATTATATATTCTATGATGCATTTGATTTCTAATTCTTGTTTTTCATTATGATTTCTATAGAAAAAGTTTATCTTGCCGAATGAAGCTAGAGATTGGATTGAGACTGCTGTTAGAGATGCTTGGAGACGATACAAACACCAAATTAAGAAGAATCATTTTTTGGAGTATTCCAACATGGTGAGAGACTCAAACATCGTCCTTCAAAGGTGCGGAATCTCATTTTAGAAAGCTTTGTGAATATTGGAGTTTGGAAACTATACAAGTAAGGTTTATTATTAGTTTTGTTGTATATATATATGATAAATACATCATAGCTTCTTGTAATATTTCCTTCAACTAAATATGCAGTCAGTCAGTGAAAGGAACAAAAGAAATAGAGCTCAACTTAAGTGGAGGCATCGAATGGGCCCTAAAAACTTTGCTATAATTCGTGAAAGATTGGTAATATTCTTTTGTTCTTGGCTAATGATATTTATTTTCATGATTTAATGTGTTATACATGATCTTATACATGTTACTTATTTTTCACTTTTGTTTGAATAACATTACGAGGATGTCCAGATCCAGCTAAGGAAGTAACATTACTACTCAAACCCTTACCCTCAATACCAATCACATTGTCATTTGGCAAACTCTCTGGCCAATCCTTCCTAATTTGTGTGCACAATTTAGGTGACCTTGGCATAAAAGAAAAACATTCCTTTCCTTTGAATTCAGAGTAAAAGAAAAACTTGTGTTGGGTGGTTTGTCCTCAGAAGATATTTATTATAATTATTATGGACACAATTTAACAATATTTCTATTTTTCATAAATTAGATTCAGTGCATAGGACTATGGAAAGACTATGGACATTTTTTCTGCATAAATATTTCTATTTTTTCTGCATAAATATTTTTTATGAATCGTTTTTTTTCTGCATAAACATGGTCAGAAAAGGCCAAATGAAGTACTCATGGTACAAGGGTAGCTAAATTACTGAGTAAACCTTGGATGCAATTTTACTTGTTATGTTGCTATGATTGTGCTGTCACTTCTAATGTCAAAGTCTATTGATATTTAAAGTTAGGTACATATTTGCTTCCATGTCTATATTTAACAAACTAAGTTGCGCAGCGTGCAAGGGAAAACAAAGAGCCTACCCAAGCAGAAATTTTTATTGAGACTCGGAAAGGAGATAAAGGAAAACAATTGGATGATGAAACTAAGAATACAATTGTAAGTTGAAAATTATCCTTAAAATAAATTATGTTTGCTTAATATATTCAGTAGACTTTGTTTATGTTAGTAGATAATATTTAATTTCAATTTTTTTTTCTAGTCCCAACTTCAAGAAATGATTGAGAATGAGGAAAGTGATGACAAAACAATTCAAGCTGTGCTTGGGGAAGAACATCCTGGAATGGTACGTTGTTATGGGAGAAATGTCACAAAAACCTCTTTAAAGCGAAAGAAAGAGATAAATGATTTGAAAAGGGCGCATAATGAAGAGGTTTCTTCATTAAATGAAAAAGTGCAAAATATGGAAGATACGGTGGGTAAATTAAAAAATGCTTTTAAGACCCTATTGCAACATTGCAAACCTGGAATTAGTATGGAATCACTGGAAGATTTTTTTGTTGGATTATCTCCTGGAGATGCAAGTAGTGCTCAAAAGGTGGTTGGACAAACACATATGCATTCTTCAACATCAACACATCTTCCGAATCTTGGAAATGTAACTTTATATAGCTTAGAGAAATATCATTTCCACATTATCTAGAAAGTTTTGATCTAACAATATTTCTTGTATTTTCTTATGCAGCAAGGAATCAATGAAGATACAAATGAGGAGCAAGGTCTCAATGAAGAAGATATATATGAGGAATTGCAACATGACATGTTTTGATCTTAGATAGGTAAACTTTCTTAATGGGCTGATTTATGAAACTTTTGGAGTATAGAGGACAACTAAGCTTGTGGGTATAGAGAATAAAGTACACAAATTAAAAGAAATCTAGAAAATGAAAGAAAGAATTCATCTGAGCCATCAAGTCCTTTTGTCTCTCAGTGTTTAGGGAGAGGGACAGAGGAGATATTCAAAAGAAAAAAAAAGTTATATATCTGCATTGTTCTTGAAAGCAGTTTATACTAACACAAGAAGCAAAACAAGAGGAAAGGAAGGAAAAAAAAGGAAGAAACTTAAAGAGGTTTCATTCTTTGATAGGAAGAAGCACCAAATTCGCATAATTTACGTCATGTCATTGATATTTCAATATGGCAATAGTTGTTTTGGTTGCTAATTGATCTTTATTGCGTTTGGTAAGATGTCCTGTAACAAGGGTAGAAATCCGCATATTGTGCTTGGTGTGGCTATATATCCTGTTTTTTTTTTGTGATGTGCTAATATATGATTGCTGTCATATTAGTAATTTGGGCTGCACTTTGATTTGGGTAATAACTAGTATGCTTAATGGAAAATGAGACATTTCTATAATGAGTTATGTTAAATTTTGTTCTGTTTTTGGCCTTTTATCTTTTTGTCATAAAATAGATTTAATAACTTTACATGAACATGAATCATCAAATATTTTTAACTGACGCGATACTTTTTTCTTACACAGGAAAGCTATCAATGAAGGGGACATAGATGAAGAGTTGCAAGATGATGCATTTTGATCCTATTTTTTTGATTAGATATATATTTGTTTTGGATGTAACTTTTTTGTTAGACACATACATCAAAATGAGATTTGATCAAATCATGTCCTTTTGTTGACTATTATGGTACTGATTCTGTATTAGCAACTATTGTGGAACATATTTATAGTATTATGCCGCAGTTGATTAATTTTCAGTAATTTATGAATTAGTTCTTGTTATGCAAATATTGGTGACCAAATTAAAATTAAAAAGAAAATGTGAGTAATTATTGTATAGGTTCAAATTAAGGTTCCATTTTCAAAGATGATTAGGAAAAAGATAATATTACCTATGGGTACAATTAATGTAAAATATTGCCCATAAATTTTTAAGCTACAATTATCAATTGTGCCCAAAACAAAATTATTTTTAAGGTGAAAAATGTTGCATATAATCTATAGGTACAGTTAAAAGGTGTTGCCTATATAAGTTAAAGCAACATTTAAAAAATGTTGCATTTCAGACATCGTGCAACAAGCATTTAATCAGAAAGAATGGCAACACTTGAAAACTGCTCCCATTAGTTAGCGTTATAACTGTCCCCTATTCCTATAGATAGGGAATAGCTTTTAAGAAGCGAAAGTGCAGTAAAACTGTTGCCATAAGTAATAGGCAGCGGTCGATAAGCGACCCTTGAAAACTGTCCCCTATACTTTTAGGCAACAGTTTTCTTGGTTAAGACAACATTTTTTAACCGTTCCCATAAAGAAAAAATGTTGTAGTGTATAAAGCATGTAAATCTTTAGATACTGTTTCAATAGTAATTGGTTTTTTTTTGTTTCTTTGGATTCAAATTTGGTACAAAGTTTGTTCATTTTGAATATTTTAGTTGTAATTTTAAGTATTTTAACTAAGTATTTTTTTTATTTCAGCCAACATATGTTGCAAGTGAGCCTAATTCGCCTTTGGATGTAAGAGGATCGTCTGGTGCTAGCAAAGTTTGAAGATGTTTAAGTTCCTTTAGTATTAGACTTCTTTTGGAGTTCTATATAAGATATCTTTTAGGTTCCTTTAGCACTATTTTTGGGGTGTATTATCACATTTGATGTTTGAACTACAAATATTTGGAGTACATTTATGTTACTATAGTTATATTTTGAGTGGATTTTTTGAGTACTATTATAAAATTTATTTCATGTTTTACAATTGCAACAAATTATTTCTTTTTCGTTGGAACAAAGTATTAGAAAATAGATATAATTTGTAACAAAATTATTCAAATAGCAAGATATATAATATAGGGAAGCTAATAATAAAATCACAAATCAACTCAAAAACTTGATTACAAATGAAAATATAGAAGGGGAGTATTAGAACCCATGATTGGCAATTAGAGGAGGTTAAAAACTCCCACAAAATAACTACATAAAGCGTGGAATCAGCGTTGCAGATTGTGGAGGTTATCAACCTCCGCAATAAAATCGCTGCAAAATAAGGCGCATATCAACAGTTTCCAAAAACCTCCGCAAATAAATTGTGGCAAACGTAACTGGGGTAAAACCCCAGCAAATCATTTAGCGGAGGTCGAAAATCCCCGCAAATTGAAAAAAAAAATCGCGACTGTTTAGCACTTTTTTTGTAGTGGGATTAGCATTAGTTTACAGTAGCAACATTGGTTCGCTCCACAGTCCACAAGATAGGGTTCGCAATAACAACCACCATCCCCTTCTAAAGATTTGTCGAAGTACCCTCATCGCTGACGAAACCTAAGTACCCTCATCGCTGACGAAACCTAAGAGTCAACTGTATTCCACCATCTTCTTCGGATTGTGCCCAATTCTGTTCTTTCGCCTTATCCTTCAATCCATGGCCGCAGCTTCCGAGATACTACCCTATCACTGTCTTCCCCAAAAATGCAATTGGGGTGTATAATGTAAAAAAGCTGGACTTTGAACCTAAAACATACAGTATTTTAATGCCCCCTAAAATGCACCACACTGTAGCGCAACTATGGGAACCCACGATAATTGATTATTTTGGGAGGTCCATTATAGGAACTTGTCTATATTAGATGGATCCCAAGAGGCCTAGAATAATACCTTGTGTAACATCCTCATTTTCTAAACTTTGATTGGTATTTGATTAGGTGTGTGATTAGATGTGTATGCTTGATGTTTGATTATGTGCTTGATCGTATGCTCAAATTCTAGGATTGGGCTGTGGAAGAGAACGAAGGAATTGGACTGCAACATGTGACAGTACTTCGCGGTGAAGGAATTCTAGTGCGTGACCTGCTCCAACGTACCGGTTAAATTAATTTTTTATAAGTTCACTTCCATTTCATTTTACCACTTTTCTTCTTCAATTACACGACCTTATCTTTTGTGAAACACCGAAGATTCCATAAATGAGGGTTTGTGAGGTTTGAAGCTTAATTCCACGGTACCCAAGTGTCATGGTTTTAATCTGATCGTACTGTCGAGTTTGTAGTTGTATGTTCTTCTCAGGGCTTGTCTCGGATCGTTGTTACGTCAAGGTAAGTCGATACTCCGTCGGCACCGGTATCCATCTCGTTAATATTTTTTATCCATTCTTTCCCTATTTTCATTACTGACTTCAATTTAATGCTTATTTAGGTCCCTATGTGTTGAACCGATTACCGAACGAGCTAAGGTTTGATTCGGGAGTTCAATCACTTCTCTGAACTTCATGGATTTGTTGTGTTTGGGGGAAAGAAAACGGTGAAACTTGACGTGGAGACCACAATGCGGTCTAAAGGGCACGAGAGTCTGATGTTGGATGTTACCATGATAGGCAAGGGTTAGCTACTCGCCGTTAAGACGTTCTACTCTACCAAACCGGACTACCCTGACTAGCCAGAGCATGTTCTCAAGGGTGGTGAGAGTAATCGGAGGGGGATCATGCTGATCAATGAATCGCCCATGTTATAACCGAATTCAAAACTCGCATTCGTCTTTACAGAGTAGTTAGGGATCCATATGCATACAGAGTAGACGGTGATTAGGATTCACATTCATTGACATTCATTGAGACAATAGATACATTGATTGATGGATGATTGTCCGTGTGTTGTGCACATGTCTTTCTATGCTCCATTTACCTTACATATATTTCTGAGAATGATATCTCACCCCTATGTTGTATTTTGTCTATCTTGTGTTTGACCATGAACAAATGAGGAGCCTACGAAGGATGAGGTCACAACAGCATAGCTCGCGAAGCTTGAGACTACAGTTAAGGAGTGATCCTGTTGGATGCTCATGTAGTTGTTAGGATTTCAGTTGTTTTATGTTGTTGATATGATGTATTATATGGTTATAGCTTTGATCTTGGGACATCGGGTTGTGTTTATGTTACACTTTGTTTTCTTTACAAAGTTTTATTTTAGTTGTATTTCGACATGATGATTTTGGATACAGTGTGACGCTTGATTATCTCTTTATGTTAAAGACCATGTTTTTACTCACTTATTCACCTACTATGTATGTCTTTATTGCTTTATTTACCTGAGGGAATTTGGGTGTCATAAGAGAACCGACTGAAAGTGTGGGTTTAATGGGATTGGTTATGGTTGTCAGTGTCATGGTTGAAGGAGCATGGAGATTGTGAGGGGGGAGGCGTTGAAGAGGCAAGGGGTGACAGGGAATAAAAATAAATTGAAAATTATTAAAAGGGGTTTTTGTACTCTACATGAACCATTAGAAGCAGTCCGAATACTAAAGTATTAATATGGTTAATTATGTTTTTAGTCTCTCAATTTATGCTGATGTTCGGTTTTGGTTCCTAAAGTTTAAAAAGTTTTTTTTTTGGTCCCCGATCTTATGAAATGTGCTAAAATTGGTCCTTGCTAAATTATTTTTGTCTTATAATATAGTTTTTTTTTATCTGTTTTAGTCATTGTAATATTTGATTTATGTTCTATTAGTCCCCATATGATAGGACTTAAAAACGAAACCAAAAGGATATTATAAGGACTAAAATCAGAAAAGAAAAAATGGTATATTATAGGACCAAAACAAAACAACGAAAACAATGAAAACCAACTATAGCACATTTCGTAGCATGGATTGATAACGAAAAATATATTTTTAAACTTTAAGAACTAAAATTGAATATCAAACTACCTCAAACGACCAAAAATATAATTAACTCTTATTAATAATAGGCTGTGGCTAGTTACACCCTCATTTGCCTAGTTACACCCTCTAACACATTTTTAATTTTCAAATGACCAAAGTACCTCTAGGGTCATATTTAATTTTCAAAACACATCAGCATCTACTCTCTCTTCTCCATTCTCTCTCTCTCACCCCACGTAGAAAGTGTGAGAAAATCTCATCCAAGGTTGAAAAAACTCATCCAACATCTTCTATTACCATAGGCAAGTGACTATTTTATTGATTCATGAGTTATTTTTTCTTGCGTCTTGGTATTGTACATGAACTAAGTTCGCGGACATACATTTTTTTTCTGCAACACGTACATGATCTTCGTTCACATATCGCCTATAAAAATTGTGTTATTGTGCCTTACATGAACTCAATTCACGTATGTCTATGTGAAATGAGTTCACGTACCCTTCCATTACATGAAACTTCCATGGTCATACGCAAACTCAATTCATATAGGAGTATGTGAATTCATTTCACGTACAGGCATGTGAAGCCATTTCACGGTAGTACTAAACAAGTGTTTGTAATGTACGTGAACTGAGATCACGTAAACTTACGTGATTGGGTTCACATATATCACTAACACGCAGAAAAAAAAAATAAAGAGCCAACAGACAGAAACGTAACAAAAACAAAACCAGTTGCAGAGAAAGCGAAACAGAAAATCAGATTGTGTGTGTGTTGCAAAGAAAACGAAAATCATACAGAGAAAGAAAATGAAATCTGGTTACCTTAGAAATAAGTTGACAGGGGTGCAAAGATGGAGATTGTGGCTTGCAGAGGAAATGGGAGAGACAAAGAGGGGTTGATATGTTTTGAAAATTTGAAATGGGCTTGAAGGTATTTTAATTATAAAAACTGACAGGAGGTGTAACTAGATACATGCGGGGTGTAACTAGCGCGAGCCTTAAAAATACTACTGTTTAGATTTACTCACATTTGCAACTTGTTAAACAAGTAGGAAGCTGAAGGAAGTGAGAGGATGGCTGGAAAGAAAGAAAGAGCAATGGATGGTGGTGTTGGCAGTGAGAGTGAGGAGGGAAAGAGATTCTTCGTGGCTGTCCACGTAGGCGCCGGTTACCACTCTCCTTCCAACCACAAACCCCTCAGATCCGCCATGAATCGCGCTTGCCTCGCCGCCGCTTCTGTTCTTGCCACCGTAACACAACCTTCCTTCCTTTTCTTCTCTCTGTCTTTCTCTCGTCTAACAAACTTTTCATTCCTTCTCTTTTCAATTTTATGTTCCTTCGTAGGGCTCAGGACTCTGCTTAGATGCTGTTGTCGCCGCCATTCAAGTCTTGGAGGTATACTTCCTACTTTTCTCATCTTCTTATTTTCCCTCTCTCACTGTTATTTTTAATTATGCACAATAGTTGACAACACAGCTGTATCATCAATTATTCATTATCGTTTTAAAAAAATAATCATAACAATTATTATTACTACTATTATTATTAATTTGATATCCATACACTAGGGTATAAGAAGATATCATTTTGTCAGTGTAAAATGTAAATGAATTTTGTGACAAGATATTGAAATGTGATTGGATGTCTATGTATAAAAATTGTATATACTGTATATCTCTGTTATTGTTGTTGTTGAGATGCTGCTGCTGCTTTGGCAAAATGTGAGTGCCCTGTCCTATAATGGCTTAATGTGAGCTCCTTTTGATGAAGGATGATCCGAGCACAAATGCAGGGAGAGGCTCTAATTTGACAGAAGATGGTAGCGTGGAATGTGATGCCAGTGTAATGGATGGAAAATCAGGAGCTTTTGGTGCTGTTGGAGCTGTTCCAGGTATTTAGCTTGTGCTGACATTACATGATATGATAACTGGTTAAATCAGCATCTGTTGTGGAAAAGTCTTGAGCTGGTGGTAAACGGCCCCAGTCTGGCAGTTCCGCATCTTAAGCTTTTCAATGCTTGTTAGTTAATGGCACTGACTTGATTGAGTTAGTAGGTGGAAAATGAAAACATATATGGATGCAATTAAGTGCACGTCTGTTTTTACTTTTTTTCTCTGGTGTAGGCCCAAACGCAAGTTTCCCTAGAAGTATCAGAGACATATTTTTCCATTTACACATGTTGGAATGCATGCAAATGTAGAACCAAAAGCACACTAAGTATAGATGCATCATTGTTCTTAACGTTCTCATTTTTTCCATCTACACCGAGACTCTACTATGTGAAAATAAAAATGCCGCATTTTGCTTTCCACTTGCCAAACTAAGCTGATTCTACATTTTTAATTAGCAGGCAAATCTAAGTGGTCGGTTTATTGCTTTAACACTGGAATTCACTGTCATTTATCAAAAAAAATTCCTTCAAGTTTCTATATATTTATTCCATTAATTATAGACCAGGTGTGCGAAATGCTATACAAATTGCTGCTTTATTGGCCAAAGAGCAAATGAAGGGATCTCCATTGTTGGGTCGAATTCCTCCAATGTAATGATTACTCAACTTCTCTGCATTTGTAACCAAAGTATTTTCATTACCACAGGACTTGCCTTCATGAAACGAAAATTTGTCATATCTGCAGCTTCTTGGTGGGTGAAGGGGCCCGCAGATGGGCTAAGTCTAAGGATATTGCCTTGCCACCGAGTATAGCAGAGGCCAATGAGGTCATATTTTCAATTATGATTTAAATTCTGCACAGGAACTTATCATTAAGTCATACCACTTCAAAATTACAACTTTGAGTATATCTCATAACAGTGGCTGGTCACAGAAAAGGCAAAAGCACAATGGAAAAAGTACAAATCAATGGTTGAAGCTGCTAGATCTAAGACAGAAGACTCTCCTCCTGAGGGAAATTCTTCTATCCGTAAAAGTACTGAAATGCCAGGTATTTAATAGCAAACTTCCGCGAGAGGTTACCCTTCTTTCTGCTTCCAAACCCATGCCTGTCAAGGACTAAATGTCTATATCGAAAAACTAAAACAATCAAAAGAACAAAGGCAACTAAGTAACATAGCCAAATCTGGGGGACACTATCCTAAGGTTTTGAAAGAAATGAGAAGTCCTTAAAAGGCAATAATTTTTCGGAACACTTTAACTAATTTGAGCTGTAAAATTGACCTTTGTCGACCTTTTCTTATGGCGTCAATGCTTTTGGCAACAAAGTACATTGTTCCTTTCATGCTTGGGTGCTTGTGCTTATATGAACAAGGCTAATTGGCTTACAGATTCTATCGTTTTAATTTATTATTTATTTATCAGAAAAAGAAAATTGATCTTCATCAGCATCTTTTTATTTCCAAGCCTTCAACTGTTACATCAGTATGATACCCCCTGTGAACTTAATCATGCCAAAGCTATGCTTCCTTATGATGCAGATTATGCTTTGGAAGATCGCATAATGGACACAGTCGGGGTTATTTGTGTAGACAACGAGGGGCATGTAGCATCTGCGGCCTCTAGTGGTGGTATTGCTCTGAAGGTGAAGAATGGTTTTCTTGGTTTGCTTTTCTTCTAGCGCTCTACTCTTGCATTTTAGAGTAGCAAGATTGCTCATAATCTACTTTCTATTTAAGAGAATCAATTATATATAAAATATCCGACAGGTTAGTGGACGAGTTGGGCTAGCAGCAATGTATGGTTCAGGTTGTTGGGCATCATCAAAAGGCCCCTTTGGGGCTCCATTCATGGCTGGCTGTTGCGTCTCTGGTGCAGGAGAGCACCTAATGAAAGGATTTGCAGCTAGGGAGTGCATTGTTTCAATGTCACTGTATGACTGGCTCTCAGATAACTGATTGTATTTTTATAGAAAATAGGGAAATAATTTTTTTAGTCAATTTATTTAGGATTTGTCTGCGTGCTTCAGTTGTGCCATGTTGCGAAGTTTAATATTTGATTGAAAAAGTTATAGTTTTCACTGATGTGGTGGAAAATATCACACTTAGGACCTTTTCTTTTATCATACGAATGAGCTGGTGCTTTTGAAGGACCCTCCTGCACATAAATAAGGGATTGTGTTCAAAGTCTAAACTCTAAAAAATATTCCATCTGTGATATATTTTCTATGTTTGAGGTCGAGGGCTTGTCATAAAAGGATGCTTTCATCAAAATTTACATATCAGACACACATTTTGCTCTATGATATTGGTGATTGGATATTGTATTGTACACTTGTTAAATATCATATTGATGAAATATATCGTTGCAGAATATTTTAACTATTACCTTTAGAAATTCATTAAATTAAAAAGGCGTCATTTTTATCTTAAATTTTAAATTTACTTGTTCTGCAGAATTGGTAGGCTAGGATTTGGCAAGGTACAACTGCCATTTTTCTCTTAGGTGAATTGTGAAACCATGATCCCTTGAAAATCTTGCATATAGCTTTAGTAATTGAAACAGTTGTTTTTAAGCATTGTTGCATAATTGATCAAATTTTCAATTTTTTTCTTTGCCTAATTAGCTTTGCAAGCTATAGCAATGCATCATGCACTGGATTTTTCTGATGTTTAATTTCCTTCAGCTCACAGTCTGGTGCTGCCTCTGCTTGCACAAAAGTTTTACGCTCTGTTGCTGAGGATAGCAGTCGATGTGGTACTGATAGCAGTGCAGGGATCTTGGTTGTGCAGTCGGATGTATCTACTATGGTGAGTCCCTTCAACTTTTCTAGTCAATAATTTTGTGAAGATTATTTAATCCTTCATTTTTTCTAGGATCAAGGAAAATCAAGGTTGAAAGCTGTAGAGATTGCAGCTGCATACACTTCCTTGTCTTTTGGAGTAGGATATTTTGGAAGCTCTATGGAACGGCCCAAGGTAGCATAGTTATGACTTCTTGTTGTCGTCGTCATCGTCGTCGTTGTTGTTGAATTTTAACTTAAGATATAACCTGACAATTTTCTCAGCTAAACTCTTGAAAGTAATGCTTTTATGTTGTGGTATGCTTCAGGTTTCAATTCTTAGGAGTACAAAACAACAAAGCAGGACTGCGATGGATCAATTTGGAGCACGAATAGATCTTTCAACTGGATAACTTTTATGACCTCTGATCAAAGTTTATCATTTCCGAAGAGTTGAAAACCATGACAACCGGAGTTAAATTACATGGTTAAGACTGCTTGATTTTCCCTTGATGTTACCCTTCATTGCACCATGTATTGATGGACTGAAAATTTTGTAATTACATCGGTGCAAGACAAGTCCATATAAAATTAACATTCAGTATATCTTTGTCAGCATGTTTTAGGTAGGTTGGGACATTTTGGTTAAAAGAGAAATGGTCTTTAGTTCTGTGGATTTTGAGTCGTACTCTTGAATTCGTTTTTTGTGTATAGTCAATTTAGTGGTCTTCAGTATTCACTAAATTTTCCCAGAATTCTAGTCTGTGCAAGGGTATTCAATTGAAACAATAGAAGAAATCAGATTTAGGATCTTATGAATGCTTGATGGGTAATCTGTACTTTGTGAAAAGTATGATGTGGATGTAGTAAACATGCCTTTTATTTATTGGGTGTCTTCTAAATTTTTTATTTTTTTATGTATTTCCTCGGTGAAACTTCCTGGAAATGCTTTAATTTTTTTTTTCGGTCGAATGGAAATGCTTTGATTAAAAATGAAAATACTTTCCTTGCAGCAGTTTTCGATCTTTCATACATGTCTTATTCTACCAACTTGGTATATACCCCCCCCCCAAAAAAAAACCCCGGGGGGAGCAAACAAGCCCAACCCGCCTGTCATTATAAATAAGTTGGGTCACTATCATGATGATAGACATTGCCAAAATCCATTTTAGTTTTTAAAAAAGCTATGGGGTTGCTTTTCGCACCCCTTTTTTCCTCATACACTCACCCCTTTGTGCCTAATTTTTTTCCCATAAATACCCTTATCCGGAAGTATACTTTTAAGATGTATATTTTTTCATACTTATATTACCTTTTGAAAGTGTATACTTATGAACTATTTATACATTCTCGAAGTTGGACTTCAAAACGTGTAGAAAATGTCCCAGAAGTTAACATCTCAAAGGTATTATGGATGTGATTAACCTTTTGGACATTGGTCTCCAATACACATTTTCATACCTTTTGGAGTCCAAACTTTCGAAAGTAATCTTGAAGTTTACTTCTGGTAGCAAGTAAGAAATAACATTCAAAGTGATTTTCAGAAGGTTTCTGTCTTGGGATCCCTCTGAGACTTTCGATAAACATGGTACACATTATAAATTTGCTTGATAGTGCTACATTATCTATGTCACGATCTTTCAATGACAGTAATATGCTTCTAGGCTTCACTGTGTTCTTTTTCATACCACTCCACTTAGCTGATTAGTGTATAGATTACCCACAAATGTTCGGGTTGCCTCATGATTGTGAAGTCCACACATTGTATTCACCCTCCATCCTTTACCATTTTTAAAAGACCTACCTTGGAGTCTGATAGGACACACATTTTTTTGTTCCAATCTCCTTGAGAGCCAACACATGCTTGTGTTGTGTATACTTCTCACCCCTTTCACAACGCAATACCAACATAGTCTTCTTTCCAAAACCATCAATGTCTAACCTCGCAATGGCAATAAGAAATGCTAACTGTTTCTCAATGGCTTGAACCTAATTCAACAAATCATCTTGGGTAGGAAAGACCTTAAATTAAATATAGATCAGATGATTATAATGCTCACATATTCATAACTTAAAAACAACAATCTACCACGTATTCACCAACCTCTGTAGTGGTGAATGCATGGCTAAAATTTGGATTTTACATCTAATCACTCTTCACCATTCACCATCCAACTAGTTGGCATGTACACTTCTTCAAAAAATCATAATTAATTTGTATGTCGTAAAAACTGGAACGTGTATAAATTGGTGTTCTGGAAGTTAAACTCCGAAAGTACAGGGCATAAATTTCTAGATTTTAACTTCCGTAAGCAATACCAAATTGCATGAACCTTCTGGAAGTAAGTTTTCAAAACCCATTCAAGTTGTTACAGAAATTAACATTCACAGCAACAATGAAAACACCTGATAAGTGACACAGACAACAACGATAATAGAGCTTGCAATGATCACAGCAACAATGAACAATCGTTTAAAGGGCAAAGAGCAATAATGGGTGTGAGATGGGTAGACAAATTGAGAGATGGAATGGGGAGAAGAAGGATGCTAGAAAAATTTTGCGAAAGTGAGGGTGTAGATCAAAGTAATTAAAACCGGACCAGACATTGAACCGGAAAGGGTCAGGGTTCAGGGTTTTTGGGT
Source organism: Calophaca sinica (assembly GCA_037113605.1). Taxonomy (NCBI): domain Eukaryota; kingdom Viridiplantae; phylum Streptophyta; class Magnoliopsida; order Fabales; family Fabaceae; genus Calophaca; species Calophaca sinica. The sequence goes on from CM073731.1 coordinate 116,519,582, forward strand.
CAGACCGGAGTCGAACCGGGTTTAATAAAATATTATTTTTTTAAAAAAAAATATATATATATATATATATGGTGTGTATATATATTAAAAAATAGAAAATATATAGATAATATTTCAATTTATACACAAAATAACATGTAACCTAATGGTAAGATGACTTGTTGTGGCCTTGAAGACAAGGGTTCCAAGCCTTGTTGAGACCAAAAACTGATTTTTTTTTAATTAATAAAGACAATTAAAAATTTTCAAAAAAAAAAAGGGACGAACCGGTTCGACCCTGAATCGGCCGATTTTTTCCGGTTCTGGCACCAAACCGGCCGGTTCTCTGCCAGTCGGTCCAAGAGGGTCACCCGGAGCAGACCATGGCCCAGTTCCCGATCCAACCGATCGGACCGGTCCGGTTTTTGTTACCATGGTGTAGATTGAGGAGGAAAGGGGCGAAAATGCGAAAAGTGATAAAGGAAGAAGAAACAAGGGTGTATGTAAATTACTCAACCTCCATAAAGTAAACTTTTAGACTACACATACCTTCCAGAAGTTATACTCCATAACAAATAAAATGTGTATAGTAGATTAACATCTGAAGGGTTAATCACATCCATAACACCTTCCATATGTTAACTTACAAGATACTTCTTCTATACGTTCCATAATCCAACTTCTGAAATGTATAAATAGTCTAGAAGTGTACTTCCAAAAGGCAATATAAGTTTGAACATATATATATATATACACACACGCACGCACATTTCGAAAGTATACTTCCAAGATAGGGGTATTTTGGGGGGAAAATATAAGGCGAGAAGCGGTGGGTGCATGACAAAAATGGGGAGTGCACAAAATAAACCCCAAAAGCTAATTATATCTACTGTTTTCAAACAAAAGAACAACCAATTGCTTGGCTAATGGACAAGCCAGTTCTCCCCTGCCTAGTGCCTACTTCCGTGAGAGCCGCTTATACACCAAGGCCTTTCCCTGGTCCTGTTTATGTATGCTCTCTAAACTACCTAAAAAACCCCAAATGTAGGGTACTACCATTCAACATCCCATGAAAAGCATTCAGGCTGATCCTCTAACATGCTTCTAGGCCGTGTATATACATAGAAGGAGTCTAGGGTGAAATCGGTTCATTTTAGACCAGCACGATTAATAGTTCAGTGCAGCCATAAAAAAAAAACAAATCATATATTAGACAAGTAAACTATTGAACTGCTTCACTTTGTATGTGAAAGAAGTTCACAATCTAATCCTCGATAATTTAGAACAGGAAAGAGGTTGAAATCCATTTTATTTTAAAGAAGCTTTGGCGCTAACCACAACCATGTCCATTCCAAGTTCTTATTCTGTTTGACTTCTTTCTCCTTTATTTTTTTAAAAGAAGCTTTGGTGTCGATGACTTGCTTCAAAGACTCGTCATGTCTTTCCGGAATCTTTCTTTGAAGACTTGAAGGAAACCTATTCGATGATCTCCAGACATTGAGTCTAAGTCAATCGATTCTTCAATAGCACAAACCACAATCAAATTTTGCAGTTAAGGAACGAAGGATGTTTTCAACCACACAAAAATCTTCCCATGTTTTCTCCATAATGTTTCATTTGGTTTACAATACCCAACACCTTATTGCCAAAATTTGAAATAGATCTGCATTCCTTTTTATGCAATGATTTAAACTCCACGTATAGTTTGTAGACACACCTTTTTCACCTTGTCAATTCCTTTAAGAGTGTCTTTAAAATCTCCCAAACTTCTTTAGATATGGTTGCATTAGACACGAACTCAAACATGGCTTTATCCAAACCTTGATGGACAAAGGCAAGTGTGTGTTGATCCTTCTTCAATATCAACAAAGACTCCTACACATTTGGTGACAAAGTAGCCTCATTTTGAGGTTGGGTATAGTCCTTTTCTACAATCTCTCAAGCATCTTAACACCCTAGCAAAGCTTTCATGCAGTGATGACACCGATTATCATAATTTCTTTTGGTAAGATGGGGGAACTGAAACAAACTCAGGCCATTGCTAGTCATCTCTCAAATCTCAGTGCTCAACTCTCTAAAACTCAAGCTCCAATGCTACTTTGTTATTGGTACAGGAAATATGAAGGAGAGAATAAGATTTCTATCACTTTGGCACACTCGATACAAGAGTATAAACCTCTAAATATACTAGAGATAGAATGACCACTTGCCCATCACTCATGATTGATCCACTCACAACTTAGTGCCTTACTCAATGCTTAGTGCCTAATTTCAAGGAACTAAATGATAAGTGGTAGATTACTAGTTTAAATATTCACTATATCAAAACTTGCACTATGGCAAGACTCTTCAACTTTAACTTGTACTAATATTTTTTCTAGTTATTATCTAACAGACCCAACCTTCTCAATCTCCTCCACCACATTCATTCCCTCAACCATGTGGCTGAACACCAAGTGCTTCTCGTCCAAGCATCCCATCTAGCTGCCTTGCCAGTTGCCACCCATTAAGATTTTAGGATTCGATCTTAAAAGGGTGCAAACTCATGCAAAGTCCGCGTATAGATTACACCCAAAAATGTCGTTGTACAGAAGCACTCCATCATCATCTCTTGAAAACTGAAGTGTTAAGTGATAAGAAAGGCAGATCACCAGACTAGCAAGATTATAGATGTTCTACTTCTACATTGAAGATTTAGTCATTAAACAATTATCACAGGTATGATTTTCTTTCTCACTACCAACCACCAGAAAGGGTACTTCATCCTCTCCATTTATTGGAGCAGTGGGAAGTGTGGTGTTTGAAAGCTAAATATCACAAACTAGAGTAAACTTCTAACAAATGAGTTAGAGAAGCATGTTCCAGAAGAACTACAACCCTGTTACATATAACTACTTAACTGAACTGCATTGACATCAGTCATACTGTTAATTGTAAAGTGTACACTCTTGCAACAATGTATAAAATCAACTGAAAACAAATGCATGATTGATACTATTGAAATCTTCTCATCTTTCCCTATCTTTATTTAAACTATGTATGAAGATGCAGAGGAATACAGCTCAATACACAGACAAAAGAAACATTATAAAGGACATACCTGTGCCAGCAGCAGGACATTCAGCATAAATAAATAACCATAAAATTCACGTCCTCATCATAAGCATAAATTGATCAATCCATGAGTTAAATTATACCAAAAAATATAGAGAGATCAAATAGTAAATGAACCCACTTGATTTAAACAGCAATCATTGTCAAATGTCATGAGATCCTTATTGTCAATATTCAAGTTAAATACTTAGGATGGAATAGAAGCCATATTCTTTTTCTGCATTGATGTAAATAACTGCAGAATATTTAATAAAAAAATCACTTCTTTTTCTTGAGTTGTTTAACATTTTTGGCATTGGCTTGTTCTCTGGTTTTGCGTTTTCTGGTGAGAGCGAACTCTCCAAACTTATGACCCACTTTTCCCTCAGTAATCTTACAACGAATGGTGGTTTTCCCGTTGTAAATCTTGACGGTGGAATCAACAAACTCCGGCAAGATAGTGGATCTCCGTGACCAAATGGTCTTGTTCTTCAGAAGTTCAGGGTTCTTCTTCATCTTGTATAAGAAAGCATCTATAAACGCCGGTTTGCGCGACACCAGAGGAGAAGACGGTGGCGGCTGCTTAGCAACAACATTTGCAGTGTCCCCAGCAATTCCGAGAAACTGTTTGTTCAGAACCCTAAGCAAGGCCGTAGGCCTCATTTTTTTGTCCTTCCTATTCAAACACAAAATTCAATCAAATTCAAAACCATAACAACACTAAACAAATCCAACCAAGACGAGGTTACCGGAAAATGCAGAAGAAAATGCAGCACACAAAAGTGACGAAACGAAATGGAGCGAGAAACAGAAATGAGCTTACCGGAAACGGAGCAAACGTGGCGGGAGAAGAACGAGAAGGCACCTGGAAGGTTACCGGCGCTAAGGACGACGAGAAAAATGGAAAACGGCGTGTAGGGTTTGCGTTTTGGGATAAAACTGAGAGGCACCAACCAACTGATTTTGCTTCAGTGGGATCAAACCAATCAAGGAAAGGAAAGAAACGCAGAGCGGGGCGAGGTAATGAGTAATGGGTCGGACCGAATCCATTTGTTTCCTAACCCGTAAATCGACCCAGACACATCGAATCGGGTTTTGCCTTGATTAAGATTAAAAAAAAACTGATTAAAATCCCAAAAAGCGAATGTACAAAAAAAAAATCCCAAAAAGCGAAATTAAGTGAAAGAAGAAATAAATCTGCCCATCGGGGTATTAAAAAAAAACACGCGTATAGTCATATTAGTATTACTAGTTTTGACTACTTAGATTGAGGGATTCCGAGGTGATTTGTTTGGATATTTTTTTTACTAAAATAAGGTCATTATATTTCTAATTTAATAACGTTACAAGTACAACTAGGTACTGTCTCAAAAAACATGGGACTAGCATGAGATGTGGTCACCTTAGCAAGTTTATGAGCCGACACATTCACTTGTCTTATAATAAAATCTACTTTAAAGTTTGGATAAAAAGAAAGTATGTTCCTATAGTGCTTGATCAAACAACCAAATTTAGACACATCATTGTTGTTTGACAGGACACTATCTACTACTGATTGTTAGTCTAGCTGAAAAATATCATGAGACAAATTTAGCTCACACATCCACAGTAGAGCTCTCAATAAGCCACATGCTTCTCCTTCTTGAACTTCTAATCTTTGTGTTTGCCATTTCGTCTTAGATAGCAGGAGGTCTTCTGCTTCACGTCGTAAACACACTCCGATCATTGTAGCATGCACATCCTTAAGGAAGGTTGCATCAACATTACAAGCTAAGAAATCAACAAAAGATTTACAACAGACACTAACCATATTTCTTATGTTGCTGAATTGTGTTGTTGATGCATTCGTCTTTGCCATTTTCCAATCCTCTTATGATCTGGGATTTGGTTATCACTGTCATCACATTTTCCTCCTTACCTTCCCATAGAAGCAAATTTTTCCACATCCATAGACTCCATGTAACCATCACAAAGTTTACAAGTCGTGACATTGACAAACAAGAGCGCAACTCAAAAAATATTTTTCTAAAATCACTAACTCTACCCATATAGCCAACGATCTCCATATGCCATCTTTTTCCCATCATAGCTTACTGAAGGGGCAATTAAAAAATATATATATAGCGTCAGGATCAAATGACACCAGTGTCAAACTTGGGTATTGTGACACCGTTCAATAACTTTGCACCGGATATCTGTATTACAAAACTCACCGTTGGATTGAAAGATACTATCAAATAGATCATATCTATAAAATTTTACATTAATCTAAAATCATTTGATATGTCATTGAGATGCATCAAGATTAACGTTATTTAATAAAAGTGCATAAGACGTTAATCTTAATACATCTCAATGACAAATCAAACGATTTTAGATTAATGTAAAATTTTGTAGATATGATCTATTTGATAGTATCTTTCAATCTAACGGTAAGTTTTGTAATACAGGTATCCGGTACAAAGTTATTGAACGGTGTCACAATACCCAAGTTTGACACCGGTGTCATTTGATCCTGACCTATATATATATATATATATATAATTGTATATTAATATAATTCAATTGCGCATTAATACAAGTCACATGGTATTAATATAAACATCTATACCATTATATAAAGACAACACGGTAAGGTAACATTTTTTTGGTGTACTACTTTTGTTTCCACTTTTACCCTTCAATAAACTGTTTTGTAAATTTAAAAAAAAAATTAAACTGATGCACCTTTATTTCAAAGAAACCAACACCAACAAATGTAACTACCTCTCTCTCTCACGACAAATGTGTTGTGGACAAGAAAAAAATAATAATATATAATATTGTAGCGCAATAAAAATGCAAAAAAATGGGCACTGGAGTGCCCGTCTTACCGCTAGTATAATATAAATATAATTATGCACAATTATTTATTAATATAGCCGATCGTATATTAATATAAGCAAAATTAATATAAGAAATTTACGTATCAATATGAATCAATTACGTGTGTGTGTATTTTAAGTAATAGCATGCACGCTTATGTTTGTATGGTTATATAAGCGTGCATGCTATTACTTAAAATATACACACATAAATTATATATATATCATTATTGCATTTTATAAGTATTTATATGATATATAATTGTATTAATATAATTCAATTGCGCATTAATACAAGTCACATGGTATTAATATAAATATAATTATGCATAATTATTTATTAATATAGCCGATCGTATATTAATATAAGCATAATTAATATAAGAAATTTACATATCAATATGAATCAATTATGTGTGCGTGTGTGTACACACACATATATATAAAATAACATTTTAATATATAAAATGTAAACACACTTATAACCATACAAACATAAGCGTGCATGCTATTACTTAAAATATACACACATAAATATATATTGATATAAATATTTATAAAATGTAGTAATGATGTAAACAAGCATACTGTCAACTATTATACTACTAATAGTAGTAATAATAATACCTATAATTACAGCAACACATACACACCCACACGAAAAATCGGGGTGTTACATTTCCAACTCGACGTGACAGCGAATGCATTGCCCAAGACATTGCACCCCTTTTTCAATGAGTTTATCCTGTGTAGGAATTATATTTCTGCAGTACCTCCAGATAAAGTTTTTGATTTTTTGGGGCACATCCAATTTCCAAAGAGCTTTCCAATTCCCTAGAATGGGACTATGTTCAGTCTGAGTAAATAAATCTCTACAGAGATAGTATGCATATTTAACTATATAATCAGCTGTGTTGGCTATTTTTCCACAAAAGCTGGTTTGACTTAACTTCATCAAATAAGTTTAAATAGCTTTTTAAATTCAATTTATTTAAGTTTAAAAAAACAGTAGTTTTGAGGTTGCCAAAAAATATTTATTTTTTATTATTTTATATAACATAAATCTATTTTCCTTTAATCATAATTATATAATTATTATTTTATTTTAAAAAATAATTATAGTTACGGATCTTTGAAAAAAACTGCTCAAATTCTCTTTTACTTTTTATTTTTTATAAAAAGCTTAAACAAACATAATAAAGAATTTTTTAAATTTTTTTTTTTTTAAAAGTTGAAACAAATTAATTAATAATAAATGAGTAGCTTTAAAACAAATATATGTAATAAATTGAAAAAAAAAATAACAACTAAAATAAAAAGTATTTAAAATAATTGTAAAATAAAAAACAATAATTGTAGTTTTCTTTTTGTAAGACGAAGGGTAATGCCCCAAAAAGGAAAAAAAAATACACAGCAACTCGACAGGGGAGAGACACGTCAACATATCTTGAGACATGCTATCTCTGCATACAGCTATAGGAACTATCTCTACATACATATCTCGACCAGATGTCTCGTATGCCTTGAGCACAACGAGCAGGTACCAGTCTGATCCCGGTGATGGTCATTGGGTTGATGTGAAGAACATCCTTAAGTACTTGAGAAGAACTAAGGATTCATTCTTGGTATATTGAGGTCAGGAAGAGCTCGCTGTAATAGGTTACACCGATGCTAGCTTCCAGATAGATAAAGATGATTCTAAATCACAATCTGGTTATGTGTTTTGCCTAAATAGTGGTGTTGTGAGCTGGAAGAGTTCAAAGCAGGAAACAGTCCCTGATTCTACTACAGAGGCCGAGTATATTGTTGCTTCCAATGCAGCAAAGGAGGCTGTTTGGATCAAGAAGTTCATTACTGAACTTGGTACAGTTTCTAGCATTGTGGATCTCATTGATCTCTATTGTGATAACAATGGTGCCATTGCACAAGCTAAGGAACCCAGATCTCACCAGCGATCCAAACACATACTTAGGCGCTTCCATCTCATTCGAGAGATTATCGATAGAGGATATGTGAAGATATGCAGAGTACCAATACTTGACAATGTTGCTAACCCACTTACAAAGCCTCTTACTCAACGGAAGCATGATGGTCATACTAGATCTATGGGTATGAGGTACATGCCTAATTGGCTCTAGTGCTAGTGGGAGATTGTTGGTGTAAGCCCTAGAGGCCAATGTTTTCATTTGAACTTAGAATTTATATCATGTTATTTATCTATGATATGAGGCATTTCAGTTATTATGTTTGTTTTAACGTAATAAAGCCCTTAAGTAAAAGTTCGATTTTAAAAGAACATCGAGTGGACGATTTGGTTGTGAGATACTATAGAACTTTATTCTTAAACATCCGTAGTCGAGTATTATTATTAAGGGCAATAATAATACATCAAGACTATTATGTGTGTGGACTGATAACCTCATCTCACAAGTTGTAGATATGAGATATCAAGTCACCGCATAGGTACACATTAAGGTAATTGTGTACTGGATTGACCCGCCATGAGAATACTACGTAGTGCATTATGTAAGTGTCATAAGTTATTCTCATAGTGATAGTGGTGTATGCCAACCTTTGACCTGAAAACACTATGGTCCCTACATGAGGATTGAGTGTTTTATTGCTGTCAAACATTGTTGTAACATGATAATTATAAAGTCGGTTACTCGGCACTCCACGAGTCATGCAGAGGGACATGAGTGACCTAGATGGGATTTGCCCCTCCTACATAGCAGGAGTATTATTTGTGGGCCCCATGATAGAGTATGACTGTAAAATGCATGGCCATGCTGAAATGAGTCAATATGGGATATTGATCTTATTTGTTGTTACTAAGTCTGTTTAGGTATCAAGGAATATAATGTTGGACTATACAAGGACGACACATACTATGCCTTGTGTTCAATATAGATATATGGGCAAAAGGGTAATTATACACATGATCATTATCACGGAAAGGTTACGTCAAATCACTGACATTCTCATTACTTGGTAGCAGTGATGTGTTGCTAGACACCGCTCTCTGTTTATATTATTAAATAGTGATTTAATATTATTGCCAACACTGCGGAAACCTACAGGGTCACACACGTGAGAACAGATTAATGAGAGATTAAAGATAAATGAGTAAGACTCATTTTATTCAGTGGTACGCTCTTATGACACACCAGCGTGAGTCAAGAAATGCAGCACACAATAAGGTATGGTGCGCTAGGTCAGTTTTAAGTGATTCTATAAATAGAATACTTAAGCTGAAGTGCAAGACACGTTTTTCATGCCCTAGCCGTACAGAGAGACTGTGTGTGCATCGAGACTGCCGATTCTGTTCGTCAGCTAACACTGTAGATGGTGGCCGCTTCCATTCGAAGTCTATTCGTGTGGACTACGTAGAGACGTTGTCGGCTGTACAACGTTCGTGTTCATCTCCAGTTCTCGTCTGCAAAGGCCTATGCTACAAGAGGTAACTCATATAATCCCTGAATCATGATCATTCACAAGGATCCTTGGAAGGGAAATTTTAATTTTTCCGCTGTGTTTAATCTGTTTGTATGCGCGATTTCCCTACACGGTACAAGGATAATTTTGTAAACTGTATCGCAGTATAAATTCTTAAAGTTGTAACCCTGATTATCATAATAAGAAAACAAGCCGCTCTGCTCTGGAGACGTAGGCACAATTGGCCGAACTCCGTTATCAAATCCTGTGCTCTTTTCGTGTTTTCTTTTCTCTATTTTTGACTTCCATAATTGCTATTTCCCATAAAGCTTTCTACAACCTACCGCCCAAGACACTTGTAGCCCTTGTGAGGATGGCCCAAAGTTCTACTGTGATAGATATCAACACAATGAGTAAGAAGAACTGAGAAATCTCTTGTATTATTTACTAATAGAAACTGGGTTCTCTAGAATCTGTGTATGGTGCTTACAAAAGAGAATGAAACATAATGGAAATGAGTGACAAATTCAAGAGTGTCACAACCTCTCCTAGCCCAAGTCTAATTCCAACCTGAAGAAAACTACCCACTCTCCCACTACTTAAGGGTCCTCTCCACAATCAGGCAGCCCCTTTCACAATCAGGCAGCCCCTTCCAACACTTCCATATCTGCCCTATTACTCCCCCTTACAGCTAGTATCTCTTCTAGTTCGGCTTGCATTTCCTAGTCTTCAGCCACAAATGAAGGCAATGGTTGCACCTGAACACTTGTATCCACTGTTTTCTTCAGCAATGATACATGAAAAACAGGGTGAACTTTACTGTCAGGAGGTAGTTGCAGTTTATAGGCAGCTGTTCTAAACTTCTCTATTATCTCATAAGGGCCATAGTAACGTGGACTAAGCTTTTGATTCACTCTCTTAGCTAAGGTTCTCAGTTTGTAGGGCTGAATTTTGAGATAAACATTCTCCCCCACTTGGTATTCCACATCCTTCCTGTGTTTGTTGGCTTGTTGCCTTATACGGTTCTGGGCTTGCTCTAAATTACTCTTTAGATTTTCAAGTAAAGCATTTCTCTCAGCCATCATTCTTGCCACTTCCTCTAAAGGTGTTGGACTGACATCTCCCCTTATCACTGCTGGAGGGTATTTCCCTTACAAAGCCTTAAATGGAGTCATCTTTAAAGCTAAATGGCAATTAGTACTGTACCAGAATTCTGCCCAGCCCAGCCATTTGTGCCACTATTTTGGTTTAGTGCCTGACATGCATCTCAAATATGTCTCTAAACAACGATTTACCACTTCTGTCTACCCATCTATCTGTGGGTGGTAAGATGAACTTAATTTTAGCTTAGTTCCAGCCAATTTGAAGAGCTCTGCCCAAAAAGAACTCACAAATACCCTGTCACGGTCTGAGACAATTGAAGCTGGAAAACCATGGAGTCGGACCTCCTCTTTCAAGAATATTTTAGCCACTTCCTTGGCTGTATAGGGATGAGCAGGGGTCATGAAATATGTCAAATCCATGGATCAAATCCCCTAGATTTGGGAAACCCTCCTATAAAATCCATGGACACATCAGTCCATATAGAAGCTGGAACAGGGGGAGGTTGGATCAGACCCCCAGGTTGCAAGGTTTGGTATTTATTTTTTTGGGAAACTTCACACCTCTGAACATAATCCTGAATAGCTTTCTTCATACCTTCCCAGAAAAATAAGTCTGAAATTCTTTTGTATGTTCTAAAATATCCAAAATGTCCTCCCATGGCACTATCATGAAATTCTTTGAGGATCAAGGATATCTTGGAAGACTCTTTAGGGATCACCAGTCTCCCCTTGTAGTAGAGCCTTCCCGTGTTCACCTTATAACTAGGATGCTCCTCTTCATCAACTAGCACCTCTTGTATCAACTTTTTCAATTTCTCATCCTTGGCAATCTCATCCTCCAAGTCCTTCCACTCAAAAAACTGAACAGTGGTTAAAGCAGAATATTGCATCTTCCTTGAAAATGCATCAGCTGCTTTATTGTCATTGCCCGGCTTGTATTTTATTTCAAAATCAAATCCCAATAATATTGAGATCCATTTGTGCTGCTCTTCTTCCATCAGCCACTGGTCTGCCAGAAATCTAAGGCTTTTTTGGTCTGTATGTACCCCAAAATGCCTCCCAAGAAGGTAGGGTCTCCATTTCTGGATGGCTAGTACCACAACCATCAATTCTTTCTCATAAACAGATTTTCCTTGGGCCCTATTCGAGAGAGTTTGGCTCATGTATGCCACTGGTTTTCCCCTTGCATCAAAATAGCCCCTATTCCCTTCCCTGATGCGTCGGTCTCCACCACAAATGTCTTATTAAAATCTGGAACAACCAGCACTGGAATGGTTGTCATAGCTTATTTTAATTGTTCAAAAGCTGCCTAAGTCGTTTCCCCCCATTAAAACTAATCCTTATTCAACTGTAGGGTCAATGGCCAAGCTATTTTGCTATAATTATTCACAAATTTTCTATAATAGCCTGTCAAAGCAAGGAAACCTCTCATCCCTTTCACATCTTTAGGTGTTGGCCAATCAAGCATGTCACGGATCTTGTTTAGGTCAACAGACACCCCTTCACCTGAAATTATGTGACCCACATATTCCAACTTGGCTTTTCCAAAAGAACACTTCTTGTTAACATGTAACTCATTGTCTTTCAACACTTGTAGAATCTTCCCTAGATGCTCCTTGTGGCTATCTTCATCCCCACTGTCATCAAAGAAGACCAAGGCAAATATTCTTAGATAAGGCTTGAGGACTTGATTCATGAGGGCTTGAAAAGTTTATGGAGCATTAGTCAACCCAAAGGGCATGACTAAGAACTCGTAATGGCCTTCATGAGTTCTAAAGGCTGTTTTGGAGACATCTTCTTCCCTCATCCTTATTTGATGGTACCCAGATTTGAGATCCAACTTAGAAAAAATTCTTGCTCTTCCTAACTCACCCAATAACTCATCTATGATGGGAATGGGGAACTTGTCAGGGACTGTGAGTTTGTTTAAGGCTCGGTAATCAACACAGAATCTCCATCCACCATCCTTTTTCTTCACCAAAATCACAGGACTGCTGTAGGGGCTAGTACTAGGCCTATGATCCCTGCTAAGAGCATTTCTTTACAAACTTTTCAATTTCATTCTTCTGATAGTAAGGGTAAATATAGGGTCGAATATTAGGAATAGAGGACCCTTCCTTTAATGTAATAGCATGGTCCAAAGCCCTCTGATGTGGTAACCCCTTAGGTTCTACAAAGACTCCACTGAACTTGTTCAAAACCTCCTCAAAACTTCGGGGTTGCTGGTCTGCCAGCATTGCATCTGCTGCTATTTTCTCCTCATAAGTCACCCAATAACCCACCCCCTCATCTTGTAAAGCCTTGAGCATGGCCTTCCAAGATGCTTGTTCCTTGCAAAGAGATGGATCCCCTTTAAGTATCTTTTTCTCTCCTTTCTTTCCCCATTTCAGCACTAGGTTTCTGAAGTTCGCCTTTATATCCCCTAAACTTGCAAGCCAATCCATCCCCAACACCAAATCAGTCCCTCCTAACTCCATTAAAAAGAAATGTTGCTAGATTTTCACCCCTTGAATGCTCAACTCCAGCTGTCTACACATCCCTTTATTCTTCACCTTCTCTCATGTCCCCACCTCCACTACAAAATCAGGAGTTCCCTTTACTTCTAATTTCAATTCCTCCACTAATTTTCTTGAAATAAAGTTGTTGGTAGCTCCACAATCCACTAGCATCATTACTTCCCTTCCTTCCAGCTGGCCTAAAGTTTTAAAAGACCTTTTTGAAGTGAATCCTTGCTTACTTTTTAAGGACAGTTGCAAGGTTTTTGCCTCCATCTCTACTACCTCCTTTTCTTTGTCACTTTCAGCCTCCACTTCATCTTCCTCCTCAGCACCCTCTACCAACACAAACTGGTAATGCTTCATCTTACAAATATGTTCAGGTCCCCATTTTTCTTCACATTCAAAACATAGCCCCTTTTTACTCCTCTCCCTCAATTCTGCTTGTGACAATTTCGCTCCCCCATAAGGTTTCTTCTCTGAATTACCCCCTTCTATTGCTTTCACAGGGGTTATTTCCTTCCCACCATCCCCCTTACTACTGGGAGGGTATTTGCCACAGGTATACTCCCTGTTAGACCTCCCTCCATACTTCTCCTTATCTTTCCACCCTCTCCTCTCCTCCGGCATCAACCCGCCACGGCAGAGTGTCGTGTTCTTCTGCTCAAGTAATAAGGCTCTATCCATCAACTCATCCAGCGATTCAGAAGCGTGCAATTTCAGTTTAGCCTGCACCTCCTCCTTCAACCCATTCAGGAATATTCCCTTCAATATCACCCTTTCTTCCTTCTTCAGTGGTGCAGCAACCATCTCAAATTTCTCACGGTACTTCATGATTGTTCCCGTTTATTTGATGCTAAGTAAAGGACCAAGAGGGTTTTGAATTAAACCTGGTTGAAACCTTCGAATCAGTGCCGCCTTAAACTCCGCCCATGTGGTCGCCGGTGTTTGCTCCTCCCACCATTGGTACCAGTTCAGGGCTCGATCCTCAAGGGCAATCAACACGACCTCTAACTTCTCCTCCTCCCTGACTTCATTCAACTTGAAGTAGCACTCTACACGGACGATCCATTCGTACGCATCATCTCCCTTGAAGACAATGATCTTCAACTTCCTCCCACCAAACTCGTGAAGAGAAGAGCTACTCTCGCTCCGGTACCTGGAGATAGAACGCGACTCGTCTACGTGACTTCCCTCCGATTCCTCCCTGCCATTGCACCGTCGGGGACTGCGACGCCGTGACCTTCCTCTGCGAGACCTGTCGCGCGCAACGGATAACTGTTTGAGTTCGTCAATCTGTTGTTCAAACCCATCGATTTGGTTCTCCACTGAATTCCTCGTATTCACCATGGCTGCTCCAAGATCAAGAGCTTTGATAACAATTAATAGATATCAACACAACGAGTAAGAAGAACTGAGAAATCTCTTGTATTATTTACTAACAGAAACAGGGTTCTCCAGAATCTGTGTATGGTACTTACAAAAGAGAATGAAACATAATGGAAATGAGTGACAAATTAAGAGTGTCACAACCTCTCCAGCCCAAGTCTAATTCCAGCCTGAAGAAAACTACCCACTCTCCCACTACTTAAGGGTCCTCTCCACAGAATGCAGTTCCACGCATTCTTTTCCCCCCACTACTGCTGCTAGCATAACAGCAGTTAGTTACAACATTCCCCACTAAGAATTATCAGGTGCAAAGCACCTTTTAAACCATGCTATGGGTCTCCATTAACCTCTCTCATAAACATTAGTAACTTGAGGTTTTTCCCTCTTTCCAATCAATTCCCTATCATACTGTCACGACATTGGAAGACTTTGTATTTCTACTAAATCCAGTTATCCATTCCCTAAATTCATTTTTGATCACCCCAGCATAACCAGCCTTGGATTTGGTCCAACCATCTGGTAGGGGCTTCCAAACCACTTCCTCAGCATAATACTGCGACAGTCCAGGCACACGACTGCTGAAAACACCTTTTGATTCCAAAAATGATTCATCAACTCTCCTTTTAATCTTATGAATAATTGAATTTGCTTCAAAGATCTTCCCATTAAAAAACATTTGATTACGTTCCTCCCATACCGTAATGATGCCAAATCCAAAATGATCAACCATCTATGCCCGAGGCTATAGAAGGTATCAAATAGATTGGAGATCATCCAATCCCTAACTCCAAGCTAAAAAAATTTCTATAGTCTTCAATTGCCACAGATGCAAGCTCAAACTCTCTCCACCATATTACAATCACAGAGGATATGGATGTCAGTTTCCTCAGATGATCAATAAAGTACACAAATAGCAGAGTCACGTATATGCCTATTGGCAAGGAGACATTCATTTGATGTGATAGTGCATCTGGTTATTTCTAGAAAGGAAGAAATAAAATAATATACAAAAGAAGAACAAATATGTTGATAATCGTATTTTGTTTACAAGCTACAACATTCATGAGAAGCCATCAGAAGGAGTCATACAAAGAAAAGATAGTTAAGGACAAAGTTAAGATAGAGTCTGATCAGATCTGGCTACTCAGAAGGTCGCAACCACATGAAGAAAAATTGAAAAATAAAATGAGTTTGATAATAAACTCATAATAATTTGGTGTACCAGCATTCATGAGAAGCCATCAGAAGGAGTCATACAAAGAACAGACTGTTAAGGACAAAGTTAAGATAGAGTCTGATCAGATCTGGCTACTCAGAAGGTCTCGACTACTTGAAGAAAAATTGAAAAACAAAATGATTTTGATAATATGCTCATAATAAGTTGGCGTACTGTGTATACGAGACTTCATTGTAAATTTTAAATGAAGTTAGTATGATGAAAGACAACTAAACAAAGTGGAAATTCTATATCCCAATCTTGAAGAGACTTGTCTACATCAATGAATCTGCATCTGATCAACTGTGGCCTGCCAGACAAGGTTAAATGCCAACATTGAAAGGTGAATCATTGATGGAAGCCAAAGGAAGTGTGACAACCACCCTTAAAAATTAAATGGAATCGCCACCAATATTTTATTTTCATAGGAAAACATTGGAAAACCTATTTTTGAGTATTTTTGAATTTAATGGAAAAAGAAGGTCCTTGAACCAGGTTTGAGTTCGGGAGTTGGTTACGCTTAAGGAAGGTGTTAGCGCCCCTAAGACGCCCATAAAATGGTACCCTTTGATTGTTCGTAAAAATTGTTTGCCTTAAAAATAAATCCCTTAATCACATTTATTTATTTTATTTTATTTTATAAGAAAAGGAAGAAAACCACAAACTGAATGCAAATGACATTTTGGGGTTCCTAGCTAAAGATTTTATTTGCGTGCGAGATAAGAAAAAAAAGGGGTTCCCAAATGATTGTGATTACGTGTAATAGAAGTTAGGAGAGATGAGAAGTGGGTCAAAAAGCCCAATTTGATTTTATGATGTTAATAAAGCCAGCCTTTAACTCTTTTTAACCAAATGAGTCGAAAGCCCACTTTGCGTGCAAATTAAATTAGAGGCCCTAAGTCTAGAAGTAAAGAAAATAAAATATGATTATATTAATTTATTTATTCCCTTTTTATATAACAGAAATAACAAATATGAGATAAAATTTAAAAATAAAAACCGATCATATTGATATAAAAAACATATAGATAAAAATATAAACTTCTCTTTTTTGCTTTTAAGCCCCTCATTAATCTCCTATTCATTTATAATGATTTATGAAATAAAAAAGAGTAAATTACAACTAAGTCCCTGGCTTGGGTTTGGCCCCATTGGAAGACCAAACCCTAATCCTAATCTAGTTCCAGATTCGTACAACAGCAACAACAACAATCACGACAACAATGACAACAACAATCTCAGCAACAACAATAATAACAATGATAACGAATAATTACAACAACAATCATGAATACCTCAGTCCAATTTACAAAACCATGACAACAGGAACAGAGAATATGAAAACGAGGAAGAAGATGGGAACCTGGGCTCTTGTGCTCCTTCCCAGAAAATTACAGAGAATCAAAAGAGGAATTAAAAAAACCTAAATCTATATTGTTTGATTTTTGGTCTCTCTCTTCTTCACGCCTTGCTTCTGCTGCTTCTTTTTTCTAGATTTCTCCCTCTCCTTGCTCTCGGTTTTTTCCTCCCCCTGGGTCTCTCCCTTTCTCCATGATTTTGAGGGGCTTTTATAGCCATGAAGGACCTGTGACCAAAATAGAAAGGGATCAACCAAAATAAAAAGAAATAAAACGCGAAATAAAGAGGAAGTAAAAGGTATTCCCTGATTTCTAGAATCCTCCACGTTTTCTTTGTTTCTTCTCTGATGTTCACGCCTTCAATGCTTGAACCTGGACCGAATCATAGGATATGCGACTTGGTTTGGTAAAAAAAGAAATAGTACAAGATTGGAGAGAAGAGATGAGAGGATCTGGTTGATTAGCGAGATTTGGGGAAAAAGGAAACAAGGATATGGAGATTGGGGATATGTGGTTGTGGCCGCAAGGATTAGGGTTTGAAGGGATAGAGAGAAGAAGAGAAAGATGGAGGAGAGGTGAAGGGATGGGGCCGTGATTTAGGGGAATAGAGGAGGAGAGGATCGCCGTGGCTGGGTGATGAGAAATTAGGGTTGGAAAAGATTGTGGGAGGGGAAAAGAGAATAAAAGAGAAGAGAGAAGGGAAGAGAGACGAGGTGGGGGAGAACCCGCGGTGCAAATGAGGGTGAGAGGAAGGGATTAGGTGTTTTAGGGTTGTGTGTGTTTGGATTGGGCCGCGTGGGCCAAGGGCTGGAGGGAGTGTGCGAGAGAAAATGAGGGGTGCGCTTAGTGAGGGAGAGAAGGGATGCGCTGGGGGTTGCAAATAAAGAAGAGAGGGGGTGCATGTGTGGGCTGCTAGGTGAGGAGTATTGGGCTGGGTTAGGATTTAGGAAATGGGGTGCAGTTTGCTAATTGCACACCTCAAATATGTTATTCGCAACCCTTTTCTTTCCTTTTTCTTTACTTTCTTTTCTCCTTTTTTTTCTTTTTACTCTTTCTTCTTTTTATTATGAAACCAAAAATATTATTCTTATAATTACAAATTTAGAAAAAGTTAAAATAAATGATAAAATAAAATAAAATAAAAGGCCGGACAAAATTAGGGTACTACAGCTGCCCCTCCTTAATTACATTTTACTCGAAGGTCTTCGCGCATTCGTTGTAAAAGGTAATTAAGGATAAAAGACTCTAATTTCGTCTAGAACGAAATTGTTTGAGGATGCGAGATTGGCTCCCGACTTTGCTTTGGGGTTCTAGGTTTGATTCCCAGTGAATTCCTGGTAAGGCATAGGTTTGGTTCCTAGCTCTTTACAAAATTGGTGAGAGGTTCTAGGTTTGATTCCTAGTGAATTCTCGGTAAGGCATAGGTTTGATTCCTAACCCTCACATCTTTGGTATTGATTACTTCCCTACTTGGGAAAAGTTTAGGGTGCGAGCTTCTTCGTCACTCGATACAGGTTTGGGTCAGATTCCCAACAAGGGTAAGTCAGGTTCTTAACTCTTGCTAAAATGTACGGATTGGCTACCTTATTTAAGTAAGGTCCGAGATATGAGCTTCTCTGTCACTCAATATGGGTTCGGGTCAGATTCCCGGCAAGGTGTAGGTCAGAATCCTAACTCTTAAGAAATTGGTGAGAGATTTTAGGTTTGATTCCTAGTGAATTCTTAGTAAGGCATAGGTTTGATTCCTAGCTCTTACAAAATGGATTAACTTCCCTATTTGGGGAAAGTTTGGGGTGCGAGTTTCTTTATCACTCGACACAAGTTTGGGTCAGATTCCCAACAAGGGTAAGACAGGTTCTTAACTCTTGCTAAAAGGTACGGATTGACTACCTTACTTTAAGGAATATCCGTGATATGAGTTTCTCTGTCACTCAATATAGGTTCGGGTCAGATTCCCGGCAAGGTATAGGTCAGATTCCTAACTCTTGCTAAAAAGTACGGATTCATTTCCATAATTGAGGAAGATCCGAGACGTGGGTCAGGTTCCCGACTAAAGGCTTGGGTCAGATTCCTAAGGTGGTGGGTCAGATTCCCAACAAGGTATAGGACAGGTTCCTAACTCTTGCTAATAAGTGGATTGGGTAGGTTGAGTACTAGTTCTTACTGAGTAACAACAGACCAACTGTATGCAACATTGGAGAGGGTGGGTCGATGGACCCAAAAAACTTTGATGATCATGCAAGATGCAATGAATGGTATGTCATGCATGAGTATTGTTTTTGCTTTTGGTGCAAGGATTTTTTTTTAGGCGGGCGGTGAACCCAAAAGTATTGATTATGCAAGATGCAATGAATGCCATGCATGAGCAATGTTTTGTTTTAAAGGAATGATTCTTTTTTTTATTTCCCTGAATCCCTTTGAGGACGATGCCCCTAGACTCGTGGGATGATAACTTTCTGTCGGATTGCTTGTCCGAATGGTTGACTTTATACTGCACTAGGATTGCATATTTGTCCCTTGATAAATCATTTCATGGATCCTCAAATTTTCAACTTCATGCTTTGAATGCCCTTGGGAGGATTAGATTGACAACTTTGATCCATAGAGACTTTTCAGTGTCCCTTTGGCCTTCGTCCAGCCATGTGAGGAAGGATCTATGTAGAGACGCGGATCACCTTGGGTAGTTACGGCTGAACGAAATCTTGAATGCGAAGCTTGTAGACGATGGGCTCAGCTTTTGCCCCCAGCTTCTTGGTTTATGTTTAGATCTGTGAGGTCCAATATGGGTTGACATGTTTGTAAATTTGACCCTAACTTTTGCCTAGGCCGCTCTTTGCGAGTTCTCGACCTAGCGGGTCGCTCTAACTTCTGCCTAGACCGCCTTTTCAAGTTTTCAGCCTAGCGAGCATTTTATTTTATATATATATATATATATATATATATATATATATATATATATATATATTAGGTAAAACAACTGCACTGAGGAGTTTATATGGATCTCCTCTTTCAAAAATCAAGTTTTAGGAAAATATGAGCAATTTGACTTTAATCAGAACGGACTTTATTAGGGTTGTAACGTGGCCAGGTTAAGGGCTATGAAAGAAAGGATATTTCAGGCTCAAAAAGTATTTAAGGGTTTATGAAAACAAGGATCTTTAGTGCCAAGATGCACTTTGGTGATTGCTAGCACAAATTGTCTTGTTTTGCTTTCGTATTTTTATTCATTTTTTTTGCGAGTGTCTTGATATGTTGCATTTGATATTTGCTCGCTTGGTTTTTTTTAAGAGACAAAATTTAATGGACTATTGTGCTAGCCTTCAATGTATGGGCGATCCTTGTTTAGGGTATTTGATAGAATTTTTTTTTTTAGGCTCAAGAGGGATAGCAAGGGATAAATATTTTTTATATTTTTGGACAGAGAAAAACGGCCAAACTTCATCTCAAAATCTCATTGCCCACATCTTCACAAAACTTAACTTTCGATAATTTGCGCATTTGCTTTACCATTATTCTATGAGCTAAGATTGAAAAAAAAATCAAATTGCAGTTTTATTGATGAACTGAAAAGATGAGAACATAATGGGCCCTTTACAAGATATGCCCTAGGGCTCAAAGCATAAAAAGTAAACAGAGTTATCTTTCTTGAAGTCTAATCACTTGGTGTTGATCAGAGCCCAACAATTCTCAATGGAGTGGCCCACTGCCCCAACTTGACATGTTGTGATGAGCAGCGTTTGTTTCTTCTTCCATCTCTTGGCTCATACTGCGCAATGGCTGCTGACTGGCAATCCTTCCGCTTATTATCCCGGCTTCCACTCTTTCTCCAACAACAACTAGGTCTGAGAAGCTTGAAGAGACATTTCTCATCATCAGATCATAGAAGGGTTGTTGAAGTGTGTCAATGAACGTGGTAACCATCTCTTTTTTAGATAGCGGAGGTTCCACTTGGGCTGCAATCCTTCTCCATCTTTGGGCGTACTCTTTGAAGCTTTCATTGCCCCCTTTTACCATGGTTTGCAATTGGGAACGGCCAAGAGCCATGTCCATATTGTATTTATATTGTTTGATGAAAGCTTTAGCCAAATCATTCCATGAGCTGATTTTGCCACGCTCTAACTGCATATACTAGCGTAGGGATGCCCTGGTAAGACTCTCTTGGAAGAAGTGGATTAGGAGCTTATCATTACTGGAGCAGGAGGCCATTTTTCGGCAGTACATGATGAGGTGACTTTTTGGACAAGTTAAGCCTTCATACTTGACAAACTCAGGAACTTTGAATTTTGGAGGAATCACCACGTCCAGGACCAAGCATACTTCTGAAGCTTTGAACCCAATATGATTTGCCCCTTCAATGGCTTTCAGCCTATCTTCCATAATTTGGAGTCTCTTCTGATCTAGGGGGTCTCCTAATGGGCCATTGGAAGCCTCTCGATACTCATTAGTGCTGGTGGAATGGTTCTCATCAATGGTCAATTTTGGATCCAAATTCTGCAGAAGGTCAAATAACTTGTCCATCTTATCATTGATTCGGTCGAGTTCTTCTCTCATCGCTTGCTGATTCTGTTCCAACAAATCCATGAATCTAGATTGGGCTCGAATCTGGTAGGGATGCAGGGAAAGCTTATTTGTATCTATTTTTCTGTTGAGGAGAAAATGAGCCATGTTATGAAGATGCCATGATTATGCATGAATGTATTTTTATGTACATTTTATGCAAAATAATATGATGGATAATAGAGAAACATTTTTAATTTATTTATTTTTTTACAAAAATAAAATGAATGCAATGAGTTGCTAAAAAAGAGAAAATGCATTTTTTGAAGATTTATTTTTTATGAGAAGGGAAATTTTTTTGAAACTGTGTTTTTTTTTTTTGCAAAGAAGAATAACAAATAATATTTTTTAAAGAAAAATATCATTTATTATCTTTCACAATTTTTGAAATGTGAATGGAAAATAAAAGGATGAAGGAAAAATGGGCAGAGTGTGCCCCTTGTGATGTAGGCCGGTATTTCTTAAGACTTTAGGTTCTACGGCTTTGATCACATAAAAAATGAGACAGATAGGGCTTGCTCCTTTGGTGATATAGGCCGGTAGTTCCTTAGAATGGGTCTATGGTCCACATAAGTGTCTTTCCATTGGGCGGCTTTAGGATACTAATCTAAAAAGGTTCCTAGAGCCAAAGGTCCTATTTTCGAATGTTACCGCCAATAATAGGTAAACTATTAAAGGGAGTTTTTTTCTCAAATAGGGCCAAACTCTAGGTGAGGCCTTCGCAAGGACCCAACTGGCCGTACGTCCAGCAGGTGCTCACTACACAGCCTCTCCTAACTTAAAGTTTTTTTTCCCTTCAAACCCGGGTATAGGATTCCACTCGTAGTGTGCAAAACGTGTCAAGTGAAGTGTGTGAAGGAGCAATTACCTAAAATACTACCCACTGCAAAACAAATCAAAACATGATATATACAAATGTCTTCTACCCTAAGGTTTCAAATGCATAGACATACATAATATTTACAAGAAGAAAAAAGAAATGAAAAAGAATGAATCACAAATGAAAAATAGAAAAATATTTTTTTAATGCAAGTTTTCTATCCTAGGATTCACGCATACAAACATATATACAAATGAACAAAAAGGAATAAAAACAAAAAGGGAATAGTTCATTTAGTAAGGCAAACAAATCACATAAACAATCATAGGGCCTAACTCTCAAAAGGTCCCCAGTGGAGTCGCCAGCTGTGACAACCACCCTTAAAAATTAAATGGAGCCGGCACCAACATTTTATTTTCATAGGAAAACATTGGAAAATCTATTTTTGAGTATTTTTGAATTTAATGGAAAAAGAAGGTCCTTGAACCAGGTTTGAGTTCGGGAGTTGGTTACGCTTAAGGAAGGTGTTAACACCCTTAAGACGCCCATAAAATGGTACCCTTTGATTGTTCGTAAGAATTGTTTGCCTTAAAAATAAATCCCTTGATCACATTTATTTATTTTATTTTATAAGAAAAGGAAGAAAACCACAAACTGAATGCAAATGACATTTTGGGGTTCCTAGCTAAAGATTTTATTTACGTGCGAGATAAGAAAAAAAAAGGGGTTCCCAAATGATTGTGATTACGTGGAATAGAAGTTGGAAGAGATGAGAAGTGGGTCAAAAAGCCCAATTTGATTTTATGAAGTTAATAAAGCCAGCCTTTAACTCTTTTTAACCAAATGAATCGGAAGCCCACTTTGCGTGCAAATTAAATTAAAGGCCCTAAGTCTAGAAGTAAAGAAAATAAAATATGATTATATTAATTTATTTATTCCCTTTTTATATAACAGAAATAACAAATATGAGATAAAATTTAAAAATAAAAACCGATCATATTGATATAAAAAAACATATAGATAAAAATATAAACTTCTATTTTTTGCTTTTAAGCCCCTCATTAATCTCCTATTCATTTATAATGATTTATGAAATAAAAAAGAGAAAATTGCAACTAAGTCCCTGGCTTGGGTTTGGCCCCATTGGAAGACCAAACCCTAATCCTAATCTAGTTCCAGATTCGTACAACAGCAACAGCAACAATCACGACAACAATGACAACAACAATCTCAGCAACAACAATAATAACAATGATAACGAATAATTGCAACAACAATCATGAATACCTCAGTCCAATTTACAAAACCATGACAACAGGAACAGAGAATATGAAAACGAGGAAAAAGATGGGAACCTGGGCTCTTGTGCTCCTTCCTAGAAAATTACAGAGAATCAAAAGAGGAATTAAAAAAAACCTAAATCTATACTTTTTGATTTTTGGTCTCTCTCTTCTTCACGCCTTGCTTCTGCTGCTTCTTTTTTCTAGATTTCTCCCTCTCCTTGCTCTCGATTTTTTCCTCCCCCTGGGTCTCTCCCTTTCTCCATGATTTTGAGGGGCTTTTATAGCCATGAAGGGCCTGTGACCAAAATAGAAAGGGATCAGCCAAAATAAAAAGAAATAAAACGCGAAATAAAGAGGAAGTAGAAGGTATTCCCTGATTTCTATAATCCTCCACGTTTTCTTTGTTTCCTCTCTGATGTTCACGCCTTCAATGCTTGAACCTGGACCGAATCATAGGATATGCGACTTGGTTTGGTAAAAAAAGAAATAGGACAAGATTGGAGAGAGGAGATGAGAGGATCTGGTTGATTAGCGAGATTTGGGGAAAAAGGAAACAAGGATATGGAGATTGGGGATAGGTGGTTGTGGCTGCAAGGATTAGGGTTTGAAGGGATAGAGAGAAGAAGAGAAAGATGGAGGAGAGGTGAAGGGGTGAGGCCGTGATTTAGGGGAATAGAGGAGGAGAGGATCGCCGCGGCTGGGTGATGAGAAATTAGGGTTGGAAAAGATTGTGGGAGAGGAAGAGAGAATGAAAGAGAAGAGAGAAGGGAAGAGAGACGAGGTGGGGGAGAACCCGCGGCGCAAATGAGGGTGAGAGGAAGGGATTAGGTGTTTTAGGGTTGTGTTTGTTTGGATTGGGCCGCGTGGGCCAAGCGCTGGAGGGAGTGTGCGAGAGAAAATGAGGGGTGCGCTTAGTGAGGGAGAGAAGGGATGCGCTGTGGGTTGCAAATAGAGAAGAGAGGGGGTGCATGTGTGGGCTGCTAGGTGAGGAGTATTGGGCTGGGTTGGGTTTTAGGAAATGGGGCGCAGTTTGCTAATTGCACCCCTCAAATATGCTATTCGCAACCCTTTTCTTTCCTTTTTCTTTACTTTCTTTTCTCCTTTTTTTTTTTCTTTTTACTCTTTCTTCTTTTTATTATGAAACCAAAAATATTATTCTTATAATTACAAATTTAGAAAAAGTTAAAATAAATGACAAAATTAGGGTACTACAGGAAGCATATATACTTTCAAGAGATTGTCAAGAATCAAATATTGTTTGAACTTTGAATGATTTTCATCATAGTGAGAAGCTTCGTCTTAAGCAAAGAGGCAGTGTTGGCTTATCATAGTGACTTTTTGGCTCACTTATATTTAATTGTATGATGACTCATGAAGTACCAAGACTAGCTTACAAGAATACAAAGAATACATTTACCATGCCCCTTGGTAAATCCATTTGTTTCCTAACCCGTAAATCGACCCAAAAACATCAGATCGGGTTTTGCCTTGATTAGGATTAAAAAAGCTGATTAAAATCCCAAAAAGCGAAAATAAGTGAAAGAAGAAATAAATCTGCCCATCTGGGTATAAAAAAAACACTAGTATAGTCATATTAGTATTATCAGTTTTGACTACTTAGATTGAAGGATTTAGAGGTGATTTGCTTGGGAATTTTTTTTGAATGAAATAAGGTTATTGTATTTCTAATTCAATAACATTATCGGTACAACTAAGTACTGTCTCAAACACATAGAGACTAACATGAGATGTGGTCACCCTAGAAAGCTTATGAGCCACCACATTCGCTTGTCTTTTAATAAAATCTACCTTAAAGTTTGGATAAAAAGAAAATATGTTCCTACGATGCTTGATCAAACAACCAAATTCAGAGCTTATCAAAACAAAAAAAAACCAAATTCAGACTTATCGTTGTTGTTTGACAGGACACTATCTACTACTGATTGTGAGTCTAGCTGAAAAATGACACGAGACAAATTTAGCTCACATGCCTACCATAGAGCTCTCAATAAGCCCCATGCTTCTCCTTCTTGAACTTCTAATCTCTGCATTTGCCATTTTGTAGTAGGAAGTCTCCTCACCTGCTTCACATTGTAAACACATTTCAATCGTTGTAGCATGCACATCATTAGGGAAGGTTGTGTCAACATTACAAGCTAAGAAATCCGCAGAAGATTTACAACAGACACTAACCATATTTCTTTTGCTGCTGAACTGCGTTGTTGATGCACTCGTCTTTGCCATTTTCTAATCCTCCCACGTGGTCTGGGATCTGGTTATCACTATCATCACATTTTCCTCCTTACGTTCCCATTGAAGTGAATTTCTCCACAGCCATAGACCCTATGTAACCATCACAAAGTTTATAAGTCATGACATTGACAAACAAGAGCGCAACTCAAAAAATAATTCTCTAAAATCAGTAACTTTACCCCATACAGCCAGCGATCTTACTCCATATGCCTTCTTTTTTCCAACATAGCTTATTGAAGGAGCAATTAATCAATACATGTATTGATGTTTCCAACTCGGCGTGACAACGAATGCATCGCCCAAGACATTGCCCCCCTTTTTCAATGAGTTTATCATGTGTAGGAATTATATTTCTGCAGCACCTCCAGATAAAGTTTTTGATTTTTGGGGACACATCTAATTTCCAAAGAGCTTTCTAATTCCCTAGAATGGGACTATGTTCAGTTTGGGTAAATAAAGCTCTATAGAGATAGTATGCAGATTTAACTGTGTAATCACCTGTGTTGGCTATTTTTCCGCAGAAGCTGGTTTGACCTAACTTATCAAATAAGTTTAAATAGCTTTTTAAATTCAGTTTATTTAAGTTTAAAAAAAAACAGTGGTTTGAGGTTGCCAAAAATTATTAATTTTTTATGATTGCATATAACATAAAACTATTTTTCTTTAATCATAATTATAAAAATATTATTTTATTTTAAAAAGTAATTATAATTACGGATCTTTCAAAAAACTGCTCAAATTCTCTTTTAGTTTTTATTTCTTCTTTAAAAGCTTAAACAAACATAATAAAGAACTTTTTTTTAAAGTTAGTTTTTTTAAGAAAGTTGAAACAAATTAATTAATAATAAATGATTAGCTTTAAAACAAATATATGTGATAAATGAAAAAAAAATAACAACTAAAATAAAAGTATTTATAATAATTGTAAAATAAAAAACAATAATTGTAGCTTTCTACATACAGCAACTCGACAGGGGAGAGACACCTCAACATATCTTTAGACATGCTATCTCTACATACAGCTATAGGAAACTGATGAATGATTAGTCCAAACAGGTTTATCCAAATCATACCGAGTCAAGCAATTTGCTACCTAATTTCCTTCCCTCTAGACATGAGCTATTTGGACAGTAAACTCTTTCTGCTTCCAGAAGGATATCAGGTTAGCAATAGAACTCAAGGGATGTGTAGCGTGTGTTTGGTTCTGCGGTGACGATAATTGATTTTGACAGAATTGATTTTATGGAATTGATTTTGGTTAAAAATGAGTTGAACGTAACGTGATTTTTGTTTGGATATGTACACATAAAAAGTGGTTCTATCAATTCTTGTTATTTGGATAGGTTTGATCAAAATTGCTTTTAGTTGTGCAATTACCAAACTGAGCTTGAATTTATTTTATAAATTTTTTTTTGACGGAAGGCTTGAATTTATTTTATAACACACACACACACACACACACACACACACACACATATATATATATATATATATATATATATATATATATATATTTCTATTACATATATATTATTTCTTTAAATATTTTTTATTATTTATCTTTGATTGTTTTTTCTTTATCTAAATTTATTAAATAAGAGATATAGCCAAATGAGATGTCCAGCAATAGCTCATACCAAGCACCTAATATGGCTTTGAAATGGGCCTTTATGAAGCCCAAAAGAAATACACAAAATAGACGCATCTTCACCAAAAAAAAATAATCATCTCTAACCTTGAGATGTGCTGCAACACAAAAAAAACGCAGAAGGATGAGTTATTGTTTCTCAGGTAGGTGAAAGACGATGGAGGACATTTATGAAGGGCAAAGCAGAGAAAATCACCTGTGAGCCAAGGAAGAATCGACTCTCATAAATGTGGAAGCTACCCACAGCTGCTTCAAACAAAACTCAAGTTGAACCCTAAACGCATGTTGGTATCAGATCTGGAATTGAGAATCAAACAAGGTAGAATTGAGTTTGGTCTGATGAAACGCACGTTGGGTGGGTCTCAACATGTAACCAAACACACGCGTAGTGGGACACCCCTGGTTAGCCAAAGTTATATTGTAGATAGCGAATTTGATTCCCGGCTCATACTTATACATGAGGAAAGGCTGACAGACGCTGGAGCTGAGCGAGCTAGGGCGCGAAGCCCCTCGCGATACGGTACAAGATTAATTTTGTAAACTGTATCATAGTATAAATTCTTAAAGTTGTAACCCTGATTATCATAATAAGAAAACAAGCCGCTCTACTCCGGAGACATAGGCACAATTGGCCAAACTCCGTTATCAAATCCTGTGCTCTTTTCGTGTTTTCTTTTCTCTATTTTAGACTTTCGTGATTGTTGTTTCCCAACACAAAGCCTTCTGCAACCTACCCCAAGACACTTGTAGCCCTTGTGAGGATGGCCCAAAGTTCTACTGTCATGACATTGGAAGACTTTGTATTTCTCAATGTTTTGAAAATCGGACCGGCCACTGAACCGATGAAGGTAGTGGTTTAAGGTTTAATGATCTAATCGCGGTTGAATGTGGTTGAACCGTTTGTAATTAAATAATATTTTTACTATATTCAAATAGAATATTAAGTATACATACATTAAAAATAACATATTTTATCAAAATGGGGCCAAATTTTCTAACTTTATTTGCTTAAAAACAGTAATAAGACCATATATATTAAAAGTAGCGTGAGAGTACCAAGTAGATGCTATGGTCTAGTGGTAAAGCACAACGCTAAGTTCCCTTGTGGACTGGGGTTCGAATCTAGCTGGTGGTTCATCCGATTTCAGGCCGGTTTACGTAAAACGCGGTTCATGGCCTGTGCCGGACTGGACTTGGTCTCGGTTCACGGTTGAACCGGTCAGACCGGCCAACCCGATCCGGTTTTCAGAACCTTGGTATTTCTACTAAATACAGTTATCCACTCCCTAAATTCATTTTTGATCACCCCCGCATAACTAGCCTTGGATTTGGTCCAACCATCTGGTAAGGGTTTCCGAACCACTTCCTCAGTATAATACTGTGACAGTCTAGGCACACGGCTGCTGAAAACACCTTTTGATGCCAAAAATGATTCATCAACTCTCCATTTAATCTTATGAATAATTGAATTTGCTTCAAAGATCTTCCCATTAAAAATCATTTGATTACTTTCCTCCCATATCGTAATGATGTCAAAGCCAAAATGATCAACCATGTATGCCCATGGCTATAAAAGGTATCAAATAGATTGGAGATCATATCCCTAACTCCAAGCTTAAAAAATTTCTCTAGTCTTCAATTGCCACAAATGCAAGCTCAAACTCTCTTCACCATATTATAGTCACAGAGGATATGGATGTAAGTTTCCTCAGATGATCCATAAAGTACACAAATAGCAGAGTCACGTATATGCCTCTTGGCAAGGAGACATTCATTTGATGTGATAATGCATCAGGTTATTTCTAGAAAGGAAGAAATAAAATAATATCAAAAGAAGGACAAATATGTTGATCATCTTATTTTGTTTACAAGCTACAACATTCATGAGAAGCCATCAAAAGGAGTCATACAAAGAAAATACAGTTAAGGACAAAGTTAAGATAGAGTCTGATCAAATTTGGCTACTCAGATGGTCTCGACTACTTGAAGAAAAATTGAAAAACAAAATGAGTTTGATAATATACTCATAATAAGTTGGTGTGCTGTGTATACTAAACTTCGATGTAAATTTTAAATAAAGTTAGTACGATGAAAGACAACTAAACAAAGTGAAAATTCTATATCCCACTCATTTCCCATCTTGAAGAGACTTGTCTACATCAATGAATCTGCATCTGATCAACTGTGGTCTACCAGACAACGTTAAATGCCAACATTGAAAGGTGAATCATTGATGGAAGCCGAAGGAAGCATATGTACTTTCAAGAGATTGTCAAGAATCAAATACTGTTTGAATGATTTTCATCAGAGGGAGAAGCTTTATCTTAAGCAAAGAGACACAGTGTTGGCTTATCATAGTGACTTAGGCTCACTTATATTTAATTGTATGATGACTCACGAAGTACCAAGACTAGCTTACAAGAATACAAAGAATACATTTACTATGCTTCTTGGTAAATCATTAACCACGTGAAGCAAACTTATGATTTAGCTAAACTTATTAAGATAAAATGTAAAATCTGTTTTATATTCTTAAAAAATATGAGAATATTTCAAATCTTATGTTAATACTTATATAATATATTATATATTATATTAAAAAGATTAAAAATTATTATTAATTAAAACCGGTCCAATCCCGGTCAAACCCTTGAATCTTAAACCGGTGCCTACACTGGTTAAATACCCGGTTCGGTTTCGATTACCTTAGCTGTAACTATGTGATTAGTTGTGCCTAAAGATAGACTTGTCAAGTTCGTGTTCACCTTAGAATTTCTCAGCTTTCAAAAGCCAAAGAATATGAAACATATTGCCACATACAACAGATATCATCACCCTTCTTATCAGAAATATGAGAGGATGACGAATAACAAATGCATGTGAAAAAAAAAAAAAATAACAAATACAGATTTTGCATCTTCGATGCAGATATATTTCTGTACAATGTACACAAATAATTAAACACCTGATCAGCTATACATTATTTTTCTTAACTTCCCTGTTATCTGTCGCCTTCTGCTTTCTATATATAAGGTAATCTTCATGTCGCCCCTTCAGGGATTTGGGTCTCATCAAATGAATCAGGGGATTTGGATTTGGGTTTGCTCATAATTCTGTTATATCCATATCCAAGAGAACTTCCACTTGTTTCAGATAGCTGAATAAATAAATAAAAAAACAATATACATAAACAACATACATACATTCAGATATCAATTATATATAAGAGTGAACACACAGTACGTAATCATGCAATTTCCAACAACATTCACAACAGAGTTGATAGTGACCTAGTGTGCATGTGTTTAAGGAACACGTACTTCTGTGAGCTCAGCCAGATGGCGGGATCTGAATTCATTTATTGTTGCTGCAATCTCTGATGCAGGGAGTTTAACCTGAAGAGAGAAATTCTTAGATAGCAGACTGTCTATCTCCATGTCACAGCATTGTGTCAGAGTTTCATCAACTAGCAAATTCACATGATAAGAACCATTTGCGGGTTTTTATTCTAATAAAGCCTTAATTAAACATCTTAATATTTCATTTTAATTTTTTCCCTTTTCAATTTTAATATGAATAGCTAGTGTCTTCAGTGATATGTGCAACCAATTTAACCATGCAATAAAGAGCAAAAATATGCTCATACCATTTCTAAGAAATTTTGACCAGAAACTTAAGTAAATCAATCATACGATGAAGAGAAAATAAACAACAGTTTGGCAACGGTTAATGTGATTTGAAGTTTTAATCATGACAATAAATGAACATAATCATTTATCTCATGTAATGGTGTTTGTTATCATCAGATAAGGGTGTAACGAAATATGATAGCTACCTGAGAAAGCACTGCAGCAGCTAGTTGAAGACTTGGTTCCAACGTTTCTGGGACAACCTGCAAATACAAGTAGAGATACAAGTCAGATAAGATCTACAGTGAGTATTTCTATAATAGCCAATTTTGCTAAAAAAATATGCAACAGTTGAGAAAAAGACTATTTTTCTTGACTGTTTCAAAATTACACCATAAGGCAACATAACAGAAATAATAGGAGAGGAATCAGAATATTACAGCGGTAGCTCCAGCCTTTTCTAAATTCAATCCGTGATTAACATCATGAGCACGAACAAAAGTCTTCACTTTTGGGAAGTGTTTGCTCAGAGCCCAGACCGTTCTATAATTTGCACCAGGGGAATCTAGAGTTATTGCTGCAGCACTTGCCCTTTCAGCCCCAACTTTATGTAGGACCTTATCACACAGTACAAAGCATGTCAAGTAATGAACATGTATGCAAGCTCAACTACTGAAGTCATGTGTACTACCTCTCGACTCCCGGCATCACCAAAATACACAGGGAGATCCAAGGAACGCCCAATTGCCACTCTATCACTGAGGACATTAGCAAATACGAAGGGAAAGTTAGGACATCAACTGCTATTTCCCATCCAAAATTGCACACATGATATATGGTAGACCGGTAGTTAGCACATCTTTAGAGAAAACTAAAGAATCTTGATAAACATCCAAAGATTGTCCCATTCCGGTCACTAAATACCGTCATTAATTAAAAAGAAACCAACTAATGTGGGAAAATATATATATATATATATATATATATATATATATATATATATTAAAGTGTTGAAAATTACACTAAGATCCAAGTATTTGGAAAGAAAGCAAGATTAAAGTATTTTTAAGTAAAGCCTTTAATGCTTCCAAGAAAGTTAGAAACTGATTCACAAGCAAACAGCCCGCTGTTCACCAAAAAAAAAAGCAAACAGCGCTAGGCTCATCTAAATGCCAAGGCATAAAGAGACTGTGTATCATAATTGTTGTCTTTTTTTTTTTTTTTCCCCTCCCAGGGTAGGCAGAGTTTAGAATTAATTTAACAATTCCATGCAGTAACGTTTTCATTTTCAACATAAATAAGATCCAAAAGAAAGAATTACAAGAAAAGCAAATAGTTTCGGTTAGCATCGAGTTACCTTCTCACGTCTAGTGCTACAAAAGGAATGAGACGCTCAGAAAGAAGCTGTGCAATGATCTGAGAATAACAAATAGGTAAACTGTTTATGCTTAAATCGATTATTAAGACTGATTAAATATACCATGAATGAATGTACCCAAAAAAAATAAATATACCATGAATGAAACTGTAGAAAATATATCTGAATAATATTTTATTGACTTAACTTTGAACACACACACTAATGTTATTATATAGACTACGCTAGACTTAACCTAATGGGCCTGAGCAATGGACCGAATAACTAAACTAGGTTATAGTACAAAAGGTAAATATTTACTATTTACTCTAATTATTTACAATACTCCCCCTCAAGCTGGTGAGTGGATATCAATCATTCCTAGCTTGCAAGTAAGTTGGCGGAATGGATTACGTAGATAGCCCCTTTGTAAGCACATCTGCCGGTTGGTGTCGGTAGGAATGTAGGGCGTTGTTATCGATCCACAATCTAGCTTCTCCTTTATAAAGTGTCAATACATCTCAATGTGTTTGGTCCTGTCATGTTATACAGGATTATGAGCAATGCTGATTGCTGATTTATTGTCACAAAACAACCTCATTGAGCATTCATAATTCACCTTCAAATCATCAAGTATAATCTTCATCCATAATAGTTCACAAATTCCATGAGCCATTGCTCTGAATTCTGCCTCAGCACTTGATCTGGCCACTACATTTTGTTTTTTGCTCCTCCATGTAACAAGATTACCACAAAAGAATGTGCGATGGCAGTGGACCTTCTATCACTCATCGAGCCTGCATAATCTGCATCGATATAGGCTTCCAACGTCGGTCTTAGCCTCTTTTGAACAAGAGACCTCTTCCGAAGTCGCTTTAAGGTATTGCAAAATCCGCTCTCTGCTGCAAGTGCCTCGTCCTCGGATCATGCATAAAGCGGTGACTACGCTTCTTGCATAAGCTAAATCAGGTCTAGTGTGTGCCAAGTAAATTAGCTTCCCACTAATCTCTTATAATCGAGACTTGTCAACTCTAGCACTCTCTTGATTGCTCATTTTATGATTTTGCTCTGGGAACACTTGCGGGTTTACACCCAAGCTTGCGGTTTCTGCGGAAGGTCAAGAACATATTTTCTCACGAGAGATAAAAATTCCTTGTTTTGAGTAAGCTACCTCAATCCCAAGGAAATACTTGAGAGTTCCCGGATCTTTCATCTCGAACTCTGCGGATAATTTCTTCTTGAGGAGTTGTCTCTCAACCAAGTCATTCCTGTAACGATAATATCATCAACATAAACAAGAAATCTTGTTAGTTTTCCTCACTGTGGATGTTTGAAGAAGAGGGTATGATCTCCTTGACTCTGTTTGTAACCAAGACCCAACATAGCCTTTGTAAATCTTCCAAACCATGCCCGGGGAGACTGTTTTAGCCCATACAAGGCCTTTTTCAATCTACACACCTTATTTATCCCAAGGGTTGGATCAAATCCCGGTGGGATGTCCATATACACTTCCTCCTCTAAATTTCCATGTAAGAATGCATTTTTAACATCAAACTGATTAAGTTCCCACCCAGAATGAGCAGCAAGAGAGAGTAAGATACGGACAGTGTTCATCTTTGCTACTGGTGCAAATGTCTCCTCATAATCAATGCCATAAGTCTGGGTGTACCCCTTTGCTACTAATCTGGCCTTATATCGATCAAGAGTGCCATCTGATTTGTACTTGACAGTATAAATCCACCTGCAACCAACTGGCTTCTTGGCTCTTGGCTTCTCAACTATCTCCCAAGTTCTATTCTTTTCAAGAGCTTTCATTTCCTCATTCATGGCTTTGATCCAATTTTCATCTTTAAGTGCCTCCTTAACAGATGCAGGGATTCTTACAGAGTCAGCTTTGTCATAAAAGCCTTATCTTTGCGGAAACATGGTTAGATGAAACAAATTGAGAAATAGGGTATTTGGCACAAGACCTTTCCCCTTTTCTCAAGGCAATAGGTAGGTCAACTGAATCAAGATCAAGTGTATCGGGAATAGAAGAATTAGAAGCAAGAGGGTTACTTTCGATTTACCTCAGCTCAGACGGTTGGGGTTGTTTCTGGACCAGGTCGGGTTTTCCTCTCCTCTGATATGTCAAAGTTGGCTCACTAGCCTTTGTCTTTACTGGTGCTGAAGGTGCTGTTTCCTGCAAAATAGAAGGTAAAGGAGAAACAATAACAGATGACTCAGAAACAACTGGAGACTCAGAGATAGGAGACTCAAAAACAACAGGAGACTAGGGAGGATCAACTGACAAAGATGGTGACTCAGGGTGCCAAGGACCAAGGAGAAGAAACTCGGAATCAGATTCCAAATCACTACTATTCTCCCCCTGAAGCTGAGGACGAGTGAAGAACGGAACATGTTCATGGAAAGTGACATCCATAGAGACAAAGTGTTTACGACTGGAAGGATGGTAACACTTGTATCCCCGTTTATTAGGGGCATAGCCCAAGATGCATCGAACAGCCGAGAATCCAACTTATTGCAATCTTTGCTTGTGGATATGAACAATCGCAACACAGTAGAATATTCGAGACTCTAGACTACTGCATGATAGGAGCAGCGGGTAAAAAGATAACATAGACGAGCAGGTGAAATTACCTAGAACACGAGATGAAATCCGATTGATGAGATAAGCGGCGATCAGCGCTTCTCCCAATCTGAGTTTGGGCTGATGTTTGGAAGAGAAGGGCACGAGCAACCTCAAGTAAGTGACGGTTTTTTCTTTCTGCAACTCCATTTTGTTGTGGAGTATCAACACACGTTAGTTCATGAAGAATACCATTTTGACTAATAAATGAAAAAAGAGATTGGTT
Organism: Calophaca sinica; assembly: GCA_037113605.1. Taxonomy (NCBI): domain Eukaryota; kingdom Viridiplantae; phylum Streptophyta; class Magnoliopsida; order Fabales; family Fabaceae; genus Calophaca; species Calophaca sinica. Next base: position 116,554,916 of record CM073731.1, read on the forward strand.
GACATATTCTCGACCATTATCCGACCGTAGTCTTTTAATGCATTTGTCAAATTGAGTTTTTATCATGTGATAAAATTAAATGAACAAATGAGATACTTCAGATTTATCTTTCATTAAGAATAGCCAACTAACGCGAGTACAACCATCGATAAAAGTAACAAACCATCGCGCACCCGAAATATTAGAAACAGGGGCAGGCCCCCAAACATCAGAATGAATAAGATCAAAAGGTTCAACACTTCTATTATAACTAGAAGGAAAAGACACACGTTTGTGTTTGGAAAATTGACAAACATCACACTTAAAAGACTCAACAGACTCTTGTAAAAACAAAGCTGGAAACATAGTTTTAAGTAAGGAAAATGGAGGATGTCCTAGACGCCTATGCTGAAGCCAAACTTGAGAGGAAGTATGATGAGACTGGACGGAGGAAGACAGCACCTTCATACCATTCTCTTCAGCAGATAGAAAGTATAACCCTCCCTGTTCCTTAGCAACTCCAATCGTCCTCCCCGTGGTAAGATCCTGAAAAAGACAATGAGTAGGAGAAAAAGTTATTGTGCAGTTCAGATCCTGAGTAAGTTTACGAATAGAAATTAAGTTATTTGAGAGTCCAGGAGCATAAAGCACACTTCTCAAATAGAAAGGGGTGTGGAGATTAATATCTCCAAAACCTACAACAGGAGTGTGAGAACCATCTGCAACAGTAATATAGAGAATGCTTGAATGAGGGCTATAAGTGGAAAACAGTTTAGAGTTAAAGGTCATATGGTCAGTAGCACCATAGTCTAGAATCCATGCATCCTTAGGAATAGTACCAGAGGCAGTAAACGATCGAGAACATAGACCCTTACCAGTCATTGTCAAGGAACTAGAACTAGAAGGCTTACGCAAGGAGTCGAGGAGGCTCTGTGGCGGTCAAGTCTTGGCCTTGAGGGGAGTGCGGTTGGGCCAGGATAGAGGAGCAAGTGTGGGAGTAGATGCTACCACATGTGCTTCGAAAGTACCTTTGAGACCTCCAATACGGTTAAGGACATTGTCTTTCCCATGAAGTCTAAAACATCTGTCCTTTGTGTGCCACGGCTTTACGGTGTTCACGATGGCGGTCCTCCTCCCAAGCTTGGATGATCCTTGTTTGCTGTCTTCTTTGGCAACTAATGTAGATCCTTCAGAAGGTTTGGGACCTAGCATGACACTTCGACGATTCTCTTCACCTCGCACAATATAGAACACTTCATCAAGAGAAGGAAGGCTGTCCTTGCCCAAAATCTGTAGTCGAACAGGGTCATACTCACTGTTTAACCCAGCCAAGAACTAAAAAATCCGATCAGTTTCAATGCAAGTTTTCAAAGCAAGCGTGTCATTGGGAGTCTCCATCTTGAGAGTCTGATATCGATCCAACTCAATCCAGAACCCTTTCATAATGGCAAAGTAATCAGAGACAGACATATTTCTCTGTTTAGTATTGAAGATCATGCTCTTCAAATCAAAGCGGGCAGAGAGGTCCTTTTTCTTGGAGTAAGTCTTGCTGAGGCTATCCCAAATTTCCCTGGCAGTAGCAAGAAACATATAATTCCCGCTGATCTCTGGAATCATACTGTTCCACATCCACGACATAATGAGAGAGTCTTCATTGTCCCAAGTAGGGAATCCAGGATCGATGGCGGAAGAGAGTCCTTCAATATGATTCAATTTGCCACGACCCTTGATTCGTGGCGCATAAATTGGGCTCAATTGAAGTAGTTAACTTCCCATCGAGGCGATAAGCGGGATGCGGCGTTGGCGGCATTAGAATTCATCAAATTTGACAAGTCCAGAGGAGGAGGAGGCGGTGGAGGATTACGAGCGATTCAGTCCGCTTCCATAACAACGGATCAGGCGTAGTAAGCAGGCAACGAACGAATGAACGTCAAATAACCCACGAAAAATGAAAGTTCTCGGATCGGAGAGTGGACCCCCAAAACGGAAAGAGGAGGTGCCGGGGATGCTACTGTTGAAAAACGGCGTCGAACCGTGGCCTGGATGGCGGCACGTGAGCCACACGCGCCCGTGAGGTGAACGGACGCTGGCGGCACGTGGGCGGTCGGACGGCGGCGCGGTTTGTGGGGCCTGGCTCGGAATTCCTATGCGAGGCTGATGGTGTGGGTGGTGAGACCAGATCGGCAGTAAATGATGCGGAATGAAGGCAAACAAAAGCTGGCAGTAAATGGTGTGGGTGGTGAACAGTAGCGCGATGGCTGCAAACAGAAGCTGCAATGAAGGCAGCAAGAAAAATCAACCACCACAATGAAGGTGGCGGCTAGGGTTTATGCGGAAGCGAGGCCCTCAAGAACGAGAGCTTTGATACCATGTAGAAAATATATTTGAATAATATTTTATTGACTTAACTTTGAATACACATACTAATGTTATTATATAGACTACGCTAGACTTAACCTAATGGGCCTCAGCAATGGGCCGAATAACTAAACTAGGTTACAGTACAAAAGGTAAATATTTACTATTTACTCTAATTATTTACAATAGAAACAACTCACCTGGCCAACTCGCCCAAATCCACAAATAATGATATGATCTTGTAGATCATCTGTCTGTAAAAGATGTCAACCAAATAGAAGTCAACCACTAACTTTCCATGTCAAATCTAAAGAAAAAATAACATATGCTAAATCATTATGTTCTCACTGCATCCACTGTCTACAACCACAAAGTGTAGGAACCATCACAATAAAATTTCCTAAACTAAATACAAGATAATAAAAACAGTTAACTAATTGGAAAAAGTTAATCCTGCGATCAAAAGAGCAAAGATAAAAAAAAGTATTTCATATGTAAGACATAGATGTTCCTGACCAGAAAAAAAGGCTTGTCAAGCTGTCCACAAAATATATTTACTGTTTGTCTGATTATGATATCTGTCCAAGAAAACACTATAGTATCATTACAAAAATAAACGCACGGCAGTAAGTGTAGTGTGATGGCAGGTAACCAACTTTGTGCCAAAGTTTCCACCTTGGTTAGCTTTAAAAAGATTCATTTATATTACCTCCACCTTCTCTGATAACAAATATCAAACATTTAGTGCTTTTTCTTATTGCTGTCATTTGATTCTCACTGGGCCTCTCATAGTCAACGAGACCCACATAAATTTTATGGCGATTTGTTTTGGGTACAAATTTTATGATGATCTGAATGAAAGAATAAAAATCTTACAAGCAAGAATTTCACTCTTTTTCATTACTGTCTAAATACCACACAGCTGCATTTTAACCTCCTGGCAAGACTTGTTGCTACACCATACAACACCGCATACAATCTATTAAGTTGTAAGATAAAAAAGGCAGCGCTTAGTCCACCAGCAAGAAAGCCAACAATGGGTAGTGCAAAAGCTTTAAATTTCACAACCATTTGCAATTAATAAAAGTTCCTGTCAGCCACTCATGAAAGTAATCTCACCTCACTTTCTACAGGTAATAAACTTCGAACATCATGTTGCTCAAAACGGGAAGCAATCAGCTGGCCTCCTGCAGCTAGCCATGGTGTGAGGGCCATCGAAATTCCCACAACAAGAAACAGCAAAGAGGACAACTGAGAAGACATTATGCCCTACAGAAGTGTCAATTAGTAAAGATATTAGTTTTTACAGAAGATTAAATTTCAAAGAGGAAAAAAAATTCTTAGCAGCTATCAGAAAATTGATCTATGATTCTGTATTTTTTCAACTTCCCTTTTTTCCATGATAAAAATAATTTGTCAAGAGAAAGGAAAAGATTTTTTCAACTTCCCTTTTTTCCATGATAAAAATAATTAGTCAAGAGAAAGGAAAAGATCCGGACCGAACCCCGAAGAAAATCAAGATCTATGATTCTACCCAATAAAAAAGGTGCAACGGTTCTATGATTCAAGAAAATCCTTGAGTTCCACTCCACCCAAGCACTCCATGCAATTGAAATACAGGACACCTTCGTAGAACCCTATACTCCTTCCAAAATCATTATTGTTGAAAATAAAGTATGATCGTGTATTTATTGTATAGGATCGTATAATTAGGAGTAGAATATTGTCCAATTAAGAGTAGGATATCCTGTATTCATTTGTATTTATTGCTTTAAGCCTATATAAAATTGACTCTGCTGTGTAGTTAAAACACACGGTTTCACAATCATATGGCTCTCTCTTTTCTCTCTTTCAACATGGTATCTAGAGCCTAAAAAGAGGTAACCCTAAGAACCGTGCTTACCCGGTGGACCTATTGTCCTCCGGCGAGATTTTTTTTTTTCCCGGCAAAACCGTGTTCCAACTCCAGTTTTCCCATCTCACTGTCGTGATCCCATTCCGGCATCGTTTTTCGGTCTTTGTTTGGCCTTCCAGCCTCTGCCGCCGTCGACCGCCCTTACTCCGGCGACCTTTCCGGCAGCCTCCACCACCAATGTGACCGACTTCTTTAGACCGGCCCACCCTTAAAACCTCAGCTCCGGCGGCCCTCCCACGCACCTCCACGCGCTAGTTTTCCGTCGCGGCTCCTCTTCTCACAACCACCGTCGCCGCTGTGCGTGGCGGCGCGTGCAGCCTCCTCTCCGGCCGATCTTCCAGCTCCGGCGTCGCCCAGACACACCGATCTCCGATTTGGTCTTTGTTTTTCGTTTCGAGCATCGGGTACTTGTGTTCTAGTGCAAACAGTTGTGCACCTTCTCTTTTTGGATGCATTTTTTCTCTTCCGTGAGTGTTTCATGGCGTCCTTGAGTACTACAGATCCTCTTCAGAACATGGATCATCCTCGGGCCTCTCCGGCTAATTATGAAGATTTTCTCCAGTGGTTTGAGCATCGCCAGATCTCCGGCTCTACTGCTTTGGTTGCACACACCGATAATTCATCTGCTTGCATAACTGAGTCACCCTCCCTTGGTCCTTGGGTTCTCGATTCAAGTGCATCTGACCACATCTTTGGTAATAAGACTCTTTTCTCCTCTCTTTCTACATCTGGTCATTTACCCAGTGTAACTTCAGCCAATGGTTCCCAAACACGATCTCAAGGGATTCGTACTGCTCACATTCTTCCTTCCCTGTCAGTTGATTCTGTCCTTTATGTTCCTGGGTGTCCATTTAATTTACTCTCTGTTAGTCGGTTGACTCGTTCTCATGATTGTTTTGTTTCCTTTACTAAAGACAGTTTTATCTTGCAAGACTGGAGTTCGGGATGGACGATTGGCGTCGGGCGCGAGTCTCATGGCCTTTACTATATCTGCAACCCACCTCGGGTGTGCTCTACCACAGATTCCCCTCTTACCATACATGCTCAGTTGGGTCATCCTGGTCTTCCAAAACCTCAAAAGTTGGTACCCAGCATTTCTAAGCTATCTAGTTTACATTGTGAGTCATGTCAACTAGGGAAACACACTCGTAGTCAATTCCCCAATCGAGTCAACAAACGAACTTCGTCCCCTTTTGTTTTAGTTCACTCCGATGTTTGGCGTCCTTCTCGTGCCACTTCTACTTTTGGGTCCAGATATTTTGTTACCTTTATTGATGATTATTCACGTTGTACGTGGTTATTTTTTATGAAGAATAGGTCTGAATTGTTCTCCATTTTTTAAAAATTCTATCAAGAGATAAAAACTCAGTTTGGGGTTTCCATTCGCTCTTTGCGTAGTGATAATGCCCGTGAATATTTGTCCCACCAGTTTCAAAATTTTATGGTTTCTAATGGCATTCTTCACCAAACGTCTTGTGCCCATACACCTCAACAGAATGGGGTTGCCAAACGCAAGAATCGGCACCTCCTTGAAACCACTCAGACCCTTCTTCATAGTAATGTCCCATATCGGTTCTGGGGGAAGCTGTTTTAACGGCGTGTTATCTTATAAATCGCATGCTCTCTTTTGTCCTCGATGACCAAGTACCCCACTCGGTCCTTTTTCACCATACCCCTCTTCACTCACTTCCACCATGTGTCTTCGGGTCCACATGTTTTGTCCACAACCTCTCTCCTGGTATTGACAAACTCTCAGCTCGTTCACTCAAGTGTGTCTTTCTTGGTTATCATCGGTCCCAAAAAGGCTATCGTTGTTTTTTCCCTACTCTTCAACGTTACCTTATATCGGCCGACGTTACCTTTTTCGAGTCAGTCCCTTACTTTGAGTCGACCCACTTGCCTCCTGAGCCACATTCTGCAGTAATCCCTATACCTCATGCGATTGTTCCTCATGAGTTTGTCACACCAGAGACCCCACCTGTGGACCCCCCACCTGTGGACCAACCAGTTGTGCGGCCACTACAGACATATCATCGTCGTCAGCCCCCATCTGTGGTGCATATCCCTGCCCCTATTCCTGCTGCTGAGGCCATGCCAGACTCTCCACCGACGCCACCTCCTTTACTGGATCCAATCCCGCCACCTAAGTCTGACCTTCCCATTGCCCTTCGTAAAGGTATACACTCTACTCGTAACCCATTCCCTCATTACATTGCTTTGAGTTATCATCGTCTTTCTCCTATGCATTACATTTGTCTTTCCTTTTTGTCTTCTGTCTCTATTCCTAACTCTCCAAGTGAAGCTTTATCTCATCCCGAGTGGAGGCAAGCAATGATTGACGAGATGTGTGCTCTTCAAAGCAGTGGTACTTGGGAACTGGTTCCTCTACCTCCTGGGAAGTCTTTGGTTGGCTGTCGTTGGCTTTATACGGTTAAGGTTGGGTCTGATGGTAAGATTGATCGATTTAAGGCCCGTTTGGTGGCCAAAGGATACACTCAGATATTTGGGCTGGATTACAGTAACACTTTCTCACCTGTGGCCAAGATGGCCTCTGTTAGACTCCTTTTCTCTATTGCAGCTATCCGACACTGGCCTCTTCACCAACTTGATATTAAAAATGCTTTTTTGCATGGTGATCTCAAAGAGGAAGTCTATATGGAGCAACCACCTGGGTTTGTTGCTCAGGGGGGCCTCTAATATGGTTTGCAGGCTCCACAGGTCTCTCTATGGTCTCAAGCAGTCTCTACGAGCTTGATTTGGCAGATTCAGTTCTATAGTGCAGCAGTTTGGTATGATTCTTAGTAATGCTGATCACTCTGTTTTCTATCACCATTCAGCTCGAGGATGTGTTTATCTGGTTGTGTATGTGGATGATATTATGATAACTGGTAGTGATCAGCAGGGCATAATCCAGTTGAAGCAGTATCTCTCTCACAAGTTTCAGACTAAGGACTTTGGTAAGCTCTGTTATTTTTTAGGTATCGAGGTAGCCCAATCCAAGGATGGTCTAGTGATTTCACAGAGGAAATATGCTATGGATATTCTTGAGGAAACAGGTTTATTGAATGCCAAGCCAGTTGATACTCCTATGGACCCAAATGTCAAATTTCTGCCTAATCAGGGGAAGCCCCTTTCAGACCCAGGGAGATACAGAAGATTGATTGGTAAATTAAACTATCTCACAGTCACCCATCCAGATATTTCTTTTGCAGTTAGTGTGGTAAATCAATTCTTAACTTCTCCTTGTCAGGATCATTGGGATGCTGTGATACGGATCCTGAAGTATATTAAAAGTGCTCCAGGAAAATGTCTCATTTATGAGGATAGAGGTCATACTCGAGTAGTTGGTTACTCAGATGCCGATTGGGCAGACTCACCCATTGATAGGCGATCCACTACTGGGTATTGTGTACTAGTTGGAGGAAACTTGATATCCTGGAAAAGCAAGAAGCAGAATGTGGTAGCAAGATCTAGTGCTGAGGCTGAATACAGAGCCATGGCATTAGTGACTCAAGAGCTCATGTGGTTGCAATCACTTCTCAAAGAACTTAAGTCTGGAGAGGCTATGCCAATGACAGTAATATGTGATAATCAAGCGGCATTGCATATTGCCTCCAATCCCGTTTTTCATGAGAGGACTAAGCATATTGAGGTAGACTGTCATTATACGAGAGAGAAAATCGAATCAGGAGACATCACAACTAGCTTTGTCAATTCCAATGACCAATTAGCGGATGTCTTTACTAAATCTCTAAGAGTTCCTCGAATCAGTTATATATGTAACAAGCTCGGTGCATATGATTTATATGCTCCAGCTTGAAGGGGAGTGTTGAAAATAAAGTATGATCGTGTATTTATTGTATAGGATCGTATAATTAGGAATAAAATATTATCCAATTAAGAGTAGGATATCCTGTATTTATTTGTATTTATTGCTTTAAGCCTATATAAAATCGACTCCGCTGTGTAGTTGAAACACACGGTTTCACAATCATATGTCTCTCTCTTTTCTCTCTTTCAACAATTATCAAGAAATAATAGCAAATCATCAGGGCATGAGGAGGTATGTACTCAAGCCCTCATGATCTTGAACCAAAGAACCTGGTTAATATATTACTGGGCAGTGCAAGGACAGATGATATTGCAACTCAAAACTATCGTTAAGTCATAAAATATCAGAATAACAGCCAGAGACAACATTATTTTATCGAGACTTGTCTGATGAGAACATATTATAATATATCCACTTGTTATTTTATCTTTCTCTTTTAGGAAAGATGACCGAGACATAAACCTCCAGAATATTCTCAAGTTAAAAACATCAAGCAGCATATTGTTAGAATTTAACACAAGCAGAATGAATTGTTTTAAATAAATATAAAGATGTACAGTACATAATTATTTATTAACCAAAGACTCTTGGCAGCAAAATGGTTTTCACGGACAAAAACCTGATTAACCGCTTCACCAAAAGCCACAAATGCAAATTCTCCCCCAGGAGCAAGAAGAAGACCAACTCTAATGGCAGAAATGAGTGAAATACCGAAAACTTTGCCAATGAAAGAAACCAAGATAGTCTTGCCACATATTAAGAGTCCCAGTGTCCCTGTAATGACTGGAAAGTTTGAAAGAAGCAGCTTTGGATCAATTGACATTCCAACCTGAAAAGCCACAAAAATTACTTTACATTAATTACACATATTGACACTGACTTGTTCAAAAGATCACAAACCTCAAGGCAGTCATTCCTTTGTGTTGAAGATTCATATAAGAATTATTTCAATATAAGTAATTGACCAGCAGTTTAATAAAGGATAAAATAGATTATGCATGAATAAATAAACAATACAATTAATTAACTTTGAGTTTGAATATCAAGCACCCACCGTCATAAAGAAGAGGCCCAATAGAAGGCCCCGATATGGAGCAATATCAGATTCGACCTGTAAGGAAAATTCAGTTTCTGCCAGTAGTAAACCAGCCAAAAATGCTCCTAAAGCCATGGACAGGCCTGCCTGTTTTATGTAAAATTTACATGAAGGTTAGCACAATGCAGACAGAAATTATCACTTCAATGGACAAAGAATTACTTAGAGAAAACTGCCAAACCTTGGCTTGGCTCAACAACCCAGACAAAGGAAAAAAAGCAAAAGAAGTGATCCAAACACCTACCCTGGCAGTGAGAAGGCTAGTCCCAAGAATAACAAAGAGTGTGTTGGCAGAAAATATTTCTGCATTTTGATTTTCTGCAATCTGCTTATATATAGGTCGAAGGAGCTGTACAAAGAAGAGTGGGAAAATTACATTCCAAAAGTCATGTTTGTGACCAAAATAACATCATAAGATGCCTTCAGAATGAACACAAGGCCAAAACTATGGAGCTCACCCTTTGAAAAAATAGCTTTTATAATATGTTTCAGAATCAGGATCTTGATACACTTGATATTTAAATATGCTACATTTAACCCCACTAAGCCTAGAAACTTCAACCAAGACCTCATATGTGCAACCACAGCAGCACAAAACTCATCTCAACCAATATAAGCAACTGAGTTGGTAAATTCCATATACCATGATAAATAAAATACCTGAATGTGCACAAAACCATATTACAGATCATTGTAAAATATACAAAGCAGTTTTCAGCATCCAGTCAGTAATTTCTACCAAAACACCTCTTTATCAACCTTTAGATGTCAACATATCGACTGCTTCAAAGGATCATATATAATTATATGTCATGCTAGACAGTAGAAATAACTTATGTTTCATATAAACTTCAATGATGAATTAAATAAAATACTCTTGTAAAGATTACTTAAAAAAAGATATACTGACAAGAAAATGTAAATTACTATTTCAAGAAGAAATAAGTAAACTTCACCTATCCAGATTCAGAGTAAATTTTAACTTTAATGAATTAGAAATCACACTGTAGAAGATTGTAGAAGATTCGGTTCTATTTTACTCTGATTGTAGAAGATTCGGTTCTATTTTACTCTGATTTTATTCTGATTCTATTTCCCCTTAATTGTCATTTATTACATTGATTGTATTAGGTTTTATTTCCCTAATTTCCTCTTTGTAATCTCTCTATAAAAGATACCCTATTCTATGAATAAAAATATACAGAAGTATTTGTTTCTGTTTTATAATATGGTATCAAGAGCTTTAGGCTTCGATCCTTCTTCCCTGTTTTAGGATTCGGTCCCTCTTCCTTTTTTTTTTTCTTCTTTCCCTTTCCGCGATGGCGGCCAAAGAACATGGAGCGAGGCCTCCTGGGGCGGCCGACGACAACGCAGCAAGAAGACCACGTGAGGCGGCCCAGCCAGTGGTGGTCTAGGCGTCGGTGCTGGAGGTGGAATCGTGACTGGTGGAGGCAGCCCAGGCGTCGCGAGTGTTGGAGGGGCTGGTCCAGGCGCAGGAGGCACCGGGGGTGGCCCAGGTCCAGGCAGCGGCGGCCCAGGTCCAGGAGTTGGAAGTGGTGGCCCAAGTGGTCTCAGTGGCTGCTTCAATGGACAAGAGGGGTTTTCTAACTCACTTAAAATTAATGTCCCAAAACTTCATGGAAAAAACTATATTGAGTGGTCCCAGACAGTTTGTTTGATCCTAGAGAGCAAAGGAAAATTTGGATTTCTTACAAGAGACACACCAAAGCCTCCAAACAATGATCCAAATTTTGGGATTTGGAGATTTGAGAATTCTCTAATCATTGCGTGGCTGGTCAATACCATGGAACCGGCTATTGGAAAACCGTTCATGTTCTTACTGACTGCAAGGGATGTCTGGGAAGCTGTTAATCTGAGAATTCTCTAGTCATTGCGTGGCTGGTCAATACCATGGAATCGGCTATTGGAAAACCGTTCATGTTCTTACCGACTGCAAGGGATGTCTGGGAAGCTGTTAAAGATACATACTCTGACATTCAGAATTCCTCTCAAATTTTTGATTTAAAATCCAGGTTATGGCATGCCAAACAAGGTAATAGAGATGTGACTACTTACTATAATGAACTGATGACTTTGTGGCAGGAATTGGATCTCTGCTATGAGGACAGTTGGAAGTGTATTGAAGATAGTGTTGTGTTCATCAAAAGGCAAGAGAATGATCGTGTGTTTATGTTTCTTGCTGGGCTGAATAAGGAACTAGATGAAGTAAGAGGTAGGATTCCAGGGAAGACTCCCTTGCCTACTATTCGTGAAACTTTCTCGGAAGTCAGGAGAGAAGAGGCCAGACAAGGAGTTATGATGGGTAAGACAGTGCAAATTTCAGAAACAGAGGGCTCTGCACTTGCTACCAGAAACTATAGGGATGACGGAAAAAAATTTGACAAATGTTGTGAGCATTGCAAACGCCCAAGGCATACCCGTAAGACTTGTTGGAAGCTCAGTGGCAAGCCTGCGAATTGGAAGAAAAAGGGCGGCGGTGAGAACCGTGCACTTCAAGTTAGTACCTCTGATCAAGAGAAGCAATCTTCCTCAAGCTCGTTTCCTTTTACTAAGGAACAGATAGATCAACTGTACAAACTTCTTGAGTCTCAAACCCCTTCCTGTTCTATAGCACAGAGAGGTAATTTTGTTAAAACTGCCTTCCTTAGTGTCAATCATACTTGGATTGTTGATTCAGTGTGCAACCGTATACGACAGAGAGTCTAGTCTTTTCTCTTCATACAGTCCTTCTGCAGGTAACCAGAAAATAAAAATTGCAGATGGCTCCTTATCAGCCATTGCAGGAAAAGGGTCCATTGTCCTGTCTCCGACATTAACTCTCCAAGATGACCTTCATGTTCCAAAATTATCATGTAGTCTCTTATCAGTTAGTAAACTTGCCCGAGATAAAAACTGCCAAACTCATTTTTTTTCTTCTCATTGTGTGTTTCAGGATTTAAACTCGGGGAGGATGATTGGCAGTGCTAAGGAGAGTGGACAGACAGAAGAGAAACTTGGCAAAGGAATTTGAAATCAAGGATTTGGGAGCAATGAAGTACTTTCTTGGCATGGAGGTTGTGCATCAAAGTTCTTGTGTTCATACACCACAACAGAACGGAATTGCAGAAAGAAAAAATAGACATCTTCTAGAAGTTGCTAGAGCCTTGTTATTTGAAACCAAAGTTCCAAAATACTTGTGGAGTGAAGCGATTTTAACTGCTGCATATTTGATCAATCGCATGCCGTCCAAGGTCTTACAGTTTCAAACACCAATCAATGTTTTCAAGGAATGTTTCCCTATGGCTCATCTTTCTGCTAATTTACCGTTAAAAATATTTGGATCTACTGTTTTTGTTCATGAACACAAGAATATTGGAAAATTAGAACCACGTGCTATAAAATGTGTTTTTATTGGATACTCTCCAACCCAAAAAGGTTATAAATGTTTTGATCCAAAGTCAAAGAAATATTTTGTGACCATGGATGTCACGTTTTTTGAAAACAAACCGTTTTTTGAGGACACTCATCTTCAGGGGGGGAGTCAAAATGAAGATTCTTTTGAAATCATTACTTTATCTGAAAACTCACATGATTCTGAAACTTGCACAACTACTGCACCAATAGCAAATGACCATGATTCACTATCTAGACCTACTCCTATCATGAGTAAGGCTCCTATGGAATCTGGGTCTACATCTCAAAATCAAAACTCTGACAAACAACCTTTGGAAATAGAAACATTTGAAGAACTAATTGAAATGCCACAACATGATTCTTATGAAGAAGGAAATAACAGATTCAAAGGAGGTGACCGAAGGTTCAAGGGAAAGTTCTATATTTCAAAGAACAGTAAGCAAAACACAAATGAAGCTCCAACTATCCAGCACTGTCATGAAACCGAACTGAGAGAAAATCCGGTCAGTCAACCCGAGACAGGTAAGTCCTCTTCTGAGCCTAAGAACCACATTGAATTCTCTGATTTAGACATTCCAATTGCGCTTAGGAAAGGTATTAGATCTTGTACTAAGCATCCTTTGTCTAATTTTGTGTCATATTCAAATTTGTCTTCTTCCTATGCTGCTTTTAGCTCACAATTCTCCAATATAGAAATTCCAAGTAATGTACAGGAAGCTCTAAAAGTTCCAAAGTGGAAGGAAGCTGTTCTTAAGGAGATGAGAGCTCTTGAGAAGAATAACACAGGAGTGTTACGAACTTGCCACCGGAAAGAAAACAGTAGGTTGTAAACGGGTCTTCACTGTGAAGTTCAATTCAGATGGATCCGTAGATAGATACAAGGCTCGTTTGGTGGCTAAAGGGTTCACTCAGACCTATGGCATAGATTATTCAGAGACCTTTGCTCCTGTTGCAAAGCTAAATACTGTCAGGATCCTTTTATCCTCACGCCAACTTAGATTGGCGTTACATCAACTGGATGTGAAGAATGCCTTCCTCAATGGTGACCTAGAGGAAGAAGTATACATGGATGTTCCCCCTGGGTTCGAAGAAAGGTTTGGGTCAAATGTGTGTAAATTAAGAAAAGCACTTTATGGTCTTAAACAGTCTCCGAAAGCATGGTTTGACAGGTTCACCAAATCTATGAAGAAACATGGATATAACCAAGGACAGGCTGATCACACACTATTCACAAAATTCTCTTCCAATGGGAAGATTGATGTACTAATTGTCTATGTTGATGATATCGTGCTTACAGGGGATGATGTAGAAGAGATGGACAGACTGAAGAGAAACTTGGCAAAGGAATTTGAAATCAAGGATTTGGGAGCAATGAAGTACTTTCTTGGCATGGAGGTTGCCAGATCAAAGAAGGGAATTGTGGTTTCCCAACGAAAATACATTCTGGATCTTTTAAAAGAAAGCGGAATGAGTGGTTGCGCATCACCGATACCCCCATGGACCCAAATGTGAAGCTTTGGGAAAAGTGGAAAGTCCTGTTGATATTGGTAGATACCAGAGACTAGTTGGCAAGCTAATCTATTTGTCCCATACCAGACCTGATATTGCCTTCCCTGTGAGTGTTGTAAGCCAATTTATGCACTCTCCTTATGAAGAGCACCTTGAGGCGGTCTACAGAATTTTGAGGTACTTGAAGGCCAATCCTGGGAAGGGCCTGTACTTTAAGAAGAGTAGTGAGAGGAATGTTGTTGCCTTCACTGATGCAGATTGGGCTGGGTCAGTTATTGACAGAAAATCAACCTCTGGATATTGCACCTATGTGTGGGGAAATCTGGTAACTTGGAGAAGCAAGAAACAAAGTGTGGTTGCTAGAAGTAGCGCTGAGGCTGAATTTAGAGCAATGGCCCAAGGTATACAGGAAGGGATATGGATCTACAGAATTATGAAAGAACTCAAGATAAAGGTTGACCTCCCATTGAAGTTATTCTGTGACAATAAAGCAGCAATAAGCATAGCTCACAATCCCGTCCAACATGATAGAACCAAACACATTGAGATTGATCGAAATTTCATAAAGGAGAAACTAGAGGCTGGCATTATTTGCATTCCCTTTATGACTTCCAGCCAACAGACAGCTGACATCCTGACCAAGAGCTTAGCTCGGCCCACCTTTGAGAATTTATTAGACAAGTTGGGCTTGATCGATATCTATGCACCAACTTGAGGAGGGGTGTAGAAGATTGTAGAAGATTCGGTTCTATTTTACTCTGATTGTAGAAGATTCGGTTCTATTTTACTCTGATTTTATTCTGATTCTATTTCCCCTTAATTGTCATTTATTACATTGATTGCATTAGGTTTTATTTCTCTAATTTCCTCTTTGTAATCTCTCTATAAAAGAGACCCTATTCTATGAATAAAAATATACAGAAGTATTTGTTTCAGTAATTTCTACCAAAACACCTCTTTATCAACCTTTAGATGTCAACATATCGACTGCTTCAAAGGATCATATATAATTATATGTCATGCTAGACAGTAGAAATAACTTATGTTTCACATAAACTTCAATGATGAATTAAATAAAATACTCTTGTAAAGATTACTAAAAAAAAGATATAATGACAAGAAAATGTAAATAACTATTTCAAGAAGAAATAAGTAAACTTCACCTATCCAGATTCAGAGTAAATTTTAACTATAATGAATTAGAAATCACACATCCCACACCTCAGCTCTGAAAGCCACTTACCAATCGTCCACCTGCAATTATGGCAGTGATGGCAACTGCAGCCTTAACAGCAGCCAGACCAAGAGCTTCAGCGATGGCTTGAAAGCCAACCTGGAAAAAGAGATTAATATTTCACACGAAGATAACATTGGCAGCAACAGCAGTATACATGGTAGCAATAATGATGATGACAATACCATAAGACAAAGTCTATGGCTTCCAATCAAGCATTTAACATGAACCAACTTCAATTAGAAAGAGCAAACTGTGTCCTGATCCTTCTAATGCGTATATAGAAAAGGTTAAAACTAAATTATCCAATCAAATGCGAGTTCTCTGAACAAGAGAGAATTCCCATATTGGGTAGTG
Source organism: Calophaca sinica (assembly GCA_037113605.1). Lineage (NCBI taxonomy): Eukaryota > Viridiplantae > Streptophyta > Magnoliopsida > Fabales > Fabaceae > Calophaca > Calophaca sinica. The sequence continues at coordinate 116,570,610 of CM073731.1, forward strand.
GGTATTCACTCAGAACACCCTTTTCATAAACTTTCTCATGCTACACAGGAGTTCATTCAACTTTAAGTAGCCATTTTCTAAACTTCATGACCACGGTAAGTATTGTCTACCTATCTGATGTGAGTATGTAAGACAACAAGTTCTAGGAAGTGTTACCCCTCCTTTGGAAGAATTAGGTGAAATAAGAGGTATGAGTATTAGCAAGACAACAACAGCCAAATCCTGTGCAGAAACAAAGAAGAGATAGTCAATTTCGGCAAAATATTGCACTGCCAAAGGCAGTTAAGAGCTAAAAATAAACAATCAATGTCAGAAAAACAAATTGACATAGCAATCTACTAGATAGAGCAAAAACAGAAAAAGAAAACGCTAGTTGAGGATCTATACAGAATAAAATACTAAATAAGGTGCTCAAGTGGCAAATATATAATGTGCACAGCCACAGGCCCAATGGGTAACTGCAGAACTTAGTTTGAGAGTTTCATTCTTATTCACTATGACAATGCTTGTTTGGTGTCTGTCAAATGATAAAGGTTATTCAGTTCAAATTAGGATAAGTTAGTATTCTATCCATATGTGTCTGTAATCTGTATTGTTACTTGTCTTTACAAGCTTCCCAGATTATCTGAGGAGTTGCAATATATTTTGAGACCTTTATTTCCCTTTCCTCTCTCCTCTTTGTATATATATTTGTATTCTGTTTTCTGACGAAGTAAGAGCAAAAAACACCACCATTCTCCCTATTTTCGATGATATCCATGTATACTTGATTGTACAGGTGTGCAAGCATATATATATGCTATCACCATAACATATATTTGGCACTATATGACACTAAGTTCAAGTTATCCAGAAGCTACAGGCTGTATGGAATATTGAAGCATGATGCCTCACATAAGACAAAGTTTAGTCAATTATATATCACAAGCATTATTATATTATCCAATACCATATTTTACAAGAAAATCGTTCAGTTTCTAGATAAATGGGTACACAGTAACCTGAAAAAGTAAAACGGAAAATGTAGCCCGTCCATGCCGTGATGTGCTCTCACCTCTCTCCTGTAACACCTGTAAAACAAGTTATTGCAACATGACAGACTCAGCAGACATGAAAATAGAATTATAGTATAGAAAGAACAAATTCTTGACTGCTATCCGAAATATTTAAACTCATTATAGTCTTTTGAATGTGGACATCCGTTACAGCTATAGACATCAAGCTTTATTAAGTAATGACAACCATAAATATATTTATTAACAGATGCAGGCTGCAATGAAAATCCTTTTACAATTAATGCTTTTAGAAAAGGTAGATATCACACTATCAGAACATATATTAAATAGAAGTATAAGGCTGGAATAGTAAAACTGACTAGAGTGTGTGAACGTATACCAGGGTAAGAATTTAAAAGCAAACAGTGCTCAGGTTATTTACCTGCAGAACAACAGCAGTCGATGACAATGCCAGGCCATTCCCAATGACAATAGCAGCAGGGCCAGCTTGACCACAAAGATAATGAGCCAACAACCCAAAAACTACAGCAGTCAACAAAACCTGCATTTATTCGTACATGCTAAGAATTGTTGGCTCGTAATTTACTAATGTACAAATAGATTATCATGAGGTAAACAGTATTAACAAGTGTTGAAGTTACAGGGTTTGGTCTTTTGGGTATAGAGGGAGGAAAAGGAACACTCAACGATAAAATTATATTGATATGATGTGAATAATATATAGGATGTTATTACAAAAGACAAAGCACTAATCCTTATTCATGCTAATACTAGATTCTTAATCATAATTACATGAGGAAACAATTCACGATTTATGAGGAAATGTGGAAACCAATCCAAAGAGATAATCTAGATTACTCTTGGATAGAATTAAGATGTTACAATATAATTTTCATATATTCTTATAACAAAGATGTAGATGGAGTTCCACAATCACCTGAGCAGAGCCTAATCCAAAGACATATTTCTTCATTGAACTAATCCTTTCGACAGAGAGCTATAAAAAACAGTTCAGAGCTTCAGTATTTTTTATTATGGAGATGATCAAAGTTAGGGTAGAACAAGATCTTATGGAAACTCCACCTCCAGGCCAATATTGAATAACAGGAAAACAACTCCAAATTCAGCTATTGCTTTTGTCCCGTGAACATTACGAATGATGGAGAGTCCATAAGGTCCAATCAAAATACCAGCAGCCAAGTAACCAAGAACAGGACTGCCTAAACATTGTTGCAGATAGAGAACACAACATCAGCTAAACAATATTTGAATGTCAGACAATCAATTTTATCAAGTTATGACTTTTATAAATGTTTCACATATGCCAAAGCATAAATCAGATATTGGTTCGATGCTTAGGACGAGAGAATACTTTTCAAGTAACCAAATTTGAATTAAGCATTACAGCTCCATTTATTATCACAATCAAACTAACAAATAGGGAATAAGGAAAAAAACGCGATATAAAAAAAACAGCAAAGATAATCTATATACCAAAACTTCATATATGCAATATATACTATATAGCGTTTGTAGCATAATCAAATTCAAACTAAAATAAAACATAGACAAACAACTTTGTCATACTTTGACTGGTTATGTTCAATCCATCGTTAATAAAACATGGAAACCAAGTTACCTCCAGGAATTTTTTGAAATATTGGCACAAATATAACACTTGCAAGTAATAGCCAGAGCATGTCAAAGAGGGAGGCTTCCTCGTCATTCACCTACAATAAATACCATGCAGAGTGAGATGAAACCTAGTGAATTGAACATGAGAGTTAATGGGGAAAATGAAGGAGGGAAAAAACCTCTTGATCAGGTAATGACTCGATAACTTTTTTAATTCTTTCGGGGAGTTTCTGAAGTTGTCTAACCAGAGGCTTTGCACTTGAGGAAACCTCTTCAACAGTGGTTGCAATGACTTCTGGCTGCTGAAGCAGCTGAGCACTCCTCTCTGTTCTATTGGCATAGAAGGCAACCCTGAGATAAAATTCCACCACTTCTTGTAAAACAGAGCAAAACCTTCATATTGATCTTTTCATATAATTAACACAATGACAAAGCACGATATTGTCTTCTTAAAATGGACAGAACAGCTTAAATGAATGTAACACATACCCCGTGGTAGAAATTTAATTCCACCATCAGATTTTAAACAAGCCAGTTAATATTTCAGCCTTGATACTTTTCTATCATGTTGCACAAAAAGCTAATAATTGTCACCCTGATATTTCATATGTATTGTAAAGAAAATTGAGAAGGAATGTTGTGTGTCCTATGATCACACGTTGGTCTTATTTATAATCTCAGGATACAATCATGTAATAATTACAAATGATCAAGTCAAATCAAATCCTTGATTTGTGTAACTACATCCCTAATTACTTGCACCTATTAATTTAATAATAAGCACATGTTAAATATGATTTCTAACACTCCCCCTCAAGCTAAAGCTTGCTAAGCTTTAAGCTTGTTACACGAAAACTGCATTTCCCTTCACAGTGACTAGGCCAATGGGCTAGTGTGAGTCATAACCAATATAAGGCACCACCAAAATGATCGTTGATGGGAAGAGAAAACACCACCGGAATGGTCGTCGGTGGGAAGAGAAGACACCACCAGAATGGTCATCGGCGGTGGCAAGAGAAGGCATCACCGAAATGGTCTTCGGTGGGAAGAGAAGACACCACCGGAATGGTGTCGTCAGTGGGAATACTATGCACCACCGGAATGGTCGTCGGTGGAAAAAAGTCACCACAATATGATCCATTAGTGAGAAAATAAGGCAACAAGATGGTAGGAGGCTGAAAAAGCGGCTGCAGCGTGATGCTTGTGATGGTGAATCATAAAGAAAGATCACAGAATCAAAACCTGCTCTGATACCATGTAAAGAAAATTGAGAAGGAATGTTGTGTGTCCTATGATCACACATTAGTCTTATTTATAATCTCAGGATACAATCGTGTAATAATTACAAATGATCAAGTCAAATCAAATCCTTGATTTGTGTAACTATATCCCTAATTACTTGCACATATTAATTTAATAATAAACACATGTTAAATATGATTTCTAACATGTATTAGTCCTATACCATACATATTGTGTGCCAACCAGATGATTTATATATTTCTGGGTAAATTGTTTCTACGAAAGTTTAAGCATGAAAAGGAGCTAGATAAAGAAAAAATATACTCACCCTGCTCCAATTAACAATAACCCAACAACCAGCTTGGGTAATTGCTTCTGTGCAGACTCCACAAGACCATTGAAAACTGATGCCGGTGAGTAATCAGTCTCATCTGTAGTACAAGAGAAAAATGACGCAGGAAAAAACCGGGAAGACTTCTTCGATAATGTCTTGGGAGCAAATGGTGAATTATCTCTAGTCAAATCTTTCTGTGTTTCCTGCTTTTTTGTTTGAACTACATTCTTTGACTTCTCTACTTCGAGTTCAGCTTCTTTAGAAGAGTCTAAGCTTAACTGTCCATTTTCGTGATCACTCAGATAATCAGACTGAGTTATGTCTTCCAAATTCTGGCTGCTTTTATTTGATAGTGTCTCTGGTGAACCAGTGGCTAGCAAAGACTCGTCATTACTTGAGAATTCAAGCTCTCTTTTAACAGCATCATCACCAGAAAAATGTTGAACCACTTTCTCCTCCTCAGGGACAGCCACAACTTCTGGTACTTGTAGAGTATCAGTGGTAGACTTGTCTGCTCTCAGTAAAGCAATCTCTGCATCATTCACACGCTGTGCAGTCTCGAGTTCAACAGCAACAGCTTGCTCCGCTAAAAGCATTATGTTCGTAACATCCTCCTCCGCTTTCACTGCATTCAGCTGTGCCTCTTCTGCAATTTCATGCAAACTGTTCACTTCATTCTGCAACTCCTCCTTTCTATTTTGCAAGCTTCTCAGCTCAGCCTCAAAATTCGCCAAATTTATCTGACATTCCTTGATATCTTCCTGAGCAACCACAAGTTCTTTCTCCTCTTGCATTATATCATTGTCACCATTACTCTCATTAGAACCCTGCGGGGAACTGTAACCTTCATTTGCAACCTCCAAAGATTCAACGGCTACTTGAAGCCTCGCCTCAGCCAAAGAAAGAGCCATTGTTGCATTCTGAACAGCTTCTTTGGCAACAAATTCTTCACTCACAATTTCTTGGATGATGTCAAGGGTAGAATTAACATCATTCCAAGCCCTTGCTGCTACATCCTGCAAAGAAATTGCGGTCTCTGATATCTTTTTAACTTTTTCCTCAAACATGATGCTATTTACTCTAGCAGCTTCAAGTTCTTTCAAGGCCTTTCGCAACAGTTCTCTCAATTCATCCACACTTTCTACCTCTACCTCTACTTGTCCCCCAACTTCTTTCCTCTCTCCTTCTCCCAAATGTTCATTCAATTCAGCATTAGAAATGGACGCCAAATCCGAATCCTCATCGTTTCCTTCCACATTATCGAAATTCCGGCCATTGCCATTGACATAAGATGAAGAATCATCATCCTGACACTTTGACCAAACTTCCCTATTTCCCCTAAAAAGGTTATTACTCTTACAAGACAAACCCCACTTGAAATTTGAAAATTTGAACTCTCCTACGCAAACCTCTCTTGAATTACTCCTACTACCTATCTTGTTCATCCCACTAAAACGAGCTTTCAAAATAGTCCTCGAGTTTCCAAGAAAAGCACAACCAAAACCTTTACTACCTCCAAACACAATGCATGAACCGAAACCATCGAATGCCACTTTTGACTGTGGTAAGCTAAAAGCTATATCCATTTCTTCTTCCAAAACCAAACACTCATGCAGAACCGTTTTTCAATGCATTTCTGAAACAAATTATAAAAGTCCAAAAGTTAATCATAAAAAAGCTCAACACAAATATAGTAGCATTTTCATTTTTACATCCAAAAAAACAAAACAGAGAGGAGCCAAAAAAATTAGAGAGAGAGAGAGAATTGTTTTCAGCAACGTGAAATTGGAATGGTTGATGAAATTACCGAAGCGACGGAAACTGAATATGCAGCTTCGAACAGATGAGTGGAAAATGAAGCTTTCAATTTCTGTGTTTGGAAAGTGGGAAAATGAGAGTTTCTCTCTCGGGTGAGAAAATGAATCAGCTTCGTGTTTTTTTTTTTTTAAAAAAAACGGTGACGTAAGTAAGCGAAGCGAAGATATAAACGAGAGGATATTCTGCACAAGTTTTATCCCCGCTAACAGATTCGGAGCGTGGAAAACAGTGTCCAATCGTTACTGTGACTACTCTCGCACTATATAAAGCGTCTTTCATTAACGACCATTTTCGCGCGTGAATTGGTTATTCCTATTTTTTTGATATGTGAATTGATTATTCATTTATGTATTGAAAATTTGAAATAGCTATGCGAAAAACTTAAGCTCAGTTTCGATAGTTATCTATACAATTATATAAAGAGATGGAGTGTTAATAACTACTTTTTTGGTGTACTATTTTTTTTTCTATTTTACTCTTTTAACTATTGGTACACTATTACATGATTAATTACACGGTTAAGTAAAGAATAACTCCCACTATCCACAAAAACCAAAAATTTCTTGCTTTGAAACCCAACCAACTCATTGCAATAATATTATGTCATTCATTAAAAGATGTAAACAAAATAAATAAAATGAGGAAGAAAATTAAATTTAAAATAATGTTATACAACAAATTATAACGTTAAACATTAAAACGCGATAAAATAATACATACTATAACGCAGTAGAAATGCGGAAAAACGGGCATGGGAGTGCCCGTCTTGCCGCTAGTTTACATAACGTGGACGAATGGACGTGGAAACTGCTAACAAAATATCCGAACCCAAATTTTGTCTTTAAGGTTCAGTCAAAATATATATATATATATATATATATATATAAATAAGGTTTCTCTTCCGTATATTCTTTTTTTTTGGGTAAATTATATTTTACAAATTAAAATAACTAAATTCATCTCCCAAATATTTAAATTGTTATCATATCATATTTTTATTAAAAAAAATACAAAATTGTTGCTTAAACAATTGGTAAAGGTTTTTTTTTATAATGGTTACGGTTTTTCTATATTAATTCAACCAACTAAAAATATATATCATACGAATATTCTTGGATTGAAAAGTATACATTAGCAGAAAAATATTTCAATTATAGAAAACTTATACACAACTAATTCTCTTGAATCATTTAAAATATTTAACTCTTAAAAAGAATAGTCAAATTTAAGCGATGGCTAAGGTGCACAAGTGATATAGGTCTCGCATCTTGCATGACCTTTTATTACCGTTGGATTGCGAAGTTCTATCAAATCAATCATGGACCTCCACACATCAGATTTTAACCCTCTCCCCCAATCAGTCGCTTAGACCAGCATCTCACCGCCATCTCACGCCATCCTCCTCCATCATCTCGTCCTTCACCCTCACTTTCCTTCTCACTGCTCGACTCATGCTCTCCTCGGTGCCGGTAGCCCATCTTCTGTTTCGGATATGGGTTTCCCTTTGGTTCCCATCGTTGCCGACAGTACCCTCTTCCGTTTCGGATCTGGGTGTTATTCATGGTGTAGAGTACAAAATGCATCAATCTAGCAAGTTTTCTTCAGATCTCAGTGTGAATCTCAATTGGTGGTCTTCTCTTTCTTTGAGGGTGGTTTTTCAGATCTGGTTCTGTTCTTGTTCCCTCAACTCGGTTCTCTGTCTTTAAGGTGTTAAGATAGGTGACTGAGAGAGTTAAGATCGGAGGAACTTTTCCGTTTTAGGGACAGAGCAGAGGTTTCTCAACAGCACCTGTCACGCTTCTTCTGCCGAGTCGTGTTTCTGACCCATGTTTGGAATAGAAGGTGGAGAGTTACAGTGAAGTGAACAACGACATTGTCAAGCAGCGCGAACCAGGGTCGAAATCTGGGTGCACCGGTGAGACATATCATTCACGGGGAAAGGAGTTGGTCGAGATCCGGTGGTGGTGGGAGGAGACGGTGCAAATCGGCGATGGGGATATTGAAAGACGGCGAGAGATATGAGAGAGAGAAAGAGAGAGTGAGAGGATAGATATAGTGTGGATGGATCTTGGTAAGATTTGGTAGGGTTACTTGATCTAGTGGTGAAAACTATTTGTGCATGGTGCAAGACCTAAATTATTTGTTCATGTTAGACGGAGCCGTCAAATTTAATATACAAAAATAAGATTAAAAGTAATTAATTTAATAGTATAAGTTAATTGATATTTTGAGACAATAATTAGGTCTTTTTTTTCACTATATTGAGTCAATTACATGGCTTAGACAATATCATAATCTTCATGTATTAAGTTCATAATAGTTGTCTATAGTTTTTTTCTCCTTCTATCTTTAACAACTGAATTATCATTCATATATTCGATTCTTTTTTCTATATTTCTATAGGTCTCTGTTTTTAGTATGTCCAATCATCTACAACGTGACCATAATATCATTTTTTATAATGATATTTTACCATAAAAAGAGAAATTCTTAACATAAAAAAGCATAAATTTTAAGATAGGTATTTAACTTGAAAGTTAAGTAGTTGAGATTTGAAGAAAAGAGAAAATTTTCCTGTGGTCCTTTTGTTTTATGTGTTGCTCACTAATAATGTAACAGAGAGAGAGATACTTCATTGATAATGGTTGTAGGACAAAGTAAATTCTTTGAATGAAAGAATATATCGTATTGCTCAAATCTTTTGTATGAAACATTGAACACATAAACAAACCTCTCATGTTAGACTTACAATTAAACCCAAAAATATATTTTGATTAAATGTTTGACAATGAACTTGAACCAAAGACCTTGCTCCTCAAAAAGAAGGGGAGGAAGGATATTAATTCATGTATGTATCCCATTTCATTCAAGAGGTTTCTTCTGGTTGTTCCTCAGATGCTGGCTGTGATGGCTCTTCAACTGGTTCAGGAGGTGTAGAAGAACCAGTCCTCTTGTGTGCAGCAGCTTTGAGTACATGGCTGTAGTTCCCTTTCTCCATGAAAAGTTGTGCAAAATGGACCCTGCAGTAGAGGACACCATCAAGTGCAGCATAGTTTGAATGTGTGAGAGGGCACCCTGCATGAGCACACCTAAAGCATGTCTTGTGGTAGCATTCCCCTTCCAGTGTCACCTATGTTATAAAAACCAAAAAGTGTATCATTACTTTTGTTAAATCAAATTCTTAATCCAGGTGATATGAAATCAATTAATAACCAAATTGTGAAAAACTACTTGAGATAGTAATGATAACTTATGTGCATGTTTGGATAAGCGTTTGATAAACGTGATTTTGAATTGAAATTGGTTTTATAAAAAGATAAAACTTATGTCCATTTCCTTAACTCCATTTCATCATGTTCCTCTCACATAAAAATAATTTTCTTAGGTAAACAGATGCAACCAGACGGTTATACAATGCACCCTTTAAGGTAGTTTATGACAATTTTTATATTTTTTTAGTAGAAAACAGGACGAAATGGACTTAAGGAAATCAACATAAGTTTTGTCCTTTGTAAAATTGATTTGGCTACAATTGAGTTGTGAAGTGATTTATATTTGAATGTTTTAATTATGAAAGTAAGTTTGATATGAAACTTAGTGTAAGTTTTTCAACTCAATGCAAAAGCTACTTTTTATGACTTCTGGTCAGAACGAGGATTCAAGATAAAATCGATTTTGATTGACAATAACCAAACACGTGTTTTCACGAAAATCACGTTTGGCGGAAGCAAAATCAATAACCAAACATAAACTAATCTAAATCTAATAATCCCTATCTGATTATTTCAACTTCCATGCTGATAGAAAAGTTCAATTTCTGGTTAAAATATCTTTGTGTATGATCAACATGTGAGATTACAAACCTTTTCCAGTGGATAGACTGTTTTAGAGCAAGCCGCACATTTGTCCAGGGTTCCACTGAACATGGAAGATAGTCGACTTGGTGTCCTGTTCTGTTATTGATCAATATAAATGGCGTATTAGAAACAGCACTAAATAATACTAATATACGCATACATATGTGTATGTATATTTGCATTCATATATGCAAGGTTTTAAATCACGTCGCGATCGTCTTGCAGTCCATGATATTGTGGAGAATTGCAGTCAAATGTGGTTGATGCCGCCTCATCGCGTTGCGTTCACAGAGACTTCAAAAATCATGAAGTCGCAGCTCAGATCACAATCGCAGACCCTTTTTTTTAAAAAAAAAAAAAAAAAAACCTTGCATATGTAATGGAACACTCAAATTGGTAAAACATAAAGGAAGGATAGTGGACATACCAGGTCATTTTGTTTCTCAGAAGACTTTGCTGCAATATTTAGAGTCAAGAAAACAACATAGTTCATTAGCCAAATCAACAGAAAGTGACATGTGCGTATCCATTAGTACTTTATGAGGATGACTGAGGAAAGAAAAAAGAGATTAACCAAATGATGGATTATCTTACCATTTTGAAAGTTCTTGCTGAAATTGCCAGATTCCTTGAAAAGCTGTTCAAAATGTGTCCTGCAATAGAGAACTCCATCCATAGAGGAGTATGTGTTCATCTGGACCAACATTAAGTAGTGTCATTGGCACCCCTTTCTGGAACAAGTTTTAACTACTTATTTTTTTTCATTTTTGTTGAATCTGGTCATATTCAGCTACTTTGGTGTATGAGAGTTTTGTATTCAAAACATCTTAAAATAAAAAATGTTTTTTCCTTTAAAAAAAAAAAAAAAACCTTTTAGGAGAGCATCTATTCTATTTAGTTTTGCGTAAATGGAATTTCTCATCTATCTGTGAAAGCTTTCCAAAAAAAACAAAAAAAAACAGATCTTTTTCTCAAAAATATTCAGTTTGTTTGTTTTTATTTATTTATTTATTTTCAATTTCAGTTTATATACTTTAGTAATTATAAGATAAGATTGCCGCATTATTTTTTTCATCATTTTTCTGAAAAAATTAAAATAAAAGTGTCGTTCCTGTAATTCTTCCATTTAAAATAATTGTCCCTTAATTTTTGTGTAACGATTGAGAAAGTCATGCATTAAATACCCTTAGTTTTAAGGAAACATAACCAGATTTTTTTTATCAGTAAACATAACCAGATTTGACTAAGCTACCCTTCCACTATATTAATGCTCTCACTCTTTTCATTTAATGAAGATATAAAAAACAAAGATAAAATCTTAAAAAAAAAAAACACCCTCTTTATTTTTATTTTTTTTAAAAACTTTTTATTTCATTTTTATTTGTTACATAGGTCGAACTCGCAACCTTAGATAACTCAGGAGCTATCTAACCTACGCGCTACCAACTGTGCTAGCACCCAGAGTTATCCTCTTAATTTATTTTTTGAAAAATAACAAGCAATTTGAAATAAATTAAAACTTCAAAAATGACATCCACTATATTAATGCTCTCAATCTTTTCATTTAACAAAGATATAAAAAACAAAGATAAAATCTTTAAAAAAATCCTCTTACTTTTTTTAAAAAACTTTTTATTTCATTATTATTATTATTTGTTACATAGGTCGAACTCGCGGCCTCGAATAACTCGGGAGCTATCTAACCTACGCGCTGCCAACTACGCCAGCACCCGAGTTATCCTCTTAGTTTATTTTTTTTTTAAATAACACACATTTGGAAATAAATTAAAACTTCAAAAATGACATCCACTATATTAATGCTCTCAATCTTTTCATTTAATGAAGATATCAGAAACACAAATAAAGTCTTCAAAAGAAAAACATTCTCTTAAATTTTTTTTAAAAGCTTTTTATTTAATTTTTATTTGTTACATAGGTCAAACTCACAACCTCAGATAACTCGGGAGCTATCTAACCTACGCGCTACCAACTGTGCTAACACCCTGAGTTATCCTCTTAATTTATTTTTTGAAAAATAACAAGCAGTTTGAAATAAATTAAAAATTCAAAAGTGACATTTCATTTTAAAATCGAGGGAATTATTATTCATAAAAATCATATCAAATGAATGAGATGGCACTTAAGATGTTTCAAAAATATATATGCATGTCACTCAATAATTTGCTTCATTATATGTTGCATACACTAGATGAAATTAATTAAATAATTGCAAGGAATGAGATAGAATCAATGTAAGGAATTTATGAAGGAAAAACAAATCTAAGGACAAGATGAAACAAGAAAAAGAAATGAAAATGGAAGGCGTTCGAAAACCATACCGTAAGACATCCCTTGCAGTGACTGCATTTGAAGCAATTTTTATGGTATGGTATGTTTTCAAGAGTTAACAAGTCAACCACATAAACAGTCTTGTCACATGCCTTGCATTTATCAAGAGTTCCAGTGAAAGACATGTTTTCTTCCCCTTCCTCAAGATCTTTTTCTCGCTTTTTGTTTATTTTTTTATTTTATTTCCTTTGAATCCTGAAGGATGTCTGAGGATCAAAGAGAATTGTTTCAATGAGAGTGCACACCTCAGACAAATGGGGATTGAACAAAGTCTTGTATATGTCTAAGCAAAAGTAACTTATATCAGCACATAGCGGATTAGATTCCGCTGGATAAATGGTTGAGAAGTGAATGGAGACCCAAAAATGTTGTGAAGCAAAAATGGAAAATTTATGTTTTGATTTGTGGATATAATCTAATTGTTTGGAGTGAAAACAGGTTGGTTGTTTGACCATTTCAATGAGTGGAAATTATGAGGTTGTATCAAAAATAACTAATTCCAACTGTTTTTATTCATTTGCAATTCTGGTAAAATTATGTATTTAGTTGTATGATTTCATAATTGAGATGTCAAAATACAAGTTTTTGACATAAAATTGTTGGGAGAGATATATCCGAACTGCTTATATGTAAGATTTGTCATCATGGCAGAGTCCAAATTAATCATATTTCTTTTAAGAAAAAAGAATAATCCTTTTTAGAATATGATAAATTAAGAGACTATTTATTTTTAACATGTTTTAGTTTGGGTAATTCTATAAAGAGGTAAATCTATAAAGAGACTCTGACCTCCAATCTTGAATCAAGAAAATAGTTCCTCCTCCCTGGCTCTGAATCCCTTATTTGTAAGTTAGCTGATAATTGAATAGACAAACATTTATTCCGCAAGAAAAATCGTCCAATGAATTTGCTTAGTTGCTTTCTAAAGAAAAGGGCAAAAAAGGAAAAATGAGAGAAATATATAGTTTTAAAAAAAAAAAAAATAGCTAGAGAAAAAGAACTATCAATCTGATGTAAATGTATAAAAGGCTTCCACCATGTTAGTTTGAAGGGAAGCTGTGGCAACAGACTTTGGTAATTACCATATTAAGGCATCGTGATGATGGATAAATGAAATTATCATTAAAAATGTGATATTACAAATATTAGATGTAATAATAAATTTATTGTTGTTATATGGAAGTGCATTTGTTAGGTGAGACCGGTCCCTCAAATAGATCTCAGCACTCTGAGAGATTAGTCTCCGGTTCCGGCTAGGGGTAGTTTACCCAAAAATAATAGTAACATCCCATGTAAAATACTGATATGGCAAAAATATTACAAAAGTAAATAATTAAGATTCATATTGAGCTTAAGATTTAATATAATATAATAGATATTCACCAAAAAATATATAATATAATAGATAATAGATTGTTACAAGTCTGTATAGACTAAAGAACACAATGGATTATTTCCCTCCCTCCTTAAACTATACTGCGACTTTATAGGAGCTCTACTTCAAATAAATCAGTTCCAAGCTTCAAAATATTTTTTCATTTAAAGTTTAGCAATGCTCATTGCTAAATGGCACAGGGTGAAACTCATTAAAACATTAATATGTGTAGCAAATCACTTAGTCATGGTGGTAACACAACTTGTTGGCACAGTATGAGATCCGAAATGGTCTTTCCATGGCGATCAACTCTTCGAGAACAGTTGACACCGCCGTCTAGGATGTTCCTGACAACAATATTCAATGACTGGATTCCCTTAACTTCATATATCTCCACCTTAACATTTTCATTCACCCATTTATCTCTTTGATTTCTTGCATCTAAGTCAGGAGAAAGGGATAAATCCAGAAGAGGTGAGACCACAGATTTTACCCATTCACATGTAATAATAGGTTTCAACCTCCCAATATCAGGAGGAAAATGTGGGATGAGGGAAAAATTGATGTCATTTCCTTTATCTCCAGCTCTGCTGTGTGCTACATTGTAAAGTGGAATCTTCTGGCCAGATGGAGCAGGTGAGCAACTCCTACCAGGTGAAACAAATTCTGAGGAGGATTTATCAGTTTCAGCTTGTAACTTTGGTGGAAATGTCAATGTGTGCCTCAGATTGCATTCATGATCAACTGCTTTATTTGGCTCGCTTCTCGTGTTCCTCTTAATCCCAATTCGCCAGAAAACATCTTCACGGCTAACCTGAAGAAGGATCTAGCTATGATGAATCTAACAGCATGGCAATGAAACTTGCAGTAAGATCACTAGCACTGCAAACAAAACAAACTTTGTTTGTCCAGAAATCACAAGTTCCATTGATTGTAAGTTAATTATCAGATTTCAGCATTTCAGAAAGATCATTTCACTACAATCAAACACTATCTAATATTGTTCGATGTTGTCATTCTCTGAGGCATATTGTTGATAACCAAGCTTTATCCCATTAAAACAGATTCTGCTCTAAATTGTTTTACTGAAATTCGGATTTTGATAGAGCACAATGGAGTCGATAGATCCAAGTGGGTAAGTATAGCCCAAATGCATGCATATGCACAAGTGTGAGAAAGGCCAAGAGAGGAAGGGGAAGAAGAGAGTACCAAATGTTTTTCAAGAAGAACCTCTTTCTTATATCCAGTACTGCATTCAAACAAAAAAATTGATATCACCAATTCTGCATAAGTAATATTTATATGGGGCCTCAAATATTACAGTATTCAAATTAGCAATGTAAGTATTATTATGTATATTGTTAGTACTACTTAACTTTCTATGCAAAACAATGAGGAGATCTACCAGCAAATTAAGAAAAACCTCAGGTATTAGAATTTATGGTTTCACCAGCAATAATCAAATTAGAAGAATATTGATTGCCAATTTAACACAGATCGGCTATAAAAACGGGCCATTCAAAATCTTAATCAAACTCTTGCATTGCTAAATTTAAAGGCCCACTGACCTGATACCACCACCACCAGCTGGTCCATTTGTATACAATGCTGTAAATTCTCTAGCAAATTGGACAGCATGTTCCTTCTGCTCAAAAAGTCCATCCATGCGTAACCTAATATCCTCACTAGTCCTCTGTGGTGAAGCTTGTCCGTTGCTGCTAGCAGCTTTGAGGCTATCAAACCCAATTATATAAGAAAGTATATTGGGATTAAGACCAGGAAATGTTTCTTCCATCCATGATCTAACCTAATAAAGCATGTGAGTAATATATTAATTGATAGTAAGCTGGATATGCCTAGTAGTCTTACCAAGCAACAGAATCAACATAAATTTTAAATAAAAATAATAATAATGAAGCAGGAACACAGATCTAAATGATGGCTATAAGGCTGTAAAGTTTACCAGATATTCAGCTGCTTTAGCACGCCTAACACATTCATAGCCTCCATAAGATATCTCTCCCCATCCTTTCCATCCACAATCCTGTAAGAAATATTTAGAGCAAATGAGCAAAGAGATGTACTAAATGTTAGAAAGAAACGCAATCTAGGAATAATACAAATGGGTACAAGGAGATCGCAGACCTAAATGGATACATGCATTCTGAAGAGAATGATTCAGAAATGTACCTTTGGAACCAACTGCAAAAGTTTATCAGGAACTGATAAAGTAGATGGTTTTGCCCCAAAACAGAGAACTTTACAGCATGATAATGGAAGGAATGAAACCTCCTGAAAATCAATGACCTGTTGTAGAACATGATATGAGTTCTTTTTGTATACTTAGCCCTTTTTAGTCATATATCCTTGATGTCCGGTGCTTCATGACAAACATCTAACTTACTACATCAGGAGTCACATAAGCACTGGGGTCTCCAACCTCATAGAGTAATTGTTCAGCACATGTATTGAAATTTAAAACTCCTCCGCTACCTTCAGCCTTTGCTACACACACTTGTCCATCAAAACGGATTTCAGCATAAGGAAGCGATAAATCCAGTAGTTGTAGGTAGGACATATCTCGGTACTTGTCTCCTAAAATATACAAGATAAAGATTAAAGAGAATCATCCCATTCATGCAACCCCTGACTTATATTACATCTCAAACCATATGCAAGGGTAGATTTAAGCTATATTAGCAGACCTGGATGCATGAAATATCCCCCTGTGAGTTGACAACCACATTCTAGAAGATGACCAGCCAGAGATCCTTGAGCTAGATGCTCTAACTGATCCCAGCTCCAACCTAATTCATAAACCTACAAATATTTACCAACTTGATCATTCAGAATTTTGTCCAACAAATAATTAACCTACAGAGAACTAAACACTACAGCTTTTATGATCATATCTTTTGCTTAATAGCAACGTACGATCTAAGAAATTTGGCATGCTCCACAGAAGATGTCTAGAATTTTTCTGAAAGAAAATTTCAACGTGATAATTATTGCTCTCTATCAGCATGTCACTTTTTTATGTGTCTGTGCGTCTTTAGCTACTTCCAACAAATTTCATCTATCATTAACCAACTATTCTAAAAGCAATATTGTCCATATGAAAACTAAACTCTGTTGCTAAAAAGCAGGCATTGATGAAGGAAGGAGGCAAAAATTGGCAATATGAAGGAAAGAAGAGATCAGATTCCATACCATAGGTCCTAAGAATAAAGCAGCATCTGCAATTCTTGATGTAATTATTACATTTGGTTTGTACTTTTCAAGACAGCGAACAATAGGAGTGGCTCCCAAGTAGGTGCTGATACCCTTCGCATATTACAAAAAAGTAAAGTGGAGAAAGCATACATAAATAACAAAATTTGACCAGATTATGCATATGACCTTTTCCAAAAAAAGATTCTGCATATGACAATATTATTGGCAGATAAACAAGGGAATAGATTGATCTGTTCACTTGGTTCCGTAAGTAACTCAGAATGTAGCCGTACAAGTCAACAAGTGAAGTAAAACTACAGAAGCAATTATTAATATCAATAACCAACTCTCGTAGAAGCTTCAGTTGTTAGATGAATCCTCATCAATAGTTTTATATTTGATGTGTCCCCTTGTGCAAGATTCCTTCGAGCTTAAAGCATAGACAATGCACAAGCCTAACATATCTTACCATGAAATTCAACCATTTGTTTTCTTAGAAGAATGGGGCAGCAAGGACCAGACTCCTGATCACTTGATCATAGAAGCTCTAATAACATGTCAATGACTAGCTATTGCAAAAGCTATAAGTTACTAGGTGATAGATGAATGCTTTTCATATGATATCACTTAATAAAAAAAATACGAAGGAGAACGGATCTCCCATTTTGTGCAGGCCAGTGAGAGACTTCCCCCTAATTGGTTGGTAATACACCACAAAAATGAAACAAAAAACATAACTAGAGAATGACTTTATATATGAAAAGCAACAGCCACATAAGAACAGACTCTTACACCCTCCATGATGTATTTTTTTGTAGGTGAAAATCCTGAACCTGAAAAATGTTGTATGTATATATAAGTAGTAGAACTTAGCATGGAGAATAATAGGAAAATTTCCCAAATTATTTTCTTTCCTTGATAAGTCAATATATTATAATGTGGCAGGATAGTACAACCAAACAAATCAACAATTTAAGAGATGCGTCTTGCAAAGAGCTGTAACACAGAAAAAAATTATAAAAATAAAAGCATATGCCTTTGTAACAGTGAGTAAAAACTAGAAGTTGTAAAACTAAGTAAAAA
This sequence comes from Calophaca sinica, assembly GCA_037113605.1. Taxonomy (NCBI): domain Eukaryota; kingdom Viridiplantae; phylum Streptophyta; class Magnoliopsida; order Fabales; family Fabaceae; genus Calophaca; species Calophaca sinica. The sequence goes on from CM073731.1 coordinate 116,588,532, forward strand.
CAAATTCCAAAGACAAGTATACAAAATTGGAAATTAGCTGGTATAAAACACCCACCCACCTCCCCAAAACAACTGAAACATTCAATCAAAATTTGACAACAAAAAGGTCGAAGAAAAGTGCACAGGGAAATCTAAATACCTAAACTTGTAACAGACACCTCATGAGCAACAGCGACAGAAACATCAAGCCCCAGTATGCTAGCTATTTCCAAGACCTTCTGTTGAGCACCCAGAGGATCCACTTTTAGAAACAAAGAATAAAAGAAGTTAGAAAAACAAATGCAAGAAAACATATAGTCTATCAATTTAAACAAAATTCATTCCAAAAAAACTCATTGAATTTATCATATCTTTTGATGATCAACAACTGTTATGTGATTCATGAAATACAGCATTAAAAATTCTTACTAGCACCCATATTGGTAATTATGCATGTTCCTCTTTCCAAAGCAAGAGGCAGCAGCATATTCATCCAGTTAGAAACTGCAAATAAAATTTTACAACCATTAGCAACGTAAGATTAGAAAAATGCATGGGCAGGAAACAAACCATCAGTTCACCCCCAATGGCTTAAATATCTAATGTGTTAAATTAATGAAAAGAAAAACGTACTTTTTTCCAATATATATATAGATTTAAAATTAAGATTCCTATCTTAAAATGTACCTTAGAAATTACACCCACAGGGGAAGTATAGATATTCAAAACAACTTCAGAATTTGATTGAAACACCAAGAAGGTGCAGTTGAGGCATAGGTAACAGATATAGACAAAAGCCGAGTAATTAATTATTCATGAGCAGCTGACACAAAGCATATCATCACAAGAAAATAAAATTCATCAGGAATTGTTGTTGTGTTTAAGCACATGGAAAGGATGAATATGACGCTGATGAATCAAAAACATATTTAAGTTAAAAGGACAGAAAGAATTTGTTTGAACTAAACACCTACTCTGAGAATCATAACCATCACCACCAGACGACATGATTTGATAGCGATCAGCTAGAGTACGCTCCGCCAGGCATTCAAGGACCAGATAATTTAGTTCTTCGACTCTCTGAAGCAACTTAAGAGCAGCCAAAGGCCTATCACCGCCAAATCCTGCTCCACAGCCAATGTAAACCTTATCCCTTCGCCTTTTGGGATTAAATATCTGTAATGTAATGTCAACATAGTTGGTAATGATGCTGCATTAAAGACAACAACTAGAATGATAACAAAAGGTAAGGAACAATGAGTTGACCCGTTTGATCAAACAATTATGGAACTCTTCTCCGTCCTGGGGTTCCATCACTTTAACTTCCCTTGAGAAGCTGCTAGCAAAAGAATGGCAAGATGAAGAAACAGAATCCAAGAGCCAGAGCCCACCAAATGACTCTACACAAAGAAACTGACTAATGCAAAACAAAGGTGGTTATTCAACAAAGGGATTAATCCTAAAACATCACAAAAGGAACATTTTCATGCTTGAGAGTGGAGTCCTGGCTAACATTTTTAGTGAATGTATTCCATTCAAGTTTCAATGTGAAAACTTGGCACAGGTGAACAAGAAGGGTGTCATGTGCTATTTATCAAACACCTTAAAGACACATCGAGGAAGCATTTTTATAAACCCTATTTTGCTTTGTTTTCTGAAAATGATTGAACTATAATATCAAACCAAATCCATAACCAACAGAATGTTCACAAGAATAAGCACTCATGTGTCATGTCACACTACAGAAGACGACATAAAGAATCAAAATTGAACACTAACCATTGATCAAAATGAAAAATTAAATGAGAATACTTAGTATAGCATATCCAATTCAACTAGACAAATTAGTGGATGAATATCACACAATACACAACATGCAGAAGCATTGTTCCATGTAAAGTGGGGTAGGTCAAATTCAGATGACATTATCATCCATAAGTTCAGAATCGCATACCCAGTTACAGAGGAACGATGATCACTAAGTAATTTTCACACAGAACAATATAAACAGAATGAGAATATGGAGAGTACATGGAACTCACCTTTGCACTTAATCCTTATTCCCTTACTAGAATCAGCTTTGCTTACAAGTCAAAGGTCCTAGTAGTTCTATTTCTCTCGGTTCATGGAGTTAATCTACTTAAAAAAAATTAATTACACTAATTTTATGTACGTGACAATATTTTCATTTTTTATATATAATATAAAAAAAAATCACTCCAGTTTTTTCGCAACCGTGCCGAGCACAGTCCCATCAACTAGTAATGGATAGAAATGTCCACCAAAATGAATGAGAGTCCACCAAAAAATAGTTAATAGAAATTGGTCGGAATCATTTTTTTAAACACTTTTTTTTATTTGGTTCAAAATACTTTTTGAGATAAATAATAAAAAAAAATTGATTTATTAAAAACATTTTGATATAAGTTCTTATATTAATTTACTATTAAATATGGAGTTAAATATGTTTTTAGTTCTATAAAAATGAAGATATGTTTTTAGTCTCTTGAAAATAATTGAATTTTGGCTTTAGCCAATGTAAAATATTTTTGTTGGTTTTCATCACTTTAAAATCCGAAATTACTGTTGTTAAAAAAAATAAATTACAATTTTTTGTCCTTGTCAAATGAGCAAATTTTGGTTCTAGTCCTTATAATTTTTTTGTTGTTTTTTCATCCTTCTAATATCTTATATCACTATTTTTAGTTTCCGCTATTCATTTTAGGGTAGATTAATAGAATTATTTGTAAGACTTAAAAAAATTAGGGATTAAAATTATTTTAAACACTTAAGTGGCAAAAGGATGTCAATATAACGGAAGGGATTAAAATAATAATTTTATATTTTGGAGGAATAAAAATCAAAAAAAAAATTTAGAGACTAAAACCAAAATTCGCTCATCTTATAAAGATCCAAAATATATTTAACCATTTAGTATATTATACAATTTTAAAAATATATATTTAATTGTCATGGCTAAAAGTTGAGTTGATAGTTTATCGCTAAAAAGCCAGTCGATTAAGAAGTATTTGATAAAATTAATCATTGAACTACCCATAAATATAAATGACATAAAATAAACATTTTTGTGATTTTTATATACATTCTCTTATATATGTATTAAAATTTAAAATAACTGTCACTTTTATTATATTAATTTATTTCAAATTTTAAAATTCGAAATATTATTTTTTATTCTCATTTTAAATTATGTTTCTTAAATAAATTTAGATAATATAATATGCTCATTATTTTTTATCTAAATTTTATTTTTGTTCTATTGACAAAAATATATTCTCCATTATTTTGAACCTATGTATATATCTACTCAGTGAAATTAGTCTTTAAATATATATTTTATTGATTAAATTAATTTTCATTTTTATGTGAAAAAATATGTATATATACATATTTATTGATTTTAATACAATTTAAAGATTAAATCTCTTTTTTAAATATTTTATATACTTTTTTTATTTTATTTAATAGATTGTAAATAAGAAATCTAGTTAACAATAATTATTATTATTACAAATTTTAAGCTCAATCTTTACTTAGACCTAATGAGATAAAATAGTTTATTAAGAGCTCCTATTTTAGTCAAATAAATTTATAGACTAATCAAATTTATTTTAAATTGCAGTTTTATGGTTTGAGATATTTCTGCTAGTTCCCTTCTGTTGTATTGTTCAATTTTTCATGTTTCCAACGGTAAATCAGTTCTCTTGAAACAAATATGTTTATCCTTCTTATCCAAGTATTTATCCTGACTTCGTGTCTGTTTGTATAAGCTTTTTTCCGGGTCAAAATCGATTTTGACCAAAAATGCCACTCACATGCTTCTCAAAAAAAATTGTCCCGTAACGCGTAATTTGACACTGTTTGTGGTGGAGAAAATCCTATGCAAATAGACCTTTCCTTGCCTAGTTTAAGAGGTCACTCTTAACAATTTTAGCTAAAACAGTATCATCTCATTTGTTTGCCATATGAATGAAAGCATGTTTCCATGTTGCACAGGGCTCAAAATCTGACCACATTAAACTCGTCATTCTGATTTTTTGTTGCAACGACTTACCAGCATTTCACTATTGCAATTCATAAAACAAAAGTTACATCACATGAACTCAATATGGCTGCTACCATTAAAAGTAACTAAAAAAATAAAGTGGAATTGGGTAATGATGTCATCTCATACTGTAGATCTACTACTACTACAGTAGATAGTGCTTCCACTGCAGCAAGCTGAACATTAGTGTCATTGTCATTGAGGATACCAACAGGGGACTTGACTCGGTACTTTATTGAATGGGTTGTTGTGAGCAATTTCAGTGCCAACAATCTCAGCATCATCTGATAGGATTTCCACATATTCAAATTGATGCTTCAATTAATTTTCTGGTAATTATAGCCCAAGTTTCCGCATAATCTGATAATTAATCTCAGCATAATCTGATAATTAATTTCCACATATTCCACATATCCAAATATCTGAAAATTCCCTTCTTAGGATGTACCAGATAAGAATCTTTACCACTTCCTTTCATATACTGAATCTGACGAGAGAGCATAGCACAATCTGTAATTTACTGAGAACCGCCAATTTTGAACTTACCGCTAGCAATAGGAAAATCTGCATCATGCCAACCAATCGCACATTGGTCATCTGGGAGGCCACCAGCTCATGCATTGCAGGGACATTAAGTGCTGGGGTGCCATCCTGTTTATAAACAACACAGAATAGCATCAATGATTCATTTTCCTAATTACCTTGGGAGTGAAAGTGCAAGTATTTGATAAAGGAATACTTAATCCTTCAATCTCACATTGCACAATCAAGATGGATTAGGACAACAAAAAAACAGAATTTGAAATTGACAGAAAAATAATAATGAAGAGCGCACCTTGGTTGGCGTCGGACCAAAGAAAAAACCCGAAAGAATCGGTGGCAGAGTGGTTGGCTTTTGGTGCGAGACAGAGAAGACGAGGTTGAGGGATGGTTCACCTTAGACGCCACCTTGTTTTTTATTCAGCCAGTATTCATCTTCCCAAATTTCTACCTGTCTTGTTGAAATAGCTTTTCTCCCTAAAAGATTTTGTAGGGCTAAAGGATCATATGGAGGAGGAATGGTGCATGGATTTGAATCACTAGGAACCTTCACCATTGACTCCTCCATGAATCTCCTCTGTATACCATTTACAGCATATGTCATTTTCTCGGGACAAAACTCCACGGCTCCTCGTGGTATAGTTGGTCTGAACCTTAGGAGCTTTGCATATTCATTCAGCAGATGAAACATGTAATCGTATACATAGTCCATCTCTAAGTCCTCTAGTATGAATTTGCTAGCAGCCTTCCCTATTGCTTCTGCCTGGTATTTAAGGGAATGTAAGACATACAACACAAATTTTTAATAGCATTTACTGTGATATCTAGTAAGTCCACAATAAAATAAAGTCACAATTCTGCCAAGCTCATTTGAATGTGGTAAAAGAATTACTAAAAGAAAAAGAAAGACATATAGAGTAAGAGAAAGAGGGGGGTTGACCTTATCAGTGTGGTTGTTGCCCCATTCCACAGCAAACTTAAGAGACGTGCACTTACTATTGTCTCTAATGGGCCAATAGTGTTGTAATGGCACCATGTCTCTGATGAAAAAATCGTAGAATTTGGGCCTAACATATAATGTCATGGAATCACATGCCAAAATGTATTTCTCACTTACAGACCAAGCCCATCCTTCTATGTATATCTTGTACCTGCCAAGCCAAAAATATACATATCATTCTGTCTTCTCACATATTTGTGTATATAGGATCATTTTTATGAGAGTGAGATGAGTGAATCTTAACCAAAGATAAAGATAAAGTCGTGTGATTTTTTTTTTTTTTAAATGGTCATGTGACCATTAGATAGCTTTTGATCCTGACTATGCATGTATAGTTATTATGGTCATGATTTACTCCAGCAATTCTCATCTAAAAATAGTCTTCTCAGTGAAGAGATCTTTACATTACATTACATACCTATGGGTGCATTGGTCCGCCAATTTGGATTTCTTGTAACCTTGATTGGATTCTTGTATCCAGTCCTGTGCCCCAAATATATATATATATATATATATATATATATATATATATCCAATCAATTAAATCTGCCTTTCATGTGAATTGCAGAGCAGTTTATGCAGAATTGATTAAATAAAATACCTGTATGTATAGGCGAGTGTTCCAGTAAATCTTTGATGTATCATTGCATTCCAGAAGGTTTCTCCTAGATTCAGCAACGTAAGGGTTCCCCTTCCAATAAGCGTAAGGCACTCTGTCCTTCCACTTGGTCCTTTTGTTCCCTTCTTTTATGTCTTTCAGGACATCTCTCCATGGCTTTATATTTGTCTCAGCCCTGTTATAAGTAAAGAATATCAACATTAGAAGTTTTGAATAGCTAGATGGAAAAAGATATTGCGTCAAACTTTCTGAGCTTTGTGTACAATTTGAACGATTTATAAAGAAAGTTTCTGTAGGATCAAAGCTTTATTTGATAACATTTATATATGAAAAATTGTAAGTTACTAGTATACTTTTAAATAAAATAAAATAAAAATATATTGGTAGCTATCATATTTATAAAGGAAAAGGAGAAGTTAGTTGAGCATTTACCATCCCCAAAAGGACCAATCCGGGAACACAATATCTAAGCTCGACTGATCTGAACAGTATCGAAACAATGGTGGTGGGGCAGCATTTGGGCCTTGAAACTTATCCAAATGAATGACAGGCTTGTCATTACAATCAAACATGAGCTCCAAATCAGGCAACCTGCCAGGGTACAACCTCAATAGCTGCAAGATTCCCCACAAGGTGAACACATCTCTGGTCTGAATTGACTTCTTATAGTTCTTCACATACACTTTCCCCTCCAGAATCACAAGCCTGAAGTGTGCTTTCCTCCTTGCCCCTTCCAACATCTTCCTTGTGATCCCTTTCTCTCTCCATGGCCTTAGATCCTCATGGATCCATCTGAAGTATGAGGGACAAGTCTGGTTGTCATGGTTAGTGGGGTTGTGTGTGGTGGGGTAGTCTCTTGGACAAGTTTGTGTCTCAGTCTCTTGGTTTAGAATGGAAACACCTGCAAACATGTCCTTTTAAAACAAATTTCAATATCAGACTCCTGTCAAATTAATTAGGTCAAACTTGGGGTCCTAGATTAATTATATGTCACAGCATCTAAGCTAGCTAGGAATTAATGCTAATAGTTCCAACTCGGTTTCAAGAAATCTGACATGACCAAAGGGACTTCAAGTAATTCTAATGCTAGATCAACAATTAATGAAAAAGAAAAATATAAATTCTTAGATTATGATGCTGATGCTGATACCTTTCAATTCATATACTCAAATACATGTGCAAACAAAGTTATGTGTTATGCATTACTCACCATATTCCAAGCTGTAAGAGCACAAAAAGTGGCTACTAAGCAAAAAAGCACAATCACTGTGGTGGTAACTTTAGCCTTCTTTGAGAACAAAAAACACCACTTGTGATGATTAGAACCACCCCAGAAGAGTTTCAGATATGTCTGTTTGTCCTTGTTCATGCTTGAGTTGAATATCAAGTTGCTTAAACTCCTTGTGTGTTGGTGTTATATAAGAGGAACTTGTGTACTGCACACATGAGAATCTCAAAAAATGTGTTGGTTTGATCGGGTGTTGCAGGGGAAAGAGGAGCTATGGATGTACAATGAACATGGTCCTCGAAAATTTCATTATCATTTTGAATTCTATAGAGGTGATTTATTAAAAGTTTAATATATACCCTGTCAGCTAAAAAGGTTTTTTATTTTTATTTTAACAGAAGCTAAAAAAGTTGTATGATGCTACTTTGTTATATCTACAATTGGATCGGATGACTGAGAAAGCATATTCATTAAACTCAAATTGAGAAATTGTTATTATCAGCACATACAAGTACAACTCACTCTTAGACACAAATAAATTATAAAATTACAACTAGTAAAATAAAATATATAAAAAAAAACCTGGAAAAGAAAATCATGTGGGTCAGTCTCCTTCTTCCCTCCCATTTTTTTTTTATTGTGTGAAAGTCCCACCGCCTTAACCTCAAATGGATAATGAACTGGATCGCAATGTGGCTCCATCTCAGCATGATTTTTTTTTTTTTGGCACATCATCTCAGCATGATTTTATTTAGTACTTTTTAGAATTGGTCAAAACTGGTAAGAGAATTTTGGCAGAAACAACGGTAATGTTGGGTGTTGCAGATGAATTTAAAATTTAGAGCTTTGGGGATACTAAACATAATGAGAAAACAAAAACATGAGTATGCAAAAAAAAAAAAAAAAAAAAAAAAAAGCATTCATTCAACTTCTTGTTAATGAAATTTTAAAATAGAGGTTTTCTTTTACAAAGTGGACGATTTTTAATTGAATGTGGCCACTATTTTTTTCTAGGAAAAAAAAAATCATAGCAGGGATCAAACGACACCGTTTTACTTTTGCAGAAATTTGAAGATTATATTGCTTAAGCGAATGCTTTGTACAGAAGCATTAGCGAAATGCCGCTGATGGCGTTTTCATCAACGAGCACCGTCACCATGCGGGTCACGGAAGAAGAAGTATCGCCGACGGGCGGTGATCGTGCATGGTTCAAACTTCAAACCTTCTGCCCTAACCGTGTTCTTTTTTTAACAATTAAATAAAAGTTTGAATTTTTTTTAGCTTTAGAATTTCATATATTCATTTCACCAAAAACAAAAAAAAAAGAATTTCATATATTCATTGGCTCGCTGATGAATTAAAAAAATCTTGGAAAACGTATACCAAGGTCCACTCGACAGTTTCGTCCAATAAAAAAGGTCCACTTGAAAGTAAAGGTTGTTCCTCGATTTGATGATGCCTGTTTTGGAATGTTGCAAAGAGCATCAATATAGAAGATTCTCCAGGAGTCTTTTTGAAAGCACAAAATGTGTCCACATGTCATGCGGATGGAATGGGTACCCGATAGAGTATTATAGTATGAGTCCCTTAAATTGGACACAAAATGAGACACAAAGTCTGTATTAAAAAAATATTGTCCGTATATGTACAGATATATAGTCCGTACACGTACGGATGTATGGTGTGTTGTATTTTGTGTCAAAATATGTGTACAAATATCATTATTGTTATAGTATTCGTTTTCATTCTCGCGTTTTAAAAATAGTGTCGTTAATCGAACACACCACCCGACATTAAAATCCGCGACACCAATTCTTACTGTACGGATCACGTATTCGTACATGTATGGACCCTTTTTTTCCTAAAAAATATTTAAAAAAAATTCAAAAAAATATTACAGATTGTTTTATCTGGTTAATCACGTTTACATATCTGATTAATTTTTTCATTATCTGGTTAATGTCAAATCCTGAAACTTTTCAACATCCCATTTTCTTATCTAGTTAATTACGTTCACATATCTGGTTAATGCTATTCATTATCTGGTTAATGTCAAATCCTGAAACTTTTTCTTATCTGGTTAATCAAGTTCAAATATCTGGTTAATGTTATTCATTATCTGGTTAATACCAAAATCTGTGTTAACTAGTTAAAAAAAATCTAAAAAAAATTAAAAAAAATATTTTTTGGGAAAAAAATTTGTCCGTACTGTATGGACATATGGTCCGTACAGTACTGACATACGGTCCGTACAGTACGGACATACGGTGTCCCGTATTTGTGTCCAAAATCTGTGTTCAAAAAATATTTCTGTTTTAAAAATCAGAAAAGTTATTTTGACAACATTTAGTTGTCAGACACTGTATAAAGATACGTTTTTTTGCCTTTTTTATTGTTTTTATTTTTGACACGAATCACGAAGTGGACTTTGTTTATGTGGGAAAGACGATGTCGAATACGATGTCGATAATTTGGTTGTCGACATGTTATTGCTCTTTAAAAATTTACATATATCTAGACTAGGGTAAATAAGCCGAACTATTTGTGAATTATTCGAGCTCGCCTCATTAAATAATCGGTTAAGCTCGTTTGTTTAATTAAATAAACAAACTCAAGCTTGAAATTGAGCTCGATTATTTAAATGAGTCAAGTTCAAGCCTTACAGACTCAACATTAACAGCTCGTGAATAGCTCGTTTTGAGGGTATAACTGTCTTTTTTAATTTATATTTTATTTTTTGTTTTTTTTAATTCATTGAATTTTGAAAATTTGTTATATCTTAGGTTGTTGCATTTAGTTCAAACAATTTTCCTAAGTATCATGTGAAGAGACACGTTTCGACTTTCGCCTGAGTACATTGTACATCGTTTAAAAATCATTATCATCATGATGGTTCAAAAAAAAATTGTTAACTATATATATGCTAATTGACAATGAGTATGTCTCTTTCTTCATCAAATATCTCCCCTCATTCGTAAATCTTCAATAGTATTTGCATATTTGTTTTTCAATATTTCGCTCTCCCTACCTAACTCGTAAGTCACCCCACTCGACCAACAACACATTAGTAAGGAAATATAATTTTTAGAAGAATTTTAAACATGTTCAATTAAAATACAATGTTCGAGTGTTTACTAAATAGAATTTCAATATTATCCAGTAATGAGAACATTATTTTAAGAAATCAAAATTAAATACTTTTTATATTTTATTCTTTTTTTTACAGAATATTTTATTCCTTTTGGTTGATAGGTAATTAATATTTTTGAATTTCATATACCACATATTAAATACATTTTTATTCATAGATTGTCACTTAATATTAAAATCTTTATTAACTAAATAAACTTTAAAAATAATTTAAGAATTTTTTCATAAATATAAAATTAATTAAGCTATAAATGAGCTTAACAAGCCAAACCAAGCTCTACTTTTTTCTAGCAAGCCAATGTCAAGCTTTTTATTTGGCTCGATTAAATAAATGAGTCAAACTCAAGCATTACTTTTCTTCACAAGCCAAGCTCAAGCTTTAATTGCTCGGCTCGACTCGGCTCATTTACACCCCTAATCTAGACTAGTACTCAAATGGGTAGCAATTTTAGTACCCTAATTATTCTACTTTTTAGGTACCTAAATACATGTACACATACACGATACCCACAATAAATAACAAAAGGAACGACAGACTATCTTTCAGGCACGAATAAATGAAAAGACAATAAAGAAAGTATAGATGTTGTTATATTTAGAAAGTTTAGATTGATTTTGTTTTTAAAATTTTGTATTATAGTTAAAATTATATATGTTAGTAATATAAATAAATAATAATTAGGAAAATGATTATTAGTACAAAACGAATTTTGAAGAATGACGTGAAAGAGGTGGAGATACTTCACATACACCAATACCTCCGTGTTTTCTGTAAATTCCGGCGTTAAGAATTGTTAGAAACACAACCCATCAGCATCCGTATGTTTTTTTTACTAAAACATCTCGCACTAAATAGCAATGTTGTAATAATTATATATAATATATGCGGGTGTGTGGCGGGGTGGGTCCCATAATATTCGTACTCGCACCTATACTCATTTAAATTTGTGGGTAATTAATAATATACAATTGAAATGTTATCCCAAATATATCTCTGATATTAAATAGAGTGTATAGGAAAAATATGATTTTTTTAGTAAAGATATATCTCACATTAAATATGTTATAAAAGAAACTCTAGCAATTAATGCTTTAAGTTTATTTTTTTTATAAATAGGACAAAAAATATACACCAAAAAATTTCTTATAATAGGGACTGGAGGTAGTAATCAACCAAAATTCATTTACCGATACAAAATAAAAACTAAAGGCCAGTATATAAATAAGATATCCTCCTAAAGGTCAGTATATAAATCAAAATCAAAATTATTGCGTTTTTTCGAACGCTACTTGAAGTAGCGTTTGAGCTTATAGCTTGTAGTGTATTATTTTTTTCTCTCAATTTTAATAATAATTTACAAATATTTGATTATATTTAATATTTTGATTAAAGAAATTTAAACATGAATTAAAAATGTATATTATGTTATTTTATATTTATCAGTTAGTTCAACTATTAATTTTACCAAACACTTTAAATTTACTACTGTAAGGAAACAAGTATTTCATCCATCTCATATTAAGTGTCATGTTTGCAATATTTCACTGTCTCATATTATTTGTCACTTTAGAATACCAAGACAGTATTTATTATTTTTTCCAATAATAACTCCATTTAAGTGGAAGTAGTTACAACCTTAATGAATTCATCATAAATAGGAGTATAATGATATATTAGTCCTAACACATTATTTTACCATAAAAATTAGCTTAACTAATTATTTTTTATGCCATATACTAATGACAATGTAAGGAAACTTAAAAAATTAAAGTAAATATATCATGTAATTCAACTACACTTTGAGCCCCTGTTTGTAAATATTAAAAACATGACCAAACAATGTATCAATTAGCCCATTTTGTATCATGACAATTTAATATTTAAGTATTATATCACCGGCTAGAAACATCTTTGCCCATGAAGGACAGATTTTATGATTTGTGTAGGTTAAATGCCACCAAAGGGGAAAACTATTATGGTCACAAAAAATGTGGGAGAAATAAAAGGAAAAAGAGTACTACAACCTTACATAAATCAAAGACAAAAAATCGAGACATGGATTGAAGGATGGAGATATTAAAACGCAACACACAGTCATGTCTTTTCCTCGCTGGAATCCAGATTCGCAACATCTATCATGGGGCTACGAGCAAAAAGGTGTACAACGTGTGATATCCTCCTCACAATCTTGACCTCCACCAACCCTAACCCTCAGACAAAAATTTATGAACTTTCAAATTCACCCTTATAAAACTAATATATTACAATTTTTACCCCAAAATACCTGCTACTATAGGTTATTTTTCATCATCACCGGTGGACCATATGTTGTAGGTCTGTCTCGTCTTCACCATAGAAGCCACCGAAAAATTAATTTATCTAACGATTTAAAATCTATGAAAATAAATGGTCCAAATATATAAGGAGAGAAAACACTAAGATTTTTTGTGTTTCTTTTATTTTACTATTTTTCAAGGGAAAAGGAAGGGGTGGTTCTAAAAAGATGTAGGAAGATGTGTTAATACAAGGTCATTTTTTTCACAACAATAAATTAAACAAAAACGTAACATCTATGCAAATTCTATTGTCTCTTGTTTTTATTCAGCCAGTATTCATCTTCCCAAATTTCCACCTGCCTTGTTGAATTAGCTTTTCTCTCTAAAAGGCCTTGTAGGGTTAAAGGATCATATGGAGGAGGAATAGTGCATGGATTTGAATAACTAGGAAAATTCACCATTGACTCCTCCATGAACCTTCTATGTATACCATTCACACCACATGCCATTGTTTCAGGACAAAACTCCACAGCTCCTTGAGGTATAGTTGGTTTGAACCTTAGGAGCTTTGCATATTCATTCAGTAGATGAAACATGTAATCGTATATATAGTGCATGTCTAAGTCTTCTTGTATGAATTTGCTGGCAGCCTCCCCTATTGCTTGTGCCTGCTCATTTTAGGGAATGTAAGACATATAACAATGTGATATCTAGTAAGTCCACAATAAAATAAAGTCGTAGTTCTACCAAGCTCATTTGAGTGGTAAAAGAAAGCATTTGATAAATATGCACGGAAACATGTTTTACACACATGTCCAATCATATTTCACTCTTGCGACATAATACTTAATCATGGTGGGTGTTTTAGTAAGTGTGGTAAGGCAGTGAAATATGATTAGTTAGTTATATGTGTAAAATATGTTTACACACTGGATAGCTATTAATCTAAAAAATAATTACTAAAAAAATGACATATACAATAAGAGAAGGAGTTGACCTTGTCAGGGTGATTGTTGCCCCATTCCACAGCAAACTTAAGAGACGTGCACTTACTATTATCTCTAATGGGCCAATAGTGTTGTAATGGCACCATGCCTCTGATGAAAAAATCATAGAAGTTTGGCCTAACATATAATGTCATGGAATCACATGCCAAAATATATTTCTCACTTACTGACCAAGCCCATCCTTCAATATATATCTTGTACCTGTGCCAAGCCAAAAGTACACGTGTCATTTTTGTTTTCCCCGCATAAGGGACATATCAAATTAGAGGGCAAATGAATTTGATACAGTCATCGCGCAGTTACAGCAAGAAATAATCTTGACTATTGATAAAGATCAGACAATTGGTATTTTGAGATTACAATTTGAACCATCTGATCTCTATCTAATAGCTTAGATTGGGTGATTGCAGTGACTGCATATTGACTACAATGAATCCGAGTCCAATTAGACGTCCATTTGTATGGTAGAGTGGGGAGTAAATCTTAACCATCAAATCTTATCACAAACAGTCAAAATTAAAATATAAAATAATGTAATTTTTCAAAATTGTCATTGTCATGTGATCAATAAATAACTTCTAAACTTTACCATTCTTGATAGTTATATGGTCAATATTTACTCGTGTCACTCTTACATGAAAATAATCCTCTTACTAAAGAGATCTTTACATTACATACCTATAAATGCATTGGTCCGCTAAGCTGGATTTCTTGTAACCTTGATTGGATTCTTTTATCCAGTCCTGTGACCCAAATATATATAAAATAATTAATAGTTTTTCTTTTATGTGAACTGCAGGGCAAAATTCATGCAGAATTGATGAAATAAAATACCTGTACGAATAGGCGAGTGTTCCAATCATTTTTTGATGTAACATTGCATTTGAGAAGGTTTTTCCTAGTTGCAGCCACATAAGGGTTCCCTTTCCAATAAGCGTAAGGTACTCTGTCCTTCCACTTGGTCCTTTTGTTCCCTTCTTTTATGTCTTTCAAGAGATTTTTCCATGGCTTTATATTTGTCTCAGCCCTATTATAAGTAAAGAATATCAAAGGTTAAAAGTGTTGAATATAGCTAGATGGAAAAAGATATTGTGCAAACTTTGTAAGCTGTGTGTATAATTTAAACCATTTATAAAGAAAGTTTCTGTATGATTAAAGTTTTATTTGATAACATTACATGGTGACTTTATGAGAAGTGTAAACATAAATTTGTTCAAGTACAAATGGCCACCAAAGAAATTTGCAATGAAATACTTAAGATGGTGGGACCTGGGAGTGTGCTCAAAAGGAGAGATCGGATAAGCAAAAGTTAACAGTTGAGAGTGAAAAAAATATGGAATGAAAAATATTATAAATTGAAAAAAAATGATAAAAGAATATATTCATTGATCTTATGTCAGAAAAGATAAAAGGAAAAACAAAATACAAATATATTGTACCTGTAACTGTTATCCTTATACAAATTTCAGAGCTTTTTTGTTTGATAAAACCATTTTTTGTTTGCACTTTGTTAATTAATTCAATTTCCTTATTCACCTTTATGCATTTCATTTATGTTTTTCCAAGCAAACATTTGTATTTTTTTTTTCGCAACAACATTTTTTCTTTTATTTATATTTTTCCAATTTTGTTATTTACATAATGTTTAATTTTTAGAAAAACTTCTAATTATTGTGTTTAAAATCAATACTTTAGGCCCCCCAATATTTTTTTGGTTATTTAGGTCTCAAATATTTTGGTTATTTAAGCTTAACAAAAAAATAATTTAAAAATCTAAAGGCCTAAATCATAAATTATAAGAAACCTTACATGTGGTTATATGTACACACAACAAAATTTACATCAACCATAATAATTATACTTAAAAACTACAACAATAAAAAATTATAGCAAAGATAAAATATAAAATAAAATATATTTAATAATATATTATGATTTTTTTTTGGGTCAAATATTATTAGTTTCAAAAGGCCTTATATCAAATTTTGTTTTAGGCCTTAAAATACATTGGGGCACTGAATCAATATTTCACATATATGTAAAGTATTTGTAAAGATATATATGTGCACTTTTAACATGACTCGCATAATGTTTACACAAATTAAATATTAATTTAACCGACCATAGTTTAATATATTCAAAGTTATAAACATGATGCAAAATATCAACCTGTCATAAGAAAATAAGGAGGAAGAGAAGTTTACATACCACTGTGTTAGCAAGTTATACCTTTTTATAAATATATGAAGTATGAAAAATTGTAAGTTACTAATATACTTTTAAAAAACATTTAAACAAAATTAAAATATTGGTAGCTATTATATAAAGTGAGTTTAGCATTTACCATCCCCAAAAGGACCAATCAGGGAACACAATATCCAAGTTCCCCTGATCTGAACAATATCTAAACAAAGGTGGTGGGGCAGCATTTGGGCCTTGAAACTTGTCCAAATGAATGACAGGCCTATCATCACAATCAAACATGAGTTCCAAATCAGGCAACTTGCCAGGGTACAACCTCAATAGCTGCAAGATACCCCACAAGGTGAACACATCTCTTGTCTGAATTGACTGCCTATACTTCTCCACATACACCTTCCCTTCCACAATCACAAGCCTAAAGTTTGCTGTCCTTCTTGCCCCTTCCAACATCTCCCTTGTGATCCCTTTCTCTCTCCATGGCTTTAGATCTTCATGGATCCATCTGAAGTACGAGGGACATGTCATGTTGTTATGGTTTGTGGGGTTGTGTGTGGTAGGGTAGTCTCTTGGACATGTTTGTGTCTCAGTGTTGTTCTTCCCTTTGGTGCATCTAAGTGGATATTCTTGGAATTGGGGTTTGCCTATGTGGATGGTTGAGAGGTTTTGGTTTGGAATGGAAACACCTGCAATTATGTACTTTAACAAACAATTCCAGTATCAGATTATAATGCTAGATCAATTATGCTGACATGATCAAGAGGACTTCATGTACTTCTAATGCTAGATCAACAATTAATGAAAATAAATAAATTCTTAGATTATGTGATATCTTTCAATAAAAATAAAATGGTAGTTTCTAGTTTTGGGCAACCTTGGTCTATACATTTTCCTTGGTCAAGTTTTCTACAATTTGTTTCATTACAATTTGATATTGTCAAAAAGGAAAAAGGAAAAAAAGAATTGAAAACTTCTTCGCCTAATTCTTCACCACGTTCTTTTTCCTTCAAAAAATATCATGGTATTTGGATCCTCTGCAATGGTAGCACCAGTGCAGTAGAACCGTTGAATCTTGGATCTTAAATTTTAAATCTTAGATCCAACGGCTCTGCAGTTACTGCACCGCTGAAGAGGATCCAAAGATCATGCATATATACATGAAAACTAATTCAATCTCGGTAGTTTTTCCTACAAAACAAAATTGTTTTGCCCAAGAAATGAACTTGTAGTAGGATATAGAAACAAGAATGAGATTTTGTTTTCCAAAGTTGCATGCTAACATTTTTTGTTATATATATACTTTTTTTTTTGGCTGTTTTAGCACGATAATTAATTCTAGTATAAAAAACCCAAGAATGCAAACAAAGACATAGAATTCAATATCTTCCTCTAGTACTTTACTTCTACAATGGTATTGATAACAGATCATTAACACAACACAATTAATGCGGGAAAAGAAGAAAGGGAAAAAAACATATTTGCACCTTGATACATGTAAAGAAATCTACATGTTATGTAAAACTCACCGTATTCAAGGCTGCAAAATCACAAAAAGTGGCTACTAAACAAAACAGCACAACAATTGTGGTGGTAACTGCTGTAACTTTAGCCTTCTTTGAGAACAAACACCGCTTGTGATGATTAGAACCACCCCAGAAGAGTTTCACATATGTGTCGTTGTCCTTGTTCATATTGCTTGAGTTGAATATCAAGTTTTCTACAATCCTTTGTATTTCTACAATCCTTTGTATTTGTTTCTATATATGACTCATATATAGAAACAAATATGAGGGTACAATCCTTTGTATTTGTTTCTATATATGAGTCATACAATATGAGGGACAATTGTGCACAAATGAGAGTCTATCTCAAAACTGTGTTGCAGGGGAGAGAAAAGCTATGGGCATGTACAATGAACATGGTCCTCGAATTCTTAGAATTCCATTCTCATGAGTTTGAAGTCCACGTTTTGGGTGAGTCTAGCATGGTGGTAATGATTTATTATTAAAATCTATTTACATTGGATACATTAATATTGAGTTTTCATCAGTAATCATTTAATATATATTAGTAAAATCTAAATTGTTTATTAAATATTAATATAATCAACTGTTGTCACTACTGATGGTCTATAGTTTGACCCGCATAAAGTTGTTAATTTTTTATAGATAATTTAAAAAAATAGGAATTTCTGATAAAAAAAAGTCTACAAAGAATTTGAAAAAAAAACTGTTGACATTAATATTCTACGTAAAGGTGCCTGACATATAGCAGACGTAAAATAAGAAAGGAGAAATTGAAAGTCTAAATGAGATATTATAAGGATACTAAAAATATTAAATAAACTAAAATTTTAGATGAATTATGATTATGTATATGCTTAATAAAATTTAAGTTTATTTTAAATCAGATACTTGTTAAACATAAAGTTTTTAAAAATCAAGAAAGTTGTTATCCTAAAGAACATAGTAACTTTTAAATCAAATAATTTTATTGAAAGTTTTTTTTTTAACGAAATCTAATTGTGTGGGATAAAGCATTTCATTTTTTCGAACTACTTAATTTAAAAGAAAAATATCAGAAAAGAAAAAGTGATTATATTTTAATATCTTAAAATCCAAAAATAAAAGTAAGGCTTACCAAAAGAAAAACGAATGAAATTTTCGGATCCGGCTTGTGAGCAGTCGCAGACTGCATGCAGTCATGCAGTCGGTCGAGATCGATCGTTTGATTTCGATTCGACGGTTCAGATTCAAGGTCGTTATTTTATATTTTTAGAAAAATAAAAAACATGTGTTTTGTGACCGGTTTGATCAAGATCGGGCGGTCGATCTCAGCCGACTGCATGACTACATGCCGTCTATGACTACATATAATCTATTTCCAAAATTTACACACTTTAATAATTAAGCTATCAGTTCCGAGAGCACAGACTATTAGTACTCGGAGCACGAATTCGAACCCGCGACGTTCTACTTCTCCCTCCTCTCTTACCATATGTACTAGACAAAAAAATTAAGAAATCAAGTTTTTCTTTAGATTTCATATAATTCATTGTAATACAAAGAAAAAACCTGCCCGAAAGTGTAGCTGAGATGGTAAAAAGTTGTGTAGATATTTGATATGTCTGTTCTCCAAGCTCTTTGAAAAAGACAAAAAAAAAAAAAAAACCTGGGAAACGTATACTAAGGTCTACTTGACAGTGAAGGCTCTTCCACGTTTTTGGCCGTCATTTACTCCTCGATTTGATGCCTGTTTTCGAACGTAACAAAAAAAAAGCAGAGAAGACTCTCCAAGAAAGCACAAAATGTGTCCACTTGGTTAATGGTTATGTCCAATCTAACGACCATCATACTCTTGTATTCTTTCAAAAATTAATTTATCTAACGCAATAAAATCCATGAACAAAAAATCGTTCAGTTATAGTACATGGACATTGTTTGTTTGTTTTCATTCTCAATTCTCTTAGCTCATAAACTGGCAAAATTTGCTCTAGCTAATCCAAACTCTGTTTGGCTAGAGGAAGTGCCTCCTTGTATTGCTCTTGATTTGGCCTCAGATTTTCGAGGTTGCTAATGAATCATCTTCCCTGTCAAAAAAAAATTCTCAATTAACAAGCCACTATCATGTTGCGTTGATGGTGGGGCACCACCAAAGTAGACCAACATTTTCGGTAGTTATATTATATTGTAGGGAATTTTCGAGGGGAACACCAAAAGATTTTGACCACTCCTCCACATTGGCCCCATCAAGCATTCTCGGACCCTCTCGAGCGGAAGTATTTTCATCCACATACTTGTGTACTTGTACCGCCGTTGGCTCACACACATCAACGGGACACGCTACCTAGCCTCCACATTGCTAGGTACACATTGCTAGGTAGACTTTCGATACAAGGAGCCGGTCACTTTAGTCAAACGAAAGGCTTTGATACCACCTGTAGAATTTTTTTAAGGGGAGCATTAAGAGATTTTGACCACATTTGTTCCCAAAACCTTAAGGTGTTAGGTTAATGGGTCTAGCCTCTTATATACTCTTCATTATGTTCATTACTAGGCAATGTGAAACTTCTTTATTTTACCCCTCACGCTTGGATACTCAACATATATATATATATATATATATATATATATATATATATATATATATATATATATATATATATATATATATATATATATATATATATATATATATATATATATAGACACACACACACTCTGCTAACTAGTCACTTGCTAACTAGTCAATTGCTTCAGAAATGGACCAAAACTATTAAGCAAACTAGTATAATCTAATATACTATTAGATTATTGTTATTAGGTTAAGATTCACTCATTCTGCCTAGCAACTCTATAGCTAGTCAGCTAACCACGTGCTTGCTTCTTTTTTAGCTTTGCATGATAAACATTGTCAAATTTTAACTTCGGCAATCAAGGATATTTATAGTGAAATATATATAAATAAGCCAAAAGAAGTAAAATAAAGACTTATTTTGTGGTTGAAGCTCCTCCCAAGAGACCTTTTACTCCTTATCCAATTTTCCTTGCTCCTCCAACTTTTTACAGGATACCAAAATCTATTGGAGCTTTATGTGATTTTTTTTAAGAAAGCAATATAGAAAATTTAGGATGGTTTGCTACTCTTTTTTAACTGGTTTATTTTTGTGGGATTTTAATCAAATAGGGTGTGCATACTATAATGGGGTACAATATAAAGGATTAAACTTAGGTGTAGCACTATAGTAATTGTTCAATTATAGTACATGGACATTGTTTGTTTGTTTGTTTTCATTCTCATAACTCTCATATTTTTGAGAATATTCCCAGTTATTGCAGATTCTATTACTAGCGAAATGACATAACTTTGCTCCTCTCAAAAACAAAAACAAAATACTATAGTAATTGTTCCCACTATTCTCCACTAAAAACAAACACTAGAGCACTGAAACAGTTTCATCATTAAAATTTGCTTGAAATCAGTTCATGACAATTATGGCTCATTTTGTGTGCAAAACATTAGGAACACCTAAGTTTTCTCTTAATATAAACTGGAGACTTGAGCTTGTCCTTTAATACCATGTTTGGACTTTGGAGTGTTTATGCTTCCCACACTCACGTTTGTGATTTACAATCGTAATTTTGCACAAAACGATGACCTTTGATTGTAGTTTTTTAAAATGAAGTTTGTTCCTAAAACGTCACTTAAAAGATGCAAAATTATAGCTTTGCGTTGTGTTGAGAAACATAGTTTTCTTACAAATTTACTTTTGAAAAAAAAAATCCAAAAATATGAATACTTTCAAGTTAAATTTTTAACTAAAATCAAGTTTACAAAATTCACCGAAACTCTAAAATGCAAGAATCAAACGGTTTTTATTTTCCAGTTTATAGTCAATTCGCAAGTCTGTGCCTTGCAATTGCGCCAAAACCATTATTATTAACATAAAAAAATGGCTAAATTAGTTCTCTATGTTTATTTTAGTTTTCGATTTGGTCCTCTACGTTTTATTTCTTTCATTTTGGTCCTCTATGTTTATTTTTGTTTTCGATTTTGTCATTTCTGTAGGTAAAAGCCAACTGTCCGTAGGTAAAAGTCTATTTTTCAAAATCAAACCCCAAAAAAATGGACTTTTACCTACGGACAGTTGGACATTTACCTACGGAAAAGACCAAATTGATGTAATATTTGAAACGTAGAGGACCAAATTGAAAACGAAAATAAACATAGAGGACCAAAATGAAAGAAATAAAACGTAGAGGACCAATTCAAAAACTAAAATAAACATAGAGGACCAAATGTTTAATTTAGCCTAAAAAAGTCAATAACCCCACGGGCCTAGAATGGTGGGCAAGCAGACTATTAGGCCTTAGAGCATTATGCTTACCAAAAAAGTTTGGTGGATATCATTTTGGACACGCATTTTTAGTCCAATAAATTTGGTTAACAAATCAATTGTAAGTCAATAAAGGTGGATTTTACGTGAAGTATGTAAATGGTTTATGGGTGGGCCATCATTAATAACCATTAGATTAAACAAGTCTACGTCCCCACTGTTGGTTGCTTTGACAATTTCAGCGACATGGGGACACCGAAACCGGGGTACGAACCCGGGTGTTACCGTTTAGACGTGTGTGTTTGTTGTTTACTATTTCTACTAGCTGACAAAAAAAAATTAAACAAGTCTACATGATTTTATTCAAGATTGTTAAAACCGGACCGGTCGTTGAACCGGACAAGGCACCGGTTCAAGGTTCAAAAATTCGACCGGGGTTAAACCGGGGTCGGACCACAAATAAATATATTAAATAATATTTTTAATATAATATATCAAGCAATAATAAACAAAAAATAACATAATATTCATAACGTCAAAGTATTAAAAATTAAACTTCATTTAAAATGTTATAAGTCAACATATAACGTGTAAAATTACATATTAAACCAATGCAAATATGTCATAATAACATTCTAATATTAAATAATCGCAAATACTACAACGGAAATACTTTGATAATAATATTAATGTACAAATTTATCTTAATTTTTTATAGTATTTAGTTTAATCCATGAATATACAAAAAAATGGATAAAAAAAATCTCATGTGCCAAAACCAATGTCATTTGCCATTTTTAAAAAAAAAATGGATTTTTGATCGAACGCCGGCTCCTGGTTTTTCCCTTGTTTTCTTGTCTGGTTCCCAGTTTTTGCCCGATTTTTCAGTTCGATCCCCGGTTTTCATGCAAAGCTGTTCTCAGGTTCGTTTAGACCGGACAGGAGTCGGGTCTTGATGACATTGATTTTATTAGTCATTACTACACAAGATTCGATCTCTCCCTCCCTCCACCCATCTTCTTTCTCTCTCCTCCAAAAGATGTCTCCCTCAATCCACCACGTGCTCACATCATTCATTATTGTCTCTGCTTCTTGGAGCAAAATAAACACCACAAAATTGAAACAATGTGGAGCATATATCCCAAAGCCCACGTTGCACATCGGTGGGGTGGGGATTTTGGGCCCGTTTGTTACGGCTTAAAAAAAAGTGATTATGTTTTAAAATAATCTAGAGATTATTTTTTATAGATTTTAAAAAAATCAGAAGCTAATTTGTGTTTGTTTAGGATTATAAAAATCATTTTTCAACTCTTATGAATGAGAAGCTACTTTTTTTAGCCTTTCATTTTTACCCTAAAAATCATTTTAAAAAAAAAATCATTTTCTAAAAAATCTGAAACAAACACAGTTAAAATTTAAAAAATGATTTTTAACATAAAAAAAGTGATTTTATTCTAAAAAAAGCTGTAACAAACTCCCCCTTTGTCACAACCAAAACAAAAACACCTGTTTTTAGTTTTTTCGGTTCATATTTGTGGACAACAGTAGAGGTGGTGGCTCATTGGCGGCGGCGATGCCTTTTAGAGAGAGAAAAACTTGGATAGAGATTAAAGAAAGAAGGTTGTGGGAGAGAGAAACTTTTTGGATTTTTTGTGTTCCAATGGTTCAACCGGGAACCTAAAGAGAAAATAAATTGTCATTTTAGACGGGTCTTTCTGAACCTATGATCTTGTGAAAACCCAGAAAACAATCGTGTTTCTAGCTTGTGCTTGTGTTGCAGCCAGTTGTGTAGTTTGATGAGACTCACTGTTGGGGTCTGGGTTTTAAATCTTAATTTGTGCCTTTGAGATTGCAAAAGCATATGGTTTTGGCTTATTTTGCTAGGTTGAAGTGCGAGTAATGATGATGGTGGTGCCATTACTGTTGTAAGACCATGGCACCTCACTGCATTTCAGCCGTTGGAGAAAGAAGAGAGAGGAAGAAGAAAAAATTATTTGGAGTAAAAGGTACATCATAAGATCCGGTAGATTTGCACAATCCAACGACTCTCCATTATAGTACACAATGAACCACTTAAATACTAATTCACCTTAGATGCCACCGTCAACAAAAGATGCAAATTGATTATGGAACTAATATTGTATTGACATAATTTTAGGTCATATTTAGGGTAGTGGTTATTAAAAAAAAATTGAAAAATGTTGTATAGTCAATTTTAGATAGATTAATAAGATAGTGTGTGATAGTATTATTTTTTTGGGTCTAAATAGAACATTGTAGGTCATATTATGGACCAAACTTTCGAAAATTAAGCAAACTACAATTTGACTTCGATTTTTGAACATTAATGCCAATGCTCAATCCATGTGCCTTTTTAGAAGAGGACAGTGTGTTCTACATGAACAGATTGCTTCCATCTTAAAACATTGTTTATGAAGATTTCAGTTAAACAGACTGAACCTTCTGATTTGGAATCTTCAAGCCAACTTGTATTGAAGGTCGGTTTTTCATTGAAAATGATATTATTGCTGATAACTTGTATATTTTCTAATATAATAATAGCTTGCAGTGTGAGGTACACATGGGCTGTTAATAAAGCTACGAAAATGTGGGTTGAGACAAGTGGCGGATCCATTAATTTTCTTTAATAAGAACAAAAAAAAATAGTCTAAAATATTTTCAAAGAAAAAATAGGGTTAAATATGCTGTTGATCCCTATAAAATCATCATTGTTCAACTTTAATTCATGTAGAAATTTTATTCATTTTTAGTCCCTGTAAAATTAAAAAACTAGGTGTTTTTAGTCCCAATAAAGGGACTAAAAACATGTTTTTGCTAACTATAAATACTAAAAATTAATAAAATTTTTATAGGAACTAAAATTGAATGGTCATGATTTTATAGGGACTAAAAACATATTTAACACAAAAAAATATTATAAATTTTTACAAAATTCATAATCTCATAAACAAAAAATTCTAAAATACCTAAGATTTAATTGTGTCAAATTTCTACATTCATTTTTAAGAAATTTGTCTTACGGGGGCAAAAGAAAAAATTATCAAGTATGTAAAAGTTAAAAAAAAAATAAAATTGACTTGTAGGGGCAATTGCCCCCAAACCATTGGACCTGCATCTGCCCCTGTTAGGGACCAATTGCAACAACCTATGATATTATTGCCATCAATAGATCTCATGAAAAGCCCCAATGATGTTCCATTCACCCATGGTGAATTCTGAGGTCTTTAAAAACAAGTGTTTAGGTAAGCATTCCACAAACATGATTTTCAATTACTTGATTTGGTTAAATTTAAGTTTGAAGTGAACGTAATTTACGTTATGGATGTTTCCACATTAAACACAAGTTTGATGTAAAAAAAACTACTTTTTATCATATCTAATCAAACCAAGGTTTGAAGGTAAAATCAATTTTGATTCAAAATAATCAAACATCTAGATTTACACCCAACAAAGTCCTCTTATAGATTTAGGACTGGTGCCAATTGAACTACATTCTCATATTGCAAAAATTGGATTCTTGCATGCAAATGATGCAACTCAATTGGCATTACCAAAGATAATGTATTATTTTGAAATGGGGAATGCCTCACAGTCCAATGGTTTAATGAACCAGTTGCTAAAAGGTGGCTTAGCTTTAAATATTTTGGAAGCTAAATGATATTCTTCAGCCCCATCCTGCAAAGGATTTATCATGCAAAACAAGTGAAGATGAAGAAGACCAAAAACATTCATCCCCACAATATGCACACACAGACAACATAAACCAGACCATCACATAGAGAGCTTGTGAAGAACAAACATTATGAAATACCTTAAGTTCTCGGTAAGTAATCCCGCTGTCCGGGGAACCGGTCAAGCACTCCTGCCTCAATGACAAGAAAACCTCTAACAACCTCTTTCTGAAAAAACAGTTATTTATAATTATAATTAGTGCTTGACAAGCAGATTTTCTAATAAACATATACATACATGTCAATTTACTTGCATAAAGATGACTCTGTTAATGGGCAGAGTGCCCCTTTTGCAGAGGTTCCTTGCTTTCTTCCAGTAGTTCCAAGGATCACTTCATGCAAGCCACATTCATTCCAACATATAGAATACCTGCAAAGTTAAGCATTCAGCTAAATGCAACAACAAAAAAATCAAGTATAATGAACTTTGAACTTCGCGGGCATCTAATGCAAATACCCGCATGTTAAAGTGTTAGCAGCACTCTCAGATTGCTGGAATTCTTTTGGTGGTACTGGGGCAGCCTGAAATAGCGGCTATAAAATCAAAAATACATTAAAATCAGCATCCTATATCTAAGTCATTTTTCTATCTCACAGATATAGTAAATATTCGACAGACCTGGTTCACTAGAAATGGAGATGTTAGCTCGTTCTTCAAGGGTAGGATACGATCATATAATGCCCTTTTCAAGATATCCTCAAAATGAAAATTTTCAGGACTGTTATGCGGCAGACCAACAGTAATTGAAGAAAGATATACAGGTTGAAGAAAGTAGGAAAGTAAAGCCCCTGGTATAAGATGAAAAGAGTCACTATATTTAAATGAAAAATGTAATCAACTAAAATATTCTAATTCACATTTATAACCACATATATAACATTGTTAGACCAACACAAAGCTATAATTCATGTTTGCAAATATGACTATTTGTTTTGTGATAACTGCAGATATACCTCAATCCTCAAATAGTATTGCAAAAATGTATAAGATTTGTAATAAACAAATCAACAAGTGTAAGAATCATATAACCAAATATAGTTAATACAAAAACTGATTTTATAACAGGAATTTGCAAAGAAGACATCATAGATGGCTTCCATTAAAGAACTACCAACACGCGAACAACCCTGGTTTAAGCATATCTAACCTTGAACACCGACAACATTCCAACGTGCTATCTTGTCAGAGCAACTAACTGACAGGGTTGTATCACCACGACCTGGCTTCCTCTGGACCATCCCCTTTTGTTTTGAACCATTAACTGGAATTAAAGGCAAAAGTATTTCTCCTCAGGCCAGAAAAAATAACAGTCAACCTTTTAATTAAAAATATCCATCAAATAGCATTCGAAAAAATTCCATATGGCATGAAATTTGATAAGACTTATAATCAAAGAACATTCATTGAAGAATAAAATTATAATCAAAGAACATTCGTTGACGAATAAAATGAAAGAGTTGTGCAAAAAAAAAATTGTTATTAATAAAGTTCTTAGTTATTTGAATATTGACTTAATTGCACTTTTAATCCCTCTACTATAGCTAATGTGTAATTTTGGCCGACCAATAATTTTTTTAGAGAATTTAATCCTTAAACTTTGTAATTGTTTAAAAATATTTACAAATTAAATCGATTAAATATTTTTAAACTTTCTTCTGCTTAAAACTGATACACCCTGCTACTCACAGAGGTATCGGGATAGCACTCTTCGAGCGAGTGTAAGCTCCAGAAAGGGAAATTTCAGAGAGAAAGAGATAAGAAGAAGTAGAGAATTTCCGAGAGGAAAAATGTCTTAATATTCATCATAATGGAATGATTCTCAAAATACAATACTTATAGACTGCTGCATAACATAAAGACAGCTTGGAGGAATTACAAATAACATAAAGCAACAAAATAACCGAAAGCAAAGGGAACACCACGATCGGTTTGAGGCAACAGCGGTTTCAACCAACTCAAGCACGATCTTGCATCATTTCTTTTCCGCAGATGTAGTCATCCATCCATGCGGGTTGCTTGGTGGACGCTTTGGTAGAGTTTGGACCTCTACATCTTTAGATGTGGGTGCAATATTGTTGAGTCACTTGCATTGGGCCTTGGCGATCTAGGCCGTATCATTCCCGCCTTCTTGGAAAGCACCTTGTCCTCAAGGGTGGAATGTGAATCACAGCGAGCGAAAGGAATCGAGGTCTTCCCAAGAAGCTTCCTCCAGCGATGACCGCTTGAACCCAGACTGGGTGCGGTTTTGCCTTGAACAAACAACGTGCGAGTGTACGGGCAATGACAAAGAAGAACTTCAATGGGTCTCCGTCCCGATTGGATACTAGTAACTCCCTAGGTGGTGTAGCAATTTGCGCGTAAGGGTTTCAATGCTGAAATATGAAACGATTTCTTCCCGGTGAATACATTTCGGAGCGGTAGGCAACTTTCTTCAATGCGAGTAACAGGAGCGACCCATAAAAGCGCTTAGAAAGCTTGTGATGGCGGTTCGGTGTGGCAAGCCGAGATATGGTACATGCGCAAGACCATGTCCCAACCTCAAAGTGAAGTTCACGGCGGTGAGCATTAGCTTTTACGTCACGGTGTTGAGCTGCCAACAAATTAGCTTTTCAGGTTTGCAAAGCAAGTCGTCAGCGTAAGTAGTGCCTCGCCCAGTGCTTGGATTGAAGTAGAGCCCGTGTAACGAGGAATAGAAGGGGACTCCACCATAAAGAGCTTGAAAGGGTGACATTTTAAGAGCACCGTGGTAGCTAGTGTTGTAGTGGAATTCGGCCCAGGGAGAAAAGAGGCTCCACGCAAAGGTTTGTCTTGTGTAAATGCCCGCACGCTCAGCCCCCGATTCACTACCTCGGATTGCTCGGTTTGCGGGTGGTGCACGCCTTTGCCATGGCCGATTTAGTGCCAGGTTCAAATAACTTTTGCCCAAAAGCACTCATGAAAACCGCATCACGGAGACGTAGAGCTAATCGGAAACCGTGATGACGAATAACAATGTCAACAAATGTGACTACTTTTGCCGTGAAATATGTCGCAAGCTCCAAATAGTGGCCTTCAAAGACGGTCCCACGACCAACATAATATTTGTGTGTCCTTGGAATGAGGAAGAGCGACAAAATCCATGGTAATG
Source organism: Calophaca sinica (assembly GCA_037113605.1). Lineage (NCBI taxonomy): Eukaryota > Viridiplantae > Streptophyta > Magnoliopsida > Fabales > Fabaceae > Calophaca > Calophaca sinica. The sequence continues at coordinate 116,617,313 of CM073731.1, forward strand.
TCTTCCCCGAAATATTTTCGGAGATTGGGAGGGGTCAGAACAACCCGGGTGGTACTTGAGTAGAATACTTGATGTGTGGCGGTGAGGCACGTGACCCGCCACATACTCCAGCGATTTCGCGTACGCGGCCAATAAAAACTGGCCGCTAAACGAACGGTGTCCGCAACCCCTGCATGTCCTCCGGGGGTATCGAAATTCAGCGAGCACGATTGCATATTTGGGATTTTGGGGCTTACCACATAACGCCTTTTAAAAGCATTAACCCTTGAAGTGAGGCAATACTCGGAAGAGAGAGGCCGTGTCATTGGTGATGGATGAATAGAGATAAGCGGTCGATGTTGTTTCTTCCCGCAGCGCAGAAGGACCTCAAATGTTGGGACCGGAAACTAGTACGAAAGCGGGAAGTGAGTTATCTGGTGGTGGCCATTCTGATGGAACTTTCGAGTGGCATCCGCCACACGTTTCATTAACCCGGTTTATGTCCAATCCCAAAATCAGTTTCTGAACATAGGATTGTTGTTCTGGTGTATGCCGAATCACTTGTTGCAACAACTCCCGAATACTCTTGCATGGTGCGAATGACAAAGAAATGGCCTAAAAGGTATCACGCCATTTAAGGACAAATTTCTGATAGCATGCAACTCCAATATAAACGGATAATGTAGCGAGTTTGGGGACCCAACTTCATCAAGAAAGCGATGGGTGCCCTGTCGCATAAACGACCCCGAATGCCAAAGTTTGGCGACGATCGGCCTCGATGATAAATTCTGAGAAAAAGTCGAGGAGGTGCGATGACCGGTCAGCCCACCATGGCCTTCTTAAGGGCCTCAAAGCCAATGGCGCCGGGGACGAACAAACGCTGTCAAGCGTGAAGAAGAGATCGATCGAGCGCAATCGGCATAGTTTGCCACAAAACGTCGATAATAGCCAGTGAGGCCTAAGAAACCTCGTAATTGTTTGGCATTTGTTGGGCAACCGTGGTCATGGCTTCCACCTTGGATGGATCAGCATGAACCCCTTTTGATGAGACAATGTGCCCTAAATACTCAATGGACTCCTGACAAAATAAGCATTTAGAAAGCTTGACATAGAAACTGTTAGTCTTTAGGCAGCCAAGCACCAATTCCAAATGTTCCACATGGGAAGTAATAGAGGAGCTATAGACTAAAATATCGTCAAAGAAAACAATGACAAACCGTCGCAAGTATTCTGCAAATAGTTGGTTCAATCTGGCCTGGAACGGTGATGAAGTGCGTTAGTAAGGCGCCGAAGGCATCACCAAGAATTCAAAGTGGCCTCGTCAGTGAAAGGTGAAAAAGCCGCTGTTCTCGGAATGAAGGCAAATCTGATGGTACGCTGCACGTAAATCCAGCTTGCTGAAAACCGTGGCACCGCCTAATTCATCCAGTAATTCATCGATCGTGGGGATCGAAAATTTGTCCTTCATATGCGCGGTCGTTGAGCTCAGAATCCATTTGAGCGCTGTTCGCCTTCTTCTGGACCACAAGGCCGCGAGGAGAAGGGACTATAGACCGGCTCGATAATCCCTTGAGCAAGCATCTCCGATTAATTTCTCCATCTCGGACTTTTTGGAAATGCGGATAGTGATATGGTGGACATTGATGGGTTTGTCCTTCCACCAAGTGAATTACATGGTCCACGAGCGATGAGGGGCGACCAGTGGGAGGTTGAAAGATGGAAGCGATCACGCAACACTGCGAGTGACCTCCGGGACAACATCAAGGGAGGAAACGTGAGTTCGGCGGAAACGCGAGAAGGATCCGGGGCGATTGGTAATAGCAAAAGACCAGAGATGGCATCATTGTGAAACAACGCTGGAGTTGATGCGAGGAAATCAATCAGTGCTAGTGTGGTCTCCCTTGCAACATGCTTAGGTGTGCCCGCCAAATGAATTCCATAGTGAGAGCAGAGTAGTCGCCGAATACTTTCCAAGAATGCATTGCAACCACGGAAATCCCAACACGACATCCATCCTTCGATGTCCAATACAAACAGATCCACCTCGAACTAATATCTTGGAGAAGGATGGAAGTGGACTTGCAGCGATGTGACAAAAACTGCAAATGTGCCACACCGTGGCCACCTAAATTTCGAGATGGGTGTGACAGGTAAACCCAAACGGCTTCGGCCAACCCAGGCTTGATGAAATTGTGGGTACTACCAGCATCGACGAGGATGTGGAAGGCGATGGGAGCCATAAAAATACTGAGACACGCAAGGATCGGTCCTGTAATTGACTGGAGAGGGCGTGAAGGCTCGAGATATCTCCGGAAATATCCTCCAGCGGAGCGTCTTCAGAATCGCATTCCTCGTCCTCTGTCCCGAGTAACAACAAGAACTTACTCTTGCAGCGGTGGTTAGGGCCATATTTTTCATCACAGTTATAGCAAATTCCTTTTTCCCGTTTTTCCACGGCTCGAGGAGAGAAGCGGCGGCTAATCGGGAGGGATGGGGGTAGGAGTAGGTGGAAGGGTCGAAGCGGTTGATGGCACCATTAGGTTTAGCCTTTGGTGGGTTAGTGATGGGTTAGGTTGGTCGACCGCTGGCCAGGGTCCACGAGACCAGTGCGCCCGAGCACAGGTTGTCATTATCCCAAACGGGCCTCGTACACAGACACGTGGCAAAGGCTTCCATTAGGGTAGTGGTAGATGAAATTGTAACTCACAGAAGGATTTCTTGAGGCCCGTGAAGAAGGCCGATGAGAAAGAGTTTGAGATTCTGTTACCTTGTTGAGAGCTCCTCGAACCGGGTCTAAAATTCACCGCAACCGATCCTGTGCCTGGTCAATTTTGACAAATCGCCTTGCATATCGCCCAAATTTGAAGGTCCAAGCGATGGCTAACCGCCGCTAAGAATGCCGACGAAGGTAAGAGACCATTACGCACGGCCCATTGGAACCAAGGCGCGGCGAGTCCAAGTGAAATGCGACGATCTGCGATCGCGAATTTTCCGGCTGCGGGCGTGGTAATCAAAAACGCCTCGATTTGGAAGAGCTACCCGGTTGGATTTGACCCATCAACCGGGGGGACGTTGAGTTTCATTGCACCCGCATCATGCGCGGAAGGAAGCGCGTGACGCGACCGCTTGATCATTGCCGAACTTGGATTCAACATCCGAAGTGTTGGTGTAGGTGGTGTGAGCGGAATCGATGCGAGATTCAATGAGGCGTTCGAATGTCACAGCCTGGGTATCGATTTTTGCCTGGAGGGCGTTCAAAATATCAGAGAAATCCATGGAAGCAAGGAAAGCACCAATGATACACCTCGCTACTCACAGAGGTATTCGGGATAGCACTCTTCGAAAGGTGTAAGCTCGAGAAAGGGAAATTTCGGAGAAAGAGATAAGAAGAAGCGAGAAATTTCGAGAGGAAAAATGTCTTAATATTCATCATAATGGAATGATTCTCAAAATACAATACTTATAGATCGCATAACATAAAGACAAATTGGAGGAATTACAAATAACATAAAGCAACAAAATAACTGAAAGCAAAGGGAACACACGACTGGTTTGAGGGCAAAAGAACGTCTTTCTAACCAACTCAAGCTACGATCTTTGCATCATTTCTTTCCGCAGATGTAGTCATCCATCCATGCGGGTTGCTTGGGCTGACGCTTTGGTAGAGTTTGGACCTCTACATCTTTAGATGTGGGCTGCAATATTGTTGAGTCACTTGCATTGGGCCTTGGCTGATCTAGGCCCGTATCAAAAACTCACCAATCAAAATATAAAATTTCACTCAAAATCAAAAAATTCCAAAAATTTTCTTCTTCACATCCTACAAAATCTTTCAAATTTTATCAAATTTTCACTAAACATACGGTTACTAAAATTTTGAAAATATTTCATATCCTAAATCCATTATAAATCCCAAATATTTGAAAAAAAAAATGAGAATTTAAGGGTTCTAGGTAGAAGAAATTTGACAACAGAACCAAATTTGCTTAATTTTAAAAATTAAGGGATTTGATTGGCTCAAAACTAAAGAGACCATAAGTCTAATTAAATCTTGAATATTTTCTTAATCTCATATATCTAAGGTTCTCTTGTCCTTAGCCATGTTATATATAAAATGTTAAATGTTGTTAACATTAACCGTGGAATTATTTAGTTTACCTAAAGAAGAAGGTGAATCACTTTCTACTAAAGGCATGGTTTCCAGAGGAGAGACAAGCGAGCTCATTGAAGCATTTCCACCTACAAAATGCAACACAAAAGGCAATTACCCCTGAACCTAACCCATAGGAACACATAAAGGAAGAATTTTGATGATTAGAGAGGGAAAAGGGGGAGAAAGTGATAAACTAGATTACATGGTAACTGTGATATGTACATATGTAATTTCCAACCCCTTCTCAAGGTATATTTCAATTTATCAAGGCACCCTGGGTCCAACTCAAATGCTAAGTTGTCATCATCAACTTTGAACCGTTTGCCTCCATTGCTAGGTGCATACTTACTACTAGTTTCAGTAAGATGTTGAATCTGTGTATAGAAGAACCTGGTGTAAATAGAAACGAATGAAATAATATCTCCTCACATAGCAAGACATTGCATTAATTGATAACAAAGAGTAGTACACTACATTACACTTTTTATAAAACTTTAGAAAAATGCACTCTAAAAGCATGTATCAAGCAACAGTTGTGTTATTTGTACATCTGAAATTCACGGCACCTGATTAATACAGTTCAAAATCGTGGTTAATACAGTTCAGTGGGTGGTTAATGGGTATATAACTCATTAGCCATCAATTGAACTAAATTAACCATGAATTTGCACACCATTAGCCATGTTTGTAATGTTTTGGACATAGTTAGTGAGTACAACTTGTATCGAGACACTCATTAGACTGCATTAACCACGATTTTGAACTGCATTAACCAAGTGGTGTCGGAAATTTCTGATGTAAAAATAAATTGCTCGTTAAGGAATATGAATATGACACACAGGCAAGTCAAAGTGCAAAAAAAACTCAAAAAATTAAGTAGAACAATTTAAATTTTTTTAAAAAAAGAATATAGGAAGGAAACCTCATCAAAGCTCTTCGAGCTATAACTTCAGCATGGGAATCATGAACAACATCACCATAAGGGCGCAATAGAGAACGTCCAATACACTTTGTTCCCGTTCCAAGAGCAACAACCTTCAAGTCTTAAACCCAAAAAAAAAAATTAAAAAAAATTAAAAACTGAACGAGTGAATTCCATAATCCCAAATAAAAGTTTCTTTTTTTTTTCCTTCGATTTTGATTAAAAAACTGAAATTTGGTTAGTAGGTATTGTGTTGGAAAGAGAAGAAGGGAGAAGAGAACCATTGGAGGGAGAAGAGAGAAGGAAAGCAGCGAGAACGGTAACTTCACGGCCTTGAGGTTTGCCTTTTTTGGGAAGAGAAGTGTATAAAGAGAGAACCTTTTCGGATACCCTTTGGCCCAAACTTGTTCCCTCAGAAGATGAAAACGAAGACGCCATAGAGATGCTAAGCAGGAGCAATGAATGTGCACTGTGAAGAGTGGGTAGTAGTGACTGAGAGAGAGAGAGAGAGAGATGGGAGGTGACTACTGTGGACTGGGTTTGCATTGTAGGCCCAAACTTGAAACCTGGTTAAGTTCTGGACTTTCAGAATCGGGCTTCTATATTTTTCAATTATCTAATTTTGGGTTCTACTATTGACACCCCTGTTTCTGCTAATACATCTCTTTATATATATATATATATATATATATATTTTATTTTTTTATTTTTCCAAAATACCTTTGTTCAGAAGTTAACTTCTAGAAACAGTTGACCCAAGTCATAGGTAAATTGCCTTCCCAAAGTAAACTTTCAAACATTTTATAACGTCTGAATGTTTGTGCCCGGACAAATTGCTTAGTGGTGTCCGGATATAAGCATTTGGATGCGTTGCGGTTATACAAATTGCTTAATGGTATCCAGATATAAACATCTGGACGAACGGCTTAGTGGTAACACCAGCATATGTGTCCTCTCCGACTGCCTCTGCAGTATCTATCCGGGTGGGTCTTTCTCAACCGGTGGTAACAGGTACAAATGCAAAATCTGCACAAACCAATGTAGGTACCTCTCTACGCAATCCCACGACTGCATGATGCAGTTAGCCCGGATGACCTCATCCACCAGATACTTCCCAAGATGAAGGTATGCAACATTCACCTCCTCCAACGATATAACCAGTCGTGCAACCTCATGAGGATCTCACGAGATGCTCTGGACTTAACCGAATAGGCATAGTACCCATTGTGGTTTCTTTATCTTCTAAGAGGTATTTGGCCTACATATATTGATTTCAACTCAATGATGAGTTGTTTCGTTTTAAGCCAATTCTTTTGAAGTTATTTGGAGACCTAATCCTTCTTAATTAGTTTAAATATCTATGTTAAAACATCTTTTATGCCTAATAGTAATTCTCATTTTGTGTCCTTCTAGTTTTAAATTTATGTTCAGGGTTATTTTCTACGAAATCTCCTTACTTATAGTGTTTCAATCTAAACTGTATGTGACCCCATTTACCCACCCACTCCTTCCAAAACAAAAAACACAGAAGTAAAGATGAGGCCGCCCTTATAATGAGATGATAAATCTGTATTACATGCTGCAAGTGCAGGATGGTACCCCTTGTTATCCAGCAATTGGACCGTATTTGGGTGAATGTTTCAGTGATGATGATCTACATTATGAAGTTGCAGCAGCAGAAATTGTCTTTAGGGTAATGTAAAAATGATGAGAACGTCCCAATCTATTCGTTGCTACATGGCATCCAATAACGTTCTATGTTGGTAAACTTTTTTTTGTTAAGACCTTCAACATAATGTGAGTCAATGATTCATTCATACAAGGAACAAAGCTCTCCCGCTTTTCTTTAAAAAGAATCAAACTCCTTACCGCTTAAACCACCAAACATTGGTACTATATTGAAAATTTTTAATGTCATTATTGAAGTTTAAATTTAGTTATCATGATATAAAATTTATAATAAAAAATAAGCTTAATTGCACTTTTGGTCCTCTAAGTATTGTAATTGTGCAATTTTGGTCTCCAAGTTCTAATTGAGCGAATTGAATTCTCCAAATATCACAATTTTGCGATTTTGGTCCCCTAAGTTCTAATTGAACGAATTAAGACCTCTATGTATCACAATTGTGCAATTTTAGCCCATCCGCTCAATTGAAATTCAATTTATAACTGAAAATGTTTTAAATGTTTTTAAATTTTTAAGTTAACTAACATGACACCTAGACCAAATTATGTGCTAGGTCATACCTACCTGTGATACATCAACTTTTTTACTATAAATTAAACGACAAGAAGAACCAAAATTGAACAATTGCAATAACTCGAAGACTCAATTCGCACAATTAAAACTTTGGTGACCAAAATTGAACCATCACAATACCTAGAGGACCAGTTTCGCGCAATTAAAACTTGAGGAACCAAAATCGCACAATCGTGATATCTAATGGACTAAAAATACAATTAAGCCTAAAGAATAACTGAAATTACTAGCAAGCATTTTAACACAGAAGACGCAAAAAAACATCTTATATGCGCCCCGTCTTTTTTCTGGCTGAAAGGATGATCAACCCAAAGGTAAAAGAAGGTAAGAAAAGAAAAAGATGCATAAACCCCAAAGTAAAAGTAGGTAAGAAAACAAAAAAGATTGCAGCATGTAGTAACAAACCACGTCTCATACACCAAATAATATATCACAAGGAAAAATACAACGCAAAGGACTCGATTAGTTCTGCTTTCAAAAACAGCTCTTTTATTCTTTTTTGGTGATTCCGAAGAGCAGAAAAGCTTGTTTTGTCTTCCTGTTTTAAGTTATGCCTTAGAAAAATAAAAACTTCTTTGCAGAAGTTTTCTGTTAATTTAAAGTTTTTAATATATATTTTAATATGAGATGCATAAAATTACAGAGTTAAAATGGGGCCCTAAAATTCCAGGGCTACTTCAATGATGACAGTGCAGATGCAACATTCCGTGAAATCCGGTCATGTATTGGCTCCTGCAAGAAGAAATCGGAGTTATGTTAGAATAACTGCATTAGATAATATAAATTAAAAAAATTAGTATGTGGATTACCTCAGTCAATAGCACCTCAAACTTTGATTTTGTTATCGTCTCATATAGGAAAATGTATCTGTTCAGCAGAATAGTATGATGCTCATTAAATGAATAAGACAAAAAACTGTGCACTCAAAATCAACTACAAGTTGATTCACAGAACGTAGATATATGCAAAGCAGCATAAACCGGGCAGACATGTCATGAAATTAGGATACCAAAGCAAAATATATCAAGCGTAAAAAAAGGAACCAGGGCACATACCGCCAAGCCAATTCACAAACAAGATCTTCAGGAGCATCAGGAAGGACCTAAATAAAAGCCACTCATGTGATTGATGCATATTTAAAGTTTACTGGCTAATCCATTAGCAGTGGAAAATGTAAATTACCTCATCTTCATAGGGGTTGCAGTGACTTTTGAACCACAGCCTCAAGAACTCCTGAAAATTGGATTATTGAGTATTAGCAAATTGTTTACCATCTATAACTCATCGAAAAAACACTTAATAGATGAAAGCCAATGTATCCACTAAATCACAACACTCGCAATACAACTCAATTTAAGAAGAAAACAAAGGTTTACATAAAACACCTTATCAACATTTTCAGGCTCAAGACCATTTTGAAAGTGCTCCAAGTAAGAATTGGCAATCCAATATCTACTTGAATCAGGAGTGTGGACCTGGGGTTGGGAACAAAGAAACTTTATCTCATTTATATACTTCATATGGGAGTGCATGTGAGAATCCAATATGCATCAAATTCAAAGATAACATTCCACCTCATCAATCAACAGAATTGAACCATCATTTGCCTTCCCAAATTCATACTTAGTGTCTACCAATATGAGACCGTGTTCCAAGGCCACTTGCTGCAAAGTCAATCAAATGGTAAGTCAAATGCACAACAAAGCAAGGGAAAAATAACTTATAGCCGACAAAATATATATTACGCACGCAGGACTAAGCTACCAATCAAGGGATCAACCACCTATAATCCTAGAAGGGCTATCAAAACGATTTGGGAAAACTAAGTTCCTTGCAATGTAAACAAATAAAAGATATTGCTGTCTTATAGTTATACTATGACATTATTAAACAAATATTTCGTTTCAGTGCAAGAGAATATATGTATCATTTGTTACATGCTTCATATTACTGGCTAGAATGACAAGACACTTCATTGCCTCCTTTATTTCCCAAATTTAACAATGCCCTGGTCAAATAAGCGTATTACCTGTCCATATTCAAACAAGCATAATGCTTTTTCACTCACTTCTACATAATCAGCTCGAGTCATGAGTCCGTTTTCTATAATCTGCATGGAAATGCATCATAGAAGAAGTAAGAATTTGGGAGTAAAAATGTTATGAAAAGTCTATCCACTTCACACCTCATTAACTCAAAGAAGATATATTGCATGAATATTCTGATAATAATCATGGGAACATCTTAATTTTTTGTCATTCTTCCTTTTAGCAACTTACTGGTTTGGTCCACCTTTAACAAGTAAATCCGTTATCATAATATTGCTCATTATTTCTGCTACGAAGACCCAGTATCACTGATCTTGGATGAAATTTTCAAATGTATGAAGACATAAAAACTGCAATATAAACCAATCTGGAGGAAAACGACATTTAATGATTTAGCACAAGGTGCCCTTTTCTAGAGGGGGGAGAAAACCAATAGATAATGCAAGACAATATTAAAAGAGAAATAGTTCCATATCCCTATAAATTTATCAATCCATTTTAATTTGGGATAATTCAACTAGCATAGAATGGCTTGTTACTCTCTCCTGCTATCTACTTTTCCGGCCAAATTCAACATTTTCTTTCTTTGCTCATTTCTATTGTCTATGAAGCTCTACTTCAATCATAGTGAAATACCAAGTAGCAAGTGATGAAACTAGGCATCATACCTCATCTGGAGTGATAGGAACATCGTGATCTGCAGCCTTGGTAGTTGGAGTGAGAATATTTTTAGGTAACTTTTGATTTTTAACCATTCCTGCCATGTGTTAATATCCTATTACACAAGGGGACAAATTTTATAAAGAATTAGACACAAATTTGAAATCTCACCATCTGGGAGGACATTTCCACAATAGTTATGAATGCCTTTATTGTAGACAGTCCATAAAGATGTATCAGTACTTCCCGTGACAAACCCTCTAGCTAAAAACCAGCAACATACTTGTCAATGGATGGTTTCTGGAATCCTCATCTTTCGCTTTAAAATAATTCAAATATTTTACAACACTTTACACTGACAAGAATTTTAAATTCAAAGAAGAGAAGACACGAGACAAAATGTGGATCTTTCTCATTTCAGATAATCATGAATGGTGACTGCAACCGTTTTATACAGGGAAATTAACTACTTAACCAATATTTAAGGATACTCTTCCAAAATAGTTAAAAAGTATGTCAAGCATTTATCCACAACATATATTATCCTTTTTTTCCCAAGTTATCATTTGGAACAAAAGGACTCCTCTTCTGCAAACAATATTACAAGATATCTACCGTGCAGTAAAAATATATGTTTAAGTGGCTCCAGTTTAATATGTCAATCAATCAACAAGCACTGTAGCTATCAAAAGCATCTAACAAGACTTCACATTAATATATATAACCATAATTGTTAATTTTTCACCACTCCCCAAACAATAGTATTTGCATATCCAATTAGAAATTCAATTATGCGATGATTCTGTACATAAGTTCAGAGGCATCATAAGATAGTTCTAATCCCCACTCACTCCAAAAATAAATAAAAAATTGCTAATTAAATGAAAAACCCTGTAATTACATGATAACACAGTCTCTTCCGAGTTACAGACAGGCAGAAACAAAAGCTGAGAACAAACTTTAACCATAGACTACGAATCAGAGCATTAATTAAAACAATAAACAGGCAATTAACAAGTATTTCTGTCAACAAATAACTCACCAACAAACTCAACAGGGAAAACTGAACATTTCTTAGCTATTGTAACATTTTTATCCGGAGCTGACACAACTGCATTAGAAACTATGTGCCTAGTTTTCTCAAACCACCAGAGACTCGTCTCATTAAGAACCTGCAATTCCAAGATACTAAAATAATCAGATTACAAACAAACACCTTCATAGAAATTAATTAAATAGAAATAACACGAAAGAATCACAAACCTGGCCTTTGAAAGGAATCGAAGCAAGAACCCTATCAAAGGCACTCTGGCGATCAGTTGTCACTAAAACAAGGTATTCCCCGCTATCATAAATATCTCGAACCTGCCAACATTACTTACCGTAAGCTATTTATACATCATAAATAAATAAATAATGGTTGAATATATGGTATACTTTGCCGCGGGTTTTGGATTTGAGAGCAGGAACTGTCAAATGGAGGTTAGTTTCAGAGAGGCAATTAGAGAGGGAGGTAGTGATTGCGTCGAGAACTTCTTGTTTGCGATTACTTTTGAGGAGAGCGTCACCCAAAGACTGTTGTTCATTTCGCATCAGTGAAGCACGGATTGCTGGGACTCGGAATTTGTTTGATTTGAAAGGGATTGTGGTTGTGGACCTCGGGAAAATTGGACTGTTGAGTGAAATTTTGGTGTGTAGGGTTTTGGCAGGGTTTAACTCGATCATAGAATTGGTCATCGCTCGCTGAGTGATTCTCTTTGTGTTTGGGAGGGTTTAACTCAGAGGAAGAAGCGGACTCCGCCTCCACCGAATATGCTCAAGCTCAATGTCGACGCGGCGTTGTCTGATAAATGGAAAATGGGGCCTCGGGGCGATCGTTCGTGACGGGGACGCTGAAGGTTTTTCTCTCGCTGCGGCTACTTGGTCGAAGACTCGAAGCAGTGTTTGGAGGAGGGGACTGACGTTACACTGTTACAGAAGCTATGGAAGTTCTATTGGGGATGAATTTGCAAAGGAATTGATTCCAGAGGCGGATTCTCTTCTTTAGTTTTGTAATTTTTTTGGGGTACGTAAAGGCGGATTCCCTGAATGTCATCTCGGTAACAATTACTTGGGGGCATTATTAAATACACCCCCATCTGTTAGGTACACTCCCCCATTTTGCAAATTTTTTAAAATATTCCTCGAATAAAATCAGCAAAAATTTCTTTTTTTTTTTTTTTAATTTTGAACATTGCAATTTCCGGAACAGAATTGTAAATCACCGGAAATTGTAATTTCCGGTACAGAATTTATTTTATTACATTTTAATATAATTGATTTATTTGTCTTTCAGATATGCCTAAGTCGAGAAGGAGAGGAGTAGCTTCCACTCTCGTAGTGCGCTTCACGTAGACACAACGGCACGGCTTTGGATCGTCTCTCGAGTGTCGAGAGGCGAGTTAGCAGTGCCGCCACGAGGATGTAGTTGGCGATCAGGATCCCCATTTTATATAATGCAGGCTCCAGGAGGATATACCCGGATGAGACCACGGTATAGTCGAGACCAGGCTCCCTTCTGGAGAACCTTACGATGGGTCGTTGCTTACAGATTATCAAGCATCACGCTGCCTATCGATATGGCAAAGGGGGTATATATCTGGTTGTTATTCGATCAAATGTTTATTTTTTATATGATCAAATGATGTTTATTTGTGTGCGTGAGCGTGATGCGCTTTAAGGTGGCCTCTCACTACTGAAGTTGCAAAAGGTTGAGTGGAAGAGTACCACCGCCTCCTCATGTAAATGAGCATCTCTCTGAGGCCTACTAACCTCCTTGCTATATCGGCAGCCTTCGTGGATGGTCGACAGTGGCCCATCACTTTGTAGATGGCATCGGGAGACGAAAGGCCTTCCATCCGCTCTTTGGAGAGATGATCCACGCTTGATGATGTGTCTCCGTTCTTAGGCCTTAAAGTGAGCGCTCTTTATGTACCCCCGATGATGGATCCGGACATTTCCATATCTTATTTAAGGATATCCGGAGTGTACATATGAAGAGGCAAACAAGGAGACGACAAATACGAGGGGCGCCATATGAGTATTGACTTGATGAAGACATATGATCAGCCCGCGTTCGATGGACAAGTGGGACCGGTGCACCAGGGCCATGATAATGTTGTTATTGGCACTGCATTTCCTGGCGCACAAGAGCCATGTATATCGACATCAAGCACCGGACCTGCACGTGACTTGGGGCTGGTTGGTAGTATGTCGGGCCAGTCGCACCAGCCTTCTTGTACGGATATTTGGGAGACGCTAGCCCCTGCATGACACTAAGCAGATTAGGCGGATACATGACACCTTCGGTGCATGCGAGATATTTTTGTAAACAATTATTTATTTAAAGTACATTGATGGCGTGTTAATTCGTTATCATGGTCACGGTATGGATATATGAGTATTTCCCCGCCTCTGCAAAGAGGAAGGATAACCAGATCACCGGACATGACACGAGCCATGAGGTGGTCGGCGGTTAAGGGTGACGGCCAGTGGAGCCCTCAGAGGCTGAAGCCGATGCGCTGGCGATCGATGACGCTGTTTAGAGACCGTGAGTGGTATTAGGCGGGTTGTCATCCGCCGCGTCTGCTGGGCACATCCCGTGTGCCTCATTTATTGTGCCTTTACCTGGCCCGAGAGGTAGTCAAGCAGGTTCGGCCACATCCAGACATTCCCGGCCACCACCACCGCTGGGCCCACACCGGAGAGATGATGGATGCATGGATACGCCTGATTTCTATGCACTCTATCATGTCGATCGCCCATTTATACCTGGCCTCGTGATCCAGCAGAGTGCAATCGACAGTACATGGAGTGGTATCGCAGATGTCGCATCCACTCCCGATCAATCCCATGCTCATGAGGCTGCGGCTACTCCCGATTGTGTGTTGTTTAGATATACATTATGTATTTTTTGTGTTTGTTTATTTTCTCTTATGTCTCTCTGATGTCTTGTTATAATTTGCAGCCGCATTGTGATGATATGGCTGAGAGGCTGGCCTCAGTCACCAGCATTCTCCAGACAGCCTCTGAGACCGACTATGAGATGATGGACCCCTCTCTGCTTGCCGAGTATATTTCCCAGGCACTACAGATAGCGCAGGGTGGGACGGAGGCGACCACATCCGGGGCGAAGCGTCGACAGCGGAGAAGATAGGGTTTTTTTATGTTTATTATGTTTTTTTGTTATATTTGGACATCTTTTGTTGTTATATTTACATTTTGTTATATTTGCGCTTCTTTTTTGATGTTGTTTAATCGTGGCCACTCGCTCGTTTCTTTATTCGCGTAGCCTACGTCCAACAATGAACCAACTTCACGAGGTTTATAGAAAAAAAATGATACATTTGGACTGCAAATTCAACACTAAAAAAACCAACGTCACATTACATTACATTGCATAACCAACAACATAATTCACTCTCCACCAATTCAACATTAAAAAAACCAAACCCACATTTAAAAATAATAAAGTGTACTACATATCACTACAATGTAGTCAATAATCGTCATTCAATCGCATATGGTCATCCTGGTACTATCGCAGTAGTATGACGAACGGGAAATAATGTAAACAATTCTTGCAATCGAGCAAAGATACGTTGTTGCCCATGAGCTGAGCCTGATAAGCATATTGACGCCAACCGGGAGCGACGTGAGTGCAATGGACACATCCGGGCTTAAGAAATACCGAAAAAATCTGATTAATTTAAACACATTGTTTAATTTACATTAAAAAGATAAATTTAAGTTAAAACACATTACTGTCAAAAAATTTTACCTGCACTGAAGTGATTTTTGCTGACAAACCCAATACAAAATTATGACGCTTGTTTGGTGGGTTGACACATGCCTCCATAAGAGGGAAAAATGTCCAATACGCTCGATCGCACTCATTCAAAGAGACTAGAACCAATTTATATTTGGTTGCTATTACGCAACCCATGTCCGTGCGTCATCCACTTGTCACTAAAGCAGGTACCATACACCTATCAATGACTCAATGCGATATTGATCTCCAAAAAAGCTACCATATAAATCATAATGCATTTCCGATCTCTTTTTCCAAGTCTTGTTTGACCATAGGCCATCCGTCCTCGATTTACCAAGTAATGCCGCAATGGAACGATATCCGCAGATTTCCATCATCTTCATACATCCACTATTTGCTCAATATGGATGAAACCGCGGGAGGAAATTGGCTTAGGTATAAGCTTGATGTACATTAGATGGCACATCGATCGCTTTTTCCTTGTAGGCACATTAGATGGTAGATTAAATGCCTTTGATGTATTCCTAGATGGTACGCCGTCGAATACATGTTGCCCACATGCTCGTAATACATGTTGTCCACATGCTCAAAATATGATGGGTCGCGCTAACATCATATCCATCCATTCTTGGGCCTTACCTTTACCCACCGGTGCTCCCTCTTGGTCTTCACCTTTTGAAGAGGTGGACACATTGAAGTTGTGTCTGAAATACAAGTTCACGACTTTGGCAAACAATGTCCTCTTTCCAATAACATTAAGTGATCGAAATCGATTTACCAATGCATCCCACTGCAAGCCAAGCTCTTCCTCCGACACCCGCTTTCCGTCTCAACTTTGTGTTGTTGCGATTGGTATTCACCAAAATGTAACCTCTCCAAAGGTGTTGAATCGCTTCCAATGGAATAGGTACAAACAGCCTTATGTAACCCGCCAACTTACAAGCACACAAGATAACTCATGTGTCGCTCGATTAGGCAACGATAGTAGATTTATCGATACCCACATAATTCACTCCGCCACACTCGCTAAGGCAATAAGTCAGAAAGTCCTTTCGATACAAATCCATGCAACTGATAAACAAACGAAGCGGTTGTTGCCTACGCTCCACTACGCTTATGCTTCTTTCGAACGATGCTTTTATCTCGGAGGTGTTGCAAAGGCAATCATATTGTTCATAGTTTTCCAACAATGACACAGTCACCCCTCTTTGATCGCTTTGTAGATTCCTCTTCAATGTCCAATGCAGACTCAAATTTCGGCCTAATAACAAACAAAAATTAAACCACATCAAATACCAATGACACCATTTAAAAAACAAAATTATCAACATAATTTTATCATCGGCTTAAGCATACCTATTTGTTGTTGTATTTTGGGCATGACTTTGGTTGGTCCATGCCGCAACAAACTTTTCATAAAGGGGTTCAACCATGTATTCTTGACATATTCAACAAAAAATAGGAAATTCGAACATACACACTCAAAAGTCATCAACCGTCGATACTCAAACTCATAATGCATCAACAACACCATCCCATGCATTCTTCATCGCCATGTTTGTCTTCATGAAATACCAACTTCTTGCATTTCGCATAGACATTCTTACCTATGTGCCATTGACGAGAAAATTGGCCGGGTTGGAAAAACAGACGCAATTGCATTCATCGAGCAAGATCTCTATCGCAAGAATAACTGAGGAAATGATTCTCACGCACAAATGACCTTTTAACTTTAAGAATGCCCATTCAAAGTTATCCTGCTGCTCAGAATCCAAATAGGCAAATGCCACAGTGTATGTAAGGGATGTGCTGGTAACACCAACAATTTCAAACAGGGGCAACCGATATCCTGGTTTTGTAGGTGTTGTCCATGAACAAGACAACGTGAAATGTATTCAATAAATCGACGGTATCCGGATGTGTCCAAAATATCTCTAACAACGCCGAACCTTCATGTCTTCTATACCAGGACACATATCGATCACGTTGGATTAAGTTCAACAAGTGTTGTATTTCAATTCCCCTGGACCTTCGTGTGTTGATCAAAACTTACGCCGCTCATTATATACTTGGTGATGGTAGTGAGATCGGCCACATTGTGACTTTTCAAAGGTCAATAGAATGCTTCCCGGCCTTTACGTTGTTCTTTGTCATATCATGAACAATTTCTTTCTCATTTTGATTTAAACGACCAACAAATGGATGACCCATCATGCTTTCAGGTATCCGATGGTTGTGAATTCCACGAGAGGACCTTAAGTATCCACCTTCACCCATTGACATGGGTCTTCCTTTAAGCCGACGGACACTCACACTTATGAGATCCAGTTGACTTCAAGAACTTGATGACTTTGATCTATACTTTCCACCCTTTCCTGACAACCCGAATGACTTTTGTTTTTCTTCCTCTTATCCTGCTTCAGTTCCGATCTTACAATGACAACAACTATATTGTTTTCCTTCCAACCTCTCGAGCCCAATACAAAAGGTCATCTCGCGGTAGGAAATATCTACAAAAAGTATTAATCTTAATGTTTTGCAAAAAATACGGCATATTCACAATATCAAACAATAATTAAATTATCAAGCGTAGTAGTGAATACATCACTACAATCGGAAATGTTGGGAAACGCTCACGGTCACGCCAAAATTGAAGCCACTAAAATCATCCATTTCCAATGAAACTAAAATAAAACAAACAATAGATTATTACGTGGGAAAAAAGTTTGAAAAAAATAGCATCGAAATTTGCAATTCTGGGAAAAAAATTAAAATATAACGCACCGGAAATTCAAAATTTCGGTACATAATATTTTAATCTTTTCCAGAAATTACAAATTTCCAGCACGTTATTTTTGTATACCACTAAATTGCAATTTCGGTATAAGAATTTGTATACCTAAAATTACAATTCTAACAAAGTTCAAACGAAGAAGTAATGCACGGAAATTCAGATTCGCACGATGAGAGCGCTTTGCACCAAGTCCAAGGCAAAAAATAAAAAATGAGTGTTTGACTACAAAATCCTTTGATGTAAAGCGGGAATAGACTGTCAGAAATAAGCTCTTTCGACCATCATCTGACCGCTTTATCAACGATTGTCTCTCGATGCATTCTGACTAGCTTACTTTGCTAAGTGTTTAGTCCTCGATGCAAGTAAGCTAGTCCGAATACATCGAGAGATTGTTGGATATGGGTGAAGATCCTTAATCAAATGATTCAGTTTCTCCCCCAAAAGAGAATTATCTCTTTCAGTAAAATTGTGTAATTTGTTTAAAATTGCAATTTCCAGATAGTTAAATTGTATACCGGAAATTGCAAATTTTCGCACAATAAATTTACACAATTGATAATAAAATTGCAATTTTCGGTATACAATTTTACACACAATGTTACCGGAAATTGCAATTTCCGGTAAAATGTTCAGAATTAAAAAAAAGGAATTTTTGCTGATTTTATTCGAGAGGTATTTTGGGAAATTTGCAAAATGGGGGGGGTGTACCTACCAGGTGGGGGGTGCATTTAATAATGGCCTTACTTGGGAGTTTTAGCTTCACAGATCCAAGAGAAAGAAGCCCATTTCAGGAGGATAGCCTATAATCATGGGGTTTTGATAAACCTCCCTCGACATTTAATTTTCCCACCCCCTTCCCTATCTAAAAAGACAAAACAACTCCTAACTCATTTAACTTAACTTCATCCCACTTTTTCATCTCTCCCACTCTCTTCTAAGTTCTCCCTCCATCATCTGCACCACCCCCATGCCCCAATCGCTATCACCTTTTTCTCTATCCACACAAGCTCTCCCCCCTAAGCCCTTCTCTCACTCAGACGTGCACTATCTCTCCCTCGCACTCATGTCTCTCTCGCCATTGTCATTGTCACACAAGCATCCGGTAAACAAGATTTCAGGCATGCAAAATATCTGAAAAAATAAAAAGCATGACTGGAGTCTTGTTCTTGGATGACTCCTGCAACAAGATATCGTATGTGCATTTATTCATGGAAAAAAATTACACATACGGTTTCTTGTTCTCGGAAGCTTCCGGCAACAAGATGTTCGACATGCATTTATTTGTGATGAACACGCACGGATTCTTGTTTTCGTATGGCATCAAAATTCTCATTTAATTGTTGTGTTTTCTATGGTTATGACACGCACGAAGAGGGTACCTTCAGATACCATTGAGGGTCACGACATTCAGTGAAGGCCGACAGCCTTGACACGTAAAGAACGTCAGAATACTCGTAATTAGGATCCTTTACCTGAGATGCTAGTACATATGACAGATAAGGCATTTGCACATGAGGTGCATCCACTTGAGGTGCTAGATGAGTGCTAGGCTGCCCCTCAGAAGCCTGTGTCCTATGATGTTATTGTCATGCCAGAGCCATTCTCGAGCAGCCTAAAGGACACCTTAGTCATCATAACTTATGTTGACCATGTTGCCACTCTCTTGTGGAATTGTAAGGTAAGTTAATATTTGAATATCTGATTACGTTGTTTTTGTTTGATTATTTTGAATGAAAGTAACACCTGTAACACCCTCGTTTTCGTTTCTTAAGACTTAGGATATGTTTATGTGTGTAGTCTTCTATGTGCCATTATACGTTTGAAAATGTTTTTGGATGATTAGGTTACTAATTAGGATGTTACAGACTTCAAATAGGCGAACCGGGACCAAAAAGGACCCAAGAGGCACTTGTAGAGGGAGCATGGCGCCCCAAACTGAGCCGCCTGTCGCCTGGACTCTGTCTGCAGGGGTGCAGGGCGCTAGGGTGAGGACCTAAAACGGTATGGAACGATTAGGATACTAAACACTAAGCCTAAACACTTATATTAAGCCTTTCGTAGTCATTTTACCCTATCTAAATCTACTCAAGAGCCCTGTGGAGGATTACCACCGTTTTCGATCGTTCTCCTCTGTTTCTCATCAGAATTCATTGTCGTTCGAAGTTTCGTGACTGGAGCATCATTCCCTACGTCCTAACTTTGTTCTCTTTCTGTTCTAGTGAAGTAAAATTCGTTGGTAAGCCCTTCTATTTTTTTTGTTTCGGGTTCCACCTTGTGCTTTCAAATTTCTAATTCCGTTTTTGAACCCTACCGTGGTCGTGACCATAAGAACCGGGAAATAATTGTTCGTTTCTGCCTTCTCACGCTTTGCATCACAATTTGACTGAGGTAAGAAGAGGGTGGATGATTCATATGGGAATTGGTCAGTTAGGGACTTAATTGATGTGACTGGGGTGTCCCATGACCCCTACATCTCACGCAACATCGATTCTTGCTTTTACACCATTGTTGGAGCAATGGTATTGTTCGTGTTTCTATTTTTATGAGTTAAATCCCTTGTATGAGCAATGGATTGAATTAATTATAAGATAATTATGTGGTTGATTGACATGAGCATGTTTAAGGAATGTAATAGCTTAAATCAAAGACTGTTTTGGTATGTTTCATGTCTAATGGTTTTGTTGGTTGAATCAAATATGTTAAATATGATTGAGCGTGTTAATGGAATGATTGTAATATAAGTAATTGCTTAATGTCACTATTGCGTAATGTGAATGTGTGCATAAGCCCTAGGTTTGGCTAATTGATAATTGTTGTGTGCCCTTGGTTTGGCTTTTCTGCTCATGTGCAGAATTGGTGGTGTTATTGTTGATATTGGTCTTATTAATATCTAATGATATTGTTCTCATAGGCCAATATGATCCTAAGAGTATTAGGACATTTGGACTATGGCTTGGAAGGTTGGATGTTGTACTTAGAAGCCCTAAGTATAGTTATGCAGTAAATTGGTTAATAATAGTTAGGTTGAGTTTAAGGTAATTGGTAAGGTTACATGTTGGTTTGGTTTAAAGTTAGTTTCAACTTGAACATAGGTTGGTATGAGTTTTGGGGAGTTTCACAAGTGATGGGATGCTAAGAGTTAAAGTTAGGCAAAAACAACTGAGAGGTTCGTAGGCAAAGTGCGCTATAACTTAGACTTAAATGAATGAATTAAATAATTCATATGTAATAATTTTTTATGAAAAGACTTTAGAATGTCCAGTCCCTTTGTTCTTGAAGAATTTTTCACTATAATCAAACCGATTACAAAAACATTTAAGAGTATACAACTGCCAAACCTAGGCTATACTCATAACTTCTCAAAATGACTCAATACGTTTAAGCCTTTGAGGAACAAGCCTTTACTTAGGCTTTTACAAACTTTGATAAAGAAGTTTTGAAATCAAAGATAACTCTCACGCTAGAGAGGATTTATAAACAAGCACAATGATAACTTTTAAACAGAAAGAATTTTGCAGTAGCAGTTTGCTGAAAAATTAGATAGACAGAGCTTTAACACTTGATTGAGCAATTCTCTATATTTCTGTCTTCAGGTCTTGGAGTATTTTTAGCTTTCTCTAAGATAAGATTGTTGAGACTGAGCTATGATACCGTAGTGTGATACAGGCTTGAGAAATTTGAATTTGTCCGTTGCCTTTGTCTTCTTCTGAGTAGTGGTGACAATTTATGTACACAGATCCTATCTTTTAGGAAAAGTAGTTGTCTTTTTTGTATGACTTGCTTTTGTGTCTCAAACGGTTATCCATTTGTTGCCATCTGGCTGAGTCTGAATTTCAATACCATTTGACTTTGCCTTGTATTTTCTCTTCAGACTTCGAGGTTGATTACGTAAATGAATATTCCTCGTACCGAGTCAGATAGAGTA
Source organism: Calophaca sinica (assembly GCA_037113605.1). Classification (NCBI taxonomy): domain Eukaryota; kingdom Viridiplantae; phylum Streptophyta; class Magnoliopsida; order Fabales; family Fabaceae; genus Calophaca; species Calophaca sinica. The sequence continues at coordinate 116,638,864 of CM073731.1, forward strand.
AATGAAATGCTCATCTTACTTAGAATCAGACACCCTGACTCATAGTAAACAGACACTTACTCAAAAGTTCTTTGTGCAAATCCTCTCTAAAGCAGACAAGTGGTGACCTTCATTATGCACGTAGTCAGACATGTAGTTTCACTTAACATGTCTTGTTTCAGTAGCTCACAACTTGAGAGATTCTCTTTAATTCTAACTTCAGACATGTGTAGTGTGACTTCTTTGCATTGATTGTCTACTAAATTAAAGAATATTGAGATTCTTTTTAGACCATTAGACAATATATCAATACAATTTTTAATACGTGCTATACACTTCAAAACACATGTTAGATCCTTTAAGATAAATTGTTCACTTAGACAGTATTTGTTATTATCAAAATTATTGAGGGTCAAGACTTATCACTCGTCTTGGTTCCAATAATTTTAGCATTTTGGAGTCAGAGCCGAGGTGTAGGGCACCCTTTCTGTAGTGTTGGGTGCTAGCCCCTACTGTCATGGGGTGTAGGGCACCTGCTAGCAGCGTATTTTTGTTCCTTTTTTTGCCGTTTCGCCTCGCTAGGGTTCCGACCTGATAGGTATCTGATAGTTTAACAATAATTAGAGTTTCTAATGTTAATTAAGTGTATGTATTAGTGGATGACTTAGTAAGAGATGAGTCGATATGATTGGAATGGTTAAGGAATGGTTATGACTTAGTAAGAGATGAGTCGATGTGATTGGCATGGTTAAGGAATGGTTAGTTGTTAATAATTAGTGTTAATGCTAGTTACGAATCGTTAAGCGGACTTGTCCGCATTTGGGGAAAGCTTGTTGTAATATGGAAAATCACTCGTCGCAATATAGGCGACAATTATCTTGCTACGTTAGGACATGATTGTGTGTCCAAAGGTGGTCGAGAGTTAACCACAAGTTATTGCTTGACGCTTAGGCTAGATTATCGTGCATCATTGTTGTCGTTAGGTGGGGGTGGTGAGAAAACATCGGAACAATACGGTGACGGCCACGAGGAGCTTTGCTCGTCCTTATGGATAGTTACCAGTAGGGGGTCTTACATAAAGACGGGGCACTGTTGGGGCATTCCATAGATATACTGGATCACCTTGACTAGACTCTTCTTGACTATATGGATAGTGAAGGCACCCATATCTGATCACCTGGAGTTAGATGAATCCACATGCATTGATAGAGTAGGTGATAGCTCGAGTCTAGCATTACGCCGTTGTTGGTGTAGTCACATGTTGTTCCTTGACTTGGCTACGACGTTAGATGATTGGTAGGACCATGTGTTAGATGTTATGCACATCATGTTTCTTATTTCCCCTACCATATAATTTTTATATGAATGTGATTCCTCGTTTCTTCTTCCTTTGTGCCTATTTGTGCACCATGGTGTACGGGTAGATGGTGAGCTTGCAGGTGATGATGATCGAGTACGTGGACGTTGAGGAGTAGTTCGCATGCTGCTGATTAGTCTAGATTTCGCCATTATTTTTATGAATTGTTATCGGTTAGACTATGTATTAGATGGGGTAAAGCTTTGATTACATGTGATATCGGGATGTTGGGTTTTACCTTGTCTTGGTTTTTGGTTTTGATTTTGTTAATTGGATTTTGTTGAGTGATATTCGCAACGCTTTTAGTTTTTAAATTTTCACGACTTTTCCGCATGTTTTGTCGTTAATTTCACTACAAGGGGTAGTGAGTGTCACAACACCTATTTTTATGGTTCTAGAATCGCAATCTACTAAAGGTAATAAACCATTAAGGTAGTGTGAAGGTATATAAGCCTTGTCCACAAGTTCAGGCTATAATGAACAAATCTCTACTAGGACCACTCAACAGCTGCAACTACACGATCGTGGATAAGGAACTATTGTGTGCCTTTGAAGAGAGGTGACATCTAGACACCTGAAAACTTCCACTTTCCTTGCTGGGAGATGATAGTGACTCTAGACGACATCTCCCAGATATTGCATATGTCGATCATTGGGTCCTTTTTCACGCAGTCGTACCTAGATAGAGAGACAGCTACCGGCTAGATGCATGCTTTGTTAAGTATCATCCTAGTAGATGCACGGACAATGTGCAGCAGGCCAGCGGACCATGCTTGACTCTCATGGCTGCGAGATGTCTATGCTCAGCCCTATCCGGAGGGGCATTAAGAGATGTAACGCCCCAATTTTTTGTTTTGTGTGCATTGATGTGTTTATGTATGTTGCATGATAATCTATGTGTTTTATTTTATTTTGGATGTTTTTAAACATGTCTAGGGCAACGAAGCCTTTAGAGAGGCTCATCTTGGTCGAAACAAGGTATTTAATCATTTAAGTCTTAGTCTGTAAGCGATTAGAGTGTGTTTTGTGTAACATCTCGCCTAATTTAATTATTTAGCCTAATTAATTTAGAACTTGTATGTTTTAAATTGATTGATGTTTTAAATAATTTAGGGTGTAATGAGTTAAATTAGGGGTGTGGATAGTAATGGAAACATGAGAATTAGAGTAAAAATAAGGGCATGATTATAAACTAACAATAGGAGACAAGGGCAAAAGGGTCAACACCAAATTCTTCCTCCCTTCTTCCCTCTCACTCTCGCCTCAGCCTCTTATCTCTCTCTCTCTCTCTCGATTTGTGTTGGAAAAAGGAAAAGAAAGAAAAGAAGGAGAAATGGAGAGAAAGGGAAAGTTAGGGTTCTAGAGCTTGGGAAGGAAAGAAGGGAAGGCTTGAAGGTTTCATCCACTCCTTGCCAAGGAAGAAGGTTGGGCTGAACATTGACCACTGTTGGGAAGCTAAGAGCTGCCCTAAGCTAGCAAAAAGGGGGAACTCGAAATCAACAAGAAGAAGAAGAGGAGAAGGAGAAATTTCTAAGCTTCCTGCTCCATTTCTTTAAGTGTGATGTGAGTTCTTCTCACTTAGTGGATGGGCAACCATAAGACCCTCCTTTAGGATTTATTTTCCCTTTCTATTTTGTGTGTTTTCTTGATTCCTAAGCTTGATTGGTTGAGAAGCATGAAATGGGTTTGGGTTTGATGGTTATGTTCATAGTTTGGTGTATTTGATGACATGAAAACTCTGTGTTTGGTTGTGATTTTATGCTAAATGCTTTGATTCTTCCATTAAACATGTTTGGTCCTTGTTTTTGTGTCCTCATTTGTGTTGGATTTGGTTTGGATTGAGGAGAATATGGGATTGGAAAAGCAAAGTTGCAGAAAATTTCATTTTCTGCACAATTCTACAGTCATGCGCGCGACGCGTGCTTGGGGCGCGCGTGGCGTGCGCACAAACAGAATGCAATATAGGCAATGTGTGTGAAGCACGTGCCCTGTTTCAAAAAATTTATTTTTATTTTATTTTATTTCCAAATGCTTTTAGGGCTAAAGATACCTAACTTTTGGGATTCTAAATCTTAGAAAATTAAGGTTTGATTTAGGATTTGGATCTCTGATTAATAGGGTTCAACCCTAGTTATATTACTATAACAAATGAAGGGAATTGCTTTATATTTTATGCAATTGAATGAATGTTTGAGTAGTGTACTGATTACTTGAAATTTGTTTATTGTGCAATGTTTGCCTTCAGGATTACAATTCGGCGGCAAACCCGTCGTTACTATGTCCGGATTGCTATAAGGTCCAGCGACGGGGACCCTCTAGTTGTACTCCGCACTCTATGGACCTTAACTCAATTTCAATTGAGCAAAGTGGATACATTATGGATTCTTTGTGAAATAGAATTGCATTTTAATATTGTTTCCTGTTCAACTTATAACATTATATTATTTGAATAAAGTGATGGTAAGGGGTCCGTGAAGGACTCACTGGGATTTTTAAAAATCTCATTCCTTTCTGTTATTGTTTTCAGACAAGCAGGTTCAGGGAGATTAATGGAAGTTCATGAAGAGTTTTATTTAAGAGTTGAATTCAAATCTTTGATTGAAGTATTATTATTTTGAAGGTTTTACACCTTGATGTAAGCAATTGAATGAATGTTTGAGTAGTGTACTGATTACTTGAAATTTGTTTACTGTGTAATGTTTGCCTTCAGGATTACAATTCGGCGGCAAACCCGTCGTTACAATGTCCAGATTGCTATAAGGTCCGGCGACGGGGACCCTCTAGTTGTACTCCGCACTCTATAGACCTTAACTCAATTTCAATTGAGCAAAGTGGGTACATTATGGATTCTTTGTGAAATAGAATTGCATTTTAATACTGTTTCCTGTTCAACTTATAACATTATATTATTTGAATAAAGTGATGGTAAGGGGTCCGTGAAGGACTCACTGGGATTTTTAAAAATCTCATTCCTTTCTGTTATTGTTTTCAGACAAGCAGGTTCAGGGAGATTAATGGAAGTTCATGAAGAGTTTTATTTAAGAGCTGAATTCAAATCTTTGATTGAAGTATTATTATTTTGAAGGTTTTACACCTTGATGTTAATTAAGTATTTAAGACTTAGGTTGTGTACTATTTTGAGACGCACTTCTCATGGGTTGTATTCCTTATGAATTTAAAACTCATTATGAATTATGAACTTGTTTTGTATCCAAGTTTTAATTTATCCTCATTTGCGGTATCATAATTTGTTTAATGACTCTGATTCGATATTAATTGAATTATGAGTGTTACATTATGGTATCGGAGCAGTTCAATCTTATCGGACTGTGGAATAGTTATAACTAATTAGCGTGTTGTTATGGTCTGTTGTTGTCTTTCTTCTTATTATGCTATGAGATATTGAGCTTGTCAACTCAAGACTTTGTACATTTTATGCAGAATTATGGCTTCGGGTTCAGGACGACACGGAAGGCCGAGGAGAAATACTACCAATCTCGTTGACCCACTGGGACAGGATAATGCATGGTTACAAGGAATAATGCAGGCCATTCAGAATCAGGCTACGACTACTAACAATCTGGTGAACCATTTCACCCAAGCTCAAGCGATTCCACAACCACCTCCTCCTCAACCTCAGGATGATAATGATCGAATTTCTTCCGGTTCCTCAAGTTAAGTCCCTCAACTTTTGTGGGTGGACCGGATCCTATGAAGGCTCAATACTGGTTGGAGGAGATGGAAAATGCCTTTTTAGCAGTCCAATGCTCCGAGGAACAGAAAGTGGTGAATGCTACACATATGCTAAAGGAAGAGTCTAAAAATTGGTGGAGAGGATAGATAGCTCATCTCCTAGCCACTGGAGTGCCACTTAATTGGGAAAATTTTCAAAGGGTTTTCCTTGACAAGTACGTCCCAGAAACGGTAAGAAAACAAAAGCACAGAGAGTTCTAGGAGTGCAGGCAAGGGGAACTGATTGTGGGATAGTATGTCGCCAAGTTTGAGGGGCTCGCACGATATGCTCCATGGACCCATTATGCTCCTAATGAAGAATGTAAGATTGACCAATTTAAATGGGGTCTAAGGGCTGACATTCGAAATAATTTAGCTCAAATTAGGTTCACTGATTATGCCACTGTAGTGCATTAAAGCTACATGGCTGAGGCAAGCTTGAAGGAGATGAGGGATGAAAGGCAACAACAATGGTTAAAGAAGAAGGATTAAAACAAGGCTAATCGATCTTCCAAACAGAAGGGAGACTCCAGTAAGGGAAAACAAGTTCAGCACCCTGAAACTGGAAAATCGAAGGTGTGTTCCACTTATGGCAAGTCCCACAAGGGGGAGTGTATGGCAGGCAAGAATTATTGCTTCTATTGTCATGAGATCGGCCATTATTTGAAGGATTTCCCAAAGCTTAAGAAGAGGGATGCATCCAACACCAATGATCCTATCCAGGGACGTGTTTACACCTTAGGCACCAAAAGGGCTAGAGGTGCGAATGGTCTAATCAAAGGTATGTGTCTCTTGCATAATCAACCCTTAGTTGTTCTTTATGACTCTGGCGCCACTCATTCTTTCATTTCTTGTAAGTGTGCCTTAAAGCTAGAGTTATCTCTTACCTCCTTAACTGTTTCCTTGTATGTGCATACACCTACCGATGGCAGTATTTCTACTTCCTTACTAAGCGAGAATTGTCCTCTCAAAATATAAGGCAGAGTATTTATAGTTAACTTGGTTTGTCTACCCTTAAAGGGGATGGACATTATTCTTGGGATGGATTGGCTTTCAGCTAATCAAGTTGTCCTAAATTGTTACTGTAAAACCATAGAGTTTTCAACAGTCCAATCTTTTCAAAGTAATTTCCCTCCTGATGTCTTGGCTAGTGTTTCACAATTAAATCAATGCCTTGTAAAGGGACATGTAAGTTATGTTCTGTTACTATCTTCAGCTTCAAAGGTCGGATTAGATTTAACTACTATCCCTGTTGTGAACGTTCTTAGATGTGTTTCCTGAAGAAGTAACTTCTTTAGCTCCAAAAAGGGAAATAGAATTCTCTATAGAGTTAGTCCCTGGGACGGGACCAATATCTATAGCCTTATATAGGATGTCACCTTTGGAACTTAGGGAGCTTAAACTCCAACTGGAAGACCTAATAGTCAAACCGTTTATTAGGCCTAGTACTTCCCCTTGGGGAGCCCCAATCTTACTAGTGAAAAAGAAGGATGGCAGTATGAGACTGTGTGTTGATTATAGGCAGATTTATAAATTCACGATAAAAAATAAGTATCCGCTTCCCCGGATACACGATCTCTTAGATCAACTTAGAGGAGCTTCAGTTATCTCAAAGATTGATCTAAGATCCGGTTACCACCAAATCACGATTAAAGCCAAAGATATTCCTAAGACAGCTTTTAGGACTAGGTATGGTCATTACGAGTATTTAATTATGCCTTTTGGTCTGACTAATGCACCAGCCGTGTTCATGGATTACATGAATCGGATCTTTAGACCCTTCCTAGACAAGTTCGTGGTAGTTTTCATTGACGACATCCTAATTTATTCCAAGAGCCCCCAGGAGCACGAGGAATATCTTAGGATTGTCTTAATCATTCTTAAGGAGAAAAGGCTATTTGCAAAACCTGAAAAATGTGAATTCTGGTTAGATGAGGTGAAGTTTCTAGGACATGTCATATCCCAAGCAGGAGTGTCAGTTGACCCCAGTAAAGTTGAAGCATATTGAATTGGGAAAGACCGACCACAATTATCGAGGTCAGAAGGTTTTTAGGACTAGCTGGGTACTATCGTAGATTTATTCATGGATTCTCCCAGCAGGTACTCCCTTTGACCCGGCTAACCCGCAAGGGGCAGCCATTTGTCTGAAGTAAAAGTTATGAAAATAGTTTCTTAGAACTCAAGCTTAGGTTGACCACCACTCCAGTTTTGATTATCTCAGATCCAGCTTTAGGATTTGAAGTTTTTACTGATGCTTCGAATAAGGGTTTAGGTTGCGTGCTTATGCAAAACCGACAGGTGGTAGCATATGCATCTAGGTAGCTAAAACCTCATGAAGATAACTACCTAACTCATGATTTGGAACTTGTAGTAATAGTTTTTGCCTTAAAAATTTGGAGGCACTATTTGTATGGTGCCCAGTTTGAAGTGTTTAGTGATCATAAGAGTTTGAAATATCTCTTTGATCGAAAGGAACTCAATATGAGACAAAGGAAGTGGGTAGAACTTATCAAGGATTATGATTTTGAGTTAAGGTATCATCCAGGCAAGGCGAATGTAGTCGTTGATGCTTTGAGTACGAAATCCCTCCATGTATCTTCCATGATGATCAGGGAAATGGAATTGCTAGAGTCCTTTAGGGATCTAAATCTAGACTTCTCCTCTACTGGGGATAGCCTAATAGTACATCATTTAAAGATAGTTTGCGATCTGAGAGCACATATTAGGCAAGCCCAGCGTATGAATGAAGAATTACAAGCTAGGAAACACCAACCTGACTTTTCAAGTGATAGTGATGGGACCATTCTCTTTCAACAAAGAATTTGTGTCCCTAAGAATGAAGAGCTTAAGAGACAAATTTTGGAAGAAGCTCATAGGAGTAGATTCACAGTTCATCCCGATACAACCAAAATGTACCATGACCTTAAGCACTGGTATTGGTGGCCTGGGATGAGTACTGATGTAGCTGAGTTTGTAGCCTAGTGCTTGGTATGCCAAAAGACCAAGATAGAACATCAAAAGCCTTCTGATATGCTGCAACCATTAGAAATTCCTGAGTGGAAGTGGGAAGGAATATCCATGGACTTTGTCGTGGGATTACCTTGTACTCAGTCCTGATATGATTCAATTTGGGTCGTTGTGGATCGATTGACCAAATCAGCTCACTTTATCGCAATCAAGACCACTTACACTACCTCTAAGTTAGCCAAGATTTACATTCAGGAGATAATTAGGCTTCATGGGGTCCCTACGAGCATAGTCTCGGATAGAGATCCTAAATTCACATCTAGATTTTGGAAAGTTCTCCAACAAGCCTTAGGTACTAAGTGTTGGGTTTTCGAGAGAAACAATTTTAATTTTCATGATTGAAAAATCCTCTTGAGCGGAAAAATCTTATTCTCATGGATCATGTCATTGTCAAGAATCACAGAAAAGGTTATTGTGTTTACCTCTTGAAGCGTGCTTTCACAATCTTGATCACCAAAGGCACCAAACGTCGCCTCTCTACTCGGTCCACGCGAGATCCTAGGAGCTTTTGGGTGCTAGCCCTCTTAGGATGATGGTGGCTTTTCTCTTCAAGCATTTGGTTAACACATGATAAGCATCATTTCCCTTAAATAGAGAATGACCTCACCCACTTTGGTCACCACACACCAAATGGGCCAAGCCCACGTGGGTCTATTTAATTAAAACTCTTTTAATTAAATCATCCCGTAATTAATTAAATCTTATTTAATTAATTCTTTGCTCCATCATAGAACCTCTATGCGTGTGACCTCATAGGTTCTCACTAGATTGGCCATGATATTAAATACCACAGACAATGATTGGCATCTAGCAATACATCACTGCCCCCAGCCTATGGAGATATCGGTGATACAATAAGAACCTTATTGCAACCAGAATCACTGTGAAGTCAATGTCCCTTCGTCCATATGTCTTGATTGAACACGAGACATAAATGTGTCATCCTCGTTAAGTCCAATCATATGTTCCTCGATCTCCAAGTAGACGTGTAATCACGAAATGAGCCCAATATCCCATATTGGCCCATCTCGGTGTGGCCACACATATTTTCACGTCTTACTCTATCGAGAGGCCCGAGACACTACTCCTGTTATGTAGGAGGGACGAATCCTATCTACATCGCTTACATCCCTCAACATGATTCATTGTAGGCCCAAGTACTACCTTTATAATCATCCTGTTACGGATGACGTTTGATAGCATTAAAACCTGCAACTCCTCACGTAGGAATCGTAGTGACTTCAAGTCGAAGGACTACTTTACTATGGTCGCCATGAGGAGCGCCTATGACATTTACATAACTATTATGAAGCGCCCTCATAGTAGGTCAATCCGGTATAAATATTACACTTAATATTTATACCTGTGTGCCGACTTGATATCACATATCCATGACCGTGAGATTTGGTCATTAGTCTACTCACACAATAGTCTCTATGTATTATTGTCGTCCTAGTTAACAATAATACTTCGATTACGGATACTTTAAGAATAACATACTATAGTTCAATGGGATCTCACAATCAAATCATATTTGATGTTCTATTGAACAAACTGTCTATTCTAAGGAATTTATTATGCTATACACTAATAACATAATAAATGATGCCTTTACATATATTAAATATATGATTAAAGTCATGATACAAATAATAATCTATACAAAATAGATTGGCCACTAGGGCTTACACCAACACTAAGTTAAGCCTTAGCACCGCCTATCATGCACAAACTGGTGGACAAACCGAGAGAACCATTCAAACTTTAGAGGATATTCTTAGAGCATGTATTATGGAGGATAGTGGAAGTTGGAATGAGTATTTATCACTAGCTGAATTTGCTTATAACAACAGCTACCATTCAAGTATTGAAATGGCTCCCTATGAAGCCCTTTACGGGCGAAGGTGTAGGACACCTTTGTGTTGGTATGAAGTGGGAGAAAGAAATTTACTAGGTCCCGACCTGGTTCAGGAAACCACATACAAGATTCGAATGATTAGGGAAAAACTTAAGACCGCTCAAAGTCGGCGAAAGAGCTATGCCGACATGAAGTCTAGACCTCTTGTGTTTGAAGAAGGCGGACATGTCTTTTTGGAAGTGTCTCCTACAGTAGGCATTGGAAGAGCACTAAAAGCCAAAAAGTTGCATCCTAGGTACATTGGTCCTTTTTAGATTCTTAGTCAAGTCGCTTCTGTTGCATATAAACTTGCACTTCCTCTCTCCTTGTCAAACTTACACAATGTGTTTCATGTGTCTCAACTCCGAAGATACATTCATGATCCTTTCTAACCCTTAGCACATGAGTTTGTACAATTGACATTGGATCTAATGTACCAGCCTATGCCGGTCCAAATTATGGACCGCAACTTTAAGACGCTAGGGAAAAAGAACATCCCCTTGGGTAAAGTCATCTGGGAAGGATCAACCCCGGGAGAAGCTACTTGGGAAGTGGAGGAAGAGATGCGGAGCGAGTATCCATATTTGTTTCAATAGGTATGTATACCTAATTTTTTAGGACAAAAATCCTAAAAGGTGGGGAGTAATGTAACATCCCGCCTAACTTAATTATTTAGCCCAATTAATTTAGGACTTATATGTTTTAAATTGAGTGATGTTTTAAATAATTTAGGGTGTAATGAGTTAAATTAGGGGTGTGGATAGTAATAGCAACATGAGAATTAGAGTAAAAATAAGGGCATGATTGTAAACTAACAATAGGAGACAAGGGCAAAAGGGTCAACATTAAATTCTTCCTCCCTTCTTCCCTCTCACTCTCGCCTCAGCCTTTTATCTCTCTCTCTCTCTCTCTCTTTCTCGATCTGTGCTGGAAAAAGGAAAAGAAAGAAAAGAAGGAGAAATGGAGAGAAAGGGAAAGCTAGGGTTCTAGAGCTTGGGAAGGAAAGAAGGGGAAGGCTTGAAGGTTTCATCCCCTCCTTGCCAAGGAAGAAGGTTGGGCTGAACATTGACCATTGTTGGGAAGCTAAGAGCTGCCCTAAGCTAGCAAAAAGGGGGAACTCAAAATCAACAAGAAGAAAAGGAGGAGAAGGAGAAATTTCTAAGCTTTGTGCTCCATTTCTTTGAGTGTGCTGTGAGTTCTTCTCACTTCGTGGATGGGCAACCATAAGACCCTCCTTTAGGATTTATTTTCCCTTTGTATTGTGTGTGTTTTCTTGATTCATAAGCTTGATTAGTTGAGAAGCATGAAATGGGTTTGGGTTTGATGGTTATGTTCATAGTTTGGTGTATTTGATGACATGAGAACTATGTGTTTGGTTGTGATTTTATGCTAAATGCTTTGATTCTTCCATTAAACATGTTTGGTCCTTGTTTTTGTGTCCTCATTTGTGTTGGATTTGGTTTGGATTGAGGAGAATATGGGATTGGACAAGTAAAGTTGCAGAAAATTTCATTTTCTGCACAATTCTGCTGTCATGCGCGTGACGCGCGTGGCGCATGGACAAATAGAACACAACATCAAAAATGCGCGCGACGTGCGCCCCACAAACAAAATACAGTATAGGCAATGCGCGTGACGCTCGCGCCCTGTTTCAAAAATTTTATCTTTTTATTTTATTTCGAAATGCTTTTAGGGCTAAAGATACCTGACTTTTGGGATTCTAAATCTTAGAAAATTAAGGTTTGATTTAGGATTTGGATCTCTGATTAATAGGGGTCAACCCTAGTTATATTACTATAACAAATGAAGGGAATTGCTTTATATTTTATGCAATTGAATGAATGTTTGAGTAGTGTACTGATTACTTGAAATTTGCTTGTTGTGCAATGTTTGCCTTCCGGATTACAATTCAGCGGCAAACCCGTCGTTATAATGTTCAGATTGCTATAAGGTTCGGCAATGGGGACCCTCTTGGTTGTACTCCACACTTTATGGACCTTAACTCAATTTCAATTGAGCCAAGTGGGTACATTATGGATTCTTTGTGAAATAGAATTGCCTTTTAATATTGTTTCTTGTTCAACTTATAACATTATGTTATTTGAATAAAGTGATGGTAAGGGGTCCGTAAAGGACTCACTGAGATTTTTAAAATCTCGTTCCTTTCTGTTATTGTTTTCAGACAAGCAGGTTCTAGGAGATTAATGGAAGTTCATGAAGAGTTTTATTTAAGAGCTGAATTCAAATCTTTGATTGAAGTATTATTATTTTGAAGGTTTTACATCTTGATGTAAATTAAGTATTTAAGACTTAGGTTGTGTACTATTTTGAGACGCACTTCTCATGGGTTGTATTCCTTATGATTTTAAAACTCATTATGAATTATGAACTTGTTTTGTATCCAAGTTTTAATTTATCCTCATTTGTGGTATCATAATTTGTTTAATGACTCTGATTCGATATTAATTGTACGGGCGTTACATTTTGAATCCCATAACGCAAAACTCGTAGGTCTTTAAGGGATTAAGCATCACAACTTAAAGGATTAAGCATCGCGACTTAAGGGTTTAAGCTTCAAATGTTAAGCGCTTAAGCTTTACATTTTAAGTGATTAAGATTCAACAAAAACCCATCCTTGCAAATCAGTGAAACCTTAAGCGCTTAAGCCCTACAGTTTAAGCGCTTAAACTGCATAAAAACGTATAAACACATTTGTTGGATTTATGTTTTAGCTTGTTTCGTTCCCAATCCTTTTAAACCCCTTAGGCACGACTTAAACCCTATCTTATCATTCTTAATCTCTTAAAAACTTTTCTCTCCTTCTCTTAGGGTTTCACCTTGATTCCCTTAAGATTCATCAAGAACATCATTATGTTATTGTCTGTCCTTCGCCAGAATCGTCACTACTATCACGAGAACTCATTCATACTGTCTTTTCATTATAAAACAACGATTTCATGTACTTTTTATCCCTTCAATTCTCTTTTGGTTTCTTGTTTGAATATTGATTAAAGACATTTTTTAGAATACCATTTTTCACCGTAATGCATAACCTCTTTAACCAAACCATATGAAGTCTGCTATTCTTCCCTTCAAGTCACGGTTAATTTGATCGAATGTAAAGGGAGATTATCATGATTATGGGTATAGGAGTTAAGTATGTGAATGGAGGTAGCTTTGGCCCCCATTGGCGTGCTTAATGTATATTTATATGCAAGTGATTAATTGGATAATTTGCATAGTAAATTATGATATTGAATTGTTGATTGTCATGCTTATGATTATAATTGTGGTGCCTTATGGGAATGTCGTTAAAATGATCTATGAGCTCGTTAATTTATTGATGAATGGGTTGAGTGATTGGTGAATCAATCTCGATGTGTTAAGTTGGATTCGAGTAATTACTAGGAGCTTGTTAGCATAAGGGAATCATCAATAGTTGTAGGTGTTATGAATAGTTAATTAATTATAATTACAAAGGATAACGTGATATATGGTTTAGTCGAGATGATATATGGTTTAGCTTAGATGATGTTTGGATGCTTTAGGATTTTATTGAGAGTTGGTTGTGGAATGGTTTAGTGTAGAATTTAAGTAAGTTTGATGGTACCAATGGTTTAGAATAATTAAGGTACGATTTGGGATGGTAGAATAGTGTCAAAGAACGGATAATGAGCTAAAATTGACTCTTAATCACTTGGGATTCGAGATTTAAGTGATTAGAATCATACCATTTCAGGAAATTCTTAGTCAGATGCCTCAATCGACTATCCCTTAGTGCTTAAGTAATTAGATGCGTGGAGAATCCATTAGATGCTTAAGTGATGATCCTTAATTGATTAGCTTGAGGTCTTTAATTTATAGATGACTGCAAAATGATGTCTTAAAGGTATTTGAGGACAGTGGTGACCTTAGGTGATTGAGATCTCGTTTGAGGATTGCGAATGGATCCTTTTAGCTTGAGAATACGATCAATTGGAGTAGGAGCATAAGAAATGATTTTGAGGATTAATGTGCTTGAACAATGATTGTGATTGAGATATGATGTAACATTGTTGCGTGAGGCCCAGCTCTAAGGAGCCTCTCTGTGGGTACTCTCTTGTCTTGATTGTGCGAGACCCAACTCTAAGGAACCTGTTTGTGGGTGCTCAGTTTGTATTAGCTATGTGTGACCCAACTTTGAAAGTCCTATTTGTGAGGCCTAGCTCTGAAGGGTCTATGTGTGGGACCCAACCTTGGATGGCCTATTTGTTGGCCTAGCTTGTGAAGAGCTTGTTTGTGGGGACCAACTTTTAGAGACCCTATGTCTGGGTACTCGACTGTTCGTAGATGATGAGTCTGAGGGGACATTACTTGCTAGTGTTGTATTATGAACATGCCCGTGGAATAGGGTAAGATGATGAAGTGTATAACCAACTTTATGACATGATTGGACTTGATGATTGTAATGCATGTATTGTATCTTTTTTTTTTGTGATTTACTTACTTATCCTTCCTACGTTTTAAACATAGTTATGACGTTTATCATGACTCCATGTATTTGTCTCTCTTCCTTGTATGATGTATGACTCGTACAGATGAGCCTCAAGCTGCCGAAGGAGAGGGATTCGGTGGAGCTTATGTGGATTGAGGATGATTTAGATCACTAAACATTGTTTTTATTGATTTTGTTTTCAGACTTGAAACCTTGTTATTTTATTAATGAGTTGTGATATTTCGACAACCACAATCCCGACAACATAGCCAACACCATATGGCCACAAGAGAGAAAGCAGTTGTCGGGAACAGTGCTGGAGAGAGCAAATTTTTTAAAAAAAGCAGAAACCGTATTTATATACGGTAAGTTATCGGAATATCTTTTCTGTTTATTAATTAGGGGATATGTTTAGCTCTGATCAATATGACATCGAACTAGGAGATTATTTTATTACTACATTGTTTTCATGCGTAACTTGTAAACATTCTACGACACTTTCGCTTAAGTTTATGTTATGTTATGCTCTCAACTACTTTTACGAAAATGTTTTAAAAACTCATGTCTTTATTCCGCAAAAGAACCTTTACTTAAGTACTGATACTCTCAACTACGTTTTCATATTTTTAACAACATTTAAAAGTAAAAATGGAACATTTAAATTCGTGCTATGTCATTCCTAATAATCTAGCTCGTTTCAGAATTTTTTGCGTCACAAAAAAAGTTTCTTAAAGAAATTAACTTTATCAATGCCAATTCATTACTCATGTATAAATTGGAAATTTGGAGTAACAAAGACGTGAAGTACACATGTAGGTTCAATCTGCAGTCTAATTATTCACTTAATTGGACTAAACGTTTGATTTAAGTAAGAGAACATGAAGGAAAATGAAAAGAGAAATAAAAATAAAGAGCTGCCAGCCAGGGAGGGATATGCTTATGGACGCGAACAACACACGGCGTGATGAGCGGAAAGGGCAAGAAAACACTCTTTGCATCTCATCTCATCTCATAATTACACATTTCCAACGTCATTTTCCTGTCCTCCAATCCAACCCCATTATTTTTTTTTCTCTCCGAAAGGTCAATAAAGTTATTAATAATTAATATATACTTACATGTAACTTGTGAGAAACACACCACCTGGTAAGGGAATAATACCACGAATGCCTTTAAAAAATGGATCCGGGTAACATGGTTCCTCCAGCCAAAAGAGAGACATGAAGATAGCTGGCTATCTCCGAAAAATGAGTTTATGACCAATTTCGTCTCTGAAATTGGCGAAAAATTCAATTTGGTCCCTGACTTTTTCGATATTCCAAAATAATCTCTCATTTTTGTAAATTGCTCGCTTAGTTTAGTCCGTTATGTGTCTGTTAAAATTATTCAACAACGTCCATGTAATTTGGTATTTCAGGGACCAATTTGACACTAAGTGATAAATTATAGGGACGGTGTGGAATAATTTTAATGCACACAAACGACTAAGCGGAAGTTCGGCATTTAATTTGCAAAAATAAGGGACTATTTTAGAATATCAAAAAAGTCAGGGACCAAATTGAATTTTTTGCCAATTTCAAGGACGAAATTGGTCATAAACTCCCAGAAAAATGGTTGGCAACGCCTTTTCTTGCCTTTCGATATAGTTGGCGCCTGATAATTATATGAAAATCTAATTTGCTTATAAAAGAAAATATGAAAATCTAATTTGTAATAAAACTGATAGGCATCATGTATAATTTCTCATGTGCCGATAAATGTTATGAAAAAGAAGGAATAAAAAATCCACCTATTAGTGCCATATAAAGCAATTGAATTTGACACATTGGCTCCTTGTGCTTGTAAAATTTAAAATATGGTGAGCGCCGCTAGACCTAGACTGTATAGTTAAGGAGGAGATCTGATTTAGTCAAGGAGGAGATTTGATTTAATCAATGACCAAATCAGAGTTGCTAATATCTTGGGATCACAGCTATTATTATGTTAGGAAATAATTGTGATTGATTGTATAGTTATACCCTACTGAATTATAGCTGATACTAAGGCAGCTATAATTGGAAATAATGCACTAACAGTGCCCAATGTCTATGCCTGTACGTGTATATATATTTGTGTAAGAATCAATGGAATAATTATCCTTTCACCATTTTCTCTCTTGGTATCAGAAGCTTCAGGTTACACCATGACTACCTCTGATTCTGCTACCCTACAAAAGGCCATTTCCACTTTCTGCTCTGTCAAGTTGGACAGAGAAAACTATCGCTTATGGAAGTCCCTAGTGCTGCCATTCTTTGAAGGGTCACAAAATTGATGGTTACATCCTAGGCACAAAGAAATGTCTCAAGAATTCATCACGTAAGAAAACAAAGAAGAAGCCCAATCCAAATTTGCGAATGGATCTCAATCGACCAACTCTTACTTGGTTGGTTACTCAACTCCATGACTCAAGAAATTGCAACCGAGTTGCTTCATTTTGAGTCCTCAAAACAACTCTGGGAAGAAGCTCAGAATCTGGCTGGTGTGCATAATAGATCCAAAATTACCTTCCTCAAAACTGAGTTCCACAGAACCAGAAAAGGAGGACTGAAGATGCAAGACTACCTCAACAAAATGAAGAGTCTAGCAGACAACCTAGCACTTGCAGGAAGTACAGTTCCAACACTAGATCTGATCACTCAAACACTTTCAGGTCTGGACAATGAATACAATCCAATTGTAGTGAGTTTGTCTGACAAAGAGTAACTCACTTGGGTGGAGATGCAAGCACAACTTCTTACTTTTGAAAGCAGACTGGAGCAGATCAGCAGTCTGTCCAATTTAACTCTGAATCCCTCAGCTAACATAGCGACTAGAGGAGACTTCAGAGGTAGCAGAAATAGTGCTCGAGGAGGATGGCGAGGAGCAGGCCCGAGAGCTCCAAGAGGAGGAAGAGGACGTGAAAGGTTCTCTAGAGACAGGATTATTTGCCAAGTTTGCTGCAAACCTGGTCATGCTGCCTCTAATTGCTACTACAGGTTTGACAAAAACTACATGGGTCAACAATCAGATGAAGTGAAGTCAGAAAGGAGTGGAAATCACAACTATAAAGCCTATATAGCTTCACCCAGTACACTACAGGATCCAGATTGGTATTTCGATAGTGGGGCCAGCAATCATGTTACACATGATTCTAACAAACTTCAAGAATTCAATGAGCTTGATGGTAAGGATCACTTGACTGTTGGTAATGGTGCAAGTCTCAAAATTTATGCCTCTGGTAATACTTCTATTAGTACTTCTCCAAAACCTTTGAATCTTAAAGATGTTTTATATGTGCCCAAAATTACAAAAAATCTGTTAAGTGTATCTCGGTTGACCTCAGATAACAACACCTATGTCGAGTTTCATGATTCTTCTTGTTTTGTGAAGGACAAGTTAACAGGGAAGGTTCTATTGGAAGGGAGAATTAAAGATGGACTCTATCAACTACCTGGTATTTCAACTTTAGCAAATAAAGACCACTATGCTTTTCTTTCAATAAAGGAGACTTGGCACAGGAGGCTTGGGCACCCTAACAACAGGGTATTAAGTGAAGTTTTGAAGAATTGCAATGTAAAGGTTTCTGAACATGAAGAATTAGAATTCTGTGAGGCTTGTCAGTTTGGAAAGGCTCACAATTTACCTTTCAAAAATTCTGATTCACATGCTTTGGAGCCCCTAGATTTAATACATTCTGATGTGTGGGGACCAGCACCACTAAATTCTGTTTCTGGTTTCAAATATTATGTGCATTTCATTGATGATTTTAGTAGATTCACATGGATTTATCCTCTAAAGCAAAAGTCTGAAGTGCTACAAGTCTTTATTCAATTCAAAAACCTTGTGGAAAATCAGTTTAATAAAAAGATCAAAACCTTACAATGTGATGGAGGTGGAGAATTTAAGGCCTTGACTAAACTCACACAAGAAGCTGGAATTCAGTTAAGAATGTCCTGTCCATATACATCAGCTCAAAATGGAAGAGCCGAGAGAAAACACAGGCATGTTGTAGAACTAGGCCTAACACTCTTAGCACAAGCCAAAATGCCCTTACACTACTGGTGGGAAGGTTTTTCAACTGCAGTCTACCTTATAAATCGATTGCCAAGTCATGTTCTAGATAACAAAGCACCATATCAGCAGCTACTTCACAAAGAACCAGATTATAAAGCCATGAAAGCCTTTGGCTGTGCTTGCTACCCATGTCTGAGGCCCTACAATCAACACAAACTGCAGTTTCACACTACTAGGTGTGTTTTCCTTGGATATAGCAGCTCACATAAAGGGTATAAGTGCTTGAGCTCAACAGGAAGAATATTTATTTCTCGCCATGTGGTATTCAATGAACAACACTTTCCCTTCCATGATGGATTCCTCAACACCAAAAGGCCTACTGAAATTATTTCTAATGCTGCAAGTTTCTTATATCCTATCTCTACTGCAGGTCTTGAAGTAGATGGTGAAACACCAAATGACACAGAAAATACTGCAAGGCTTGATAATGGTGAAACTACTCCCAGCACCAACTCCTCAATTGGGCAGCACAACACTGACACATCAAATGACAGAGGCAGTAGCAGCAACTCAAGTGATCCTTGCAGCAATGAAGGTAACAGAACCAGTTCTGACCTGAGAATGCACAACATCAGTTCCGAACCAGCAGACACAGCAGAAAGCACCAGTTCAGAACCAGAAGGCATAACAGAAGCCACTAATCAACACCAAATGGTGACCAGGAGCAAGGCTGGAATTCTCAAACCCAGGCACCCCTATATAGGAACTGCTGAAAGGAAAAGAGAAGAACAAGAACCTGAGACTACAAAGGAAGCACTTGAAAGACCAGAATGGAAGGCAGCCATGTTATCAGAATTCAAGGCATTGATGTCAAACAACACCTGGTCCTTGGTACCCTACCAAGGACAGAAAAATGTTATAGACTCTAAATGGGTCTTTAAAATGAAGTATAAGGCTAATGGTACAATAGAAAGGAGAAAGGCAAGGTTGGTGGCTAAAGGATTTCAACAAGCACCAGGACTTGATTATGATGAAACCTTTAGTCCAGTTGTTAAGGCAAGCACAATCAGGATTATGTTGTCAATTGCGGTGCACTACAATTGGGAAATTAAACAGATGGACGTAAACAATGCCTTCTTGAATGGGGAGCTTAAGGAAACCGTATTTATGAGGCAGCCAGAAGGTTTTAAAGATCCTAAAAGACCCCACCATGTGTGCAAGCTGACCAAAGCAATATATGGCTTAAAGCAAGCTCCAAAGTCATGGTATGACAAGCTGCGGGCTGCCTTGCTTGATTGGGGCTTCAAGAACACAAAGAGTGATTCTTCCCTATTTATCCTTATGAGTAAGAATCATATCACATTCTTGTTAATTTATGTTGATGACATTATTATTACTGGCAGCAATAGTAGTTTTATAAGCTCATTCATAAAACAATTGAATGTCAAGTTTGCCTTGAAAGACCTTGGAAGCTTACATTATTTCCTTGGGGTTGAGGTGTGTAGAGATGCAAGTGGGATCTATCTCAAACAAACTAAGTATATCTCAGACCTTCTAAAAAGGTTCAACATGGAGAGTGCTTCCTCTTGTCCAACACCTATGGTGACTGGCAAAAACATTGTAGCACATGGAGAACTCATGAAAAATCCTACAGACTATAGAAGAGCAATTGGTGCACTACAATATTTAACAAACACAAGGCCAGATATTTCATACTCTGTGAATCGACTTAGTCAGTATATGTAGGCTCCAAATACCTTTACATTGGCAATATATAAAACGCATATTCAGATACTTGAGAGGAACAATTGATTATGGCCTTCACATAAAGCCTTCAGCAGACCTTGATATTTCAGGTTTCTCTGATGCCGATTAGGCCACTAATTTAGATGATAGAAAGTCTGTAGCTGGCCAATGTGTGTTCCTAGGAGAAAGTTTGGTGAGTTGGTCCTCCAAGAAGCAGAGAGCAGTCTCGAGATCAAGCACAGAGTCAGAGTATCGAGCATTGGCTAATCTTGCAGCAGAAGTAACTTGGATAAGATCATTCTGCAGAAATTGAGTCGCCTATACCAAGAACACCGACTCTATGGTGTCACAACGTCAGTGCCAAACCCTTAGCCTCCAATCCAGTCCATCACTCAAGATCTAAACACATTGAAGTGGATGTGCATTACATAAGAGATCAGGTGCTACACAACAAGGTAATTGTTTCCTATGTTCCAACTTCAGATCAAACAGCAGATTGTCTCACCAAAGCCTTGACCCAGACAAGATTCAATCAACTAAGGGACAAGCTAGGCGTGGTCAGACCACCCTCCAGCTTGAGGGGGACAGTTAAGGAGGAGATCTGATTTAGTCAAGGAGGAGATTTGATTTAGTCAATGACCAAATCAGAGTTGCTAATATCTTGGGATCACAGCTATTATTATGTTAGGAAATAATTGTGATTGATTGTATAGTTATACCCTGCTGAATTATAGTTGATACTAAGGCAGATATAATTGGAAATAATGCACTAACAGTGCCCAATGTCTATGCCTGTACGTGTATATATATTTGTGTAAGAATCAATGGAATAATTATCCTTTCACCATTTTCTCTCTCGCTAGACCTAGACTGCGTAGGTGTTTTTGGTTCACATTGAAGTACATGACATGGAGAACAACATAGTACAAGCTTTCTCGTCACTAGACAATTCATTGTCTTGTATATTGTTTGATGGACAATAGACAACACAAATAAAGTAATATAAAATTTACAACAATACTCATTGTAATATATATATATATATATATATATATATATATATATATGGTATTATTATATAAGGTTATACACACACACACATATAGCCACTCCGATGACAAAGTTAGGTCGTATTCAATATAGTGGAGTCCTTAGGGTATTGAAGTTACTTCATGTTTATGTGTAGGTCTCCTTATATAGTTGCTAAATGGGCCTAATAGTGGGCCTCATGTTTGGGCCTGGAGGGATGAATAATCTAGGGAAGGCCGACTGATCAAAATACAAAGACCCCGGGAGTGAATACTCACCTTTCTATTAGG
Organism: Calophaca sinica; assembly: GCA_037113605.1. Taxonomy (NCBI): domain Eukaryota; kingdom Viridiplantae; phylum Streptophyta; class Magnoliopsida; order Fabales; family Fabaceae; genus Calophaca; species Calophaca sinica. Next base: position 116,660,427 of record CM073731.1, read on the forward strand.
TCAGTCATATGCTTATCTTTCAACTGTCAGCCTAAATCTAGTGTCCAGTCATATATTGAGTCCTTCAGCCCCTCAGCCGGTCGGCCCAACACGGTACATAGTCCTTCGAACATCGAGCCTATAAGGCGAAAGCGCTCCATCTACTAAGTCGGTCGACCCGACACGGTATACTATATATTATACACACACACACACACTTACTAAACAGTATGTTTAACAATAATATATAATAAATAGTAGATGCAATATAATATTATACATATTATATGGTTGTCTCTCTACTTTCTGGCTGCCAGGAGGCCGCTCCCATCCCCATCACCATAGCGCTGCTCACGGCCAACCTCTACTCTTGTCTCTCTTATTCTTTCACCTCCCTTCATTCCCCCTCTCTGTTTTCCCCTCAGACATACTGCAACATAGGGCTCTCATTGCCACCCACGTCATTTTGGGTTTAGGGTAGCTTGAGTCCCCCTCTACCACTTCGATAAAAACATGTTCTCTCCTCTCATTACGGGTGAAAATAGGCCAAGCCTCAACCTATATCAAGCTCAGGTCAGACCATGCTGAATTTTAAATAGACAATGCTAAAACTTTTTGAAAAGCCTATTTAGCTAAAAAAGTCAGGTTTTAGGCAATCTAAAAAAGACTTCTAGACCTAACAGGCCGACCTATTTAAATAAATATAAATAATTTAACATATTTTGTATTGTTACTACTATAAAAAGAATTTTTATAACGTGTTAAAATTATATATTTATTTACACTTCTAAATATTTGAGCATATTGACCTACATAAAATATTTGAATAAACAAGACAGTCTTAATCTTCAAAAACTTATTCTAGCCTAGTTTCTTCTCACTCTTATATTTCATGCTCTCGAGTAGTAGTGACTTAGTTTTTTATAATTTATAGTTATCATGCATAAAATTTATCCTTATTAGCCTACGAATCCTTTAACTTATTTAGACATTAGTTAGATGGCAGGCCTTTAAGCAGGTTAACAGACCAGATCAGACTTTCTAACAAGTCAGGACAAGCCTAAAAAAAAGTTTATGACAGGTAACATGCCAGAATTAAGTCTTGCAAAGTCTAGCTCAGTCTAACCTACTTTCACCCTTACATCTCATTTGTTTTTTTTTTCTTCTGGGGATTCAACTGGCTGGGGGTGCACATTTGAGAACGAAAGAGTAATAAAAAGGGATTGGGGTTTTATCTCAATTAGGGTTTTTTGATTCGGATTTGGGAAATAGGGTTTAGTTTAAGGATTAATTAGTGGATTGGAATAAAAATTGGGTTTTAGAGTTAATTTATTTGCCTTTAATTATATTAAACATGTTAACCAATAAAAAGTAATAAAAAGATGACTCAATTGCCATGTGGATGCCACATCATTTAGGGCCTATTTGTTTTAGATTCTGGGCAGGTCAGAATCAATTCTGGGAGCAAAAACAAGACCAATATAATTGAAAATCACTATTCTTGTGTTTGGGTGATAAAATCTCGATGGATAAAATTGATTCTAGGGTGGGTAGAATTGATTCTGATGAAAGCAAGAAATTCTTAGCTTTTGCATTGAATAAAATCAAGGCTAAAATACCTTTTTGTCCCTTAACTTACTTTTGAGGTGCAAATCGGTCCTATAACTTTTAAAAGTGTCAATTTCGGTCCTATAACTTTTAAAAGTGTCAATTTGATCCTTTAATTGAACAAATTTAACTCAAGTTAGTCATTTCTGTCAGTTGGACACTAACAGTGTTAACCTTGGCCAATGTGGCGCAAATGTGGCAAAACATACTATCTGATGTGGATACACATATTATATTTTAAAGCCACGTGGACTAAAACCCTTCTTCTCTATCTTCTCTTTCTCTACCTTCCCCACTTCTCCATGAATGCTCCATCTCCCTACCAACACCCCCTTCCTATCGTCCTCATCCGACCATCCCCTGACAGTAGAACATGGAGCAACACACAATAGAGAAGGGGAATACAAGGCAAAAAATGGGAGAGCAACTCAGTACCAATGCTATCATCCCATCTCCGTATCTCACTACACATCTCATGCTGCTCACCCAACCATTTGCATTGCTTTTCCATGTTCACCATTCACTCTCAAAATGCCATCTTCTCTCTCTCCCTAATTTAACACCATCACCTGCAAAATAAGAAGGAGAATCAAGATCCCCTTAGCATCCAAACAACATGGCCATAACTCCATTCACCACAAATCACAATCACCCAAGCTTGATATACCCATTCAACCACAACAACACTCACACCATTGTAAAACCCTATTCCCATTTTCACCATTACCTCCAATCCACCTCTCATCTTCCCCCCCCCCCCACTTTCCCTATTCCAAAACAAAAGAATTAGAATAAGAACAACACCCCGAATTTGGGATAAAGGGGCCCAGAAATTTCAGAATTCGGGGTTCCATTTTGATGATGTTAATTAGTTTATGTTTAATTTGGTTTTAATATATTTATTATTAATTAACTAGTTCTGATTTTAATTATATATATGGCTAAAAAAGTCAACAAATTTCCCTGTCAGCTCCATGTAGGAACTGAGCCACATATGACACTTTTAACAGAGTTGGATTGAAAGGACTAAAGGACTAAATTGACGCTTTTAAATATTGTGGGACCAACTTGCACCTCAAAAATAAATTAAGGGACTAAACATGTATCTTAGCCTAAAATCAATTATGAGTGTGGACCCACAAAATTCTATATATTTACACATCAAAAGTGATTCTACTTTTATCTTCCAAACGAAATCAATTCTTCTGAACTCACTTTTAAAATATCATTACTAAACACAAATCAATTTTTTTATACTCAATTTTTTTTAAATCAATTCTTCATAATCAATTTTATCACGATCTAAAATAAACGAACCCTTAAAAGGTCAACGTGGCAAGTGGTGATAGTGAATTCTGTCTATCAGTAAAATAGTAACATCGAGGACCAATTCTGAAAATAGCAAATAAGGGGGACTGAACATCGAAGAAAATTTAGGGACTAAAGTTGAAAAAAAAAGTATTTTGTACAAACTAAAAACATGTTTAACCCTTAATTTAATTGAGTTTAATTTATATGCACTGATAGTATGAAAACGTTTTATATCATCGTCAAATCGTATCTCACCATGTAGATGTTTGTTGAGATATTTTAAGAAATGATATAACAAAGTAACACAATGGTGAGATATATTTGGATGACGGTGTAAAACTTTTTTACACTGTCAGTGCATATAAATTAAACTCTAATTTATTTGTATTAATTTTTTATTACAAAATTAATTTTCTTCTTAAAATTTAAATATAATTTGAATTTTATTATACTTTTTTAAATTTTATTATCCTCTCGTTTTATTTCTCTCTCTCTCTCTCTCTGGGTCTTTATCTCCCTGAGTGAGTCAGATGGTGAGTAGTACTGTTTCCCCCCTTTCTACACTGTGGTGGCTTGCTGTCTGGTTTCACCGTGTATCAGTCGATGTTGTTCTCTGGCGACGCCTGGCATTGTTTGTGTAGATATCAGTGGGCTTAGATTGGTGCAGTCTTAGATTCAATTTCAATAATCAGTTGTTCAAAGTTAATTGGAGGCTCCCGAAGTCAACCTATGGCTCCATGAAGCAGTGAAAGGGGGGAATTCCAATCAAGAAAGTGCTGAATAAAAATCTCTAATTATATTTGATGAGGAGGATGTGCAAGAAGGCCTAGAAACCTCCAAAAATAACAACGTTGGGAAACTGTTAACAGAGAAGCCAATTCACAAAAATTCTCTTCAAAGTGCTCTATCCAACATTTATTGTAACCCAGAGAGGTTCAAAACAGAGGAAAAAGATGGTAAACTATCACTTTTTTATGTAAGAAATTCATGGGTTTTAAAAAATTCATGGCATATAGTTAAGGAATGGGATAGGGAAATTGACCCTTGGGAGATGGCTTTTAGTAAAGTACCCACAAGGGTACAGCTTAAGGGATTACTAGTACATTGTAGAACCAGATTAATGGGAAGCATGTCACAGCCTCACATCGGGCTAGCACCGACTGCCGCTTTATATAAATGGGTAGACCACTCCTCACAAGCCGGTTTTGGACCATTCGGATGTCTGACTCACATGGTATCGAGCCACGCTCGCCTTGGTGCGGATAGTGCCGCTAGCCCTCGCTTGTGGTGATGAGCCCAGGCTCGAGGGGGCGTGTTGCGAGTCCCACATCGGGTGGTTAACGAGTCTGACCGTTGTTTATATAGCTAAGGGTGTTCACAAACCGATCCAATCCAATTCAAACCGCAGCCACCGAACCGAATTAACCGCAAACCGAAAAAACCGAAAACCGCAAGAAACCGAAATTTTGGATTGGATTGGATCGGTTTTCGGATCCTTCTAATGGAACCAATCCAATCCAAACCGATCCAAAGTATTATTACATAACATAATATTATACTCATAATTACCTTATTTTTAATATATTTTCTCACACATTATAAAATTTAATTTTTTAAACTAATTATGTATATTTTTATATAATATAGAATATTTTACTTTTTTAATATACATTTTTTTGGGTACATTTTTAAGCTTACAAATAAATTATTTATTCTTATTTTTATAATTTTAAACATATTTTTCTTAATTTGTGGATCTACTCCTCTCTTTCCCATTTTATAATTCACTTTCACATTAATACAATAATGCGTGATATATCAACACAGAAAAATAATGTGTGATATGGTCGTACCGCAAGCATTCCTGAGGCCAACGATTCCTTTTGATTATTTCATAGTTTCATTTATAAGAAGAAAAAAAAAGCTGGGTCGTTATTGCCCTACTGTTGGCTACTGTAATACTATTAGTTTAATGTTATGAAATGTAAGTTATCGTTATTGTCGTAATTTAGTCATTTGGAAAAATATAAACTAGGAGATTAGATTATAAATAAGAAACCGAAATCCAATCCAATCCAAACCGAAGTAAATCGGATCGGATCGGATCGGATTTAATTTTAAAACCAAACCGATTGGATGATTGGAGTAAAAACCGAAAGGATTGGATCGGATGGTTTTTCCCCATAAAACCGATCCAATCCAATCCGCGAACACCCTTATAATATAGTTGGGTAGACCACCCCCTCACAAGCCGGTTTTGAGGGGACATTTCTAGAAAAAAGTCTTATCCCATTTTATAAGTCATTTCTCAAATAACTAGATGGATTAATTATTTCTTTACAAAAATACCCTTAATTAATAGGTAACCATTTCTCTCTCTTAAGAGTCTTAGAAAAAAGAGTCATAATAATTGAAGGGTGATTTTGAAAAAACAATACACATTGTTGACAAATTTAATACACTAACTATTTTTCTTAATTTGTATGATTTGGTCAAAATGGTATTATATATAGGGACAGAGGTAGTAGATTTTGACATATATGAATTCCCAGAGAAAAAATACATAAACAAAGTTAAGCTCCGGACATCGCTAATCCTTTAAAGGTTGGGGCCAATGTAGGTAGTGTTGGTGAATTTGTTGGTGGGATACTGAAACTAAGAACTACAAACAAACAATAAAATACAAAGATAATGTGAAGATGACAGTGCTCGAGAAAATGTTGTAACAACTAGAAGAAGGAAGATGAAAGCGCAGAAAAACTCCAAAGTATGTACGAAACACTAAGCTTTAGTTTCGATTTGCCCTCACCAATTACTCTAGATTGGATGCAATAGGTAAACCAACAAATTCCCTTCATGATAATATGGAGTTCCTTGAATTGGCTTGCATTTCCAATTCAAGCTTATCTCCAATGGTAGATGACAGAAGAATAATTCCTATACTTCCCGTTGCGCATAAGAGATGAAAGAATGATTTGGAATGGTCTGAATAATGATGAACTTTGTGTGTTTTTCTGCATGAAAAGTAGTTCATATATAGACAATCATGTGCCTCTTGGTGAAAAGAAACAACCCCTCATGGGTAGTCATAATCTATTATGAATTGACTCAACCATCCATGAATGAATGCATCACTTCATTTTAGATGAATACATTCAAATATTCTTGGAATAATATAACCATTAGTGAAAGCCACAAAGAGATACACCCTTTGGAACATGAAAAATCGTGTTTCTGAATAATTTTGCAGACATGAGACATCAACACCTAAGCGCTAGATTTGGGTGCCTAGGCTCCTATGCTCGAATTCAGTTATGTAACGTCAGTGCCTAGGCACTGGACTTGGGCGCTTAGGCACTAGCTAATGCACCCATGACCATTCAGACATTGGGCGCCTAGGCGCAGGCCTCAACATTCCTTCATATTTTGTCTTTCACTTTTGGTGTTCTTGGATTCCTATTATTTTGGAAATCCTTGAAAGGCAGTAAACAAGTTGGGGTGTTTTGGGTAGACTTCAAGTATGAAAAATAACCCCAAAGTTGTTTTTTTTTCTATGGGATGATGCGTTCACCCTTACGAGGTAGAGGCAGTGGCACCCTGTCCCGGTTGCCTGCCTGAGACGACGCGTTCACCCTTACGAACAAACATCTGCTGTCCCAGAAAATAGTGTCTCCCTATCTCCCACCAATCAAAGATTGAGGATATGCATATGTGTTAATAAATTATGATTTTATTTTATTATGTGGCAAATTGTCATTGGTGGGGGGACAGAGAATGCGACAGGATAGTGAGACAGAAGATTTTCATCCCCCCCTTACGGGGCTGCGAGGAAAATGTAAATTCCTTAGAAAACCCTAACAAGCAGTTGTTCAGACAAGGTGTCTCAAAGATTAAAGTAAGGTAAAATTTAATGCATAACAACAATAATAAGAAAAAGACTTAATGTCATTCAAATACAAAAAACCTGAAACGGGTTACAAATGTTCAAGTCATAAAGCAAAAAGAAGGAAATACAAGTTAAAATCAGCATCCCGGTCCTTCAAGCTTTACTCGAGCTAGTGTCCTCTTCAATGGTAACCACCTCAGACTCTTTCTTATCGTCTACCTAAGCCTGTATATCAAATACTACCTAGGCAATAACCCGATTAGCATTATCCACATACATATGTCTGCCTCGGGAGCGACATCTTGAACAGTCGTGAAATCGTATCCAACCACTAGTATGGAGGGGATCCCTTAGTGTGTTCTGAGGGGATAGACGATGTTGAGAAGCCTCTGCGTAGACGTCCTATAATTGCCGGCTATAGGCGTCTTAGGCAGGGATTGATCCAGGAATTTTATGTTGTGGGGGCGATATGTATATTTATACTATTAAAAATATAATATATCTTTTGGTTGAAATTATATATATAAATATAAGTATAAATTTTAGTTTAAAAATAACATATTCCAATGGGATGCATCAATCATAATATATTAGTACAAAACCTGGTTTAGTGGACAGATTTTTTTTTAAAAAAAGTCTGTGACATTGTTCAATCCTAACGGGAAGCACCTTTTTACAAGGTACTACATTTTCTAAAAGCAAAAAAATCGTGAATAGCTACTGGTCATAAATATAAATAATTTTAAAAAAGAAAAATGTGAGTGAGCTGAGTGTGTGATAGTGTGCGTGAAGCTACTGGCTAATAAAGAGCCTATATTACACTTATACACGTAAGATCAGTGGTAACTGGTAACGATTATATATGTATCCATGCAAATATATTTGACAAACATTTAGATTATAGTGGGGGCATTTGCCCCCAAACCAATACACGTAGATCCGTCCTTGGTCTTAATTTTAAAAAAGAAATATGTGAGTGAGCTGAGTGTGTGATATTGTGTAAAGCTACTGGCTAATAAAGAGCCTATATTACACTTACACATGTAAGATTAGTGACAGCTGGCAACGATTATATATTTATCCATGCAAATATATTTGACAAACATTTAAATTATAGTGGGGGCATTTGCCCCCAAACCAATACACGTAGATCCATCCTTGGTATCAGGTAATTAGTTTGGCATTTCTTCTGGTGAGTTGTATTTTATTCTAAGTACCGGTATCTTTGGGAGCGCAATTGTGTTCTTATTTTGGTGTATTTTTTACTATTGTGTTTGCATCTTTTTGGATCATGATTGGCGTTAGTTTCATTTGCCTGTATTTTTGGTTTGTTATGCGAACAACCAAATTTCGTCTTATTGTCAAAAAAAAAAAAATTCGTCTTGAGTGATTTGGAGTTATATTAATCGTGGGTGTTATCATTTCACTACGAGTTTCATTTACTACTTTACTTTTGGAATTTTAAATTGTTTTAAAAGAAAATTTTTACAGAACTTCTTTGCTAAATGCCAATTCATAAGCAACCATCATTTAATTATTTTTCACATTTGAGTTAGAGACGTAGTAGCGTAGTATCGATAGGGTGTTACAATACTACTTTTCACTTTTAGTACATGCAAATTATTTTTTTTAGCCCTAAAACATAGGATTTTTTTTTTACTTCTGGTTAAATTGTTTGTTTTAGTTCTTGTAATATTTGTTCATGTTGAAATTAGCTCATATAATATATGGACCATATTGATGTTAGACCCTATAATCTGGACCATATAAAGACTAAAATCAATATGGTCCACGTGTTAAATCGGCTATCCAACATGAACATATATTACTATGACTAAAACAAACAATAAAGACTAAAAGCAAAAAATACTATATTTTTTTAGAACTAAAAATAAATAATTTTTTTACACTAGAAACAAAAAATGGTATATTTGTAGGCCAAAAAATACATTTAAGTCAAATATTTTTAACATGCTATTTTTATTATTTTTATTTTTAAATTTATTTTATGTGAATCTTATAAATAAAATAATAAAAAATAAGATAAAAAAGTGTTGTCAAATATAGGGTCCGTTTGATTTGCAGAAAATCAAGGGACTGAACATCACAAAACCAAATGTTCCATATTTGATTAAAAAGGTGGTCAGAAGATTGGACAAAAAGGAAGACAATGAACAGCATAAAAATCCAATTTTTTGTCCCCAATAAACTATGGGACAAAAGGTTGTCCAATGGACAAACTACCAAAAAGACAATACTATCATTTCCTAATTAAAAACTATGCTCTCTCTCTCTCTCTCTCTCTCTCTCTCTATATATATATATATATATATATATATATATATATAAATTAAATGTTTTGTTCCGATTATAACAACGTTAGCGATAAAAAACGAAAAAGCATAAGCATACAGCATAAAAAGCAAAACGAAAACGCATACTTTGTACTATATATATATTTGTTTCAAAAAATATAATTAATATATATCATATAAGAAGGTGATCTGATGACCAAAATTACTACTTGCGCAGATGATTTGGAGGTGTGGGGAAAGACAATTCATAATCGTTTCAAGGATGATATCAACTCTTGCAGGAAGGAGTTAGAAGAATTACGTGGTAATGTTACAGCGGATGATATAGATCACTTCAATGGCTTGCGAAATAAATTGACTTCCTTATTGGTCTAGGAGGATAAATTTTGGCGTCAACGGGCTAAAATTTATTGGTATCATGAAGGTTATCTAAACTCCAGATTTTTTCATGCTGCAGCTTCGTCCAGAAGAAAAGCGAATCGAATTGTTACGTTGCAAGATGAACGGGGGATGATTGTTGAATCGCGTGAAGATTTGCAAAGGGTGGCCCGTTCATATTTTACTGCTTTGTTTCAGCAAAGAGCTACGGCCCCGTAATCCAGTACTTACCGCACTTGGGCCTGCTCGCATTACGCAGGATGATAATAACATGTTGACATGCCTATTTATGATAGATGAATTCCGTGAAACGCTTTTCCAAATGAAGCCAGATAAATGTGTTGGGCCTGACGGGCTAAATCCAGCATTTTTCAAAGATTCTGGACACTGTGTGGTCAAGATATATTTGATGCTTGTTGCTTTTGGTTGGATTCGGGTATATTACCGGATCAAATTAATGAAACAAATATTTCCTTAATTCCAAAATGTGATAATCCATCTTCAATAAGAGATTGGAGGTCCATATCTCTATGTAATGTGATCTACAAGGTGTTGTCTAAGGTCCTAGCCAACAGATTGAAGCGTGTTCTCCATAAGTGCATATCAGATAATCAATCAGCCTTTGTCCCAGGTAGATCTATTCTTGATAATGCTTTGGTTGCAATAGAAGTGGTGCATTATTTGAAAAATAAAACTAAAGGCAAATTGGGTGATGTTGCTCTGAAACTTGATATTAGTAAAGCATATGATAGACTTGACTGGGCTCCTTACTATGGGTTTTGATAATAAATGGGTGCATTGGACTATAGGTGTGTTAAGACTGTTCATTATTCAGTTGTGGTTAATCAGGAGCTTGTTGGCCCTATTGAACCAGATAGAGGCCTTCGTCAGGGGGATCCTCTATCGCCTTATTTATTTATTCTTTGTGCCAAGGGCTTTACAGCTTTAATTCATCAAGCTGAAAGATGGGGAGATATCCATGGAACTAGTATATGTAGAAATGCTCCTATAATTAACCATCTACTTTTTGCAGATGATTGTTTTCTTTTTTTCAGGGCCACTGAAAGAGAAGCTCAAGTGATGAAGAATATTCTCAATACTTATGAAGCAGCTTCAGGTCAATCTATTAACTTCCAGAAGGCTGAAATATATTGTAGCAGGAATATCAACCAGGACCTAAGTGGAAGGATTGCTGCAATAATGGAAGTCAATATTTGTCTAGGCACTGGCAAATATTTAGGTCTACCATCTATGATCACTACAAGAAAATTCGGATTTACCGACGGACATATACCGACGGTCAGAGACCGTCGGTTAAACGTTGGATTTTCCGACGGCCAAGCCGTCGGTAAAACAACAAGTCCGTCGGTAAATTTACCGACGGTCAATGCCCGTCGGTAATTTCAAAGATATTTCATTTACGCGCCTATTTTTCAAATACCGACGGCCTTATACCGTCGGTAAGTTAAAAACCCGCTTAATGCCGAGCAGCCATCGACGGCCTAGACCGCTTGCGAAAAAGCCGCTTGCACGCGCGATAATAATCGAGCCAGGCCTTCCCTTTCTCCTCCATCTTCATCCCTCTTCTTTCACTTCCCTCTCTTCCTCCGCCCCACCACTACGCCGCAACCACCACCACGCCCACACCACCACCAGCCGCCACCACCACGACCACTCTATTCTCTCTATTCTCTTTGTTCACATCGTTCTCACTCTTTCTCTCCACCACCACCACCACCACCGCGCCACACCACCACGTCTTAGTCGCCACCACCACCGCTTCCTCTGCCGCCACCACCACCACCGTGTTCCGCTCTCTCTCTGCCTCTCATCTCTCTCTCTATCCACCGCCACCTCCACAGAACACCATCTCGCCGCCACACCTCCACAAAGACCACGCCGTCAGTCGCCACCACCTCCACAAGACTTCCGCGGCCACCTCCACAAAGACCGTGGTCCGCCGCCACCTCCGCCACCACCGTCTCATTCTCTCGCTCTATTCTCGCCCTTCTTTGTTCGTGTTTTTCTTCCAAATCACAAATTGATTTGGTGTTCCTTTTCAATGTTTCAGAACGATTGAAAGTTCTTGAAGTGATTTGAAGGTTTTTGACGTGATTTTGAAGGTTTTGGTGCATCACGGTATTCTTTTGTGGCTTGACCTCCAATTTTGTGTTCTGTGATTTTGGGAACTAAGGTTTGTTTGTATTCCCTGTTGTTGGTATTTGATTTTTGTTTTAGTAGCTTTGCAAGAGTAGTAACTGCGTGAGATTATTAGTTGTTTGATGGTTGTTCTGCATTGTTATTGATTTTGTGGATTGTTAGTTGTTTGGCGGTTGCTCTGCTCTTATTGATTTTGTGGATTGTTAGTTGTTTTAAAAGTTTAGGATACTTATATTATGTCCAAGGTTAAAAGTTTGTCTTAAGCATGCTAATTAGAAGGAAAAAAAAACAATTCTAGTTGGCGCATCTGCTCAGTTAGCATCATGATTTGAAAAAATATTGAAAAAATATTGGAATAAAGTCTTAAATACGCAAACCTATGCCTTTGTTCGCTTTTGTTGTAATTCGATTATTTTCGCTTTATATGCTCATGGTGACCAATGTTGACAACAAGCAGACAATGTCTTTAGATGGAAACCGTGGTCGAGGTAGAGGCTTCCAGGAGGCCGATGATGTCTGCAAGGGAGTATCGGAATAGCTTTGTGACGATTGAGGATCGCGATGCTCGCCATCGTGATCCTCCTATGCCTTCCAGGAGGCCGATGATGTCTGCGAGGAGTATCGAAATAGCTTTGTCATCGTGACTAAGGATCGTGGCCGAGGATCGTGATTTGATGAACCAAAGCATGGTGATCCCGGGAGGCCTGTAGCTACCGGTGATGCTCATCGAGGGACATACATCGCTCAGGTCTCCAATGATGACGATGAGATCTTGGAGTATACTCCATCCACACCGGAGTATTCTCCAATCGGAGAGGATTACACTCCGACCTCACCGGAGTATTCTCCAATCGGAGAGGATTACACTCCGTCCACACCAAAATATTCTCCCACCGTAGCAGATTACACTCCATCGACTCCTTCGGAGGATTCTACCGCCCGATTTTGTCCTGGTGACCCCTCAAGGAGCCGCCACTAGCTAGTCTCTATTTTATATTATGCATGTTATGTACATTAGTATTTGACTGCTTTAACATTTTAATTGGATAAATGTATTAGGATAATATATGATGTATGTCTTTACATTTGTGCTTTTCTATTTAATTTTTGTCTTAAGCCTAAGTTCCAATTATTCCAACATTTCAACGATTGTTCACGAAACCAGGCCGCCACCACCACCACCACCACCACTCTATTATGCTCTATTATATGTTTTACATGAGGAGGTTAAATAGCTTTTGAGAATTCATGATTTGATAAAAATAGTGAAAGCCAAAAAGCTTACTTGGGGGTTTATTTGGAATTATTTTATAACATGATTGTTGTTTGGTTGGCATCCTGCTCATTTTTGTTGATTGCTATTTGGTAGCTTGTTAGTTAAAATTTTCTATGTTTTTTCTGTATTTTTAGTTCGAGGCCACGACATTGCTCCGAGACTGCCACTCACATCGAAGGACGTGGACACTCTCTTGTTCTGAGAATTAGGTATGCACTCTAACGAAATGTCGGTTGACTCATTGGGTGGAAAAGGGTTGGTGTTGACCCCACACCGACATATTTATTTGATTTGCTTCATAGTTCTCTCCAGAGAGAGAATTTTGAGGTGATGTGTGTTTTGGCTAACAAAGGATGTTTTATGTTGAAGTGATGTATAGTTGTCGTAGTTTTCGAACAAGATATCAATCCACATTGAAATTGATTTTCGATTCAAAATTGAATTCAATTGAAGAGTAACTCTATTTTTTTTTAAAAAACATTTTTTTTTTAAAAACAGTAGTAGTTCTAGTGGTCGACTCGCTTTTTTTAAAAAAAAAATTCATTATTAACAAAAGGTACCGGAATAAGAAAGGATAACGCAGATAAAATACGAGCTTGTTTTATAGCAATCGTAATTCGTTGTTGTTTTAAGGTCAATCTATTCACGCGTCTAGATAATATTTTTGACGAATTCGAGGGGTCCCGTTGAGTTCTTCATAATCATAATATTTTGGATTCGTATAAATGACTCAATAGATCACCTTTTCCTATGTTTCAAAAAATCCCATTTCATTTTTTTTAATGATGTTTTTGAAAAATGAACTTCATTAATTGATTCAAAACCCCTCTTTCTGGATAATATATGTCGATACTTTTTCTTTTAAGTTGAAAGAAAAGTAAAAGAGAGAAAGAATCACTCGATTTACTTCTCTCCACAGAGGAAATTTTGTTTGATGTATATTTTATGTTAGAGTAAGGTAGCATGTAGATTATTCATTTAGCAAGCAACACATAAACTCAATTTCAGTAAGTGAATCTCTGATCCTATGTTCATGCTACGTCTCGCTATACTTATAGAAACCAATTTATATTGAGATAGTAACCATATTAATCTCCAAAATATTTACAGATTATAACTATATACTATCTGTAAATACAAACAACGTTTATTAAACTAAAAATTTAACATATGAAAGACATATTATTACACAAAGACATGAATTTGCCGAGGAAATTGATTCCCAAATTAATCGTATCAGTCACTAATTATAAACTATTAAAATCCTATATTTGATGAATTTAATTATGTGAAGATCTTATTTTTAAAAAAATAATAAAGTAACCAATTTTATGTTGTTTAGAGATACCATCATTGCCTTGATTAATGTAGTAGATTACGGTGCTAGGCTAGTTTTTAGCTGCAGAAGCAGAAAATGATTGTTTTTGGCCAATTAATGGATTAGGATGTATGGTAGATGTGACCATATAGGAGCTCTAATTGCATGGCATATACCAAGCCAAACCACTATGAAAACAAAAATTGTTAAAAGGATTTATGCTTCCCTTGCCACTTCTGCTTGTTTAATTCTATCCTTTAAGAGGATGTCAACTTTCAACATGTTACTTTTTAATTATTGATGAAATGGATGTTTGATTGTTGTTATTAGTATCGGAGAAAAGCCTTAGCTTCCCGTTTGAGGTTCAATATATTATTGAGTGTGTGTACTCTTTTAGATACCACGTGTTCATTGAATATTGAACCTTGAATTGTCCAAGTCGGACAGTTTGGGAAAAAACTTTTTCTTTACTTGTATAATAGTTGTTGCTTGATTCTCGTATCTTGATATTTGATGAAATTTCGGTTAGATTCATTTCCTTTTGTTCTCTGGGTGCATACTTGATTGCCTTGTTCCTAACTGCGATCATTTTGTGTACTCAGAGACCAATGGGAAATGCTGCCGAAATTTTGTCAAGTATAAGATATGAGAATTACGGAATGACTATTATACGAGTTCTGAAAAAGTTTTTCCTCGAATGGGATAAGTCATACCATTTAAAGAAAGAGAGCGGTTGTAAGAATGTCGTCTTTGAAATTGTCATTTTTTTGACATGCAAAAGATGGAATTTTTTCCTTGAATCGTAGTTGGATGTCACGATAGGTTGTATCAGGGAAGAGGGGTTTGAAACAATCTTTTGCGATGGGATTGATCACTTCGTTCAAGTCGCAATGGCACACGAAGATTTGAAATTAATGGAGGGATTAGGTGTCCGTGCCTTAAATGCGATTGCAGAAAGATCAAGAGCCCAGGAGAGGTCATGCCGCTTTGTAGAGAGTTGGATTTATGCCTAATTACTGGATTTGGACTAGACATGGTGAAGAGTTACCTCGGGTTGGATTAGGGGTTGGCAATAATTGCACAGTGTGCTTCAAGTAATTGCGTAGATCACGGGATATGGTGAGCAGATTGAATTGATGCAAAATATGGTTTGTGATGCCTTGGGGGTCAACGTATCATTCGAGGAGCCACATTATGATGACACAGATGAACTTCCAAATGAGACTGCACAAAGATTTTATAATCTCTTGTTAGAAACAAATAAGCCGTTGTTTGAAGGGTCTGCCAACTCTAAGTTATCAATGTGTGTGAGACTTTTAGCTCTCAAGTCCAACTGTGGTGCTACGGATGTGTGCTTGGATCTCGTAACGAAGATGATGTTGGACTCGTCACCTATCAGAGATGGTTTGCCAAAAAGTTATTACGAGGCTAAAAGCTTAGTGTCCAAATTGGGGTTGGAATCTAAAAGGATTGATTGTTGTGTGAGAGGGTGTATGTTATATTACGACAATGAATTTGGTAAAAACGATAGTGCGCTGGTTGAATGCAAATTCTGTGGTGAGCCAAGGTATATGTCACCAACCTTGTTATTCTGTAGATTTATGGGTGACTCAAAACGGTCGGTGAAAAATAAGGCCAGGGTTGAAGGATCTATTTGTGCAACTTACTTACATCGTGAGACAATTCATTTCTGTTCCCATTATTTTACGAACTTCATGCTGACACCAACAAATAATAGGAATGAAATAGAAATTGAAAGTGAAAGACACCCGCTGGCCTTATCAGTGTTTTGCCTTCCCGGTCGTCATGCTGGAAAGGAGCTGAAGTCCCGGTTAACGGGAGAAGATTGGAAGTCAGACCTGCGTTCACGTGTTGATCAACTGTGCTGAAGTATCACCATATCTTACGTATGTATACTTTTGACCACTTTCAATTTATTTAGTCCACACCTATTCATGATCATTTGTTTGATAATGACTTGTTCAGGGCATTCTTGTTAACTAAGCCCACAAGCGAACAAGACTCTTCTGCCTATATTCATGAATATTTCCCAACGTGGTTTAGGAGCCAGGTATGTATTTTTAGTCCTATTTCAACTATTTGTTGTTTGAAAATACAAAAGATTGTTTGCAAAAAAGAACCCTAAATCACTTGTGCATGTGTATACGCAGGTGTATAGCGAGTCAGAATCGCCCATAATCGAACACTTGAGAAATTTATCTCATGGTCCTAAATCACGTGTAAAAGAATGGCACACGTATTTAAATGCTTGATTTACAAATTTCAAACTCGGTCCAAAAGCAGAGGGGAAAAAATAGTTAACAATGGAGTTTATGTAAAAGGTGCCACAGAGGGAGGTGAAGGCGACTTCTACGGTGTGATTCAACATATATATGAGTGGTGTACAATACTTTAGACTATACTAAAAGAATAGTGCTATTTTATTGTAATTGGTTTGATCCAGTCAAGTAGAGGCACAAGAATGGATCACAAATATATCTTGTTGACATATGCATGGCGAGAAGATACCAAATATTTGATCAGTTTATCATAGCACAACATGTAAGGCAGGTGTATTATGTCCCTTATCCGTCAACTCGGCGGACAAACAAGGTTGGTGTGTTGCAATAAAGACAAAACCAAGGGGTCACATTGAAGCAGATGATCCACAGGAAGAAGTGGCTTATCAAGTGGATGAGATGTCTCATGTCAACGTAGTAAACGAAGTTGAACCCATTTCTCGACTACGTGACGATCCAATCACATATGAAGATGTAAATGGAGATGAGGAATTAAATGAAGAAGTGGCAAAACCATCAAGATCTGAAGACGATGCCGAAGCAGAGTGGGCAGAATGGGCAGAATAAATTTGTTTAACTTTTACAATTAGAGAATTTAATGTCTAACAACATATTTTATTTTGTCGATTATTTTCATATAACTTGTATATTTTTTGGAATTCATTTTTAATATTGTTATGTTTAAATATAATATTTCATGGTTATTATTGAATTGCCCTATAGCCATATATGGCATCAGGAGGTTCAGGCTCCGACCCCCCCGACCACCCAGTAGTGGTCAACGGAAGGGGAAGGGCATCGCTGTCGACCCCCCTCGTCGTCGGAGGCCGAACATTATTAGGATTGATGATCTTTGGCTATGCGATGTTGTCATCCACACAACGTCGCATACATCTACGCCTACACAGGCTCCAGTGAGTTCGCCCCTACGCAGCCTACGTCACATTGGGCACCTACACAAAGATGCGCAGACCTTACGCATCGACACCCATTTACATGATGCCCACCCCAGGGTTCCAGCAGACACTTGCCGCTTCTTCCTCTCATTTTGTGTTTGAGACGGTGCCCGACACTCATGTGTCCGATCAGGAGTATAGTGTGGGCCAGGCACCTGATCAGACCGGGGTTCAGCAAGACGAGGAGGTTGAGCAGCAGCAGGATGAGCAGGAGGTCGTTGATGATATTCAGATGCTGCATGATGGCCGAGTTGCTATCAGGCCAGCTGGTAGAGGGTGAGTATGTAGGTTGAATACACATTTTTGCCCCTTATCTTTTTTCTAGTTTTCAATTTCGTCTTTTATCTTATTTTAGTTTTCATTTAAGTCCCTTAAACTTCAAAAATCACATCAATTTCGTCTTTTCTGTTTATTTATTCATATTTTCTTAGACGAATCACCATCTAACATGTGGCAGAAAAATAAAATAAAATAAAACAAACTGCCACGTGTAAGATGGTATTTCGTCTAAGACAAAAAAAGAATAATTAAAAAGAAAGGACGAAATTGAAGTAATTTTTATAACTTAATGGACTTAAATGAAAACTAAAAAAAAAAGGATAAGGGACGAAAATTACAGTTTAACCTATATATTTTTAACTTGTTTGGTATGTTGTTATTGTTTAGGTTCCTTCCACAAAGCCACCGAAGGCTATCACTAAGTAATTGAGCAAAATTACCACAACTATTGGCCCACCTGGGACGCCGGTGGTGAGCGGAGGCACATGTTCAATTCTTCGAGTAAGTTGTTTATTTTTTTTTGCGTATTATTTTTTTATTTCATGAATCTCAATTATTTTTAATAACGTATTATATTCATACAGAGAGGTTTCTTGGAAGGAAGAGCGGAGGAGCAGATCAAGAAGAACTTCCATATGAAGGCTTCCCACCGCCTATCTCGATATGCTTAGAGATGCCCGCCTCAATGGGCGACCCACTTGGATAGGAGATGAGATCTGGCGGCTGACTACAAGTGCTTTGGAACTCCCACGAGTTCAAGGCGGTAGCGAGAAGGCGAAGAAGAATAGAGCCTCACGAAAAGGGTGGGAGCTTGCATCTTTGGAGGTTCGGTACCAAGCAAAGACGCAAATTTCGACTTGTATGTTTTATATTATTATTATTATTATTATTATTATTATTATTATTATTATTATTATTATTATTATTTAGTTAAGCTTTTTTATTAAATAATTACAGCCTCGTGATTTGCAAAGGAGGTTCGATTGCACGAGCTCCATCGTGCAACTCATATTAGGAGAGTCTTGGTGAGTTTGTCGATGAGCGGTCGAGGCGGACCAGGTAATTATAAAACATAATGAATAGTTTTTAACAATGTTTATATTGTTTTATTACAATAAAAATTGACTAATTTGTTTATGTTTGACAGGAGGAGTTTGAGGCGAGGATGTCTCAGGTTAGATCTTAGACATCCTCATGTTCCCCGTCTCAGAGCCCAGAGGATCCAGCTGCGTCGCTGATGGTTTGGGCAGATGTTGTTGGCGGCAAGAAGAAGGGTCGCATATACGGTCTTTGGCGACCTTGCCAAAGAACTACAAGAGTGGCCCGCCGCTCTGTTGGAGAGTCGCCCAAAGCCGTGGCCGCCGCGGATGAGCGGGAGATAGCAGAGTTGAAGCGGGCCATGGCCGAGCAAAGAGCGGGCGGCCGAAAGCAAAGAATGGATCGCGGCCGTCGGCCAGAGGAGGAGGCTCTGTCGGACGGCCGCCATTTTGGCTCAGTGCTGCGGCTGACAGGAGGATCTGTACCATTTGCTAGCTCGCCACCGCCTCCTCCACCGCCTCCGCCTCGCTTGACCTCATAGTAATCGGGTGATCATGTCGATGATGTAGATAGTGATAGTGATCATGATCATGATTATCGTGACTATTAGTTATGTTTGTATTGATATTTTTTATATTTTCGGATATTTTTATTCTTGTTTTGTTCGTCAAATTTTTTATTTATTTATTACGTTTCTTTTTTTTAATTTGTTTTATAGTTATGTTATCGCATTACATTTTTAAATACAGAAAGAAATTAATTATTAAATGTGATAACTAGTAAACGTTAATTAAATGGATAAATAAATTAAATTGATTACAGAAATTAAAATTAAATAATTTAAAAAAGTAAATAATTTTTTAATAAAAATAAATATTTAAACAATTTTCAAAAAAAAATTTAAGTTCGGATTTACCGACGGTCATGACCGTCGGAAATGTCATCGGAATTACCGACGGGTTAAAACCGTCGGAAACTTACCGACGGCTTAAAGCCATCGGAAATGGCATCGGAAGTTCCGACGGGTTAAAACCGTCGGTATGTATTTGCGACGCGCAGTTTACCGACGGCCTAATGTCCGTCGGTAATCCGTCGGAATTTTTTTATTACCGACGGTATTTGTGGATTACCGACGGCTTTTGGCCGTCAGTAATCCCGCTATTTCTTGTAGTGGATTGGCAGAAGTAAGAAAGATACCTTCAGATTTGTGAAAGATAGAATATGGTGGAAGATAAATTCTTGAAGTAGGAAGAGTCTCTCAAGAGCGGGTCGTGAAGTTCTAATAAAATCAGTTCTCCAATCCATTCCAGCTTATGTCATGAGCGTTTTTCTTCTCCCTCCATCTCTTGGAGATGAGATAGAAAAAATGATGAACTCTTTTTGGTGGGGTGGCAGTGGACGACATACAAAGGGAACTTGGGATAAATTGGCAATGCATAAGTCTAATGGAGGAATGAATTTTTGAAATCTATAAGCTTTTAATTTGGTTATGCTAGGTAAGCAAGGGTGGAAGTTGCTCACTAATCTGGATGCTTTAGTTTCTTGATTGTACAAAGAAAAATATTATCCAAGGTGGGATTTTTCAGGAGCAAAAGTGGGTCACAATCCTAGTTACGTTTGGCGTAGTATTTGGAGCTCGAAGGTTATTTTAAAGGATGGGTACGGTTGGAGTATAGGCACAGGGGAACATATAAGTCTTTGGGGAGAGCCTTGGCTTTGTGATGGGGAAAGGCTGGTGTAACCAAATGATGCACACGTGGAATTGCAAAACCTTACTGTCAAACACGTAATGCAACCGAATCAAAAGGCTTGGGATGTCACGATATTATCTTCTTTTCTCTCTCAGGCGGATGTTGCGAAGGTAATGCGGGTTCCACTCTTTTCCTCTGTCAGAACCGATCGCCGTCTTTGGAAGGAGAACAAAAATGATTTGTATACTGTTAAGTCAGCTTACAAGCTTTGTATGGACACCATTTTAGATACCTCTCACCTCAAAGTGCCCGAAAACTAGAACCTAATTTGGAGCTTGCAGGTGCCTCCTAGAGTGAAAAACCTGTTATGGAGGTTAAGCAGAGATGTGGTTCCTAACCGGTGGAAATTGCAGAGTCGAGGAGTTAACTGTCCAGCGCAATGAGTTTTCTGTGAGGAAGGAATTGAGACTAACTGACACTTATTTTTCTGTTGCACAAAAAGTGTTAGAGTGCAGGGTGAGATCTAATTTGTGGGGCGATATCCAACCAGTAATGTATCAAGATAATGGCTTCTCTGAATTTTTGTTTAATGTGATGCAGCAGTTAACAATGGAGAAGCGCCAATCTTGGGCAATGATGCTTTGGAGTATATGGAAAAGCAGGAACATAAAATTCTGGGAAGGCACCGATGAGAGGTCGGCCTAGGTAGTGTCACAAGCTCTCTATGTTTTAGAAGAATCGAGGTGTGCTAATGAAGTAGTGCAACAGAATCGACAACTATAGGTGCAAAATGATCTAAGCTGGAAGAAACCACATATCGGTAAATTTAAATGCAATGTTGACGCATCTTTTTCATCTAACGATGGAAGGGTTGGTATTGGAATGTGTCTTAGAGATGCTAGTGGTTGTTTTATGTTAGCAAATACTCTTTGGTACCATTCCAATCTAACTGTTGACGAAGGAGAAGCTTGTGGGTTGTTGGAAGCAGTGAAGTGGGTGATTGATTTGCAGCTGGATAATGTCATCTTTGAATTGGATTCAAAGAGAGTAGTTGATAATGTGAATCATTTCAAGGAGGATGTCACTAATTTTAACGCTATAGTCAATGATTGTAGACATCAATTATCTTTTTTACCAAACTCTAATATATAGTTTTTTAGGAGACAAGCCAATAGAGTTGCTCATGCGTTAGCAAGGGTGACAACATGTTATGCTAGCTCCCGTGTTTTCGTTGATATTCCACAATGTATTCATCCACTTATTGATAATGAAATGAATTAACCCTATTCTTGTCAAAAAAAAATATATCATATAATATTGTCTTATATAACATATATCTTATACAATATTTTGTTATATATAATTAAAATAATATTTATGTTATATATTATGTTATAATTATATATTATAAAAGATATACCTGTAAATTTTACAAAATTTTATTTGTCCTGTCTATTGTCAACCAAATGATACACATGATAAAAAGTTGTCCAATAACTCAGAGATTTATTTTATACTCCAGTTCCTAGATGCGTATCAAACGCACCCATGCTCCTACTATATGGACAGAATACAGAGATGATATTCACAAAATCTGATAGCCATGGATAATTTTATCCCCACTACTATTGAAATCTCTGTGAAAGATGGCCCCACGTTAATACAAATCTAGAGGGACCCACCAACCGAAGAAGAAACAGAAGAAGACGTTGTCCACCACATCGCCATCTACACATGGCCATGGATCATTCAATTTCATTGCATTGCTGGCACAAACTGTATCTATTCCCATTCAAGCACACGTGGCATCATCACCCGTACTGTTACCTGTCGGCATTTCACATCCACCGTACGATCAAAGCACACGTAAAATCAACGGCTCCAAAACCCCACATACCCGCCAAAAACATGGTGCTGAGGCTCACACGGTGCGTTTTGAGTGACCCTTTAAATTCAAAGCCAGTCTGTGAGTTGGGGAGAGAGAGAGAGACACAGCTTGTTTATCGGAACGTTGTTACATAAGCTGTTATTTTCACATAAACACACTCAAACGGTAACTTTGTTTCTCTTTCTTTATTTTTTGAATTAAATTCTACCGAACCAAAGTCCGAAGCTATGGCGGAGCTCCAAACCAAGGAGGAAGCCGTTTCGGTTCCGGCTGCGGCTGTGGCGGAACCCGAGCCGCCGCTGGCTGAGGCGCCGCCGCTTCATGTCGTTGATAAGAAAGCGGGGGCTCCGCCGCCACTGCCACCGGCAGCGGAGGAAACCAAGGCTCTTGCTGTTGTGGAGAATGAGAGTGAGTTGTGTTCCTTTAATGTTTCAAATTTTCAAACTTTTTCATTATAGAAGTAATGGGTTGCCGTCAAAATTCAATTTTTACAATTACATGATGGCTTGGTAGCTTTTTTTGGTTTTTGATAATACTATTAGTTGGGTTGTTGTGTTTTGTTGGGACGGTTTGGTTGATGAGAAAACTTTGGAAGAATGAAGAAGTGAAAATTAGTGAAAGTATGGTTCTTTGTTTAATTTTTATTGTTAATTGGCTTACAAGGTTGAATTAGTATTGTTAACTTCTTGAGTATTTTTTTTTTGTTGGTTTTTTTTTTTTTAATGAAAAGTTTTTGGAGCTTGATTTGTATTGTTGGTTAAGTTTATTATTAATTCGCTTTGTGCTTCGATAGGGGGCTGATTGTTTTCCAGGAAAATAATGATGAGTTGTTATCAAAATCCCAGCTTGGCTTGATTGCTTTGTCTGATTTTGGTTATGTACTGTACAGTGTGGTGTTTGTGACTGTTTTTAATTTCTGTTTGGTTGCTGAGAAAGGGTTGGAAAATGGAAAAAGGAAAGCGAACTATGGCTCTTGGTTTTTAATAATGATTAACTTGCAAGGCCTGCTAGCTGTTTTAGTTAGTATTGTTGGTTGCATACTAGCATTAGTAAATTTTTATTTTATTTTTTTTCCTTTCTTTCTCAGGAATGATTTTTTAATGGGATTTTTATAATTTTCTATTTTCATTGTTCCTTTGAGAGCGTTTATGAATTGGGAAAAGTTGTCAATTTTTAGCTGCTTCTAATAATTCATTTACCCTCTTGGCTGAATTTTACAAGGGCTTTGTTTATATCTCCAATTAGTGATCTTCTAGGCATGCCTTTCAATTATTAGTTTTGTATGCTTTCTATGATGTGACTTCTTAATGGGGTATCCTAATTTTCTTTGGCTTGCAAAAGTTGGTTTGACTGTTTTTTTATGCCCATTATGGCAGCATAAATGATTGATTATCTAGCTAACTGTAGGCTTATACTAATACTATGGAAATTATCTCTCAACAAAGCTTGTTACCTCATTTCTTGTTCTACACGTCAATAAATAATTTCCCCCTTGTCTCAATAAAGTGATTTTCATTAGGCCCTCCAACTAATCATAAAATGATTATCTAGCTAACTGTAGGGTTATACTATGGCAATTTTCTATCAACAAAGTTTGTTACATAATTTCTTATACGTCAATAAATAATTTCCCCTCTGGCTTAATAAAGTGATTTTCAATTTGGCCCTCCAGCTAATCATAAAATATTGGCCCCCATGTTGCGAGGAAAGGCCTTTTTTTTTTCATTGTGGCAAATGATGCTTTGATTCATAGGAAAAGTTATTCTAAACATTTTTTTATGTCTCACTCACTGGCATCTTTAATTTATTACACATAATAAGAAAGTGAGCATCCTAATTAGAATCCAATGAAGAAAGAAATCATGTATCCTTTACTTACCGGTGCTTTTCTTTACCATTTTTCTTTTGGTCTACAGAGACACCAGATCCTGTTAAGAAGAAAGCCACCGGAGGATCCCTTGATAGAGGTTAGTATTGACTTCTTTCACATTTCAGTTTGCATTGTCATATTGATCTTAATATTAGAATTTGCAGTTAATATTCAGAGATACTCGTTTCATGACCACTTGAATTGGTCAATTTGAGAACTATCCTTTAGGTTTCTAGCTGACACATTTTTATATCTTCCTTGGTCTTGATGACATGAATATGTGCTCATACTAACTACTCCTATGAAACCTATCTTCAAATATGCTTTCTAGAGATGATAGTACACCAATCTATTTTCCTTGATAGCATTTATCTTCCTAAACAAGTGATTTAAGTACTTTTGTTGTCTACAGATATTGCTCTTGCAGATATAGAGAAAGAGAAAAGGTTGTCTAATGTGAAGGCATGGGAAGAAAGTGAAAAATCCAAAGCAGAGAATAAGTAAGACTTTATTTTAATGTTTGTTTTTCTATTAGTTATTATTTATTATAGGCATAAAACCTGTTTCACATTGCAAAAACAACCCCAACTAAAAAAAATAGACAATACGTCAAATAAGTAAAACATGACACAAATTCTCTTAAAAGTCCAAACCCTTCACAAGTTCATATGCTTCAAGAGTATACAAGGCTTCTATTAATATGATTTGTGGGGGATTGTCTTTAAAAATTTAAAGTGTCATTTGAAAATTATGTCTTTTGTCTGAGTATCCTAAAATTTGGAAATTATTGTGTTGTTTTCTTTTAACAGAGCTCAAAAGCAGCTCTCAGCTGTTGCTGCTTGGGAAAACAGCAAGAAAGCAGCTCTTGAAGCTAAACTCAGAAAAATTGAGGTAATACTTAACCTGTTGTTCAGTTTATTTTATTTATTAAAAAATAGCACTTCTTTCTCTATTGTACCTGATGCCACGAATAAACAGATAAGCACATAGTTTTTAAAGGACTAAACAAAAGATAATAATCAAGTTATGAAAGTTAAAATTAAAGTGAAGGTTTTATGTTATCCTGCTTTGCTTTACATGGAATAAGATGCATAATAATATGCCTTTGTCGACAGCAAAAAATGTATATTTTTTAGTTAATAAATTCTATTTTCTTTACACTTGTCGGGTTCCTACTGGACATTTGGAACCTCTAATCCAATTATTCTTTTGCTTTCGTCAAAGTGGTATATCAATTATCTATGGCATCCCTAAATTGAATCCTTCTACATGAAGAAGTATGCTTTTATTAATGAAATAAACAACACTAAACAGGATCAAAAGTTAATACTTTTTCATTGATAAATCCTCCTCCATGGTAGTACTTTATTAAAAAAATATATATTAAATGAAAAAATTAAATTCATTCAATATTTTAAAGACATAAAAAGTACTATTTAATATTCTTAAATTTAATAATTAGGATGATTATTAGGAAGAATGGTTGGAATTATTTCATTCAAATTTTAACACCATCATGGGGTCCGAGCAGGAGCAATTGGAGAAAAAGAAAGCAGAATATGGTGAAAAAATGAAGAACAAGGTAGCCATGGTTCACAAGCAAGCAGAGGAAAAGAGAGCAATGGTTGAAGCAAAGCGTGGTGAAGAAATTCTCAAGGCAGAGGAAATAGCTGCAAAATACCGTGCAACTGGAACCACTCCAAAGAAAGCCTTTGGATGCTT
The DNA here is from genome assembly GCA_037113605.1 of Calophaca sinica. Lineage (NCBI taxonomy): Eukaryota > Viridiplantae > Streptophyta > Magnoliopsida > Fabales > Fabaceae > Calophaca > Calophaca sinica. The sequence continues at coordinate 116,686,402 of CM073731.1, forward strand.
TTAAATTTTATTTTTTGTATGCTTTTGGGTCTGATGTCTACCAATAGTTATGGAATTTTGTCTATATTATTATTATTATTATTATTATTATTATTATTATTATTCTTGTTTGTTTTAAATGTTGTTTGTGTGCGTATGGAGAGTGATGGAAAGGGAAAACACAATGTAACACATATCGGACAGCTCGTAGAATCTTTCCTTTAGACGAAGTGTTCAATGCCATTTCTTTTATTTTATTTTTGTCAAATCAATGCCATTTATTTAATTCTTGAGAAAATGAATAAATTCTTGAGAAAATCTTTTGTTTTTAATTATAAATTAATAAATTAATGCCTCAAAGAAGATGCTATTACTACTGCTTTATATTATTATTATTATTTAATTCTTGAGAAAATGAATAAATTCTTGAGAAAATCTTTTGTTTTTAATTATAAATTAATAAATTAATGCCTCAAAGAAGATGCTATTACTACTGCTTTATATTATTATTATTATTATTATTATGTTACAAAAAGTTTAATGTGAGAAGATGACATCTAAGTTTAAGACTGGGAAAACTTTCGAGTTTAAACCCAAAATTTGTGGAGTACAAGTCATGTCTTGCTTAACTAGATCAACTCCTTGAGTTGTGAGTTGTGCGATCCTACAAATAAAATTATTCATATATCCATGAAAGAAGTTTTGGGCCAATTATGTTGTGTACTTGTAAGCCCAAAATCTTTATATCTAAAAGTTCATAAGTGACTGAATGAATTGTTTTCCCGCCCAAAATAGAGGCATTTTTGGAAGGAAAAAAAGGGTAGATTTTAAGTGATTATGATGATTGCATACTTGTTTGGCCAATGTGTCTTTCAACCAATAGTCTTACGGGTTCCAAAGGATTCATTTGATGTTCTTTAATGTGGCATTTGTTTTGGGCTGTGGTAATTGCAATCGGTCAGTTGCCAATGCGGTGACAACAATTAAATGTTTTGTCCTGATGTTTCTTACATAATAAACATAAGGTATGGTTATTTTGGGGATTTTTTTTCTTCTTATGATTCTTCATGTTTGTTACTGAGATATTGTTTTTGTTTCTTCCAATTACTGAGATACTGCGTTTATTTCTCCTAATAATAGCTTTAACACGGTCTTCATGAAGAGGCCTTACAGATTTGTATTCTAAGTATGCGCACGTCCAGATAAAGTAAAGTTGAAACTGAAAGACTGAAGCAAATAGCTAAGGAATATCAAATTGATTGGGATACTACAGAATTTGAGAAAGACCTTCTTCAGCCTCAAGAAGAGGCTAACTAATGTTTTCTTTATTTATCTCTTATACTTTTTCTATGTGTTTTATGTCTTTTCATTTCTTATGTTGTCTTAAAAAATTGATCAAAAGCCTGATGTTTATACTACATCATAGATGGAAAATAGGCATTCTATGAATAGATACATGAATAAAGATTATATTATATACTCAATTGAACTAGAAGGAGTATGTAAGTTGGAATTGCATAATGTATGACACCTATAGCCTTGAACCATCAAGCTATTAAACGGAATTTGATTCCTTTTATTTAAAAAAGAATTATTTGATTTAAATCCAAATATGTATCATTTGGTTGCCCCTAATAGTAAGGTAATGGGAAACTAATACCCTTGAACCAGAGAGCTATTAAAACAGAATTTGATTCCTTATTTTATTTAAATGTCATTATTTGTATGGCTTCTTTTGTGTTTTAGGTGTTGCAGGTTCTGGATTTCCTAGAGTTTTATCATTTTAGAGGGTTTGTTCTGAGGGCACAGATATAGCTGGCAGTTTTGTTTCTACGGCTTCTTGATCTGGGTTGAGAGTAAGGTATTGTTGGTGGTGCTAGTTTATGGTTGTTTTGGGGTGTCGGGGCACAGTTGTTTTTTGCATAGTGTGTGTTTGGTTTTTTTAAACATCATTTCTTTATTTTTGTCATTGTCTGCTTTTATGGTTTATTTTTTTGGGCATTTCTTTGTTGTTTATACATGGCTCTGTAGTTTTTGTATTTTTTCCTCTAAGTTTTTAACTGTTTTGCTATATTCTGTAAAAAAAAAATTGTTATTGGTACAAATGTTGTTCTCTTTTCTTTCTGTATTTAATTTATCCAAGTATCGATTCATTTTCCAGGTAATCTCTACTATATTAATGGGAAACATTGTGCGACTTCTTGAATCATTCATGAGAGCTTTAGAACTGGAACACAAAAGGAAGCAACTGAGTAAGAAAGAGTGGAGGAATTAGTAGAAAAGTCTTTGAACAAATGTTAGTCCTCCTTTTTTGTTATTGGGTTTTTCCAATCAACATTACTAGGATGTGATGCCTTTCTACTTAGTTTTTTTTATTTTTAAATATCTCTATTTTGGTGGTCTTTTTGTAAAAACTCCTCAAAATTTTGGAGGTGCTGGCTCAGATCTTGTACTCCAATGAGTATTTCTATGATGCTTATGAGTTTCAGTATGCACTCCATTTTAATTGCTTCATCTTTTGCGATTAGTATTGTTTTTGTTTCAATTTATTGTTCTGACATGTTATTCTGCCTCACAAAGTTGCCAAACTGCTCCCTAAGATTTGACTTCTCCCCAAAATGACTCATCACATTTTTTTTTCTATGCATTCCATCTGTTTTTGTGTTTTCGGTAGACATTTTATGATTGTTTTTTTCCCCAAAACCATGAGTTCCATGTTCTGTATCGAAGTTTTTCAAATACTATAGAGTTTCGTGTGTCAGTCCTGATGTATTATTGTCCATCACTACGAGGATTTTGTTGTCTTGAAGACTGTATAGTGTTTAATTCTCCTTTTGTTGTTGCCATTTATTTACTTGCTTTTTGTTTTTTTAACTTTCTGTGTACAATCTTCAGAATTTTGTTTTGGACTATAATTGCTCTACATATTTTTTTGCTTGAATTTGTTTTTATATTTGGTAGTTAATACTTTTCATTAGCAGTTAAGGCATCACCAATTCTGATAAATGGCCTCCATGTTGTTGTTGAGCAAAAGAGATAAACTAATCTGATGCAAGTATTTTTAGTATTTAATCTTGGTTCAATTCACATTAAGTTGCTGTGTGGTTCTTCATTGGTTGTGTGGCCAAGGACTTGATTATTTTTTAAAAATTTTATTTTGCATTTACTTCCAATATTTCCTTCTGAGGATTACATTGTTTGAGGATCCTTTATTGCCTTTAGCTTTTGATATGAAAAGTGTGTTTCTACTTAGTGTTGTTGATTATGTTGCACGTAGAACTCAGCTGTTACAGGGAACGATTTCCATCTGGATAGGCACTGGGTTACAAGGGTGAGGGGGCTAGTGGGTAATGGGTACAGAGAAGTGATGAAGAACCAGATTCTACATCAGAAGATGTCTGTTATTTTTTAGAATAAGATGTTTATTTTTTTTATATTATGCTTATTGTTTGATGGTGTAATCTGGATATACTTTTGGCCTTTTGGAGGACTAATTTATTAATATCATTTGGTTATAAATCATGTGATTTTTATTTTATTTTGCTTAAGAGGAATGCTACTGATACTCTCTCTGACACTCTCTCAATGATTGGGCCACATCACACTTTTTTTTTTCAAAAGCAACCATTGGATTGAAAGTTACTATCATATAGATCATATCTATAAATTTGAACATTAATCTATGATCATTTGCTATGTCATCAAGATGCGTCAAGATTAACGTTATTTATAATTACATCGTTGACATTAATCTATGATTTTGACGCATCTTAATGACATAGCAAATGATCATAGATTAATGTTAAAATTTATAGATATGATCTATATGATAGTAACTTTCAATCCAATAGTTGATTTTGAAAAAAAAAATTGTGACGTAGCCCAATCATTGAGAGAGTGTTTAAGAGAGAGTGTCAGAGAGAGTGTCCGTAGCATTCCTCTTTGCTTAATTACCATTTAACATAATGTAAAAGTATTGTTCTTCCACATATACTTGATGCACGGGTTCACACTCTAGTAGTGTATTAAAAAGTAGTAAGACAGTAGATGCATAATCATAATCAATAACACTTCATGTATGGATTTTCTTTTTGCAACTGTTTTTCGTATACACCCTCTCTTCTTTTGTCTTTGCATACATTATTTTTTTGCAAAATATCCTTTTTGGAATTTAAATTTCGTAATTGAGGAAAAAAAATTTCAAAAATTGAAATTTGAAACTGTGATATAAATATGTTTTGGATTTTAAATTTCAAAAGTATTCAATTTGAAATGTCTAGAATTTCATTTTCGGAATCATACAAATCTAAAAAACTGTGGGAATTTAGTTTTTAAAACACATTGAAGCAGTGTTCTGAAAATTAAATTTTGAGAAGTTCAAATCTCTGAAAGCATACATACAGATTGCGGCGAAGACAACAAAGGAATGAGAACTCGTGACGACTACAAAAAAACCGCCGCTCAGAGTGAGAAGAGGAAGAATAGGTGTGAGATGTAAGAGGCAGAGAAAGTGAGAAATGAAGAAGAATGAGAGAGATCTCAAGATAAAAATAAGAACATGGTGTGAAATAGAGGGTGTAGTGTATACAAATTTCGTCTGAATTCTGAAACCTAACATCCAGACATAATTTTATACATTTTGAAATCAAACTTTTGGAACATGCAATTAGCCCAAAAATTAAGTTCCAAAAGATAGTGAAAATTAGGAAAAAATATTACTTTCAAAATTAAGTTTCTGAAAAGAAGTATTGTTTTGAAGAGATAGAATTTGTGCAAAGGGAGGCATTTAAGAACAAAAGTGGGGGCAAAAAACAACCGCTCAAGGTTATCAAAACCGGACCGGACATTGAACCATTGTAGGCATTGGTTCAAAGTTCAAAGGTCGAATCGGGGTCGGACCGGAAATAAATTAAATTAAATTTTTAAAATTTTTAATATAACATATAAAACATTAATAAATAAAAAATAACATAATATTCATAATATCACGACATAAAAAATTAAACTCCACTTAAAATGTTATAAGTCAACATATAACATGCAAAAATTACATATTAAACTAAAACAAATATGTTATAATAACATTCTAATATTCAATAATCACAAATATTGTAATGTAAGTACTCTCATAATAATATTAATATATAAATTAATTTTAAATTTTATTATAATATTTAATTTAATCCATCGACATGAAAAAATGGATAAAAAATCTCTTATGTGTCAAAAATAATGTCATTTACCATTTTTTTAAAGAAATAAAAAATAACTTTTTCTAAACCGCCCAGTTCCTGTTTTTGGCCGATTTTTTCCCGGTTTTCTCGGTTTTAGCCGGTTTTTTACCAGTGTTTCAGTTTTTAGGCCAGTTCTTGGACAATCCAATTTTGAGGTTCAATCGAACTGGACAGGGGTCCAGTTTCCGGTTCAACCAGTCGGACCGACTGGTCCGGTTTTGACAACTATGCAACCGCTAGAATATATTCGGTGTAAACTTCCAAATCATAAGCCCCCATTCCGCACTGAAACGGTGGTCCATCATCGTCGTCATTGTTGCCGTCATCATCATAATTAATAATAATAATAATTGTTGTTGTTGTTATTATTATTATTATTAATTTGTACTTGTAGATGTGGTTCAGAGTGTAATTCACATCTAGTGGTGTTGATAAGCCTAACAACCTAAAATTCTGCAACCACATTAGTACTATATAACCATCATATTCAGCCGATTACTAGGTAGTCTTCTCATAATACTTCTCCAATGGCTTACATAGAAACACTAGTTAGTCTACAAAATTAGCCAACACCATACAAGCACTAATAAAAGGGTGCTAACAAAAGCTTCACTCTAAGAAACTCATGTCATTGTTTGAAGGAAAGTCCAACAAAAGCTGTAATGCAGTGTCAGATGAGTCTTCAAGGTCATTAGAGCTTGATGAATCACAACCTTGAATCACACCTCCATCAAATGACTTGTAGTTTCTCCACTCAAAATCTGTTGTAGTAGCAGACACTGACCCACATGGAGACATAGAACCTTGGCACATAGTTTTCTCATCTGATTTCTGAATGGCGCGAAAAGATTGTCCAACTTCAGAGTTCCAAATCCTTAGGAAATAATCAGAATCAGTACTTTTGTTGTTGTTGTTGTTGTTGGTATCAAAAGAAGGTGGTGGATTGTTGTTGAAGAAAGAAGACTCTTTTGAGAGCCTGGCTTCTGCTTCAAGTCTTGCACTCTCCCATTGAGCCATGTGGCGTGTGGCATTAGACGTTTGTGTCTTGTCAATTGGGTAATGTGATGAGCTCACTGGCTCGTGAGTTGTTGGGTCAAGTCCCATGCATATGAGACGTTTCTTCAAGTGTGTGTTCCACAAATTCTTTATCTCATTGTCTGTTCTTCCTGCTAGCTGTGAGGCAATTGCAGCCCACCTGTGAAATTGTTCATTTTGTTTGAATTGAACACTCTTATAATATAGCCTTGGAGTAAAAGGACATGCAAGTTGTAAACAAATATTAGGGGTTGTTTACGGCCCCTGTTTACTGTTTTCATTTCCATTGAAAATAATAAACGTCAGAGAATGTGTTTTGGAAATATTTGAAAATGAATTTTTGAAAATAGATCCATTATTTCTGGAAAATCTAAAATTGTTCAAAAATTGTTTTCAATTTTCTGAAAATGCATTTTGAAAATGTATTCCATCTTCTCTATGTCATAATGGCTAGTTGCTCTGCTTTCTGAAAATAACTTAAAATGAAAATATAAATTGAAAATGATTCTAGAAAGCAAACGAGCCCCTAATGCATAATCTGGATTTTTTGCAATCAAATTTTTCACGCATTCACACAGTTAAACGATCTAGACCGTTCGATCATAATCGGACGATGCACATTTCGAGTTGAGTAAATAAGATACAAAATTCAATTTTGGAATGTGCATCATCGAATTAAGTTCGGATAATCGGACGGTCCGGATCATTGGACTGCATGAATGCGTGAAAAATTTGACTGCAGGGAATCCAGACTCCTTAATGCACTGAAATTTTCATTTGCTTGAACACTTTTAAAATTTCATGAATAGATCAAAACCTTCAATTCCCAAATACATGCCATTGATTGAGTTTTGAGACTCCACTTTCACAAATAATTAAAATGGGTTGTTTTATAGATAGTCATAAGACAAAGGAGTTAGACCATTCTAAAGTGGATTCTTATTAACACCTCTCTGCTGAAAGCAAAGTTGTAAGGGAAACTGAATTAAGTACCTATTTCCAAGGATGGCATGAAGCTGAATGACTAGTTTTTCTTCCTCAGGTGTAAAGGGACCACGTTTAATATCAGGTCTGAGATAGTTTGTCCATCTTAGCCTGCAACTCTTACCACAACGAAGAAGGCCTGAAGAAAAACAAAAAAAGTTCATAATCATTGGAAAAAGGAATGTAAAGGAAGGTAATGATGTGTATCAAGTTAAAAGGCAAGTTATATGGCCTCTTATTCTTTAGTTGTTTGACACTAATTTGAAGGAAATACACCAAAAAAATCTGTAAAAGATTAAATATGATTTTAATCTCTCAAAATATGTTAATGTTTGGATTTGGTCACCAAAACAATTGTCAGTTTTTTGTCCTTTATGATTGGAAATGTACCAACATTAGTACTACATTTTGAGGACTAAAATTATATTTAAGCTATCAGTAAATGTCACTTGGTTGTATTATCTGCGATAATCTAATGAAAATGAAGGTAAAATTTTGGTTTAGAATATAAACAGAACAAGATGAAAGCAACAGAAAAACATAACCTGAATCTTGATCTTAGAAACATTATGGATATGTAATCCTAATAAACATGCTCCTTGCAAGGGTGTAAGTTTTTTTTTCCTTCTACTTCAAATTACTTTTCCCTTTCATAATATTGCCTTTTAACTTCTATTAAGAACTTGAAAAAGAGGAGTGGAATTTAGGAGTTAAAGAGCTCTTCACTTAATTAAGAGTTCTAATTTAGCATGTGTTACAAAAACAGCTAAGTGCCATGAATACAAACATAGCCCAAAGTTTTGAACTTTATTTTGTCCTTTAACCCAATATTATCCCAATAACTTGATAGGAAAAAGTACAAACCAATAAAGATACAAAAATATCATCCAAGACATTTGTATGATATAAAAACTGCTCCAAGTAAAACTACAAATACTCCAGGAAAATTCATAACGTGTTTATGTCAATAGAAAGGTAGATTCATATTTTTATTCCTTCCTGGGTGAAAACAAAAGAAGGGATAAACTTTTGTTTCAAATTAGTGTTTTAAAAACCGAATCGGGCGGTTGAAGCGATTAAACCTTGAACCGACTCTATTTACGGTCCGGTTATTTTGGCGGTTTAACTACAATTTCGTTCCGATTTGAACAATTTAAAGCAGTTGAACCATCATCCGGAGGGCTCGCCTGTTCTAATGACCGGTTTGGTTTTTTAAAAAGTGAACTTTAGTTTCAAGTAGTTACTACTAAAAAAACAAGGACCACCAAAAAGCAGCGAAAAAGAGAGAGCATAAAAACCTGCTAACTTGGGGAGAGAACGCCAGCTTCCATGACCACCATTCTTCTTAATATAATTAACAAGAACCTCATCTTCTTCAGTTGTCCATGGACCTTTCTTCAGCCCCATCTTATCACAACATGGTGTCCTTCCCATTCTTTTCTTCAAAGAACATCAACAAAAAGCAAAGATAACAACAAACCAAAAAATGCAGCACCAAACAACTTTTTAAAATTTCACACCTTTAGAACAATCACAAAAGCATGTCTCTTTCTAACACTTGAAAAGGTCCATGAGGACACTTGGTGGAGCCTCGAAGTAAGGATGACATAAATATGGAAGGAATTTAAATGTTTAAAAAAAAAAAAAAAGTGTGTGTGATGTTTATCTGAGTGTGAAGTTATTTGAGGAGGCATTATTAATTGAAACGGCTACGAAAGTACTATAACCTTGTAAGCGAGTTTCAAGCTGGCTTTATGCATTAATTTTTTTTTTTTTTTTTTTGGGTCTGATGGCTTTATGCATTAAATGTGTGCAGTAGTAATAATTTTGAGAAATAATAAAGAGCAGGTATATGGTACGGGATATGATTTTATGTCTCCATAAAATAACACATAAATTTAATATAACAACGTAGTAGTAAATTTTAGAATAAAGACTCATTTTAATCTATGAGAAAAAAATGGGACATGTCTCTATCAAATTTGAGACTTCAGCTTTTTTCAATACATCCTTTATGCGTAATACTATTGGTGTTTGGATAATACGAATGGGTTATTAATGGTTTTAGGATAAGATTTGATATCATTTTAAATTTTGTGTCTAACTCAACCTCACAAAATCATCTTGTAAAATGATGGGTGTGAATTCTTTATAAACTCTTTTTAAGTCTTATTTATAGTCTACGTGAGAATTGAGTTTTTTCAAATTGGATTGTCACTCATATAATTTTATAATAAAATACAAACATAACTAAAAATATACATTAAATATTCAACACACAACTTATTGTTTCATAGTCCCTCTGCTTTTATGTTTAAGTTGAATCATGCTCGAGAGAAGAAAAGAAAAAAAACATTGCACAAACAATTAATAAAAGAGAGTTAAAGGGTGTGCATTGAAGATTTGAGGATTTAGCTTTGCACAGAAATGGTATGGGAGAGAAAAACAGATGCAGTGAATACGATGGTGATAGCATTAATGGCAGAATCAAGAAAAAGAAAAACAGAAAAGAGGAAGTGAGTGTGTGTAGCATTTGAACAAAGTTCTTGATAACGAGTACCCTAATAGTATTGATTAAGGAATCCATAAAAGAAAAGTTTGTCTCGAGAATATAAGTTAAATAATTTTTTATATAATAAATACATTATTTTTTCATACAAATTTATCTCTTTTGATTCCTTAACCAATGCTCTTAGGGCACTTGTTAGCATTTTTTTTGAGCAATGAACATCGATACGCACAGTGACGTCCTAAAAGATACTACCTCCGTTCTTTTTTACTTGTCTTTTAAAGTTATTTTTACACAAACCAAGAAAACCAATAAATTTTATTATTTTTTATAAAATTGTTAGTTATTTTCTTATGATATCCTTAATTATTTATTACCTATTATACTTATTTTTTTTTATACAATAAATAATTAAAAATATAATTAATAAATAGATAATTAATATAATCTTAAACTATTAAAATCACAAACAAAAAAGAAAACCCTAGAGTAAAAGTGAACAGAGAAAGGGAAAGATTGAGCGCAAAAGAAAGCATTAATGAAAGGTGCATTTAATGACATGCAGTGTACGGACACACTGAGAAGAAATCACCACTTTTTTGGCTGCAAGAAGTAAATAAGGAGAAATCGGTTTCCTCTCAAGGATCCTTTTTTGATACGTATAATAATCATCCATAGTTTAATATAAGTAGAATAGGATATAGGATAAAAATATTTTAATATGATATGATTTAGTTTAAAGTATAAATATAATAATATGAAAAAAAAATTAATATTATTTTTTTATTATTTATTTTTTGGTTAAATATTTTAGTAGAAGTTAACTTGTTTGCATGTCGGTATAAAAATATTTTATATATGTATTCAATGATGTGTTGTTAGATCATTACAAGTCATATGTTTTTAAATTCATTAAACGATATGACAACATATTATTGGATGACTATATAAAATAATTTTACACCAACAATACATACAAATTAAACTCTATTTTAATATGTGTAAAATATTTTTACACCAACAATACATACAAATTGAACATCAGCCACTGTTTACCATCTCCGACTCTGAGGTTGGCCTTGATGGTTTGTTTGAAGGCATCAGGTGTGATGTCTCGGTTAAGTAATTCAACGGATGTTACTCCTTCATTGTGGAAGATAAAAACGAAGATTGTTGTGGAACTCATTGTTCGTGGTGTTTGAAGTTGAAGTTGAAGGTAGAGGTTGAAGAATTTTAGGTCGAAAGAGAAGATCAAAGTTGGAGGGTTTGTGGGGTGAAAACCAAAGTAGTCAAAATCGAGATTTTAGGCATAATCGAAAAGGGGATGTAAAATCGTAACAATAATCGTAAGATTATACAAAATTCATAACACATATATATGCACACTTCAAATACTTGATTAAAGTTAAAATTGATAAGTCATAACTCATAAGTCCCAAAATAAATTAAGCTAGTACAAAACACCAAGACATGAACACCTAGACCTCAATCAAAATAGATTGTCCAAATCAAAATCATAATCATTCAAGAGATCTTCATTTCCTCCATCTTCTCCATCTCCTCCATCCAAACTAGCAAGATAAGCCTCAACCTCTTCTGGAGGTGGAATACCAAGACCATCATCCTCTCCAACTTCAACTTCATTTGGATTTGGAGGAGTATCATTTTCATGAATCCACTCTTCATCGGATGAAAAACCATCAAATTTTATCTCCTCGGGCGGTCTTCTAAATTGCTTTTTCTTGCTCAATTTTGCATTAGCCATGACAAAAACAAGATCATTCATCGTATTTTGCTTCAAACTTCAAACGGTTTCTTTTCTTTGTGTGGACCTAAACACATACAAATGCAAATGTGATAAGCAATTACTAGTATGTAATTTACAAGTCAAAGTCCACAATTTTGAAATCTTACCATCTCGAAAGCACTCCAATTACACTCACACCCAGATGAACTACATGTCAAACTTAGTGCACGAATGGCAAACTTTTGGAGCTCTGGATGTTCATCTCCATAAGACTCCCACCAAGTTGTTGGAGCCTTCTTACCAATTGCCCTGATGGCCATGGGATTACCAAACAAACCTTCTCACGCCTTGAAAGCGTCAATTTGAACATCAATCAAAGTTTGTTCAACAGGATCAAGAACCATCCTTTGTATACATAGAAGTAGACCCAACTTAACTTCCAAATCAACTTTAAAACTAGGAGCAAAGTGCAATTCAGGGTATAGAAAATAGCCTACGGCATGCAAAGGCTTATGAAGCTGCCTATCCCATCTTGAATCAATGATTTTCCATATAGGCTCATAACTAAAGAATAGAATAAATTAAATTAGTGTTCAGTTTAAAAACTAATGTTGAAATTTAATAGTAATAGACATAGGTTGTTATGTTATGTACCTTATTTTGACACCATTGAACTCTTTCTGTATCTTCTCCTTAGTTTGATCCATTGCCTCATAAATGTACCCCATTGCTGGTTTCTCATCTAAATCAACCATTCAAAGTACTTTAATTAGAGGACCTGCACCCTTCAGACAAATTACAATATTCTTCCAAATGTCCCTATCCATAACCACATCGTCAACCAATCTCCCATCCTTTGTCTTTGAAAACCGATCTACCAGTCCTCCATTCGTCGCTTATGAACATTCTGATCAAAGATCCCTTGTTCTCATAAAGGCACCTTAATGTTAAGTAAGACGTGGCAAAGCGAGTTAAGCAGGGTCTGGCCAAATCTCTTCCTTTTGTGTAGAATTGCAGTAGAGAAATGAGAGATGTTCTCGAATAAATAAATGTTGTAATTCTTTTAGCCTTTGGAATTGTCTCTTGATGAATGGGTATATACTTCTCAAAGTCCTCCAACATAAAGTCAATGCAATGTGCTGCACAAGGCATCCAATACAACTTTTTCCTTTTTTCCATCAACTTTTGACCGTCAGCTTTGTAGTTTGCTGCATTGTTAGTCACAACTTGGACAACATTCTCTTCACTAACCTCCTCAACAATGTCGTCGATCATCTTAAAGATCCTTTCAGCTGTTTTGGATATAGCAGAGACATCAATAGACTTCAGAAACACGGTTCCCCTTGGGCTATTCACCAAGAAGTTTAATATTGACCTCCTCTTCTTGTTGGTCCAACCATCAGTCATTATGGTGCGCCCTATTTTCTTCCATGTAGCTCTATGTAATTCTAAAGCATCGTTTATAGCATGAACTTCTTGCTTTAAATACTTTACTCTAATGTCATTGTAAGATGGTGGCTTAAATCCTACGCCATGTCTTGAAATCGATTCAAGCATAATATCGAATTCTTCACTCCTTGCCACATTGAAAGGAATGGCATTGTTATAGAAAATTTTTGCAATGTCTCTACGTGCATCCTCCTTCAATTCCTTCTTAAGCACACTATTGATGGTGGGTTGTGAGCTGAATCCCCTCTTCTTAAAAATATCTTTAGAGCTGCCAAAAAACTATACTTCATTGCTTTTCATTTTTTTCACCAACTTCATCCTCCTCATTAGTTCTTGATCTTTTGATCATTCTCTCCTGCAAGCCAAAAACAATCTGAAGCATTTCCATCTTCACTTCATTTGGAGCACCCATACAAGCTCCAGTATCTTTTTGTGTTCCAGCCAAGTGATGCTTAAACCGATAAACTCCTCCTAAAATTATTTTATGGCAAAATTTGCACTTCAGTTTTAAAGCATTTCCATCTACTGAAATCCATACTTCCAAGCCACATCACTCCTATTTCCAGGAGCATTCTTTGGCTTGATTCTAGAACTAGGGACAGAAGTGACTTCAACATTGGCAAAATTTTCAGCCATTAAAATGAAGCAGAAACAGAACTGCAACAACAAAATTGTGGGTAATAAGCAAACTATACTAGGGGGAACATAACAGGTCGCATAGAAGGAGTGATAAGGAAAGGAAACAAATTACACTGACCTGAGGGATCCAGAGCATGTCGCACGAGTTTGAATAGAGGAAGTGAGACGAGAGCACCTGCGCGAGTTCGAACAGAGGGAGGGAGATGAGCCCTTGGTCGCGAGAGAAGAGAGAAGCTCTGCTGCGAGATAGACAGAGAGACAAGCCCGTTCGTTTCTGCTCTGTCGCGAGAAAGAGAGATTGAGAGAGGCAATCCGCAATAGCACAGTAAAAACTCTAAAACCCGTGTATTTCAAAAAAGGGTTCGAACCGGGTCATTAAACCCGCGATTTAACAAAACGGGCTGCGAACTTTTAAACCCTATAACCCGCCACGTTTTAACCTAATGGGATGCGAACCCGGCCCAGAACTCAGCGACCCGCTCAGGCATGAACGCAAAAAAAGCAGATCATACGATTTTGAGATTTCCGGCACCGATTCCACCGTTTTCCGATTTCGCTTACCACCATAATCGCTGAGGGGTTGCATAATCGTAGAAATGCACGATTACACGTTTTTAATCTCGATTTTGACTATCATGGTGAAAACTAATGCCAAGACCACTTCTATTTATAGGCTACCAAGACCATTTGTGCGACGATCTGGACCATTTGTTTACTAAACATAACGGTTAAAAACGTCTATATGAGGATCTGACCCACCAACAGTAAAAGTTATTCTTTCTGGTGCAATATCATCCTATTTATGAACATACCAGAAGTTGAGTACTAGGTACACCCCTACAATAAATTAAAAAGAAACAAAACGAAAAACCCAAAATACAAGAAAATTCTCGTCCAAAATTCCATATTCAAATTCTAACCCATTTTTCACTATGATAGAAGTCGAATCTGGTCAAGAAGTCTGAAATACAATATCTAGAAAATTTTCCTAGCTTTCCAATGCATTAATGAACGCATCAATCGGAAAATTGGAGCTCAAGATAAAACTAAAACAAGACAGAGGAGTTCCGCAAATAAAAATAAAAATTTCATCAAAGTCCAATTTTCTTCTTCTTGTTCTATCGTTGACTTTATTTCCATCGTTGACTTTATTCTTCTTGACAGAGTTGGTCATCTTTAATATGGATACACACATATATTTATATATTTCTATATACATGCACATATAAACATAGTATTTTAATATTATAGACTAATATAAGTCTTCTTTTTTCAATATATTATATGTTATTTTATTAATATAGTACTCATATAATAATAATAATAATAATAATATTATGTATTATGAATTTATAATTTATTAATATATCAATAACTTTTTAATATATTTATTTATTCATATATTATATTTTTTATATATAACTTTTTTATTATATTAGTAATATATTAATAAAATAATAGAGAATTATTAAAAATAATAAATCTAAAATAATATATAGTATTAAAATAATATATAATTTTATCTTATATTCTATCATCTTATTACAGTGTCTTTTTATTGATATATCTTTATATATTATTATGTGTACCTTTATTAATATATTAATAAAATGATATATAAGGTACTTAAATAATAAACTTTATAATAATATGTGGTAAAATTTTTATATAATTTATAATACTAAATTTATTATTATAAATACATCGTTCATATATAATATATTATTAATATATTAATAAATGTAAAGAATCATATATTTAAATATATATTAATAAAATGACATGCTAATAAAATAATAGAACATAAGCTAAAATTTTATATAGTATTTTAATACTGTATATTATTACGAAATTTATTATTTTATTACTATATTAGTAATATAATGATAAATTAATATATATTAAATATATATAAAAAATATAGATAAATAGACATAATAGTATATTCGTAAATTACTAAATATTAACAAAATCCTAAATTCATAACACGTTTAATTATTAATAAGTAATCTAGTAACATATTTATTATTGTTGATATATTATGTTAAATAACATATAAAGTATTGTAATAATAAATTTTATATTACTATGTATTTTATAGATATATATATATATATATATATATATATATATATATATATATATATATATATATAATACACAAACAATACCAATATATAAATTTATTATTATTGATGTACTACACACATATGTTATCAATCAATCAATCAATTTAATTCAATCAATTATCAATCAATCAATTATATAACTAAGAAACCAACATGATAGGAAAATTATAAATTTAGACATCTTATATTAATGACACATGTACTTTTCAGAGACAAAAATGTCAATTTAAATCAACAATAAATAAAAACAAATATTTTATTCACATAAAAAAATATTTTTTCTATCCACTTTTTTACTTTCTCTCTTTCACTTTTTACTTTTCTTTTTCTCTCTCTTTCTCTTTCCTTTCTCGCTCTCTTTTCTCTCTCTCCAGCGCGTCAATCATCTGATCCTTCTTTTTTTTCCTCTCACACTCTCATTCCTCTCTCTCATTCTTTTCTTTTTTTCTTTTTATATATTTTTTTAAGCTATTTTTAAATTATTATTTTGCTTTTGAGTCGTGACAGAAGATATTACATGTCGGTATAATTATTTTTTTATAAATGTCTTCAATTCTTATAAATGATTATTTTGTTTTTGAGTTTCGACGGGAAAACAATACATATGTATAATGTTGTCGACGAGAACAAAATTATTAAGTCGCGACGGGAGAAACATTACATGTTGTCGGTATAATTTTATTTTTATTTTATTATTAACATTTTTTTATATTTTTTAAGTTATTTTTAAATTATTATTTTGCTTTTGAGTCGTGACGGGAGATATTACATGTCGGTAAAATTATTTTTTTATAAATGTATTTAATTTTTATAAATAATTATTTTGTTTTTGAGTTTCGACGGGAAACACTACTTAAGTACAATGTTGTCGATGTGAACGAAATTATTAAGTCTCAACAGAGATTTGTTATATATTTTACTATTTATATTTATATATTTGATTATAAATATCTTTATTATATATTATTTAAATATAGATGATTATTTTACTTTTTATTCTTAACGAGAGGAAATATTGCATACTAACATCTATTATTTTGCTTTTGATTCTAGACAGAAAAACATAGTATGTTGTTAGTATAATTACTTTTTATATTCTTTTTTATGAATGCTATTATGTTTTTATAAATTATTATTTTGTTTTTTTCCCGACGGGAGAAAATAACATGTTGTCGCTATAATTTCGTTAACTTTGAGCGCATATCAGTTTTTATAAATATTTTTATTATTTTTAAATGATTATTTTACTTTTTAGTCCCAATAGAGTTTTGTTATATATTTTACTATTTATATATGGTACACAAGTCACATAATTAAATAAATAGTAATATTTGATATACATTTAATATTTTTTTTACCTTTGCTATAAAATTAGTTAATTTTTAATACTACATTGAATCAAAAATATCATTTATTATAAACAATCACGTCTTAAAATATTAAGTGTAATAAATAACGAACGCCCCGTGCATTCGCGTATCGTACTAGTTGTTTATATAAATACATTTGCAAAAAGTTTTGGAAAAGCCTTCTAACTTAGTGGTTAATGTGCTTGTCCACATCCATTATGTCATGCGTTCAAATCACAAAATATGTAACTTTATCTTACAATTTTTGCCTACGCCACCTCAGCAATCCTGTCAGAAGTCACGTCAACAAATCACGTTAGCAACACAACCAACCAACATCTTCATTAGGTCACACATTCAAATCATGAAATGTGTAATTTTATTTTACATTTTTTTGCCTTAGTCAGTTAGCAACCTTGTTGGCAATCAAATCAACAACCACGCCAACATCACAACTATGTCGGCATCCTGGTCAGCATCTTGATTAACTATTGAGTGGAAAGTTGACGGATAATCCAAAACTGTAATATTTGAAAAATGTGAAGATCAAAATTGGGCAATTAAAAATATGAAGACCAAAATCGCTCGATCGTTATAGTAAAGACCAAAAATGTAATTAATACTTTTTTCATAATCGACTTTGGGTTGTGTATTTCAAATTTGAAATTAATAAACTCAAAACTCAACCTAAATCAATTGGGTTCACCTCTTTAAAATATGATTTAACTCGAGCACCCAACCTAATCCATTTTTCTTAGGTCAGGTCAGGTTAATCAGACCCATGATCACCCCCTAAATATCGTTGAAAACTTTTAACATAGGTAATATTATGTGGGTTCTTCTTCTTAGTAGTCTTCTGTTTGATATCCTTTCAATTAAGAGTTCTGTTTAGGGGTCTTTATTGGATGGGGTTAACTTGATGAACAAATAATCTAAACAAGGCCAATTAACTTTACTCAACCCGATCTAGATAATCTGTTCACACCAATTCAAACTAAAACTAAACCAATTACAATTGTTTAAGTTCTCATATATATCTTTTTCAAGCTGACCCAGTCACCCAAACAATTTTTGAACTTTTAAATTTATGCTTTTTAAACACTAATATTTAGGATTCTTCACTACTTATATCTTTTCTATTTATTTATTTTGATACTCTTGTTATATTTATTATCCTGTTTTACATAAAGAGATATGTAAAGCTTTAGATTTTCTATATCTATTCTAAAATAACCATAACATACCTATACAATTAAATATGATCAAATTGAATCTTAATTTATTCCAAACTAGAACCAAACCAACCCATGGACACTCTTAATGAACATTTTGTCCGAAAATCCATACATTTAAAAAACCTTCTGTTTAAGACATGTTCCTTCTGAAGGGATCGTTTGTCCGGGGTATTTTGTGTCTAACGTATATTAAATATGAGGGTGTATGTAAATTCTGATTTCATGCACTTAATGGAGTCCAAAGTGAAAGGAAAAGAAGTAAAGGAAAATTCATACTAATGTATTACAGGTTGAAGCTAAATCACAAATAAGTGGGTATCTCGAGAGGTTATCAAAGGATATAACAACTTTGTATAATCTAGATGGCCGAATTAGTATTAGGGGTGTTCGCGGATCGGTTTGAATCGGTTTTGAGCCAAAAAAATCATTCAATCCAAAAACAAAAATAGGTTGTGATACAGCTTAGATTTGAACATCAACATATATAAATAACATCAACATATATAACATATAACATACTAAAAATTTAAACATTAAGGAGTAACAAGCATAAATTTTATGTTTGGACCATAAAAAATAGTAGAAAACTGCATAACGTTAAACTAATAAGTATTACTACAAAAACAAAAATCAACAAAAAATAGATTAATACAACCCCGTATACTGATAATAAAATAAGTAAGTATTAAATTTTACATATGAGTTTGGTCGGTTTCAAAAAATAAATCGAAATTCGATATGATCCGATTCACAAAAAGAGGTATAAAAGTATCCAATAAAAATTAGTTTTGTTAATTTTTCAGGTTTTTTGGATCGGTTTTCATTTGGAATGAACAACCCTACAATATCTAAGAGATTATCAAAGCAATAAAAGAGATTACTTGGTCAAGATTAAAGCTTAAGTTACTCAAGAATTTCTCGAAGCATAACAGGCAATTATTCAACACTTCGTTAAATTGAAAACTTTAAGAAAGAAGCATTAGCTATTATAACTATCAAATGCTTTCAATATTAAAGTGTCATGTTTATAGACAGGGAGTTGTTTAATTTCTTCTATGTATTAAAGTCTTAGTAAGTAGTAGTTGACAAATTTATGTATAAATAATAGGCCAATCAATGTAATAAGGATGAATTTTCAGTTACAAACATCTCTGTAAACCTTATACATCTATTACAATTTTTTATTAGTATGGGGAGGCACTTAGGCCATACAAATTGTTTCCGAAAAGATTTGAACACATTCTCTTTGGATTACATGTTTAGGAAGTCACCACTGCACGAGTAACTACTGACATTCAAGATCACTAAGTTTGTAATTTCACCACTTTTGGTTTCAATTATTCGTTGTTTTCTCTTCAAATATATTCTCTAATTTACTCTATTCGATTCTTTTCTTTATTCAAAATTCATTCAGACATATTCAGAAAGATAATCAGATATTGTAAAATTATCAAACTTGTAACCCTATGAGGAAGTGGTTAATATTCTCAATTTTTTTTAAATAAAAGATTTTCGTGAACTTTATGGCAAATTTCCCACAATAATCCTACGTATGCTTTTGCATAGCAATAGAACAATAACTGTGTCAAATAATGCTTCAAGCAAGCATATGTGTTCTAGAAATTCTCCGGTCAATAATCCTGCTAACAGTTATAGGAATGATGACATGATAATAATGGGAACAATGAATTCAATAATAATGCAAATAATGTTTTTAACTCTTGTCATTCTGATGGTAATTGGGATGTCGCTAGTGTCAAAACTGTGCAAATCAAAGCTCTGTGGTGGTGGAGGCTACAAACTATATTGCGAAGGACTGGCTTAAGCCGCGGATTGAGATTAGCTACAGCCATCTATGTCTGTCTATCTCTTTCTTGCATTTTTGACCCAAAAAAATAATAATAAATATAAAAAAATCTCTTCTTGCGTTTTTTTTTTTCAAAATGAAAAAAGAGAAAGGACTGAGAGTGAAACAAAAACAAATACAATGACTATCACTGGCTCGACTGCAGTTGCTACTGCCGATCCAGGTCCCTTGGTCCACATATATACTGACAAAGCCTTTGTTAGTGTTGCATTATTCTTGTTCTTTTCAAGCTACGATTTGTGAGCCAAGAGCAAAGATTCAACCTCCAAAGTTGAGCAAACATACACAATTGATCAAGCATATGATCAAATACTGGATGTGTGTGACTACAGCCTCAAGTTCCTCTAAAAGATCATGATGTGAAAACGGATCGCCAATGGACGTTAAGGTATCAACAATGGCTTGAATTCTGCTGAATACTCCGTTATGGTGCGATCATTCTTTGCATTTTCTTCAACTCAAAACACCGTTTTCGAGATTTTGCAATTTGTTGTGCATGGAAGAACTCATGAACTTTTTCTCAGACTCACTAAGAATGTATGCATCAAACAACACGAGGAAGAAGACTCAAGATCAAAGAAAGAAATCAAGTGAATAGTAAAGAATCTTGTTCTCCCATTACGAGTAAGTTGGATTTATTTGTCAAACATCGCAATCTTCTTCTGTTAAGAATCATCAATGAATGGACCGGATAGTGTTGGAGCTTGTACCATTCTCATTTGAAGTGACTGGATTATTGGAAGAAGTCATGACTAAAGAACTGAAAGAAAGCTCTTAATACCATCTTAGAAAACAAAGATATAGAGAAATGAAAGAAAGGACTATAAAATGAATAAAAGTTTTCTAAAAGATAATTTAACTCTTTGCTAGAAAATGAATAAAAGTTTTCTAAGAGATAATTTAACTCTTTGTAAATCTATTATTTATTATTTATTTAAAAAAAATAATTATACTAAATTCGATTATCCACATTGTGTCACGTGACAGCATCTCTATCTTTTATATAGAATATAGAAAAAAAAATTCCCGTTAATTTTCTCGCAACCGTGCTGAGCATGGCCCCCACAGTCCCATCTGCTAGTTGAATAAAAAAGTATTAGATAATACAACCAAAATTGCAGGGTCTCTATGAGATCTGAGCTAGGATATAACTGTCAAATTAACTAACTCAGAACTGACTACAACAGAGTTGAGTATATTGAAAGCCAACAATAAAGGCTAACTACATCATAACTAGAAGACAGTAGAAGCTACTGGAAGTACTATAAGGCAGTAGAAGCTACTTGAAGTAAAGACCACGAATAACATACAATACAACACAATACCCTTAACACTTGATCATTCAGCATTTTATTTATATGATATATCTAAAACTATTTTCCATTGTACCTCTGAATCTTGCAATTCCACAAGATTTAAGACTTACAATTCAAAATTTAACTTGACAATCCACTATTTGATAACCTTTGGTTTTGCATTCCAGCAAAGCTGCTTCTAAAGTATCACTTTGGCAACAAGTGCCTGCATATCGTAATTTAAATAACGACAGGTGTTCGATTCTAAGTTAACCCATCACCCCCCCCCAAAAAAAAAAAAAAAACCCACCCCAAATAACACAAAAGCAAACTCGGCAAGAACTTCACTTCAACGGCAATGGTCATATCAAATCCTGGCAAAAATCAATTTGCGTAAACCAGCATCGCCATGACCAAATAGCATAGGACGGAGACAAATTCACAAGGTAAATTATCCCTAAACCATTTAATTAAAAACTGAAGTACTAATAACATGCAGTAACACACAACTGCAAATGTAATCAACGGAAACCATAACTGGACCCGCCTTCTAGAGGTCCTAATGTTTCAGGGCTCTCAACCAGAAATTAGAAGGAAAAAAGAACCACTTAACAAAGTTCCAACAATACCCCAATTTCCATAGTACATCATGTCAGGGCTCTCAAGTCTCAACCAGAAATCTAAAAAGAAAGAACACTTAATAAAGGGTCCAACAATACCCCAGTTTGCATAGTGCATCCTCTCATGCCATGGCATATGCAACTGCTTGAGTGACAGTTGCATTAACCTGTAGAAAATGCACACAAGTTAGCCACAGTACCTGCACAATAGAATCACAGTGGACAGTTAACTGAAACAAATATCAGGTATCCAAATAAAAAGCTTCGTCAAATAACGTTTTAAAAAACAAAGCAATAGAAAATATATTAAAATTCAAATCCCATTAAAAGACAACCAATAAAATACATGTTTTTGTTCGGTCACTGCACATTCATTTTATCCTAACAAGAAATGAATTACAACATCAAAGTCTTTCACGAGAAAGATCAATTTGTTTCCGAGGAAACCAATACGAAGAGTTTACCCTTAAATATACATATTTATCTCCACTTCTAGAGATCACAACTATTATCACGGACTCAGGATCCAGATTGCTCATTGTAAATAAAAAAACAAAAAGAAAAAATTCTTGACACTCACTATTGCTATTCGTCAAATTTGTAAAAACAGCCCTTGCATTTACCGCCGGTCACCGGCAATAAATTGTATTATCAATGTGTGGTGGAATTTGCTTTATTTCAGTGCCAAGTTCTTGTTCAATCCTATATCTGAACAAAAGATGGAATACATCAGCAACCTACAGCAAGAATCTTTGAAATTCATTCAACAGGAATTACACTACATACAAATTAAAGCGATCCTCATAAGTGATCAAGTTCACTGCTAAACCAAGGTGACCAAACCTCCCGGAACGACCAACCTGTTATCAGCATAACACCCATTAGAACATGTACAATAATAGGTATGAAGTAAATAAGTTGGGTAGAAACTGAGCAGAAATCAAACATACCCTGTGCAAATAAGTTTCAGAGTTCTTGGGAAAATCAAAATTAATAACAACATTAACTGCTTGGATGTCTATTCCCCTGGTAAATAGATCTGTAAATGTTTCACACAAAGGAAGAAAAATGAAAATTTTAACTTAGTAGGAAAAGGTGTATATAAAAAAAAAGCTAACCATGAGTTTAATTACACATATATATTAAACTAAAGATTCGTTAACATGCATTGTCACTTAATATATCATCAGTATATAGAAAACTACACTAAACAAATATAAATCATACAACTATTGATTACTGAATTGATTTTAAAAATAAAATGAATAAAGATAATATCTCAAAAAAAAGGAAATGGGGACCCCAAACAATTAAGTATTCAAAACAGCCATTTCTGGTAGGTCAAATATCATTCACGCGCAACTGAAAAAAACCTCACTTTGCTCATTTATAGGAGGATGGTAAAGTGTTAGCAACATACCAGTACAGACAAGATTTCGGCATGCACCATTGCGGAAGTCATGAAATACTCTATTACGATGGTCTTGCAACATCTTTGCATGAATATAGAAACATGAATACCCGAGTTCTGTGATTTTCTTGGCAAGGAGCTCAACCCGATTCACTGAATTGCAGAAGATAATTGACTGGTTTATTTGCAGCTGGAATAGAAATCATTATTATTATTATCGTCACAATATTCACAGCTGGCATATAAGAAAATCAAGAGGACAGAGAAAAATCAAACCTTAGAAAATAGAGTATTTAAGCAGTGGACTTTCTGTCTCTCTTCCACAAACGCATAATATTGGGTAATACCCTTCAGAGTTAGCTCATCCATAAGGTTAATGACATACGGTTTTTGAAGATACCTATCTTTGAAGTCCTTTACAGTAACAGGAAATGTTGCTGAAAACATCAGAACTTGACGGTTTGTAGGAAGAAAATGAATCAGCTGCTGTATAGAAGGTTGAAATTCTGGGGAGAGAAGCTTATCAGCCTGAGAAACACAGAAAGCTATGTAAAACTGCAGATTGATAAGTATCGGGAAAAACCCAAGTCCCACATAGACTAGAGATAAGGTTTCTAAAGAATTTATAAGCAAAGGACACCCCCCACCTTACAAGCTAACCCCTCACCTTACAAACCAGTTTTGTAAGGGTGAGTTAGGCCCAAAATCCTATATGGTACCAAAGTCTATCCTAGATCTATTGGGTCAGCCACCATATTATACACGCACCAAACCCAATAGTGCTATGCGTGATGGGGTGTATAGGGGGGAAAAACCCAAGTCCCATAGACTAGAGATAAAGTCTCAAAAGAGTTTATAAGCAAGGGGCACTCCTCACCTTACAAGCTTGTTCTGTAAGGATGAGTTAGGTCCAAAATCCTATAAGTAACCGTAACTACTTACTACTAAAGACATCAATCTCAGCAGTGTCATAATGAACAAGCACAGCGGAAATGTTGTGCTCAATATTTAATTTAAAACAAAAATGAGATATCAGTAACCAAAGGCATTTGCTTCCGCTACCAGCTTGACAACATTTAGGATATAGATTCCTAATCCTAGAAGATCAGACAAAAATTCAAAGAAACATAGCAGCACATCAAATCGTACTTGTCAAATTAAATCCAATTATTTTTCCTATCCTCATTTTCCTAAACCTCTCTAAATATGCGAATGCTTTGCAAACTGTGCATGCTTCTCAACAAGATTCTATAACTGAGTTCAGGTGAAACAAATTTACCTCATCCATAACAAGCATAGAGCAATCTTTCAGAATGCAAACACCCTTCTTAGCAAGATCTAATATTCTTCCTGGTGTTCCAACTAGTAAATGAACTGGTTGATATAAACGCATTATATCATCTTTCAGGCTGGTACCACCTGTTGTAACCATAACTTGAATTTTCAAATGCTTTCCAAGCTCTTTACACACTTGAGATGTTTGTAAAGCCAATTCTCGTGTTGGGACCAGGATAACAACTGCATGATAGAGAAATACAAATAGTATAAACATGGGCAGACCATATCATCATCGTGCTTATTCAAAACTCAACAACCATGAAAGAACTAAAGATAATGCAGAAATCAAGCATCAACAACCACCTAAAAATATTAATACTATTTCCAACTTTGGCAACAATCTATCTGCATCCACCTTCCATTTCTAAAAGAACTTTTCAAGAGAAACGACAAGTCAACAACTGATCGACAAGATATCAGTTTGTTTAAAGAAATTTTCAAAATTTTGGAAATGAAAATTTAAAACATGGACCTTTTGTTAAAACCAGATGTACAACAGAGAACTAAGAGATGGGAAATAAATTCTGAATTTAACATGGTTCAATCTATAGTGAACAACTAGCGTCAAGATCCATGCCAAGCACGGGTATTTTGCCTTGAGGGCGAAAACAGGAACAGTGAGAGCAGACATGTGGCGTCAGAACCTTGTTTTTCTATAGTGGGAATAGGCAGGAAACTAAATCACCGTGGAGGTCCCAGTCAGGACGCTGTTTTAATGTATCGTAAATAGATAGAATAGATTACTGGCTTGCATCCATGGGCACAAAATAAAGAATTCACTCCAATCAATTAAGATTGAAGAATACAAGGAGCAGCTACTTAACACCTAAATCCTAATCCCAATATACCTAACATTCAGTGTGAAAGATATTATGAATAGACCATACTACTCCAGGTTTGTCAGGTCAGATGAAGGTCAATTGTCAGGTCAGATGAAGGTCAACCAAATATTCACTTTCAGCATCTTTCAGAAACCAGGAAAAAGGCCAAATCATAAACATATATGGAACCCAATTGATGCTCTTTGACGCTCATGCACTAGCCACAAATTTCATTTTCTTTTCTTTTTTAAATTGGATACTGCTCAGAATCAGTATCAGTTGCTACCAGAAACCCTTATAGAACTGAGACATCTTATATACAGTCCTTTCAACTGGATTCCTGAGAATCTTGTAAAAAGCATTAGACAAGATGATATCAAACCTTGAATAACATTATTATCCTGATCAATTTTTTCTAGTGCAGGAATGCAAAATGCCGCTGTTTTGCCAGTTCCATTTTTAGCTCTAGCAAGAATGTCACTGCCAGTAAGAGCAATTGGAATGCTTTCTTCTTGGATGGGAGAAGGTCTTTCAAAACCCTTCTCATATATTCCCATGAGCAGCTCACGTTTCAAAAAGTAATCCTCAAATTCATTTCCTTTAGTTGCTGTCACATCCTGGGAACAAAACGAAAGCAGAGCAACAACATAAATGTCATAAATTAAAAGTTAATAATGACAAACCCCATAATCAAAGCATCTTACATGACTAATACATGAATGATATCATTTATTACGCCGTAGATATTAAAAATATCATGTAAATATACAAAAGACTAATCTGATAGTTAGAATTAGTTGGTAAGCAGTTGGGGGCTAGGATGGTTAGAGAAATTAGGCATGTTGCCTATAAATAAGAAGGATGATGAGAAGGAGAGGTATCTTGTCATTTGAGAGAATTAGGGCCTTCAGGTATTGAGAGGTGCAAACCCTTGAAGTTCTGCAATCTATACTGTAATAAGGGGAATTCTTCCCTGAATCTTCTAATAAAGATACCAATTTCTATCAAATAATATCAGAGCAATCTCTGATTGGCGGCGCAATAACTCAGGGTTGATCAGAAAAAAAATTAAGTTTCAATTGGAAACAGTGGGATGCAGTTTGCAAGATTCCGCGGTAAGGAGACGAAACACTGAAGCTATTTGCTGAGAAAGTTTGTACTGCGGAAGGATAAGTTGGGGCGCCGCGACAATCCAACTAGTGGAGACGGTAGCGAAACTGCGAGAAGCGAAGCCATGAATGCTGGTCACAACAGGGAGGTAAAAGCATCAAGATTGGTTGATGCGCCAAGAAAAGAATCAGGAACAGCATCCAAAGAAGCAGCCAGTAAAGTGGTGGCAAAGGCAGAAAATGATCTGGAATTACAATTAGTTGCATATCAAATTGAGAAGAATCAACCCATGACTCTGGTAGGGACAGATTGGGTGAGTATAAGAGTTAGAGGGCCCAGAAATTGATCCATGTCTAGGACTGTTTTGGGAGAATCTTCATCCAAGACAGGTTCGAAAGTTAGCCACAACAAAATACAGAGGCAAAAAAGTGAGGGAACAACCACGGCTCAACTTTGTGTTGTGGATCAAGAATCATAAATCAGAACCACAAATGAAATTGCAAAGGTGAAGAGCATTGACCCAACAGGAGAGGAGAAGGAAAATTATCTTTTGGGTCGCACCGCATTAGAACAGAACAAAAAGTAGTTGACAGCCATGTGGCTTGCGCTTTCAGACAATCTGGTGAAACTGCCCCCACCACCAGAACCACCTGGCACAACCAGGGAAGATGGGTCATTGACTGGAAGGGGAAGTTGGATTTCTTGCATACTGGTTGAGCCTCCACTGCTAGAACCGCAAGACCCAGTTCTTTGTATCGAAGGTACTGGCAGATGTGGCTGCTACAACCAGAGGCAGCATAAAGGGGAAGGACACTTACCTGACCTGCAGGGCCCAGTCCTTGTGAAAGGAATGATGGCCCAAGCCCAAATCTGTGCAGACGATTGGGATACTGTACAGGAAATCATTTCTGTGTTTAGTGGGCCAAACCCAACCAGCAGAGAAGGAGCAGTATTCAGGGAATGAGCTGTTTCACAAAATTCAGAATGCTTTTGGCAGTGGATATGGTGCACGAGATGGGTTGTTGCCTGTTAGGATTCCCTGCAAACCACTCAAGCAGAAACTAGAAGCTAATCTTATTGAAAAAAGGGAGGCTTATGCAGGGTTGGCTATTGAATTTTTTTTTAAAAAAAAAAAGACTGTCTTGCAAGTTGCAACCTGTAAAAGATGAAACATTGGAATGTTGTGTCCTATAATCAAACAAGGGTCTTATTTATAATCACATAATACAATCATGTAATAATTACAAAGAATCAAATCAAATCATTGATTTGTGTAACTACATCTCTAATAATTAGCATCTATTATTTTCATAACAAACATGTGTTAAATATGTTTTCTAACACTCCTCCCTCAAGCTAAAGCTTACTAAGCTTTAAGCTTGTTACAAAAATATCCTTTTATGACCGTAGCAGTGTGGCTGGATTACTGTAGCGAAGACGATTGGGATCGCCGGAGGATTCCAAAGGTGGCTGTGGTGGTTGTCCGGGATGGGTCTCACCAAAGAAGGCACAATGGTTAAATCACATCTGGATGAGGAGAGACACCGACAGGAAAAGAAGCACTAGATGAAGCACAGTGAATGCATACAGCATGACGAAAACGGTGTCCGGAGTTGTATTGGTGGTCGTAGTACTGTAGCACGACCGGAGTATTGTTGCGACGGAAAGATAGAAGTGAGCCAATAAAATATAAATATTTCAACACTCCCCCTCAAGCTAGAGCATATATGCATACAGCTTGAATGACAACAGAGGAAAGTCTGAACACGTCAGAAGGATGACACGGCGGAGGAGAACTGGCCGGAAAAACAGCTTGTCAGAAAATCATGAGTAAAGAAACCCATGGAACAAACCTAAAAAATGGGACCCACAAGCTGAAACGGCAGCAGGTAGACTTGGAAGAGGCGCCTCAGATGGCGGGACTCTTCGCCAGAAAATTCCCTGGAAAACTTTTTCGGTGGCGGCAGCCATGCTGGCTTACCACTGGGTCAGACTCGCACGAGAGAGAGGAGTCCAACAGTGGGAGGTGAGGGCAAACGCGCACCAGAGGGGGATAGATCTACAAAAATCTGAGCGGATCATTGGAGCTTGTGGGGGATCCGTTTAGGGTGGCGGTCAGTTTGGTCGGTCTTGACAGTGCAAACGCAGTGGTGTCGGAAGTGAGAATAAACGATCACTGAAAAAGGACTCGACAGAAAAATGGAAAGGGTCGCCGGAAAATTGGAAGGTGGCGCTGCCGGCCACAGATGTCGCCGCCGATTGCGGTGGTGAATCACAGCGGAAGGTCACAGAATCAAAACTTGCCCTGATACCATGTAAAAGATGAAATATTGGAATGTTGTGTGTCCTATGATCACACATGGGTCTTATTTATAATCACATAATACAATCATGTAATAATTACAAAGAATCAAATCAAATCCTCGATTTGTGTAACTACATCCCTAATTACTAGCATATATTATTTTCATAATAAGCACATGTTAAATATGCTTTCTAACACAGCCCAAGAGTTGTTTCACTGATTTCACATATTTGCTCTGTGGGTGCCACGTTCGGGGTTCGTACAGAATTTTTTTCAAAGTCTCCACAGATAGCATCAAGGGATTTACATATGGACTCAATGTTGGCTATTCAGGGACAGCTTTCCAGCAACAGCTTTCGAATTGGGAAAGTTGGGGTGAGCCCAATGCTACAAAAAACCCAGGTTAAATATGCTTTCTAACACAGCCCAAGAGTTGTTTCACTGATTTCACATATTTGCTCTGTGGGTGCCACGTTCGGGGTTCGTACAGAATTTTTTTCAAAGTCTCCACAGATAGCATCAAGGGATTTACATATGGACTCAATGTTGGCTATTCAGGGACAGCTTTCCAGCAACAGCTTTCGAATTGGGAAAGTTGGGGTGAGCCCAATGCTACAAAAAACCCAGGTACAATCTATAGCATCAGTCTACAACATGTTTTCAGCAGCAGCTGGGCAGATTCCCTTGCAGTGATGAAGCAACGGTTGGGGCCTGGTCTATTCTCTAATTTGATATTCACAGTAGTCAAAAGAAAGTTTCTCTTAACAAATACAACTAGACAAGCAAGTGATCCAAACTATCACCTTGAGGACAACTTTTGGGAGTGGGGGCTATTGAATATTGATAGGTTTTTTTAGTTGAGAGAGAGACAGAATTGGCTAATTAGTTGGTAGATGGCAGCAAGGATGGTTAGAGAAATAAGGCATGTTGTAGTCCAAATTTTTGGGAACTCGGTAGCGGAATAATGATAAGACAGGTCATGGAGAATGGTACCGCTCTAATAACGTTGAATTTATGGGTTTTAGATAGAGAAGGAGAAGAGACTCTAAAATATGATTATCATTATTGATGATTTGAATATGATTCTGTGATACAAAAAGCTTAAGCACTAACCCGTATTTATAGGGATATATAAGACTCCTAATCCTAATTGAATAGGGAAACTAATAGAACCTAAACCTATGAGATAATTCAAGATACTTTTAAGATAAGATATACTCCAAGATAAAATAAGATAAGATCATATATTCTTTTTTTTTCTTTTTTTTTTTTGCTGCCAAGGAGGTTATAAGGACATTACATCAAAATGCTACGAGAAGCACCAATCATCGAGTCATCTTTCCATATGATCCCATAATCTAACAAGGGGAATTCTTCCCTGAATCTTTTAATAAATATACCAGTTTCTATCATAATCACACCACACTCAGAAATCTGAAACTCAATTTAGGGTAAATGCCATTGATTGCACTGAATACAAGGAGTAAGAATATCTCCTAAATCCCTAGACAGAGTATAAATAGCTAAAGTTGTTTGTAAGTTCTACTAGTGTGAATGTAATCTAAATAACTGGCAGAAAACAATCTCAACTCAAGTGCCTAATGGAGCACAGGGCACTTCAAAGACACAAATCACTCAACAAGATGCCAGTTTAATCTTATGATAAAATGATCTCCACCAAACATCTATAATATGTTAGCGTATGAAATGACAGCACCATACTGAATTAATGATAAAGATTTACAAAATAAAATATTAACGAATCAGAAATATTATATTACAATTAAGGTGTATTGCTCCAAGGATCTAAAACAAGATATATGATTAAAATAAAATGCATATAACCATTAACTTGAAGCATTAGAAAACAGTATCCAAAATCATACCTCTGTCTTATAACGTGTATCAGGTGGCGGAATCTTTAGTCTTCCCTTCCAATCTTGGGAACTAATATAGTAAAACCGAAAACAATTAAGGATAAATAGAGAACATTCTTTCCGTTTGAAAGAACAGAACCACTAAAATAAAAAATAGCTTTATCCAGCAGTAAATTAACTAAATTTTACCTTGTGACAATTTCCAAACTACAACAAACTCATAATTTCATCATCACTCCGTAAAATAAAACATTTGGAACAAGGAGGCATTAGCCAAGATTGTGGACAATATCAACTCAAATTTGAATTTGAGCATAAGAATACAAAGGATTGCAATGGTAGAACAGGTTCAGCAGACAAAGTGATTCATAAATCAAAGCATCGGAAGATTCAGAACAATGGTCTTGCACAAAACAATAACCGAAGCATGCTGATTTACTGCTCAATTTAGCATTTCTATGATCATTTAAGAATCTGACTACACAATACAAATGTTCCAATCAATTAAATAAAATAGCATGAGGTCCAGCAGTAGAGTTGCTATCAGTGTTGCATGGATCGCAGTAAAGTTTGGTTAGTAGTACAGCAGGTATGGGTTTGTGGTCCGGAGCTTTTCCCAGTACATGATAAGACAGAGTCTACTTTCTTGGTTCAGAATTTAGGATCAAAATTTGTTTAGACTTAGATCGCTATTGCATAAACTTCAAACTACAGAATGAAAAAACATTAACCCAGTTAAAGATTCTAGACATGGACCATTGTACATCTTATAACTATCTCTCTCTCAACTGATGTTGCATTGTATGTTTTGCATCACTAGGGCCCATTATCTGTTTTTCCATTATATTTTTCCTATTTTAAGAGACGTGGAGTGTTTCATTAGTGTTTTACTCTTTTCTCCATGTGTTACATTAGTGTTTTACGCTTTTCTCCAACCTCTCCCTCTTTCAGTGTTTCTTCCTTTCACAGCAGTGATGCAGCCTTCCTCTTTTACATGTCTCCTCTTCCTCTCTTGAGTAAGTTTGGAGTGTATTGGGTCGCAAACAACCCACATTTGGAACTAATACGTGGGAGATCGGGGGGACAACGTGCATAATGGTAGAACACAGTGCAGAGTGGTCGCCCTCACCCCAGACACGCTATGCAGCATAGCAGATTGCAGAGTGACCACTATATCTAAAATAGTGGTTAAAAGAAAAAAGAAAAATATTATAATGATCCTAATAGTTTTAAACTTTATACCATAAACCAACAAACAAAAGAACAAGTTTCCCTGTCAAAAAAACAAACAAAAGAACAAGTTTCAATACTCAAAATTTATGATGAATTTATAATTCTTACTTGGTGAAAGTGTTATGAAGTCTTAAATACAAATAACAAAAGTCAAACAATCATAACTAAATAAAAAAGACGCTTATTGCCCCCCCCCCAAAAAAAAGGAAAGTAGTCGAGCCTTGCTGTCATTTAGCATCACTATTCACTAGGACCCATTATTCTTCTCTATTATTTTTTTCTTTATTAAGTGATGATGTGCATTTCCTTAGGGTTTTTTTCCAGTCCCTCTCCCACTTTCAGTGTTTTTTCCCTATGTGCAGCAGTGCAGCCCTCTTCTGCATGTCAGCCATGTCTTCCCTTCCTCTTCCCTGTAAGTCTTCTCTTCCTCTTTAAACTAGGTGTAGTATTCCAGTTTGAGTGTTTCGGGTCACAAACAACCCACATTTAGGAACTAGCATGTAGGAGATTGAGGCGATCCATGTAAACCCCGATCACTACACTTTAGTACACAATCGAAGAACACAATAGAGTGGCCACCCCTAATAAATACCATGTGGAATAGCAGATCACTGGGGGCCGCTATAGCTAAAACAGTAGTTATACAATGAATGAAACTTAAAAAATGTAAAACAAACATAATTAGTGATCCTAATAGCTTTGAACTTTATACCATAAACATATAAACAACAAAACAAGTTTCAATACTCAATTTATGACATAATTATCAATTGCCATAATGAAAGTGTTATAAAAAGCCTTTAATACAAATAAAAAAGGCTAACCAGCATAAGTAAATACAAAAGGAAATTTATTGCCCACGAAAAAACAGGAAAGTGGCGTCAAACTTGGCTGTCTTTTTCCGTTCACTAGGGCTCATGATTCATTTTATTATATTTTCTACTTTGAGTTATGCTTTGAATTTCCTTAGGGTTGTATTTTATTTCCCCCCCCCCTAACCCCTCTCCCATTTTAGGTGTTTCTTCCTATGCGCAGCAGTGCAGCCTTCCTCTTCTACATGTCTCCTCTTCCTCTTCTCCATAAGTATTCTCTTCCTCACTTGAGTAAGTTTGAAATGCTGGTTTGAGCATTTTGAGTCACAAACAAACCCACGTTTTCGAAGTAACACGTGAGAGATTGGGGTAATCAATGTAACACTGATCGCTACACTCCAGTATAAAGTTTTAAGTACTTAATGGCAGAAAACAACACAGAGTGGCCATCCCCAAAAACGCTATGGAGCACAGCAGATTGCAGGATGGCTTTCTACGGCTAAAATAGCAGTTGCAAAGAATAAATCTTAGAAAAATGAGAACAAACATAATTAATTATCAGAACAGTTTTGAAACTTAATACCATAAACAAACAAACAAACAATAAAACAAGTTGCAATACTCAAAATTTAAGATGCATTTATCAACTATACTAGTTAAAGTGTTAACAATCATAAATAAGTCAAAACTCAATAGGTAAACGTATGACTTATCACAAATGAAAAAAAGGACAGCAGCGGCATTGATTACCAAAAACCAAGAAGCCTAATGTAAATTACCGCAAAAAAACAAAAAGAACAACAGTGATGTATTTTCCTTTGTGGATGAATTTTCCATTTAATAAGATAATGTGGTAAATAAATTCCAGAGGGTCGTCGAACAAGACAAGGAGTCATGCAAAAAGAGATAAAAGTTCCATGCATTTTTGTTCAAAACACACAAGCAGCAGCGTACGTAGACAGAAGGCTGGCAATAGAATTTTGTGATCAGTGTGGACGGACAAGGCTACATAGACCAGAAGAAGATGAGTTCTGGCCAGATGCTGTAACTGTAACAGCAGCCACTATTCAAGCCACAAAAAGGCTGTGTTATTGTGGCATGGAATAGCTATGCCACGAGCATTTGTTAGCAAAAAGGCTCCACTCCGAGGCAGCATGATTGCAACCAATGCCATTATGACTTATCTTTTTTGAAACAAAAAATAGAGTCTGTAAGAAATGCTTTTTCCATTTTACCATTAAAAAACTAAACATCATGAAGTCAACTAGCCAGGAAAATCAGAGACACCACAAAAGATCTCCCTATAAATAAAGCTGTTATTAGGTTAACTGTTAACAACTCACTCACTCGTACAACTAAAAACGTTGATAACACCTCATCCAAACCAAAACCCTAATTAAGAAGATTAAGAAGAACATGCCAAAGAGGAAGTGATTATAAGAAAGAAACGAACATGGGGTCAACGGCTTCAGACTGGACG
This sequence comes from Calophaca sinica, assembly GCA_037113605.1. NCBI lineage: Eukaryota > Viridiplantae > Streptophyta > Magnoliopsida > Fabales > Fabaceae > Calophaca > Calophaca sinica. Next base: position 116,720,860 of record CM073731.1, read on the forward strand.
GTCTTCTCAACCTCGTCAACAACGTTGGATTCCGAAGCACCCAACTGCGCCCTTCTCAGCCACTGTTGCTGTTGTTGTTGCTGCTGCTGCTGCTGTGCCAATTGCCTCTGCACATAGTATTGTTGCTGTTGTTGTTGTTGTTGCTGCTGCTGTTGATGGTGCTGTTGTTGGTAAGGTGATCTATGCTGAAACTGAGGGTTGAGGTTCGGATTTAGGTTCGGGTTAGGGTTGGAACCTCCGCGTCCAGGACCCATCCCGGGTGGGTATCTGGCTCTATTGTTGTTCATCTCACCGATGGAAAAACCCTAAAACTAAAACCCGAAGGGAAAAAGAAAAAAAAGAAAAGAAAATAATTCCAATCTACCGAAAGAATGAATGTACAGAAATGCTACGAAGAAACTAAAACGGTGAGAAGAAAAATCTGAGTTAGGGTTCGGTGTATCGTACAGAGAGAGAAAGAGCTACAAGGGATTTGGTTTTACTTTCCTTCCTTCTGAGAAGGGAAAAATTGTTAGAGCATTTGTATTTTGTACAGATCTAATCTAAGCGGAGGAGAAAGAAAGCATTTGTGAGTGAGGGGACTTGGTTTTGAAGGACGGCGAGGGAGAGAGAAATGAGATGGAGAACAATGAAGTAGTAATTGGTTTTGATCCTTTCTCTTGGTTCTTTCTTTTTTTCCCTCAGTTTTTTTCTTGTGTTTAGGATGGGTTAGAGTTGAGTTGAAATGGAGAAAGAAACCTGTTATGTTATGTTAGCTCTAAACGCAGCTTTTGTTTCTTCTTCTAGGGCGTACAAACTCTTTTTCTCATTATTGCTCTATGGCCCCACTTCTTCCTTCTATTGTCTAAAGCTCCACATTTTTCTTCTCTCACCCGCTTTCTCGCGTCATCGTCTCCTTCATGCTTTTTAGCCACAGGAAGGCTGGTAAAGTACCGTTTATCAACTTTGAAAAAAATATATATCTTATTTATATGATAAATTTTCAAATGAATTTTATTAAATAATGGCCCAAATTGGTCTATGATAAATTTTCACGCGAACCATTTTGGTCCGTGATAAAAAAATAAAGTCTTTCAATAGTCTCCGAAGATTTCAAACGTGAGACATGTTAGTCCCTCCATCCAAAGACATCAGTTAAGGAGGTGACGTAGTCAGTTAAATGCCGAGGTGTGTTGTTAAGCGATGTCAGTGTGTTACTTAATAACAACTTGTAAACCATTTGGATCATTTTAGTCCCTAAGTAAAAATGTGATAATTAGAATAAAAAAGGGACAAATTACTGCAACCTAGTTTCATTTTCTTCCAAGAACCCTAACCCACTGAATCAATTAATAGAATATCAAAAGCACAAGCAGAAGCATAATCACAGTAATTTGCAGCAAATCTGGTAATTTGAATCTTGCTATTTCTAAGTTGTATGACAGCAATCCGGCTTTGGTGAGCATTATGCAAAATTTTGTGTAAAGCAGAAGCAGAAAATTATGCAAAATCTGAGGGTGAGCTTATGCATAAACTATCAGAGACTAAATAGGTTGAACATTATGCAGAAAATATAAGGGTCACAAAGCATGGACCACTAACCATGGAACGCTAACTAGACAGAGATCACGTGACACATTATTTAACACAAAATAGAACAGAGATGGTGAACATGCAGGACCATAATAGGGAAGAAACCCAAACCCGAAATCGCAAAACAATGGGGAACCTCAAAACCCAAACCTGAAATCGCAAAACAACATCATATCGCAAACTGAATCACAAAATAGGGAAGAAACAAAAATAGAAACCCTAAAAGTCACAAAAAGTTGCAGAAGAATCGCAAAAGAATAGCAACAGGGACTCACCTTGATTGATTCACTTTCTCCTCAATGCATTTCTCTTGATTGATTCACCAATTTCTAGTGTTATGTAATGATTCTCTTGAATAATTCAGTAGCTTAGGGTTCTTGGAAGAAAATGAAACTGAGTTGAAGAAATAGAGTTGAAGCAACATGGACCATTTTGTCCTATTTTGGTGCAGGACTAATTTGTCCCTTTTTTATCTTGATTTTCACGTTTTCACTCGGGGACTAAAATGGCAATATTTTACACGTTGTCATTAAATGACATGGTGGCACCACTTAACGACACACCTCAGTATTTAACTGTTGTCAAGTGACTCCAAACACAAGGGGTGAATTGTGTGTGAACGGTGCTTTTTAAAAAAAAATTGCAAATAGGTGCTTGAAGATGACTTGTTAAAGAAAAATATGAGAAGGCAAAGGACTTGAAAGATAAATTTCAGAATTTAAATGACAATAAAATAAATTGCTCAAATTAAATTACTGAATTTAAATAACAGAAATAAAGAGCAATAAAATAAAGTGCAGAAAATAAAGAGATATAGAGCAAGAGAGCAACAACAAATCATAGAGGTTTGGCCACCAAATACCCATGTGGCCTACGTCCTGTCCCCAAAGCAAAGCACTAAGGGATTTTACTAAAATACTAGCTTTTAAATCAGGTTCAGTTAGAACCATTTACAACTCTAAACCAGAGCAACGGGTTCAAGAGAAATCTCCTCTCTATGAACCACTTGGGATTCCTACCCAAAGATAAAAATAATGATATGAAAGAGATACACTCAAAACTGCAGATGTAAACAAATTGAAGCTAAAAAATACAACTCAAACTATGTAGAGTGAAAAGCTCTTAAGAAAAAAAACTTAGTATTCAAGTGAGTGTCAGTGATCAAGAAAATTTAGCAGAATTTTACTACTCAAAAATAATAGCAAGAATGAGAGAATCGTTGTGTGTTGCAAACAAAATGTACGACTGCTTATATAGAAAAAAAGGTTAAATATGTTTTTGGTCCCTATAAAATGGATGAATTTTGGTTTTAGTCTCTGTAAAAAAATTTCTTTGGTTTTCATCCCTCCAAAATTTATAAGTCTTGTTTTTGTTCCTTGCAAATAGACGAATTTTGATTTTGGTATCTGTAAAATGTTTTTATTTGATTTTCATCCCTCGAAAACCTGAAATTACTGTTTTTGGTCCCTAGTATTCATTTTAGGACAAATAATCAAAATTCATTTTAGGGGTCAACTACATGCTAACATAGCATCACAAACGTCATTGGGTGTCATTTGAGATGATCACGTGACATTTCGTAAAACACATAAGTACTTAATAGACGTCACATGACGGCAGGGACCAAAAGCATTACTTTCACATTTTAGAGGGATGAAAGTCAAAGAAAAAAAATTACAGGAACTAAAACCAAAATTCGCTTATTTTACAAGGACTAAAAACATATTTTTCATGTTGCTTTTAATACAGAGATTGTGATATTGTATAATCGTTTATAGAAAGAGACATAATCGTTTATTTAAAAAATTTGAAACACGGAGAAGATTTGAAATGCCATAAACGATTATGGGTTTTTATGTAAACGATTATTTAATTTTAAAGATAAAAAAACACTGATAGGTTGAAATAAAATAAACAATTATAGAGGGGTCCATAAACGATTATTGCAGAGTTTGAAAACGTGGAGATGTTAAACACAAGCATAAAGATTATGACAGGCACCATAAACGTTTATGAACATTCTGACTTACAAATGAAACAAGTGCCAAAAAACTGAGAATTTTTCCAACTTAAAAGAGTAAGTATTTTGGACACTAATCAAAACATTTTAAAAATACTTAATGAATGAAATAATTTCGGAAAAATGCATGAACTTAATTTTAGATAAAAATATTGTGAGTGTGTGATTTAATTTTAATTGAGAGCTTTTCCTACTACTCACAATTAGTCCTAAGAAAATTAAATAAATACCCAAAACCCAAAAACTCAAAATTCTCTGATTCTTGGTATTATTTCCTACTTTTTGCACAGTTGACTATTTGCGAAACTTCCTTTTGTCAATTATCAAAACAAAACCTAGCAAGACATATATTCACAGACTCCCCTTTTTTTATGAAAACAAACATCTCATGGAGAAAATTTGCTCATCGCATCAATTATTTCAATATAATATGATCATGATATGTGTAAAGCTATTTAAAACCAAACAACATGGAATTTCAAAGCAATAAAATACCAAGTTTAACCACGTAGCTATTTAAGCATAGGTCAAAAGTAATGCAACTGCAAGGAAAGGAGCACCAGAAAACCATACTAACCAACATAAGAAAAAGAGAAAGTGGGACATGCACAGTTGGTATAAACTAGTTCTACACTGACATCCGATGAGAACTCACTATTGTGCAGTTATTTTTAAAATACATTTATTAGAGTGGGGTGACATGATACAATAGTGGGCTCTTATTGGTTGTCAGTGTAAAACCGATTTACACTGACAGTGCATGCCTATTAAACTCTAAGACAAATATCCAGTCAAAATAAATGACATAGTAAAGGACTAGGATGAGGGTTACTAGTCCTCATCCAACTCATCATCGTCCGAATTGCCAGAGGCAGCAGGAGAAGGTGGTCTTTGTGGTGGCTGAGGGCGAATGGGACTATCAATGTTAATTTCCTTCCTGACCAAAAAGGTTTCCAGCCTTCCCATTCTTTCATTCAATGTGTTTATGCCTGCAGTGTTGCTCCGAACTTCAAGCAGAAGTTGTTGTAGTAGGTTTGAGATCTCAGGCGAGGAGTATGCGTCAGCAAGAGGAAGCCTGAGAAGATGAAGAGAAGGTCTATGAACCGGAGGAGGTGCAGGGTGATCCAGTCTTGGTTTAGGCCACCATTGGGCATCGTGATCTTCTAGCCCAATTTTGTTTAATTATAGTTCACATCGAACCAAGCAAAAAAACTTATGATGGTGATGCATAATTTCCCCTTGAAGGGGCACGCCAAAATAGGTCATAATGCAAGTAACCGAATGACCATAAGGGAGAGACCCTGGTGTCCTCTGCTCATACATGTGTTGCGTAACTAGAGCAACCCAATTAACAGTTTTCTTATTTTTCAGAATCCACATAATAGGAACAACAGAACTAAGTAGTTAAGAAGTATTTTTCCTTCTAGAAAATAATAATCCAACAATCACATTCTATTCTCAATATTCAGAAATCCAGCAGTTATGTGGGAAGCAGAAATCTCATTTTCATCCCATAACATAGATTTTATAGCTTCTAACCTATTGTACTCATCGGCTAGTGGTGCAACAGGAGCATCATCAATAACTAAAGGATCACTATCTCGCAAACCAACAATGCGACCAAAAGTAGCATAGTCAAGAAGAATAGGTTTGTCGCATACCTCTGATGTGAGAACTCCCTCAGAAAAACGAAGATTGTAATAAAACACTTTTGGCAGTCCTGGATAAATGTTCTCTCTGGTGGTCAGGAAGTGCATGAGACCAGCATGTTGGTCACGAAGTACAATTTTATTCTTCTTGTTCCATCGTTGACTTTATTCTTCTCGACAAAGTTGTCCATCTTTAATTTGGATACACACATATTTATATATTTATATATACATGCATAAATAGACATAGTATTTTAATATTATAGACAAGGATCTTCTGTCCGGGGTATTTTGTGTCTAATATATATATATATATATATATAAAAGGGTGTATGTAGAATTGTGTTAACATGCACTTGATGGAGTCCAAAGTGAAAGGAAAAGAATTCAAAAAGTTTCAAGAGGTAATAATGGATATAACAACTTTGTATAATCTAGATGGCCGGTTTTTGAGACAAAAAGTCATTCGATCCAAAAATAAAAATAAGTTGCGGTACAACTTAGATTTGATTGATTCCAATACTAAAGTTGAACCATTCCAATCCGATTAAAAGCTAATTGGATTGGATTGGATTAGATTTGGTGATTTAGTTTTAACATCACAATAACTATAAAGTAAGTATAAATAACATCAACATATATAACATACTAAAAATTTAAACATTACGAAGTAACAAACATAAATTTTATGTTTCGACCATAAAAAGAGTAGAAAACTGCATCACATTAAACTAATACGTATTACTACAAAAACAAAATCAATAAAAAAATAGACTAATACAACACCGTATACAAATAATAAAATAAATAAGTATTAAATTTTATATATGCTGTTTAGTCGGTTTCAAAAAATAAATCGAAATTTGATCTGATCTGATCTGATCGGTTTTCACAAAAAAGAGGTATAAAAATATCCAACAAAATAGGTTTTGTTAGGTTTTCCGGTTTTTTGGATCAGTTTTCATTTGGAATGGTTTGATGTGAACACCCCTACGATATCAAAGAGATTCTCAAAACAATAAAAGAGAATACTTGGGGCCTGTTTGATTTGGTTTTAATTTTCAGTTTTTAAAAACTATTTTACAAATCAGTTTTAAAAAACTGTTTTTAAGAAGAAGAAAAAAACTGTTTGCTTATCCTATTTTTAAAAACTGTTTTAGAGATGAGAAAATTAAAAAAATTTGTTTGATAGACTTGTTTTTAAAATGTGTTTTGTAAACTAAAGAACCAAAAACTTGTTTGATACACATTTTTAAATAATTTTTTTATTCTCATTTTTTATTCATCATGAGACTTTTTTTTTATTCATCACGAGACTTTTTTTTACTAAACTTCATCATAAAACTTTTTTTTAATGAACTTCATCATGAAACTTAAAACTCCGTTTATTAATAATTAATTAAGTGATACCACTACCTCATCTTCAACACTTTCTTGTAATTATTTTAACGAGAGACTTAAAGCAGGAGTAACAAATGTAGGAGTATGATATCACCATAAAAAATTATAGGTGCGTTGCAAAAAATTCAAATTGGTATAAAAGTCAATTAATCAAGTAACATTTACAATGACAACTCAATTAATTAAGTAAAATCTAATATCATAAAAAGTCAAATTGGTCTTTAAAAAAAGAAGTCAAATTGGTTCAACTAATTGTTACGTTGTGCCCACATCATATTTGCAATACGATCCTTATGCATTGTCATTTCAGCTGCACCTTCATCAGATAACATTAATAAGTTGTATTCATTGAAGCTTGTTCCTACTATGTAAAGATTTTCATTCACGCCCTCAATTGTTACCGAATCCATTTTTTCATGTACACCAAATAATTCGTCGGGTAAATTCTACTTGCGTATGTAATTATGAATAACACAACACGCTATTACTATAAGTCGTTGCTTAGAAGGTTTATAAGGAGGCATCATCTTCAAAATAATAAATCTATTTTTCGAGACCCTAAAGCATCGCTCAATAGTCATTCTTAGAGATGAATGTCTGTTTCACGACTCCGAGGTTGTCTGGCTCGGCCTCTATATTATTGCGCATCAATAAAATATAACATCATTATGATATTCTTACTCACCTCTAGATAGCCAAGGAAATTCCGCATTTGGATTTGTAGTTGCATCTAAGAAAACTTTTGAATCATGTGCACTTCCTTCCCCTCATAATATACAATTGTAAATATCATATTGAAATCACAAACGCTTACATATTTTAAAATGATTGTGATTGTAAGTGAATGCTTAAAGAAGGTTAATTCTTTGAATTAATAAATTGATAAAAAAGAATATATTTTTATAAAAGTGACATATATCTCCATAGAAACATATATTATATTATATTATATTATATTGGTTAATAAAGTAAAACTAATTAAAACAAACCTACACGATTTTTATATTTTTGTGAGTTTGTTCAATTAATTGTTACATTATGCCCACATCCGTAATAATTTATAATAAACACGTTAAAGTATAATTTCCTTTTTGACAGAAACGTTAAAGTATTAAATGTTGATGTCAAATATTAACAATTGATTAAATATCTCATTATATTTTATATTAATCGAATTAATATAATATCACATAAAAATAGAAAAATAAAAATTATTTCAAAGAATAATTAATTATATAAAAATTTGAGATTGGTTTGATATGACAACTTCAAAATATATGCTGAAAAATGAAAATAATATGTGGAATTTTTTATCAAAATAATACATGGATAATACATTTGAGTATTATTTTACTCTAAACAATAATATTGTGAATAATAGTTGACACCGTGGACGATAATCCAATAGAGAATCAATATCGTTCTTTTTGTCCAAAAAAAAAAACCAATATCATTCTTTTTATTATGGTAAAGAACCAATAACGATCTTTATTTGGTACACATGGACTTGGATATGAATATATGATTTTCGCACGCAACTTTGACCGCAAACCTCCAAAAAAAGAAATGAAAATTGCGATGAAGACAGTCTCAGTAGAGTTATAACATACTTCAAGATATTTACAATAATACCGTTAATGAAAACTGCTAGTTCTCCGCCTCTTTTCTATTTTTTCCTGTTTTCGAGATTGAAAAGAAAAACTAAGAACCAAAACATCTAAAAGCTGTTTTTATTTTTTTAGTTTTTTAAAACTAAAAACAGAAACAAGTTTTGAAAACAACTAAGATAAAAACTTTCTCCAAACAAGTTTTTTTGTTTTCTAATTTTTAAAAAGTAAAAACAGTTTTTGAAAATAGAAATCAAACAAGCCCTTGGTCAAGATTAAACCTTAAGTTACTCAAAGATTTCTCAAAGCATAACAGACAATTATTCAACACTTCGTTAAATTGAAAACTTTAAGAAAAGAAGCATTAGCTATTATAACTATTAAATGCTTTCAATACTAAAGTGTCATGTTTATAGACAAGGAGTTGTTTAGTTTCTTATATGTGTTAAAGTCTTAGTAAGTAGTATTTGATAAAATTATGTATAAATAGTAGTCCAATCAATATAATAGGGATGATTTTTTAATTGCACGAACATCTCTGTAAATCTAATACATTTATTACAATTTTTTATTAGTAGGAAGAGGTATTTAAGTCATACAAGCTGTCGTCGAGGGGATTTAAACACATTCTCTTACTAATAACTACTGACATTCAAGATTACTAAGGAGCTGTTTGATTACACTTTTTTAAAACTTTTTTTCTGTTTTTATAAATTTATTAAGAACAAAATTTGTTCTTTGTCTATTTTTAAAGGCAGAAAAACTATTTTTAAAATATCTTCTCTAGTTTGCTCTATTCGATTCTTTTCTTTATTCGAAATTCATTTGAACTTTTTCGAGTAAACAACCGCTTTGGTCCTTGAAAGTGTGACTCGCTGTCACTTTGGTCCTTGAAAGAATGAAAACCACAAAATAGTCCCTGAAAGTGTGTTCTGTTAGTCATTATGGTCCTTAACGTTACCCCGTCTATTGACTTCGTTTATTTTGCTTATGTGTAGCGTTTTCTTCCACTGTGGCTGCTAATGTGTCGAATAATTTTGGTCATTGAAAGTGTGATTCGATGTCACTTTGGTCCCTGAAAGGATAAAAATCACTAAATAGTCTCTGAAAGTGTGTTCCGTTAGTCATTATAGTCCCTAACGGTACCTCGTCCATCGACTCTGTTCATGTTGCTTATGTGACACGTTTTCTGAAGGGGGAATGGAAAACATCAGAAATGGGGTTGAATTGTGTTTTCAAATTTTTTTCTTAAACATCATAATTTCAAAAATAGTTTTATGAAAAACACGCTAAAGAAAAGTAGACACACTTTAAGAAATCAAACAATGAATTAAAAACAGACAAAGAGGTTTTAAAAACAGTTTGGTTATAGTGGAAAAACGTTCTGGGATGAAGGAACTAGATGTAGCTATCAGGTTGATAGTGAACTAGTATAAAAAAAAACTATGTGTCATTCTCTTTTCCTGCTCTTTTAAGCTTTACTTAGTCTCTGTTCTTGTTTGCTATTTTTGTTTTGAGTCTTCACGTCTTTGTTTTTATAACTGAGTTGCATTGCATCTAAGTGTTTTGTGAAAACCATTAGATCGACAACCTGACATCTAGTTGTAACCTGGAATCCATTCCTATGTAACACGGACTTACAAAGAATGTATATTTACAAGTGTGTTGGTAAAAAAAAATTATATGTTTTTCTATCAAATGCTTTATGAGCTTTTGAACTCATGTGATTCCAGCTTAAAAAGCATTTAACCCATTCAGGCATATACTTGCTTTTATGTCTGACTAATTTTGTTTCTAAAACCTCTCTGTCTGTTTTCAATTTAATGTTTGATTTTTTAAAGCGTGTCTGCTTTTCTTCAACGTGTTTTTCATAAAACTATTTTTAAAATTATGATGTTTGGGAAAAAAAATTTGAAACCACAATTCAACCCCGTTCTTGTGTTTTCCATTCCCCCTTCAAAAAACGTCACACATAAGCAACATGAATAGAGTCAATGGGCGGGGTAACGTTAGGGACCATAATGACAAACGAGACACGCTTTCAGGGACTATTTTGTGATTTTCATCCTTTCAGGTATCAAAGTGACAGCGAGTCACACTTTCAGGGATCAAAGTGGTGGCTTATTCCAAATTTATTCGACACATCAGCAGCCACAGTGGAAGAAAATGTCATACGTTAGCAAAATAAACGGAGTCAATAGACGGGATAACGTTAGGGACCATAATGACTAGCGGGACACACTTTCAGGAACTATTTTGTTGTTTCCATTCTTTCAGAGACCAAAGTGACAATGAATCACACTTTTAGGGACCAAAGTGGTGGTTTACTCGAACTTTTACAGAAAGATAATCAGATAACGTAAAAGTATCAAACTTGTAACCCTACGAGGAATTGGTTATATTCTCAAATTTTTCTTTTAAATAAAAGTTTTTCGTGAACTTAATGGCAAATTTTCCACAATAATCCTACGCATGCTTTTGCATAGTAATAATAGAACAATAATTGTGTCAAATAATGCTTCAAGCAGGCATAGGCGTTTTAGAAATTCTCCAGTAAATAAGTCTGCTTATTGTTATAGGAATGATGACGATAATAATTGAAACAATGAATTCAATAATAATGTAAATAATGTTTTGAACTCTTGTGATCCTGATCAAGTGGTGATTGGGATGTTGCTAGTGTCGCTACGGTGAAAATCAAAGTTCTGTGGTGGTGGAGGCCACAAACTACACCTTTCGTCTCATATTAACTATCGTTTAAGAAAATGCATACTTTTTTTTTGTTTACAGATAGAGTGGCAAATACTACCTGTAAACTCACACACGCAAAATGGGAATCCTGGGCTCGAACCCGGGCAACCACGGAAAATATCTAGCCTAATAACGTTGGCTTATGCCAGTTGTGCTAGGCCTTACGGACAGGAAATACATACCTCTTAATGTTTAAGGAAACACACACCTCTTAAGAAAATCATTAATTACACTTGTTTCCAATAAAAAATGATTTATTTTGACTAAAATGCCCTTAGTGCAGTAGGAGTTAGGTGAAAGAATTAATTAAAATACAGTAATTGAGTTACAAATAAATAAGGGTTCTATTAGAAAAATGTAATTAATACACTCGATATTCTAAAGTAACAGATAATGCGAGACAAGAAAATATTCCAAACAGGACACTTAATAAGAGATAGAGGGAGTATATTGTGAAGGGCTAACTTGAACTACGGATTGAGATTTGTCACAGACATCTATATCTATCTCTCTCCTCTTGCAATTTTTTTTATTTTTTAAATGAAAAAAGAGCAAGACTGTGAGTGAAGCAAAAACAAATACAATGACTATTAGGGATGGCAAAACGGGCCAACTTGGTCCAGCCCGACCCAACCCTCTATGAGTACGCTCAAAAATGGGTTGGCCCAACCGGCCCCCAAGGGTGGTGGGTTGAGATGTTGAACCCAACTCGTCCCGTCACGGGCTAGCGGGTTGGCAGGCCAGCCCGTTATATATATATATATATGGGCTAAAATGAGGTCAAAATGGTGGGTCAACCGGCCTAAAACTGACCAAATGGCGGACTGGCCTGCCCGAAATATTTAAAAACGAAAAAAAAAGAAATTTGTTATTCCCTCTGTCTCACTTTACTTGTCCTATTAGTTTATAAAAACTCTTAAGAAAATGATTGAGTTTATAAATTTTCATGACAAAATGACACTCTTTGACTAAAATACCCCTTATTAATTGGAGTAGTGGAGTAGTTAAGTAAAAAAAATTCATTAATATAGTTAGTTGAAATACAAGGTGTAATAGTGGAAAAGAATTAATTAATATTTTTTATTTTCTAAAGAGATAAACAATTTGAGACAATGAAATATTCCAAAGAGGGTAACTAAAATGAGACGGAGGGAGTAGAAAATTAGAAAAAAAAAAATATGTTAACCCGACGGGTTGGCCCGGCCTGGCCCGACCCGCTTGTGGCCCGATGAGTTGACAGGCAAGACGGATTGGACTAGATGAGTTGATGACCTGACATATTGTAGCCCAACCCAATCCATTTTAGCGGGTTGACAGGCTGGCCTGTTGGGCTCGACCGCTTTGCCATCCCTAATGACTATCATTGGCTTGACTGCAGTTGCTGCAGCCAATCCAGTCCCTTAAGCCACATATATACTGACAAAGCCTTTGTTAGTGTTGCATTATTCCTGTTCTTTTCGAGCTTCAATTTTGTGAGCCAAGAGTATAGATTCAACCTCCAAAATTGGGCAAACATATATAATTGATCAAGCATATGATCAACTATTGGAATGTGTGACTAGAGCCTCAAGTTCCTCTAAAAGACCATTAAATTCAAGTTGATCCGAATGTGAAACCGATTAACCAATGGGCATTAACGTATCTACAATGGCTTGAATTTGGCCGAATTCTTTGCACATGACATTATGCCCTCTTCATTGCACATAAATGTCGTGCAGAAATTCTTTGCAAATAAAAAGAGAGGGCATAATTGTCATTTCAAAATTTTGCACATGAATCTGTTTCTTTCTTCCCAAATTGGGAGGAAACGATGGATTTTTTTTTTGAAAAGCGTGTAATCCCTTGCCTCTTTTCTTTTCTATGCACTTTCGTGGCTTCCAAACATAGTGTAAAGTATCAGTTTGACAATAAATTTAAGAGTAAAGTCTCATTTTAATCACTGCCAATTTTTGCACGACCCATTTTAGTCTCTGACAAAAATTAAGTCAAAAAATAATCTCTAACATTTTCAAAACAGGGCCACGTTAGTCCCTCCGTCCATCTCCTTCTAAATCCGTCAGTTAACGCACTGACGTGTCACGTTAAATACTGACGTGGTAACGTTAACTCTCTACATTACTGTCAGATCACCACTAGCTGTCCTTTTTTTTACCAAACCCGAATTGGGACATTTTAGTCCCGGTTAGAAATGGGACATATTAGTCCCTCTACCCCCATTTTTAACAGAACAGCTCTTCTTCTTCTTCTTCTTCCCAAAACCTTAATCTGATTTTTCTCCTCTTCTTCTTCTACCTTTCATTCAGACCTTCTGCACTTTTGGTATCACTGAAAAATGTATGCATTAGACCTAAATCCCTTTTCACACACTTCAAATTTCCGTCCATAGACCTCCACAAATCCACGCTCCAGACAACAACACCATAAACTGGAAAAATCAACTTGAGAAAGAACATTGCCTAGGGAGGGCGAATATAGGACAGGATGATAAAATCAATTAAAGCTTGAAAGAAGATGTTGACACGCAATCTTAACATTGCTCTTCCTTTGCTTTTCTTCTCCCGTTTACACTCTTTTCTTCCAAGAAGATTTTCTCCAACAATAACAACAATGTCAAAGATTATTAGACACAGAAGCAAGAGGTCTCGCACGATATCATCGAATATCAGAAACAAAACATAAATAATACAGAATGCGATTGTTACAATTATCAAGCACTCTATTGACAAGTTTGGAACAGGTGCTAATCTCAGTGTTGTTTGTTTGTCTCCCACTCCCATGTCTTGTCTCCCAACTCCATAAGTCAACATTTTTTGAAGTAAATCTCCAATTTGAGTCCTAATATACATCATCGGCATCTTAAATTCCCATGTTGAAGCATATCCTTCATACAGATAAAGGGATTTAGGTCTAATGCATGCCTTTTTCAGTGATATCGAAAGTGCAGAATAAAAAGAATAAGAACTGTTCTGGATAAAATGGAGGGATAGAGGGACTAATATGTCCCATTTCTGACAGGAACTAAAACGTCTCAATCCGAGCTTAGACAAAAAAAGGACAGCTGATGGTGATTTGACAGTGATGCAAAAGGTTAACGTTGTCATGTCAGCATTTAACGTGACACGTCAGTGCGTTAACTAACGGATTTGAAAAGAGATGAACAGCGGACTAACGTAGCCCTATTTTAAAAATGTCAATGACTACTTTTTGATTTAATTTTTGTCAGGAACTAAAATAGGCCACGCAAAGATTGTCAAGGACTAAAATGAGACTTTACTCTAAATTTAAAGAATAAATAACGATAGGTGTTCGATTTGCATAAACCAACCCCAAGTAACACAAGAGCGCAAACTAAGCAAGAACTTCAACGGCGATGGTCATATCAAATCCTGGCGAAAATCAACTTGCGTAAACCAGCATCGCCAGGAACCATGCAACATATGTGGAGCAGATATTGATATTTCTGCAACCAAGTCTACAATCTATTTAAGAGCCAATAATGGCAGACCAAATAGCATAGGACGGGGACAAACTCATAACAAGGTAAATTATCCCTAAACCATTTAATTAAAAACTTAAGTATTAATAACATGTAGTAACAAACATCTGCAAATGTAATCAACGCAAACCATAACTGGACCCGCCAAACTATCTGGGAGTTAAAAGCCAACATTAAACTTTCTGGAGGTCCTAATGTTGCAGGGCTCTGAATCAGAAATAAAAAAAATAATGCACTTAACAAAGGTTCCAACAAAACCCCAACTTCCATAGTGCATCCTCTAATATGTCATGGTTCTCAACCAGAAATTTAAAAAAAAAAAAAAAAAAAAAAAAGAAAGAAAGAAAAGCACTTAATAAAGGGTCCAACAATACCCCAATTTGCATAGTGCATCCTCTCATGCCATGATATATGCACCTGCTTGAGTGATAGTCACATTAACCTGTAGAAAATGCACACTCGTTAGCCACAGCGACTGCAACTACACAATTGAATCACAATGGACATACAACGAACTTAAACAATAGGGCATAAACAATTGCATTCAATCACAATCCGAATTTAGAATGACATCACTGATAAATATCAGGTATCAAAATAAAAAGCTTCCTCAAATAATGTTTTAAAAACAAACCAATAGAAAATATATTAAAATTGAAGTCCACTTCTAAAGATCACAACTATTATCACGGACTCGGGATCCAGATTGCCCATTGTAAATAGAAAAAGAAAAAATTCCTGTCGCTCACCATTGCTATCCGTCAAATGTGTAAAAACAACCCTTGTATTTACCACCGGTCACCGGCAATAAATTGTATTATCAATGTGTGGTGGAATTTGCTTTATTTCAGTGCCAAGTTCTTGTTCAATCCTATATCTGAACAAAAGATGGAACACATCAGCAACCTACAGCAAGAATCTTTGAAATTCATTCAACAGGAATTACATTACATACAAATTAAAGCGATCCTCATAAGTGATCAGGTTCACTGCTAAACCAAGGTGACCAAACCTCCCAGAACGACCAACCTGTTATCAGCATAACACCCATTAGAACATGTACACATAATCAGTATGAAGTAAAGACGTTGGGTAGAAACTGAGCAGAAATCAAACATACCCTGTGCAAATAAGTTTCAGAGTTCTTGGGAAAATCAAAATTAATAACAACATTAACTGCTTGGATGTCTATTCCCCTGGTAAATAGATCTGTAAATGTTTCACACAAAGGAAGAAAAATGAAAATTTTAACTTAGTAGGAAAAGATGTATATAAAAAAAGCTAACCCTGAGTTTAATTAAACATATATATTAAACTAAAGATTCGTTAACATGCATTGTCACTTAATATATCATCAGTACATAGAAAACTACACAGAAAACTACACTAAACAAATATAAATCATACAACTATTGATTACTGAATTGATTTTAAAAATAAAATGAATAAAGGTAATATCTTAAAATAAAGGAAATGGGGACCCCAAAAAATTAAGTATTAAAAACAGCCATATCTGGTAGGTCAAATATCATTCACAAGCAACTGAAAAAAACCTCACTTTGCTCATTTATAGGAGGATGGTAAAGTGTCAGCAACATACCAGTACAGACAAGATTTCGGCATGCACCATTGCGGAAGTCATGAAATACTCTATTACGATGGTCTTGCAACATCTTTGCATGAATATAGAAACATGAATACCCAAGTTCTGTGATTTTCTTGGCAAGGAGCTCAACCCGATTCACTGAATTGCAGAAGATAATGGACTGGTTTATTTGCAGCTGGAATAGAAATCATTATTATTATCGTCACAATATTCACAGCTGGCATATAAGAAAATCAAGAGGACACAGAAAAATCAAACCTTAGAAAATAGAGTATTTAAGCAGTGGACTTTCTGTCTCTCTTCCACAAACGCATAATATTGGGTAATACCCTTCAGAGTTAGCTCATCCATAAGGTTAATAACATACGGTTTTCGAAGATACCTATCTTTGAAGTCCTTTACAGTAACAGGAAATGTTGCTGAAAACATCAGAACTTGACGGTTTGTAGGAAGAAAATGAATCAGCTGCTGTATAGAAGGTTGAAACTCGGGGGAGAGAAGCTTATCAGCCTGAGAAACACAGAAAGCTATGTAAAACTGCAGATTGATTAGTAACCGTAACTACTTACTACTAAAGACGTCAATCTCAACAGTGGCATAATGAACAAGCACAGTGGAAATGTTGTGCTCAATAATTAATTTAAAACAAATACGAGAAATCAGTAAACAGAGGCATTTGCTTCCGGTACCAGCTTGACAACATTTAGGATATAGATTCCTAATCCTAGCAGATCAGACAAAAATTCAAAGAAACATAGCTGCACATCAAATCGTACTTGTCTAATTAGATCCAATTATGTTTCCTACCCTCATTTTCCTAGACCTCTCTAAATATGTGAATGTTTTGCAAACTGTTCATGCATCTCAACAAGATTCTATAACTGAGTTCAGGTGAAAGTGAAACAAATTTACCTCATCCATAACAAGCATAGAGCAATCTTTCAGAATGCAAACACCCTTCTTGGCAAGATCTAATATTCTTCCTGGTGTTCCAACTAGTAAATGAACTGGTTGATACAAACGCATTATATCATCTTTCAGGCTAGTACCACCTGTTGTAACCATAACTTGAATTTTCAAATGCTTTCCAAGCTCTTTACACACTTGAGATGTTTGCAAAGCCAATTCTCGTGTTGGGACCAGGATAACAACTGCATGAAAGAGAAATACAAATAGTATAGTTAAAACATGGGCAGACCATATCATCGTGCTTATTCAAAAACTCAACCATGAAAGAACTAAAGATAATGCAGAAATCAACCCTAAAAATATTAATACTATTTCCAACTTTGGCAACAATCTATCTGCATCCACCTTCTAAAATAACTTTTCAAGAGAAATGACAAGTCGTCAACTTATCAACAAAATATCAGTTTGTTTAAAGAAAATTTCAAAATTTTGTAAATAAAAAACATGGAGCTTTTGTTAAAACCAGATGACTAAGAGATGAGAAATAAACTCTGAATTTAACATGGTTCAATCTATAGTGAACAACTAGCGTCGAGATCCATGCCAAGCACAAGTGTTTTGTCTTGAGGACGAAAACAGGAACAGTGAGAGCAGATACGTGGCTTCAGAACCTTGTTTTCCTATAATGGGAATCGGCTTGCATCCATGGGCACAAAATAGAGAATTCACTCCAATCAATCAAGATTCAAGATTACAAGGAGAAGCTACTTAACACCTAAATCCTAATCCCAATATACCTAACATTCAATGTGGAAGATATTATGAATTGACCATACTACTGCAGGTTTGTCAGGTCAGATGAAGGTCAACCAAATATCCACTTTTAACATCTTTCAGAAGCCAGGAAAAAAGGCAAAGCAAAAACATAAATTGATGCTCTTTGACGCTCATGAACTAGTCATAATTTTCATTTTCTTTTTCTTTTTTAAATTGGATACTGCTCAGAATCAGTATCGGTCGCTATCAGAAACCCTTATAGAACTGAGACGTCTTATATACAGTCCTTTCAACTAGATTTCTGAGAATCTTGTAAAAAGCTTAAGACAAGATGATATCAAACCTTGAATAACATTATTATCCTGATCAATTTTTTCCAATGCAGGAATGCAAAATGCAGCTGTTTTGCCAGTTCCATTTTTAGCTCTAGCAAGAATGTCACTGCCAGTAA
The DNA here is from genome assembly GCA_037113605.1 of Calophaca sinica. Taxonomy (NCBI): domain Eukaryota; kingdom Viridiplantae; phylum Streptophyta; class Magnoliopsida; order Fabales; family Fabaceae; genus Calophaca; species Calophaca sinica. Next base: position 116,739,099 of record CM073731.1, read on the forward strand.
GAGCAATTGGAATGCTTTCTTCTTGGATGGGAGAAGGCCTTTCAAAACCCTTCTCATATATTCCCATGAGCAGCTCACGTTTCAAAAAGTAATCCTCAAATTCATTTCCTTTAGTTGCTGTCACATCCTGGGAACAAATCGAAAGCAGAGCAACAACATAAATGTCATAAATTAAAAGTTAATAATGACAAACCCCATTATCAAAGCATCTTATATGACTAATACATGAATGATATCATTTATTAGGCCTTTCAAGTAGATATTAAAAATATCATGTAAATATACAGAAAACTAATCTTATAGTTAGAATTGGTTGGTTAGTAGTTGGGGGCTAGGATGGTTAGAGATATATGGTATGTTGCCTATAAATAAGGAGGAGGATGAGAAGGAGCGGTATCTTGTCATTTGAGAGAGTTAGGGCCTTAAGGTATTGGGAGGTGCAAACCCTTGAAGTTCTGCAATAATAAGGGGAATTGAATTCTTCCCTGAATCTTCTAATAAAGATACCAATTTCTATCAACTAATATCAGAGCAGACTCTGATTGGTGGCGCAATAATTCAGGGTTCATCAGAAAAAAATGGAGTTTCAATTGGAAACAATATGATTATTATTGATGATTTGAATATGATCACGTGATACAAAAAGGTTAAGCAATAACCCCTATTTATAGGGATACAAGACTCCTAATCCTAATTGAATAGGAAAACTAATAGAACCTAATCCTATGAGATAATTCAATATACTTTTAAGATAAGATAAGATATATTCTTTTTTTTTAAACAAAAATGGCATGCAAAAGCATCACAATGGCCAGAAGAATCCCAACTATGTTGGCACCCTAAAAACCACCTATCATCTGCAGCACACCGTAAATAATATTAAAAATATGAAAAAGAACAAAACAAGCCATGGGGGGACATAAACCAAAGCCCAGGCAAAAATTAAGAAAAACGAAAGCTTGGGAGACCTAGCCTATTTCTATAGAACTCCTCCCTAATAAAAACAGGAATGGTGTCCCACCAAATAGAGCCAAGGATCCTAGTACAGTACCATGATAAGCTAACCTATCAGCACAAGTGTTGCCTTCTCTATATATATGAGATTAAACGAATCGCCTTCTAGAAGTAAGTAATAAACAGTTTCTCCATCTATTCCTAAGCTGCCAAGGAGCTATAGCAATAGAACTAAAAGCTGAAACCACAAGTTGAGAGTCACACTCCAACCAAAGACTATGCCAGCCTTTTTCATATGCTAACTCAATGGCCATTATAGCACCGATGAGCTTAGCATGAAGAGCATAGGTGATACCAAGATAAGATCATATATATATATATATATATTAAATGCTATGGAGGCCATAAGGCCATTACATCAAAATGCTACGAGAAGCACCAATCATCGAGTCATTTTTCCATACGATCCTATATTCTAACAAGGGGAATTCTTCCCTGAATCTTGTAATAAATATACCAGTTTCTATCATAATCACACCACACTCAGAAATCTGAACAGGGACGGATCTATGTACAAGACATTGGGGGCATTTGGCCGAACTAATTTATTTTTTTACTAATTATTGAAAAAATTTATTTTTGCCTTCACTAAAAATTAAGTATTGACCCCATTAAAGAGCAAAAAAATAAAAATTGAGCTATCCTCTTTTAAGTGTTACCCCACATCTGCTCCCTTTTTATGATAAAGTATAATATTTTTTTTTTTACTCATTTTTATCTTTGTCTCTCTATTTTTGCCTGTTGCAACTGCAATGGTTGAAAGGAATTTCTCTGCAATGAATTTTGTGAAGAATCAAATGTGCAACCTTATGGGAGATAAATTGTTGAATAATTGTTTGGTCACATATATAGAAAAAGATATATTTAATGGTGTTGAAAATGAAAAAAATATATAAAACAATTTCAAAATATGAAGACATGTAAAAAACAATTATAATTCGTAGATGTTGAGGTGTCTTCAATTTTTTGGGTATATAATGCTATAGTTTTTGTAATATCCAATTTTTTGCTTAATGATAATGATGTTATTATTTTATTGTTTATGCATTGATGTATTTTTTTATATAAACATTTATAGTATATATTTTGCCCCCACCTGTCGAATTTCCTAGATCCATCCCTGAATCTGAAACTCAACTCAGGGTAATTGCCATTGACTGCACTGAATACAAGGAGTGAGAATATCTCCTAAATCTCTAGACAAAAGTATAAATAGTTAAAGTTGTTTGTAAGTTCTACAAGTGTGAATGTAATCTAAATAACTGGCATAAAACAATCTCAAATGCCTAATGGAGCACAGGGCACTTAAAAGACACAAATCACTCAACAAGATGCCAATTAAATCTTATGATAAAAATGATCTTCATCAAACATCTATAAAATATTAGCATATGAAATGACAGCACCATACTGATAAAGATATACAAAATAAAATATTAAGGAATAAGAAATATTACAATTAAGGTGTATTGCTCCAAGGATCTAAAGCAAGTTATATGATTAAAATGAAATGCATATAACCATCAACTTGAAGCATTAGAAAACAGTATCCAAAACCATACCTCTGTCTTATAACGTGTATCAGGTGGCGGAATCTTTAGTCTTCCCTTCCAATCTTGGGAACTAATATAGTAAAACCGAAAACAATTAAGGATAATAAGAGAACATTCTTTCCTTTTGAAAGAACAGAACCACTAAAATAAAAATAGCTTTATCCAGCAGTAAATTAACCAAATTTTACCTTGTGACAATTTCCAAACTACCACAAACTCAAATTCATCATCACTCCATAAAATAAAACATATGGAACAAGGAGGTATTAGCCGAGGTTGTGGACAATATCAACTCAAATTTGAATTTGAGCATAAGAATACAAAGGATTGCAAAAGGGTAGAACAGGTTCAGTGAACAAATTGATTCATAAATCAAAGCATCAGAAGATTCAGAACAATGCCAGTTTGAGTGTTTCAGGTCACAAACAACCCACGTTTGTTAGCGAAAAGGCTCCACTCCGAGGCAGCATGATTGCAACCAATGCCAGTGCCATTATGACTTATCTTTTCTAAAACGAAAAATAGAGTCTGTAAAGATTGATCTTTTCCATTTTACCATTACCTACTAGTCTACTACACTAATGGAGTGGAACCTTAAAAATCTAAACATCATCAAGTCAACTAGCCAAGGAAATCACTGTCAGAGACACCACAAAATACATAAAGCTGTTATTAGGTTAACTGCCAACAACTCACTCACTCATACAACTAAAAACGTTGATATAAGAAAAAAACGAACCTTGGGTCAACGGCTTCAGACTGCACGGTCTTCTCAACCTCGTCAACAACGTTGGATTCCGAAGCACCCAACTGCGCCCTTCTCAGCCACTGTTGCTGCTGTTGCTGTTGTTGTTGCTGCTGCTGGTGCTGTGCCAATTGCCTCTGCACATAGTATTGTTGCTGTTGTTGTTGTTGCTGCTGTTGATGGTGCTGCTGGTAAGGTGACCTATGCTGAAACTGAGGGTTGAGGTTCGGATTTAGGTTCGGGTTAGGGTTGGAACCACCGCGTCCAGGACCCATCCCGGGTGGGTATCTCGCTCTATTGTTGTTCATCTCACCGATGGAAAAACCCTAAAACTAAAACCCGAAGAAAAAAAGAAAAGAAAAGAAAATAATTCCAATCTACCGAAAGAATGTACAGAAATAATGCTACGAAACTAAAACTGTGAGAAGAAAAATCAGAGTTAGGGTTCGGTGTATCGTACAGACAGAGAAAGAGCTACAAGTGATTTGGTTTCTCTTTCTTTCCTTCCTTCTGAGAAAGGAAAAATTGTTAGGAGATTTGTATTTTGTACAGATCTAATCTAAGCGGAGGAGAAAGAAAGCATTTGTGAGTGAGGAGATTTGGTTTTGAAGGACGGCGAGAGAAATGAGAGGGAGAAGAATGAAGTAGCAATTGGTTTTGATTCTCTCTTTTGGTTCTTTCTTTTTTCCCTCAGTTTTTTTCTTGTGTTATAATTTGGATGGGTTAGAGTTGAAATGGAGAAAGAAACCTCTTAAGCTCTAAACGCAACTTTTGTTTCTTCTTCTAGGGCGAACAAACTGTTTTTTCTCATTATTGCTTTATGGCCCCACTTCTTCCTTCTATTGTCTAAACCTCCCCATTTTCCTTCTCTCTCTCTCACTTGTCTTATCCTCTCCTTCATGCTTTTTACTTTTTTAGCCATAGGAACTCGTAAATAGGGGTAGGAATAGGTCAGACTGTCTGATAGAAATCTACAGCCCGACCTATTTAAGGTCTGGCCTAACCCAGCCTATTTAACAAAAAAGTCAAGCTTAGGCTTCTTTAAAAGCCTATTTTAATTAAAAAGACTAGGCTTATGCTATCAAGAGGGTCTATTAGGCCCGATTATAATAATAATAATAATGTATCAAATGAATAATACTAAATTAATACTTTTTTTTACGGACTAAATTAATACTTCATATTAAAACTATTAATCAGATGAGCTACTCGATGTTTTTGGGGGAAGAAATTAGGCTATAAGCCCAGGAAACAACAAATGAAAAACTAAACGCTGGACATGGACCTGGACAACTATTGCTTATACAAAATGAACAGAGGAAAATGTGAAAATTTGTTATTTGAAAACCCTAACAAGCACAACCAACAAGCCCCAAAGCGATTCTCCACCACCTCCATGTTTTGAAATCTATTGTCCTTTATCTCTGACAGATCTGGTTGATGCGCTTTTGGACACAGTGTTGTACGGGACAGTGGCCAAATGCTTGTGTAGCACCGGTGGCCAAGCGCTTGAAAGACGACGGCGTCTGAGACGGAAATTTGGATTTTAAGGAGAAATCTGATAAAACCCAGTCCTCAAGAGCAGGGATTCCAATAATTAGAATAGAATCTGGTGCAAAGGAGAAAGTGTGTGTAGAGAGAATTAGAATTTAGAGAGAATATAGTTTTCTGAAATACTGGATGATTCATTCATTAGACCCTTGGTCATAATATAGGCATAAGTCTTTACAATTGAGAGAATATTCTAACAACCTTACTCATTCACTAGTGCCACATCAGCTAAATAAAAACAAATGCGCATCCTATAATAGTAAAAACTATAGAATAAAAGCATAAAATATTACAGTATGTATTTTCTCTAACAATACCCGAGCCTTCAAGCACATCCTTGTCCTCAAGGATGAAAGAAAAATTCTCGTGAGTAGGGCCTAGTAAACTTCCAAATAATTTCCCCAGAACTGATGTCACGGTCAGATAACATTATTCCAGCATTTGTCAAAGCAAGGTGAACACATGAAGTGAGCACTTGGGAAGTACTTTCACTAGTTAGTAGCAGTAATGTATAAACATTCCCAGTTGGCTAAGGCAAAGTGTGCCATCTAATTGCAATGAATGAACCCAATGCGGTCTGATGCCTTCCATAAGCTGGGGTTGCATGCTTTGTATATCTGAAATAGGAATTTAGAGGCCATGTATCACTACCCAACCTTGCTTCTGTGCTTTCTCTTGGCTCAAATACTGAGACAATGACCTTGGTATTTCCCTAATTATTGGAAACAAAACCGGCCATAACATTCTCATCATCAATCCTAAAAATTGTCCAACAACAAAAATTAATTGCTCCAATGGCATTTTTGTGTGCAAGGGAAGCAATACTCTGCACTTCATATGAAAGACCCAAGTTAATTGCAGAGAAAAGTTGATGGCTAAGTAATTATTGAACCAGAACTATAATCTGAACCACCACAAAATCAGCAATGCCAGCAGCAAATTCCAGCTGCCATGCTTATGAGGTAAATCCCTCCATTTGAGCATAATTTTAATAACAAGAACATTACCCCTGTTAATCATCTTCCTATGCACAACAACTACCAATTTAACTAATTGAAAGAGTAGCAGAGAACCCTTAATTAAAGGGTAGGAAATGGCATATAGATGTGTTGTGCTTAGCTTCCAAGCAACAGGATTAAAATCAATAATCACCATGGTGTTCCCTTTATCCAAGCTAGTTTTGGTGGATAATAGTAGGTTATATTGAGAAAAGGACGCTGCTGGAATCCGGTCACCAGGCTATCACATATGAACTTAACCTTTGACTCTTCAATAAAGCATGCGCTGATGCAAACAACTCTTCTACTGCTGCATAATCAGTTGAGATTCGTTTTGCAAGGTGAGCAACAACATGTAGTCTTTTTATGCCACTGACAGTTGGGGCTAAACAATTGCTAAAACTTCCCTTGCTATAGCAACAACACCTGGATGGTGGATTAAGGTGATGTAAGCCTTTTCAATTAGGGTATAAAAGAAATTAACACAGGGAGGTGTTCCAAATTTTTGCAACCATAATAGAAAGAGCAAGTCAATTACAGGTCTTGCTTCCACTAGCATTGTTGCAGTGATGTTATATTCACCTACAAGGTATGAGCCAGCTTTCCCTATTGATTTTCTCATCCCCCAATTAACAAGATGTCCAGACCAGCAACAAGAGAACGAAATGACATTCGTGAACGACAAGACCTTCTCCACAAGAAAATTTCGCACTCCCCTTTGAGCCCGCCTTCTATTCATCAGTAAGGAAGTCCAGCCCATGACAAAGCCCAACTTAGTAAGGAGGCCCACTGTTGTAACAACCCTAACTTGTCCTGTTCCATTTTCGATTCACACTCACACACCTTGCTTTGGATTTCGACGATCCTAGATACCCATGGCCAGCGCGAGGCCTGACTAGATGATGGTCCCATTGCCAGAAAATCGATCGCCGCCAGAGATGTGCGTAACCAAACTGGAAAAGAAGGGAGCATAGTAGACGGTGACACTCTTGATGGTAACGTGAACGTTATTAATCTGCCGGGATCGAAACATCTGAATCTACTAAAGTTTATATAGACTGATGGTGGTGGCACATGGATTGTGTTAAAAGGGTGTAACGGAAATTTCACCTTACACAAGCTAGGTAGATCTGATACGACGAAGATGAAATTGAATCAGGGAATAAAAATTGTAGAACGAACCAGTACTGGAATGGGTGATGGAAACCTATTTTTCTATTTGTCAACGATCTCAGGGACTGGATTTGCAACAGAATCTCCACTGGGGTTTAATGGTAGTCGGAGAAGTCATGTTCGACAAGGGCCTGATGTACGAACGCATTATGCTTGATGTCGACAGGGTTGTCAACTCCGCCAAACAGGTCTTCTTTGGCGGCGGTCGTAGCTGCTTACGACATCTCATCATCAGGCACGTCGTTCGATTCCGTGAGGGCAATGTTCAACGATGGCTTGATTTCGCAGAACGATTCACGCGGATCTGCTAGTAAATTACGACTTTCGTTAAGTAATTCAGCTCTAGTATGGTTCGAAGCCAACCCAATCTCACCCATATAACTTTGCAATTTCCCATTTTGCTTCTCATGAATAGAGTACCGTGGGTCTTCATTCGTATTTCCAAAACGCAGAATAAGAGCAGATGTGTATTCGTACCAGTAGCGATAGATGTAGTACCTTAACCTCACGTAGTTCAGATGCCATTGTAGAGCAAGTCCATCAAGATTACTTGAAGCCAATCGCACCTTGGATTCTGGTATAATGTTGTTATGGGAGAAGAATTGCTCACACTTGTATAGCCATTCCCTCACATTTCTGTCATCGAATCTTGGGAATTCCACCTTTGAAATCTGGTGATTTCTCAGCATAGCTTTGATTTCAGCTAAGCTTGACATAATTTTATTGAAATTTGACTGATTAGACATGGCAGTCTCCATAAGTAAGCATCAGGTCGTGCTTTGATACCAATTGAGATGGGAATTTGGATTTTAGGGAGAAATTCGATAAAACGCAGTCCTCAAGAGCAGGGATTCCAATAATTAGAATAGAATCTGGTGCAAAGGAGAAAGTGTGTGTAGCGAGAATTAGAATTTAGAGAGAAGATAGTTTTCTGAAAATGTTGGATGATTCATTCATTAGACCCTTGGTCATAATATAGGCATGTGTCTTTACAATTGAGAGAATATTCTAACAACCTTGCTCATTCACTAGTGCCACATCAGCTAAATAAAAACAAATGCACATCTTGTAAAAGTAAAAACTATAGAGTAAAAGCATAAAATGTTACAGTATGTATTTCCTGTAACAGCTTCTGATGGGACCACGGCAAGTGTACCGGGTCGTTGCAAGTAATAAATTCGGTAAATAACCGGTTATCGTTCTCAAAGATCGAAGGCCAAATACCAATATACATTAGCGACTACTAAGTGAACACTAAAAGATTTTAATATGGTTGGAGATATCAAGTGACAGTGAAATTAAAAGAGAAGCAGTAAATTGTTTTTGTATTTTTGGGTTTGAATAAAATAGAGCTATTTGAAAATGTACTTAATAATAAAAGGCACTAGGGACAAGCTTCAATTGATTTCCCACTACTGCATGTTGATTTGGTATTAGCAAGTAATTCCCTCTCTAGCTTTGTTATCAAACTTACAGTAGTAATCAAATCCTAATTCCTTAGGCAATTGAATCTTTGCTTCCACTAGAAACCCTAATTCCTTAGGTGAATGTTGTTGAAGAACAAGCACTAAGACCAAGAGTTCACAAAGATACTCCAATCCAAAGACTATTCCTATACTAAGAATTGCATGCATGCAATCTCAAGCATTCACACATAAAACTTCCATTCAATATATGAACCATAAATCATTCCATAGATGATCAAATCATGAAAAGCATTAAAAACAGAGATTGAATACACAAAGCAAGAGGAAATATGTCATTAGAGTACCCCAAACCAAATACAATAGTATTCCATCAATAGCTAGACATAGAGAAATAAATAAAAAGAAGAGTTAAAGAGAAAGAACTAGTAGAATCCATGGAGAAATGTTGATGAATGCCTTCATTTCACACCCTCCAATGAGTTCCACCCTTAGGGTTTGTGTTCCTAAGTGTTCTTTCAGCCTCCAAGTCATGATCCCCCTTAGGTCAGCCATTAGTTAGGTATTTATACCAACTGGGCCTGAAAGAAAGCCTAAACGTGATGAAAATTTGATGAAGCAGACGCCTCGCGCTTCTGGGCGCCTCTACGCCTGCTTCACCGAGCAAAGACCAGCGCCTGCGCTTCGAGCCTTCGCTTTTCCCAACAGTGCCTGCGCTGCTTGTCTGGGCGCCTCAAGGCCCCGGCGGCTTTCAAAGAACAACACATCAAAATGCTCCCATGAACTTAGGTACATGTCTCCAAACAATCTCTTTCCTTCCTACAAAAAGACAAGACCACAATAAGGATATTTTTCCATCAAAACAACAAAAAAACTAACATAATTGATAACTAGATTATCCCAACAACAAAGACTCAAAATCCTAAGATTAGAGGCCAAACAAGGAATAAAGTCTAAGTTTGCAAGAGAATTCCCTTCAATTAAGTGCATGAAAATGAGCATTATAGGGAACCGTCAAACACTCCAAACTTAAACCTTGCTTGTCCTCAAGCAAGAACTCAACAAAAAGCAACTATCCAAAATGTCAATCTTGATCTAACCACTGGACTAAACCACAAATTTTCACCGCTTTCAAATGTTATCACACAAAATGTACACTAATCACGGATTACTTTATTGGGTTTTATCATTATCAGAACCAACATGAGACTATCACAAATTAGAAATTGGAGTCACATAAGCAATGAATTCACCATTATAAACTCAACAAATAATGGAATGTACAATTGACACTTTCAATGTGATTGAATGTTTTCTTTTCTACTCTCACAGATTAGGAAGAATTTTCACTCCAACTCTCAAGTGTTTGGGGTTTGTATTTCACTCAGTCAACACCATTTGAGCCCATCCCTCATGGATTTGATTTTCATCTCTTACTCACATGAGTACCACTTGCACAATGCTCCAACCAAAAGGTCTTTTGAGGTTGTAACTTGGCCAAGGTCGGGGTGGATGGATTAGACATTTAGGCTATCACCCTTCAAAGATAGATGAGCATCAACCAACTCTAAAAATTTTCACTACAATTCCCTTTTTTCTTCATTTTTTTTTCAAAGATGGTATTTGCCCACAAACCCATTCTTTACGCAATTTTATCACATAGTTAGCAATCCCCCAGTAACACTTTGGTCTCAAAGGGGTACTAATCCAAAAATGAGCCACATTTTTTTTCTTTTTTTTCAAACTCACAGCTCAAACCACAACCAATGGTAATGTTGTTCACTCCCCCCACTCCAAACTTAGTTCTTTGCCAACCTTAGTCAATTCATGCTCATCTACCTTATTTGGGTGGGTGCAAGTTAATAATAAGGTTAAAAGCTATTGTTTTGATGGGTTAACAAGAACAAAAGACTTTAGGTTCAACGGAGCTTTGCAAACAAAAGTCATATTATGTTGGGTTGGCTTTTTGGTTAACTGGTTTCCAACAAAATTTGCCTTTTATATCAAAGCATTGTACAACCAATAACATGTAACAGAGATTCAATCAAAGTTAGGGGAATATAAACTCAAATGTGTCCTCTCACAAAGAATTATTGATGAAGGCTCTACAAACACCACAGGTTATACATGTATCAATCACAAAGAAATTATAACAAACCAAAACAGTTGAGCAATAGTTGACTCACCCCAATAAGTTTCTAGCCTCAAGTTGTAACTCTTCAGCAGCCCACTCAACATCAAACCTAGTAATTGGTGCTCAACACAGAATTCAAATCACAAGTGGGTTCACATCATTAGTTTAGCCAGCAGTTATTTCCATTTGACATGTAGGACTTACAAACTAAAAAGACTAAAAAATCATACCACACACGTTTTTTTTCTTTTTTTTAACACAAAAATAACAAAACTCTAAACTTAAGCTTTGACAAACATACTCAAATGAAAATCAAACAAACTAAATTCTAAAATGCAAGAGAAAGAGATAGAAACTCCTTTGCATGGGTTGCCTCCCATGAAGTGCTTCTTTAACGTCACTAGCTTGACGCATGAAGAGGTTGATCATGGCTCCTTGAATGAAGAGAAGAAGATTGAAGCACGTCCATCTTTAAGAAGATGCACACCCATGACATTGAGTGCTTGCAAAGAAATCACCTCCCTTTTCTTCATCGGTCTTCTTTTTCTCCTCTTGAATTTATATAGGTGAAAATTGTCATCCCTCACATGTTGAGTGCACTCTTTATAGGAATGAGTAGGTTTGGCATGTGCATTCTTTGGATTTTTGCAAATTGAGATTTGTTTTCCATCCACCATGCGCATAGCACTCTTTCCTTTTCCTCCCATTGTCTTCATCTTCATCTTCCTTCTTTTTGATTTTTTTGATTCTTCCTCACTTCCTTTTCCTTGCACTGGCAATGTTTCGAGGGGCACGGAGGTATGTTGCTTGCTAAAGGCACCATCAGACATATCATCAACTACATTCATGCGGTAACATTGTTCTTCATCATTTGCAGGATGCGTAGCCTCAAATATGCTAAATGTTACCTTCTCATCTTGCACCCTAAGCATGAGCTGCCCTTGTTGTACATCGATAAGAGCTCTACCAGTTGCTAGAAATGGTCTTCCCAGTATAAGAGGGACCTGGGTATCTTCCTCCATGTCAAGGACAAAAAATTAGCTGGAAAAATGAATTTATCCACTTTCACCAAGACATCTTCTATAATACCATAAGGGTATTTGACTGATCGGTCTGCTAATTGGAGTGACATCCTTGTAGGTTTAACATCATCTGTCCCCAATTTCTTCAACATGGACAGTGGCATGAGATTGATGCTAACCCCCAAGTCACATAGTGCCTTCCCAATAGACATATTTCCTATAGTGCAGGGAATTGTAAAACTACCAGGATCTTTCAGCTTTGGACGAAGCTTTCTTTGTAGGATTGCACTGCACTCTTCAGTCAAAGCAATTGTTTCATCTTTCAATTTTCTCTTCTTTGAGAGAATCTCTTTCATGAACTCGGCATAAATAAGCATTTGCTCAAGAGCTTCGACAAAGGGAATGTTGATTTGCAATTTCTTAAATACATTTAGAAATTTGCCAAATTTTTTCTCATTCTTCTCCTTACTTAACCTTTAAGGATATGGCAATTTGATGATTGGCTTTGGATAGACCATTTTCCCTTGCACAGTAGGTGGATTAAGTGCTTCATTTGAGTCCTTCTCATCTTTCTGCTTAGGCTCACTTAACTTCTCCACTTCTTTCCTGGGTATGGGTTCAATTACCTTTCCACTCCAGGTAGTGATGGTACTAACATTCTCATGTCCCTTGGGATTCGGGACTGTGTCACTTGGTAGAGAACCCAGAGGTCTTTCTGTTATTTGTCTAGCCAGTTGACCAACTTGAGTTTCAAGGTTCCTTATGGAGGCCTCTTGATTTTTGAAAGCAAGCCTTGTTTCGGTCATGAAAGATGAAGTTCGCCCAGCTAGTTTTTCAATAGCAATTTCCCAATCAGCTTTCTTCTCAGGGGCTTATGGTTGAGATGAAGAACTTCTTTGCGGTCTATGTGAAGCTTGAGCACCTTGATCCTTCCAAGAAAAATTCGGGTGATTTGTCCAACCCGGATTGTAAGTATTGGAATACGGATTATTGTGTTGCCATTGAGAATTGTTGACAAAATTGACTTTGTTCTGAATCCTTGCTAATCTCCACAGGGGCAACACAATCAATGCTAGCATGTTCCCCTGCACAAAAACCACATTTGGGGGTTATAGAACCAGCTGAATTTCCCTTCATCCCTCCAATTTGCTTGGTTATAGAGGCTAATTGTTGACTCGTAGCCTTATTTTGGGCTAGAATAGCATCCAATGCACCCACTTCGAGCATTCCTCCTTTCCTTTGTTGTCTATCAAAGGGCGCATTCATGGTGTTTTTTGCCATTGCTTCCATAATCTCAAGGCTTTCTGCGGGAGTTTTTAAATCGAAGGACCCTCCACATGCTGCATCAATCATCACCTTAGTGTTAGGAATGAGCCCATTGTAGAATGTTTGAGCTTGAAGCCAATTTGGTAGTGAATGTTGTGGGCACTTTCTAAGCAATTCTTTAAACCTCTCCCAAGCATCATAGGGTGTTTCCCCCTCCTTTTGAATAAAGGCAGTGATTTCACTTCTCAGCTTAGCAGATCTAGAAGTTGGGAAGAACTTGCTCACAAACTTATTTGCCAAATCATCCCATGTGGTGATACTCCCCTCATGTAGAGAACTAAGCCAACTTCTAGCTCTATCCTCCAAGGAGAAGGTAAAGAGCCTCAAGTAAATAGCATCATCAGTAACACCATCAATTTGCACTGTATCGCACAATTGGACAAAGACTTCCAAGTGTTGATTCGGATCCTCATGAGACAAACCGACAAACAGATTCTGTTGAATAACTTGTAGTAGGCCCGATGGGTTAGTGATGCTATGGCCTTCAACACGGGGCCTGACAATGCTCCCATAATACCCCCAGGGAGTGGCCTTGGAGTAATCTCGGAGAGTCCTCCTTTCATTGTTCTCGTCACCCATCACCCCTTCTGGTGTTTCAACAATGGGTTCCGGAATTGTTTGTTGTGACTCTCTTTGTCTTAGCCTTGCTTCTCTTCTTCTAGCCTTTGCTTCCTTTCGGTTACGTCGAGCTATTCTTTCTATTTCTGGGTCAAACAATAGGTCTTGAGGATCTACTGTTCCACGCATACACTGAAAAGCAAGCACCTTAAACAAGTGTCAAAGCAACTGAGAAATAAAAAATGTTAAGAAAAATATGAAAAAGAAGTAATTAAACTAACACTAAAACAGAAATTAAAACGGGTTCGAAATAGATGTCGCCTTCGAAATTACTGTAATGGTAAAATCGATCCCCGGCAACGGCGCCAAAAACTTGATGGGACCACGACAAGTGTACCGGGTCATTGCAAGTAATAAATTCGGTAAATAACCGGTTATCGTTCTCAATGATCGAAGGCCAAATACCAATATACGTTAGCGACTACTAAATGAACACTAAAAGATTTTAATATGGTTGAAGATATCAAGTGACAGTGAAATTAAAAGAGAAGCAGTAAATTGTTTTTGTATTTTTTGGTTTGACTAAAATAGAGCTCTTTGAAAATGTACTTAATAATAAAAGGCATTAGGGACAAGCTTCAATTGATTCCCCACTATTGCATGTTGATTTGGTATTAGCAAGTAATTTTCTCTCTAGCTTTGTTATCAAACTCACAGTAGTAATCAAATCCTAATTCCTTAGACAATTGAATCTTTGCTTCCACTAGAAACCCTAATTCCTTAGGTGAATGTAGTTGAAGAACAAGCACTAAGACCAAGAGTTCACAAAGATACTCCAATCCAAAGACTATTCCTAGACTAGGAATTGCATGCATGCAATCTCAAGTATTCACACATAAAACTTCTATTCAACATATGAACCATAAATCATTCCATGGGTGATCAAATCATGAAAAACATTAAAAACAGAGATTGAATACACAAAGCAGGAGAAAATATGTCATTAGAGTACCCCCAAACCAAATACAATAGTGTTCTATCAATATCCACTCATCCCTAATACAAGGGGATTTAGCTAGACATAGAGAAATAAATAAAAAGAAGAGTTAAAGAGAAAGAACTAGTAGAATCCATGGAGAAATGTTGATGAATGCCTTCACTTCACACCCTCCAATGAGTTCCATCCTTAGGGTTTGTGTTCCCAAGTGTTCTTTCAGCCTCCAAGTCGTGATCCCCCTTAGGTCAGCCACTAAATTAGGTATTTATACCAACTGGGCCTGAAAGAAAGCCCAAAACGCGATAGAAAATTTGACAGCAGTAGGCGCCCTGCACCCTGGCTTCACCGAGAGCAGGCGCCAGGCGCCCTGAGCCTTCTGCTTCCCAGCTTCCCAACAGGTGCCTCAAGCTCGCTTGTCTAGCGCCCGCGCTCGGCAGCTTCAAAGAACAACACATCAAAATGCTCCCATGAACTTAGGTACATGTCTCCAAACAATCTCTTTCATTCCTACAAAAAGACAAGACCACAATAAGGATATTTTTCCATCAAAACAACAAAAGAACTAACATAATTGATAACTAGATTACCCCAACAACAAAGACTCAAACTCCTAAGATTAGAGGCCAAACAAGGAATAAAGTCTAAGTTTGCAAGAGAATTCCCTTCAATTAAGTGCATGAAAATGAGCATTATAGGGAACCGTCAGCGTCGCACGTAGTGACGCTGGGGGTCCGTTCTCAGAGGGAGACGCCGACGACGTCATGTTTCGGTAAGGAAATCCCCTTATTTCTTCTCATTTTTTTGATAAATCCTTCTTCCTTCTCTTTTGAGTATGTTCTTATTTTTTTGTATATTCCATTCTTATTATCTTTTTGGTTGTGTTTCGTTTGATAGGGGATACTATTGTAATGAGGAGGAATATCCAATGGTGCTCAAGGTGGTTCAAGGCCGTGAGCGCACACACCTGACAATTTTTTTGGTTCATCTGGAACAATTAGTTTGTTTTGCAAATTGTTATCTTCATTTGTATGATATTTTCTGGATATTTTCTTGTTTGTCCATTTTAATCTGATGATCATGGCTGGAAATTTTGTTTGATTAATTTAAGGTAAATAAACTATTTAGATATAGGCTGATTGAATAACTTGGCCTGATTAGAGATTGGACGTGTAGGATGGCCTATCTAAAGGGCTTATTGTGACACAGGCCTTAGTTTAAAATAGGCTTTTAAACAGACTAATAAGCAAGACCAGACTTTTAAAAAGGTCAGACTAGGCCAAAAAACAAGGCTATAATAGGTGATAGGCCAGACTCAAGCCTTACAAAGCCTAGCCTGGCCTATTCCCTCCCCTACTGGTAAAGTACCGTTTATCAACTTTGAAAAAAAATCTTATTTATTGGATAAATTTTCAAATGAAATTTATTAAATAAAGACCCAAATTGGTTCCTGACAATTTTCACGCGACCCATTTTGGTCCTTGAGAAAAATAAAGTCTTTCAATAGTCCCTGAAGATTTCAAATGTGGGACATGTTAGTCCCCCATCTATTTCCATCCAAAAATGGCAGTTACATAGGTGACTTGGCCAATTAAATGCTAAGGTGTGCCGTTAAGTGGTGTCAGAGCGTCATTGAATGACCTAAGACTTTCAATACTAAACAAAAATTCAAAAATTTCGTCATATGTATTATATTGCTCAAATCTTCTATTGAGTCAATTGTTTGATCTACAATATACAAAAAATAATGGATCCTAAGAGATTCCTTTGTAGACTCATGCTTTTCACTGGCTCATTACTAACAGCGGGTGTATGCTCAAGCGCTCACTAGCTATTCACGATGTGTACTCATAGGCGAATGAGATGGGAAAATTTGAATTAGGTAGGTATTGGACGCCAAAACTAAAATTATCGTACTGAAACATAGACTTCATGTTGTGTGCTCATAGAACTGTGTTTTGGGCCTACAATTTAAAAAAAAATTGGGTCCCCTGTGCTTCAACATATAAAATTTGTAATTATATAAAATTTTTATTTTAATATTTATATATGATATACTAAGTAAAATTTTCATATTACCTGGTGCCCCCTAAAAAATGGCATCATGTGCGATCGCACACCCTAAACATGCTTGGGGCCACCATTGTGGGTCCACATGGGACTAATCCCGAGTTGACGAATTGGAGCGAGGTGTTTTGCACTTGGTTAGTCATCTCCTCAAAGTGACTTCTCCATGACACGATCTTGTGACCATCCTATGGGGTTTCTATTTCATTTACGAGTTCAACCACCCATCGTTGAGTTACTCATATGAAGTTTATGTATTTCACGTAATAATAATTGTATTAAGTTAAATTATTTTGCAATACAATAAATCAAAATTGCATTTTCAAGATGAGTAGAAATAACTGTAAATATGAAATCCACAAAATATATTTACATATAAATATTTTAAGTTTTTATTTTAGTAATTTTTTCAAATACAAACTTATTTTTAATAACAAATTAATTTTTAATGTCAATTTATTAAAACTAATTTCACTAAAATCCAAAAGAAACTAGATATTAGTTCTCCACTTTTGTTCTCTCTCTCTCTCTCTCATATATCACTCTTCTTTTCACTATTTTCTTTTTTATCTCATATTAGTTTTGTTACATTGATAAAAAAAAAATAGTTTTATTAAATAATTTGAATTCATTCTATAATGATTTGAACATAAAATTTTCTTTCATCAAATGTTAATCCAGAAAAAAATGAATCAATTGTAATTATTAGATTTCGATATCAACACAATTCATTTTAAAAATATCAATTGCATGAAGTTTTTTATTATATATTTCTTTTATCTATTAATGTAGATAATAATTACATATTAATTGTGATATTTTAACTTAGTGTTTGAACTTATTGAAAAAAATGGTGTAATTGAATAGAATTAGATTTATTTTGTTTCATCTAGAAATTAAATTTACATAAATTTGGCTAAATTTCAACATGTAAGTATATAAAATCTTTTATTAAAGCATAATTATGCAAAGTGTTTCTTGAGCTTCACAATGCCACAGATTGTAAATTACTTAATTCAAGTTGATCATGGATGTGGACCCTATGGTCACTAGAATAATTTTTTTTTGGGTGGTGTAGATACATATGAAAGAAAGCGAAAAAAGAAACTGAAAGAAACTAACTAGATGCTCAGAGCATCCCGCAACAACAAAGAGCCTAATCCAGTAGGAGCCACGTTCCAGATCTTGAACTGATGGGGGCCACGCACACCTGCCTTCACCAAATAATCCGCACAGGCATTTTCTTCACGGAGCACATGTCGAACTGAAACACTAGGGTCGTGATCAAGCAAGGCCACAATTTGGAGCAACCGTTTTTATTTAAAAAGCCTCATATTCAACATGGTTCTTTTTTATTGATTGGTCTCTAAACAGTTCCTTTCTTCTTAATTTAGCTGCTTGTTTTGGCAAGATATCACAGGCATAACTTTGCTTTGCATCCTTTCCTAATTTGTTTCTTTAGTCGGCATTTCCCAGTATTTTTCATTCGATATATATAGACACATGGGGGAAGAGAGACAAGAGTTGTAACAATTAAGAGTGTTATTTTAAATGGATAACTTACCCAAAAAAAATTAAGAGTGTTCTTCTTATGTAAAAGTGAGAGCAGTAAATTTAACCATTAGATCTAACCACACTAGCACACGAAACGGAAAAGAATTAGGGTTTTTACACCAGTTTTACGTTTAACTGGTGTAGAAAGTGACGCGGTGGCAATTTTGAAATTATCGCGTCACTTTTTACATCGGGTATAAAAACAACCGGTGTAAAATACTTGACTTTTATAAACTAAAGACATTTTACACTGGCATTCTATATAACCAGTGTTAAAAATCTAACATATTACACCGATTATAATCTCAACCGGTGTAAATTTTTTAAACTGACCACTTATTACTTCGTGTGTTTCCAGAACTGGTGTTAAATATCTTTTTTTTGATTTTATTACTTTCTTCTTCTCATTCTCATTTACACGAGCTCTTCTTCTTCTCATACAGATTATCCTACTGTTTCTCTGTCGCTGCTGCATGCACTCCACCGTCTCCAAGCTTCTCATTCTCTCTAGCCGCCGTTCGAAGCTGGGTCTCTCACCGCCGTTCTAATCCTTGTCATCCGCCCCGTTCGCCTCTGTTTTGTCTTCTCCCCTAGCACCGTTTGCCAGAGCTCGCATTCAACGCAGCTGTTCATCAGTGCTCGTCTTGTTCTCTGTTTCGATTTTCCTTTCGCAATCGTCAGTGCTCGTAAGTTTCTCAGGTAAGTTCATCGATACGTAAGTTTCCCTGCTTCTTCTTTCGATGAATGTTCTTCTGCTGGGTGTTTGATTCATCATTGTATATAATAAACACATATGAGACATGACATTTGAGACCTTGAAGTTGAATAAGAGTGTGTGACATTCAAATGTAGCCTCAGTTATGTGGTTCCATGGTTATGCTCCATGCTTCAAAGATGTAAAAGCTTTGTGGCTCTGCATATTTGTTCAAACTCCAAATAAAACAATTTATTATTCTCTACATATATGATGGTATTGGGTTTTGAGAGAGAACTCATTTTAACAATGATAAACACAAGATATTTATACATAGTTGCCCTTTGTTGCTGTCACCACTACTCTGCAATGTAGCCTCAGTTATGTGGTTCCATGGTTATGCTCCTTGCTTCAAAGATGTAAAAGCTTTTTGGCTCTGCATATTTGTTCCAACTCCAAATAAAACAACTTATTATTCTCTGCATATATGATGGTATTGGGTTTTAAGAGAGAACTCATTTTAACAATGATAAACACAAGATATTTATACCTAGTTGCCCTTTATTGCTATCACCACTACTCTGCATTAACATTCTATAGTAAGTGCTTATGAATCTTGGTATATGTGAATGGTTTATGGCATTACTTGATTATTAGAGCTTGGATTGGTTTGTTTGGTTTGTTGTGAAATGTGGATTGGTTTGTTTAGTTTGTTGTGAAGTGATGTTAATGTTGTTGACTTTGGTTTTGATTATTCAATGTTGGTTCCTAGAATGGCATATTGTAACATCCCAACTTTCTTAAGCTTAGTAATTAATTATACTAAGTGTTAAGCCTAGTTGAGTTTAAGTTGTGAGAAGTTGTGTGATTATGTTTAACTTTAACTTGAATCCAAGAATGAAGTGAATACAATTACATAGAGTTTTGGTGTGTAAGTCATTGATTTTAAGTTGAGAATTAAGTGGGATTTAATCCTAGAATGATTGAAAGTATTGGTTAGGAATTAATTGAAGTTAGATTGGGTTGAAAGGAGTTAAGATTGGATGAGTTAGGATGAGAAAACATGAGTTTATGCAGAAAACTCTGCTGCTAAATTCGCTTAAGCCTTTGGATCGTCTTGGCGCCCCTCAGTAGTCAGGGGTCGCCGCCCCATTTTCGGCAAGCGAAATGGTCGCGCTAAGCGAATCGTCTTGAGTGACCTCCCGCGCTCGGCCAATTTCAGTTGTAGGCTGACCTCGCGTCGCCCATTCTCGCTAAGCGACTCCAGCTCGCTTAAGCGAGCTGCGACTTCCCTGTTTTATTTTAAACGTCAGTTCTCTCTCTTTCTCTCACGCTCTCTCTCTTTTGTGACCTAGAAGAGAAAAAGAAAGAGGGAAGGAAAGGAGAAGAGGAAGAACGAAGGAGAAGGAAGGAGATAACATCAAGGAAGTCTTTCATTCTTCCATCCTCTCCATCCTTTCACGAGCCTTCTCATTCTCCCTCCCTCCTCATTTCGTGCTGCTACTGTGATTCATGGAGAAGAAAAGAAGATGAACTTCTAGGGTTCATGGAAATGGAAGAGAAGGAAGATCTGATATGGAATTTAGAGCTGAATGAAGAAAAAGATGGAGATGAAAAGCTTGGTTGGAGCTTTAATGGAAGTTGAAGGCAAGCCTAGGGTTCCAATTGGGGGCTTTTATCCCAAAGCATTTGGGAACTAAAAGGTAACATAGATTCCCCTCTCAAACTCCCAATTAGGGTGTGCTAGGAATGATTGTCTAATTCTAGAAGTAGATAGTTATTGTATAGATTATTACGATCTTGTATGGGGTTTGACTGAAATAGGATTGGATTCTGTCCCCAATCCCCCTAAATCAATGTATGATGGTTACTCAATTGTGAGTTCCACCGAGCTTCAATTGGGAATGTTTGGTTTAGAGTGGTCATTTGATAAATTAAGTCTGAATTAATGAAGGGCTTTATGTCTCCTTAAAATTAGTCCCATATTCCTATGATTTTGGGAATTGATTATAGTTGATATATTGATGTGTTATGACCTTCTAATCAGGTTGTGTTGTGGTTTTAACGTCTAATGAAATAGTTCTTAATCTTGTTATTATTGAGGTTTGGTTTTTGAGTCTTTGGGAGTATCTCGTGGAAATGGCTTTAAATGTGTTCATACACTTTAAAAGGACCTTTGAAACATTTGATTTGAATGCATGATAATATGTTGTGTTAAATCGATTTGTTTCTTGATTGAATGCCATTGGAATGCCTATATTAAAGGATAAGATTGGACTTGAATAAACTTAATAACGTGTTAAGGTTCATTGTGTATTGTTTATTGAAGAGCTCCATGGAAAGTCACTACTATACTTTCTTGGACTCATTGGGTATTGATTATTGAAGAGCTCCATGGAAAGTCACTGCTATACTTTCCTGGACTCATTGTGTATTGTTTATTGAGGAGCGCCATAGAAAGTTACTGCTATACTTTCATGGACTCATTGAGTATTATTTATGGGAAGAATTCCACTGTGAGTCTATTTTATACTCCCCTGGATTCATTGTGTATCGCTTGATCGAAGAATTCCATTGAAAGTTACTTGGGTACTTTCTTGGATTCATTGTGCATTTTAAATGCTTATTGGATTGTGATAACATTATGGATTTCTTTATTATGAAGTTATAATGTTTGTATTGTTAGGAATTGTAACATGCATGTCTAATCCTTTACTATTGAATGTAGTATTATGGTTTGACATAGATGTTAGTGATTGTGCTTTTAAGGAGGAGCTTTCTATACGTAGCACACCACGTATAGCTGAAAACATCGGTAAAGATTTTTATGAAAGTCTATGTTACTGAGTTGTGATAACTCACTATGTTGGGGCGTTGTTTTCAGGTACTCATTGATCGGAGGATTAGAGAGCTCTTTTGGATGCTCGACATTATAGTTACCTGGGACTCTCTGATGTCTCAATATCGGATCACAGATAGAGTCGGGGTCTGGGTTTTTCTTTAGTTAACTTTATTGTAATTATTTGTGGAAAAACCTTTCGGGGAAACTTTGTAATTAATGTATTTAAATTTTGAAATGTGCACTTTTTAAGTTAAAGGATTTTCTTTTTAAACTAATTCAATTAATCTTAAATTGTCGTAAGTAATTCTCTGATTAGAGTCAGGGCGTTACACATATTCTTTGAAGTTTGTTCGTTTTTGAAACAGTGTGTGCAAACGTTGTGGGTTGCTGTGGTAGTGAGATTATTTCTGTGAATTTTGCTCTGGATTTATGTGTTACAATTGTTAGACAAACTGTAAATAGGGTAATTACAATTAGGGGCTTTATGTGTTACAATTGTCACCAATTCTGCTACTCTTGTTTCATATTGAAATTATTTCTGGTAGTACTTTGACATTGTGTAAGATGCTTATACTATGTGTGCACTTGGTTTTTTTCTATACAGGCATCATGGATAATTCTTCAGCCTCTTCTCCTATGAGGTCTAAGACTAGACATGCCACGACTTTGACTGGTTTTATTACCAAACGTGCCCCCTGGTGAGAGGTACCAAGTTGAGTTTGATTCTGTTACCTTCCAATCCAGTGGTCAGTATCACTACAACAAAAAAAGGGAATAAATAGCGCTTTTTTTGGCCTTAAATAGCGCTTAAAGGCGCTATATATCGTGCCGCTACTGATTGTATATTCAATAAATAGCGTTTGTTAAACGCTACTTAAAGTTGCGAATAAATAACGCTTAGTTAGGAAGCGCTACTTATTCGTTTAGAATAAGTAGCGCTTCATTTATAAAGCGCTACTTATTCCTGAGAATAAGTAGCGCTTCATTTAGCAAGCGCTACTTATTCCTGAGAATAAGTAGCGCTTCCTTTAAAAAGCGCTATTTATTCTCAAGGAATAAGTAGCACTTATCATAATAAGCGCTACTTATTCTCAATAATGATTTTTTTTTTGGTTATATTCACATACCTATATATGCATATAGTGGTTACTGCACACCACAAAATAATCATCAACACTCAAATTTGTGCTAATATCAAAGCTCAGAAAATCCAAATTTAACATTACATGAAATAATTCTCAACCAAATATTAACAAAAGTATCATAAATAAAACATTAAAATACATTAACTAAAACATAACACATATTATGCTAGTACCTAAACATTACACACTAATCATCATCATCATCTTCTTCTTCTTCTTCTATGTGCCTATACATAATAAAGTTCGTAACAAAATATCAACACTACTCTTCCTTGAGTACGGTAGATGATCAGGATATGCGCCAAATTGACAATCAGAAAGTATCACTAAATAAAAATTAAATCAAGTTAGAATTGAATACATGCTTCCAAATGGTATGTGTAAAAGTAAAAATTATATAAACTTCGAAATTAATTATTACATATACATACCTCCGTTGGAATTTGTGTTTGGTTATGAATGACAATATCCTTGAGAAACTTCAATACATACCGGCCACAATCATCAGAGTTCAGTTGGTGAGGACACTATAAAACAAAAAATATGAAATTAATTGCTTTTATTTTGGTAATTTAAATAATTGCATAAAAATTTGGTATAATACCTTTATCGGTATCCATTTAGGTGTCGTTGATTTAGAAAACCGAGACTTGACATTTAGTGTTCGATGAACAAGGATAGCCCTGAGTGCAAAATCCAAAAAAATCATTCAATATATATCCAATACATTCATAAGACTGCTCTTAACATCAACACACAAACTATATCAAATTTCTAACAAAATTTTGGCAGTAGTCTCCCTAAAATATGGGCATTCCAAACAAAGACAAGGATTCAAATTCCCCAAAGATAAACAAATAAAAACTTCAACATTACAATATCCAAATACTTAAGTCATTAAAAACAAATCAATCACATTCCTTAAACATAATAAATTCAGCATTCCAATATCCAATTTCAGATTCATAACGATAATCAATCCAATACATGCGTAAGACTGCTCTTAACATGAACACATAAACTATATCAAATTTGTAACAAAATTTTGGCAGAGTCTCCCTAAAATATGGGCATTCTAAAATTTATACAACACTGTGAATAAAGATAAAATACCATACCACCAAAGACAAGGATTCAAATTCACCAAACATAAACAAATAAAAACTTCAACATTACAATATCCAAATACTTAAGTCATTAAAAACAAATCAATCACAATCCTTAAACATAATAAATTCAGCATTCCAATATTCAATTTCAGATTCATAACGATAATCAATCCAATACATGCATAACAGTGCATATATATGAATTTATTAAGAAAATTCATATATACACACACACACACACTCTTACCGATTGTATGTCTCTTTCAATTTTTTTACAGTTGAAGTGTACGTGCAATGGATCCAAATAGTACACAATATTTTGATTTAGATTAATGGCTATCAATAACCAATGATCCCTACAAAAATGTTGGAGGAAAAAATCATAAGGTGTAATCACATTTCAATATATATATATGTGTGTGTGTGTGTGTGTGTGTATAAATTAAATGACTCACACTATGTTGCAAGGCGTGAAACAAAGTCTCATACTCAGGATTTGCCAATGAAAACGCTGAACTATATATTCAGAATCTGAGTAGCATTCCAAGCTTGCAAATTGGTTTGTCAGGGCACAAAAACACAAACCTCTGAAGTCTGTTTCTTGTGGGACCAATATCTCTTGATCTGGTACCTTAAATTAAAACATGCATACAAATTAATACATTAACAATAACATAAATATTTAATCAAAACAATAAAAACATTGGATACTTTAAAGTTGAATACAAGACTGAGATATACGCTAATAACAGTTTGACTTAGCCATTCATTATCATTAAGAATTTCTTGAAGTTCAGCATTAGCACCAAGTCTTAATATGTGCTTATAACCCAAAATTGATTTATCCATTGGTACTTTAATGGTATCCTCCCCCTTCATCATTGTTGTCACATGGACTCTTAGAAAAATTGAAAAATCTGTAGCAAGAGCTGTAGGAGGCTGAGAGGTAGATGCAACCACCTTCTTCAGAAATGTATTCTTTCAACCACTTTATAAAACACCGATTGTGTTCTATTGTTAACCAATTTTGACTCTTATTTGGGTACAAGCTCTTGAGTATGTCCTTATGTTTTACAACATATGACTCAACCTCATCAGCGTTGTGTAGAACATATAAGTGTGTTTGCTCCCATTCTTTCCTTGATATAGTCAATATTTCAAGTCCAGTAATCCCTTGCCCTTCACTTTTTCCTGTGTGACGAGACTGTGGCAACCCTATAGAATGTTCAACATTAGATAAATAGTCGGTACAAAATTCAACAACTTCTTCGACTATATATCGTTCAACAATACAACCCTCTGGTCGTGATCGGTTTTTCACATACCCTTTTAATATCTTCATGTAACGCTCAAACGGGTACATCCATCTCATGTAAGCTGGCCCACACAATTGTGTCTCCCTAACCAGATGAATTGTCAGATGAATCATTATGTCAAAGAATGAAGGCGGAAATACATCTCAAGCTCACACAAAGTCGAATAATTTCTTTTGCAAGGTCGGCAACTTTTCAGGGTCAATCACTTTACTACAAATTGCTTTAAAGAAGAAACAAAGTTTAGTTAAGGTATTCCGCACTTTGTTGGGCAAAATGGATCGTATAGCTATCGGTAGTAAATTCTCCATGAGAACATGACAATCATGAGACTTTAGACCCTTTAACCTAAGATCTTTCATCGATACGAGGTTCTTAATGTTTGAAGAGTATCCCTCTGGAACTTTAACTCCATCAAGAAACTTACAAAAATCTTTTTTCTCTTTTCTGGATAGAGTATGAGCAAATGGAGGTAGATATGCACGACGCTTCCCTTTCTTTACGGTCCCAACTCGCCTCAATCCCATACTAACCAAGTCCAAATTTGCCTTGATGCCATCTTTAGTCTTCCCAGCACATTAAGTAGGGTACCAATGAGACTATCAAAGATATTTTTTCAACATGCATCACATCAATGAAATGTCTTACGATAATGGCTTCCAATATGGTAACTCAAAGAAAATCGACCTTTTTCCCACCCTCGTGTGACAAGGTCTCCCGCAAAGGTTTCGAATTTAATATTCAAATCTTTTACTTTTTCAAACAGTTGTGCACCACAAAGGCAAAAGAGCTCTACGCTCTTCTCAGATTCCCATTGAATGCCTTTCTCCACGATCGATAATAATGATTTGGATTCAAAAATCTACGATGCCCAAGGAATACATTCTTCTTACCATGATCCAACCGAATCCAATCTGTATTATCTTCACAGATAGGGCATGCACACTGGCCTTTGGTACTATATCCCGACAGATTACCATATGCTGGAAAATCATTAATTGTACTAAAAATCATAGCCCTCAAGGTGAAACTTTCTTCTCTATATCCATCATACACCACTATACCTGTCTCCCACATTTGCTTCAAGTCTTCAATTAGAGGAGCCAAGTATACATCGATATCATTTCCTGGTTGTTTCGGCCCAAAAATTAACAAAGACAACATCATATATTTACGCTTCATGCATAGCCATGGAGGTAGGTTATAAATCACCAAAATCACAGGCCATGTACTGTGAGAGCTACTCTGAATACCATGCGGGTTAAATCCATCAGTAGACAATGCAAGTCGTAAGTTTCTTGGTTCATTCCCAAAATCAGGGTAATCAATATCAACTTTTTTCCATTGAGGAGAATCTGTTGGTGCCAGTAACTTGCCATCTTGAATCCTTCCATCCTCATGCCATGTCAAGTTTTTTGCATCTTCTGAACTACGATACATGCGCCTGAATCTGGGAATTATGGGAAAATACCATAAAACCTTCTCTGGAGCCGAATCTTCCTTCTTATACCGTGAGGCTTCACATTTAGGACACGACTTTAACGACGCATATTCATTACGAAATAAAATGCAATCATTACGACAAGCATGTATTTTCTCATAGCTCATCCCAATAGATCGTAATATTTGTTTAGCCTCATATGTCCGACTAGGAAGCACATTATCATTTGGCAACATATCTTTCAATAGTGTGAGTAAGTCCGTAAAGCTCTTATCAGTCCATCCATTGCCGATAATCTTGCCGATAATCTTGTTAAACAACTTTAATATTGCCGATAATCTTGTGAATTTGGTACAACCGTCATATAATGGCTTCTCTGCATCACTTATCAACTTCTCAAACATTTGAGGACAATCACGAAGATCTTCTTCAACCGCATTTGCCATCTCTTCAAAATGGTCACCATCATATGTATTTGTACCGGTGTCCTCTGACGCATATCTCCCACTATTCCCCATATTCGAAGATTCACCTCTTGTCTCACCGTGCTTTGTCCAACAGGTATAAGTTTGATCAATCCCATTGCTCACTAAATGCCATTCTAATTCCTTAACATTAACTTTGTTTGCATAACAACAACTTAAACACGGACATACGATTCTACTAAGATCTGTTGTATGCCCAACTACAAACCCAATAAAATCTTCCACTCCATCCTTATATTCCTTCGACAAACGATTAGCAGACATCCACTTTCGATCCATATTTGCCTATGAATTGAGAAATAAAACAACACCAAGACATTCAGAGCAACAACATAGGCTATGTCGTTAATGCAAGACAAAATTGAGATTAACTAAAGCCCAATTAGATAAACCAAGACTAAAACTACCACTTGTCTTAACAACAACACACAGACTATATCAAATTTCTAACAAAATTTTGACAGAACCTCCCCTAAAATATGGACATTCCAAAATTTATACAACACCAGAATAAAATAAAATATCATACCAACCAAAGACAAGGTTCCACATAGGCCAAATATAAACAACTAAAAACTTCAAATTCAATTATTTCTCTAAAACGATCTGCAATATCATCTATTATCTCATTCTTCATTTAACATAATGAGAAAAAACACTAACATTAATAATAATTATACTAAAAACCTATCTCATTTCCATTTCGCTTTTGATTTTCCATTTCAAAGACTAAGACATGGTTGGAAAACACCGAGTTCCTTGAAAAAATGAAAGCGTTTTGGAAAAAAAAAAAAAAAAAGCAAGAAGAATGGAAGAGATGAAACCTGTTGGTAATGAAAGTGTGACTGACGGTATGACGGCGACGGCCCAAACGACTACCAAACGACGGCATGAAGCTCAACAGGCGGAAGCGGCGGTGACGACGTCCCAAACAATGTGAGACCAACAACAACGACGAGAACGCTGAGAAGAAACTCGAGAGACAGTGTGGAAGAAGAAGAACAACAACAACAACGGCGAGTAACAACGGCGCGAGTAACAACTACAGAAGAAACTCGAGAGAGAGAGAGAGAGAGATATGTGACAGTGTGGAAGTGATCAGTATTGAGAAACGCGGTGAATTAAAATTAGTATTTGACAATAAATAGCGCTTTATCGTTTAAGCGCTACTTTTGGTCGACAATAAGTAGCGCTTCAGATTTAAGCGCTACTTTAGGTATAAGACAATAAGTAGCGCTTCCGGGTTAAGCGCTACTTATTCTGTCGTCCATCTTTAAATAGCTTCATAGTATAAGCGCTACTTATTCCTCTGCTATAAGTAGCGCTTATTTTGTAAGCGCTATTTATTTCTTTTCCTTGATGGCGTTTCTTTGTTAAACGCTACTTAAAGTGCTCTACCTAATTTTAAGTAGCACTTCCATATTTAAACGCTATTTAAAGTGGCGCCATCTTTTAAAGAATTTGTTGTAGTGTATGCTGCGAAGTTCAAGAATTATGTTGGTTTTCTAGCCCGTAGCAAAGTTAATATCAATGAAAGTAATTGGAAAGGCATACACAAGGATGTCAACAACATGATTTGGCAAGATGTCACGGTATTTAATATTAACACAATTATTGTTGTTGCATATATATTAACATAAAAACTATGTTTAGCTTCATTTACTAATGCCACCATTGTTGTGTAATTGTTGTAGCAACAATTCACTGTTCCTGATGATGAGCGGCTTAAGAAAAAATGGCTTGTATATGCTGGGGAGCGTTGGAAGCAATTTAAGACAATGCTCTCCAAGATTTATGTATTTGGTGGGGGAGATAAAGATGGCAACACAACGCCATTAGGTAAATATAGTTTTATCTCTGCAGAATCATGACAGTTGTTTGTCAGAGCCGACGTGATGAAGAGTTTCAGGTTAGTGGTTGTTTTTAATTGGCGGCCTAGCTAATTTAAATTTTTTACTGATTTTTAATTTGTTATGTGTTATTTGTAATAGGCAAAAAGGCAAAAGGGCAAGCAAAATGCAGTAAAGAATCTATACCCCCACAGAATGTCTCGTGGGGGTTATGTAAAGCTTAAGGAGACAATCGTGGAAGAGAGGTTGAAAAAAAATGATTGAAGACTTGGGAGATAAAACAGCCTCAATTTTAAATGAGCCTCCTCCCGAACTAGGACGTCATGTGCTATGGCTGATGGCCCGATAAAAGCCATCGGGAGATTATACATATGAGGCCACATCCTCAGTGGCTGCTAGGATTGTAAATAAATCTTTCGAATCATCAATGTAATTGTTTTACAACTTATGCATTCTCTCCTACTGTAGTTCCCATCAGGCTCTGCTTCCGACCCCCTCTTGGTACCAGAGCCTGATGGGGAAGTAGGAATGTGTTATTAAGTTTGAATGCTTGAGTTACTTCTCTGCTGTACTCAATATGATTAACCATGTTAAAGTTCTAAGGTCTGGGAGATATATTACTGTTTATTGTGATGAACATAACAACATGAAAGGTTACTGTTTATTGTTCTGATGATCGTCATGATGGATGTTACTGTTTACTTTTTATGAACAAAAGCAATATGTTGCTCGAATCCTATGTTCTGGGTTCATGATGTTACTATTCTGGATTGTTCAGTTATATACAGATGTTCTTTAACTTTAAACATGATTAAAATGAAAATGCTAAAGGTAATAAGCAATCTTTCAGTATCTGTTTGAAGTATGTTGTTTACTCAGAACTTGCCATTGTTCAAAACTTTATTTATTCACAAGTTTATTTGAAAACCGATAGGATCAGTTTTTGGAAAAGATAGTTTTTAACTAAAAGAACTAAAGTGATAAGATCTCATGAGAGATGGAAACCAGGTTTAGTAAAGGCAAGGAGAATGGGAAAAGGCGATGAGTAAGTCCCGACGGATAGGGCAGTGAAAGGCCGACAAGTACCAAACTCTGAAGTTGAACGACTGGTAGAGATCTGGAAATGGTTTTTTAGAACTTTAGTTTTGTTGAAAAATATTTTGGGAAAAAAACCTAGATCTGTTTTCAATACTCTTTGAAAAGGCAAGTACTAGTATCTTCATAACTCTTTGATTAATCTGAAAGTATTCTATTTGACCTTAGTTTTCAAAAGTCATCAACAGCATATACTTTACAGATACAGCTTTAATATCATTTACTCTGGAATGATCTCTGAGCTATATTGTGGTTTATACTCTTTAAACTATGGTAACTAAAGTCATTGATTAGTAGGTTCAATATTTCAGTATACTGTTAAAGTTGTTTTTAAGAAACAATATTCTTTGGTAATTATCCTCCCATAGAATCTGACCCCTTTATACCCGGTTAAACATAGTTAAGTATGTTAGAAAGTAACTGTTGTTTCATTCATTCTTAATACCAGTATCCCTATCAGTACTAAATGATGGCGAAGATATCAATGGGTGAGGAAGGCTTGTTTATTTGTGTGAGCTTCGTTTTTGTCACTATGTTTCGTTCGCTCTCCTCTCGTTTTTCTCCTAACAAGTCTTCTTCCTCCTCCTCGTCCTCCTCCCTTTCAAATCAAAATGATTTTTCCAATTTTTCCAAAAAAGTCTTCAAAGATGAGATTCGCTTTGAAGATCTCAATCAAGATCTTGACAATTGGGATATTCCCAAAATCAAAGATGAAGATCTTTACAAATCCAGTAAAGATTTCAAACTCAAAAGCCTTTGGCAAAATCAATCTGACTTCGTCATTAGAACTGTCGAAGAGAAATACAAAATCCAATCTGAAGATGAAGAAATTTATCTTCTCTCTGAAAAAACCCTCAAAGACCACAAAGCCAGAGGATATAGCTATCTTCACATTGGCAGTGTTCAAATTGGCATGAAGCCACTCACCAAAGAATCTCTCGACACAGCAGTTCTTTTCTGCCTAAGAGACAAAAGACACAATCAATTCGAGGCCTCTTTACTTGAATCGCTGAGTCCAGTTTATGTCATGGCCCAATCTTTTTCAATTGTTTTCCTGACTTAACTGTTAGTCTGGATGACAAAAATATTCTTGATGTTTTATTCTTGAATATCAAAATACATGGGTATGATATGAAAGAAGGATCCATACCTATTGCTCTTATTTATAGAATTCAGTATAAGGTTATGAATTCTATAATTTCCAATTTTGTCAAAACCAATTGTGAAAAACGTGGCGAGACCACTTTGTTTCTCACTGACAATTCCAAAGCTAATGTTGCTGTTCCCAAAACCATTCAATGGAATGAGGTCACTCTTCCTGAAAAATGGACGTTGGAAAAAGCCACTCCAGCTACCCCCAAAATTACACCCAATTTTCAAAGCATTCTGCAACATCCTTCAGGTCAAGTAGATTTAATCTTTGATAGAAGAAACAGCTTTTCTCTATCTAGATCTATTAGATCCAGTGATGACTTTCAGTCTGCCTTCTCTAGAAGATCCTTCTCGACTTCTAGATCAATTCCTAGGACTATCCCTAGATCTGAACCTGAACCTTCCCATGACGGTTCTACAATTCATTTACAAGGATTCGAAGCCACTACTCCGGTAAAGACTTCTTATCAAAGAGATGATGATGATCAAACCATCCCATCTCCAACTTACTCTTCTCTTAACCCAGAGTACGAGTTAAATACAATTTCAAAAGTCTCTCCTGTCTTTATTCCAGACAGAAATTCAATTCAAAAAGAGTTCTTCTCTGAGGATTGGAAACCTCATAGAGAATGGTTCTTCAAGAACATTCGTGGTACTTTGCGACAACGAATGCAAGATGAGTTTTATGAATTTCTTGAAAAAATTCAGTACAATCTTCCATTCTTTTATTGGTTCAATGGTATTGCCATTAAAAATGATATGGATTATCCTTTCAAAGATCTTTCTTTGAATCAAAAGGCCCTTGAGGTCATCAAAAAATGGCATCTAGGAGATGGTCAAGAGGTCCAATCTGAGTTACCTCCTAAGACATCCTTTACCCTCACCAGTAAGGATTCTCCCACTACTGTCATTGCAACCCCTTTCAGTTCTAAGTTAGAAACTGAAGCAATTTCTCCTAAGGATATTAAAACCCTTATGGAACAATCCAATTACACCAATAGGTATCTACAGACCCTAGGAGATAAGGTCCTTGAGACAAAAGCTCCTTCATTGGTTAATAGTATGCCTGTTCAAATCGAAAAACCATTGTGTAAACCCTACCAGATTTCTAACAATAGCAAAGAGCACTCAGTCTTTACGGACCAAAGGCTCAAATCAAAAAAGAAGTTGAGGATGTTCATGCTGAATTCCTCACTAGGATCAACAAGCAAATAGAACTTTGCAAAGTTATCCCTGATTCCCCTGAGATAGAAACTCCTCTACCACATAGGAATCCCAAAAACAAAAATTCTATTAATGTCCTTGGCCAACCTTCTTCGGTTTATTCCTCTGAAGATGACTCTGACATTAATATCAATCCAGTCATTACTGGTCCCAATTGGAAAAAGCCTACCAAGCTTTACTATCCTAGAGCAACTGCTCCTGATCTTCTTTTGGAAGAAAAGGATTCCAATTCCAATTTCAAAAGCTTTAGTGCCAACAACGTCTATGAATGGAACATAGATGGAGAAAATGAGTATGGCATTACCAAAATCCTTCAAAATATGACTATGGTTGCCACTGCTTATGAAACTACTAATGATTTTCCTGAATCTATGATTGTGGAAATTCTTGTTACTGCGAGTTTTACGTGGCTGACTCAAAAATTTGGTGGGATAACTATTTATCTGACCAACAAAGACACTCAATTCTTAGTGCCATTAAGACTGAACCTGATGGTACCCCAATTGTGGAACACGGTGTTACTTTACCTGATGCCGTCAACACCTTAATTTTTACCATAGCTCAACATTTCATAGGAGATCCCTCTGTTATCAAGGATAGATCTGCTGAGTTATTGGCCAATCTTAGGTGTAAAACCTTAGGTGATTTTAGGTGGTATAAAGATACTTTCCTGACCAGGGTTTATACCAGAGAAGATAGTCAACAAGCTTTCTGGAAAGAAAAGTTCTTAGCTGGTCTTCCCAAATCTCTTAGCGATAAGGTTAGAGATAAACTTAGAAGCCAAAACCCCAATTCTCCAATTCCTTATGACCAATTAAGCTATGGACAGCTTATTGCCATAATCCAAAGAGTTGCACTCAAGATTTGTCAAGATGACAAAGTGCAGCAACAATTAGCAAAAGAGAAGGCCCAAACCCGTAAGGAATTAGGAACCTTCTGTGAACAATTTGGATTACCCTGTGTTAAGAAGCCCAGTAGTAAGCCTAAAACCAAGACCGGTCTTACCAGGCCTCAATTTTACAAACAAGGCTCTAGGAAGTCCAAACCTAAGCTCAAAATACAATTAGATAATGAGAATAAGGATTCTCAGCCCAAAACCAAAGTCATCTGCTACAAATGTGGTAAACCTGGCCATGTCAGTAGATTTTGTAAGTTTAATAAGAAGATTAGCTCTCTTAACTTACACAAAGATATCCAGGACAAAATCAACAATCTCTTGATTGATTCATCTCAAGAAGACGATTCCTCGGATTCTTATGATAATCATTCTAGTCAATTCTCTTCTGATAATGAGAGAGAATTGACTAGAATGATTATCATAAGAATCCGAGGAATCGTCTTCTTGAGATGAATCAATCAAGAGATTGTTGATTTTGTCCTGGATATCTTTGTGTAAGTTAAGAGAGCTAATCTTCTTATTAAACTTACAAAATCTACTGACATGGCCAGGTTTACCACATTTGTAGCAGATGACTTTGGTTTTGGGCTGAGAATCCTTATTCTCATTATCTAATTGTATTTTGAGCTTAGGTTTGGACTTCCTAGAGCCTTGTTTGTAAAATTGAGGCCTGGTAAGACCGGTCTTGGTTTTAGGCTTACTACTGGGCTTCTTAACACAGGGTAATCCAAATTGTTCACTGTAAGGTTCCTAATTCCTTACTGCCTGGGCCTTCTCTTTGCTAATTGTTGCCGCACTTTGTCATCTTGACAAATCTTGAGTGCAACTCTTGATTATGGCAATAAGCTGTCCATAGCTTAATTGGTCATATGAATTGGAGAATTGGGGTTTTGGCTTCTAAGTTTATCTCTAACCTTATCGCTAAGAGATTTGGGAAGACCAGCTAAGAACTTTTCTTTCCAGAAAGCTTGTTGACTATCTTCTCTGGTATAAACCCTGGTCAGGAAAGTATCTTTATACCACCTAAAATCACCTAAGGTTTTACACCTAAGATTGGCCAATAACTCAGCAGATCTATCCTTGATAACAGAGGGATCTCCTATGAAATGTTGAGCTATGGTAAAATTAAGGTGTCGACGATCGTAAAGTAACACCGTGTTCCACAATCGGTACCATCAGTGTTCGCCTTTAATGGCACTAAGAATTGAGTGTCTTTGTTGGTCGATAAATAGTTATCCCACCTTTGAGTTGGCCACGTAAACTCAGAACAAGAATTTCCACAATCATAGATTCAGAAAATCATTAGTAGCTTACAAGCAAAGGGCAACCATAGTCATATTTTGAAGGATTTTGGTAATGCCATACTCATTTTCTCCATCTATGTTCCATTCATAGACGTTGTTGGCACTAAAGCTTTTGAAATTGGAATTGGAATCCTTTTCTTCCAAAAGAAGATCAGGAGCAGTTGCTCTAGGATAGTAAAGCTTGGTAGGCTTTTTCCAATTGGGACCAGTAATGACTGGATTGATATTAATGTCAGAGTCATCTTCAGAGGAATAAACCGAAGAAGGTTGGCCAAGGACATTAATAGAATTTTTGTTTTTGGGATTCCTATGTGGTAGAGGAGTTTCTATCTCAGGGGAATCAGGGATAACTTTGCAAAGTTCTATTTGCTTGTTGATCCTAGTGAGGAATTCAGCATGAACATCCTCAACTTCTTTTTTGATTTGAGCCTTTGGTCCAGAAAGACGGAGTGCTCTTTTGCCATTGTTAGAAATCTGGTAGGGTTTAAACAATGGTTTTTCGATTTGAACAGGCATACTATTAACCAATGAAGGAGCTTTTGTCTCAAGGACCTTATCTCCTAGGGTCTGTAGATACCTATTGGTGTAATTGGATTGTTCCATAAGGGTTTTAATATCCTTAGGAGAAATTGCTTCAGTTTCTAACTTAGAACTGAAAGGGGTTGCAATGACAGTAGTGGGAGAATCCTTACTGGTGAGGGTAAAGGATGTCTTAGGAGGTAACTCAGATTGGACCTCTTGACCATCTCCTAGATGCCATTTTTTGATGACCTCAAGGGCCTTTTGATTCAAAGAAAGATCTTTGAAAGGATAATCCATATCATTTTTAATGGCAATACCATTGAACCAATAAAAGAATGGAAGATTGTACTGAATTTTTTCAAGAAATTCATAAAACTCATCTTGCATTCGTTGTCGCAGTACCACGAATGTTCTTGAAGAACCATTCTCTATGAGGTTTCCAATCCTCGAGAAGAACTCTTTTGAATTGAATTTGCATGCCTGGAATAAAGGCGGAGAGACTTTGAAATTGTATTTAACTCGCACTGGGTTAAGAGAAGAGTAAGTTGGAGATGGGATGGTTTGATCATCATCATCTCTTTGATAAGAAGTCTTTACCGGAGTAAAGTGGCTTCAATCCTTGTAATGAATCAGTAGAACCGCTATGGGAAGGTTCAGTTCGCATCTAGGATAGTCTAGGAATTGATCTAAGTCGAGAAGGATCTTCTAGAGAAGGCAGACTGAAAGTCATCAGCTGGATCTAATAGATCTAGATAGAGAAAGTCGCTTTCTTCTATCAAAGATTAAATCTACTGACCTGAAGGATGTTGCGTAATGCTTTGAAAATCGGGTGTAATTTTGGGGGTAGGCTGGAGTGGCTTTTTCCAACGCCCATTTTTAGGAAGAGTGACCTCATTCCATTGAATGGTTTTGGGAACAAAGAACATTAGCTTTGGAATTGTCGTGAGAAACAAAGTGGTCTGTGCGTTTTTCACAATTGGTTTTGACAAAATTGGAAATTATAGAATTCATAACCTTATACTGAATTCTATAAATAAGAGCAATAGGTATGGATCCTTCTTTCATATCATACCCATGTATTTTGATATTCAAGAATAAAACATCAAGAATATTTTTGTCATCCAGACTAATAGTTAAGTCAGGAAAACAATTGAAAAAGATTGGGCCATGAGATAAACTGGACTCAACAGTACCAAGTAAAGAGGCCTCGAATTGATTGTGTCTTTTGTCTCTTAGGCAGAAAAGAACTGCTGTGTCGAGAGATTCTTTGGTGAGTGGCTTCATGCCAATTTGAACACTGCCAATGTGAAGATAGCTATATCCTCTGGCTTTGTGGTCTTTGAGGGTTTTTCGTATATAAGATAAATTTCTTCATCTTCAGATTGGATTTTGTATTTCTCTTCGACAGTTCTAATGACGAAGTCAGATTGATTTTGCCAAAGGCTTTTGAGTTTGAAATCTTTACTGGATTTGTAAAGATCTTCATCTTTGATTTTGGGAATATCCCAATTATATATATATATATATATATATATATATATATATATATATATATATATATATATATTGTCGAAAGAGTTGGTCGAACAGAGCAAACAAAGATCTTTTGTTCCACATGGACGTCAGGATATCCTGACAACTGCCGTTGGAACACAAGAGCACCCTGATCGTGTCTACACTGCTAGTTGGGGTGTGGGCCTAAAGTACTACTATAGAGGACCTGCACGCCCCACCTCAGGAATGATCTCTGGTGAGGTACTTCAGGCCATTCGGCACGAGATCCAGTAAGAGGTCCGGAGAAAGATGCAACAAGAGTTCCAGGAGAAGATGCAACAGGAGTTCATTGAGAAGAAGCAACAGGAGCTCTGGGATAAGCTCTCAAAGGAGATCCGGGAGGAGATAAGCATAAGTATGAAGGTCGAGATCCAACAAAAGGTTTTGGAGGTATGTGTAACTTGACACAATTAATGAAATGTGTAAAAAATACTAACTTTATCAATATTGTTAGTAATGTTTACTTAATTTGATACAGACGCTGCAATCCATGGATGTGAGCAATTATAATACTACACCTGATTTTTCTCCTAGAGCTACCATGCATGTCAACACTAAGGGTAGTAATTATGCGCCTGACATTGAGGATCAGCCGCTTAGAGAAAATTTTGTTGAAAGGTTAAAGAATCTCAAAGGTGATAGCTTCCCAATAGACTTGGAGCATGATTCCTCTGTCCCTCCATGGTTCAGCATTGAAAGGCGTGATGTGAATGAGATTATGGATGGTACTCAGTGGCTTTCTGTCGAGGTGTTGTCATTATGGTGCACGTAAGTATCTTATTCACTTTGTATCAATTGTAATTAACTATTTCAAAATTTATTAACTATTTCAAAATCTATTTGCTAATTGTAATTAACATTTGATTAAAAGTCTTAGGTATCTGCATCGCCTCTGTATCGCAAAGGGCAATAGCGATCTGTTTGGATTCTTTGACCCAGTCAAGATAATTTCCTCCAAATTTTGCCTTCCTACAGAAATAGTTTAATCTTACATGAAAAATAAGATACAGAGTGAGCCAAAAATGTGTTACTTAGGAGCATATTTGCATAAGTAAGTACATATGTTACTAGCTGTTGTCAAATTGGTAGCTTAGTTTGCTTTTATCTATTTCTGCTTCAGATAAACCATTATTGTTGTTCATTATTTGCAGCGATCACTGACAATTGTTTATCCTTAAGCCTAGTGATAATGTTGTTGTTTGGTTGTGTTTGATGCACTATCAACCAAACAATGTAAGTAAGGGCATGATAGAAAGGTAAACTTATATTTATCATATATACATTGATTCTTTGTCTCCTGATTTGCAACTTCATTTTGATGAATATGTTCTTTTATCAGGATATATAATAAGAAACCTAAATGGGTGTTGCCTAAGGCAAATAGTTTGTCTTCCTGAAATTCATTTACTTAATACATTTGTAGTACTAGTTAATGTGTATAATTTTTACTCATTATATGTTACTACGGTATTCATTTGTAGGGGCCTCGACAAAAGAACGGCTGGGCCTGTGGGTACTATGTGATGAAAGTATGTTGACAATTGTCTCGACAGATATTGTTGACGGATGGAAAAAAGTAATAAAATTTTTAACCTATTGTTATTATATTTGTAATATGAAAAATATGTTCTTACTTTTAGGCCGATTTAATTTATTATACATATGTTTGAACTTGCAAATATTCAATGACCCAACTGAATATGGTCAAGATGAAATTGAGGATGTTAGACAAACTTGGGCAGAATTCCTTTTGCAAATGATTGAGGAGAAAAAAAGGAAAATGAAGGCCGAGAATGAACATTTAGAAGAAGCCCAAGGAACAAATTCAAAAAGACCTAGAAGATCATCAAAATGACTTTGTATATATATAGCACTTGATTCCTTGTACATCGATATATATATATATATATATATATATATATATATATATATATATATATATATATAGCTTAACTTTGTTTATGTGTATATTTGATATGTTTATAGATTAAATTTGATATCTAATGATTTGAATTTTGGGCACATTTGGTGCCAATTCTTAGCAAATTTATTGTCTATTTATTGTCAATTTAGATAGCCTCTGGGTATGAATGGACAAAAACAAAAAGAGAAATAAAAAAAAACCTTTTATGCCGGTTATATATGAAACTGGTGTAAAAGATAGACTTTTAACACCAGTTATTGTGAATAACCGGTGTAAAATGAGGGTTTTCTACACCGGTTATTTTAATAACCGGTGTAAAATTTCCTTCAAAAAATAAAATAGATCCTGAAATAGACATTTTACACCGGATTTATAGCCGGTGTAAAAATTAACATTTTACGCCGGTTAAATAACCGATGTAAGGAGCATCTACACCGGTACCAAAACTGGTGTAAAATGTCAATTTTAACTGATGTAAAATCTTCCTTCTACACTAGTGTCATTAATAGTTAGAATTAAAATATGATTTTATATATGACTTTTTAAATAGCAATTAACATAGAGATCCATGACTAAGCACATATTTTCTTTCATTAATTGGGCGAAAAAACATAAAGTCTAGGGGCTGATACGTGGCACATTAGGAACTTCTTTTAATAAATAAATAAAAGAAAGATAAATAAAAGAAGAAGAATATTTATTTCGATGATGAGGAACATAGTACGAGAATGCACTTAGAGAAGTGGGAGACTATATAACCCTTCCCAAGAACCTAGGTGGGCTTACCATTGGAGACCTACCTCGAATGAATAAGGTATGGCTAATGAAAATGGTGTTGTAAGAGGGAAAAGAATATCACACACTCTCACTTGCACTCACAAGATTGATTACAGACAGAAAGAGAGAATGAAAGCAAGTGAACTAATCACATAAAAATGGAATGAATGGAATCTCTATTATTCATCTCATCACTTGTTATTTATACACAATGTACACCAAGTCCCACATTGGGTACACAATCAATATTCACTAACTAACTCTTAACAGAAAGTACAGCTAACATAACCACCCCAACTAACTCAACCAAAACTAAATTAACAAACGCTCTCAACACTCCCCTTTTAATTCAGATTTGGACAAAGATACTACACCAAGTTTATTCCTCAAGCATTTGAACAATTCTCCTTTTAGTGGCTTTGTCAAGATATCAGCAACTTGATCTTCACTTCTGCAATGCTCCAGCTGCAGTCTTCCTTTGCTGACTTGATCCCTTAGGTAGTGAAATCTAGTTTCTATGTGCTTGCTGCGACCATGTGCTATCGAGTGCTTAGCCAAGTTGATGGTTGATTTGTTGTCAACCATCAACACCACTGGTTCATCACTCTTACACTTCAGCTCCTTCATCAATTCATCGAGCCACATTGCTTGACATGCACTTAAGGAGGCTGCAACATACTCTGCCTCGCAGGAAGATAGAGCAACAACTGGTTTCTTCTTGGAGCACCAAGAGATTGGTGATCCTCCAAGCAAGAAAACAAACCCTGCAGTGCTTTTCCTATCCTCCTTGTCACCACACCAATCAGAGTCCGAATAGCCAAGTATGTCACAACACTTTGCCTCTGTCACAACACCTTGATTAGGCAATAGAATTCCATAATCCAAGGTACTTTTCACATATCTTAGTATCCTCTTAGCTGCTTGCATAAGTGAGATCCTAGGACAATCCATAAATCTGCTGATCAGTCCCACACTGAACATCAAATCAGGCCTGGTATTGCAAAGATACCTCAATGATCCCACAATTCTTCTATAATGAGTTGCATCAACCTTCTCATCACTTCCTTCCTTGACTAATTTCAAACCTGCCTCTACTGGAGTGA
The DNA here is from genome assembly GCA_037113605.1 of Calophaca sinica. NCBI lineage: Eukaryota > Viridiplantae > Streptophyta > Magnoliopsida > Fabales > Fabaceae > Calophaca > Calophaca sinica. Next base: position 116,779,644 of record CM073731.1, read on the forward strand.
TAGCAGGATCGCAATTAAACATGTCAAACTTCTTTAACAATTCAGCAACATACTTGGACTGATGCATCACAATTCCACTTCTGGTTCTCTGAAATTCGATTCCCAGGAAGTAGGAGAGGATCCAAGATCTGTCATCTTAAACTCTTTCATCATTTTCAGCTTGAATCCTTGTATCTCAGCTTCATTGCTCCCTGTCACTAGGAGATCATCCACATACAAACATACAATCACCAGACCAACTTCAACACCATTCTTCACATAAACTCCATGTTCAGAAACACATTTACCGAACCCAGCTTGAATTAAGAACCCATCAATTCTTTTATTCCAAGCTCTTGGTGCTTGCTTCAAGCCATATAGAGCCTTCTTCAATTTGTGCACTTTGGAATCCTGCTGCTTCACTATAAATCTGGGAGGTTGCTCAACGTAAACCTCCTCTTCAAGTGGTCCATTCAAAAATGATGACTTCACATCCATTTGATATAGAGGCCAAGCTTTAAAACTAGCAAGAGCTGTCACCATTCTTACCGGTTCAAGCCTAGCTACTGGAGCAAACACCTCCTCAAAGTCAATTCCCTATTTTTGTAGAAAACCTTTGGCCACAAGCCTTGCTTTGTGCTTCACTATCTCACCATTTGGATTCAGCTTAAGCTTAAACACCCACTTCACCCCAATTGCCTTCTTGTCAAGTGGCGAATCCATTAATTCCCAAGTCTGGTTTTTCTTTGTTGACCCAAGCTCCTCTTTCATTGCACAAATCCATTTTGAGTCCTTCATGGCTTCATCAAAATTTATTGGTTCAGCTTCTGAGAAAAGTGCAAAATGCACTAATTCCCCATCAGAGTTCATAACATAATCAAGAATCACTTCACACTCTTGTAACCTCCTTGGTTGTGTTCTTGCCCTTTGTGATCTTCTCAGCCCTTCTCCACCATCCCATGGTTCTGTATCAGTAGCACTGTTGCCTTCATTAATAATCATGCTCATTGATTTCTTCTCTGCACTTTCACTCCAATTCCAGCTCTTGAATTCATCAAAGGTGACATCCCTACTCACCACAATCTGTTTGCTCACTGGATTAAGCAATTTGTACCCTCCTGTAGCATGATATCCCACCAGAATTAATTGCTCTCCCTTATCATCAAGTTTCCTCCTTAATTGGTCAGGTATATGCCTAAAACACACAGAGCCAAACACTTTGAAATGGTTGACATTAGACTTAATTCCTGACTAACTCTCCTCTGGTGTGACCCCTTTCAACCTCTTGGTAGGACACCTATTAAGAATGTAAGTGGTTGTTGCTACTGCTTCACCCCACAGAAACTTAGGCAAGTTCTTTCCTCTTAGCATACTCCTAACCATGTTTAAAATGGTCCTATTTCTCCTTTCTGCAGCACCATTGTGCTGTGGAGTATAGGGTGGAGTGATCTCATGCACAATTCCCTCCTTTTCACACAACTCATCGAATTCCTTTGACACATACTCCCCCCCTCCATCTGTTCTTAGCTTTTAATTGACAAGCCACTTTGCTTCTCAACTAAGGCCTTGAACTTCTTAAACACTTCAAACACTTCACATTTTCTTTTAATCAAATAGGTCCACATTTTTCAGCTCAAATCATCAATGAATGAAACAAAATACCTATTACCTCCATGAGTTTTTGTTTGAATTGGGCCACACACATCTGTATATACTACCTCAAGCTTGTCCTTGGATCTGCTCTCAACATCTTGACTGAAAGGTCTCCTGTGCTGCTTAGATATAACACAATCTTCACACATTTCTGTAGGCAGATTCAACAGTGGTAGTCCCTCCACCAATCCTTGCTTGCTCAAGAGGTTTAGGTCATTGAAATTCAAGTGACCAAACCTATAGTGCGATAGCCATTCTTCTCTACTTGTTGCTATGGCTAGACACTTGTGCTCCATCACATTTAGGCTAACTTTGAAAGACCTATTCTTTGACATATGAACTTTCAAGATCAGCTTCTTCTTACAATCAAGCACTTTCAAGTGATTATTCTCCAGCATAACCTTTCTCCAATAATTGGCCAAGGCTAAGTAAATTGCTTTTCATTCCCAAAACAAAAAGCACATCAGTGATTATAGACTGTTTCCCATCCTTTCTTTGAATCAACACTTCACCAACACCTTCTGCACATAGAGTACTATCATCGGCAAACCTCACTTTGTTTCTCATCGAATTGTCAAGCTTCACAAACCAGTCTTTCCTCCCTGTCATGTGTGTGGAGCAGCCTGTATCAAGATACCATTGATTTGTAGTGATATCTTCTTCTTTAGTTGTAACCATCAGCAACACATAATCATTATCATCATCTTCTTCAACCAGTTTTGCTTCATTTTCTTTATTCTTGCTGTCACCGTAGCATTCATCTGCAAAGTGACCATATTTTTGACAATTGTAGCATTGCACACTATTCTTATCAAACTTCTTTCTACCTCCTCTGCCCCGATTTGATGAATTTCCTCCTCTATGGAACCCTTTTGATCCACCATGAGAACCACCACTGTTTCTTGATTCATTTTCAACAAAAGAGTTTTCTTGCTGACCCCTATTTCCCACATTGTTGTAATGCCCTCTTCCACAATTCCCTTTCCATTTTCCCTTTCCTTTCCTGTCTTTATTTGATTGTTGTGCCTGCAGTACCACATCTGTAGATTTCTCAGCAGCACGCCTCCCAGTCATTCTTTGTTCATGTGCCTCAATTGAACTTTGCAACTCAGCAATCTTCATAGTTGCAAGATCCTTGGATTCTTCAATGACCACCACTATATGATCAAATATACGGGTAAGAGACCTCAAGATTTTCTTTATTATTGACTGATCAGTGAGTGTATCACCACAAGTTTTCATCTGATTAATCAATGTTAGAACCCATGTGAAGAATGCAGCCACACCCTCCTTTTCCTCCATTTGCAGTAACTCATACTGCCTCCTATAGGTCCGGAGTCACACCTTTTTCACCTTATCCATGCCTGCATAGGCACTTTTAAGGTTATCCCAAGCAATCTTGGAAGAAGCATCGGAAACCCTCTCAAAATTCCTAGCATCCACGCACTGGTGTATGATGAATAATGCCTTGCAGTCTTTCTTCTTGGCATCTTTATGAGTTGTTCTCTGCGCCTCAGTTGCATTTTCAGCAAGATCTTCAACCCCATTTGTCACAATTTCCCACACATCTTGAAAGCCAAACAAGACCTTCATCTGCTTGCACCACTTGTCATAGTTTTTGCCATCCAGAATTGGAAGATTCCCTGGAAAATGGCCATTGGAAAGAGTAGCCATTATCACAAGATCCAGGAACGCCTTTGCTCTAAATACCAACTGTTGGAAGAGGGAAAAGAATATCACACACCCTCATTTACACTCACGAGATTGATTACAGAGAGAAAGAGAGAATGAAAGCAAGTGAACTAATCACATAAAATTGGAATGAATGGAATCTCTATTATTCATCTCATCACTTGTTATTTATACACAATGTACACCAAGTCCCACATCAGGTACATAATCAATATTCACTAACTAACTCTTAACAGAAAGTACAACTCACATAACCACCCCAACTAACTCAACCAAAACTGAATTAACTAACTCTCTCAACAAATGGGGTGGTCTTTGCGTAAGGTGGTGATGGTTTGTGGTGCCAAGTCCTTCAAGGTAAGTATCGGAAGGGCACTCTTGAGAATGGGGAGGTGTTGGCAAAGAACATTGATTCTTTCATATTGAGGGGATGGTGAAAGCTTGGCCAGTCCTTGGCGTGAAAGCTTAAAGTGCCCAAGAGGGTTAGATGCTTTGCGTGGCAGATTTTAGATAGAAGATTGCCTACCAATAAGACCTATAGTCATTGGGTTTATGGTGATTCTTAATGTAATATTTTCCCGGGGATAGAAGAAACTATTCTTCACGTCCTTAAAGATTGTCCATTGGCAATTTTTTTGTGGCAACATCTAGTCCTAGTGGAAGCAAGATCGCAATTCTTTAGTGGTTGTTTCACTTATTGAGTTCATTTTAATATGTCCCTTCATAAAAGTGGTGCTCATGAGGCATCTTGGAAGAGTATTTGGGCCACCTCGTGCTATTTCCTTTGGATGTGGGGCAACAGGCAAGTGCATGATTCATCATTCAATAGGCATGGGTATTCTTCAAGGGTGATAATGAATTATATGACTCATTACAAGTAGGATTTGAGCATAATTCCACCTGGCGGTGTCCACAACAGGGGTGTCGTTCGAGATGAAGGTAGGCATTGGTTATGTGGTTATGCGAAATTCCTGGGTTATATATATATATATATATATATATATATATATATATATATATATATATATATATATATATATATATATATACCCACACACACAACGATTTAGGATAAAGAAAGTTGATGATATTAAGAATAATGTTTTTCTAACATACAACCTTGCACATGTTAAGAATTATTAATTACTCACATTTTTTTTTCTTATGAATTAATCAATTTCCCATTTGGTGAGAAGAGAGAGATTATATACATAAAATAAATAGGAAAGTGATTAATTAATAAGAAAAAAAGTGAGTAATTAACGAGTCTTAACTTGTGTAAGATTGCACACGTTAGAAAAACCGTTAAGAATATAGGAAAACTTTTTTAATTCCTTCCCATTAAATACAATTTCTTAATTGCATAAAGCAATGTCATTTGAGAAAATAATTCTTTATCATCTACTATTCTTAACCAATTAATATAAATATTTGATATTGAATAACCAACTAAGAAGGAAAATAATTCAACTCTGCATATTAAAGGTCAAGTAAGGAATATAAAATTAAAGCTGACAAGAATAAATCTAAAATAAGATCATGTAACGCAAAATGAGAAAATACGTAAAAAGTTATCTATTTTCAATAATAATAAACACCAAAATTGATTATACCCCAGATAGATGAGTATAATTTCTTTTCCTAAATGTTTTGTAGGTGTACAAGTCCATTGTAAAACAAAACAATTTATCTCTGTTTTTTAGGGGGGAGGGTAAAGGAGACGTGATGCAGGCAAGGATTAAACTCGTCTCTTGTTATTACTAGAGAATTTGATATACTGAGGTGAAATCTCATTTGCCAATTTATTTTGAATAGAGAGATAATTCTTATTATATATGAATGTGAAATCGGGCTGAGCATTGGCACATTGCTAGTAGGTATGGCAAGCAGATACGATGGTGGAGATTGGACAAGGTTCAATTATTGGTGATTCATTTCTTAAGATTCACAGGCTCCAGATTTTTCAATTGGAGAAGTATACATTTGGAGAGAAGCTGTTGTTTTGTACTTGGTAGTTGAACTCAGGAAACTCATTGTTTTGCTCTCAGGAATTTCATTGCCTTGGAGCAGTGGCACTATTCAGACCAACCTTTCATATCCATGCAGAATAGGCAACTATGATAATCAAATTGCCACTCCTCTTGCCTTTACTATTGGTCCTGCTGTTAGACCAAGTTCTGGTATGCCACTTGCTTCTGTCAGTGTGCAGGTTAGGGGGGTTAGTAACATCATTCTAATTTCTAGTGACTCTTCTGTAAAGAAAGTTCAGATTGCAGACAAGTAAAGACACAAATTGATGCATAGGAGTCAAGTTTTTCACCAAGTGAGCATAACAGCAGATTTATTTGATAGCTTTTAGATTAGCGTGGCTTTGGTGGTATTTCTGCTGAATTAGCTATGTTGCTTAGAAGTTCTACAAGGCTTGATGAAGCTGCAATTTGTTGCTCTTGGTGTTTTTTAGCCTACATGTTCTGTCACACAGTTGTCCATTTTAGTATCACAGTATGCAGCCTTATAGAGCAAGTTAGCAGCATTGAAGGCTTTTGGTGATGGTCCAAGGGTGTTTGCAACTATTGTTTTTTGGCTCTTTTATGTTCGGAATCGGAGCTCTGCTATCAGTATTTGATTAGCATCTAAATTCCATAATTAATTTAGCTCAGAGGGCTCATCTTTATTCATTTGATAAGAGGCATGGTATGGTCCTCCCAAAAGGCCTGCTTTGGTATTTGTTTTTCTTTTTCAGGTTGCAGGACTATTGTTCTTTAGGAAATGTGATATGGTCATGTAATTCTTTGGATGCTTCACCTGAACACAACTTGTGCTTGTATCAGACTATGCACAGTGCACTACATCTATGCAGGTCAGGTAATTGCTGTCCAAGTGAGTGATAGGTGGTCTATTACAGCCACTTGGAAAGATTTCTATAATGCAACACTAGCTTCTAGACTGATTGGAAAATCACAATCGCAAGAACATCCTTTCTTAATTCATAACATGTCCGTGGCAAATTGGCAAATATATTTAAAAACTATGAATGCGATTTAAAATTAGAGTACTTAAATATTAGTACACGAGGAGTTCAGTTAATCCTAAAACTAAACCATATTAACAAAATCAATTAGAAAAAGGCCATTTATAACCTTGTGCTAACATTTCAACCTTCAAGGTAGACAGAATCAATTAATGAAAGTTTAACGGCACAAAAAAGACAGACATCTCCAACCAAATTAGGCTAATAGTTTCAACTGTCAAGTGCATTAAGTTTTCTCACAGGAAAAAGGCAAGAAGGCTGAAGGACTCTATCATTCTGATAAAATAAATCAAATTCAAGGTGTTTGGAGAAACAATTACTAGTCTTTAACTCAAATACCAACAGTATGATTCCAGAGACATGGGCGAGTAATTTATTTGTTGCGTTTCGCAGCACGCCTTCCCTGTCCCTTTTTGGGTGGCCCTTTACCCCGCCGCTTCAACATTTCAAGTTTCGATAAGCGTCTACACAGAACAAGATAATAATGTATCAAAATTCTTGAATGAGTGGAAATAAATGTAAGATAACTGGTAAAAGATGCCAAGTATTCTAATTGTAACCCAAAGTAGATCCTTCACAAATTTTGGCTGCATAATTTCTACTGAAATAAGTAAGCATTAATAGAATGCACGACAATGCCAAATTCATTGGGGAAAACCATAAACACGCTTCACCTAATTTGGATATCGAAGAAGTTTTCACATTGGCAAAGTAGCCGCCCAAGCATTTGTAACTAAAAGTTAACTAAAATAATCACCAGCCACCATTTCTGATAGAAAATTGTTTCTAACTACCAAAAAAGGAAGGTTAAGCAGAATACAATTTGCATAGAGCCTGTTCTTTCTACCTTTTTATTTTGAAGTGATTAACTAACATATAGTGGGCATGGATAATATTAATGAACATATCTACAAAATCGAACCACAATTCAGAGACAGAATTTTACCCTTAGATTAAAATAAGCCCCCAAGACAATAATAGACAAAGAATATCCAGGGACAGAACTATGTGTATGCTAGGGTTCCCTGCTGACATTTTTACTTCACATGACAAATTACAGTATCTAATTTCCCGGTTGTTGGTTGATAGCTTTGGCAAAGAGGGTCTTCTTCTTGCATACTGATTGGCCTGCTACCTAATTAGCATTATTTTTCACTTAGTTCTGTGGAACATCATGTTTCGCTGGTAAAATAAATCAGACAGAGAGGTCATAGGAGAAAGAGAGAAGAGGGGGAGCTGTTTCAGAACACATAACCACACAGGTTTCCTTCCAAAGTACGAATAAGAGGAAAACTGAAGAGGGAAACAGAAACAGAAACCAAGGTAAATTTCAAGGTTCAAATAAGCACTGATGATGTCAGTTCCGAGAATAGAGCAGAGAAAAGAATTCAAACACAAAACACAAAGCAAGTGAAGAGAGCTTTATGGTTTGAAAATGCAGAGTTGGTTTTGATGTACTTTTATATATTAACAATTGTAATATGTAAAAAGTACGACTATTGAGCAATTCCAAAATGCTTATGCTTATAATTAAGGAATTTTTTAAAAGGAGCCCACAAAAAGATGAAATTGGAGGGGAGCGTATATAGATCTTGAGCATAAGAAAAGCAATAAAATATGGTGGCTAAAGAATATCTATTAGATAGGAGGACACTAACTTTAACAGTTGGAAGGTTAGCATAATAATCTTTGGCCTAGCAGCATACAGATGCTGTCTACAAAGCAGGAAAGAGTATTGAAATTCTAAAATTAACTTAAGCTTCAGCAAGCTGAGTAGTAACATGATCACTAGTTAGTTATAAAAGTATTCATGTCTTCACCTAACGGTTTAAACTTTTGAGATAACTGATTTATAACATAATATCAGTGTCTTTATCAATCATGTGGTCTAGAGTTCTTTAATTCCTTTAAGAAAAATGGTTCATCTACGGATGAAAGACTTTACAACTTAGTTTATAGCAGTCATTCTCAATATTTACTGTTTTCCATAAATCCCCGTTGAATTTGCACCATAGACTAGAACTTTGTATCACCAAGTTAATGTGTTCCGCTCCCCACCCCGCCCCCCGCCCCCGCCCCAAAAAAAAAAAAAATCAATTAACCCAGGCTCCATCCCTGAATATCCATGTAGTCGTTCACAGTATCAACACATGTCAATGCCAACAAGATTGAGGAATTCATTTCAAATGCAGAACAACCAACACTGCACTCAACTTGCAAATTATTAGAGCCTCTTTACCATTACATGGGGGGTTTCAGTTTATCACAGGTTTTCTATTAACTGCAGCGCTCAATTATAAAACCCCATCCCAGAACCTACCAAAAAAAAAAAGTGAATTTATGACACCATTCCATCCATTAATCAAAATAAGGAAACCCCACACAGGAAACACCAAAACAAAAAAAGTAGCATCACAGAGACATAAACACAAACACGTAGCGGGCAGAATGAGTGTGAGAGAGAGAGAGAGTACTGACTCTTGTTCTTCACGGGCCATGATAAGAGGGTCATCTTTCTTGATGTCGTAAGGGTACCACTGGGCAACTTTCTCACCGAAGAGCTTCATGCGGAGAAGCTTGTGTGGGGATTTGGTGCCGCTGGGGTTCAATTGATGCCCGAATATCCTCGCTCGTGCCTCCGTCACTCCTTCATTGATTACCGCACCTATCATCCTCTTCAAACCCCCACTTGCCATCTCCCTTCGCTCTCTCTCTCTCTCTCTGCGTAGAGGAAGTGAAAGAGGAAAATGGGTGCTGCGCCTGCGCTTTGTTTGGATTTGGAGGCCACAACGTGCTGCTAATGATTGGAAACATCTTTACGTATTTACACTTTAACCCTTTTATTATATCACTATTCAACTAAAATCCCCTGAGGATATTCTAGAGTGGGTTTACAGAGTACTCCTACAAATCCTACAAAGAACTGGGATTTGGCTTTGCTTCGTAAAAAATAGTGGATAGCAGATGAGCTTATGGCAAAAAATTAATAGCAGATAAATTAACAAATTGAATTTAAAGTGTTTGATAAAATTAGCGGTTGAAGTGATTGATAAATACATAAAAGAACATTTTAATAAATAAAAGAGACCGTAAAGATTGATAATTTTTTACTTCACTTAATAGAAGATAAATGAGGAATTTAATTAAAATCATAAGGGTAAAAACGAGAGAAAAAGTGATACACTATAAGCTATAAGCTCAAACACTATTTCAAGTAACATCTAAAAAAACACTATAAGTTAATAAAAAAATGTTATAAACTAGTAGTTATCAAACACTTACTACAAACTTATTCATTATAAATTAGCTTTTTGGCCTCAACGGAGCCTAAATACACTGCCCCACCAACGATAGTTACGATACAACATAGTAGCTAACGACAAAATTCATGCGCATTAGCATTGATTTTTCTTTTCTTGAAGGAGTTTTTTTCTTTGACAAATTTTCTTGAAGGAGTTTAACATCGATTATTTGGGAAAGCAAATAAACACAAGATACCAACTCATTAAATTAAAGGTTTAACCGTAGTTTTAGTCTTTTATTTTTTTCGATCCTTAATTTTGGTTTTTTCTTTTTTAATTTTGCAATTTTGGTCCTCAATTTAAAAAAATGCCTAACATTTTGCCCAACTATAAAATTGGAGTAGAAATTTGGTGATGTGGCCAGTGACTAGACTGTACATGTGGATAATGAGACCTATATACACATCCATGTAAGCATATTCTTATTTAAAATAACTAAAAATGCACATTATTTTATTTCTCGAGTAACTAAAATCATAAAACATTATTTACAAAATCGAAAATTACATTATTAATTTGAGAACTCAAAATCCTTAATTCACTTCAGGTTCATCGTCTGAGAACTCAAAATACCTAATTCACTTTAGATTCGTCGTTCTTCGTCCCTAAACTGATTTCATCGTGCCTACTCTTGCGATTTCGTCGTGCCTGTTCTTCATCCCTAAGTCGAGTTTCCTCACTCTGGGTGTGTTCTTCATCCCCAAACATGCATTTATGGATCCGAAGGCGAACCCTAATCCTACGAAGAGAAAATATACTTATGTCTCTTCGTGGACGAAAGAGGATGAGAAGTATTGTGCTAGGTATGTTTGCTGACAATTTTATGGTCATATATTTGCTACTATTAGAATATAAGAAAGTATCTACGAATATCTTGGTTTTTTGTAGTTTATCTCGTAAGATTAGTTTATAATCTTAGAGTATTTTAGATTATCTTCTAGGATTAGTTTTCATATTACTTAGTTATTATCGTGATTTATTTCTTAGTTTCCCTATTTAATTAGGATTAGGAATCTTGTATCCCTATAAATAGATATTATTGTTAAGTCTTTTGTATTAAGCTTTTGTCAAATAATTATCAATCAAATTACACATTTTTAGAGTCTCTGATCTTTCTATTCTCCTTAGTTGTCTAAAACCTCATAACATCAACAACTACATATGAAAGATGGGGGTTTGGGTGGTGTGTATGGCTGTTGGAAGCAATTTATGCCGTGGTTGGTTTAGAGGGTTTTCTTTACCATGTGAGGGTCCATAGGCATTATTTATGGGCATACATTTGATTGTGTGGATTTGTGGTCCAGGGGCATTATTATATTAAGAGAATTCATATATGTCTAAAAGTTGAATATGGGTTATCCTCATATGGTTGTCTTTTGTCACATTATGACTATTTTATATGTGTCAAATGAAATGTTCCTTTGTGGTCCAATTATTGCTTTTGTTTGACTGGTGTAATGTCAGGATTTTTTATTTTATTATCCTCATTTTAATAATTATTAACCGATATATCCTAGTTTTTTCAATATTTCCCTAATTGTCCTAGTTTTTGGCTAGTTGAGAAATCGGGTTTAGCAACCCCGATTTCTCAAGGCTGATTTATTTTTGTGACTTACGTTGAGAAATCGGGTTGTATCCCGATTTCCCAACTGCTATATGTTTTTTTTAATATTTCGAGTAAAGAAATCGGGATTTGTATCCCCGATTTCTCACCTCTTTTTTTTTTATTATGTTTTGAGAAATCGGGTTTTGTGACGTTAGTTTTTTTTAGTGTTGAATTTGCAGTCCAACAGAGGTTAAGTAATTGTTATGAACAGACCAGCGGATGTTGGTGTGAGGTCGAGGTCCTGGATCCGAGATGGCGGGGGGTGGGGCTTTTAGGGTGAGCGTAGAGCTCGCATCGTAGAGATGAGTTTAGTGTTTTGAGAAAATAGACTGTCGAGAATCGAGAGAGAGTAGAGCGTATGCAAACCTCGCACAGTCGACAACCGAAGCGTCTGCACCAGGTCGACGAGCGTCCTAGAACTCGGCTCGGGACCGGTCCAAAACATAAGGTAAGAATTCACGACCTTGTTGTCAATAACTGCCAAATCGATGGCGAGAATTCGGAATTGAGAATCTAGCAACTCTGTGCCTCACTTTCCCAAAATCGTGAAACTTCCAGAAAGCCAATATTTGAGGCTTATTCAGTAAGACATCGTCGCGTAGATGTTCTTGCCGATGACGACGAGGGGTTTAGTCGGGAGGATTGAACCCGAGAACGAGCCGCACCTCAGTTCGTGGTGCGCTTTGTCTTCTTTGAGCTCGACAGCGATAAACTAAACAGAAAAACAAATTAAAACCACGCGAGGAAAAATAAAAACAGAAACATGTTGAGAAATCGGGTCCAGAGGACCGATTTCTCAACTACAAAACCCGATTTCTCAAAACATAATAAAAAAAAAAAAAAAAGAGGTGAGAAATCGGGGATACAAATCGATTTCTTAACTGAAAATATTAAAAAAACATATAGCGGTTGGGAAATCGGGGATACAAATCCGATTTCTCAACGTAAGTCATGAAAAAATAATCAACATAGTTGAGAAGTTCTTAAACCCGATTTCTCAACTAGCCAAAAACTAGGACAATTAGGGAAATATTGAAAAAACTAGGATATATCGGTTAATAATTATTAAAATGAGGATAATAAAATAAAAAATCCGTAATGTCAATTTTCCTTTGTTGTTGCTTTATTTAACTATTTTAGAATTTAGGAAGTGGTCCAACTTACTATTACATATTGTTGACTTGTGCAGGCCAACAAAGGTGTTTAAAGTGAGGTTGCAAATATACCATGGGGGAATTTTGTATATCAGCCGTCCAAAATGTATGTGAAGGGTCAATTGAAGGTGATGAATTGGGGTTGGGATGTGGACGAGATGTCCTATATGGATATGGCAAAAATGGTAAAATGTTTGGGGGTATAGAGACTTCAAATGCTTGTGGTACCGGCACTCGAACTTGTCACTTGCTCGTGGAATGAAATCACTCAACAACGATGGTGATGTTTTAAAATTTGCTAAAGACGTCAAAGGATTTGAACTCATTGAAATTTATGTGGATCAACTTATTGACAACCCAATTATAGTTGAGGAGGGAAGTAATGACAAGGACAACACATTTGTGGAAGAGGGAGAAAAGGAAGTTGGTGAAGATTGTGACAACCACCCTGAAAATTTCAATGGAGCCGCCACCGATATTTATTTTTTAGAAAAATATTGGAAAACCTATTTTTTGGATATTTTTGAATTTAACGATGAAAAAGGTCTTCGAACCAAATTTTGAGCTCGGGAGTTATTTACGCGCGGGGAAGGTATTAGCACCCCGCGACGCCCGTAAAAACGGTACCTTTAATTATTCGAAAAAAATGTTTGCCTTAAAAAAAATCCCTTAATAAAATTTATTTATTTTTATTTTCAGATAGAAAGAAGTGAAAAGCCGCAAAATGACCGAATTGTACGAGTGGCGTTCCAGAACTTCTAACCAAAAATCTCATTTAATGATAAAAATAATGGAAGTAGGAAAGATACCATATTTCTGAAACCTAAAATTATTGCTCATTTATTTACACTTATTACTATTAATCATTGATATAATTAGGTAAATTAAATTCTTTTATTTAAGGAAAACTTGTTATAAAACCGAATCACTTAATCTGCCCATTTTAATTTCCCTTTTTAATATGAATAGACATAAAAGCCCTTTAATCGCAAGACTTCTAAAGTTTCAATTTTTTGGGAAAATAAACTATATTTGTTATTTAACAAGATGAACAGAATGAGTAGAATAAAAATGAAAAAAACTTTAAACAAATGAATTTCTTAAAAACCCTGATTTTTTACCCTAACCAGAGAACAGGGACGCGGTGGCTGGTCTACAAAGAACCAATGGGGGGACCGAGGTCCTCCCCTGCCCCGGTCGATTGCAATGCAATAGCAGAGAAACTAAAAAAAATAAAAAATAACAAAAACAACAGCGAAAAATAAGATCAAAGAAGATGGAGTGGAGGATAATTTAATAGACTGATTTCTTCTGCTGAAAATACACAAAAGCCTAAAAATAATACAGGGAAGGGGAGAAAGTGTCACCTAAGTGAGAGACCCTTCCACAATTCGGATCCTCAAGAAAGAAATATATAAAAAAATTTACAGAAAAATCAAAGAGAGCCTAAGATCTATGTTTTTGTGTTTTTGTAATCTCTCCTTCTCTCTTTGGATGCTTCTACTTCCTGTCTTTCCCAGAATCGATCTCTCTCTGTTTTTGGGTCCGAATCCCTCCACCTCCTGGTCTGAACTTAAGGCTCTCCTTTTATAGCCTTCAGTCCTGAAAAACAGAAATAGCCAGGATTAACAATAATAAATAAAAATATATGAGAAAGAAAGAAAAGAAAAAAAGGCTCAGATACTCCTTTGGTATTGATTTGGTCCAGATTCGTAGAGAAACCGCATGGGTTTCCTTCCTCTTTTGGATTTCTGGCGAGATTTCCGGGGATTGAAACAGAACGAAAAAGAAACGTGGAGAAAATGGAGACGGCCGCGGCTTAGGGTTTTCTTTGGGGTATGATTTGGTTTGTGAAAGAAATAAAAAAAGAATGAAGAAGAAGAAGGGGGAGGGTGCCACGGTTAGAGGTTGAGAAGGGAATAAAAAATGAAAAAGAGGGAGAGAGTGAGGGGAAATAGGGCGAGAATGGTGGAAAGGATTATGGGAGAAGAAGAGAGAATGAGGGAGAAGGATGTTGGAGGGTAGGGGCGCCGTGGAGTGAATGAGGGAGGAGAGGAAAGAATTAGGTTTAAGTTAGGGTTTGAGTGGGTTTGGGCTGCTGGGGTCTTAGCCCGCGTAGGTAATCCAGGGAGGCTTGGGGGCGCGAGGAGAGAAAATGAGGGGTGCGAGCAGCAGGAGGGTAGCACAGGAGAGCGCAGGGGAGTGTATGCAGGAAAAGGAGGGGTGTGCAGCAAACAAAAGGGTGAGGCGTTGGCAGAAAATAAAAAGGGGGGTGTGCAAAGTAAAAGGCTGTGTTGGGCTGGATTTGATGAGTGTTGGGCTTAGGGCTTGGGTGTAGTTTGCTAGTGGCACCACCATGATTGCAATATGCAACCCTTTTTCAATAAATTTTATTTTTTTCTTTTTCACTTCTTTTCTTTTCTTTTCTCTGTTTTTTTCTTATTCTTTGCCTTCTCTTTATTCCAAAACCAAAATATTATTAATATTACTAATTCAATAAGCAAGCAAAAATAATAAAATAAAATAAAATAAAAAGGCCGGACAAAATTAGGGTACTACAGCTGCCCCTCCTTAATTACATTTTACTCGAAGGTCTTCGTGCATTCGTTGTAAAAGGTAATTAAGGATAAATGACTCTAATTTTGTCCGAAACAATTGGTTTGAGATTGCGGGATTGGTTCCCGACTTTGGTGGGAGATTCTAGGGTCGGTATCCTTTGAATTCCCTGTAAGGCGTAGGCATGACTAGCTCTTACAAAAAATTGGTGAGAGACTCTGGGTTTGATTCCTAGTGAATTCTCGGTAAGGCATAGGTCTGGTTCCTAACTCTTACAAAATTGGTGAGATATTCTAGGTTTGATTCCTAGTGAATTCTCGGTAAGGCATAGGTCTGATTCCTAACCCTCACATCTTTGGTATTGATTACTTCCCTACTTAGGAAAAGTTTAGGGTGCGAGCTTTTTCGTCACTCGACACAGGTTTGGGTCAGATTCCCGGCAAGGTATAAGTCAGATTCCTAACTCTTACTAAAGGTATGGATTGGCTACCCTATTTAAGTAAGGTCCGAGATATGAGCTTCTCTGTCACTCAATATGGGTTTGAGTCAGATTCCCGGCAAGGTATAGGTCAGATTCCTAACTCTTACTAAAGTATGGACTGGTTTTCCTATTACAGGTGAACGTCCAGTGTACGAGCTTCTCTGTCACTCGAAACAGTTCGGGTCAGATTCCCGACAAGGTGTAGGTCAGATTCCTAACTCTTGTTAAAAGGTGTGGATCGATTTCCATAACTGAGGAAGATCCGAGACGCGGGTTAGGTTCCCGACTAAAGGCTTGGGTCAGATTCCCAAGGTGGTGGGTCAGATTCCCAGCAAAGTGTAGGACATGTTCCTAACTCTTGCTAATAAGTGGATTGGGTAGGTTGAGTACTAGTTCTTACTGAGTAGCAACAGACCAACTGTATGTAATATTTGAGAGGGTGGGTCAATGGACCCAAAAACTTTGATGGTCATACAGGATGCAATGGATGGTATGCCATGCATGAAATGAAATTTTTTATTTTTAGAGAAATGTTTTTTTAAGGCGGGTCGTGGACCCAAAAGTATTGATGATCATGCAGGATGCAATGAATGATATGCCATGCATGAATATTATTTGCTTTGAAAGATTTTTTGTTTTTGATTTCCCTGAATTCCTTTTGAGGACGTTGCCCCTAGACTCGTGGGATGATAACTTTCTGTCGGATTGCTTGTCCGAATGGTTGACTTTGTACTGCACCAGGTTCGCATATTTGCCCCTGGATAAATCATTTCATGGATCCTCAAATTTTCAGCTTCGTGCTTTGAATGCCCATGGGAGGTTTAGATTGACAACTTTGATCCATAGAGACTTTTCAATGTCCCTTTGGCCTTCGTCCAGCCATGACAGGAAAGATCTATGTTGAGAGACATATCATCTTGTGTAGTTCTGAAACTGGAACGAAATCTTGAATGCGAAGCTTGTAAACGATGGGCACAGCTTTTGCTCCCAGCTTCTTGGTTTATGCTTAGATTTGTGAGGTCCAATCTGGGTTGACATGTTTGTAAATTTGACCCTAACTTTTGCCTAGGCCGCTCTTTGCGAGTTTTCAACCTAGCGAGTCGCTCTAACTTCTGCCTAGACCGCCCTTTCAGGTTTTCAGCCTAGCGAGCATTTTATTTTATATTCTTTTTTTTTTAGTAAAGCAACTACACCGAAGAGTTTATATGGATTTCCTCTTTCAAAAATCAAGTTTTGAGAAAATATGAGCAATTTGACTTTGATCAGAATGGACTTTATTAGGGTTGTAACGTGGCCAAGGGTTAAGGGTTATGAAAGAAAGGATATTTCAGGCTCAAAAAGTATTTAAGGGTTTATGAAAACAAGCATCTTCAGTGCCAAGATGTACTTTGATGGTTATTAGCACAATTGTCTTGTTTTGCTCTCGCATTTTTATTCATTTTTTTTGCGAGTGTCTTGATATGTTGCATTTGATATTTGCTTGCTTGTTTTTTTTTAACAGACAAAATTTAATGGACTATTGTGCTAGCCTTCAATGTATGGGTGATCCTTGTTTAGGGTATTTGAAAGAATTTTTTTTAGGCTCAAAAGGGGTAGCAAGGGATAAATATTTTTTATATTTTTTTATAGAGAAAAACGGCCAAACTTCATCTCAAAACCTTATTGCTCAAATTTTCACAAAAATTAATTTTTGATAATTTGTGCATTTGCTTTACCATTTTATTTTATGAGATAAAAATTGAAAAATTTAAATTGCAGTTTTATTGATGAACTGAAAAGATGAGAACATAATGAGCCCTTTACAAGATATGCCTCAGGGCTTCAGGCAAAGCGTAAAAACAAATGAAAGTTGCTTAAACAGGGCTATTCCGTGAAGTTTTATCACTCGTGTTGATCAGAGCCCAACAGTTCTCAATGGAGTGGCCCACAGCCTCAGTGCATGTCGTGATGGGCATCATTAGTATCTTCTTCCATCTATTGACTCATACTGCTCGATGGTTTTTGAATATCGAGGTTGGCAATCCTTCCGCTTATTATCCCGACTTCCACTTTTTCCCCGACACTGACCAAGTCTGAGAAGCTTGAAGAGACATTTCCCATCATCGGATCATAGAAGGGTTGTTGAAGTGTGTCAATGAACGTGGTAACCATCTCTTTCTCAGATAGCGGAGGTTCCACTTGGGCTGCAATCCCTCTCCATCTTTGGGCATACTCTTTGAAGCTTTCATTGTCCCCTTTTACCATGGTTTGCAACTGGGAGCGGCTAGGAGCCATGTCCATATTGTACTTATACTGTCTGATGAAAGCTTTAGCCAAATCATTCCAGGAGTTGATTTTGCCCCGCTCTAACTGCATATACCAGCATAGGGATGCCCCGGTAAGACTCTCTTGGAAGAAGTGGATTAGGAGCTTATCATTACTGGAGCAGGAGGCCATTTTTCGGCACTACATGATGAGGTGGCTTTTTGGACAAGTTAAATCTTCATACTTGACGAACTCAGGAACTTTGAATTTTGGAGGAATCACCACGTCCAGGACCAAGCATACTTCTGAAGCTTTGAACCCTATATGATTTGCCCTTTCAATGGCTTTCATCCTATCTTCCATAATTTGGAGCCTCTTCTGATCTAGGGGGTCTCCTAATGGGCCATTGGAAGCCGCTCGATACTCATTAGCGCTGATGGAATAGTTCCCATCAATGGTCAATTTTGGATCCAAGTTCTGCAGAAGGTCAAATATCTTGTTTTTCTTACTATTGATTCGGTCGAGTTCTTCTCTCATCGCTTGCTGATTCTGTTCCAACAAATCCATGAGTCTAGATTGGGCTCGAGTCCGGTAGGGATGCAGGGAAAGCTTATGTGTATCTATTTTCTGTGGAAGGGGAAAAATGAGTTATGTTATGAAGATGTCATGATTATGCATGTCATGAATATTTTTTTTATGTACATTTTATGCAAAATAATATAATGGATAATGGAGAAATATTTTTCTATTTTTGTTTTTTTTTACAAAAATAAAATGAATGCAATGATGTTGCTAAAAAGGAGAAAATGCCTTTTTTTAAAAAAAATTATTTTTTTTATATTGAGAAAAAAAGGAATGAGGAGGGAAAGTATTTTTGAAACTACTTTTTGCATAAAAGAATAACAAATAATATTTTTAGAGAACAAATATCATTTGTTATCTTTCACAATTTGAAATGTAAATAGAAAATAAATGGATGAAGGAGATGAACGTGAACACAAGAAGGGGGGTTGAATTGTGTTGAAAACTTTTTGCAAACTTTAAGTTAGAAACACTTAGAACACGAGTTTTTCAAAACTGTTTGATTATCGGACGGTGGAAATAAACGGATATTTGGAAGCAGTTTGTGAAAACTTGTTTTTAACACCGCAAGATAGAAATGAATAAAAACAAGAAAGCAAGAGACACAGAGATTTATACTAGTTCACTACCAAAGCGGTAGCTACGTCTAGTCCCTTCGTTCTGAAGGATTTTCCACTATAATCAACCTGATTACAATTTCCTCAAGAGTATTCTCTTTGTCACAACTTGACAATACTCTCAACTTCTCAAACGACTCGACAGATTGAGCCTTTGAGGATACAGCCTTAACTAGGCCAAAACAACTTTTACAAGCGAGTTGAAATACAGTTAAAAATAACTCTCACAGAGAGGATAAAAGATTAAGCTCAACTATAGAAAAACTTTCTAAAGGAAAGGGTCGGACGCTGAGTTCAGTTCCTGTAGTCCAGAGACTTGGCACGAGACTTGATTGCTCACAGAAGCAGTGCTTCAGAGGTTGACTCTTTGTAATGTATGGCAACAGTGCTTGTTCTCAGTAAATGAGGTAATATTTCAGCAGTATTTCAGCAAGCTTTTTCACAGTATCTCGGCACACTCTTCAATGGATACCATGAGGTATATATAGGAGTTCCAAGGATATTACCGTTACGGTAAAAATGGCTCCTTTCCATTGAGTGAGGTAAATTCAAAAAGCTGTCTCTTTCTTCCTTATCAGAGAATATCCCAGTAGTACATATTACCGTTTTCGTACTACCTTGCTTTTCACAATTGCTTGTACGATTTTTGTCTTTTAGTTAAAGGTGTCACCTTTGATACCTCGTACAACAATTTTAGCGCTCAGAATCAATTTCGAAATACGTTCCAGAAACTTCTGAGAGGAAGAGCAGCAACGTGACTAACACGTGATTTGAAATGAAGTTCAGACGCTCGCTCAGAATCGGAAGTTCGGACGCTTGTAGCAATTGGATAAGCCTAGTGTCATAAAGACAAAATTCCAGACGCTCACAAGGATGAGCCGGATGCTGACATATAGAATGTATCCTTCTCTTGAGAATTACTTTCTTCTTGCTTGAGTGGCTTTGAATATATGTATTATTAGTATCTGCACACTTCAAGAAATGTTAGAACATAAATTGTTCTCTTATGAATACTTTGTTATCATCAAAATTAATGAGGGTCTAAACTTCTTAATCGTTTAGGTTCCAACAATCTCCCCCTTTTTGATGATGACAAACATCTAAGGTTGATGAACAATTTAGTTTAAAAAAAAGACACCAAGGGTCTCCCCCTGAATTTAACAGTTTAGATATATATGAACAATTCAGGTATTAAGGCAATTGTTGGTAAACAAATTCATTTAAGTGATTGCGAAAAAAAATCCGTAGATGTATCAGAGCATATATTTAATAAAGTAAGATCGGATACTGATTATATACCAAATAGATTGATTTAATCAAATTTATTTCATTGTACCAAAATTTATTAACCATTATAAGAGTACTAGAACAATGAATATTAGCGCACACAAATGCTATGTATGAAATGCTATGCATGATACTTTAGTTCCAGTGTATCCATCGGACAGTGAACATCGGATGGTGGATTATCAGATTTTCACGTGTTCAATATACATTTCTTTCGTGTTCATCATACCTTTCTTTTACTCCCCCTTTTGTCATCAGACAAAAAGAGCGTAAAAACACATCATAGTCAAAATAAGACGTAGAAAAATTTGAATAGAAATTAGATCAAAAAATAATTATATATATAAGTGTATCAACCAAATAGAACAGATTTTATATAACACACAAGTAAAAAAAATTTCAAGGGTTTGGAAGAGGTGGAGGTGGAATATTGAGACGTTCATAGAGTAACTTGATCTGGTTTCAGCTGAGTGACCTTCAAGTTTGTAGCCTTCATTTCTTCAAATTCTGCTTTGGGAATGGTTACCATCTCTACTGCAGAAGTAGAAGTAGAAGGTCCAGCTTCTGGTACAAGTGTAGACTTCATCTTCTGATGCTCTGCTAGCACCCAGTTGGATATCTTCAGTCTCAAATCCTTCTTCCTTTGAGCTCTTAAAAAGAATGCATCATTTGGTATAAACCATTTGATGAAATTTCTAAGTTTTCTGAGCTCTGAATCTTCCTTTGAATCTTCACATCTTCCGGATACAGTAAATTCATGAAGATGGTTTCTCTGTGAAGAACAACATCAGCAGTGTAAGAGTCAAACCTATTCCCAGCGTCTTCTCCCCATAAACTTCTGATAAAGACACTCAAAGCTTCACAGGTGAAGGAGAGTGCTTCATTTTCTGCCAGGTAAATTCTTCTCAGATTTTCCCTGCCATCTTCTTCTAGCACTAAGGGGTCGAGGCATGGTAATATGGCCTTGTCTTTCCAAGACTCAGACCATTGACTCCAAGTGAATCCAATGTCGAAGTGCTTGGTCACAGCAGCCCATTGGTCATATATCTTCATGCGCCAAGAGGTCGACATCGAGCATCTGAACATATCATCGAAGTACACTGTTCTAAGATTGATGTCAGTAACTCTGCTGATTGTCCCAACAGTTGGAATCGTAGCCTTCTCAGCATTGCAGCAGTTTGAGGAGCCAGTTCTCCATTCATCTTTCTTCAGAGAAGTCAGGTAAAACCTTCTGGCATGATCCTCAGAGATCTTGGCAATCGGAAGCTGGGAGAATCCCTTAATATTGTACTTTGTAGGTGCCTTCTCATATTCCTTTAGCCCGATCTTGCTGAATGGCTGCTTGCCCGGAGCAGGTTCCTTCCGTTTCCCAGGGATAGACCAAGGTAGCCACCTTTGTCTATCTGGTACTATCTTAACAGAAACAGATGATGGGTCTCGATATTGTCCTATGACTTCAAGCCTTTTCTGCTCAAGACAGTGTGCCATGAAGGCAGCTTCTTCATCTGTGATCCACCTTCCACATTCTTCCAACGTGAGCGGTTCAGACTGTGGTAGGGATCTAGGAAGATCAACAGAGAAGGGAATTTCTCTGCTTCCGGATCTTTGGTCTCAACCTTCGTTTAAATGCCATTTGGAAGTGGTCTCTCCCGTCCTTGAAGGTTGCACTTATTGGAGCGGCAATTTCCAATCTGGCAGCTCCAGAGGTGAAGGTTTTTAAATGCCATGTGGATGGACGATCGTAGATGCTATGATATATCTCATACTTAACAAACTGTGGTTTGTATGAGATATTCTTCTTTCCACCAGCGTCTGTAGGTCTAAGGGTAAGGGTAAGTAAGGTGGGAGTGGCTTTGGTGATTTTGTAGGCTTTTGGTGAGTAGGGTTT
Source organism: Calophaca sinica (assembly GCA_037113605.1). Taxonomy (NCBI): domain Eukaryota; kingdom Viridiplantae; phylum Streptophyta; class Magnoliopsida; order Fabales; family Fabaceae; genus Calophaca; species Calophaca sinica. The sequence continues at coordinate 116,801,716 of CM073731.1, forward strand.
GAAGGGATTAATGGGAGGTATTTTGAAAAGGAGGTTAAAAGGATGAGAATGAAGCTTGGAAATGTATGAAGTGAGGGAGTTATATGTGGAGGTTTGAGGTGATGAGATGGTGAGTGAATTGGTCTGTGTTTGGGTAAGGTGTTTGGGAGTTACGGAGGTTTTCTGTACACGGGTTTGAGTGTTTGGTGGTTGTGCAACAGATATTGGTGGAGCAGGAATGGTATCATCAGATGCAAAAACAGATACATGCTCATCAGAAGAAATCAATACCTTTGATTCAGGTTCAGATTGCCTGACCAATCTTTTAAGTTTCTGTCTGGGAGCAGTTGGTGGAGGCGGACGCTGAATTTTCTTCTGTAAACCGGATGCTGGGACTTGCTTCTCACACGGTTTGCTCCTTTTCTCGTAACTCGATTGATGGGAACTCGGTCCTCATCTTCTGGTTCTTCAACGATAGTGCGAGCCACCTTGCTTTTGTTCTTCCGGTCTCTCGTGAAGGAGACTCAGCTTCTTTTCACACGGTCCATCGAAGCTTGGTGGTTTTCTTTTCAGCTTCCTCTTCACTGTTGCTCTGTTTTCACCTTCTTGATCATGGACCCGATGTCGGTTTCATTCTGACCAGACTGTTGACTCCAAAGGTGTCCGGAATCACAATACTATCAGCACCAAAATACTTCACCTTTTCTTGATCTGGTAAAGCAGTCAACTTGTTTATAACCAGACCCTTGACCATCATTCTAGTGAGCAGAACACCATAAGGAATGCACTTGTAGGTGTTTTTCTTGTCAGCAACACCTTTCCTCGAATTTACTAGTGCATTAATCAGGTTGTTATAGATCAACCTTGGCAGGTTTACCTTGTTACCAGCCATGAAGTGTCTCATGATGAACTTCTGTTCATAGTTGACTATGTCACTAGAGCCAGCCTTCAACAAGACGCTCTTGGTGATTATTTTGGGAAGAACTCTGAAATGACTCTTGATTCTTTGCGATGGGGTTTCACCAGATTCTTTCAACTGCTTGTAGTTCTCAAACAGATCATTATTGACCTTCTCAATCCCATGAAATGCGTCAGCCCAATCTGTATAGAAGACGATACCTTCACAAGGACAACCAGTGACTTCATAGATATTGTTGACGGTAAAAACAAACTTGTACCCTCTCACGGTTCCTTCAAAAATACCACCTTTATGTAAACGAGCATTGCCCCAAAATTCTTTGATAGCCGTCACTAGAACCTCAACCTGGTTCCAGAAGAAATAGTGTTCCCAGCCCATTGCCTTGAACCCACTGTAGAAGTCGAAGCCGTAGAGTTTGAAGTTTTCCAAATCAACTCGATTTTCCAACAAGACTTTTCCTTCAGTCATGGTGTCGTAGATAGCCGTATACTCGAGAGGATGTTACACCACCATGATTGCGATTGAGAAATGGAGGCGATGGAGGTTTTAGGGTTTGATCACACACACGGGAGATAGAGAGAAAAACTTAAAGAGAGAACGAGTACGGTTTTGCGTAAAACACAGTGGAGCGAAAAATGTGGAGTAGTGGGAAAGTTAATAGAGAATGGTACAGTTCTTTTTCAAAATAACGCTTCGTATTTTCTTCTAAAACTAAATCAAAAAGAAAAGAAAACAAAGATTCGCCTTTTCATTAAATGCAGACGCCAAAATAAAAGTAAAAGATTTTATTGAAAACGTAAATAATCATGACTCAGTAGATATGATGAGACGCTTCAATCCTTAACACGTGTGACACGTGTGGGTGTGCTCGGACGCACGCAACCGACTTACCGGATGATGAGTTATGATGCATATGACAAATAAGATGCTTATGCACAAATATGCTTATGTCATGTTAGATGCTGAGATTTAGTTTATTATCAGACGCTGAGATTAATCATTCTTTTAGAAGATGAAAGTTTAAATTTCTTCTTATAAAATTGAATCTATCTTCAGCAAGGGGATTTGTAAATATATCAGCCCACTGATGATCAGTGTCTACAAACTTTATTTCTAAAATACCCTTCTGAACATAGTCTCTTATAAAATGATGCTTAATCTCAATGTGCTTTGCTCTAGAATGCAATATAGGATTTTTAGTAAGACATATGGCAGATGTATTATCACAGAAGATAGGAATGTTACTCTCTTTTATCAAGTATTCTTCAAGTTGATACTTCATCCACAGAAGTTGAGAAGCGCAACTTGTCACGAGATGTATTCAAACCTGCTGTTGAGAGTGCTATTGTGCTTTGCCTTTTGCTTGACCAAGACACAAGATTAGCTCCAAGGAATTGGCAGCCTCCACTTGTGCTCTTTCTTTCAATTCGATCTCCAGCAAAGTCAGCATCACAGAAACCTACTAATTTGTAATCTTTTGATTTCTTATAAAGCAACCCAAGATTAGTAGTTCCTTGCAAATATCTAAATATTCTTTTAACAGCACTTAGGTGTGATTCTCTAGGATCTGATTGAAACCTAGCACACAGGCAGACGCTGAACATAATATCAGGTCTTGAAGCCGTAAGATAAAGTAGAGATCCAATCATACCTCTGTACAGTTTCTGATCTACCTTCTTACCAATTTCATCTTTACTAAGAGTGCAGGTAGGATGCATAGGTGTACACATAGGCTTGCAATCCAGCATCTTGAATTTCTTCAATAATTCTTTGATATATTTGCTTTGATGAATATAAATACCATCACTGCATTGCTTGATTTGTATTCCAAGGAAGAACTTTAATTCTCCCATCATGCTCATCTCAAATTCAGCCTGCATAAGCTTAGAAAATTCTTTGCAAAGGCTTTCATTAGTGGCTCCAAAAATGATATCATCAACATAGATTTGAACAAGTATGAAATGCTTGTTTGAGGTTTTTCTGAAAAGAGTAGTGTCAACTAAACCTCTTGTAAATCCATTTTCCATTAAAAAGGAACTTAGTCTATCATATCATGCTCTGGGAGCTTGTTTAAAACCATATAGTGCCTTTTTAAGTTTAAAAACATGTTCTGGAAATTCAATATCTTCAAAACCAGGAGGTTGTTTAACATAAACTTCCTCAGTTATAAAACCATTTAGAAAAGCACTTTTCACATCCATTTGATATAGTGTTATCTCATGATGTGCTGCAAATGAAAGTAAAATGCGAATGGCTTCTAGTCTTGCAACAGGTGCAAAAGTTTCAGTGAAATCAATACCTTCTTCTTGTGAGTAGCCTTGAGCAACTAACCTTGCTTTATTTCTCACAACTTTACCATCTTCATCAAGCTTATTTCTGAATACCCATTTAGTACCAATAGCTTGCTTATCTTCTGCAGAGTGACTAGCTTCCATACATCATTCCTTTGAACTGATTTAGCTCATCTTGCATTGCTAGAATCCACCCTTCATCTTCCAAAGCTTGATCAATCGCCTTAGGTTCCATCTCGGAGAGAAGTGCAAAATCAGCATGCTCCTTGAAAGAGGATCTGGTTGGTACTTTGTCACCGTGTTCTCCTATGATTTGATCTTTTGGATGATTGGTTTTGTACTTCCAGCTTTTTCTTGCTTGACTTGACTTGAGTAGAATTCTTCGTCTTGTCACCACCAGATGATGAAGATGTATGTTCACCGTCTGACTTGTCGCCGAGGTTTAATTCTGAAAATAACTCATCTAGCTCTGACATAGCAGTGTCAAGCTTCTTATCATCAAACTTGACATGAATGGACTTTTCAACTGTCAAAGTTTCTTTGTTGTATATTCTAAAAGCTTTAGATCTTTCAGAATATCCCAAAAAGATTCCTTTGTCAGCCTTGGAATCAAACTTACCAAGCTGATCTTTAGTATTCAAGATATAACAAATACAGCCAAAAGGATGAAAGTAAGAAATGTTTGGTTTTCTTCCTTTCCACAATTCATAAGGAGTCTTATTCAAAATAGGTCTTATATAAATTCTATTTTGAATATAACAAGCTGTGTTTACTGCTTCTGCCCAAAAATGTTTCGCAATATCAGCTTCATTGATCATGGTCCTGGCCATTTCCTGGAGGGACCTATTTTTCCTTTCTACAATACCATTTTGTTGAGGTGTTCTAGGAGAGGAGAAATTGTGGGAGATGCCATTTTCTTCACAAAATTTTTGAAAGTTCTCATTTTCAGATTCTCCCCCATGATCACTTCTAATAGAAGAAATACATATGCCTTTTTCATTTGGAACTGATTTGCAGAAAACAGTAAATACCTTAAAAGACTCATCCTTGTAGGCAAGGAATTTAACCCATGTCCATCTAGTAAAATCATCAACAATGACTAATCATATTTCTTTCCAGTTAAAGAGGCTGTCCTTGTGGGACCAAAAAGATCAAGATGTAAAAGTTCAAGTGGTCTAGAAGTTGAAACAACATTTTTTAAATGAAAGGAAGTTTTAACTTGTTTTCCTTTTTGACAAGCCTCACAAAGGGCATCAGATTGGTACTTAAGATTTGGTAAGCCTTTAACAAGATTGTGCTTGTTTAATTTTGAGATTAACCTCAAGTTGGCATGACCTAATCTTTTGTGCCAAATCTATTTCTCATCTTCAACAGACATAAGACACTTGACATCTTGTTTTTCAAGTTCAGAAAGATCAACTTTATAAACATTTTGTTTCCTCTTTCAGTAAAGAATATAGATCCATCGCTTTTGCTTTTTACTAAACATCCAGCCAGTAAAGATGACCTCATAACCATTCTCACATACTTGACTATTGCTCAATAGATTATGTTTCAGTCCTTCAACATATAAAACATTATTAATAGAAGGAAGAGAGCCTTTCCCTATGTGACCAATTCCAACTATTTTACCTTTACGGTTTCCTCCGAAACCAACGAATCCAGCTTCTCTAGGTCTTAGTTCTTGGAACATATGCCTTTCTCCCGCCATGTGACGCGAGCATCCACTGCCTAAGTACCAAGATTGGTGTGTTGACTTTGTTGCTAAGCATATCCGCAACATAGACTATTTTATCTTTAGGTACCCATATCTTTTGGGTCCTTTCTTGTTAGTTCTTGAAGGAGGCTTATCCTTCGCAGCTTTAAAAACATTACATGCACTTTTCAAATGACCAGATTTATTGCAGTAAGTACAATGTAAGCATTTACTATGACTATGGGATTTATCGATGTCAATCATTTTCCAAAAGGGTTTCATCTCGATATATAACCAAGACCATGAGTTGTCGCTTTATCGACACCCTGGATCATTGAAGCTTGCTTGCTACGAAGTTACACTCTCAAGAAGAAACTTTTGAAATGCCTGTTCATAGTCATTTGATTTGCGATTAGGATTGCCCGTAACTACGTAACTCTTAGCTTGAGAGCTCTCACTACGGTTGCTTGTTAGCTTCCAGACGCTGGTTATCAACCAGACGCTGATTTGCACTTTTCAGTTTCTGGTTCTCTTCATTGAGTACAGAGTTTTCATTACGTAAAGAATGAAAATCTTGTGATAGTTTTAAAAATTTCTTTTTCAAATTCTTGTACTCAGTAGAGATAGTGGCAAAATCCTTAAGAAGATCATCAAAAGCAAGTTGAAGTTCAAAGTAGGAATCATATACTATTACCTCTTCAACTTCTTCTTCTGAGTCAATGTCAGTGTCTGCCATGAGGGCAATGTGAGCTTCTTCTTCTTTATCTTCCTCGGAGGAGGATAAATCAAGATCTTCCCATGTTGCCATGAAACCTTTCTTCTTTTTCTTGAATGAGCTTCTTGTGGGCTTTTCTTTAAGATTAGGACACTCGGATTTGAAATGTCCAGGATTCTTACATTCATAGCAAATGACTTGAGCTTTGTCCTTGTCTTTGCTCTCCTTCTTGTCCTTTGAATCTTTCTTCTGAAACTTCCTTCTGAAGTTTCTTTTCTTCCACATTCTCTGGATCTTCTTAGATATGAATGCTAGCTCATCGTCTGATCCATCAGAATCTCCTTCTGAAGCTTCATCATCTGATTCTTCTTCTTCTTCAGCCTGAAAAGCTTTAGAAGTACTAGGTTTATGTTGATTAACTTTTAAAGCAATAGACTTACTCTTCTTGGCAGGTTCTTCTTCATTTAGCTCAAGTTCATGAGCTTTCAAAGAACTCATAAGATCTTCAAGCCGAAGAACATTTAGATCTTTTGCTTCTTGAATAGCAGTGACTTTGGGTCTCCACTGCTTAGTTAAGCTTCTCAAGATCTTTCTCACATGATTAGGTGTAGTATAACTTTTTCCAAGGGCCTGCAACCCATGAACAAGTGTTTGGAACCTTCCAAACATAGTTTCAATGTTCTCTCCATCTTCCATTTTGAATAGCTCATACTGGCGTACCATCATACTAGCTTTTGTTTCTCTTACTTGGGCAGAACCCTCATAAGACAACACAAGAGAATCCCAGATTTCTTTGGCAGTATCAAACTTACCACATTTATCATACTCTCTTTCTGTCATAGCACAGATGAGAATAAATCTGGCCCTCTGATTGGTTTGATACCTCTTTTTCTGATCATCAGACCAGTTTTCCCTAGGTATTGCAACGCCAAGGGCATTAGCGGGAAAAATGTATCCGCTTTCAACTATATCCCACAAATCAAGATTTTGTGCCTCAAGGAATGCTTTCATCTTATCTTTCCAGTAATCAAATTTTTCTCCATTGAATAGAGGAGGACGGTTCATATGACCACCTTCAGTAGACATGTTCACAATATATGATCTTTTCTCTTGACACTGTTAAGTGCTTAACCAAGAGGCCGAGCTCTGATACCAACTGAACGTGAACACAAGAAGGGGGGTTGAATTGTGTTGAAAACTTTTTGCAAACTTTAAGTTAGAAACACTTAGAACACAAGTTTTTCAAAACTGTTTGATTATCGGACGGTGGAAATAAACCGGACGCTGGAAAAGCAGTTTGTGAAAACTTGTTTTTAACACCGCAAGATAGAAATGAATAAAAAGCAGTAAAGCAAGAGACACAGAGATTTATACTAGTTCACTACCAAACTGGTAGCTACGTCTAGTCCCTTCGTTCCTGAAGGATTTTCCACTATAATCAACCTCGACATAATTTCCTCAAGAGTATTCTACTGTCACAACTTGACAATACTCTCAACTTCTCAAAACGACTCAGTACAGTTGAGCCTTTGAGGATACAACCTTAACTAGGCCAAAACAACTTTTACAAGTGAGTTGAAATACAGTTAAAAATAACTCTCACAGAAAGGATAAAAGATTAAGCTCAACTATAGAAAAACTTTCTAAAGGAAAGGGTCGGACGCTGAGTTCAGTTCATGTAGTCCAGAGACTTGGCACGAGACTTGATTGCTCACAGAAGCAGTGCTTCAGAGGTTGACTCTTTGTAATGTATGGCAACAGTGCTTGTTCTCAGTAAATGAGGTAATATTTCAGCAGTATTTCAGCAAGCTTTTTCACAGTATGTCGGCACACTCTTCCGGTAAAAATGGCTTCTTTCCATTGAGTGAGGTAAATTCAAAAAGCTGTCTCTTTCTTCCTTATCAGAGAATATCCCAGTAGTACATATTACCGTTTTCGTACTACCTTGCTTTTCACAATTGCTTGTACGATTTTTGTCTTTTAGTTAAAGGTGTCACCTTTGATACCTCGTACAACAATTTTAGCGCTCAGAATCAATTTCGAAATACGTTCCAGAAACTTCTGAGAGGAAGAGCAGCAACGTGACTAACACGTGATTTGAATGAAGTTCAGACGCTCGCTCAGAATCGGAAGTTCGGACGCTTGTAGCAATTGGATAAGCCTAGTGTCATAAAGACAAAATTCCAGACGCTCACAAGGATGAGCCGGATGCTGACATATAAAATGTATCCTTCTCTTGAGAATTACTTTCTTCTTGCTTGAGTGGCTTTGAATATATGTATTATTAGTATCTGCACACTTCAAGAAATGTTAGAACATAAATTGTTCTCTTGTGAATACTTTGTTATCATCAAAATTAATGAGGGTCTAAACTTCTCAATCGTTTAGGTTCCAACAGGAGAAACGAGCAGAGTGTGCCCCTTGTAATATAGGCCGGTATTTCCTAAGATCTTAGGTCATACGACTTTTGTCACGTGGGAAATGGGACAAGGTATGCTCCTTTTGTAATATGGGCCTGTAGTTCCTTAAAAGGGGTCTATGGTCCACATAAGTGTCTTTCCATTGGGTGGCTTTAGGATACTAATCTAAAATGGTTCCTAGAGCCAAAGGTCATATTTTCGAATGTTACCGCCAATAATAGGTAAACTATTAAAGGGAGTTTTTTCTCAAATAGAGCCAAACTCTAGGTGAGGCTTATGAAGGACCCAACCGTCAGACGTCAAAGCAGTGCTCACTACACAGCCTCTCCTAACTTAAAGTTTTTTTTTAAAACCTGGGTATAGGGTTCCACTTATAGTTCGCAAAAATGTGTTAAGTGGAGTGTGTGAAGGAGCAATAACCTAAAATACTACCCGCTGCAAAATAAATTAACAAATACACTTATATACAAGGTGACTATCCTAAAGTTCATATATACATGTGAAACAAATAGAATAAAGCAAAATAAAAACAAATAAATCCAAGATAAGAATAAAAGAAAGAAAAGGGAAATAAATCATATAAAAGGCAAACAAATTAATTCAAACAATTTTAAGGCCTAACTCTCTAAGGTCCCCAGTGGAGTCGCCGGCTGTGACAACCACCCTGAAAATTTCAATGGAGCCGCCACCAATATTTATTTTTTAGGAAAACATTGGAAAACCTATTTTTTAGATATTTTTTAATTTAATGATGAAAAAGGTCTTCGAACCAAAATTTGAGCCCGAGAGTTATTTACGCGCGGGGAAGGTATTAGCACCCCGCGACGCCCGTAAAAACGGTACCTTTAATTATTCGAAAAAAATGTTTGCCTTAAAAAAAACCCTTAATAATTTTTTTTTATTTTCAGATAGAAAGAAGTGAGAAGCCGCAAAATGACCGAATTGTACGAGTGGCGTTCCAGAACTTCTAACCAAAAATCTCATTTAATGATAAAAATAATGGAAGTAGGAAAGATACCATATTTCTGAAACCTAAAATTATTGCTCATTTATTTACACTTATTACTATTAATCATTGACATAATCAGGTAAATTAAATTCTTTTATTTAAGGAAAACTTGTTATAAAACCGAATCACTTAATCTGCCTATTTTAATTTCCCTTTTTAATATGAATAGACATAAAAGCCCTTTAATAGCAGGACTTCTAAAGTTTCAATTTTTTGTGAAGATAAACTATATTTTGTTATTTAACAAGATGAACAGAATGAGTAGAATAAAAATGATAAAAACTTTAAACCAATGAATTTCTTAAAAACCCTAATTTTTTACCCTAACCAGAGAACAGGGACGCGGTGGCTGGTCTACACAGAACCAATGGGGGGACCGAGGTCCTCCCCTGCCCCGGTCGATTGCAATGCAATAGCAGAGAAACTAAAAAAATAAAAAATAACAAAAACAACAGCGAAAAATAAGATCAAAGAAGATGGAGTGGAGGATAATTTAATAGACTGATTTCTTCTGCTGAAAATACACAAAAGCCTAAAAATAATCCAGGGAAGGGGAGAAAGTGTCACCTAAGTGAGAGACCCTTCCACAATTCAGATCCTCAAGAAAGAAATATATAAAAAAATTTATAGAAAAATCAAAGAGAGCCTAAGATCTATGTTTTTGTGTTTTTGTAATCTCTCCTTCTCTCTTTGGATGGCTCTACTTCCTGTCTTTCCCAGAATCGCTCTCTCTCCGTTTTTGGGTCCGAATCCCTCCATCTCCTGGTCTGAACTTGAGGCTCTCCTTTTATAGCCTTCAGTCCTGAAAAACAGAAATAGCCAGGATTAACAATAATAAATAAAAATATATGAGAAAGAAAGGAAAGAAAAAAAGGCTCAGATACTCCCTTTGGTATTGATTTGGTCCAGATTCGTAGAGAAACCGCATGGGTTTCCTTCCTCTTTTGGATTTCTGGCGAGATTTCCGGGGATTGAAACAGAACGAAAAAGAAACGTGGAGAAAATGGAGACAGCCGCGGCTTAGGGTTTTCTTTGGGGTATGATTCGGTTTGTGAAAGAAATAAAAAAAGAATGAAGAAGAAGAAGGGGTAGGGTGCCACTGTTAGAGGTTGAGAAGGGAAGAAAAAATGAAAAAAAAGGGAGAGAGTGAGGGGAGATAGGGCGAGAATGGTTGAAAGGATTGTGGGAGAAGAAGAGAGAATGAGGGAGAGGGATGTTGGAGGGTAGGGCTAGTGGAGTGAATGAGGGAGGAGAGGAAAGAGTTAGGTTTAAGTTAGGGTTTGAGTGGGTTTGAGCTGCTGGGGTCTTAGCCCGCGTAGGTAATCCAGGGAGGCTTGGGGGCGCGAGGAGAGAAAATGAGGGAGTGCGGCGGCGGGAGGGTAACCTGAGAGAGCCTTGAGGGAGTGTATGCAGGAAAAGGAGGGGTGTGCAACAAACAAAAGGGTGAGGCATTGGCAGAAAATAAAAAAAGGGGTGTGCAAAGTAAAAGGTTGTGTTGGGCTGGATTTGATGAGTGTTGGGCTTAGGGCTTGGGTGTAGTTTGCTAGTGGCACCACCATGATTGCAATATGCAACCCCTTTTCAATAAATTTTATTTTTTTCTTTTTCACTTCTTTTCTTTTCTTTTCTCTATTTTTTTCTTATTCTTAGCCTTCTCTTTATTCCAAAACCAAAATATTATTAATATTACTAATTCAATAAGCAAGCAAAAATAATAAAATAAAATAAAATAAAAAGGCCGGACAAAATTAGGGTACTACAAAGATGATGGTGAGGGAGAAGATGTTGATAGGGAAGGTGAAAGTGAGGTGGATGATGAAGATGATGGTGAGGGTGAAGATGAGAGCGAAGAAGATGAAGATTATGTTGCCAATTCGGATGAAGAGATGGATGATAGTGATTTTGATTAGAATTGGGACTAGACTAGTGTGCTGCGACCTGAAACAGTTAATGAAGTTCGTTCTAATGTAAGGCCTACTGAAACTTCTAGGAATCCATATCCCACTTCTGTAGCTGATTACCAAGATAAGGAAGTGAATCTGACTAGTTAGAAACCCCACCAAGGAATGAAGATGATGAGGACTCTAGGGTTAAATTTCCAACTAGATCATAACTAAATCATAGTCTTAATAGTTTGGCACAACATATCATTTTCATTAAGCTGATTCCATTACAAAATGCAAATACCTTACCAATAACCCTACACATTTTAGAAACACTAATGACCCCTTACCGATAACCCTAAACTATTTCAACAAACGTGTTGCCACTAATGCAAACATCAGTGTAATTTTAATCACCCATGAAAATGTAAGAAAACCCCACAAAAACTCTAGCTTCATCTTCAGTTCATCCTCACACCTCTTTGACACATTATCCTTGTTCTTCAACTCATCAATCTTTTTCATAATCTTTTTCATTAAAGATAAGATAACTTCCTTTGGACAATCAATCATTTTTTCATCAACCCAGTCAAAGAAGTTAGTCCTTTTCTCCTCTATAACTGAAAAAATAATCCAAAAGAAGCTGGAAAGTATAAGAAGTGAGAATGGACAAAATTTGATTACTTCAAATAAACCACACCCATCAAACCTCTGGCCAAGGTTATCATTTGTCCATGTCGTCTTCAAAGGATATTCAAGTCCACAAAAGCAACGTGTTCTTCTTCTTCTCAAGATGGAGGCATGGCTTGAGACAAAATACTGCGACATCACCAAATATGGGCTCTAGGTTCGTACGATTGGGGAAGAAGAAGGAGAAGAAGAACATGGTGGGTCGCAGGACAGAAAAAGAAGGATATGGCTTAATGATAGAAAAATAAGAAGAACACGACGGGTTCTCACATTTTAGGGTTTGTAATTTTATAGAAACATTTTACGATTTTAGTTATTTGAGAAATAAAATGTTGCATATTTTTTGTTATTTTAAATAGAATATGCTAACATGGATGTGTATGTAGGTCTCATTATCCACATGTATAGTCTAGTCATTGGCCACATCATCATGTCACTTGTCACATCACCAATTTTTTGTCCCAATTTTACAGTTGGGCAAAATGTCAGGCATTTTAAAAATTAGGGGACGAAAATTACAAAATTAGAAAATGAGAGACCAAAATTACGGATTGAGAAAATAGGGAGACCAAAACTGTAGTTAAGCTAAATGAAAATTTATATATAAAAAACATATGAACATTTCATTTTGTTTATATAATCTCATTTTACTTAATAAAAGTATTTAAAATGATAATAAAAATTTAAAAAGCTATTTTACATTTTAATATGGCAAATAATTTAAAATAAATTAAAGTATTAAAAGTGATATTATTTTAAAATAAATTATATATATATATACACAAAATAAATTTATATAAAAATATAAACATGTTCTTTTATGTCATTTTATATTTATTAACTTGTATTTTTAAGACTAATTTGTTGAAATGAGTAGTAGGAGTGCACTGACCCATAATTTATCGGCTATAAGCTCATCCGCTATTACTTAATTTTTTTGGTTTGGAATCCATCCTAATTAGCCTTTTGGACCAAGTGAGTCCGCCAGGGTATCTCCATGGCATAGGCCTTTCGGGCCCACATGAGACTAATATTTGGTTTGGCTGATTGAGTAGGGCTTCATTCTCAGCCTCCTTATAGGGATTTGAATTCCCAAGGTTCTCCTCCTTATGGGGTTAATTGCTTCCACTCCACTCGATCGACACCCGAAATTAGGTTCGTTATGACTTAACTTATTTGCTGATTAAGCTGTGCGAGTTTATAATAACGCAGACCACAATCTATAATAATAATAATAATAATAATAATAATAATAATAATAATAATAATAATAATAATAATAATAATAATAATAATAATAATAATAATAGACCACAATCTGTTATTTTGATACTTCATCCAGTTTGAAATATAAGCAAAAATGTCTATGTATTTAGTCCAAATTTGAATCAAATACATAAACCTTTTTGTTTATATTTCAGATCGGAGAGAGTATGAGTTTGTTTACGGTAAAAAAAAAAAAAAGAATGACCATATTTTCATTTTTAAATTTAAATCGACACTTTCGTTTGTTTGAAAAAAAAATAAGAAAACAACTCAAATGAAATCTTTATATCTTTAAAGCGAGTATCGTCTCCCGCTTCGTTCTCCCACTTCGTCCTCCTGCCAACCTTCCCATTATACACTCTCCAGGACTTTCCTTTCTTCCACTCCTGCTCCTGCCACATGTTGCAAACGTTCTGCGCACACGCCACCTACTGCAAACCTCCTGCGCACGCTTATTGCCCATGGTTTCACGAACGTGGTTTTAGCACATGGTTTTCAACCTAATACGTTGCTTCCAGCATCACAGAGCAACACAGTCCACTCTCTCCCTTCCCTAACCCACTCCACTCTCTCTACTCCCTCATCTGTTTTCATCTGAGCCTGCTCAAAAACTTTCCTGTGCCACAAAAGAGACGCACACGCAGATATCGTTGTTACTTTTCGTTGGTTCTCTCTGCTTCCTTCCTTTTCTTCTTCCTCGACGATCTCGGTGGCGGTGGTTTTGTCCAGAGCGATCTCTTCCCTCCAAGACTCCATCTCCCAGAGAAGAACGGCGAGAATTCCATCCCAGTAGCTGAGTCGCCATCAAGACGCATCGAGGAGCGTATGAAGCCTCCTCGCTGATCTCCGAAATGCCCTTCCTTCGCCGACCGAAATCCCCGACGCCCCTGAACCCTCCACCCGAATGGCAACCTATCCTAACTCCCCTACACCCACTGCCATCGCCACGTCCATCTGGTGAGTTATTACTTGCATTCATTCACTCACTAATTCTAATACTTCTTTTTTGCTCAATTACAATAGTTCTTTTTGTATTTGCTTCCTTCTGTTTCTAATTTCACTATTGAAGAAATTGGGTTATCGTAGAAATTTTTAATTTTTTTAATTATCTGTGCGTTAATAATCAGCTACTGCGCAATTAAGGTATTACATGAATGGTTTTTTTCTTCCTTTTGTCTTTATTCTTCTGAACTTTGCCTTCTTTTTGTGATTGAACTGTAAATTGCACAATCCTTTAGTCTTTAGTGCAGTTTTCATTACCAACAATGTGATATTGGAATATGGCTTTTATAGTATTATTTTCTCTCACAACATAGTGGGACTCATGTTAAGTTAGGTTTTACTTTTTCTCAATCTAATAGCTTCAAGATTCAGCTTGAATTGTTTCTGAACGAGGAACAACAACAGATGCTAAAAGGGGTTTGGATGCAATTTTGCATTTTCTGAAGCTCGAAACCACCTTGAATTGCAACCTTTTCCGGCTTAAATGAATTGGTTATTTGTAGCTGAATTGGTTTTTAGATGTCACTATTAGGGTCCTCAATTCTTTTTTATTTTTTAAATATCACCATTGGCCATTGCACAAAATTGGGTATTAACTTGATGGTTCTGACTAGCAAGCTGTGTGAATAGGTTTGGGTCAAATGGTTTGTGGTTCTTGCCGTCGCCTGCTTTCATATCCACGAGGTGCCAAACATGTCAAATGTTCATGCTGTCAGACAGTCAACATTGTATTAGAAGGTTAGTTACCTTTTTTTATTTGCTTATGTTTCTCATGAACATGTCTCTGCTGTGAAACTTCACATTTTAAGTTCAGTTTTTATTGCAGGATTCAGGTTGATACCAAACTCCAAATAGTTAGTAACTAGCAATGGGTAATATGGAGGTTAATTATTTGTAGAAAATCTTGGAAATCACTGAAAATTTTCTGGGCATTGATTTAGTAGAATTGTGGAAATTTGTAGAAAATAGTGGGTTTTGTTATCTTTTAATGGTTTCTGTGTAAGTACTTAACTATTTGGCTTTTTTGTTAACTTTAGTTGGATTTTTGTCTTACCCATTTCAATTTACTTATTTTTTCCGATTCCATTTTTTTTCTTATTCTTGCTGATGTAGTTTTTTTGTTGCTCAGGATTGAAAAGTGATTGAAGGTGTTTATTCTGAGTTCGTGTATTGGAATCCAGAAAGATGTGATTCTTTTCTGCTATACATGTCAGAATTCATTTGCTATTCTATAAATAGTGTACATTTTTCATGGTGTGATGCTTATAGCAATCACAAAATATTTTTTGAATCCCTCCTTCCAAATAATTTTTAAATAATTTATTCAAATATTGTTATTAACTCATGGATGTTATGGACAAACCATTGGGAGTTAAATGGGCGCCATGACGCAGGAGGTATCACCTCCAATGTAAAACATTCAAGTGCACAATCCATCAATCTATCTAAAAGGGTGAGCTAGACCATCCGCCATTTATGTTTTGAAAACATCAAATTTTCCTCTTAATTATATGTTGTGCTATACTTAGAGAATGTTAGTTTTTATGTATCATATGTAATGTGGTTGAATCTACTGTAAAAACAAATTGTGGTGGCAAATAGACTATTTCTATACTTTCTTTCTAATTTTCTCACTCTAATTTTTTTGTGACTATTCTTAAGCATATATGGATTTGTCTCAAACCAAAGGTTCTGTACCTTGCTTCATCAGAGTTTACAATATTATGCTTTCTAATATGTATTGAAAAATGCTCTTTAGCAAAATTAACTGTTGATTGGGAATCACAAGTAAGAAATCTTGGCATCCTTCTGGGTAATATTAGTAATTGTTTTATATTTATTTTAGGTATTAAATGTTGTCAAACACCTTCATTTGGGTGATACCATTGCATGTGCTTCTGGGGAGAGAGTCCACTATGATGGTCGTAATTTGTCGCCTTCATTCTTTATTTATATATTCGTATTATTGCGGGTATTTATTTATTTCATTCATCTTAAATGCTCCATTATTCGAAAGTACTGTGAAGTCTACTTTGAGGTGTCGACAGGAGTGCTGCATCATAATATTTGTCTTCTGGCAATTGAATTGATAAAGGATCTCAAATTTGTTTGAACTTCATTTTCATCTCCTTTGATTTTGTTCCTATTGATTTTAGAGAAGTCTATTACCTATCCATGTTAGTTTTTTAGAGTGTGTTTATTAAATTATCATACCTTGAACAAAATAATATAATTTCCTATTGCTTTACTGATGTTCATCTCACTTTGACATGCTCCTTGGTTTTTCTTTTTGTTCGCCTTCCTACAACGATTTTCTATGACTCCTTTGCCCTTTCATGTGTTGTTGCTGTTTTGTCGCTTTCCTATATGCTTTGTTGATGGTTGTCGTGTTGTTCTTTTCCAAAGATGCTCGCGACGCTTACTTTTTGTCCTCATGCGTAAAAACATGCTTCTCATTGCTTTATTACTTTGATTATTATGGAGGATACCCAACCGCTTTCACATTTGTTGATCCCATGGCATAATCGCAGGTGGTCGTTTGAAAGAAACACGAGAATCTATTTGACTCATGGTTCAAATCATTGGCCATTTCTATGCATTGTACGATGGTGCTTTGCTAACACTATTTTGTTTTAATGCATCCACCTTTTCATGCGAGCGGAGGATAGAAATGGAAATGAGATACTTTATCCAACTCCTCCTCGCAAGGTTCACTTTAGGTGACAAAAATCTTCCCATTCATATCTCCGATGATGAGGCACTCACGATCTGCCACCTTATGAGCACAATCAAACAAATTTCTATCATTCTCTTTTTAAGACATTGTCATTACCGCTCGATGTTTCTTCCGTTTTTGGTATTCATTGTTTTATGATATGTTATTTACTTTTTGTCGATTATTCCCTCGCTTACTTGCTATACTAACATCTTGCATTCTCAACCCAAATGTAGACTATGCCTCTTTTCTTTTCTCGCCAACTTGCATTTGTCCCTACAAATCCCGCTGTCAAGTTGGTCAATGATGAGAACTGAAAGACCTGGGACTGCAAGGTTGAGTGGACCACCGACTTCTTCTTTCGCTTGCAAGCTGGTGATCGTTAGGTTCCGTGGGCAAAAGCGGGCCAAAGAAGTGGACTGCTATCAAACTTGGTGTTTCTAAGGATGACTGTGGATTCGCTTACTTTATGTTGGTGTAGTAGTTATCGTGGTTGTTATAAGTCGTGGTTCCGCACAACCGATGACTGCTTCATTGGAGGATCCCATGGTTGAAAGGCTAAAAGTTTCATTCTTTCTACCAACCGTAAACTCTTTGAATTATGTATCGACATATTAGAATTGGCTTGAATCAGATCATTTTACTGGGATTCAATTAATATTTGTATTTCCAATGCTTTCATTAATGTCTTCCTTACCAACACGTATTATAGTATTTATTAACTCAAGTCAGAGCGCAAAGTTTCAAGATTGGTTACAAAATCTTTAACAATAAATATAAGTCAATTTCAATTATATACCAATGGGCAAGTCTAAATAAAGTAAAATGAGAAATGACTCACTCAAATGTAATGTAGTCTCACTCTCCCATCATAGCATGCCCGCTAAAAGTTGATACTCATAAGGCATAAGGTTCACTTTAGGTGCCAGATTATTGGGAATCCAAAAATGCTTTAAAAGTTTTCAATTTGTGCCCATAAAGTATGGACAAGAAGTTTGTGGGTTCGATTATTTAACTAGCTTAATTTTCACTTCAAGTTCAGCAAAGATTCTACAAAACGAGAAGATCATTTTTGTAAGTCATTACGCTAGTCCTCCATCCTTTAACACTAGAGTTGAGTTCGACAAAAGATTCGACAAATGTGTGAAAATGTTGGTCCTCAAAGACATTAGGATCAATATTAACTGGCATTGACTTTGCCTCGCTCAATGAGGAATACAAGGTGACGTCGAATATAAAAAAGATGATTCGACAATTGGGAAGAAAACTTCGACTTGGAACCAAACGAGCTAGCTCATGAACCAAACGAGTCGAGCTATGCTTAGCTCAAGTTCAGTTCATTTATTTAACGAAGAAAACGAGCTAGCTCATGAACCAAACGAGTCGAGCTATGCTTAGCTCAAGTTCAGTTCATTTATTTAACGAAGAAAACTTCGACTTGGAACCAAACGAGCTAGCTCATGAACCAAACGAGTCGAGCTATGCTTAGCTCAAGTTCAGTTCATTTATTTAACGAGTTTAATTTTCAGCTCAAGTTCAGCAAAAGATTCTACAAAACGAGAAGATCATTTTGTAAGTTGTCGACAGTTAGTCCTCCATCCTTTAACACTAGAGTTGGAGTTCGACAAAAGATTCGACAAATGTGTGAAAATGTTGGTCCTCAAAGACATTACGAACAATATTAATCGGGCGTTGACTTGCCTCTGTTCAATGAGGAATACAAGGTGACGTCGAATATAAAAAAGATGATTCGACAATTGGGAAGAAAACTTCGACTTGGAACCAAACGAGCTAGCTCATGAACCAAACGAGTCGAGCTATGCTTAGCTCAAGTTCAGTTCATTTATTTAGAGCTATGCTTAGCTCAAGCAAGTTCAGCAAAAGATATAAAAAAAAGATGATTCGACAATTGGGAAGAAAACTTCGACTTGGAACCAAACGAGCTAGCTCATGAACCAAACGAGTCGAGCTATGCTTAGCTCAAGTTCAGTTCATTTATTTAACGAAGAAAACTTCGACTTGGAACCAAACGAGCTAGCTCATGAACCAAACAAGTCGAGCTATGCTTAGCTCAAGTTCAGTTCATTTATTTAACGAGCTTAATTTTCAGCTCAAGTTCAGCAAAAGATTCTACAAAACGAGAAGATCATTTTGTAAGTTGTCGACAGTTAGTCCTCCATCCTTTAACACTAGAGTTGGAGTTCGACAAAAGATTCGACAAATGTTTGAAAATGTTGGTCCTCAAAGACATTAGGAACAATATTAACTGGCGTTGACTTGGAACCAAACGACCTCAAAGACATTAGGAACAATATTAACTGGCGTTGACTTGCCTCTGTTCAATGAGGATTTAACGAAGAAAACTTCGACTTGGAACCAAACGAGCTAGCTCATGAGCAAAAGATTCTACAAAACGAGAAGATTATTTTGTAAGTTGTCGACAGTTAGTCCTCCATCCTTTAACACTAGAGTTGGAGTTCGACAAAAGATTCGACAAATGTGTGAAAATGTTGGTCCTCAAAGACATTAGGAACAATATTAACTGGCGTTGACTTGCCTCTGTTCAATGAGGAATACAAGGTGACGTCGAATATAAAAAAAAGATGATTCGACAATTGGGAAGAAAACTTCGACTTGGAACCAAACGAGCTAGCTCATGAACCAAACGAGTCGAGCTATGCTTAGCTCAAGTTCAGTTCATTTATTTAACGAAGAAAACTTCGACTTGGAACCAAACGAGCTAGCTCATGAGCAAAAGATTCTCATGAACCAAACGAGTCGAGCTATGCTTAGCTCAAGTTCAGTTCATTTATTTAACGAAGAAAACTTCGACTTGGAACCAAACGAGCTAGCTCATGAACCAAACGAGTGGAGCAATGCTTAGCTTAAGTTCAGTTCATTTAATTGGGAAGAAAACTTCGACTTGGAACCAAACGAGCTAGCTCATGAACCAAACGAGTCGAGCTATGCTTAGCTCAAGTTCAGTTCATTTATTTAACGAGCTTAATTTTCAACTCAAGTTCAGCAAAAGATTCTACAAAACGAGAAGATCATTTTGTAAGTTGTCGACAGTTAGTCCTCCATCCTTTAACACTAGAGTTGGAGTTCGACAAAAGATTCGACAAATGTTTGAAAATGTTGGTCCTCAAAGACATTAGGAAAAATATTAACTGGCGTTGACTTGCCTCTGTTCAATGAGGAATACAAGGTGACGTCGAATATAAAAAAAGATGATTCGACAATTGGGAAGAAAACTTCGACTTGGAACCAAACAAGCTAGCTCATGAACCAAACGAGTCGAGCTATGCTTAGCTCAAGTTCAGTTCATTTATTTAACGAAGAAAACTTCGACTTGGAACCAAACGAACTAGCTCATGAACCAAACGAGTCGAGCTATGCTTAGCTCAAGCAAGTTCAGCAAGATATAAAAAAAAGATGATTCGACAATTGGGAAGAAAACTTCGACTTGGAACCAAACGAGCTAGCTCATGAACCAAACGAGTCGAGTCATGCTTAGCTCAAGTTCAGTTCATTTATTTAACGAGCTTAATTTTCAGCTCAAGTTCAGCAAAAGATTCTACAAAACGAGAAGATCATTTTGTAAGTTGTCGACAGTTAGTCCTCCATCCTTTAACACTAGAGTTGGAGTTCGACAAAAGATTCGACAAATGTGTGAAAATATTGGTCCTCAAAGACATTAGGAACAATATTAACTGGTGTTGACTTGCCTCTGTTCAACGAGGAATACAAGGTGACGTCGAATATAAAAAAAGATGATTCGACAATTGGGAAGAAAACTTCGACATGGAACCAAACGAGCTAGCTCATGAACCAAACGAGTCGAGCTATGCTTAGCTCAAGTTCAGTTCATTTATTTAACGAAGAAAACTTCGACTTGGAACCAAACGAGCTAGCTCATGAACCAAACGAGTCGAGCTATGCTTAGCTCAAGCAAGTTCAGCAAAAGATATAAAAAAAAGATGATTCGACAATTGGGAAGAAAACTTTGACTTGGAACCAAACGAGCTAGCTCATGAACCAAACGAGTCGAGCTATGCTTTGCTCAAGTTCAGTTCATTTATTTAACGAGCTTAATTTTAGGCTCAAGTTCAGCAAAAGATTCTACAAAACGAGAAGATCATTTTGTAAGTTGTCGACAGTTAGTCCTCCATCCTTTAACACTAGAGTTGGAGTTCGACAAAAGATTCGACAAATGTGTGAAAATGTTGGTCCTCAAAGCCATTAGGAACAATATTAACTGGCGTTGACTTGCCTCTGTTTAATGAGGAATACAAGGTGACGTCGAATATAAAAAAAGATGATTCGACAATTGGGAAGAAAACTTCGACTTGGAACCAAACGAGCTAGCTCATGAACCAAACGAGTCGAGCTATGCTTAGCTCAAGTTCAGTTCATTTATTTAACGAAGAAAACTTCGACTTGGAACCAAACGAAGCTTTCATGAACCAAACGAGTCGAGCTATGCTTAGCTCAAGCAAGTTCAGCAAGATATAAAAAAAAGATATTACTCACTGATATTGAAGGTCAAGATACAAACATCACTTCGAACGTTGTCTACAAAGAAGTATTTCCCAATTTATAACACATGCATATTTCATAGAACAATTCATATTTTCATCAAGGATCAATATTTTCTTTACATGTTAAATTTATAATCTGAATCATAGAAATACAAGTTCTTACTTTCTTTATAGATTTTCAACGTGCTACACTTGCGAAATCAAGAAGTGGTTTGAAGAAACAATATGCTTGAAAGAATGGTTGATGAAGGAGTATTTTGCAATTACAAAGAAATATGCTTGAACTACCTATATGATGTTTTGAGATACTTTCGCCTTATACTTATATTTCTAATAGTATTCCAATATAAATTACATTTTTTTTGGCCAGATATAAAATTCTTTTAAATTCAGATTTTGGATAACTCGTGATCGCGCGGTGCACCGTCTAGTTCAATCAATGCCTAAATTTTCTCAATCAATTGCATATTTGCATGTGAAGTCGTAAAAGGCGCGTTCAAATGAAAATGACACATTAATATAGCTCTATTAGTTATTGACAACTAGCTAATTTCAAACTAAATTGACATCAATTCTTAATCACAAGAAATGTCGTAATCAATCACCGCTCAGCATTGCCCATATATCAAGGACGGAAATTAAGTCAAAGGTGACATGCAAAATTACCATTTATCTCACTCTCACATAAATAAAGCCCTCTCACTAGATATGTTCCCAGATGATTGACACTAGGTGTAAGTAAAAAGACTTACACCAAATCTTAACCATCAAAATTAGTAGATCGTATGGCTCAAAATATATATATATATATATATATATATATATATATATATATAAACAACACGTGGTCCGAGAACAGAGCCTCTTCTCCTACTTCTTTTTTGGTTCTGCCTCTCTCTTTTCCGGTGAGGACTCGTCATCAAGGTCTGAAGCCCCGTCCAACACGATTCAACAAGAGTTTCTATCTCTGTTTTCGTTCTTTCCTTTCTTCTGCAGTAGTCCTTTATTGTTCTTTCTTTTTAGAGCAAGGCAGCAAGCCAAGTCATCCATCGGCGGCAACAATTGTTGATTATGGAAAGGTCTCTCTCGAATCCCAATTGAACCAAAGCGAAAAAAGATGACAAAATCTAAAATTTTTAATCTTGGAAAAAATTTACTAGATAGTTCTCTTACATTGGAAACAAAAAATTGGAAACAAGAGGGAGATCTCAACAGGTGAAAGCCTTTTGAAATTGAGTTGTAACTGCTTTTAATATAATCCGGCTTATTTTCTCGAGAGATATGGCAATACAAATTTTATAATAACTCATTTCATAATCCATCCCTTTTAGCTAATGATCGTTGAGCCTTGTGCTCTCTAAGAGGTTAATACCTCGTTTTTTGGGGGGTCTTAAAATGTTCAATGTGATGGTTTTGTGTCGCGGTTTCAATGGCGGATCCAGAAATTTTCTTTCGTGGGGACAAGAAATAGTTTATAATATTTTTATATAAGAAAAACTCTATAAGTTTTTACAAAATACATAATTTTTATGACAAAAAACCTAAAATATCTAAATTTCTACATATTACAATTATCCTCTACGCATTTTCATGATTTTTTTTTAAAGCAACAAACTTATGTCATTTAATTCAAAATAAGAGCAGAAATACAAGAGGGAGTCGAATTAAAAATGTGGTGACTAGCATGAAGCCTGGATGCTCTAGCAAAGCTATGAGCAACAAAATTTGCTTGTCTTCTAATATAACTAACCTCATAGTTATGAAATAATTTTAGACGCTCTCTACAGTTTTCTAGAATAGTACCAAGCTCATTATTGTAGACAAGCTCATCTTGGATATCATCTACCATTGCTTTGCTGTCAAGTTCGAATTGCATGCTGGTGTACCCAATTTTGCGAGTCCAAATAATAGCCTTTAGAAGCGCGACTGCCTCAGCCTCTTTTGGTGAAGGAGATCCTTGAAACCACATGGTATTGGCCTTGATAAATGCTCCTGCACTATCCCGAACACACAAGCCCACTCCAAAAACTCCATCAGCTGTAAACAATGCTGCATCAGTGTTACATTTCAGCTCGCCCTGTTTTGGTTTTTTCCAAATGAGGTCAACATTGTTTGCTATATGCCATGTATGCTCATCTGTTCTTTTCCTCACTTTGGTCCAGCTTTGCATAAACTCGTGAGACATCTCCACAGCTAGTCTTGCATCGATTACCAATCCTTTCCACACTTTATCATTTCTCCTACGCCAAATGCACCACACCAAGCTGGAAAAATCTGTTATTTGTGAAGCTGTCAGCGTGGATAACAATTCAAACGTGGCCTCAGTAAATCCTTCAGCGCCATTTATGGTGTCACTCATCAATGACCACAAACCTCCAACTTCCCAACACTCCTTAGCTTTTGCAGAATCATAAAAAACACGCCAAGTGTTCTCCTCTGTTGCTTCACAGTGCGGAAATAGAGTAGTGCAGTTCACCCCCTTGCGAGTGAGATTTTGACGCGTAGGTAGCACATTTCACATCGCACGCCAAAGGAGCAGCTTGTACTTTTGTGGAACCTTTGCCCGCCACAACTTCATCCACGGTCCTGGTATCCTCAAATCTGAATTGTCAATGACTTCATTCATTAAATTATGGTATCTAGATCGCACAGTAAAAACACCAGACTTACTATGTAT
Source organism: Calophaca sinica (assembly GCA_037113605.1). Lineage (NCBI taxonomy): Eukaryota > Viridiplantae > Streptophyta > Magnoliopsida > Fabales > Fabaceae > Calophaca > Calophaca sinica. The sequence continues at coordinate 116,825,520 of CM073731.1, forward strand.
CCATGTTAATTTGTCCACACCTCCTGTGTAACACCTTGGGCCGCCACCTATTTTTGGGCCGTACCACAGTGTGCCTAACCCACTGTCTCTGCGATGCATACTAGGCCCACAGACCCCTCTGCAATGCATGCCACAGTGTCCGGTTCACTCACAGAACTTCACCACCCCCTTTGGATTTTAATCCAAATTAATGGTGTTTTTGCCTTCCCTAGGAATCGAGCCATGTACCCAGGGTGTTACATCCTGCATGTGTGAGTGGAATGCTACCAATGACACTCGCCTCTTGATTCTGGAAACAAGCTGAGAGCATGTCATGCCTCCAAGTTATATTCTCCCGATCAATGAGGTCTCCCACACATAAGTTTTCCATATCATTGATGGTTGGGCTCCTCACAAACGGATCATCACAATTCCGGAGCCATGGATCGCGCCAAACTTTGATATTTCTCCTATCTCCAATTTTCCACCTTGTGCCTGATTTAACCACTACATGGGAAGTGTAGATACCACGCCTTACAAAAATCGGGTTGTGATCCAACCGGGCCCCCAAAAAGTCCCCCTTAGGAAAATATTTGGCTTTGAAGACTCTCGCACAAATGGTATCTTGGTTAGTTGCTATTCTCCAACCTTGCTTCCCTAGCATAGCTAAATTAAAGCCATGAAAGTGACGAAAACCCATCCCTCCAAACTCCTTCCTCATTGATAACCTCTCCCAATTCATCCAATTTATACCCCGACCACCTTCTCTATTTGAGCCCCACCAAAAAGAGTTGATCATCTGTTCTAACTCCTCCCCTAGTGTAGTTGGGATGAGAAAGACACTCATGCAATAGGTAGGGATCGCCTGTACCACTGATTTTACTAAAACTTCACGCCCTGCTTTTGAAAGATGTCTGCCTGACCAGTTTTGAATTCTCTTCCAAACCCGGTCTCTCAAGAAACTAAATACTGCCTTCTTCCTCCTTCCAATCATCGATGGAAGTCCAAGATACTTGTCTGTCCCCAAACACTCTACAACCTCTAGCAGGCTTGACATTGCTCGCCTATCCTCCTGAGAAGTGTTCTTGCTGAAGTTGATCTCGGACTTCTACATGTTGATAGCTTGGCCTGATGCTCTTTCATAAGTCGCTAGGATCTCCTTCATCTGCTTGCACTCTTGAACATTAGCCCTGCAAAACAAAAAACAATCGTCAGCAAATAGTAAGTGTGTGGGGATTGGAGCTCCCCCACACACTTTAATTCCATGAATATCTCCTCTCGCCACCGCTCTCTTAATGAGGATTGTAAGTCCCTCAGCACACACAATAAAGAGATAAGGGGACATTGGGTCCCCTTGTCTAAGTCCTCTCCCTGGATTCACATCTCCCACACTCTCCCCATTGAGTTGCACAGCGTATTTCACAGTTTCAAGGCACAAAGATATCCATTTCACCCACTTCTCCTCAAAACCCATCTTCAATAGCATTCCTTTCAAAAATTCCCAGTCCACCCTGTCATAAGCTTTACTGATATCAATCTTCAATGCCACCTCTCCTATCTTCCCGTTGACTTTACAATTCATATGATGGATAGTTTCTATGGCTACTAAAACCGCATTTTCATGATTTAAAAATGTTATATAATTTTTCATTGTCAATACTGTAAAAATAATATATGTCTATGTATATAACAACACAACAATTTAAGCATTTTTTAAATAAAATGTGTTTTATGGGTGTTCAAAGGCTATAGAATGTTGGGAAGCGAGTCCACCCTGTCATAAGCTTTACTGATATCAATCTTCAATGCCACCTCTCCTATCTTCCCGTTGACTTTACAATTCATATGATGGATAGTTTCTATGGCTACTAAAACCGCATTTTCATGATTTAAAAATGTTATATAATTTTTCATTGTCAATACTGTAAAAATAATATATCTCTATGTATATAACAACACAACAATTTAAGCATTTTTTAAATAAAATGTGTCTTATGGGTGTTCAAAGGCTATAGAATGTTGGGAAGCGAGTGGCTTATGGGAGGTGATTAGAGGCACGGTTCAGGTGGCTGAGGGCTTCACAGAGGCAACCTTCACGTTTCTATCCATGCTGAACACAACCCAGGCCTACGATTTTCTCAGCACAGTGTGGTGTATTTGGCGGCGGCGAAATGATAAAGTTTGGCGCGGAGTAAAAGCCCGGTGAGAGAAGCAGTGCAAATGTCAAAGGATTACTTGCTAGATTGGAGGAGGCTGAGGAAGTACGATGCAACAACACTTCCATCCCTCTCAAACAACACCAATCTCATATGGACAAAGCCAAGTGCAGGTGATTTTAAATGTAACATAGATGATGCCCTTTTTGCAAAGAGTGGGATGTTTGGTCTGGGCATGTGCATCCGTGATGACTAAGGGGATTTTATTCAGGCAAGAACATTAATTTTCAGGGATCACCTTCACCACAAGAAGCAGAGGCAATCGGACTTTTGGAAGGCATCAATTGGGTTCACAGGATGAGATTCAACAAGATGGTTTTTGAGCTTGATTGCAAATTTGTAGTATATGCCATCTTGGAGGGTCAAAACCTTAATAATGAACCAGGATCAATCTTGAAGAGACGCAGTGAGTTTTTGAAGATTTATAAAAACTGTGAGATTAGTTTTGTTAGGCGGCAAGCAAACTTTGTTGCTCATAGCTTAGCTAGGGCGTCCAGGATTTATGCTAGTCATCAAGTTTTTAATTCAATCCCCTCTTGTATTGTTGAACTTATTATGAATGAAAAGTCGTAATTTTGTTGCTCAAAAATAAAATAAAATAACCATTCATCCCTTATATGTTGTTCCCTAATATCACTATTTGTATTTTAGTCTAATGGCATTTATAGAGAATCATCAAGTAATTGTCTTTGCTCTTCGATTTTCTTAATCTCTTTATCTGTCCTAAACAGTGTTTCTTTTTTAAAATTTAATGGGTTTTATTACTGTATGAGTTTAGTGTTAGAGGGATGGTAAAAATTAGAAGGATAAAGAGATGAAATTAGTACTAATTCTTATACTAACTTTCTTCACTTATTTAAAAAAAGATGTCTTATGGGGCAATACCTAATTTTTTATGGGGACAAAACGAAAATTATTAAGCATATTCAGCTAAAAAATAATTATTTTGTGGGGGCAATTGTCCCCAAACCCATCTAAGTGGTTCCGCCACTGCGTGGTTCCAACTTCATAAGATGAATTGTACAACAACGACCTTCAGAAAGGGCGTAGATGGAAGAATGACCGTCCATGGCGGCTTGGCGTGTGTGGGAAAAACAAGGATGGAGACTCGAAAGTGCTCACGTGACTTTTGTTTAACTATTTTTTAATTTCAAGATTGAAATATTATTAACAGTAAGATCTATTAATTTGAATGGTTAAGATTTGGTATAAATTTTTTGACTTACACCTAGTGTCAATGGATCCTATATCTCTCTCTCTCTCTCTATATATATATATATATATATATATATAAAAGAAGGTTGTCTAGCGGCAATACTAGTAATTTTTTATCCATTTATGGGTTAATTAGTAATCTTACAATTTAATTAATAGTTTTAGAATAAAAGAAATATACTAATTTTTAATTAGTGTCTTTAATTAGTTTTTATTGCATTAAATTATTTTAACTAATTTATGTAATAGGTGTTTCAATTAATTTATGAATTAATGGTTTTGAAGGGGAAAAAATATCATAAATGATGTGTAAAATAGCTTTATATGATAAAGTTAATTTATTTATATTATTATATAAACCTAATGTTTATTTACATCTTTTATTGAATCAAAGAATTTATATTTTGTTACAAAATGTATGTTTATATTATATGTCATGTCAAAAAAAATTTAATTTTTTTAAACATTATTTTAGTTTAATATAACAATATAACAATTTTTAAAACATTTTTACTTTTTATTTATTTTATTTTTATGTCAAATTCATAAGTCAAAAAATATATATTTAAACACAAAACTGAAGTGCAAGTGTTGGCTGAAGATGTTAGTTATACCAATTCTTACAAAAAAATACATATAAATAATAAAATGGTAAAATATAAATATATTAGTAGTTGAATTTGTTTCATCTTCTATAACAGTTTTTTATTGAATTACTTTTATCATATATAAAGTAAATTATTATAATTCATTACTCTCATAAACAAAATGTAACTAATGAAGTGGGAAAAGAAAAAGACATTGGAATATTCAGTTATAAAAGGAAGATAATGTATAAGAGAAGGAGAAAAATACTATCATCAATTTCAAAAAAGTTGAAGAAATGAGAGTATCCAAAGTAAAATACAGAGAGAGAGGGGGGGGAGAGATTTTCAGTAAAAAGGGAAACATGGAGAACTAAACTAAAATGGGAATTAACACAAAAAACTATTAGACTATCTCCCTCAAACCACCCCTCGCCAGTGGCTAACTTCCAGAAGTCACCCATGATCATCTCTTCCATCACTTGCCAATCGGAATACTGACCTCTGTTGCTAATTTTCCCACATTGAAACCACTGTTACATTATGTAAATAGAGAAAGAAGCACACAGAGCCTATTTAGGATGAGTTTCCAACAAATCATTCACTTTTTTTTTGCCTAAGATGAAAAAGAATGGGAAGAAACACGAAGCTTGACCCAAATACAATACCAAGACATAAGCATGACAGACCACCCAAATTTAATGTTACTTTTCTTTTTGGTATTGTCCTGGTCTTGGGACACGCTATCCAAAAAAAGAGACGAAAAATTACAATTAGTATTTCTTGTTGCATTTATATAGCCTGTGATGTATTGTTCAATAAATTATCATTTACCTTTTCTTATTTTTTATTCTATTTATTCTTTAATTTCTTTTCTTTATTTTGGGTACGCGAATTGGTTGATTATAATATTGTGATAGTGTATATTTTTGTATGACATGTAATACACATCATTTTACTGTTTTTTGTTCACATGGTGGTGAAAAGACAACGGTTTGTTCATGAGTGAACGAGTGTGCAATTAGGTGCGCAAGTCCCTATTGTGATAGTTATTAACAAGGAAATTTATTTTTCTTATGTTTATATTCATAAAAGACGAAGTTTGATCGTCTTGTAATTTACGTGTAATATCACATTTGTGGTTACTATCTTTTTTTGGTAAAATGGTATGTGATTATCTTTTAGATAAGAAGATTCACTTTTTATATTTTTACAGTTTGGTTCAACAAAAAAAAATGAATTTTTTTTTGAATTAAAGAAAGAATAAGTCCCGCGTTAATTCCATTTTATAGTAAAAATCATAGAAAACAAAATTGTTTCTTATTTCAATCAAGATTATTTTCTTTTAACTAAATAGAAAATCAACTATCATTTTAAACAATGGATTATGTAAATAAAAAAACTGCAATATTTTTAAAAAATCAAAGTCAAATATTTTTTTTTCTAAAATTGTAAATAGTTAAGTTGTTAGCAATGACTACTTTGGATCTACTTTCTGTTTTGTCATTACAGACTCTTTTTTATTTTAAAATTAAAATTGAGTTATTAAAGATAACCATTTTGGATTTTCCTGTTTGATTATCATGAACAATTTTTGAAATTTAATTTAATTAAAACAAGTTGTTAGGATAGTCACTTTGCAAAAAAGGATATACACTTTTAAATTCTGCGTGGTTTTCGTGAGCAACTTTCAAAAGTATATAAATAGAATATTCATAGTCATTTATGCATAAATAACTCTAAGTTGAGACAAAAAAAAGTTTGAGTCAAATTTACATTTAGATTTCGACATCACAAGGAATATAAAAATGAGATAATCAAGAGAATTATCATTCGTCGCTCCTATCGCGATGTGGTTACGGCAATGACAATGAGTCTTTTTATAAAGTATTTTATTCATTAGATGACTGTCTTTATCATTGAATTTCTAAAATGATTTGTTATTTCCACTATTACTTTATTTTTAACAACTTTGTAGCTATTAATTTATAAAATAATCATAATTTATTCTTTTCTAATTTATAAATTTAAAATATACTATTTTAAATAGTTTTGTATATTATAATTTGATGTACTGAATTTATTTTTGATAATTGATGTACTGAATTTATGGTTTATCATTTAGAATAAATATTAAACTACCATTATTTGTTTTGTTTTGTTTTTTTAAATTCTCATTTCATAACTATTTAATTTGTTTAAAAATTTCTTATCCAATAATGTATCTTACGAAAAAGATTCTTAATTCAATAGTTACTTAATTTTTATTAACAAACTGACTATTTATTTATTAATAAACATAATTTATATGTGTATATCTTTTTATTATATTATTATATGGTATAACTTAAAAAAATAAGTCAACTAATCATCAAAACAATGTAATTTCAATAAACTTCCGTTTATATATTAAAAAAAAGTAGTCTTAAAAATTGTTTTCTAACTTATATCTTATTTAACTTAAAAAAAAAAAGAACTTACATCTTAAAAATATAATTACCTCTAAGAAATGATGAAACAATACATCTATCAAATTTACACTTCAACAAAATAATTGTTTACTAACATTTATTATCAATTAGTGACACGCCTCTAAAATAAAATACAACCTTTTACATAAAAAAATCACTTTCGATCGATAAAATATCTTTTTAAACTCATTTAAAATTATATTAGTATCTTAAACCACATCTCCAAAAAAGAACAAAAACCCGTGCATTGCACGGGTCACGTTCTAGTATATATATATAAGAATTTGATAACACCATGTTTCAAATTTAGCATCATGACATCTCGAATAACTTTGTGTAGAATGCAAAATTTCACCGATCCAACAGTTGAATTGAGAGTTCTTAGTAAATAGATCAACCTGTAAAATTAAAGTTCATACAATCTAAAATTATTTGATACTTCGTCGGATCACTTTATTTTGACGTATAAAATGGTATTTAAAATATAAGTAAATATATTTGAGTCGGGATCTCAATGACATATAAGATTGGACCGAGTGGTTCAATCTGATGCTTTTTTATTAAATGACGTTAATGCATCTCTATGACATATCAAATGATTTTAAATTAACGTAAAATTTAAAGATATGATATATGTGATAGTAACTTTAAATCCAATGGTGAGTTTTGTATACATGTATGTGATACAAAGTTATTAAACAGTGTAACAATACTCAAGTATTATACCGGTGTAATTTGATCGGTCTTAGTACACAAGATTGTAATTTGCAAACATCAAACCAATCTGCATGTTCCTCTATACAATTTTAATTTATTTTATTTTTCTCAACTTTCTCAGCAAGCAAACAAGAAAAATGGCTTCCTGTTTGTGTAATCCGATGCTTCTCCTTTTGCCAACTTAGCCCAAGATTGCTTTGCGTTGAGACTTAACAACTTACAAAAGAAATCTCAAAACGTGGCATAGTCAATAAATTGTGTTCTATGTAAGCAGCTTTCCTTAAAAAGATGTTTAAGAACAAAGATGACGGGTCGCATTAGAAATTTGAGTTCTATTGCATGCATGTAATGTGCTTAGCAATTTGTGTATCTTTTAAGCAAACGAAATTAATTACATCTTTTGGTTTCGACGAAATTAAATTAATAAGATAAGATAAGATGTGATTAGTCAACCCATGATTAATCTCAATCGTTTCCTGGGCTGTTCATTCTGTTTGGGCTTGCCCAGTAATTTAATATTATTATTTTGGAAAAGTGAAAAAACCGCAAGGATTCCCTGTTTCATTGCACTAAGACGGATCTGACGCACTTTCTTGGGTTATAAAAAAGCGTTGCTGGTAAAAGAACATGTATAATCAAATTTCAAAGTCTATATATCTTTGTAATTCAAATTAAATCCATGATAATTCATCATGTAATCTTAACTTAAGCTTTGTTTTTACCTCAATTTGATGTTGATTAAACATGACTCAATTGTGAATTTATTTTGATGATTATAGATAAGTTGAGTTGTATTTTGAGCATAATGACCTAACTTAAGCGGAGCATAAAATAGCCCCTAATATCCTTAGCGATAATCATCCTAAGTTTAGGAGGAACTGGATCCAAAATGTCCCAAACAAAGTCCCATGAGTGAAAAAAATTGGCAAGGTCAGTTTGATTAGCATCGCGATAAACAAGCAACATTGTGCAATACCATTTTGGTAGATCCATAGGATCCAATGTGTGACACTCTTTACCCCAACATGCATTTATTATGAATAAGTAAAATCTTTTGCAGAACAAAGATTTGATTTTCAGAAAAACTTTTCACAACAATAAAGAGTACCACATACATAAAATCGAATTTCAAAATCAAATGAAATTAAATATAAGAAACATAGGCATTTACATGGTTTTCACATAAGCTTTAAATAAAAACATAATTAAAATAATCATCTGACCCGATGTCACATGTATCAGAGTTTGACAATCCCTTTTATTAAAACATCAAATAAATACAACTTAAAAGATCCTAGTTATCATATAGCGATCTCTCAAGAGATCACTCCTCTGCTACATTCGTCCTCCTATGCTCATATATAGTCAAGTGCTAGAAAAATAAATGTTCTTGAATGTTTTGAACTTGAATGTGCCTAAACTTGTTTTCACATTAAATATGATGACTATCTTGAGTTTTGAACATGCATGAAATTCCCATGGTATTGTGTTATAGAACATGAATTGAGAGAACTCAAATTAATGTGACGAAGCATTTTTAGTTACCTGCCATAAACATAAACGATGACATGTGTTTGACATTACCTCTTCAATTGCTTTGGCCCTAGCTGCATCTTGAAGTGTAAAGATTGTTTTTTGGTTATTGGTTTCTCGTACTCTCAAATGCTTTGGTCAACCAAGAAAAAGAAACTACAATTTCATCAAATAACAAGGTACAACTAAAACCGCATTTTGCCAATGATGATTTACACAAAAAGGGAGCACAAATCAAGTTATATTTATTTGTCTGATAAGTAGTGTAAAATATCTAAACATCCTCAAAGTAATCATAACCAATTAGATTTACCATATCTGCAAAAGACATCGGTATGGTATAACTGCATATACGTAATAGGACATGTCATCTCGTACTTGTTTATTTTGTGAGTGATTCACTAAAGAATGAGCATCACTGCCTTCAATTAATTTTAATTTTTCAGTGTAGACATAATTATGCTTTCTTTCAATACTATACCAAGACTATCCACCAACCCTTTCCCTTAAATAACTCCAAATGTTTGTAACTCTCGTACCAGCATCCGTCATGGACGTTATGAGGTCTTCTTTGTTATTTGACATATTTTTCATAGAACGTAACCATTCTCTTTGCTCAAGTGATCCAAAATCATGATTGTGATCCAATACACACTTTGTATTTTTCCATACTCCTGTATTGCTCATATTAAATGTCATCACAACTCCGCAATTTTTTCTTGAATTTGCTCTTTCATAGTACTTTACTTTCAGGTTCATTTTTCTTAAACCCTTGTTTGGAAAAAAAAAAAAACTTTCAAATGTGTGTTCCTTTTCTCATAATCATAATATAACTCCTTCCCCTTTCTTATACTAAAGCCCATTTTGAAGGCATTTTCTTGGTATAAGTTATAAAATTCATCTTTGCTATTTATAACATGATGGAGAAAAATTTATTTCCGTGGTGGTCCTGAGCACAGTCGTGAGGGGCGACCGCCCAGGACTCCAATTTTTGAGGGGCACCAAAAAATTTTTAGTACGTAGCATATAAAGGTATTAAAATAAATATTTTATATATTTAAAATTACGTAAATTTTTTCTTATAAAAAATTAAACAAAGCAGTAATTAACCGAAGTGTTTCCTAAAACAAGTCAACTAATGGGTGACTATCTAACATGTAATGTTCCATTTCACTTTGTATCAACAAGAATACACCTACGGTCTTGAGCACTAAAACAATGATAGTCATTTAGGCACAAAATTTGGGGTCTCAATGAAAAAAAAAAGGGCATGGTATAAGTGTCTAATGATGGTCCATTTCTCTCATTCTTTCTATATCACATTTGTTCCCTCGTTCTATTTCTCTCTAATATCTGATTTTGTTGATCTCGCTCACTCTATGTGTCTCAGCTCTCTCTCTCTCTCTCTCGTCTCTATGTGCCACCGAAAACGTGGTTTCTCCATCATCTTCCCCTTCTCCTCGCACACTAGTCACCATCATGGACCTACTTGCAAGCCGCCATAGCTATTGAGAGTCATCCACTTCCCAGCCACCATAAGCCTCCATCATTTTGTTCAAAAACGTCAAATTCATAGAAAAAACACCATGATGAAAATTACTCTGAATGCAAACAACTGAAACTTGAGTTTGCTAATAAGACTTTCAAGATTCATTATTTTTTATATATTGGAAATCAAACAACTGACTAACTTAATAGATTTTTGTTTAGTATTGAAAAGTTTAGATCATTTTCTGATAATAGCTCGAAATTATATTGCAAACATGTTGAAACTTACCTAAAACATGATAATTTTACAATCTTGATGGTGAAATTCTATTTGAAGAATTAAAAGTCATTAGAAATGTTTTAATGGTTGAATCAAAACCAAGCTTTATGATATTGAGTTCTTTGAAGACATTTAATTGTTTTTCTAACGCATGCACGACTTAATAATATTAACAATCCTTACTGCGGTTGCATCTGCTAAAAGAAGTTTTTCTAAATTGAAATTGTTAAAATTTTATTTGTGATCTATCATCTATGTCACAAGATATAAAAAAAAAATCTTGATTTGATTTCTATCAAAAATGATTTAAAAAAAAATATTGATTATGAATGGATTATTAATGATTTTGCAAAAAAATGCAAGAAAGATAATATTTAAATGATTAAGAAGGCACCATTTTCTTGGTTCGCCCAATACACAAAAATTCTAAGAACCGACCGTGATTTATTTGGACTTGTCAATTTCAGCTAGTTGGTATTCATTGATCTCTATATAAATATGTTTAAAATGGCAAACAATATAATAGATACCATCTCTTTTAAAATTCTAGCATATGAAAAATGAAATAATGAGATGCTTAAAAAATTAAGAGAAATATCCAGAAGACAAATCAATATAACTTTTAAAAAACTTCTAGATGGTTGATGGACGACAACAGACAAAAAATATCCGATCCCGCTCCGATTTTGATAGGGAAAAATACGCTTTGATTGGGGGCGGGGCGGGGTTGAGGATGTCGATAATCGCCCCACTCCCATCAGACTAAATATAAATTGTTAATTTTTATTTTATTTTATGCATGTAAACTCATTCATTTTGTTTCATATATTTTTTTTATTTTTAATTTAATCTCTTTTCAATAGAAAATTTTATTTTGATGTTTTTTATTTTATTTTATCATTGTATAATAATTATGATTTTATTCTATTAATTATCATAAATATAATTTTTCAATTTTTTATATATATATGGAGCAGAGTTAGGGGCCCGCGTGGAAACCCAACTCCATCAGGGCGGGGATGGGGGAGGCAAAACCGCCTTGACCCGCCCCATTGCCATGCCTATAAAGAAGTCTAAGGAAGAAGACGAATGCAGTTAAAAAACAGTTAATAGAAATTTGAGTGTCTAATATCTTTGAGTGTTTAAGATTGTGGCACATAGACTAAAAAACAGTTAATATAAATTTTTTTTGGACTATATTACCCATAATTAGTGCTTTTCTTTGTCACTAAATATTTTACACATTCTCATTATATTAATTAATCGCACTACTCCCACAACAACTATTCAAGCCTTTCCATGTTCTTAGTTAATAAGGTGCACTTTTTCAATACAAATTTAAATGTAACTACCTAGTAAATATAAATTGTAATTAATTTATATTCTAAATTAATTTAAAGGGTAAAGTGGGAAATGAAAGCTAAATTATACATTGGTATCCTAAAATAATCAAAGTTATGGGACAAAAATAAAATGCTAAAACGTCCAAAGATAAGGGACGAAGGGAGTATAAGACCAATTTACAATATTTGTCAACTTGCCATTAATTATCTCTCTTTCTCTCTCATTTATTACAAAGGGTAATTTTGAAAAAAAATTAAAAATATACATCATTAATTAAGATTTATCCATTCTAATACATCTCATTGGTCCTTGTGATTTTGTCTTATGTTTCTTGTATATAAGACGGGGAGTAGTAGCTGTCAAGTGTGTTGACTATGTGTGTGTAAAAATTAAATGTTGGGTTTGTGTCTACCCAAACATTTCTCTCAAATCATCCTAGTCCAGGTCAAATATGACTTTAAATGCCATGATTTCATACCAAAAACAATAATAGAAACATAGTTAAAAAATTTCAAAACGTGTAAGGATATGGAAATTTATTTTTTGGTTACCATGTTATTTGGTGCGCATTATCCACCGGCTTTACTGGTGACTAATCTACGCCGAAAAACCTGGCTGGCCACATGTTTTTTTTACTTGGCTTTGCCGAGGTCTGTGTGGTTCTCTCCTCCCAACGAACTCAAGACTTTGAGATGGGATCCGAGCCCAGTTACCACTCGGTCCAACCCTTGTTGGTATATGAAAATTTATATAGTTAAATTTAAATAAATTGTTTACCAAAAAAATTAAAATAGCGTGATATGTGTTAAAATTTGCTATAACTTGTTCCGTATCAATAAATGCATCATTGAAACATTATAAATTCATTCATGTTTTAGCTGGAAATTTTGATATTCGAAAAATAAGTGAGAGGGACATTACAAAAAAAATAGTTGACAAGATGGTTTACATATATAAAATTTGTCCAATTCCATAAAGTACGTGTCATCATAATATATATAAGATAAGATAAGATTATCCCAACAAAATAATACCTTTTTTTATTCATATGCAAATATATTACAGATTTTCTTTCCGGTTGGACGAATTACAATTGACGATTTAATTGTTATTATTATATCATTCATTACACATCCTTAAACTATATTATATATATTATGCATCCCAAAAACTATTTCACGTTCTATATGACATTCGTAAGCAAGCTTTGAACCTTTGGTTAAATAAAAATTTGATCAAGATCCAAAATTTGAGGGTAGTTGGGGCATATATTTAGTCTTACCAATAATAATCTAATTAACACAAGGTGTGGGGTGGAACTCTCTATTCTATGGCCAATAGTCAAGGCTTTCATCAATCATACGGCAAAGCAAAAAGATGGGTCTCTGTCTCAGGCTTATTCTCCTTCGTCTTCCTCTTTTTCTTTGCTGCAAGCACTTTCATCATTCACTGGATTGACCTCGTAAGTCATGCTTAATTTCTCTTACTCTCTTGATCACCCTCTTAATTTTTGGTCATGTGTTCAAGTTAATAGGTCCTAATTTTGATGCTATGTTTTATGTGGTGTTCTCAGAACTCAACTACTCCCTCTGTTATTGAATATAAGCAAAACATTTTATGTATATAACCTAATTTGGACTAAATATATAGATTTTTTTATTTAATTATATTCAATAAAGGAGAGAGTACCTATTCATGCTTATTTTGTTTACCTCTATCGCTCTCCATCTCTCCCTCTCAATCACACACAATTGTTAATTTGAATGTTGAGTTCATTCTCCAGAAGGGCTAAGATCGTTTTACGCTACTGATTGTGATTTTTAAGACTACATGCATATTCTCACTTTGTACCAGAAAAATATGAAACATTTATATAATTATTAATGCATTCATTTTTTTTTATCAGAATCATTAATGCAAACATGAATGCCTTCGTGTCAACTCTTTTTTTTTTTTTTTTGATGAACTTTGTGTCAGCTCTCAACTCTCATTTCTTCGAGTCAATCTGCATATTTGAGTCAGTTTTACGATCCTTTACTGCAATATTGAAAGTAAAAGAGTATAAACTTTCAAGGATTTCACTACTCTAAAAAGTGAAAAATTCAATTTTTAAAAAAAAAAATCAATTTATTTCGAAAATTTCAATTTGAAGAGTAAAATAAGGCAATTCGTGAATCGTTGTTGAATAAATTAATACACTGACATTAAGTGCATATGTATAACAAATTATCATAGATATGTTTAAATATAAATAGTTGATTTTTTCATTAACAGTTAAGATATTATACTTAATTCTATTAAGGATAAATTTTAATTCTTTTGTCTCTAATTTTAGTCGCTAGCTCTATTTTTTATTTTATTTTTTTCGACGAAAGCTCTATTTTTTATAGTAGTTGGAAAATCCAACTTTCAAATAGTTAGATAAATGGATGATTTATCCTTTTTTTTGTGCTGATAAATGGATGATTTAAACTAACATATTTATGTTTTGTTTTGAACTGAGAAGAAAATGGCGAAAAATGAAAATAAAGAAAATGAAATCCAACTTTCAAAGAGTTAGATAAATGGATGATTTTATATTTATGTTTTGTTTTGAAGTGAGAGGAAAATGGGAGGGAAAAAAAATAAAGAAAATGAAGCGAAAATGAATAAATTTTATATATTTTTTGGATTTATAGAAAATGGAAAGAAATTTGAGAGATATAATTACTTTTATATCCTTTTAGTAAAAATGAATAGGTGGCCGGTGAGTATAAATATGAAATAGAGTAGGGCACTTTGGATATTTTACCTAAGATGTCTCTCTAGTCCATTTTCTTCTCAATCAAACAATAGAACAAGTGATTCACTCTTTTTCTTTTCTCTCACGTTTCCCTTTTTTTTTTCCCTTCCTCTACTAAACCAAATAATACGTTAATTTCAGAATATATAATTGAAATAAAATTAAAGTCAACGTGCATAATTGCTTCCAGATTTGATAAAACAATTGTCCATTGGCTTCTCAACTAGCTTCTCAATTGTCCATTATGTAGTGTTTTAAAACTTGGACTGATCATTGACTCGATTGAGGTACTGGTTTAGTGGGTTAAGCGTCGAACGGAACCAATCAGTCACTGATTGAATTGCATGACCCGGTGTTTATTAAATATATATAAATATATGTTGAATATTAATGTATATAAAATTCATTTGCACAACATTACATAAATGAATCATGTGGTCTAGTGGTTAGGAAGCCGTTATTGTGCCTCCAAGACTTGGGTTCAAACTCAGAACAACAAACTTTGGAACATTTTGCAAAATTTATCTGATTTATAAGACAACATGCAAACCGGTCCAAGTCACTGGTTAAATCCGAAATCGGCCGGTTTAATCTGTTTCCCGCCGGTTCGATAGCGCGACCGATCATATAAGTGGCTCGAGCCGGTTATACTACCGGTTCCCAGTCCAACTGGCCGGTCCGGTTTTTAAAACTATGCCATTATGTATGGTTTTTTTTTTGGTAGGTTAAAAATTTAGGGTGAAGGGATGACGCTCTAGTCCAAGGCAGGAAAGACCTCCGGGCTCTTTGAACACTTAGGGAGGTAATTACATTTACCTCACCCCAAGAGTACTAGTAGAGACTCGAACCCGCCATTATGTATGGTTTGATCGTATCCTTAAATTAAAATATTTTCATTATAAACTTAACAACAACAATGGATGCAATGCTTGAAAAAAAAGAAGAAGATGAATATAGAACTAAAAAAAGGGAAATCCATTGCATTTTAGCAAATTAATACTATGTTAATTTTGCTTCACTTAGGAGGCAGGTTGTGTTAGAGATAGCATTTTACATAATGATCATATAACCCAACCCCATTGATACAACCATAAATATTAAAAAAATGCATTGCCATTCTTAGACTAAATAGACTATTTTCATTTCAACATTTAGGATAATAAAAAGATAAATGAGAGATTCTATATTTAGTCTCCCTTGAAATTAGTTTTAAATTATTCCAATAACCAATAAACAAACAAAATAGTTGCATCATGCAATCGGCACATGCACCATTGCCTGTGTAAGGTGCACAGTTATTAATAGTCAACCTTAATTAGCTTGTAGATTTCTAAGGCTTACCTCTCGCGCGCATTCAATTCATTGTGGCAATGAGTTGTGTTTAGCATAATGACGAGATGGATTTTCTTCTCCATCACCATCCTGGTTGTATTTGTTGCAAGCACTTTCATCTTGGAAATTGACCTTGTAAGTCTCTATTTGTGTCTCTGGATGTGTATTTTTTCAATATATAGCATTCTTTGACCTTGGTTGCTTTTGTATTTCTTGACTTTCCCATTTTTCATATCTTTACCCATCTCTCTTTTGGTTGGTTTTGCCATTTTTCCAAAGAATTGAGTGATCAAAATCTTGGGTCCCCTCTTTCCATCCCAATCCCTGCCCCCAATTAAATTTTAACATGTTAATTAAAAATTTAAACATTATCTCCTATTCCCTCAATAATCAAATTTCTCCTCTTCACCCCTTGTAACCTATAGATTGATGGTTGAATTCAAATTAGTATTACCGTTTGCTGTAGTATATTATAAGAATTTATCACGAGTAAATTTCATCTGGAAATTCCGCTAGATGATATCCTTGTTAAATGTCATATAATAATTCTCCATTCGTATTATTAAGACTTTTCCGAGATAGTTAAACTAGAAGGAAAAAGTGAAAGGGAAGTATGGGATGAATATAATACTAATAGGAGATTAATAAACAACAATAGAGGCGCATAAGAAAGATACTAATAAAACTTCCAGTTTGCAAGGCATGTGGTAGAATAGAATGGATTAGAGCATGATTATCATAATGGTAATATATTTACTATGATAGAGGGAATTATAATGTAAAACAAAAATAACATATAACTAGCAAATATTTCATGTACTATGTGGTATTTTTAAAATTTAAAACTAATATTGAAATAATGATATGCGTTTAAGAGATTAAGTATTTAAAATTATAGATAAACATGAATTGTGGGGTAGAGACTTTTTAAATTATAAAAAAGATATAAAAATAAGTTGTGTGAATTGAGACACACTATAATTTGTATTTATCAATTTCATATGATGTGTTAAAATTTAAATTTATCAACTCCACATTCATAGTTTATAAGGTTTAAGTGCATCTTTTTTTCTCCCTACTTTTTCAAATCCACGATTTTAGTACCCTTTCTTTATTTTTCATGAATTTGGTCTCTACACTTTTTTAATTACACTTTTAGTTCCCAAAATTGTGGATTTTTGCGCTTTTGTTCCCACACTTTCCTAAAATATCCACGATTTTTGGAGACCAAAAGTGGAAAAAAACCATAATTTTAGGGGATTAAAAGTGCAATTAAAAAAGTGTGGTGACCAAATTCATGAAAAATAAAAAGTGTAAGAATTAAATTTGTGAAAAATAAAGAAGAGGGATCAAAATCGTGAAGTTGGAAAAGTGGGAGTCAAAAATATAATTAGCCAAAATGTTAATATTGATTATTAAAAAAAATTATGATTCATTAAATTCACTGTATTATTGGATAATAATAATAATAATAATAATAATAATAATAATAATAATAATAATAATAAAAGATGAAATATTAGTATAGAGGTGACATGTGATGCATAAAAAAATTGAGTAAATTAAGAAATATTTTCACATAAAACATAAAATTATATGATTTTCTCACATTTTCATTTTTGCAAGTTCTTTACCTTTTTTTTTCCTTCTCTTTTTTCCTAATTAAGTTAGACCCCATATGAGATGGCATGCACGCACCCCACTAAAATGTGACGTAGATGTAAAATTAGTCATTTTTTTAAATTTAAATGATGTCTTTTCTTTAGTTTTAGAATTATGCAGATGGAAGCATTCTGTTCTGTATATGTTTTTCTTGATTTAATCTTGAATTTTTAATTAATTTTATATTATAAACGATTCTTCAATAAGATCATAAAATTTGTTTATCTTCCTAAAATTGGGTAATCTAAATATGCATGCGTGAGTAATTACTTTTTTTTATTTTTATGAGAAAGAGTGAGTAGTTACTTGTTACAGTATGTAACATAGCCTTGTTATTTTTCCTTTCAGTCCAAAATAACAAGCACAATTATAGTCTTCAATAACAGCAAGCAACAAGCCCAATTCCCACTGTACTGCATCACTGGACCCTCAGCAGCAACCTGCCCAGCATACTACCCAACAACATTTGAGCAGCCTGATGATGATTCATCAACAGCTACATCATGTCCAGATTACTTCAAATGGATCCATGAAGATCTTAAACCATGGGAGAGTACAGGAATCACAAGGGAAATGGTGGAAAGAGGCCAAAACATTTCACATTTTAGGCTTGTGGTTGTGAATGGAAAAGCATATATAGACAAGTATGCCAAGTCTTTTCAGACAAGGGATGTTTTCACAATATGGGGTATTCTACAACTTCTGAGGCTATACCCGGGAAAGATACCAGATTTGGAGCTGTTGTTTCAGTGTGGGGACAAGACTGTGGTGGACAAAAGAACTTTCCAAGGACCAGAAGCCATGTCACCTCCACCTGTTTTCCATTATTGTGGAGAGGAAAATTCATATGACATTGTCTTCCCTGATTGGACCTTCTGGGGTTGGTAAAGTTTCTATTCCCTTTCATTGGAATTAAATACACCACGGACTTAAATTGTCCCACTATCTACAAAGAAAACTATAACCTCTTCCTCTTGATAAGAGGAAGAGATTAGGAAAGTGACAATAGACAATGTGTTCATACTTTTGCTACATCATTGATTTTCACTATTCCCTTGGATTTGAATTGTCTGCATTCAAGGCAACACACATTCACGCAGTCAGTGAATCTAAACCTTTGGATTCATCCATTTGGGTACTTAAGAAGAGATGGTGTGAAATGATGGATGAATTCACGGGTTCAGATTCACCGACAACGTGAAAACGTGTTACCTTGAATGCAGGCAATTCAAGTCCCTTTCACTCCTCTCCTATAAATTTCAACACAATTTTGTTATTTTTTATTAATATTTCAATATATCTTGAATTTTTAATTAGTTGTGGCTGTAAGCATAATGCTTATGCAAGAATAATGTCATTATTGTTTCCTTCAATTAAATGAAACAAAGGAAAATGCTTATACTTTCATATTATTTTTTTCTGGTTAGGGCTGAGCTCAACATAAGACCATGGGAAACAACATTACACAATATAGAAGAAGGAAACAAGAGGGTCAAATGGAAGGATAGGATACCCTATGCTTTTTGGAAGGGCAACCCCGCAGTATCTAACATTAGGAAAGAACTTGGCAAGTGCAATGCCTCAGACGAACATGATTGGAATGCCCGAATATATGGCGTGGTAAATACATAATCTTAAGCCTCTGGCTTTTGTTTATAATTGCATTAACTTTTCAAAGATAAGATTCAGATTTTTTTTTTTTTTTTTGTTCCTTTTCAGCAATGGCAAGAGGAGAAATCAAAAAATTTCCAGGACACAAAACTAGAAAATCAATGTACCTACAGGTATGTAAATAAATTTTTTTCAACCACTGCGTAAATTTGAATTATTTTTATTATGCAGGGGTTTCTTTTTTGCCTTTCTGAATTTGTTACACATAATCTTTGAGATTTTACTTACTAAACTATGAAATTTGTCTGTGTTACGTTTCATATGTTAAGGTACAAGATTTATGCAGAAGGGGCCACATGGTCTGTGAGTGAAAAGTACATAATAGCATGTGACTCCATGACCATGTTCATTGAGCCTAAGTATTATGACTTCTATACAAGAAGCTTGGTACCTTTGCAGCACTACTGGCCTATCAGTGCCAAAAACATGTGTGAAGAGATCAAGTTTGCAGTGGACTGGGGCAATGCTCACCTTGACAATGTAATCACCTTCTTCCTCTATCGGCCTCTAAATGATTTCTATACTTAACCAGTGTTAAGCTGAAAGTATGCTAGTTGCACAATGAAACATGCACTTTGTTTCTACATACACACATGACATCTAAGGTTAATTGGATTGAGTTACCTGCTACCTAAATTTCAACTTAATTGAACTTTTTTCTATGGCCTAAATATTGAGGCACAAAATTGCAGAAAACTTTTCTACAACTGAGTCCTATTCTGACATCAATCTCAAAAGACCCTGCTACACATTGTATTGTGAAACCAATAAATAACCTTTTTAAAAAGCAAGAAGTCAGCATATCATTGGAAAATTGATTCTTCACAAATACAACAAATTAAAAGGAAAAAAATAAAATAACTTTTTCCAATTAAACTGTCAATTCCTTTAGCAACTCTTCTTTTTTTCCCCTAATACATTTAAATTCTTTGGCTTACTCTGAAAAAAAAAAACAAACCTATGTCTAATTTATTTCAACAATTTGAATTGCAGGCACAGGAGATTGGCAAAGGAGGAACCAACTACATCATAGATAATTTAAAGATGAAGTTTGTTTATGATTACATGTTCCATCTATTAAACAGTTATGCAAAGCTCTTGAGATTCAAACCAACCATACCAGCAGGAGCAGTAGAGATTTGTTCTGAAAGTATGGCATGTTCCCTGCGTGGTGTAAGGAAGCATTTCATGGTTGAGTCCATGGTGATGTCACCAAGTGATACCCCTCCATGTACAATGCCTCCTCCTCATACAACTGAAACCCTCCAACAGTTCCTACAGGAAAAGGAGAATCTAATTGAGCAAGTGAAGGCAAAGAATATGAACAAAGAACTATAAAGGCCATATGTTGTAGTTTATATGTAGATGCAGTTCACACACACACAAAAACACATACAACCCTTTCTCAAGAAAAATGGGTATGTAAGACTCTTCATGCATGTCATTCTTAATAATTAGTCGTAGTGTCAGAAATTAAGCATTTTTCAAAGTGTAATTGAAAATTCTTAATTGAATTGAAAGAGCATTTTCAGTTACGCATTTTCGCAAACACTTTGACAGCGATGGCCGAAGATGGCTGCGTCGACTATATACATCGACGAGAGCGAGGCTCTTTCCCCACTAAAATAGCGTTCCCGCTTGATCGCTTCTGGTGCAATGTCAAAAGCAAGGAAACAAGGACCTCTGTAAAACCGGGTATAACCACGTACAAAGTAGTCCACCCCATAACTCACCAAACCTCTCAAACTTGCGTTGAATATATTTTAAACTAAAAAATGACATTGTATTCTTCTACTTTCTGTGTGTTTGCTACAATATTTTAAACTAAAAAAATGACATATGTTGCTTTTGGAGTCTTTGATACAGCTAATAACAAGTCTGCAGAATGTGGATGGCAAAGGTATTGATGCTGCTCTGGAATAAACAGAGTTGAGAGAATGTATAAATTTTACTTTACTGTGAAGAGTACACACGATATATGGTTTGTGTTAGCTGACATCTTTTTATTATTTTATCTCAATACAAGTTCTCATAATTACAGTCTATATTCTTGGTTTATGACTTGAAAGTATATTTTGCTTGAGCTGGAAATGGAGGATTATGATGAAATAAATGTTCCTATTTTATAAATATGTGCTCAGTGTTCTCATTAATTTAGCTTTCTTTTTGCTTACTGCTACTTCAAAGAGGGTGTGAGTGCCTTACAATAGGCTCTTGTGAGTTATCATGGCAGCAAAGGTAAAGTAAACACAAACGAGAAGTTGCGAGGCTTCTTAAAGAGGAAAGGGAGATGGTGTTAGCGATTCACCTGTCTTAAATTTTGAAGACATTGGTGTTGCAAGGAGTATTGCAAGGACGAGAGGAATTTGTTTTCTATGTTTTCTAGGGATGTGTGGCAAGCATCAATGACCCATATTGTAAGGGGGATGCCTCATTATATCATCAAACCAGTTTATTTGATGGAGTTAAAAGTATGTTCTCGCAGGAACATAAGAGGGCTTAATACCATATTTTGTTGGATGCACTGGGGGTAGTGTCACTGTATCACCATAAGGGACTCTTTTGACTAGACCAAATTATGAGGGGAGGTATTGATTAATAGTCAAAGTTCAATTGCAAAGCTCTAAGATTACCGAGTATTAAATATGAGTTTATGCAAGTATAATTACAAATTTGTTACCTGGGATTCCAAAGCCAATGTATTCATAGTATAAAGTCTTTTTCTTTCAATATGTGACAAATAAGGGTTCTCTTTTTTTTTGTTGAGGAAATTAAGGGGTGTCTTCAACTTTACTAAAAGCTGATATCTTTTTTAGCACTAATTTACATGGATGTTTTTTAACACCAATTATCTACTAATAGTTAAATTTGGTATAGAATTTTTAAGTGCATCACAAACAATGCGGATATAGGCATTAACGTTTGATCCTAAATTAAGAATCACATAATATCTTAACAATCAGGAAATTATTTCTTAAATTTTTTTAATGAAAAACTCAGAATTGTGAATGTTCAATTTTACACATTTAAATATTGTTTAATTAAAATCCAAAGCAAGTAGGAATAATATAACAACAGTCAAAGTTTTTTTCCCACTAGGTGTAATTGTAATTATTATTTTAAACATGAACATATTATTAGAAATTATAAAAATATTATTATAATTATTGTAATAACCTTAATAAATCTCAAATATAAAATAAAATAGAAATACTTTTTTCTATTATTATCCTTACTATTTAAAAATAACAGTATGAAGACCGTAAAATCTCATGATTTGTTTTTTTTTTTTGACAAAAGCAAGGTTAAGCCATTTCATTAATAATAAGGTGTTCAATACATATTGGAACATCAATGCATAAATGGGAACTAGCCGAAGATGTGGCTTCCCTTGCTAAGACATGGACAACTTCATTAGCTTGTCGCCTAGTAAACTCAACATGAGAGTTTTGAAAATAGCGGGAAAATTGGGATTTACAATCAAAGATAATAGCACCAAAATTTGACACATCTGCTTGCTGGTGATTGAAGCTATCTATTACTCTTTTCGAGTCTAGTTCAAAATCAGTAGCATCCAATTGAAGATCATGCACCCATTGGATAGCATGTAATAAACAAAGCGCTTCTCCTTCATCCACAACACAAATTGGGGAGAACCACATAGTGTTAGCCAACACAAAATGGCCAAACTCGTCCCGAATACACATGCCAATTCCGATCTGATTACGTCTTGACGAGAAAGAAGCATCTATGTTGCACTTGATACGCCCAACACCCGGCCTCCTCCACCCCGGATCTGCCACAGGTTGAGTAGATTGATGGGTCCTCGTATTAGCCATTTGCACATCAGACCACTCCTCCAACAAATGTGTACCCCGCATCACAACCTGGCTTGGAGGTTCATCCTTATTCTCCCAAAGTTTAAGATTTCTACTCTTTCATATACTCCAAATAACAACCGCCAGCGTGGATTGCTTCTCCATTGTTATAGATCGCAACACCTTGAAAATACAGTCCAAAAAACTACTAACCTTATCCAACCATGGCTCAATGTCGCCCCAAAGACCCTCTTCTCTCCAACAATCGATGCTGCGACTGCAAGTGAGGAACAGGTGCCAAGTATTTTTGAGCCCATTGTCACAACTATTGGAATCAAGTGGATTTAGAAACAATGACCCTTAATTGTTTTGATGATAACAAATGATTAAGAGAACAATTTATTCTCTAACATGTTTGTGAGTGTGCAGAAGTTATTTATACTCAGAGATATATAACTCAGAAGACTTAGTGAAATCTTGAATTTCACACATCTAAGTCTGGCCCTGACTCTATACTTGGAAGCTCTACTTTGATGTTAGTCAACTCTGTTGAGATAGTCAACGCTCTGGTGGCAATACTAGCTCTTGACTCGGTCAACTCTGATTGATCAGTCAACACTCTGGTGACTTAGCTCTGTGAAGCTAGCTCTGAACCTGGTCAACACTCTGGTAGCAGTCAACGCTCTGGTAGACCACAACCTTATGAGACTACTTTCTGTTTGGTCAACACCCTGGTCTTCAGTCAGCACACAACAGACTTTGGTCAATTTGCTCTATGGAAGCCCTTTTGCATTTCCACAAAACTCTGTTATGTGATAGCCCAATGAATTCTACGCTGATGAACTCAACTCTGTTTCAAGCTCACTCTGGTATACAGTAATTGAATCTGGTGAATAGTGCGACTCACGATCTGAAAGCGGTGAAGGGTATTTAAGGCTACTTCAAGTATTTAAGAGACCTCATTGATAAAGTATTTTATTGTATGAGGTGTCATTAGCCAAAGGGAATGTCAACGGATAAAATCATCAAGGAAACTTGCTCACGAAGGGTCTCAATTTTCAAAACGCTCACAAAAGACAAAGATTCTGACTTTGTGTACAGGGCTCAAAATGCTTTATACAGTCTAAAAAGCGACGTGACCTGCTAAAGCCACAAAAACAGGATCTGAGGTTTTGACCTAGGATGAAAAGAGACGTTATGCCACAACGACACTTTTCTCAACCCTAGCTTTATATACCTTACTTCATCCACTGAAGTAGGTTAACCCTGAGGAACAAAACGATTGAAACAAAGAACTAAGTGATCATACAGTGAGTGCTCACAATCTTATCAAACTTCAAATCACTACTTTTCTGAGACAGTGAGCAACTAAGAAATCTTCCAAGTCTCTGAGATCACATTGAACAAAGCACTTAACTGTTTTATCCTTTCTATTTGAAAGTTATCTTTTGTGCTAAAGCTCTTTATTGTAAATTCTCTTTGTGAGAGTTATCTTTGTATTGTTCCAAAACACTTTTTGAACATTGTATTTAGCCCAGTAGTGGCTGTATACCTTAGATGCTTGACTGTACTAAGTCGTTCTAAGAAGTTGTGAGTATAGCCAGTTTGGCAGTATTATACTCTCAAGTGTAATTAGGTTGATTATAGTGAAGAAATCCTTCAAGTGTCTGAAGGGACTAGACGTAGCTATCAGGTGATAGTGAACTAGTATAAATCACTGTGTTACTCTCTTCTCTCTTCTCTTTACTTACTTACTGCATTGTTTTATTCCAAAGCTGTTTTGAAAAGGTTTTACATAAACACTTATATTCAAGGAAAAGTTTTTAAAACCTAATTCAAACCCCCTTTCTTGTGTTTTTGCCATGGTCAATTGGTATCAGAGCTCGGCCTCTTGGTTGAGCACTTAACAGTGTGAGAGGAAAAGAACATACTTTATATTCATGGAAAGTAACGAACCTGGTGGTCACGTTAACCATCCTCCATTGTTTACTGGATCTAACTATGACTACTGGAAAGATAAAGTAAGAAACTTCTTCGAATCTCAACAATTCAAACTTTGGGATATGGTTCGAAATCAATAGACCGAACCAGTTGATTCCAAAGAAAATCTCATTCCTAGGGATTCTTAGTATGATGAGCAAAAGAAGGAATATACATTGCATCAGAAAGCAAGATACTTTCTTGTGTGTGCTATTTCTGAAAAGGAATTCGAGAAATGCGGAAGCAATAACACTACCAAAGAAATTTGGGACTCATTGGCTCTGGCCTATGAGGGAACTTCCCAAGTGCAAGAAACCAAGGCTAATATCTTAGTTAGGCAGTATGAACTCTTCAAGATGGAAGAGGGTGAAAGCATTGAAACTATGTTTGGAAGATTCCAAACACTAGTCCATGGTTTAAAGGTTCTCAAGAAAAGCTATACCACTGTTGACCATGTGAAGAAAATCTTGAGAAGTATGTCAAAGAAGTGGAGACCCAAAGTTACAGCTATTCAAGAAGCCAAGGACTTGAATACCTTGCATCTTGAAGATCTCCTAAGTTCCTTGAGAGCTCATGAAATTGAGCTAGATGAAGAAGAACCTCCTAAGAAATCTAAGTCCATTGCTTTGAAGTCTTCAAACAAAGCTTCTACCTCCAAGGCTCTCCAAGCTGAACTTGAAACTGATAAAGTTTCATCTGATGAGAGTGATGAAGACACAAACGATGAAATCTCCTTAATATCAAGAAAAATTCAACGTAAGATGAAAAGCAGAAGAAGGTTCAGAAAGAAGTTTCATAAGAAGGATTCAAGGGAAAGACAAGACTCAAAGGAGAAGAAGGACTTCAAGGACAAAAGCCAAGTTACTTGCTACGAGTGCAAAAAGCCAGGACATTTCAAGTCAGAATATCCACCACTTGAGAAACCAAGGAGAGGTAGTTTCAAAAGCAAGAAGAAGAAGGGTCTCATAGCAACATGAGATGATTCTGATTCATCATCATCTGATGATGATGAGGAACAAGCTAACATGGCTCTCATGGCTACCATAGGGTTAGACAGTGAAGAAGAAGATGAAGAGTTAGATTCTAACACATCGTCTAATATTCAATTAGCTTTTGATGAACTGTTAGATGAGTCTTCTAAACTCAATAATGAGTATAAATCTTTGAAAAATAAGTTCTTAAATCTTTCAAAAGAATTTCAAATACTCACTGAAGAGAATGAGAAGCTCAGAACTGAAAACCACCGTTTGGTGAGTAACAGTTCCAACAGTAAGGAAAAGGTTGAATGTAACTCTTCAAAATATGAAGAGGAATTCCAAAGATTTCTTGCTGAATGTGTTACGCGAAGTAAACAAACATCTATGATTTGGGGCGTAAGTCAAAATGGTAAAAAGGGTCTTGGCTACAAACCAGAGGAATCCACTATTCAAAATACACATTTGAAAACCGAAGATACCAATGATCATAGTGATTGCTTACTTTGTACTTTCTGCAATAAAAATGGACACATTAGAAGTACCTGTTATGAACTGAAAAATAAGAAGGACAAGTTTCATTCTAGAACTAACAAAAGAGGACCCACAAATATTTGGGTACCTAAGGATAAAATTGTCTATGTTGCAGATTTGCTTAGCAACAGAGTTGAGACACCAGTCTTGGTACTTGGACAGTGGGTGCTCACGTCACATGACGGGAGAAAGGCGTATGTTCCACGAACTCCAACTTAAGGAGAGTGGCAATGTTGGTTTCGGAGGAAACCAGAAAGGTAAAATCATTGGAAGTGGAAAAATTGGTGAGAAATTTCTACCTTTTATTGATAATGTCTTATTGGTTGATGGCCTGAAACATAACCTACTAAGTATAAGTCAATTATGCGATAGTGGTTATGATGTTGGCTTTAGTGATAATGCGTGTATAGTCAAAAGCAAAAAGGATGGATCCATTTTCTTTAAAGTAAAGAGAAAGCCATTTTCTTTAAAGCAAAGAGAAAGAATAACATTTATAAAATAAAACTTTCTTAGTTGGCAAATCAAAATGTAAAATGCTTTTTGTCAGTTGATGAAGAGCAATGGACTTGACACAAAAGATTGGGTCATGCCAGCTTGAGGTTAATCTCAAAGCTTAACAAGAAAGAACTTGTTAGAGGGCTACCAAATCTTAGGTATCAATCTGATGCTCTTTGTGAAGCTTGTCAAAAAGGGAAACAAACAAAATCTTCTTTTGAATCCAAAAACATTGTTTCCACCTCAAGGCCACTTGAGCTTTTGCATTTAGATTTATTTGGACTAACTAGAACAGCATCTCTGTCTGGAAAGAAATATGGTCTTGTTATTGTTGATGACTATACTAGATGGACATGGGTAAAATTCCTAGCTTACAAGGATGAGTCATTTATAGTATTTTCTGTTTTCTGCAAACAAATGCAAAATGAAAATGGTTTTTGTATTACAACTATTAGAAGTGATCATGGTGGAGAATTTGAAAATGAATCCTTTCAAAACTTCTGTAAAGAGAATGACATCTCTCACAATTTTTCATCCCCTATAACACCACAACAAAATGGTGTTGTAGAAAGGAAAAATAGATCTTTACAAGAAATGGCCAGAACCATGATTTACGAAACTAAGATTGCAAAGCACTTTTGGGCAGAAGCAGTAAATACTGCATGTTACATTCAAAATACAATCTATATTAGACCTATTATGAATAAGACTCCCTATGAATTGTGGAAAGGAAGAAAACCCAACATTTCTTATTTTCACCAATTCGAGTGTGACTGCTTTGTTCTCAATACAAAAGACAGTCTTGGAAAATTCGATTCAAAATCACATAAAGCTATCTTTTTGGGATATTCTGAACGCTCCAAAGCTTACAAAATATACAATAAAGAAACATTAATGGTTGATGAATCTATGCATGTGAGATTTGATGACAAGAAGCCTGACAATGAAACGTCAGAGCTAGATGAAGTCTTTGCAGACTTACAGATAAGCAAGGAACAGAAGTAGAAGTCACAGTCGACTCGATCCTGTCTGCAGTCTTGACTCCGGAGATAAAGAAGAGACAACAACAGACTGGAAGTTCAAACCTCATCACCCAAGGGACCAAATCATTGGTGAACCAAGTGATAGAGTTAGAACTAGATCTTCACTCGGAGAACACTCTGATCTGGCTTTACTTTCAGAGATAGAACCCAAAACAATTGATGAAACTTTAACTGATGATGGGTGGATCATTGCTATGCAAGAAGAGCTCAATCAATTTCAAAAGAATGATGTGTGGAAGCTTGTGCCTCCTCCAGAGGATAAGCAAGCCATAGGAACCAAGTGGGTTTTTAGAAACAAACTTGATGAGGATGGCAAGGTGGTAAGAAACAAGGCTAGACTTGTTGCTCAAGGTTACTCGCAAGAGGAAGCTTACGCAGAATGAGTTTGAAATGAGTATGATAGGAGAATTAAAGTTCTTCCTTGGTATTCAAATCAAGCAATGTCAAGATGGAACTTATATCCATCAGACTAAATATGTGAAAGAACTCCTAAAGAAATTCAAGCTTGAGGAAACCTATGAGCACACCAATGCATCCAACATGTGCTCTCGGCAAAGATGAATCAAGTAAAAAGGTAGACCAAAAGGTATATAGAGGTATGATTGGTTCACTCCTTTATCTTACTGCCTCAAGGCCTGATATTATGTTTAGTGTATGCTTATGTGCGAGATTCCAATCTGATACTATAGAATCTCACTTAACTGCGGTTAAGAGGATCTTTAGGTATCTCAAAGGAACCATTAACCTTGGTCTGCTTTATAAGAATTCAGAAAATTACAAGTTAGTAAGTTCTTGTGATGCTGACTTTGCTGGAGACAGAATTGAAAGAAAAAGCACTAGTGGTGGCTGTCAATTTCTTGGAGCAAATCTTGTCTTATGGTCCAGCAAAAGACAAAGCACAATTGCACTATCAACAGCAGAAGCTGAGTATATATCTGCAGCAAGCTGTAGCTCACAACTCTTATGGATGAAGTATCAACTTGAGGACTACCAGATTAATGAGAGTAAAATTCCTATATACTGTGATAATACTTCTGAAATATGTTTGACTAAAAATCATATTTTGTATTCACGAGCTAAACATATTGAAATTAAACATCACTTTATTAGAGACTATGTTCAGAAAAGGATACTTGAAATTAAATTTATTGATGCTGACCATCAATGGGCATATATCTTTACAAAACCCCTTGCTGAAAATAGATTCAACCTTATAAGAAAGAATTTAAATTTTCATCTTATAAAGGAATAAGTGTTTAATTTGAATAAGTTGACTCTGTTTGACTAGTTGACTCTGGTTGACTATGTTGATTATGTTTGAAAATATTGACTCTATTTGACTTCTTGACTCTGCTTACATATTGACTCTGTTCGTATGTTGACTTTGGTTTTTGGTTGGCTCTGTTGATTATTTTATTATTATATTATTATTTATTTATTATTTGTTATTAATTGTTCATATTCATGAATCTGTTGCATTTAACACAAAGTTGCCTATGAGAATCCTTGTGTACACGTGTCTCTCTGAGACTGGTTGATGTGTTAGTGGATAACATTTACTCTTACTGAGTCATTATTGCTTTTACTGCTTTTACTGCACAAGGACAATTTTACTGTGCCTCGTTAATTCTGAGTGTGGCGCGTTGCATTTTGTGTGAAACGACCTCTTATTAAGTTTTTTTATTTTGAAAACTGGCGTATGCTGTTTAAACTTCTCAAACACGTTTTATACCCACTCACTCATTCACTACACCCACTACCCACACTATTTCTCAGAGAAGCCCACACGTTTTCTGAACCCTAAACCCCTCTTCTCCTTCACATTCTCTACAACTCTCTGTGTTTCCATAATGGCCACACAACAGCAACAACAACAAGTTCAAGGTCCTGAGGAGGAACCTCAAGTTACTCTGCAGAATCTACAACCTCATGAGCTTAAGGTATTGGTGGAACACCAATTGAAATTTGATGATTTGGCTCATGAAGGGTATGCCTTCAGAGATGATTTTGTGGAAATGGGCATAATGGACTTCTTTCTCATGGACAACTACCCAGTTTATGAGAACCTAGTTAAGGAGTTCTGGACGTATGCGTGGAGCAAGGACAGAACTATCCTCAGTTATGTTCAAGGAAGGCGCATTTTGGTAACCCAGGACTTGATTGCTGATATCATCAAATGCCCTAATGAAGGTGCCATTGCTGATGAAGGTTGGAAAAAGGATGTTGGTGGCTGGAGTGTCATCAATGACACGGTCTTTGAGAAGCCTGGTGGAACCAAGGCCGTGGACATGAAGAATCGTTTCAGAGTGCTCTTCAGGATTATTATGCACTGCTTAGTTCCAAAGGCTGGGTCTGTGGATACTGTGTGCAGTATTCACAAATTCATAATGTACAATTATGAACTCAAGTCCAAGATTAATCTTTCATACCTTGTCTTTGACCACCTACGCCGAGACATGATGTACTCCAGAAAAGGGAAGAATGCAAATATTCCCTATGGAAGGTTGCTTTCAGCAATTATGGAGAATCAAGGCTTGGTTAGACATCTTCAAAGTCTTAACACTGAAGAAGATGGACTGGCTCTGAAGAGAATGGTGATACCTACATTCTCCACTAATAATTTAAAGAGAATGAGACTTCTCTCTAAATAGGTGGTTGCTGCAATGCAACGGGAAGGAGAAGGTGCTAGAAAGAAGATTGTGAGGAAAGGCAAGAATAAAGTGGTTGATTCTGAAACCTCTATGCCTACCCGAAGAGTAACCTGAAGCACAATCATTCGCATTGCCTCGGAACCCTCTTAATTCACTCACCCAGTGAGACCTGAGTTCATGCCCTCAATGTTGACTAAAGAGCATGGAGAGAAGAAAATGGAGATTGATCAAATGCTGAGGGAAAGATTAGAGGAAACTCGTCTGTAATATGAAGCTGGCTTAGCTTCAGGCCTTATACAGTGTGACATGTTTGCTCCTCCAGTTCGTGCCCCCACCTCTGATCCTTCAGTGGCTATTCCTGCTGCTCCTTCCTCTATTGCCTCTGGTGTTGCCCCAAGGACTACTCCTACTGCAACAACTACAGCATCAAGAACTCACTCAGCTGCACCTGCTCAGAAACAACCTCTGAAGAGGATTCACAAAATTGGTGATGCCCCTGCACCAAAGAGACCCAAGGTACTTGACCAAGTTTGTGATTTATATGCTGCTATATATCAAACTGGGTCTGTTCCTACTGGTTCCAATGTCATAGAACATGTTCTGTCTCAACCCATTCATCCTACCCAAGCACCTCCACTCACACCAAAATTGCCCAAACTTAATCCACAACCTTTGCCCAAACCTATCCCTAAACCTAAGCCTTCACAACCTAAGCCTACACCAAAACCCTCACCTCAAAAGAAACCTCCACCTCCATCACTCTCTGATCCCTCTGACTCTTCTTCAACTGATAGTGAAGAAAGTCATGAACCTTTGAGACCTAGACAGAGACCACAACCGCAAGTTCAATTTCAATACATTGAACCCCTTGCAATTGTAGACCCAGATAACTCTGTATCTCAAACACAACCCACAAAAACTCCTTCACCACCCAAACCTGCATCTCCACCTAAACCACCATCGCCTCCCTCCACTCAACCTGACCTCAACCTGCCCCTTCAACCTGAACCAGAAACAGAACCTGAACCCTCTATTCAGGAACCTTTGTTTTCTGAACCTGGCTCTCTTATGGTCATTGAAGCATAACCCATCAAAATGTTGAAACCTGTACATGACCCCTCCTTCCAAATTCCAATTTTGGTACCCTTCTCGCCTCATTTCATATCTCCACCGCATTCACCACACTTGGCAGAATCTGAATCAGTAGCAGAACTCTTTGAGGAAGACACAATTGATATTTCTGTTGCAATTGCTTCTGAAGCAATCCAGAATCTCTCCTCTGAATCTGATGATGATGATGTAACCATCATAGATCCTCCAACTGGTCCTCTTGTTCCTTTTGGGTCTGAACCACATGAATCAAGAACTGTGCCTGCACGTTTTTCACATCTGGTTGCCAGTTTTGAGGTTCTGAAAGCTGAGAGATATTGTGAACATAGGTTCTGGAGTTTTTATGGAGATGAGAGAATTGATACAGTTCTTTCTGATCTTGCTAGAGAGAATAGATATGAGAATTGGATAATTGTGTACAATTGGTTTGAAAGGCACAAACAAGATCAGCTTGAGAGGAATAGGAGATGGCTTGCTGCTTCTAAGTGGAAAGTCCCTCCAAAGCAGAAAGTCATTGTTGTTTGGAAACCTGAGCCTGCCCCCATACTTCTACTACCTCTTCCTCCTCCTCGTGAACCTACCCCTCCAAGAGAACCTGTTACACCTTCTCCTACAGCTACTACTATGGTTTCTCAACCATCATCTTCTGGCTCTGCCTCTGCTTCTGTGAGCCACTCTGTTGTAATTCCTTAGGAAGTCTATGATAGGCTTATTGCAGACAGCACCTGATTCTCAAGGTTTATGGAAGCCACTGAAAGACATCTTGAAGAGTCTGACAGAAAGCATGATATGTTGGCTGATCTTCTGCAACAGATTTTGGCCAAGTTAGACAAACCTTAGAAACCCTTAGGCTTTTACCCTTTGTTATTTAGCCCTTTATTTTCGTTTTGTTCTTCAAATACAATCTTTTTGTTCTTTGATTTTTTTTTAAATGCAATCAATATAGTTTTGGCTCTAACAGTTTCAACTTTATCTTTCTAATAATGTTTTGACTATAATGTTCTTTATTTCTGTCTTAGCCTTTTTGTCTGATGACAAAAGGGGGAGAAGAATATAGAGATATAGAGTAATTGATGAACCTAATGTATCAACCAAGTGCCATCATGCATTGCACTTAGTAATTCATTTGCTCTGATACAGAATTGTATGTTCTGTAAATAGTATCAATTTATTTGGAAATTCTGATTTTATATCATCTGCTCTGATACTATGCTGAATATGCTCTGACATAATATATTCATTTGATGCATATTGACATTTAGAAATATTTATATGTGCTTAATTCAGGGGGAGCCTCTGAAATTATATGAAATAAATATTTTTCTAAAGAAAAATTGTTCATCAATATATGTATTTGTCATCATCAAAAAGGGGGAGATTGTTGGAATCAAATGGATTCAGAAACAATGACCCTTAATTGTTTTGATGATAACAAATGATTAAGAGAACAATTTATTCTCTAACATGTTTGTGAGTGTGCAGAAGTTATTTATACTCAGAGATATATAACTCAGAAGACTTAGTGAAATCTTGAATTTCACACGTCTAAGTTTGGCCCTGACTCTGTACTTGGAAGCTCTACTTTGACGTTGGTCAACTCTGTTGAGATAGTCAACGGTCTGGTGGCAATACTAGCTCTTGACTCGGTCAACTCTGATTGATCAGTTAACACTCTGGTGACTTAGCTCTGTGAAGCTAGCTCTGAACCTGGTCAACACTCTGGTAGCAGTCAACGCTCTGGTGGACCACAACCTTATGAGACTACTTTTTGTTTGGTCAACACTCTGGTCTTCAGTCAACACACAACAGACTTTGGTCAATTTGCTCTATGGAAGCCCTATTGCATTTCCACAAGACTCTGTTATGTGATGGCCCATTGAATTCTACGCTGATGAACTCAACTCTGTTTCAAGCTCGCTCACGGTATCTGATGGTGAATCTGGTGAATAGTGCAGCTCTGATACGAAACAGACTGAAGGGTATTTAAGGCTACTTCAAGTAATTAAGAGACCTCATTGATGAAGTATTTTATTGTATGAGGTATCATTAGCCAAAGGGAATGTCAACGGATAAAATCATCAAGGAAATTTGCTCACGAAGGGTCTCAATTTTCAAAACGCTCACAAGAGACAAAGATTCTGACTTTGTGTACAGTCTGGAAAGCGACGTGACCTAAAGCCACAAAAACAGGATCTGAGGTTTTGACCTAGGATGAAAATAGACGTTATGCCACAACGACACTTTTCTCTACCCTAGATTTATATACCTTACTTCATCCACTGAATTAGGTTAACGCTGAGGAACAAAACGATTGAAACAAAGAACTAAGTGATCATACAGTGAGTGCTCACAATCTTATCAAACTTTAAATCACTACTTTTCTGAGACAGTGAGCAACTAAGAAATCTTCCAAGTCTCTGAGATCACATTGAATAAAACACTTAACTGTTTTATCCTTTCTATTTGAAAGTGATCTTTTGTGCTAAAGCTCTTTATTGTAAATTCTCTCTATGAGAGTTATCTTTGTATTGTTCCAAAACACTTTTTGAACATTGTATTTAGCCCAGTAGTGGTTGTATACCTTAGAGGCTTGACTGTACTAAGTCGTTCCAAGAAGTTGTGAGTATAGCCAGTTTGGCAGTAATATACTCTGAAGTGTAATCAGGTTGATTATAGTGAAGAAATCCTTCAAGTGTCTGAAGGGACTAGACGTAGCTATCAGGTGATAGTGAACTAGTATAAATTACTGTGTTACTCTCTTCTCTCTTCTCTTTACTTACTTACTGCATTGTTTTATTCCAAAGCTGTTTTGAAAAGGTTTTACGTAAACACTTATATTCAAGGAAAAGTTTTTAAAACCTAATTCAAACCCCCCTTTCTTGTGTTTTTGCCACGTTCAACAGCTAATACACGAGTCGGGGCAGTCAACACCTCGCCGCTGCAACCTAGTTCTAGTCGGCAAGCAGTCACGACAGCAGCGCCAAAGCAGATTCTTCACTCTCGGAGGTGCTCGTACTTTCCACAGAATATTCCAATCACCATCTACCCGCAAATAATCCGTATTCAAGACATCATTCAGGATCATATGATAGCAAGATCTGACCGAGTAATTCCTGGTTTTCTCAGCCTTCTAAACCCTACGATCTTGTGTCATGGAATGAAAGAGAGGGACCTCCAAAACACGTTGGGCCAAAGCAGGGCCCAAAGCAGCTTGTAAAGCTTGCTCCTTCCAAGTCTTATCTCCGGCCCAAATAAAATCTGAGACTCTGTAATTTAGCTCCACTTGAGAGATTTGCGGTGGGAGTGCAATTGTCGTACCATTTTGAAGCCAATTTTCTTGCCAAAATGGAATTTGTTCTCCAGTACCAATATTCCACCTACAACCTTGCTTTAATAGAAATTTGGCACTTAATATACTGCGCCACACATAGCTTGGATTATGCCCCAACTTTGCTCCCGGGAAATCACTTTTTGGGAAGTAGCGTGCCTTGTACAAGCGAGTGACTAGGCACTCCGGGTTTGTTAACAAACGCCAACCTTGTTTGCCTAACATGGCTAAGTTGAAAGCATGAATACTTATGAAACCCATGCCACCAACATGCTTGCTTATTGACAATTTATCCCAGGATAGCCAACGTATGCCTCTATGACCTCCTCCTCCACTTCCCCACCAGAACGAGTTAAGCATTTTTTCTATTTCCTCTCCAAGAGTAGAGGGGATTAGAAAAACACTCATTACGTAAGAGGGAATGGCTTGCAGGACAGATTTAATGAGCACTTCATGCCCTGCTCGAGAGAGACACTTACCACTCCAAGAATTGATTTTCTTCCAAATCCTGTCCCGCAAGAACCTGAAAACGGACTTCTTACTTCTCCCAATCATGGATGGTAGGCCCAGCTATTTACTAGTAACCAGACAAATTTGGACACCTAGGGTGGTAGCCAGCAGATTACAATCACCATCAGAGACATTTCTGCTGCAGAAGATTTCAGACTTCTTGAGATTAATAGCTTGTCCTGAAGCTGCCTCATAAGTGGCTAATATGTTCTTCATCGCTTGAGCTTCAATATCTTTGGCTCTGAAAAAGAAAAAACAATCATCGGCAAACAAAAGGTGAGATATAATCGGTGCATTTCTGCAAATCTTAGTGCCATGGATCTCCCCTCGCCGCTTCGCCTGATGCAAATCATGATCTGTTGTATTTTCATATTCTATGTCATTCAATTATAATATTTTATATTAAAAAAATGTGGTATATGACAAAATAACACAATGTGAAAAATGGTTTTTACAATTTCTATAAAACTATCATAACAACAAAAAAAATTAATTTTTTTCATTATAGTTTATTATTATTATCATTAGTATAAATATTCTATATATATTTTTTTACAATTTTTTTTATTTTGTATAAATATTCTGTAATTTTTTTACTGCAAAATTTCAAATGTTGAAATATATAATTTTTATGTATTTATTGTATATCATACGAGGCATGAGGTCATCACTACTTCATGTAATGACTTAGTATAGACAAACTTCTGTATATATAACGAAGAATTTGGGTCTGTGTTTTGAGTCCTGATATTATATACACTTAATATTGGTCTAAGGATCACTATATTCAAATATTTGTTAGGACAAAAAATATAACTATTAATATTCAATTTTAGTTATTGCATATAGATGCTTTAGAAACATTTGTAGCAACCAACACAGCTGTGCGGCAACAGTATAGTGCTGCTATTTAGTGGTTTCCTCATATGTTGGCATTTATAGTTACATTAGGTTGCTATTTACATCCACTTTGAAATTATGATTTTAACTATTTGGGTTTACTAAATTGTGTTAAAACTATTGGTAGCGATGAACAACTATTAGTAGCAATCAATGACACGCCCTGTGCAGATGCACGAGTATGGTACTAGTTGTGATCCAAAAGTTTAACCATTATATGTCCAATTGTTCATACA
The DNA here is from genome assembly GCA_037113605.1 of Calophaca sinica. Classification (NCBI taxonomy): domain Eukaryota; kingdom Viridiplantae; phylum Streptophyta; class Magnoliopsida; order Fabales; family Fabaceae; genus Calophaca; species Calophaca sinica. The sequence goes on from CM073731.1 coordinate 116,862,373, forward strand.
TAGGCTTTGTCTAGGATGCATCATAGGTGGTGTATCACACACAATTTTTGCAAACCTTTATTTACCGTTGGATTTAGAAGTCCCACGAGATGATATGGTGGACCATTCACACCAAATTTGTTCTCTTCTCACACTCAGTTATTTGCTCTCTCTTACTTTCCCTATCTTCTTTGTTTTTCTTTGCACATCCTCTGCTCTCCATTTCTAACACAACAATTGCAAGACCATACTCCTTCTCCCAAAGGTGTTTCCCCTATGACCTATGTGGTTTGCGACTATGTTAAATAGAGAGAGAGTAGTGAGCCCCATCAGTTTTGGATGTGACTCCCCTTCTCTGCTGCTCAAGAAGCCAATTTTTCCCTCAGATATCACCGGCCTTCGACCATCACTCCCTCTCCCTCGCCGCTCACCAAGCACTTGTGAACGCACAAGGCCATTAGAACCATGGTTATTAAAACCGGACCGGACCGGCTGGCAGAGAACCGGCCGGTCCGGGGTGGAATCTTTTTTTTAAATTTTTTTTAATTGTCTTTATTAGAAAAAACGATTTTGGTCTCAACAAGGTTTGAACCCCTGTCTTCAAGGCCACAACAAGCCATCTTACCACTAGGTTACATGTTATTTTGTGTATAAATTGAAATGTTATGTATAGGGATGGCAATTTCCACCTGTGTGTGGGGATCCCCGCGGGGACTACCCCATTTGGGGCCCCGCGGGCGGGGAATTTTTCCCCGTGGGGATGGGGACGGGGGAGAAAATCCTCCCGCAGCCGATTCGGGAATGGGGACGGGGATCACACCCCGCCTGTGGGTCCTCAACATATTACATAATTATCCCTAAAAAATACATATATATGTATTATAATGATTGGTTTTTTGGTCTTTTTATGTCTTTTTTTAATTTTTAAAAACTATAATGTTTAGTAAAATAAAACAAAAGAAAGGTCATCACTCATCAGATTCACAAATCATGATCATAATGACTTCACATGTTGGACTAGACATGGAAAATTGATTTTGATATTGTAATTTTGAAACTTTTTCATCCTTTTTTTTCAATTTTATTGAATTTCAGTGTTTTTTTTTTAAAATTTTCGGGGTCCCCGTGGGGACCTGCGGGGATCCGTAGGGACGGGAATGGGGAGAAAACTCCTACATGGGATCGGGACTGAGACGAGGGAAAATGCAAAGGCGGGGAGCGGGAGCACTCCTGCATCGCCCGCCTGCTGCCATCCCTAGTTATGTATATATATTATATATTTGGTATATATATATATATTTTTAAAAAATAATATTTTATTAGTTTCGGTTTGACCCCGTCCGACTCCAAAACCCTGAACCCTTGCCTACTCCGGTTCAATACCCGGTCCGGTTTTAATTACCTTGATTAGAACAATAAAAAACGGAGACGTTCGACTCAGATCTTGGGATCCGGGGGAATGCTGTCTACAAGCGGCAAAGGCGAGGTGTTAGAGCAACATCGTGCTGGAAAAAAGGTGGTGGTTAAGTCTAGATACAGATTAGGACTCGGTGGTGCCTCCTCTGGTTGTGTTATTTGTTAATCAAAAGACCAGATCTGAGAAGTAATCGTGTGGTTTTTGTGGAGGGGAAAGGTTGGGCGGTGAGGGTGTTGTCGTTCTTGTGAGGTGTGCTTGAGCCTTTTGCCGCCGATCGTCCATCCGCTGTTGCGGTGGGAAGTTGAGAGAGAGAAAGATTGGGATCCAATGTAGAGAGTCTACGATCAAATCTGATGGGATTGTAAGATCGAACGATGGAAAAGCTTTTGAAAAATTGGTGTGTGATACGCCACCTAAACCACACGTGCACGCTAGAAATCACCCTATATTTACAATCAATAAACACACACTTCAAAATAAATTTAACTTTAAATGTGTAAATTAGTATAATAATTTATTCAGAGTAGACCCCCAATTTAGTCTCTGAACTTACATTCATTCTCTATCTAGGTCCCCAAAGTATATGAATATAATAAATAGTCCCTAAAGTTTTGTGAAATTCGTCCAATTAATCCCTAAAGTTTTATAAGTAATCCCTTACGAAAACTAATTGGACGGATTTTACAAAACTTTATGAATTATTTATTATTTTCATATACACCAAGTAAAAAAGATAGTGTATATTCAAGGAGTAAATTGAGGGTTTAATTAATTCATTAACCATCTAAGAAAGCTTTTTCTATTTTATATGTATGTATGTACGAACCGACCATTATCCCAATGGAGATCACGATGATCCAGATTCTTGGATAGAGTTGTAGAGAGTTATTATATTTGAGATATCAAAGAGAATTCTTATAGAAAACACATTAACTCATCAATTTTTTAAAATTATAGAGATAGAGATTAGGTTGCAAATCTTTGAAAAATAAGAATCTAATTAAAAGCTATCTCTTGATATTCTAAAAAATTATTATAGAAAACAAAGAATGGTAATTGATTATAAAACCCATTAATTATATTACTAAAAAATTGTAAACAGGCACCATACATCTCCTTTCATAAGAGAATACAAAGGGTCTATTTAAAATGTGATAAGCAAGACAAATAAAAGTGAGACACACACCAAAACCAAACACTGTACTGTAATATTATTGGGTTTCGAAGTTGTACACCACAAACCAAAAACATTGCTGCAACCAACTTGTGATCAATCCGAAACCCACGTTCACTTTCAACGTCAGTGTATGTGTGCCACTTGACTTCACTCCGATCCGATCAACTTTCTCCTTCTCTTTTTATTATCTCTAACAAACATTTTTCCTCTGTTACTCAGCTCAATTTCTCTCTCCCTTCGTTTTTCTTCTTCCCGCCGGCTCTTCAAGTGAAGTCTCAATCCTCAAAACTCTATATCTCAGGTTTGCTTCTTCTTCCTTTTGTGATTATTTTGTTGTTTTTTCTGGAATATTTTGGTGATTTGCAATTGGATTTTCTACAAGAAGGGTTTTGTATTTTTTTGTTTTTTTTTTTAAATTGGTGGTTCACAACTGATGTAGTCATAAAAAGATAATTTTTTTTTTCTGGGATTGGATTTTGGCCATTCAGAAGCAGAAAATTGATCACTCTGCGTGTGTGTGTGTGTTTTCAGTTTTCACCGTGGGAAACATTTAACAGAAAATTTGAGTGAGGTTCTTCAGAAAAGTTTCTTCTTTTCTCTAGGTCAAAACTCACAAGTTTGATTTTTTTTTTTTTTAATTTCTCTTAATTTTGAATAATATTGGATTATTAATTAGCTCATATACCAGTTGTTTCAACTGAAAATATTTTAATATAAGAGGAATATGAAAGTGAATAAAGAATCATTGATTTTGGGGTTCACCATTCAAGGATCCCTGGCTTTCATATATTTATTTTGGATTTTTTTAATTCCGAATCTTTGAAGATCTTTATCACACGACCTTATTTACTTTATTACACGGAGGTCATTCATTTTATCCCAGTTCTGTGGTTTTTTATTCTTTTGTAAAATATTTTTATTTTATTTGCGTTGAATAAAAGCAAGGTTCGTTTTTTATTTTTTATTTTTTCCTTGCTTTTTGATATTGGATAAGACAATATTTGTGGGAGTGGTAGGTTGAGACATTTGGAATATTCCTCTTTCTTGCTTGAGTTTTAAGAATTACTTGCTTTCTATCACAATCTCCATCTCCTTTTTTCTCCCTTCTTTCTTTTCACTGTAGCTGAGTGAATTATTCTATGCCTTATTTATGACAAGAACCAACTGATTACTAGTTTAAAACTCCTGTTACTTTCCTTCACACGCACACAAGAACACCTTAATTAAACCTCCTTGGTCATTTTTTACTATTGGAGAAAAAGAAAACAAATATTAATTTGAACATTTCATGCCTTTCTTAATAAGTCAATCAGTGAGAATATCTTCACCTAAGTAATGTTTATTTGCTAGGGAATTTCCAAGTTATTTAGTTGGACACTATGATAGGAACTTAAAGGTTTTTAACAGAAGTTGTGTTTGGTCAGTGTGGTAATCTTACAGTCAGTTATGCCTCCATATGGTGTGTTGCCTTTGCTTTGTTAAAGAGAATTTGTCTGCCAATAAAATAAGATTTTGAAGCATAGATGTGTCACAGAACAGCTATACTATTGCTGGAATGCTTCTGTGAATATTATTGAAGACCATAAACAAATTGCTGGTTTATGGATATGCTTCTTTTCTCTACAAATTTAAAGCAGAACTCTTACTATTTAAGGGTTTAATTTTCATCCATTGTCAGTGTAAAGAGTTTTGCGCTCATTTAAGCATTTACTGCAACTGAAAATCTTTGCTTAGTATAACAATGTCGCACTATTTTTGGTTATCGATTATTATAATATGAAAAGGTCTGTACTGCCAGTCGATTTGATTTACACTCATCATAAGATACATTTATATTTGAAATTTGTATCTGAGACTAATGATCACAAATCCTTTTTATTTATTTCTTTCAGGTATTATATCTCTCTATCTAAGTTTACCCAGAAGCTTATTATTGGCAATGAGCAATCACAAGCTAGGTGTGGAGGTTGTGGGTGCTCATGACCTTATGCCCAAAGATGGGCAGGGCTCATCTAGTGCTTTTGTGGAACTTCATTTTGATGGTCAGAAGTTTCGGACAACTACTAAAGAAAAAGATCTGAATCCTGTCTGGAATGAGAAATTTTACTTCATCGTTAATGATCCAAGCAAATTACCGAGCCTCACGCTTGATGCCTTTGTCTACCACTATAATAACAAATCTAAAGTCTTTCTTGGTAAGGTCCGTCTCACGGAAACCTCATTTGTCCCATTTTCTGATGCTGTTGTTTTGCACTACCCTCTGGAAAAGAAATTCACTTTTTCCCGCATAAAAGGAGAGCTTGGTTTGAAGGTATTTGTTACTGATGACCCTTCTATAAGATCCTCCGATCATCTTCCTGCTATGGAGGAACCCTCTATGGATACAGATCAGCACTCAACCAAAGATCAATCACCAGTATCATTCACAGATTCAATCCTGAGCATCTTTTCTCGTAAGAAAAATGTGTCAAGGCACACGTTTCATAACATTCCTGATTCAAATCAAGAACATCAATCTTCTCTTTCAGCAGCTGGAAAGATGACCGTGGACCATGGGATGCGTGAGATGAAATCTGGACTTCCTCCAAAAGTCTTACATGCCTATGCAGGTTCTTTGGCTCCAATTGATTATGCACTCAAAGAGACAAGCCCTTTTCTTGGAGGGGGACAAGTAGTTGGTGGGCGAGTTCTACATGGGAACAGGCTATCCAGCACCTATGACCTTGTTGAACCAATGCGTTACCTTTTTGTGCGAGTTGTAAGAGCTCGTGATCTTCCATCAAAGGGTGTGACTGGGAGCCTTAATCCGTATGTGGAGGTAAGGGTTGGAAATTTCAAAGGAATTACGAAGCACTTTGAGAAAAATCAGGAACCTGAATGGAATCAGGTGTTTGCCTTTGGAAGGGACAATCTACAGTCAACTAAGCTTGAAGTTGTTGTCAAAGACAAAGGTACAATACAAGATGAAACGGTTGGTACTGCAAGGTTTGATCTCCATGATGTTCCTACACGGGTTCCACCAGATAGTCCATTGGCTCCGGAATGGTATTGGATTGAGAAGAGTGGGAACAAGAAAAAAGGGGAGTTGATGCTTGCTGTATGGTTTGGCACACAAGCTGATGAAGCTTTTCCTGATGCTTGGCATTCTGATACGCTCTTTCTTGGGGAAATCTCTTCATCTTCTTATGCTCAGATTCGATCAAAAGTTTACCATTCACCAAGATTATGGTATGTACGGGTTGGAGTGATTGAGGCGCAGGACTTAATTCTGTCAGAGAAATCCCAAATCGCAGACGCCTATGTTAAGGTACAGATTGGTAACCAGATCTTGAAGACAAAACCAGTTCAATCAAGGACTACGAACCTGCGTTGGGATCAGGAGCTGATGTTTGTTGCTGCTGAACCGTTTGAAGAACCTTTGATCCTTTCAGTTGAAAATCGTATTGGTCCCAACAAGGATGAGACAATTGGGGTGGCTGTTATTCCTTTGACCAAAGTTGACAAGCGTGCTGATGATAGAATTATCCGTGCTAGGTGGTATGACCTTGAAGAATCCATGTCATCTGCGATGGATGGGGAACAACGGAAAATAAAGGAGAATGATATGTTTTCTAGTAGACTTCACCTCAGTATCTGTCTTGATGGTGGGTACCATGTTTTTGATGAGACGACTCATCATAGTAGTGATCTTAGACCCACATCGAGACAGCTCTGGAAGAAGCCAATTGGCATCTTAGAACTCGGCATTCTAAGTGTTGATGGAATTCATCCAACGAAAACCAGGGAGGGAAAGGGGACATCAGATACATACTGTGTGGCAAAATATGGGCGAAAATGGATTCGCACTCGAACCATTAGTGATAGTCTAAACCCAAAATACAATGAGCAATATACATGGGAAGTTTTTGATACAGCTACAGTTCTCACTGTGGGGGTGTTTGATAATGGTCAGCTTAATGGTTCAGATGGTAACAAAGATTTACAAATTGGTAAAGTTCGGATCCGAATCTCAACACTGGAAACCGGCCGTGTTTACACACACTCCTATCCGTTACTAGTGCTTCATCCTTCAGGTGTCAAAAAGATGGGTGAACTGCACATGGCCATTAGATTTTCCTGTTACTCAATGGTTGATTTGATGCATATGTATTTTAAGCCCCACTTGCCAAAAATGCACTACAAAAGGCCACTTGACATAATGGAACAGGAAAAGCTGCGACACCAGGCTGTCAATGTTGTTGCTGCTCGCCTTAGTAGGGCGGAACCCCCACTTAGAAAGGAGGTAATTGAGTGCATGTCTGACACAAATTCTCATCTTTGGAGCATGAGACGCAGCAAGGCAAACTTCTACCGTCTGATGACAGTTTTTTCAGGATTTCTTTCAGTAGGGCGATGGCTAGGGGAAGTTTCCACATGGAAGCATCCTATCACAACAGTGCTGGTTCACATTCTTTTTCTGATGCTTGTGTGTTTCCCTGAACTTATTCTCCCAACCATGTTTCTATACGTGTTTGTTATCGGGATGTGGAATTGGAGGTTCCGCCCAAGATACCCTCCTCACATGAACACCAGACTTTCTTATACAGATGGAGTGAGCCCAGATGAGCTTGATGAGGAATTTGACACATTTCCTACCACAAAGAACCCTGATATAGTGCGTTGGAGGTATGACCGGTTAAGAACTGTGGCTGGAAGGGTTCAGAGTGTTGTTGGAGATTTAGCTACTCAAGGAGAGAGGATCCAAGCACTTGTCAGCTGGCGCGATCCACGTGCCAGCACCATGTTCATGGCATTTTGCTTTGTGGCTGCTATTGTGTTGTATATGACACCCTTGCAGCTTCCTATTCTTCTAGCTGGATTTTACTTAATGAGGCACCCAATGTTCCGGAGTAAGATACCATCCGCACCGATTAATTTCTACCGCAGATTGCCTGCGCTAACAGATAGCATGCTGTAAATGGACTGTGTTATGATCATGCTGTAAATGGACTGTGTTATGTTCTACAAATTTATCTGCTGCCAATGTTTGAATCTGGCATTAGTTTTTGGCAGAGCATGAAATCCTTGTAGCTATCTTATGATCATGATGTCTTTGTTTATTTAGTGTTGTCCTTTGGTGCAGATGTATACATGCTGTGGAAAACAGCAGTGTAGTTTTGTGCTGGAACCATGCGCAATGAAACTAGTTTTATGATGATTGGAGGCAAAAAAATTCAGCTAAATTTAGTGTTCCAATTCCTTCTTTACTTTTATAATTAATAATTAATATATAGCTCTTTGAAATTAAAAATAAAATTTTTATCCTTTGTTCCCATTATCTATAAAACCCTTATATTTCCAAATATTCCCTGGGCCTACAAAATGCAATTTGAAGTTGCGTTTTTTCATTGGTTTGCTTCCGGCACCCTCTTTTTGTCTAACAGCACCCCAAATGGTTCGGAAACTAGTTTTTGGAACACTTAAGGTGCTGTTGGACAAAAAATGGGGTGCTGGAAGCAAGACCGTTTTCCATTGCTATATCCCAAGTGTCACGCAGTCTCAAGTATCATAATGTGTGCATGTGGCTTCAAAGGTGGACCACTATGATACAATAGAACTAGCCACCAACATGCACTTACCAATTGGTCCCATAAACATTTTCCCAACAGTTATTTCAGTAAATTGATGTCAAAGAAGCTCTAGTTCTCAAACAATAGCAATTATCTCTTCTTATTTAAATAGGCATGTCACTACTGGTTATGAAAGGCCACAAAATCAATAGAAATGTGAAACATAACCATAGAGTATTTTATACTTCCACCATAAGTCATGTTCACGAAAGTGGTTTCATTCAATGTAATTTTATTAGTGATGATATAATCTACAATTCCCTTCATTTCTGTCATATATATAGCGCCCGTTTGGATTGACTTATTTTTTACTTATTTGAGCTTATCTACTTATATAAGCCCTTATAAGGGTGTTTGAGTGAACTTATCATAAGAGCTTATGACTGTTCCATAAGCCGATTTGAGCTTATTTCCATAAGCTTCTCTGAACAGCTTTTCTATCGGCTTATCTTAAGCTTCTCGGCAGAAATGCAAAGTAATACAAAGAACCGGGTTTGAATCTGATTTGGCTCACTTTTGTTTTTTTTCTAACATTTTTTCAAGCGTTGGTCAAATTCTTTGTTAATGCTCAATCACATGTCAGCACTTGCAGCGTTAGTCAAATTCTTTGTTACGCGACATTATTTTAGTAATATTTTAGAGATAGAGAGGCCAAAAATAAAAAATCTTGAACGGTTCTTCCTTAATTTTAATACGCATGTTATCACCAAAAAAATAATAATTAATACACATTTTGTTAGTTTGGTTCGTGACTGGACATTAGTTTTGTTCCTTTTTTTTGTTACAAAAAAAATATCAATTTCTTTATTCTTAATTATAATTTGATGATGTTTCAAAAAAATAATTATAATTTGATGATATATAATATTTTTAATATTAGTTTTGTGATATTTTATGTTATTTTATTGCGTCAAAAGAATGTTATTTTATAAATTCTTAGTTTATTTTTAGTTATGGTTTTATAATTAACTTTTTAAATTTTAAAATTTATAACTTCTTGTAAGTGCTTATGTAATGATATACCCAAACACTTCAATTTTGTATAAGCGGTTTTCAATATACATACCCAAACGTAAATAGCTTATTGAATATAAGCTCTTACAGTATAAGCTCTTATGGCATAAATGCTTAAATAAGTTGTTTATCCAAACAGAGCCATTAGAGCTAGTAAATTCTACTATGAAGTTGAGCGGATCATGATAAATGGCCAATCCATGATAAATGTTGTCATATACTCCCTCCGTCCAAAATGTTAGAGTTTTTTAGCCAATTCATTTGTCCCATTTTATAAGACATCTTTGTTGCATTAATTAATTTTTTTACCATATTATCCTTATTTAATTTACATATTTTTTGTCAAAAAATAATATATGTGGTGATTTACAAGATTAAGTGAGCTTGGGAACTGTTAAAAAAAAAGCGAGCTTGGGAAGATAAAAGTGAGTTTGGGAATATGAATAATCATTACGAGTTTTCAATTAATTCAAGGGTAGTTTGGGAAAAAACATACAAATCATAGGCAAAATTAATGCTTTTAACTAATTTATTGGTAGGAGAGAATTGACTAAAAAACTCCTATATTTTGGGATGGAAAGAGCATTAGAATTAGTAAACTCCTTTAACCATTTTCCCCTTCTCAGCCGCCTCCGCCCCTTCTCCCTCTCTAAAAGATAAAACACTATAGATACAATATATAATAAAGTGTAGAAATCATTCAAGCATTCTACAACATTCATAAAATTTCAAGTCCATATCAATGTATTGAACTTGAGTGTTTATTCTAATAAAACATTAAAAATTAAAAATGAATCAAAGAAAATACCAGAACTTGAGTGTCCATATTTATTTTTCATTTTTCTTTGTTTTTCTCTCTTTTAATTCTAAAATCTTCTAATAAGGAATTGATTGTGCTTATGCTTTAGCTAATACTTCCGCTCATTCTAATGGAGCGAGTTAAGTATATTGACTTCATTTAACCATCCCTTTGAACTAATGAGGTGAAGGGCATCATCTTTATAACCGGGAAGATTTCAAATATTTCCATTAGGAAGAATAAATGTTTTACACTTTTCAACTCATAAGCCAATTCTATCATTAATATAAAGGCTGAAAGAATAATTTACTAGTTCCATGAAGAATCAGGAGAGTTTTTTTTCTCTTTCAATTTAAGGGAGGCCTTAAGGGACCAAAAATAAGGAAAGTTAGTTCCTTATAAAAGATCATCTTTGGGTGTATATTATACTTGAAGAAGAGACATTAAGTGTATGGAAATTCTTCATAAATAAAAAAGGCATGAATAGAATGATGAGAAGAAGCGAAATATTGCTTACATATATGATTGAGTCATTCACATCTCATATGCTTTTAATCTGAGTTGCCTTTTGTTCTTCACCTGAATATTCAAGAATGTCTCTTGTAATATATATATTTTTTTTGGTTACAATGTCTCTTGTAATATGGAGAAGATAGTAAATTGATTATTTTTTTTGTTAAGCCCACTTATCTTGGTATTTATGATATAATCTTCTTTTAAAGGTTTCTTCTAAATTTAATATAAAACTAATAGAATTCAAAAAAAAAAAAGATGCATCACTTTAAAATAGACAAACATTTTATAGTATACAAAATATTGAAATTGATTCATTTATTATTTATTATTATTTATATACTCTAGTTTATTATACATTTTTATATTATTCACAAAAAATATCAGTCATACGAATATCCTAAACGGTCCTGATGTTTGAACATCAAAATCCGACAACAATATCCAAAGTTAATGCAGTTAAAAAATGTGATTAATGAAGTGTTGGGTTTAATCTTTAACTGAATTTAATTAAGCACCATTTTGAACATCATCAACCACGAATTTCAAGTGTTTGTATATAACCTACTACATCTACATGAAATTGTATTTATTATTCTTTATATATGTATACAAACATAGTACATGAATATATATTCAGTAGAGAGATTCACACAGATTTTTGACATAGCAAGACATGTAAAATTTTCATAAGAGAGAATTATTCATTCTCATTTGGGTGCATCAAGCATCTGACCAGAAAATGTCTAATTGACCCCAATCTCTTTTTGGCACACCCAAAGCCACCCAAACAGCTTTAGAGGCATCAACAATATTGTTGGCACATCCTTTAGTAGAGTCACACTCATCAACAACCATGGCCTTAACACTTCTTCCATTACCATGGATGGTTATTTTGTTCAAACACCTCTTCTTATTGTTGAAACATCCAGTTGACAATGCTACAACAGGAGTGTTGTCTGAGTGAAATTTGTTGTCACATTCTGATGGTGCACCTCCACTTCCACCTTTCTCAAAGCTATTCAGTGTTAGGATTGCTTTTGTGTGGTGAGATACTTGAGGGGAACACTTGGATGTTGTGTAAAGCTTGCCTGGTTTGCAACACTCAGAATTCTCCTCTTGATTGCATTGTCCTGAATGAGGCTTTTTTCCTTTTATTCTTCCACTTGGTCTGCATGTGGCAGCAGCTTCAATGCTCAGACAGAAACTTGCTACAAGAATTAGAAGAAAGAGAATGGTTTCATAAGAAATTTTGATTTTGATACCCTTCATCTCTTTCTCTTATTTCTTTCAATGATGATGTGAAGGAGAGTTCAGCCAGCATGGTATTTATAGAGATACACCAAGCTCAAATGACAAAATTGCTTCTGTCAAAATAAGACATTTAACAAGTTTAATTTAATTTTTTTTATTAACCATATGGTTAATTTAGTTGAACATTGTGGTTTATGGGTTTGTCAGCTAACAATGAAAAATATTAATTTTGATAATAAGTTAAAACCTTCCCACATATGCATTAGGACTTAGTAGTGCTGATCATATGGCCAATTAAATACAATTAAGTTTAACAAAGCATATATATGTTAATGTTACAATCTTGATCTTACCGCCAGAGAAAAAAGAAGCCGGTATTGACAATTAAAAAGGAACACGTGTTAAGGCAGATTATTATTTTTTATTCCCATTTATTATGATATAAATTAACCAAAATAGACAGACTTAGGTTGGCCCGAGCCATAAACAAATGGTTAGGAGTTCAAATCCCAACTCTTGTAAATGGAAAAAACTTGGTTGGAAAGAGAGTATTCATCTTGTGTGCCTTCTGGTTCCTCATCAAAGATCAGTCACCATTAATGATGATGGATACTTTGCACCTACCACATGATACTAAAAAAAAAAAAAACCAAAATAGACTGACTTAGGTTGGTCTGAAACTTAGGTTGGTCCGAGCTAGCAGTAAGGGCTCGGGCCTCTTAAACAAGTGGTTAGGGGTTCGAATCCCGACTGCTGTGAATGAAAAAAAACTTAGTTGAGAAGGGAATACTCATCTTGTGTGCTTTTAGATTCCTCGACAAAGATCAGTCACTGTTAACGATGGTGGATACTTTTCACCTCCGACATGATAAAAAAAAAATAACCAAAATAGAAATGGGTGATTCTGAGAACCAAGGTCGCATATTCCAAAATGAGGAGAATCCTAAATACATGCAGGCCAATGATTTTTCTAGGGAACACACGTACCCAATTAGATATTCCTTAGACTTACAAGCCAATCCAAATGAGGCAAGGCACCAAAATCGATTTATATTTTAATAAGATGAAGACAATAACTCCCTTTTCATGAACATTGCTTGCAGTTTTCAACTGTAGCTCTTTTCTTGTGCATAGTTCTTAGATCCCATGATGCAGAGTGAGTTAATTTCTGGCACTGTTCAAATTTCAACTAGACAATGATACATGAACAAATTTAAAGCCTGCAGTTATTTAATTTATATAACAATTTTTAATGTACTAGTAAACAATGATAGTGTGATCATGCATATTGAACCTGATTCCTTTTACATTTCGTAGTAAAATATGCATCGATTTGTCATAATATGGTGCATAGTCATCAGCATGTTACTATCCATCATTTGACAAAATCACAAGTCAGGATCTGCTGAGCACCATAACCAGCTCGATTTCATGCATGGTCTAGAATTGGTGGCTTGGACGACTAGGAATTTTTGTTTTTCTCAACGTTAATAACATAGACATTGATACTGATACTAAATAATTTTAGTTGTTTCCTTAACCGTGTTGAAAACAAAACTAACTTTGGATTTGGAATAGAACCAAAAATGGAGATGACAAAATTAAATTCATCATTTTTTTATTGGTTGGAAAGCCTAAAAAGATCAACTACAAAGTGTTTATTGTGTGTTCAATAACAAACCCGGTCACAATGTAATAAGAGAAGTATATTCAAGTCCTGAAAGGTCGATCGCACGAGAATTGGATACAAGTATTAGTTTGAGTTTTTATTCATTATTTGGGTGAACAAATAGTATGAGAAGGTAAGAAAAAACAAAAACAATCAAGAGCCAACAAACATATTTAACCCTATATGAAAAAAATGGTTGTGCTGCATTGGAACATACTGGTAGATGAGTGTGATTGATAATGGGTTGTGATGCAGGGTGATTATCAACCTCCTTGTGCTAACAACATTGTTGATGCATCAAAGGCTGTGTGGGAATCCTTGGGTGTGACTCAAGATCAGTGGGGTGGGTTAGAAATCACAATAAGAAGCAACCACTCCAATCTAGAAGGAGGATGAATCCCTAAATCCCATTCTAAACTTCAATTAGCAAGATCATCTGCACATTTATTACCTCATCATGGTAACAATGTTGACACGTACACTACCACTACAAGAATATGTGCAATTACCTAGGGACTATTACCGAGGGCTTAGGCCCTAGGAAAAATTCTGATGTCCTTTAACGAGGGCCATGACCATTGGTAGCGTTTTATTTTATTTTTTAAATTATTAGCGAGGGCCAGTATACATTAGCGAGGGCTGTGCCCCTCGGTAACACAGTTTTTTTAGCGAGGGCTTGTGGCCCTCGGTACGCGCAACCTTTACTAGCAAGGGCTTTTGGCCCTTGGTACGCCTATCATATGTTAGCGAGGGGTAGATTATTCCAGAAGTCACACAACAAATTGGGCTCTCTTTTTTTAAGCTAAAAATCGGGTTCCTCTCTTTCTCTTGTTACAGTATCATGTGTAGAAACCTCACCCTCTTCATCCCATCTCTTTTTTTTGCTCAAATGTTCATCTTATCTCCCAAATGCAACCGGATCTATCCCGCATGAGTCAAATCCTTCTTCTCCCTTTCTCCCTCGATTTGCCTCTGCTTGAAACCCCAAACCATTTTTGTTCTTTCCACCATCGCCTTCTATTTGGGCGACCAACACCTGTAGAGCAAATCGCAATGGAGCACGGCGGCGGCGGAGGAGGAGAGGGTTTGTGTTTTGCAACTGGTTCTCTTCTTCTATTCTTCTGCTGGATTTGTTGAGATTTCATATTTTTAGATCTAAAAAATACGTTGGATTGTTGGTGTTTGGATCTGTTGCGTTTTTTTTTGTCAACTTGTTGAGTTTTCAGATTTTTAGATGTATTTGGATCTGTTGGTTTTTTTGTTTCTGTTCAGATTTTCAGTTTTCAGATTTTCCCTCCCCCCTTCTATTGATTTCTATTGAGTTTGAGAAAGAAACTATTGTATTTTTAATGTTAAGTAAATGTTGAGTTTGTGCCTCTATTTTCATTTCTTTCCATCTTCTACCTTTTCTTTTATTTTTTTAATTTTTGTGGGTCCTAGGGTTAGATCCTTGGGTCTGTGGTGCTTAGCACAACTGGCAAAGTATTTTCTGCTTGGACGCTTGGGGGCGGGTTTGAACCCGCTACGCCCCCTCAGCACTCTTAGGAGTGCATTGTAGGCCGCTGGGCCATCAGAAAAAAAAGGGTTAGATCCTTGGATTCACAGTTTGGTTCTAGGGTTCATGGGTAGAGTCAGGTGATTTGCAGGTCTAAGTTTGAATTGGGATGAGGTTTAGTGATTTAGGTTTTTTCTGGGTTGGAGCTTGTGGGTCTGAAGGTGGAAGATCTGGGGAAGAACATATGAATTTCTGGGTTAGGGATTGACAAACGTCGCGCCAGAAATCGCTTCAGGAATGACTGATATGCTTACCTCCCAGTCTCTCTCAATTAGGAGCCTAATATATCTAAAAAAAAATGTTTCTCGTCTTGCTCGTGTGTCCCTCTTTGATTAGGGAGACGAAGGCTTCATTCTCCGACGTACTCCACAACCAGTCTTCTAATGCCTTCGCTCCATGCTACTTGTAAGCCATGAATAACTCCCCATATTTCTGCTACAAATGAAGAGCAATACCCAATTAGCCAACCTCCAAGACTGTTACGAATAAGACCTCCACAGCCCGCAAGACTCGGGTTATTTTTAGAAATCCTGTCCAAGTTCAATTTGGGTCAACCCTCATTCGACCCATTCCACTTTATCATCATAGGAATCTGGTTCTGCTTAGTCACTAATGGGTGACGATCCGACAGCACATAAGGTAGCATTGGAATGTAGGCTTCATGATATCCTCCAGCTTGCACTGCAGTGCACGACGCGCGATCCAACTGCTTAAACACCTGCCTGCTCCCTCCCTTTCCACTTAGTGCCTGTTTGGTAACCCGTTGGGGCACTTCGAACGTCAGTTTGCAACCAGAAATGAAAAATGCTTTATGTTTGGTTTACGTTTTATCGATTTGTCGAAATACGTTTGCTCTGAAACGCAGTTTCACACGGAAGCAACAGGCACCATGCTTTTCATTTCTCAGTTTAACATTTGGAAACCAATAATTTTTTATTTCCCATTTTACCCTATTATCCAACACTGTCTCAAAATATTTGACCTATTATCTCTCATCAGCGTACACGAGCATTCTGATTTTTCTTCCTTGAAATCTGTGTGAGTACTGAGTGGCCTATAAAAGAGGCATTGCTGAAGGCTATTTTTTATATAGGAGTATAAGTATATACTTTTTTGTTCAGCTTTTCTAGCTAGAAATTCCTTTTTTTTCCCTCAAACATATGTATAATATGTTGTTTATACAATATATATATATATATACTCACTTAAAAAATATTGAAATAAAAAAAAATTATATTATATATATATATTCTTAAAAATATAGAAATAAAATAAAAATAATATTTATATTATCATATATACTTACAAAATATTAAAATAAATTACAAAAATTTTAATATCAAAATATAAAAATCATACATTTTTCAGTCATTATACATTCAAAATTACTTTTGATTAATATCATCCAAACAAATTTCATTGTATCAAATGTACGTTTGTGGAAAAAGTATCCAAACAGAAATCATGTTACGGTAAACTTATTTTTAATCAAATGTTTGTTTGTAAAATGACTTTGAATCAAACGTCCGTTTGCAAACTTTAATCCAAACGGACCCTTAGGCTTAGGTGCTCTCCATGAGAACTTTGAACCCAACACTCCCAATTCTATCAAATTGTATCTATTGATCCATCTCTTTAATTCTTGACATCTTCTTCTTCAATGCACATTCCCACCACCCTTCTGTTTAGTATTACAAGCAATCTCATTGAAATCTCCTAGAATGATCCACTCTTTCCTAATCGACCCAAAATTCAAAACGTACGTCCTCCCATAATGAGGTTTGGGTATTCCACATAATTAAAGAAACAAAGGAAGTTGGCCTCGCCATTGGATAAAACTTCCACATGCACCACTAGATCTTTAATCTCCAAAGCTTTCAATGATAAATCCATATACCACTTGAGTATCCTCTCGCGTCGCTAATAATAAAGAATTGAAAACTCAATTAACGGTTTGTCAATCTAGCTCTATCACCGCTACATCTTGGCTCTAACACCACATAAAAATATATGGTTTATGCGAGGCAATGAGATGAAAAACATAATTTGAAAGGACCCTGAGGTATCACCAAGATCCACATCGTTGATTGGATCGTTTTCTGGAATCATATTGATTTCATGTACCTCATTACGATAATCTGCATCACCTTAAATTTCCGTTGCCACTGAACCAAGATCGTTTTGGCTCGAGGCTTTCCCTAGCATTGCCTCCTTGTTCTTATTCTCTCACCTCTAGGGTTTTTTAGGTAACTAAATCCAACATTATATCCTCAGAGTGAGCCCTAATCACAGATTATCATTCCCCCTGTTGCAGCTCAGACAAGTGTACCTAATCATAACTAGTAATAATAGTGGTGTTGTTTATGGGGAAATTTGGTTTATGGTATGATTTTACCAGTTTTGATGATCTTGAATGATCTACCAAATTCATCAAACAAACAAATAAATTTTGATGATCAAGCAATTATGAATCCGAACCAGTTACGTGGTAATCTCGTTTTGAAAACAACGGTTTCTTTTGAATATAACGGTCAAAGACTCGACACGTTAATTGTTCTTTAACATTCTTGGCTTTTAAGCCATTAATTGTCAAATCTTATGCCAAATTTGGTTATGATAATTCCAATTAACAACTAGTTGCTGTCGAAATGGCAATGCAGACTTAAATAAACAAGATTGGCTGTCGAAAGCCAATAACTTGGTTTACAAGTAAGTTAGATCAAAATCTAAAGAAAACCAGAATGCAACTACTGCAATGTCATGGGGCATACATCACTAAAGCCCAACATGCAGTTTGAAGTTAATGCAGAAATGTGAAGGAAAAACCAAGTAATAGACTAAATTTAAGAAACACTGCTAAATGACATGAATTCAAGCAAAAACATATAAATGCAGGAATTTAAATAACAGAAAGTGTAAAGAACATGAGTTTAAAAATAAAAAAAATGAAAATGATTTTGAAAGTAAAAGTGCAGAAACAGTAAAGGACAATGACTTAAAGAATGTAAATGCGAAACGAAGAAATACAAATTGATTGGAATGTAAATGACATAACTGGAAGTGTAAAGAATTGAAAATAAGTTGAAACTTGATTAAAATGCAGAAAGATAAGGGATGGAAGGCATACGATGATCGTTTTCCGTTAATCTTCTTTAGCCGTCGAGATATTAGGAATCAGATCACGTATCCAACCTTGATTACATCGTACAACCTACTATTTATAGGCAAAAATATGAAAACTGCCTAACATCCAACCTGACACGTGTACGGACATGGGTTGGTAGTTAAGTTTTCACTAAAAAACTACCTAATCGACAGTATCACTTCCTGTCGAGCCATACATCGATTTTTACTTAATAATTAAGCCTATTCGACCATGATCATTTTGACCTCTTCGACGCGTTATGCCTTCCGTCGAACATCAGTCCCATCACTTGGTCTTTCAAACTTAGTTAATCTTCATTGCTTCTTCTGGTCTCTTACACTCTCATTTGTCGAATTCTAACATTCTGTCGATTAATCCAAATTTGAAATTTGGCACCCAACAGATGCCCCCCAAATTCTGAGTTCTCGACACCAACACACGGAGAGATCCAGAATTTTGTTTAATCTTCACGCGCGACGATTCCTTTTCCGCAATGTATTTCAGTTTCTTTAGCCTTTTTGTTTGAACATCCACTCGTTTTATGCTTACTTTCTTCACTTTGTTTTAGCTTTGGCTCTAAAAGAGCCTTTAAAATACAAGCAAACAAGTGGTAAGGCCACTGAAGTCGAGGTTCAAGAAGAAGATGAAGATGATGAACTTCCCCTCCAATCCAAGTCATCAAAAAAGAAATCCTCCAAATCTAGAGTTTCAAAGACCAGTGCTGGCAAGAAACCGGCTCCACCAAAAAAGAAGCCAGCAAAGTCGAAGCACTCGACCAGCTCTTCACAAAGAAGAGCCCACCAAGAGAAAAGCTCAAACCAGCATTCTTTGGAACCAAGCCCTCCAAACGCAGAATAATTCTGCTCGAGTCTCCTTCTCGTTCCACACCTCAAACGGTATCTCTCTCTTCACTTGCATAGGAATCCATTACTTATTTATGATTTCATCAATTAGACATCATGGTTACCCTTACACAATTTTCAGGAATCGCACTCAGAGAGATCCGTTTCTGAAAACTCTGAAGCAACTCCAACAGTTAAGTTTACAAAGGTAAACTTCCCTCCACTACTATCTAAATTGATGGTCTTCATGTTGCTTACAAGATTTTCATTTTTTCTTTTCGACATTTGCAGGAGCCAAGAGTTAAATCAGCAAAAACAGGGGTGTCTGAAGAATGTACTTCTAAGGACCCTATCTTTGTCGAGGGAGCTGACTCGTCAAGCATTGATAAGGTATGCCCTTTCTACTAGTTTTGTGTTTTTTTTTTTTTTACTTTTGGACATTGCCTCATCATACCTGTTTGTCAGGATTCCCCTGAACAAGCAAATGTCGATACTTCGCTCCCTTTGCGAATAATCTTCCCAAGCGCTGCTCCTCAAGCATCGAGGTACAAAATTTCTTGCCATTCCAACTGGCATCAGAGCAATGATTTTGGGACTTTCATCGATTTTTCTTTTTTCTTTCACAGGAAGTCCTGCAGACTCGGCTGAACATGAGATTGAAGAACCTTCATCCATGGACGTCGATGTAGCTCAAACTACCATCTCGACAGAGAGTCCAGGCTCTACACCCACTCATCAGGATGATCACAACGTTCAGGCTGTAACACCTTCTGCTGAGATGACTACTGCCCCCCAAGCTACTGAAAAGCAAAGTCCCATAGTAATCAGGGCAGATAGTGTTGATATGGATCAGTTGCTCGATGATCCTGTTAATCCACTTTCTCACAACGAACCCCCTCCATCGGCTGCGGATTTTGGGAAAGCCAGCGTGGGGATTGATGAATGGATCAACTTGTTGTCAAGTTCGAGCAGCAAGACTTCACCGATGTCAGCCCGATCCTCCACACTTCCTGGAGATAATTTTGCTGAAAAACTCAATGGATTGCTTGCGGAGCTAAAGGGTTTCTTTAAGTATTCTTTCGACGACCTTTACTCAAACCAGGAAGTAAGGAATAAATTAATTCACGTCGTCAAAGAACTTCAACATTCCCGCAAAAGGCTTCCGCTAATCCATCGAGGGCATATCAGTACCCTGCACGAATTTGTCGAAGAGTTGATTCTTAAACTGCTTGAGCTTGACGACAGTATCCTTCCATACCAGCAAGCCATCACAGCCAAGCATGAGCTTCGTGACAAATTGGTGCATCTCCGACAGAGGCAATCTGCATTGGTCGAGAAAGGTGCTCCCTACCAAGCCAAAATTCCTGAGTTGGAGCAGAACGCCGCTCGCCTGAGGCGAGAACTTGCCGCGGCCGAGACCCAATTACAAGAGGCAATTAACGCTTCCTGCTCTGAGGAAATAGCCTCTCTCGACCAGGAAATGACTCGTAGTGCTGCTGAGGCACAAACCATTTTGTCGAAGGTTGAAGCTCTTGAAGTTGGTTATATAAATGCTGAAGGCACAAAAATGGAATTGGCTGCGACTTGGGAAGACATTAGGAAAATTCCTTTGTAATTTTTTTTTTATATTCGCACATTAGCCATTTTTTAATTCCTTGTATGTCGAACACTTTTGTTTTCGACCACTTCTTGTACTGCCCTGCAACATTTACAATATGATCTCTCTTGCTTTCGATCAATCATTTCACCGTCCAGCTAGCACGTTCTTTTAACTGCTTTAATTTCAGTTTCAGGCTAATAAATTACAATCAAAGCTATTGACCAGTCAATCTGACCGTCAAAACCTGAAAACTAACGCCATCTTGCGCTATAAATAGACACTTGCCATACTCCTTCTTTCGCTCAAACAACAAACGCTTTCTGAATTTCTTGAAGTTTCCTTTCACAAAATCTTCGAGAAATTCTTGCTAGCATTGGCGACATCCCCAAATTCAACTTGTTCTTGGCCCCAAACCAGCTATTTCTGAGTATAACAAGCTGCTATGGAAACCTTTTTTACACACTTCAAGCCTTCATTCCATGGCTCTGTGTATTTCATCTGGAAGCCAGGGGCTTCTTCTCCCATAGTCTTTTCCAAGGTCTTTGTCTCAACGGTGCAAGACACTCTGGGTTTTGGTAATTTGCCTAATATCAACAATGAGTTTTTTTTTGTAAGTTGCCTAATGCAGCTTGCCAATCTCGTTGAAACATGTGAGAAAGGGAAAGCCTGAGCCACTTCTTTCTCCTACTGTCGTGCACTCCTTCACACCTTGTGCTCGAAATTCAACATGTGGGCAAGCAATTAGGAAAAGTTTTGGCACAGTTCGGTTAATTGTGAGGCATACACTTAAATCAACGACTGCCTCTCAATCTGCCTGCTTTACCTTCACTCACATGGCATTTGACACTTCTCATCGACGTACCCATACTTTTAGCTTCACTTTTCCGTCGATTTGGGTGTCTACCATCTGGAGCGGCTCTTGCAGACTTGATTGACCAGATGGTATGCCACAGGAGTCCTTCTTACTTCCCATGTTCTTCTTCCTAAATTCTTCCTCGGCATGATTAGGATCCGGGACACGGCGAAGTTTCCACAAGTGGATTTATCCCATAATAGCCTAGACTTATTGACTTTCCAAAGATTTGAATTACTGTGTCAGTAAGCCTATTTGACAATGTATCTTGTATATCGCCAAATGGCTCTTGGATAGAACAATCCAGTTTACTTTTCAAGGTTGTATTTTTACTTCGCACATTGTTGGTCTATATAACTTCAAGTATTTGCCATTAATAGACTTAATCCTGAAACCAGAATTAACTTCAACAAGTGCATAAGCATTTCCTGAGAATGTTTGGACAACCTCAAATGGCCCTTCCCACTTTGGGGACCATTTCCCAAATTCTCGACATTTCTTATCCATTGGTAAAATGACTTTCCAAACTAAATCACCAACTTTGAAACGCTTGTATTTAACTTGACTGTCATAGAATTTAGCTATTCTTTCTTTTTGTCGAACTAAATGTTCTAAGGCCACAATTCTCTCATCATGAACATCATTCAATTCGTCAAACATCGAGTTCCAATAGTGGTCTACTGGCATCTCATTTTGCTTTTGAATTCTTAATGAACCAAGATTTATCTCGACAGGCAACACAGCATCATGGCCATAAACCAATTTATAAGGAGTAGTACCTGTCGATTCTTTTGGAGAGTTTCTGCATGCCCAAAGAACTTGTTCCAGAGTCGAATGCCAACTTTTTGGATATCTACCAATGTGTTTCTTTATCAACCCAATGATAATCTTATTCATGGCTTCGACCTGACCATTTTCTTGTGCATAGTAGGGCGTCGAAGTCACCATCTTTATTCGCCTTGACTCAGCGTACTCGGCAACCTTCTTCCCAACAAACACAGACCCTTGGTCAGTTGTGATGGTTTGAGGTATTCCGAATCTACAAACAATGTGATTTTCAATAAAATCGACAATGTCTTGTTGAGTCACTTCTTTAAAGGCCACTGCCTCTACCCATTTGGTAAAGTAGTCCACCCCTACTAAAATGTACTTATGCCCCTTTGAAGATGTAGGAAAGATCTGACCTATGAGGTCCAGTGCCCAACCCCTAAAAGGCCAAGGCTTAATGATAGAATGTAACTCACTAGCAGGCACATTCTGTATGTGGCCATGTTTTTGGCATTCTTCACAAGACTTTGCAAACATAATGCAATCTTTAACCAAATTGGGCCAATACACCCTTTGTCTTCTTAGTACCCATTTCATTTTCTCACCTGCTTGATGAGCTCCACAAATTCCTTCATGAACCTCTGCCAATGCCAAATAGGCATCCTCCTCACTAAGGCATGTTTCCAAGTTACCATCAACGGACTTTCTATACAAAACTCCAGCGAGCACAACAAACTTAGTCGCTTTGTATTTAATTTTTCTGTCGACATCAGTACTTGGATTTTCCAAATACTCAATTATTGGCTTACGCCAATCGGATGAACTTGATGTATTGGAAACTAATATATCCCTTTTCGCCCAAAGGATACAAAGAACTCGCGAATTTTTATGAGTTCTCACAATACCTTTGATGACAACTTATACCCCGAGGCCAACTGGGCTAACTCATTAGCCTCTTGGTTCAGTTCTCTAGGGATATGTTCCAATTCGACACTGTCGAATTGCTTCATCAACTTGCTAGCAACTTGACAATATTTGACAAGATTATGGCTAACACATTTATATTCTTGAGTTAACTGCCTTATAACCAGTTGTGAATCTCCAAAAACTTTGACAGTGCGTGCTCGCATTTCTATCAAAATTTCTAAACCCACAATTAAGGCTTCATATTCAGCCTCATTATTGGAACAAGTATATTTTAACTCAAACATTAATTTAGTTGGCACACCTAAAGGTGAAATTATCAGAATGCCAACACCAACACCCTTTTTGTGTCTTGAGCCATCAAAATACAAATGCCAAGGCTTTAACTCGACTAGCCCTGTCATCTCTTTTATTTCCAAACATGGATGGTCCGTTAAGAAGTCAGCAATTGCTTGACCTTTAACACCTTCAAAGGAACATATTGCAAAGAAAATTCAGACAAAGCAAGTGTCCATTTTCCAATTCGACCATTCAGAATTGGCTGGGACAACATGTACTTTATCACATTTGTCTTTGACATAACTAAAACATTACAAGGCATCAAGTAGTACTTGAATTTTGTACAAGAGAAATATAATGCTAAACATAGTTTTTCTATAGCACTATATCTAGTTTCGCATCATTGAGCACTGATCGAGGTAGTAGACGGCTCTCTCGACGTTGTTTCCATCTTCTTGAGCCAGTAAACAACCGATGGTCTCTTCCGATGCTGATATGTACAATCTCACTGGTCCATGTGGCTCTGCAGGCATCATGACCGGTGGATTTGTCAAATACTGCTTGATTTGGTCAAAAGCTTCTTGGTGTTGTCGAGTCCACACAAAAGCTTCTTCTGCCTTGAGTTTCACCAACGGAGCAAAAACTCTTGTTCTTCTGAGAGATTTGATATGAACCTTCGAGAAAATTGACTTTTCCCAAAAAGGACTGAAGTTCTTTTTGTTAGTTGGAGGTCTCGCTTCCAACACGCCTTTAGCTTTATTCTTATCCACTTCAATGCCTTTTTTGTGCACCAGAAAGCCTAAGAACTTAGCAGCAGAAACCCCAAAACCACATTTCTCAGGGTTCATTTTCAAATTATGCCTTCTCATTTCCTGGAAGGCTCTTCTCAAATGGTTCAAATGCTCCTCTTGACTGTCAGATTTAACAATGACATCGTCGATGTACACCTCCATGAACTTCCCTATCATTTCATGAAAGATAGTATTCATTGCCCTCTGATATGTTGCACCAACATTCTTCAAACCAAAGGGCATCACTATCCATTCATAAGTTCCGATTGAACCTGGGCACCTGAAAGCGGTCTTAGGTACATCCTCTTCAGCTATAAAAATTTGATTATAACCAGCATGCCCATCCATGAAACTCAGAAGCTCATGACCAGATGCTGCATCCACTAGCATATCTGCTATGGGCATAGGGTATTCATCTTTAGGAGTGGCTGCATTAAGGTTCCTAAAATCGACACACACCCTCATCTTGCCATTCTTCTTTATGACAGGCACTACATTAGACAACCATTCCACATACCTAGTTGTGCGAATGAACTTAGCCTTCAGCAAACGTTCGACTTCCTCCTTGATTTTTAACACAACTTCAGGAGCGAACCTTCTGTTGGCTTGTTTGACAGGCTTGCAATCTGGCTTTAGAGGCAATCTATGCTCCACGAGTTCTCTATTCAGACCTGGCATCTCGTGGTAATCCCAAGCAAAGCAATCCTTATACTCAGAAACCAGCTCCACAATCTGCCTTTTAAACTGATCTGATAATATTGCACTCACATATATTGGCCTCTTTCTATCTGCATCGCCCAAGTCTATCTCTTCTAAAGGGTCTTCCAACTCAAAACCATCGCTATCTTCAAGCCCTTTTCAAAACCCAAAGGGCCATCATCAAATATACAATCGCCAACACACCTTCTTACGAAGTTTGGCCATCGGTCGCCTCACAGCCGACAATTGTATTTAAGGATGTTCAAAAGTCATTCTTTGTCGATTGGCGATTTTCGTCGGCCTCATCCAAAGAACTTGACCCAAATCGCTCCATTAAGCATGCATTCAGAGCTTCTTTATCAATAACACCACCGCACGAGATGGGTTTCACCTTTGGATCATACACTTTGAAGTCTACATGCATTTGTTGCAAATAACATGGACTATCGTCGCCTTCAATAATCTTAACTTCATCTCGGGCATTCCACGTAATCATTTTTTGGTGTCTTGTCAAGGAACTGCTCCAACAGAATGGATCCAATCCCGACCTAACAAGACATTATAACTAGACCTCGAAGGAATCACAACGAGCAGTAGATCTTTCTACCGATCCTACTTGCACATCAAGCATCACTACGCCATCTGTTGGTGCGCTTCTTCCTCAAGTCGATTACCACTATATTAGTTGGCAACAAGTCGACTCATCCTTTCCCAATTTCTTGAACATGGCTCTTGGAATCAAATTCACCGATGCACCACCATCAATCAATACTGCTGTTGGCCACCTTCAATCATTGCTCTAATGTGCAATGGTCGAAGGTGACCTCTCTCTTCATGAGTTGGTTTGTTGAGCCTAGCGAAGTTGTCAAATATAGTGACCATGTCTTGCTCAACAAATCGCCAACCAATAGGAAATTCATCTAAGTCTTCCTCGTCAGGCACTTCAACTACAAACTCGTAGGGAGCCTCATATTCCGCTGGCAACACCGAGACTAAGTTTACATTCAATTTAGTAAACTCCTCTTCAGTGGCGGTATCCTCATTCTCCAGATGACTTCCCAACCTCATGCCTAGTTCGTCGAATAAACAATCTCCCGATCCCAGGTCTGATAAGGTAGTACCCATTGACATCACCAACTCGTCTAAGTCTTTATCTAAGCTGGTGTCGAGATCAAACTGTTCTTCATCTTCAAAACCTATTGGGTCGTCTGGATCGTCCAGTGCAGCAATCACCTCTTCCATGGACAAATCTGTTTTGACAATGTTCTGCTCCATGGACCCCAAGGGTTCATCTAACAAATCAGAATCATTAGCTATGATTTTTAATTCCTCCATTGACACATCACTGCCTGGGCCTTCTTTCTGGGTCGGTTGAACACCAACTTCAACGCATTCCAAAGCTAACCTTTCAGCTTCAATTAGACCTATCGGCCAAGGCGTCAATTTTTCCTTAGCCACAGGAATTTCAGCATACTTGGAGCCTTTCTTGAACGACGCCTACTGTGAATGGACTCGCATCTTGGAAGTCTGGCCCTTGTCGTAATTACTGCCTCTAACATCAACCACTACGCTTTTCAGCTTTGGACCAGTCTCCTTGGGCAACGGCACTTTTTGTGTCCCAACCATGAAACAATCTTCATGTTGAGGTCGTTCCAAGTCACTAGCCTTCGTTTTCTGCCTCTGAGCTTGCCTTATCCTTTGTCGACGACGCTTTTGGCTTTTCGACAGTGGGGTCTTCTTCACTTGATCACCCCCAGGGTATGGTATTCTGCCGTGCTGGTACTCTTCGTCCCAAAACGGTGTTTGTCGAGGGTTACTCTTTATTGCTCTCACCCTGTTTCTCAGTTCAGGACAACGAGCTTTGGGAGAATTCTCGACCCATTTGTTTACCGTAATATTAGTATCAGGTTTCCTAGTCCTGTTCACCTTTCGACCAAGAGGTTCTCCATAATTACTCCCTGTGGATTCCCTTGGAGACTCGACCAACCATCCACCGATTGCTCGATTAGGCCTATTAACCACAGGCCTTTGCACCCGGTTTGCCGGTGCATGTCTCACGTACCTATCCCCATAAAGCGCATTTAACTTGTTGATGAACGCCTGCACCATCAACTTTCTTTGCTCTTTGGGCTGCTTTCTCATCAAGTACTTGTCGCAATGCGGGCATAATTTCAATCGCCCCTATTGTTTTTCCTTCTCGTAAAAGCTTCAGCGATCTCACGAGGCCTTGGATAGATGTCGAAAGGGTCATCGACATTCACCACGCATACGCTTGGCGCTAATGTTCACCATGCTACAGCTTCTCACATTTTGACCTTCGACATTGGCAATGCCTTGACCAAATGGATCAGTATCCACCTTCATGCTAGGCTTCTGTTTGTCAGCAAACTTGAGCCTACCGTCTTTGAGAGCCTTTTGAATCAAATCCCTGAAACGAAAACATTCATTAGTAGGGTGGCCTAAAGCTCCATGGTACTTGCAATAATTCTGACCATTAGAGTCTTCAGGCCCTTTCACTCTATGATCATTTGATAACTTAAGCTGTTTATCTTTTACAAGAATATCAAATATTTTATCAGCTTTGGTTATATCAAATGTATAAGTCTTCTTATTCACGTAGCTCATCTTTTCCTTCCCCTTGGAAGGTACTAACGCTTGACAAGCATAAGGTGGTCCTTCTTTTAATTCAGCGATGTCTACTTCTCGCTCTATCATGGCCTCATCCTCACTGTCTGTTAGATCATTTTCGACATAATTGACTTTCTCACGCCTGATAAATTTCTTGTTGTTCTTCTGATTCTTCTCAGAGCGGAGTTGTTCAACTTGTCGAACTTTCTCCCCTAGTTGGGCGAGGTCAACTATGTGTTGGTTCACCAATTTCTTTCTAATATGGTAATCCAAACCACTAGCGGCCATTTTCACAATTTCCGCCTCGGGAACAGGCGTAAAACACCTGCTCTTCATTTGCTTGAACCTAGAGATGTAATCGCCTATAGATTCATTATATGTCCGTTTGACGTTAAATAAATCACCAAATTAACCCTCAAATCACCTCAAGAATTGATCGTGAAACAATCCTTCGATTGTGTCCATGAATGGATCAATTAGCTCTCAAAGTCGAGAACCAAGAAAACGCGTTCTTTGTCAAAGAACTTGGAAAGAACCTCATTTTCACACCTTCCACAAAGGGCCAACTCTCCCATTTCTATCGTGTATCTAGCCACATGCTCGACAATCGATTCACCATCGCCGCGAAAAATTTGGACAATTTGGGGATTTTAATCCCTCTTGGCACTTCAAATTTGTTGAACCCACTCAGGAAATGCAGATATGAAATATGGTCTAGTGCCTTGACCAATATTAAAACCAAGCCTATTCAAAGCATTTGCTCGACACCGATTCACGCTTTTGTTCTATCCGATTCCCCATGATATTGTGCCCGAGGTTGGCTAAACCTTGATGCAATCGGGTGGGCCTTGGTCTTGATTTCTTTGTAGAATATGCACCTGGCCATAGGCCAAGTTATTCAAATCGACCAAGGTTCTGGTTTGGATGAACTACTTGCTCTGCCGCCATAGGGTTATTAACATTTTGCGGAATGCCCCCATGCCACGACCATGAGGTATAACCCACGGGATTTGTTGAACATTCTCGTTCACCGTGCCGCCAAACCCAATGCTTGATTTAGCCTCTCCATTTGTAAGGCTAGTGTATTACATGCTTGATTAGTAGTCTCCATAAGAGGCGTGATCACTGCACCCATCTGCTGAGTGAACATGTTCACCATCTCATGGTTACTATCATCCACTTGCTGTCTAATACTCGCCAACGAGTTTTGTGTTAATCCTCCATTATTCTGAGGCATTTGTCTCGACATGTCCCCACCCGACTTGTCGGTTGGCTGTCATAATGGGAGCCACTCCTACCATTCCTTGAATATCGGAAGAATTTCCGAATGGCATAAAAGGCTGGTTGGCATATTGGTTGAACATAGTTGAACCAATAGCAGGGACTGTCGAATTCTGCAAATAGCCATACGGCATTCCAAACGGAGGTTGTGTTACTTGCGGTATAGGCCTAATACTTGAGTTCCTCGCGCTTCCAGGCGATGCCTGAATTTTTGGAGCACTCTGAACCACCGGTTCAAGCACTGCAGCGCTCGGAATAACCTCTGCTTGCGGATTGGCCATCGCTATTCCAGCATCGCCAGCGGTAGCATTACTCATCCGCGGGATCATAACTACCCCGGCGTTCGTACTTGTAGTCGAAGCATTTGTATTGCTTGCCAATGCATTCGCACTAGCAATGCTTGGTGTTGTGGCACTGCTATTCATTCTGCCACTCATGTTTCTAGATTGCGTTGCGTTAGAAGCAGTGATATTTCCACTCCTTAGACGCATAAAACCATCGTTCAAAACGAGTTACTCTAAACTTGTCCCACTGGGCGTGCCAATTTGTTTATGGGAAAATTTGGTTTATGGTATGATTTTACCAGTTTTGATGATCTTGAATGATCTACCAAATTCATCAAACAAACAAATAAATTTTGATGATCAAGCAATTATGAATCCGAACCGATTACGTGGTAATCTCGCTTTTGAAAACAACGGTTTCTTTTGAATCAGACGGTCAAAGCCTCGACACGTTAATTGTTGTTTAACATTCTTGGCTTTTAAGCCATTAATTGTCAAATCTTATGCCAAATTTGGTTATGATAATTCCAATTAACAACTAGTTCTTTGTCGAAATGGCAATGCAGACTTAAATAAACAAGATTACCGTCGAAAGCCAATAACTTGGTTTACAAGTAAGTTAGATCAAAATCTAAAGAAAACCAGAATGCAACTATCGCAATGTCATGGGGCATACATCACTAAAGCCCAACATGCAGTTTGAAGTTAATGCAGAAAAGTGAAGGAAAAAACAAGTAATAGACTAAATTTAAGAAACATCGCTAAATGACATGAATTCAAGCAAAAACATATAAATGCAGGAATTTAAATAATGAAAGTGTAAAGAACATGAGTTTAAAAATAAAAAAATGTAAATGATTTTGAAAGTAAAAGTGCGTAAACAAGAAAGGACAATGACTTAAAGAATGTAAATGCTAAACGAAGAAATACAAATTGATTGGAATGTAAATGACATAATCGGAAGTGTAAAGAATTGAAAATAAGTTGAAACTTGATTAAAATGCAGAAAGATAAGGGATGGAAGGCATACGATGATCGTTTTCCGTTAATCTTCTTTAGCCGTCGAGATATTAGGAATCGGATCACGTATCCAACCTTGATTACATCGTACAACCTACTATTTATAGGCAAAAATATGAAAACTGCCTAACATCCAACCTGACACGTGTACGGACATGGGTTGGTAGTTAAGTTTTCACTAAAAAACTACCTAATCGACAGTATCACTTCCTATCGAGCCATACATCGATTTTTACTTAATAATTAAGCCTATTCGACCATGATCATTTTGACCTCTTCGACGCGTTATGCCTTCCGTCGAACATCAGTCCCATCACTTGGTCTTTCAAATTTAGTTAATCTTCATTGCTTCTTCTGGTCTCTTACACTCTCATTTGTCGAATTCTAACATTCTGTCGATTAATCCAAATTTGAAATTTGGCACCCAACAGGTGTATATTTAAGACTCCGAATATCGAACCCACAGGGAATAATGCCCGAGTACCAATGTAATAAAAACTCTATGTTATTTAGGTTAACGAAGGTTGTGACTAAAGAATTGCACGGATTAAAACAAAAATAAAATAATAAGTCAAACGATACGTGTTGCAGCTCAGGCAAGTGCACTCAATCGTAACTCGTAATAAAAGTGGAGTATATTTAAGACTCCGAATGTCGAACCCACAGGGAATGTGTGAGTACCAATGTAGTAAAAAGACTCTATATAATTTAAGCTAACGAAGTTGCAAATAGAGAACTGCAAGAATTGTCACGTAAATAAAATAGCAATTAAACGATGTGCAAGAACGAGTTAAGATTATTATGGGAGGCTTAGGGAAACCGGGTTCACCAATACTTAGCTCTTGAAATTACTAATTAATTATTATGAGATCTATTTTCTAATTGAAAGCTAATTATTCACTCTAAAATTACTAACATTATTTGGTCATGCAATGTTAATAGTCTCCTTTCTAAATAATAACTACCCAGTTTGGTCATGCAAAGCGAGTTCTTTTATTCACAAAGATCCGTTAACTAACTGTGGTATGATCGCCGCCAATTAAGTCAACTAGTTAAAGGTTGATCAGAGCTTATAGGATTAAACATGCTAGGGATAAAACAATCAATCAAAATAATAGAAACTCATACAACTAATTAGATAAATATCAAAAACATTGTAAAGGATCCCCATTACCCCTAGTGATGGGTTAAGCTACTCATGACTAATGATAATAACATAAACTCAAACATAAAGCCATAGAAATCTATAATAAAGTAAATTTAAACCGGGACACCCTTTTGGTATGACGACAGTCCTTAAGCACGTTCTCCGCGTCCTCACGAGCTTCGGTAGCAAAACGGAATATAGGCACCAAGCTCCAAGGAAACAAGGATCAATGGAGAAGCAAGCGAATTGTGAGAAACTTTCAACAAGGGGCTGAGAAATCAGAATTTTGTCAAAATGTCCTTTCGTCTAGGCTAAGAGGGCATATTTATAGGTTGGGATGCAGATTAGGTCATCTGGCTTCAAATCTGCACAATGTGGGACGGGATACAGCCATACTGAATATATACACGGCTGTACCGAACTTTGGTTGCGACGTTGGCCTGTACTTATGCACTCTGCACTCCCTGACATCAATTGTGTACGGACGTACTGAACTTTTTCATCGGCGCCAGTCAGATCGACTAAGGGGTACGCCTCATCGCTTCTCGATAGAGGTACGGTCATCTCGACCGATCATTGCCGCATCAAGACGCCCGTCCAGAAGTGCTAAAGCTATCCAAAACTTGACAGTTTTCGGCCCATTCTCGCATCTTTTGCTCTGAGTAGTGTCTTTATGATATTTCTGCAAAATAAGACATAAGTGAGTACTTCTATGCTTTAAATAGTACAAAATAATATAATTAAGTACTAAAAATGCCCTATAAAAGTAGACAATTTGGTGTGATAACAATGCGCAAGAACGAGTTAAGATAATTATGGAAGGCCTAAGGGACCCGGGTTCACAAATACTTAGTTCCTGGATTTACTAATTAATTATTATGAGATCTATTTCCTGGTTGAAAACTAATCACTCACTCTAAAATTACTAACACCCAATGATCATGTATTGTTAACAGTCTTCGTCCTAAGAACTACCGAGTTTGATCATCCAAGGCAATTAAAGGAGAGAACATTAAGCAACTGTGAGTTTGTTAATCTAATAACTGATTAGAAACAAGAACTTATCATTGATCCGGCATAAAACGCGAGTTCTTTTATTCATAGAGTTCAATTAACTAACTGTGGAACGATCGCCTCCAATAAAGTTAACTAATTAAAGGTTGATCAGACCTTATAGGATTAAGTATGCTAGGGATAAAACAATCAACACGATAATGGAAACTCATAAAACTAACTAGATAGATATCAAAAGCATAGTAAAGAATCCCCCATCACCCCTAGTGATATATTTAGCTACTCATGATAAATGAAAATAAACAAAGCCATAAAAATCCATAATAAAGAGTATAAGTCTAAACTGGGACACCTTTTCGGTATGACGACGGTCCTTAAGCACGTTATTTGTGTCCTCATGAGCTCCGACAGCAAACCAGGATTGGCAAAAGGCTCTAAGGATTCAAAACTCAATAAAATAGCAAGGGATTTGTGAGAGACTATCAAAAGGTGGGCACAAAGTCAAAAGTTGGTCAAAAAGTCCTCAGAGCAGGCTAGGATTGCCTATTTATAGGCAAGGATGCAAATTAGGTCATCTGGCTTCACATCTGCGCATTCTGGGCTTAGGTACGATTGTACTACATTTATACATGGTCGTACCTCGCTTCATTTACGACGCTGGCCCATACTTGTGCACTCTGCACTCCCTAACAGCAATTGTGTGCAGTCTTGCCTTTGAATCTGGCCGTCACGCCTTTGGTAGGACCGTGCTGAACTTTTTCGACGCCTTGGTATCTTGGCTAAAGTGCGCCCTCATCTGCGATCCTGCATAGGCACGGCCGTACTGACTGGGTGAGGTCATACCTATTATCCAGAAACGCCAAAAATCTCTAAAACTTGCCAATTTTTGATCCATTCTTGCATCTTTAGCTCCGAGTGATGTCTTTATGACATTTCTGCAAAATGGGGCATAAATGAGCACTTTTATACTTTAAATAGTACAAAATAACATGTTTAAGTACTAAAAATGCCCCATAAAAATAGCCATTTGGTGTGTTAACACATCCCCACACTTGAGTTTTGCTTGCCCTCAAGCAAATTACTTGGCTAATTACAATAGAAACTACCTTTCCTGAATAGGGGCAAAAACACAAGTATGATAACAAAGTGATATCATAAGAAATGTCAATAAATAGAATGCCCAATTAGAGGGGTAAGTTCACATAAGTCAACAATATGTGATTCATAAGTCACACTTCTCACTACTCTCACAGTGTTTGCAGGTATAGTCATTAATGCTCAAATTTTTCCAAAGAAGTAACATTACCATAGGCTTGTAGAATAACCAAAACTCTACTACTAAAGTCAATTTATCATGCAAAAGAGGAATGAATGTCTTTCATTGGTTGTAATGGGGCCAAGGTAATGATGTTAGGTAGGATAAGAGAAAGAAAAGGTCAAGCAAAGGGGACAGAAACAAATCAACCAAAACAAGTAATATTTTTCTTTTTCACTTTTAAATAGCAGGCAAAAATCCCTAAATTTTGATCAATAAAACTCTTTTTGCATTTCCTGAAGGCACTATCACAATAAATATTTCTTTTTCAATACTTTTTCTTTTCTTTTTTCTTTCCTTTCTTCCCTTTATGCATTTATGCAACAAATAAACAATTTTAATAAACTAGGAGGGGAAATGTATACTGAGCCTTCCTTTTTATAAACAAATATAGGGGTTTATAACATTATTCTTTTGATTTCTGCCACAACTTGCTCTTAAAGATTATTTTCCAAGGTTACCTCCACAAAATAATAATCAATAATAACGAGAAGGGGTACCAAAGAAATATAATTTTATCCACAAAAGTGGGCAACTAGTGGTAAGATAATTTCAAAATAGAAGTGGCCTAAAAATTCCTAAGAATTTCCCTTTCCCAATTGACATGAAAATAAATTTTTATTTGCTTTGTAATGGTCTCAGCACAAGTTCTAGAATGCAAAATCACGAAAAAATATCACTCAAATAAAGAAAAGAGGCAAGAAGTATGATGAGACCTCTTGTTTCAGGCTCAAATCTCACATTTAGTAGCTTACACAGAGAATTGAAATTTACAGAACCCCAACGCTAATTTTCAGCAAATTCTAGTACAAGCAATCAACTTATTTCAATCACAAGTTGTCAAAAAAAAAATATAGCCCCTAAATCAGCAAAAATTTAAATTTCTATATAATTATAAACAATTATAAGCACATCAAAGTAATAAACAAAATATAAAATCTCTCCCCACACTTATTTCTAGTAGTGTCCTCACTGCTACTAAGTAAATCAAGCACAAAAAGGATAAAAAAAAAAATCAAAGATAGTTGTGCTAAAATAAAAGAAGTTGGAAATAGACTCTCCTCTAAAAAATATCACGAGCAAATTGAATGGGGATATGAACAAAATTGATGTTGCATTTCCCAATACCGATAAAGCTGGTAAGCGGGCGCAAGAACTGTGCATTAAAACAACTAAAATGTTTAGAAACAAATAAAAAGAAATAAAAAGAAAATAAGATAGCAAAATAAAACAAAAAGCAATAAAATAAAATATGTCCTGCTAGTATGCCAATATGTACAATTCTCCTTTAAATACATAAGCAAATAGAATGCCTAAATACTAAAAGAAGAGAAATGAAATCTTGCATGACTCGACAGGTGGTCTGGGCTGCTGGAGGAGTCCTATAAGTGTAGCCAGCTGCTCCCCTTGGGAGTCAAAACGCCGGTCCATATGGGCTCTGAACTCCTGAAAGCTGAGCTGCATCTCGCTGAGACGCGTCATGAGGTCCTGGTAGGAGTGGGCCTGGGGTGCTAGCTATGACGGTGGTGGTGCAAGGTGCTCCTCTGTAAGTGGCTCAACCTCTATATACTGGTCATCCTGCTGCTGGGGCTGCTCCAGTCGAATCACCTCATAATCTCCATGCCCCAATCTCTGCAGAACACCAATGTTGCAGAGTGTAGATAGTCCAATGGGCTCCATCACAATAACTGTGGCCCTCGCTCCTGCGCGAACTCCAAGGTGGGCAGCCAGTCTGGAGATGAATGAACCCAACACGATGTGTCCGGTGTTCTGGGTCTGTAGATGAGCACCCAACTATGTGAACGTGGACAAGAAGAACATCCCTGCATCGTAGCGGTGGCTTTGGCCATTTGTCATGGCCCATAGTAAGAAAAGGTCTGGCCATGTGACTGTCCCATCGCTAAGGGCTCTCCTATTGATAGAACGGGCTAGCCACCTGTGCACTATACGCACAGCTGGATCTCTGATCTTACTGGCCTTAGCTAGGCTGGGGATATAATGAGCGTCCCCTGTGAGAGCCCGCTAGCTCTCTAAATCTTGCCACCCTTCTGGTATCTCCAAGAGGGCTCCTATGTACTCTGGAGTTTGGATTGTTTCCTCCATCTCAAATCCTAGCGCGATTTTGAAATCGGCCAGGGTGAGCGTGTGTTGGGTCCCGTTGAGGTAGAAGGTAACAACCAGCTCCTAGTCTGGTTCATCGTCCATATCTAGATGCTCGGGCTCCATGTCTCTCATGTGATAGCCACATGTGGCTAAGAAGTCTAGGACAACCTCCATGTGAGTGAGTTGTCATACTTATGCAGCCCGAAGCCATCCAATATGCTGCAACAACGTCTCTACCTCCTCTTGCAGGCCAACCTACTCGAGGGCGTTAAAATCCAAATAGCACTGGGTGTGCGTGTGAAAATCCCGCAGCTGTCTGTATCTTTCCTTGTGCTACTGAGGGATGTAACAGGGCATTGCTCTAGACAAGCGTGGTGTTACAAAAGAAGAGGCCTCACCTCTCTAACGTTTAGACATTTTCCTAGACAGTCTTGGAATGAAGAATACGAAGAAATTGAGGGTAGAGGGTCCTTAAGCAGAGAGGTTTTGGGCGTATAAGAGAATGGTACGCCCTTACCTCTCACTGTACCTTTTATATTTTCAGCCTCTGGGTACGGGGTATGGCCATACCTGGTTTTATGTGCGGCCATTCTGAACCATTTCTCCGTGTTTTTCAGGCTAAGGCATTGGGTACGGTCGTGCCTGTTAGTATGTACACCCATACATGATGGTTTTCTAGATTTTTTTTTTGTATTTTTAATAATTAATAAAAAATAATAACAATAATAAAATCAAAATAAAAACAGAATAAAAATAAATGTTAGTAAATACAGGTTGCCTCCTGGTTAGCGCTAGAAGACCATAGTGTAGTTGCTTTCATCAGAGTGATCCATCTAAGCAGGGCCTAAGCACTTCTTTGGTGAGTTCATTGTGTACCCACATTCATCACAGATGTAAATTGGCTTCCTGATAATTGGCGAGAATGTCTTGATAAATTTCTTTAATAAGTCATTCCACGTCTCTATTTCTTCAGCTGGTAGGAGATATAGCCATATCTTCACTTCCTCATCTAATGAAAATGGGAAGATCTTCAATTTTGCTTCATCCGGAGATAAGTTCTAATATTCAGCATTCCTTATCATTTTGCAGAACTGTCTCATGTGCTGAATAGGATCTTGCCCTGTTGTTCCTTTAAATTGTAGGGCTGACACCTTTGAAATAATGGATGGGTCTATTTCAAAGCTAGCAAGCTCTTCAGAAGTATCACCCTCCAACTGCTTAGCCACTCCTCCGAGAGAAAAAGGGAATAACTTCAGCCTTATCTCATTTGCAGTGGTTCCTTTGTATCTGTTAGACTTAACCAATTCATAAAAATTCAGTGCATGGAGAACAGGATCCTCGCTAGGAAGTCCTTTGAATTTGGGTAAACAGAGTGCTTCCAACACTAAGGAAGGGGTTATGTCCATATTCTGTTCAATAGAGTTGTTGTCTTGCCCCTTAACTTGCTCTTCTTTTTCTTTAGCCTGCTTATGCTCAATGTCCTACAAGAAACAACAAGATGCACTAGAGGAAGAAAATTTGTTAGCATTATAAATTTTAAATACCTCCTCTTCATCTTTAATCCTTAGAGTCATAGTTCCCTTCTTTACTTGGATAGTGACATCTCCTATTGCCAAGAATAGTCGTCCCAATATAATAGGAACATCTTTGTCTTCATCCATGTCCAAAACCACAAAATGTGCTGGGAAAATGAATTTTCCCCACTTTAACTAACGCATCCTCTATTATCGCTCTTGGGTAAACAAGAGTTCTATCAGCTAACTGGAAAGACATGTTAGATGGTTGTGGTTCCTGCAAATTTAGCTTTCCAAAAACAAACAGAGGCATTAGATTCACACTTGAACCCAAATCACATAATGCATTAAAAGAGTTATTACCAATCGAATAGGAAACAACAAAGGTTCCTGGGTCTTTAAGCTTAGGTGGTAATTTATTCATCAGCATCGCAGAGCAATCTTCATTCAAATTTATTGTCTCTACTTCTGCCAATTTATTTTTATTAAAAATTATTTCTTTTAAAAACTTAACATATTGAGGCACTTCAGAGACAATTTAGCAAAGGGAATATTGACATGCAATTTTCTAAGTTTTTCTAACAACTTAATTGGTTGCCTATCATTATAAGAATTTTTAGAACATTGGGAAGAGGAGTTACTTACCCGCTGAGGCTCAATTTTAGCATTCTTTTCTTCACTTCCCTTCGAAATGTCCTTAATTGCAAGGACTGATTGCGGTGATGATAGCATTGCACTTCTCATTTGGATTTGTTCCACTTGACTTGGAAGTGCTTATTTTTCCCTTTGAGTCATTAAATTTACCAAGTTTGAGACTTGGTCTTTTAGTGAGTTCTGGCCTTTTGCAGTGATACCTACTAACTTTTCTATATTTTTGAACCTTTCATCCACTTGTCCCACTAAGTTGTTAAAGCCATTCCAACTGGGACTCCTATCACCTTGAGCTCGGTTCTATAAATGTGGAGGCTTGTAGACATTCTGGTTCTGGCCTTGTGATTTATGTTGACCTCCCTATGAGAAATTGGGGTGGTTCCTCCCTCCATGATTATAAGTGTTAGAGTAGGGGTCATTCTGTGCCTTGTTTCCTACAAAGTTCACCTCTTCGGTGTAGTCCTTAAAATCATGACTGGTTACTCCACAGAAACTACACGAATCTCTAGTTGTCTTAGTTTCAACGACCTTGAGCCTTTCATCAGTTTTTTCCATGAAGCTAGCTAAAACTCCCATTCAAGGATATCCGTGTCTCTGCATATACTTTAGCATAGCTTCTTGCATTCCGACTTTTGGATCTAAATCCCTTTAGCCTACAACATTGACTTCTTCCAATTGGCTCTCAATTGCCATGCATCCCTAATCATTACTAGTTGCTACTGCATTAAACTGAGTCTGCGTTGCCATTAGAGTCTCTATCTTCTTAGTCATTGCTTCCAATTTGGCTTCTAGGGCTGTATTAGTGTCTACCATGTAAATTCCTACCTGCTGGGTCTTTCTTCTGGTTTGTCTTTCTCCTGCCGACTACTGAGCATTATTCTGAGCCATCTCAGTCATTATGTCATATGCCTCAGTGGGTGTCTTCTTCCCGAAAGATCATCCACAAGCAGCGTCTATAGCACCTCTGGTCTGCATTGTGAAACCATTATACAGAATTTGAACCAACTGCCATTTTATAAAACCATGATGAGGGTATCTCCTAAGTAGATCTTGAAATCGCTCTCATGCCTCATGCATTGATTCACCTTCATTTTGAGAAAACCCAGATTTGTCAGCTCTCAGCTTTGCAGATTTTACAGGAAGGAAATATTTATTCAGAAATTTAGTCTTCAGATACTCCCAGGTGGTAATAGAATTCGGTGCAAGTGAATCCAACCATAGTTGTGCCTTCCCCTGCAGTGAGAATGAGAATAACCTTAACTTGATGGCCTTCGGTGTCACACCTTGACACTTGACAGTATTAGCAGTCTTCTGCAATCTCTTGAGATGAGCATTCAGGTCTTCAGAAGGTAAGCCAGAGAATTGCACCGAGGACACCATTGAATCAATGTTGGCTTCAGTTCGAAGTTAGTGGCCTCAATTGCCAGATAGTTGACGCTGTCTGCCACGTCCGTAGTTGGAGTGAAGTACTCGTTCAATGTGAACTCGTTCTCCATTGCTAGCTGCTGTCTTCTCAACAAACGAAGTGTTCTTTCAATCTCTGGATCAAATCTCAATTTAGGATTGTGAGACCTGTTTGCATACACCAAAGGAAACCAAATTAGAATGGTTCTTAGAAAATAAAATAAAATAAAATAGAATTAAACTAATAATTATAATAAACTAATTTAAACAAAAATAGATAAAATCAGAAAGAAAAAAACAAAAAGAAACTAAAAAATAAATAAGCAAAATAAAATGCCTAAAGTAACTAGAATCCCGTTCAATTAATATTGCTAAAACATTCCCAGGCAAAGGTGCCAAAAACTTGTTGCGGCTCAGGCAAGTGCACCTGATCGTAACTCATAACAATAGTGGAGTATATTTAAGACTTCGAATGCCGAATCCACAGGGAATGCGTGAGTACCAATGTAATAAAGACTCTATGTTATTTAGGCTAACGATGGTTGTGATTAAAGAATTGCACGGATTAAAACTAAAATAAAATAATAAGTCGAACGATGCGCAAGAACGAGTTTAGATAATTATGGATGGCCTAGGAGACCCGGATTCACCAATACTTAGTTCTTGGATTTACTAATTAACTATTATGAGATCTATTTCCTGGTTGAAAACTAATCACTCGCTCTAAAATTTCTAACACCCAATGATCATGCAATGTTAATAGTCTTCTTCCTAAGAACTACCCAGTTTGATCATGCAAGGTAATTAAAGGAGAGAACATTAAGCAACGGTGAGTTTGTTAATCTAATAACTGATTAGAAATAAGCATTTATTCTTGATTCGGCATAAAACGCGAGTTCTTTTATTCCTAGAGTTTTGTTAACTAAGTGTGGTACGATCACCTTCAATTAAGTTAACTAATTAAAAGTTGATCAGGCCGATAAAACAATCAACAGGATAATAGAAATTCATAAAACTAACTAGATAAATATCAAAAGCATAGTAAAGGATCCCCCAGCATCCCTAGTGATGGATTTAGCTACTCATGATAAATGAAATAACATAAATTCATACATAAAGCCATAAAAATCTATAATAAAGAGTATAAGTCTAAACCGGGACACTCTTTCGGTGTGACGATGGTCCTTAAACACGTTCTTTGCATCCTCATGAGCTCTGGCAGTAAAACAGGATTGGCAAGGGGCTTTAAGGATTCAAAACTCAATAAAATAGCAAGGGATTTGTGAGAGACTATCAAAAAGTGGAAAAAAGTTAAAAGTTGGTCAAAAAGTCCTCAGGGCAGGCTAAGATTGCCTATTTGTAGGCAAGGATGCAAATTAGGTCCTCTGGCTTCACATCTGCGCATTCTAAGCTTAGGTACGGTCGTACCCGTACTGCATTTATACACGGCCGTACATCGCTTCATTTGCGACACTGCCTTGTACTTGTGCACTCTGCACTCCCTGGCAGCAATTGTATACGACCGTACTGCCTTTGGTACGGCCGTACTAAATTTTTTCTTTGACACCAGGCTGTATTGACCAAGGGGGTATGCCCCTACTGCTGATCCTGCATAGGTACGACCGTACTGACTGGGTGTCAGGCTGTACCTATTATCCAGAAACGCCAAAAATATCCAAAACTTGCCAGTTTTTGACCTGTTCTCTTATTTTTTACTCCGAGTGATATCTTTATGATATTTCTACAAAATGGGGCATAAGTGAGCACTCTTATACTTTAAATAGCACAAAATAACATGTTTAAGTACTAAAAATGCCCCATAAAAGTAGACAATTGGGTGTGTTAACAC
The DNA here is from genome assembly GCA_037113605.1 of Calophaca sinica. NCBI lineage: Eukaryota > Viridiplantae > Streptophyta > Magnoliopsida > Fabales > Fabaceae > Calophaca > Calophaca sinica. The sequence continues at coordinate 116,903,470 of CM073731.1, forward strand.
CCCCCCAATTATGCGAGTTAACCTTCATATAAGAATTGCTAGCTGGCATCACCTCAGGGCTAGCATATATCAACGCATTCTTCCACAACTGGCTACCATCAAGAAAGACTTTTGGCTTATCTATCAGCACATTCTCTGCAGCAGGCATAGTGCCTTGGTCATTTCAAGTATTTCCTTCTTCAACATCAATTTTCCTTTCCTCTAAGGGTTTGTCTTGAGACATGGGAACTGCTTTAGAAGTCCCTCCTTCACCAAAATTCTTTTGAGCACTTAGGTTTTCCCGGGTTCTTGGTATTGGCTTCCTCCTATTTTTCTTCTCCACCGTCATCCAAGGGCCACACCCATCATCATTGTCCTGGTTATTATCTTCGTTCCCTTGATCACCTTGGCTCGATTCTTTCCTCTCCGGACAGCTCTCCTTTGCATAGCCATACTTTCCAAAAGAGAAGCAAACCAAGTGTATTGCTTCATACTCAAATCACAACAACTCTCCTTCCAGATTGTAGTAAGGAATCAACTATTTATCAAGGTCCAATTCAACACAAGTTTGCACAAATTTACATCTATAGCATGAAGAGTTGTGTTCATATGTACCTTCATGGTTTTGCCAATGAAGTTACCAATTTTCTGGATAACCTTCTTATCGTAGCATTTAAGAAGAAGACATGGAAGTCTAATCCACACTGTCAAATTCTAAATCATGACTTCAAAAGCTTAAAGTGAGGCTCCCATTTCCTCACCATCAGGTAATGGTAGAAGATAAGCCAAGGGCCACCCATTAACGCAAAATCAGAGTCTTCAATGTTGCTAAAACGCACAAAAAAGAAATCATTCTCAACATAAATGATATAGATCGACCATTTGACAGAAAACATCTACTGCATTTCATTAAAAATCAAAGAGTCAATACATGTGAAAATATCAAAGAAAAGTAGAAAACAAGCATTACATATGGCAGAGAAGATTGTTTCTGCTTTTTAGCACCTAGAAAAAAACTCTTTGCGAGCCTTCGGCTTTGTTAGGGTTCCCTCATGCGCCGTCATGGCCTCCTCTCCTCCCTTTGTGGAGGCTTGCTTCCCTATCGATTGGGGCTTACTGGCTGCAACTCAGTCATTCTTCTAACCAATTGCAAAATCACTTTTGCTCTCCCATAGCAACGACTAACCCCCTCGCAGTTCGTCTGCCTCGTCCCTTCGAGACCAACCATAATGGGTCCATTTTCACCACTCACTAGAGCTCTCTACCACCAACGGAACCCAGATCCTCCACCCCAGCTCCACCTTGGTCACACCGAACCACCAATCATGGATCCAATTTTTAACCAACTCCACGGTTAGGTCTCTGGTTCCTAATGGAGATTAGCTTTATCTCGGTGACCCATTTCCCTCCACTCCCCCACTCATTCCGGATACCATCAATAGGTCTCCCTTTACTGTCTCCTTCCCTTCACTGGTGGTGCGCCCACCACCCGAAGCACCACCACAGGATATAATTCAAACCATGTTGGAAACTGATGATCTTACATGCTTGATGAACTATGATTCGCAGGAAACTGAGCTAGTTCCTCGTCATCCTTAATAATTTTTTGTTGGCCTCCGCGAAAACCACCAGATACAGGTACAACTTTTCAATTTGGGTGTCTTGTTGTTGTGGCCTCAGATGTGTCCCTTTTGTGCATGGTGTTCTTAGTTTTTGATGGGGAGAAGAATGCTACAGAGATGTTTGAGAAAAAGCCCTTGAACTCAACATTTTGGAAAACCATAGAGAGTGTAGAACCTCTTGTGGTTGCTTCCAATTTTAGTATCTTTTACACACCTCAATTGGCTTCTGACCAAAGGGTTAAGTTGGACAATCTCGAGACCACCTATAGTCAAACTGTGCAAGAAGAAGCCTAAGAAATGATTTGTAGCTGGATAAGCGTTAAGACTGTGGCATCTCAACTATGTTAAGGCAAGATCTCCAAAGCAATGTTTTGATTAAAACAAACTCAATGAATGATGGTAAAGTTATCTGACCATTTGTCTATTAATCACTTTACATGAGTACAAACAGAAACGAGTAGATTCCAACTATCTAAGGTAAGAGAAGACATAAGGAAAAGTTTTAAGAACAACCATCTCTAAAAAATGAGAATCTTGCATGAAAAAAATCTCAAATCAACTATCTAAGCATCATGAAATAAGCGCAAAACAGAAGCAAGCATAAAAAAAAAGGAAAGCAGGTCAACAAAATTAACAAGTCAGATCAACCTACTCAGGATGAGTAGGTTTGAAGACCTAAACCTTCTCATACCAACAATGCATCATCCTCGGGAAGAACTGTAGCATTTATAGGTAATTAACAGCTGCCAAACTTAAGACAACACTTAAATGAAGATTCAGCACTTGAATCTAATGTTGAGGTGATTCACAAGAACAGTCAGAGAAGACACTGAATAAGTACCAGGATGAGACAGTTTTGTCTGTTGTGTGATAGGAAAGCTTCTGCATAAAAGTATTAAAGTGGTTATACTTTCCTGCAACTGTCAAATCTGCTTTAGCTGATGCAATGGACCTCTCCAACGGTCCAAAATCATTTCACTAACCTATAACTAGCAGAATATCTTTTGGGAAACTTGTGAGAGTGCGTTGAACTGTTGTATTGAAAATCAATTCTCCAATCATCATCCTCTCAACGACACATAATACTATTACGCATCACCTTTGGGGTTTATCTGAGTGTGTTTAACTTGATCATTCTGTAATACACTAAGTTATTTTTTCTATATTCAAGCATTAAAAATCCCATAAACCAAATACCTTGTATCCTTGTACCTTGTTTCATTCGACCAAACTACATAGGTGGGTGGGTGTTGGTGAGATTTGTAACACCCCAAAATTTCCTAAGCTCATTTCGAGAATAAATTGGAAGAAGCTGTGTGATTGTATTTAAGCTTAATTTGGTTTTAAATTGAGTGAATATGATTACATGAAGTTTTAAGATGTAAGTGGTTGATTTTGAGTTAAGAAATAAGTTTGATTTATCCTAAAATGATTGGAAGTATAGATTAGGAGTTAATTGAAGTTGGTTTGGGGAGAAAGTCTCAAGAGAGGATGTGAGCTAGGGTTTCATGGTTTGAGAAGGATTGAAGAGATTCATGTTGGATTTCTTCAATCTCTTGCTTGAATAGAGAGTTAGAGAGTTGAGATTGAGTTTTAATGGAAGTTGGAGGAACCCTAGAGGAAGAAGAAGAAGAGGAAGAGCTCGACCAAGAGGAGAAAGATGGAGGAGAAGGAGCATCAATACCTAAGGATGGAAGATTGAAGAAGATGAGATGAAGATAGAGCTTGATTCAAGCTTCCATAGAGGTTGAGAGCAAGCCAAGCCCTAGGATTTGGGGGTTTTCATCCCAAAGCACTTGGGAACAAGGTAACATAGATTTTCTCAATTTAAAACCTCTCTTAGGTGTGCTAGGGTTTATTTTAAATTCATAAACTTGAATGTCTATTGAGTAGAAATAGTGATAGTTGAGTGGGTTAGGTTAAAAAGAGGTTGGATGGCTGCCCCCAACCCTCCACAAATTGTATGCTTGATGTTTGAACCATTGGTTGCTCCATAGAACTCCAATGGGATTGAGTTTTTGATTCATGAGGGTCTATACCTCAAATGTGATGATAAGTTTCCTATGAATTTGTATTTGTCTTGGTTATATGTATAAGTGAATGTACATGTTTTGAAAGCTTAGGGTTCCAATGCATGTTAAGTTGAATTATTTGATCTTGTAGTCAATGTCTTAGAATAAGTAAAGAATGTTATAGAATAATATGATGTTTGCCCCAAGTGTGAGTTCCACGGGACTCCACTTGGAATGTTTGATGCAAGTTAGAATGTTGGAAAAGCATGAGAAATAGATAAGATTAGAGATGTTCAAGTTTATGATCATTGATGATTGCTTATGAATTATAGTGTCTTGATCATACAATTTCTTAAAGATGCATGATGTGAATGTGGGTTGCTCAAATATATGTTAAGCTAATCTCCTTGATTTTCTTTTGGATATCTTTGGAGAAAGTTTGATAGTTAAATGATTGAATTGCATATTCATTTCATTATGTTCATGCATTTATAATGCATAAGTTAAGAGTAAGACGCTTAAAAGACACACAAGATTCCTCATAAGAGGAGAGTTCGGTATGGTTTGTCTGGTGGGACACCACTTGGAGGTTAATGACGCCTAACCACCATACCGTAAGTTATGTTGCTTGGGGTCTAGGGGTCAAAGCCTATGACAAACCCAGTAACATAGATTCCCGGTTAGTCACCAAGTTAACCATCAAGGGAATAGTTAAGATGTGCTAAGCACAAAGTAAAGAAGAACTTTATGTTCTTAGTTGAGTTGCATTGCATTTAAGTACATTCATTTTATTGGATGTAGCGAGTTATGAAGAGTTGACATATATGTTTTAATGCTAAATGTTCTCACGAATGTGTCTATGTTTGTATAAGAAAAAAAATGTTTTGGGCTTAAATGCCTCAAGTATGTTTATCAAAATAGTATGATATGAGGAGAGGAGTTTTCCATAAGTAGCACATCACGTATGGCTGAAAACAACGGTAAATGATTTTTATGTTAAGTCTATGTTATTGAGTTTTACAACTCAATATGTTTTGGCGCGTTGTTTTTAGGTACAAGTATAATGAAGCAATTAGAGCATGAAGTTGTGCTCGGTTTTGCCTTCGCAGTGAGACCTTTCGAGTTCATACCGAATCATGGGTCGTCTTTTTATTTCTTTAAGTTTTATGTAAGAGTCAAGTTTAGTTTTATACCGTTTAAGTTTAGCATAAGTTTAACCTAAAGTTTGGTAGTCCAGATTGGAGTCATAATTGCTATAAGTTTTTCTGCATCGTCTTTGATTTGGTTGTAATTTGGATTAATGTCTTTTATTGTTAGCCTTGTCTGATAATGTTTGGCGTGATCAAGGAAAGTTGTTTAGCAAAGTATTATTTTTCAAAAGGGTTCATTTATTATTGTATTATGTGAAGCAAAAATTTTTATTACGTTAACTTCAGTTTTCTGTTAATTTAGTAAATAATTCCCTAATTGGAGTCAGAGTGTTACAAGATTAGATTCTCCTTAAACTTAGAGTAAGTTTCTGGAGTGAAACATATTTGTAGATATGTGAAAGAAAACTACTAGAACAACAAGTAGAGCTATGGAAGAAAACTACCAAGTATTTTTTTTTCCAAGGTTGGTCTAAAAGTGTTGTAACTACTACCTCCAGTCCCTATTATAAGAAAAATTTTGGTGTATTTTTTTGTCCTAATTATAAGAAAAAGAAACTCATTTCATTAATTGCTAGAATTTCTTTTATATCCCTATTTAATGTGAGATGTATGTTTATCAAAAACTTTCATGGTGGGTATAAAACATTTAATGCTAGAAGTATATTTTGGATAAGATTTCAATTTTATAACATTAAATAGTCTTCCTTTGTCTTGATGCTTTTTGTTTTTTCTTCTTATATATATTAGGGACCCGAGGTAGTATTTGAGAAGAAATAGTGGAAACTCCCATGTAAGTGAGGAGCGAATGTAGCCTGCATTGTGCGAATCACTATAAATCTTCTATATCTTATTTTTGCTCTTTACTTTTATAATTACTGCACTAATTTTAAAGCTTGTAAAAATCTTCTCTGCATAATTCTGAGAAGGTTCATTGTCCTTGAACCTTCTCAAATCTGAAGAAGAACACTGATTTACTATTTCCTAATGATTATGAACTAATTTCTTTATCATCAATCAACATCTTAAAGGTAGCACTCTTGAAAAAGTATTCAAACAAGTTTTCAATCATTTCAAGTAAATCATTGAAACTGTTTTTATTCTGATACAGTTTTAACCTACTCAACTAAGGATATTCCTGTGAAGGTTTAAATTGAACTATACTTGTTTAACCTTCTCAACTCCAAGTTTTCGCTTGAGAGGAATTTGTTTAAATATTACATGACAATTTTAAAAAGGTCGAAATTCAACCTCTCTCCTTATGACACTAATATTTCACTTCAATCTATTCCTTGTTTTTAACCGTGTGAGGAATTGTTAGGCTAGATGTTAGGATATAGATTTTGGCTTGATGCCCATTTGTTTTCTGCACAATATGTGTGTAATGTTGTTGTTGAGCTGGTAGGCTTAACTATTAGAGTTAGCTCCTTAACGCGGATGAGGAATGCCCCTACACTGCTTGATCAATTTCATTGTAATATTTCTTATTTTAGCATTCAATGAAGCTCTTCACCTTAAAAAAACATTATATATGGTCGTCTTAGCTAGCTGGGATATGAGCAACCATATTAGCTTCTCTCTTACTAAACTCTACATGATATTTGTGCAAACAAAAGGAAAGCAACCTCTTACACTCATGAACAATGACCCCAAACTCAGTAACATCCTGACACCCAGAATTCAAAGCATCTACCACATCAAGCTTGAAAATTGGAATCCATGTCGAACACCACGTTCTCCATTAGTAATGGCTCATGTGAGTTGTGACCCAACAGTGTTGATGATAGTAATATACTCTCTCTATTTCAAATTGACTGTCAATTTAGAAAAAGAAAAAAAATTCAAATTAAGTGTCATTTTAAGTTTTCAATACACCATTAATTATCTTTTTTCAATTTTGCCCCCAAATAAATAGTGCATACAAGTCAATATATTTTACTATACATTTATGACAATGATTAATACTTCAATAGTTTATAGGAATAATTTAATAAAATTATTTTACTTATTGAACTATTTATAATTACTTTTCTTAATCTTTGTAAAAAAATCTTAAACGTCACTCAATATCAAACGGAGGGAGTATTACAAATTTGCAATCCTTGTAAATTACTTTCGTTGAACCATTTATATCAACTCAAGTATTAAAATTGAACACGTAAAGTGTGTTGGATGCTGCAATGGTTGGTCACTTTCTATCATTGTCCACTCAGAAAACTCGTTTCATGAAACATACGTACGTCTAGGACTATGAACTTGGAAAGCAACTACTACGAAACTGCAATGTCACGTGTATATACAGAATTTAGACAAACACTAGTCACTATAAAACAAAACAACAGCAACAATTGAACTACATGGCACTAAGCCCAAGGGGTAGAGATGATGTCATAAAGAGAGATACCTTCATCAAAACCCTTCATCCTTGGTTTCAACTTTCAACCGGCCAGAAAGAATAAAGGTTTGAACCCTTCTTTAGCAGTGTTTTCCAAGCCATGATTTTAAAAGAAATATCTTTAAAAGAGAGGAAAAAAAATCGATCTTCAATAATTACGCCTATTTTTTTTTAATCAATATCCTGCCATTAGGAAATTGTTGCATACTTGCATGATATGAAATTTACATGCTATTTCTTCCTGTGGGAGCAAATTATTCTTGAAAGCAAAACCTACTCTTTTGACTTGACGGGATACATGCATATATGGGATGTTGGAAGACCACACCTATATAACAACCCATGCCATGTTTCAACCAAATTTCCTATTAGGATTGAACAAGGCCAATAGAGCCAATTACTCCTCGGGATTGGGGCACAAAATGTTGTACAAGCGATTCAAATGACCGACCATTCACGAGGCATCATTATCAGCGGTGTAAAAAAGCAAAGGTTAGTTAGGTAAAGGTGTGAGGGGTCTTTACTTTGTGTACCACTATACTAGTAGTGATTACGGAGGCTACGACGACGAAGAGGGTCACAAAAGAGGTCTAATCGGTCTCAAGGTGGGGCACCCGACTGTGAATGGTGCCGGCAGGGGCAGAGCCAGGATGGCATGCTTGGAAGGGGCGCAGCTACATAATATCTTTAAAATATGACCGATGGGCTGTGCGTGGAGACTAGTGTACATTTGTTGGACATATTGTGTTTCCCAGTGAGCATATCTTTGACGTGTGAAGTCTAACATAGATGAGACAACCAATAATATTAAAATAGTAAGATGTTTATTAAAATAAACTAATATACCTAAATGTTGATGTCCACAAATGAATCAAGTACACTTTGACTTACACTGTGGTTAACATGTTGAATATTTATTATTCATGAAAATATTGTTAGTCCTGGGAAAATAAGCAAGTCTAGGAAAATTTAGGGGCCAGGAGCACCTGGAGCCTAACACCTAGCTCCGTCCCTGGGTGCGGGTCAGGGCGTTGGTCGGCCAGAGGATGGTGGTCGGAGTAAATTTAAAAAAACAGGGGAGGAGGGTTTCGAAACAGAGTGATGGTTCTTGGTGTTGCTGCGACAACGTAGGGCCAATCTCAGTGCACAGGAAGACATTTGAAAGATGATGATGACGGCAAGGGTGCTGAAATCACGTTGTGGTGGCGGCAATCAACTCATTTGTGTACTGGTACACAAAAAACTGGTTGCGTACCTTAACTGAACCCGGGTGTGAGACATGAAGAGATAGGTAAGGGACACACTTCGGTGATCTTTACTGTACACAAAGTGTGTCTTTGTGTACTGGTACACCATTGACAATTAAGGAGGCTACGATAGCTGAGTAGGTCGAAAAAAGGGTATAGCAAGTCGGCCTTAGGGTGGGGCACCGACCGATTGTGGGGCCGATTGGGGCATTAACCAGTCAGAAAACGGCAGTTAGAGCCAATTTAAAAAATAAACAGGTGAGGGGGTTTTCTAAAATGAAGGAGAGTGTTGGAACTCAGTGGTGCGGCGACGACGAGGCGCTCAAATTGGTGGACGGGTAAAGCAAGGCAACATGAAGATAATAGTGGAGGCGGCGGTGCCAAAATCGCATCATGGTGGCAACAATAAGTCATTTGAGTACCGAAACACAAAAAAATACTTTATATAACACAAAAAAGACTGTGTGCTTTATCAGTGATGCCATACACTTTTTTAGAAAAAATAAAAAAATAAAATATAACTATTAATTAAAATCAATTGAAATTATAATTATATATATGTAAATATATAATAAATAATGAAATATAAATTTCAATAATATTTCATTTTTCAGTCAATAACTTCAATTCTTTGCTATTCCCTCTAAAGCAAATCCCTCTATCTAGTCAAATCCTAAAGGGAGATCGTATTGTTGGGCACCAACGAGCAGTTACACTAGGATTCGCAAAGGAAATCAGCTGCCAAACCAAGCTGCCCATAACATACAAACACTTCATATGATAGCCAACTAAAAAAAACTTTTTAATAATTAGAAAAATATTTTTAAAAACTTATAATGATTATGAATTTTTTAAAATTGAAATTAATTTACCTGTCAAAATAAAATTGAAATTAATTTTTATATTTTAATTTTTTTTAAAAACTGTTTCGTTTAACTTTTCACATATATAGAACTGTAAACTAATCCAAACTAAGCCTATGAATGTATATATTCTCTGCAGTAAATTAATCTTCATGCACCCTTGTCATTGCATTCCATGAGACAATTCAATGACAAAAATCATATCACATGATCTATGCCCTTAAACCACAAAACATCTATTCCACCAACAATTTCATTCAAATAAACAGTAATCAAGAAAACGAAATCTTCAAATTAAAATTCCTCACAGCTACAAAAATATGAGGACAACCCCTAAAGTCAATCATAGATGACATTCATCACATTCCAAAAGTCAGTTGGTTTCTACTCTATAGTTGGTATTTCCCATTGTGTCATTACTACCACAGGAAAATTAGATGAGTGACCATGAATCATGGCGGTGTATGCTAATTAAATAAATTGTCACCCGCGCATTAAATCAATGTCAATATGGGAATTACGCATATCCAACGGACGCGATGCAGGCCAAGGACTTAGAGATGAGGTTGGAGTCAGATTTTGATTTGGAGGAATGCTATTCACGGCAACTGGATTATGAACTGCATGATGATGATCTGGCTCTATAGTAACTTCTTCTGCACCTTCTGAATCTTCATTTTTCTTGTTCTTTGTCTTTGGTCCACCCCACATAAAGCTCCCAACTATCACCTGTAGTTATGACTGATTAAATTTAGCCATCCAAAATAAAACTACGGGTTTGAGGTTTGATGCACATAGCCATAAACTTCCAAAAAAAAAAAAATTTCTTTCACTTTTAATTACAAAATTATCAAATTGTTTTCATTCCATGTCCTGTTTTCAAAGATTTGTGCAAGGAACAGGGGAAAAAAAAAGATGTTTTGTTGTTTCCTTTACAAATCTTTGAAGAATAAATACTCAATTTGGTCCCTGAAATTGTAGGATCGCATCAACCTAGTTCCCACATTATCAATATTCCCAAATGATCCCTAAATTGTAAAATATTAATTAGGTTCGTCCCTCCGTAGGTATTTGCAGGGATTACAATTGACATTAAGTTCGTAATACCAGAGATGTATTTGAAACTAAATGAATAATATCAGGGATGTTTTTTCTAATAGATCAAGATAGAACGACGAATCTGATTAACATTTTGCAATTCCAGTGCTCATTTTGGAATATTGATAATGTGGGGACTAGGTTGATACAGTTCTACAATTTCAAGGACCAAATTGAGAACAAAGAAACCTCTTGTAATTAAAGGTAAAAATAGAAAACAAGCTATCAAACCAAACAAACCCTTAAGATAGAATGATGATTTTCAATGTATAATATCCTGGCAGAAGTAGAAGTGCAATTACCTGAACAGGACTTGCAGCAATGAGCAATCCACCAACTCCTCCCCCGATGACACGGCCATCAGGACTTGCAAGAGAAACACTTAGTCCACCGGTTCGATTGCGGGAGCCACCGTTATCAACGAGCAAGTAAGAGCCTGTCAGGCACAGTATCTCAAAACGCCCCTATCGAGGCCAAAGTCCATCAATTATTAAACATAATTATTAACATGCTAAAAAGAGTTATCAAGAATAAGAAAAAGAAACAAAACAAACTGATTCTGAACTACATAGGAGGGAGCTCAGATAAGAAAACAACAACAAAAAACAAATAGAAGAAAAGGCTGAGTAGAATAAATAGCTTCAAGAAAGCAAGCATCAACAAATATGACTAGGAACTAGAAAGGCTTGCAACTATAGATATTTCTAATTCAAAATCTGAAACTAGGATAGCCAAGAAATAGGAATACATGCATGAATCAAATCTCTGTTCAGTAAACTTAAGGTTCTGACATTTTAAAAGAGCTATGATACATTCTCTAGCGCAACCACAAGTTTTAATTTCCACGAACAGTGTTAATTTTAACTTCCATGCATGAATAGAATTCTTAAGCTAAGCCATTCTTTCTTCCAAAAAAACAAAAGAATATTTGTAATCAATAAATAGTAGTATATTCATAAAGGATTCATGTGATTATATATGTGCATGAATTATGCTTATGCAAGAACAAATGAAGGTACATGTATAATGTATTTACACAATCATAATTACTTATGATCCGATTGGCATATCCAAAAGTAGATGTACATAACGATAAGAAGGTCCCAAACCTCATATGTGACAGAGCCCCCAGAAGTTGAAGGCTGACTTAGCGTCACGGTGGAGACAGCACCACTGGCTGACAAAATACATATACCTCTAGGTCCCTGCTGAGCAAAAGCCATGATTTTTGTTGCAATGTCCTACAGAAAAGGAAAATGGAGTATTTCTTACATGCTTACAAAAATGGCGGAACATGTGGCATAAATTCAAGAGGATCATCAAAAAGAAACATTGAAGATTTTTCAAAAGCACAATTATTTGTCTCGAATGATTTCACTTTCCGGGAAAGCACCATATCGTATTCTTTGATAGTGTCATAAAAAATAAAGCAGCACTTGAACAAAAAATAAATGACAGACAATATATACTAACAAAACAGAAAGTTCGATACAGATTCTAAAAAAACTGTGACATACTTCTCCAATTGCAATGGTGATGACATGAGGAGTGAAACCCATCCCAGCTGAACTAGTGATCGAACCACCTGGCAATAACCACTCAAAACATCAAACACAGAAAAATATATAAATATTTAAACCAAATTATTATAAATCGATCCCCTAGGTTAAATCAGCCTTTACAGACAGAACCAAGCTGGTCCTTACTACAGACATTTGACTAATTTATTAGAGTGCATTAAGGAACTTTGTTAATTTCTTTGCCCTGTATATTAGATAAGTTGTAATCCTCATAAAAAGAACAATACAGTTTACATAAGAAATATAAAACATAGGCACTTGTAGAATAATGTCAATCCGTTGATCAGTTTAGAGAATGAAATAATTTTTGACAATTGACAACCTAGAAATTTTCAGCACAGGCTATACTCCTTTATAACACAAGTTCAGAAGAATATATCCATCCTTGCTACTTGCTGCATAAGATCAATCTAAGAGTAATTTATCTCATAAACCATTGCATTAACAACTCAACTAAGCCAGCTCAGTTTCTCAAGAACTTAAGAGTTGAGGTTTTGAAATTACAGTTGCCCGCGTTCTTATGCGTTTCGTCGGGGACAAAAACAAATCAAAGATCTTGTAGCTCATTCTAAGACTTGCATTACTTCACAAATGCTTTGTTGTCTTGCTGAAATACCATGACACTGTTATCTAGCATGCACATTTGCACCCTCATCAGGTATATATACTTGCTTAGAAACTGAAAATTAGTCAATATTGGAAAATGTCTCTTCTATTGATTACTAAAAGTACATGTTATTTTTATCAGATGCAGTAATTAATGAATCAGGTAATGGTTCATTCCTGTTTCGCAAGAAATTTTATACTGTTCAAAAAAACTATGTTTAAGGTTTTATGCAAGATTGCAAGGATTTGAAAGTCATTAAAACCCTTAATTTTAGAAAAATAGAATTGCATTTGACTAAGTAACCCTTTCACTCCACTGATGCTCTCTCTCTCTCTCTCACATTCCACTTAGTGGAGATAAAAATAGAAAAAAAAATAATTAATGCCTTTTTGATTTTCTAAAGGGATAAACAATTTGAAGCAAACCAGAACTATTATTGACAATTATGTAAAATGAGCCTGACATGTAATGTACTAAAATCATTGACAAAAACACAGTTTAATAAACCAAAACCTTTTTTCATGCATACATTCCGATTAGGGGATTAGGGGTGAGAATAGGTCAAGCGGTGTTTCAAAGGCCTATAGCCAGGCCTAAGCCCAGCCTAGGTTTATTCACTAGATTAAGTAGATAAAAACTTTTATGAAACCCTAATTAACTAAAAGAAGTAAGACTTTAGCTATCCGAAAAGTTTTATAGGCCTACCAGACAAATCTATATAAATAAATATAAGTGATAAAGAGGTTTTCTTTTTTTTTTTTTGGCAAAATAGGAGTGCAAAGGCATCACCGTAAGGAGAGAGATACCAACTATGTAAGGCCTAGTCTTGTCTTTTTAAGGCCTTAAATTTATGAAATGGGCCAGGTCTTTTTAAGGTAAGGCCTAGCTTAGACAAGCCCATTTCCATCCCTAATCCCAATAAAAATATGTATCTCCATCTTGGGTATGGTCAAAAAAATTGATTTATTAAGATAAATGTTCAGGTATAAATTGTCAAATATTATCTCATTGACAAAATACCCATGCATTCCAACACGTTAGCTGTAATATTTAAACAATAAAATTTATGTTAATCTTTGAAAAACAAGGAATGGCAAAAAAAAAAAAAATCAACATTCCAACGCGTTAGCTGTAATATTTAAATAATAAAATTTATTTAAATCTTTGAAAAACAAGTCATGTAACAGTGGAAACAATCGAGCATTGCACATTAATGCTCGACTTAGACCTATTAACTAATTTAGAGATAACCATGTGGCTTATTTAAAGGTCTTACTACAAAATAAGTTTTCAACCAAGCCATGCTTTTAAAAAGGCAGGACTGGGCCTTAAAAAGAGGCTTATATTAGGTAAATAGACATGGTTAAGGCCTTAAATTTGTGAAATGGGCCAAGTCTTCTTAAGGTAAGGCCTAGCTTAGACTAGCCCATTTCCACAACTAATCCCAATAAAAATATTAACCTACCTTGGGTACAGTCAAAATTTTGATTTATTGAGATAAATCTACAGGTATAATCTAACTGACAAAACAACAAATAATGCAAAAATAATGCAAAATTTTAGGAATCATTGGAGCGTTTTCAACGCGTTAGCTGTAAAATTTATGTGAAATTTTGAAAAATAAGTGATGTAATGGCTGAAATAGTAAAGCGTTTCAACGTGTCAGCTGTAATATTCGAGTAATAAAATTCATGTTAAATTTTGAAAAATAAGTGATGCAATGGCTGAAACAATAGAGCGTTTCAACGCGTCAGCTGTAATATTTGAATAATAAAATTTATTTTCATCTTTGAAAAACAATTCATGTAACAGCAGGAAAAAAAAAAACCCAAGCATTACACATTAGCTGTAATATTTAAATAATAAAATTTATGTTAATCTTTGAAAAAAGTGATGTAACAGTCTACGCAATCTAGTGTTTCAAGTTTCAATTTTCAACACTCTGATAGTTTCATAGCAAAATCCATGAATAATTCAAACAGATACAATAGTCACAATAATAAGGCAAAACTTTTGAAAGCTCAACCACTTCTGCACCCAATCCATCTATCTTGCAATCAGCAAAATTTTCAATGGAAAGTGTTTGTTTGTGTAGGAATATAAAATTCATTGGTAATTCAGTTCATTTTGATATTAGAATGCCAGCAAGAATAAACAAACAAATCTTAACACACAAAAATATACAACCAAACAACACATGGATATTATTTATTCACAAAACAAGAAATATCAGAACAAATTAAAAGTTGGAATAGAGATATACCAGGAGAAGCCAACTGCTGTTTCTTCCCGGACCCCGGTGGGCGGCCTCTACCGCGTTTCTGGCCTTGTGTCAAGGGTCCAGGATGACTAGCTGGTGTTGGAGTCAATGCCAATGATACAGTTCCATCAGGCCCATATTTTCTAGGCCTTCCTCTCTTCCTTTTGAGAGGTTCCCCAGTTGCAGTTGCAGCCCCAGAAGGAGCTCCCACATTGATACATTGAGACGAAATTCCTGAAGAATCTAATGGCAATGTGGATCCAATGGTACCACCACCGCCACCAATGCTTGATTGAAATGGTAAATTCGGATTAGACAGTTGACGAATACCGGGTGAATTATGCAATTCGTGTTGGTTTCCAGAACCAGGTATTCCTCTCTGCATATAGTAAGATGCTGCCATTTGGTCCCCTCTATCCATGCATTTACTTCAAGTTCCTTTAGAATCTTTCACAAGAAAATTTGAACCCCCCTAATACTCAATACACCAAAGTTTACCACCTAATTCTGTTTTCATATACAATCAATGACAAATTTTCTGGACAGGAAAAAAAAATGCACAAATCAGAAAACAATGAAATCAATTAAATCCAATGTGCAGTCACTACCAAGACAAGAGTGTCTAGAAGTTCTTAAATTATATCATCAATAACTATTGTTTGATAATAAAAGCAACCACAAGTCCTACAAATCAGAAATGGAAGCTTCCCAAAATTAGAATTTCTCAAAAGGAAAAGAAAAGGACCCCAAGACTCAAAGGCAACCCAGACATGCAGAAGATAAACAAAAAGTAGAAGGCAGATCAAAGAACAATTAGACTCAAACAAGGGAAAAAGTCTACAAGAACAATTAGAGAGAAGACAAAAAGAGAAGCTGGTTTACTGCTTACCAAACTAAATAGAAACATCAAAAAAGGCTTCACATTGAAGATAAGGACCAGGTGAACTGTAAACAGGTCCACTCTCACCAACTCATAACTTTAACATGAAGCAATTTTCAAGGTAACCCCAATACCTATGTAAATAAAGCTCACCCTTTTGATGCAAAACACCAAGAAAATCAAGAAAGGCAAAAAGATTTGCTTTTTATTTTTAAGAAGAATCAACCACTTAAAATCAATGTTATAAACCCAGTTTCAAATAAATTCAAGTAAAGAGAACAAAATGCCATACCACAACAAAACAACTCCAAGAAAATCACACAAAAGGCTACAACTTTGGTAAATTGGGTGAAGACTAGAACAGATTTCACCCTCCAAACATGAGAAAGGAATAATGCTATGAATGATCATGAATTTCATGTCAATTGTGCACAGAGAGAGAGAGAGAGAGAAAGAAGAGAGAAAAAGGAGAGAGTACTAACATATGAGGAGAGAGAATGAAAAGGGTAGATTGTGGTGGTGTTGCACATACTATACTACTCCATGAAGATATGGAAGCTAGTGTGAGAGTTGAAAAACGTTCAACGGTTTCATAGGGAATTAAAGAGCGGTGGTGGGTGACAGACAGGAGTGTAGAGAGAGAGAGAGAGGAGTGTAAAGAAGTGAGTGAGTGCAAAGAGAGAAACAGAAGAAGGAGAGCAACAACAACATTAACTACAGAATGTGAAAAAAGGAAAAACAAGACATGAGAATTGAATAGTGCTTGCTGTGTGTCTCTCTCTTTCTCTCTTTCTTGTGTGTGTGTGTCAGTTGCATAAGTCCTTATCGGATTGCATAATTTTTTTTTTCTTTCTAGGGGTGAGTGAGTGAGTGAGGGTAGTCTCAGATTTCTCTCTCTTACTAGTTGAAGTTGGGTGTTGGGGTGATTAATCATGAATGATGCTATGTATATGCTGCACTCACTGGCATTTCACAAACAAACAAAACTTTGAACAGAAAAGCACCTCTTCTCTGTTTGCAACTGGATTGGGTATATTATTGGGTAACAATTAATAATTAGTATTTATTTTTATTTTACTTTCGGAAAATTAGTTAATTAATTACACCTTCTTTGATAAATTAAAGCTTTTAAAAAATTGTTTTTATCTTTTATTTATCATGTTATTAAATTAACATTAATTATTTATTATTTTATCTGTAATTGTTTTCATTTTATTTAGGTATTTATTATAATTAATAATAAAAATGTAATAAATAATATATTAAAAACCAAAAATAATTTTAATATAAAAAACAATTATATTTTAAATTTTAAATTTATTATTTTAAACTACACTAAAAATAAACAAATAAAGGATCGGTTTGATTTATAAAAAAAAATTATTTTGAAATATAATAATATTACATTTTTTTAAAGAAAAAAATAAAAATATTTATTATTTTATATAATTTTATAAAATACAAATTAAGATTTTCTTAAAATATAGAGTCCCAGGAAGATTTAGCAACAATTACTCTTACAATAAAATTTAACTGATATTCTCTTATACCCAACAAAAATTACTAGGGGCGTTTGTTTTAAGTTTGGTAATTTTATTGCTGGAAATAACTTTTTTAGGAATAAAATAATGGAAATCTTATTCTCGAGTATCTAAAAAAAAAATGTGTTTGACAAACTTTTGTTACATTCTGAAGAATTATCGTAAGGGTGGGTATATATAGTTACATATACTGTTTATTCCCACTTTCATGGGAATTTTTTCCCTATCTCTTTCTCATGAGAATAAAACTATTGGAGTATGGAAGTTATTTTTTTCTCAAAAACGTTTTATACTTAGAAATAAAATTTTAAAACCTTATAATAAACATGAAAATATAAATTTTCTATCCATATATTCTCAAAAATATTAAAAAATGACTTGAAACAAACACGTCCTAGCAAATATTCTTCACAGACACTCGAAAATAAAGAGGAAAAAAATGAGGATTGGGAATTAGAACCACGGGGTTTGTCAAGCGCGGCTGTCCACGCGCGCAGTTTGGCGAATATTCCTCCTACACAAAATTCAGGTGCTAGATTGCCTCTAAATCATCGAAAATATCTGGGGTAGGGGGAAGTAAAGAATAATATTAAATTACTTCCTGTTTATTTTAAAATAAAATGAGAAGAAAAACTAAGCTTGTGTTTGTTTGCGGTGATTTTGTGACGAGAGAGACACCAATGAGAGAGATACTTGAGAAATGAAGCATTTCCACAATTTGGTTTATTAATGAAATAGAGAGGAGAGACAAAATAAAGGTGGGTCCCATGTCATTTTACTCTCTTTGCTGATGTACAAAGAAAGGCAACAAAGTGAAGCTTTTTTTTATTTTTTTTCCATGAATACCCTTATGAGATCAATCTCAGCGTATGAGTGTGCAATGCAATTGTTTATTTGTTTCCAGTTCCACGTAACAACGGCAGCTCATATTCTAATTAAATTAGATTAATAAGTGAGCGTATATTTTTTAATTACAAATAAAATTAAATGTAATAAATTATATTAAATTACTCAATAAATTTAAATACATTAGATTAATAATTTACATATATTAAAATTTATAATTTAATATATCAGTCTAATAAATCAATTAATCAACATAAGTGAATTCAAATAATTTATTTACTTGAATTATATTAATTAACTTAACTAAAATAATTTAAATCAATGGAAGGATATTTTTGTCCTTTCAAAAATTACACACACTTCTTTCTCTTCTATTTCTCTTCTTTTTCGCTTATACCAAACAATACCTCAAATCTACCCAAGGTAATTAAAACCGGACCGGGCATTGAACCGGAGAAGGCCAGGGTTCAGGGTTTTTGGGTCGGACTGGGGTCGAACCGGGTTCGAATAAAATATTATTTTTTAAATATTTCATACAATATATATATATAAATAATAAACAAAAAATAACTGATATTCATAATTTCACATAATAAAAATTATACTTCACTTAACAATAACAACTATAAATAGAGGCTAAGTTCAACAAGACAACAACACATTCAACCAATTCCAACAAGTTCAAACTAAAAATTTTAAAATTACAATAAAAAATTGGCCATTTTAAAAAAAAAAAAAACAAGTTTACTAACCGGCCAGGTTGAACCCGGTTTTCCCGGTTTTTACCCGGTCCGATCCGGTTTTTTACCAGTTCTTAAACCGGACCGTCCGATTTTTTCACAGGCGGTCTAATTGCACGACTCGGACCGACCGGGGGTCCGGTTCCCAGTCCAACCGGTCCGACCGGCCGGTCCGGTCCGGTTTTTGTAACCTTGAATCTACCATATTTATCATCTTTTTCTCTCTTCTCACACTCTCTTTCACCTATTTCTCTCTTCACAATTTCTCCTCATAACCAAACACAGGCTAAGTAAAAAAACATGAGAGTTATGGACTCTTTTTCGTAAAAATAAATTATAAGGTAGCTTATAACTAAAAAACTAGCTGATATCTTATAACTGAAAAGCTAGTTAATGGCCTATAGCTGATAGCTAATAGTTTATCCCTGAAAAACTAGCTAATTAAAAGTAAAAGTGTTTGTTAAAATTAATTATTTAACTAACTGATAAAGATAAAAAGACATAAAAGTACATGTTTATCTTTATTTTAAATTAAAAAAAAAGATAAAGATGGAGTAAAGACTAAAACATTAGGGATAAATACAAGAAAAAATATATAAAAAAAACCATAAGCTCAAACGTTACTTGAGGTAGCATATCAAATAAAGTTATAAGCTAATTAGATATTGAAATTAGTAATACTCACTAATTTATAGTTTTTATTACGCTGCGAGAATTCTATTAAATTCTGCCGTAACTAGGCTATTGTGTGTGTTTCTAACTGAAACATGCCCAAACGTGATCCAAATTTTATAAAATTTGAGATCTTAGCATTTTCCATTATTTAGGATTTATTGTAATTTTTCTAGAATTTTTGGGCATCAGAAAATATTTAGTGTATTTTCTATGGCCAGAAACTGTCTAATCGCAACGTTTCGGTTCGCATTTCGAGAAAACGAGAAACATGAGTACTTTTCTCATGCTGCGAGGAAAATTAGTAATTTTTGGGTGTGGGGTTATAATTAGAATTATTTTTGGGAGTTTTTAGTATTAAAACCTAATATATGCGAAACGTGGCATTGGCTGAAATAAAACGCGTCAGAAGAAACCCTGAGATATTTTGAGCAAATGGCTGCCACACATGGACCAATGGGAGGCCAGCCATGTGCTTGTAGCCTTCAATTTTGAAGGAAGCATTTTGATTGGGTTAGGAGGTAATGGATAGTTAGTTTTGTTGGTTAGTTTGTAAGTAATTAGTTAAATTCCAACTAAATGAACAAATCTATTCCTTCCATGTCCCTAAAAAATTTCGTGGCCTTCTTCCCCTAAAAAAAATCAGCCTCATTCACTCCTCCATTGTTGAAGAACTTAAGAAAAAACTTGAAGAGGAAAGATTTGATTTTTTGAAGTTTTGGTGACCAAAGTTGCATCTTTACTTCCTTACTACTCAATCCTTGTTCAATCATCACCTAACCTCTTGGTAATCTCCATGAACCTTCTTTCATCTCTCTTGACTTCTATGTTATGGGTTTTGAAGGTTTTAGGAGTTATTTTTGAGCTATAGTGCTTGTTTTTGCTAGTATTGTATGATTAGCTTCATAACCCCTTATATCCCTTCCATGATTAACTTTGCTCTTGGTGTTTTAATTTTGGAAAACCCTAACCCCTATTCTGGCCGAGCCTAGGGGCTGTTATGAGAGCTTGATCTTGACTTAATTTTGTGGTTTTGGAGTAGATTTTTGAGGGTTTTAGCTTAGTACACTTAATCTAGTCATATACATGATTATACAAAGTTTTGTGAAATTAATTTGGAGATTTTTAGGGGCTGGAAACCGTGGATTTTGAGCATGATCTTGATGATGTTTTAAGTTGTTTTTCAAGTATTTTAAGTGTTTAATAAGTTAGCTTTTGGTTAAGGTTTAAGAACTAAAAAGAGTGTTATGTTTAAAGCTTTGAAATGGTTAAAATAAAACAATTTTGGGGGCTATTTGTGAGGCTTAAAAATAGTTATAAAAGTGGTTGATGATTGGATTTAGCAAAACAACTCAAAGAATCATGATTTTGGAAAAAGTTTTGGGTTATGTCTTAAGAATTGTTTTAAACTTGTAATGAATTTAATTCTAGAATTTTGTGACATGTTTTAGTGCTTTGAAAAATGGTTCAAAGTTGACAAAATACTATTTATTTGGTAAAACACTATTCCAATTGGTAAATTTTGGTTTAGCTATTTTTCTAAGTGTGTAGCTTTTGTAAAAGTTTGAAAACTTGCATGGTTTGAAATTGTTCCATCACATATGACTAGGTGTGAACCAAATGGGATTAAGTGAGTAATTCTTAGGCCTTAGGAACCTTAGAGTCGTGGCTGCCCTAGGGGTATTAGGGCTTGAGTTTTGGTTTTAATTGATTGAAACTTGTGTTGTTAGGATACGCGCGAGGTACGACTTGACGATAGTTCGAATTTACCTTGCTTGGATTGTTAAAGCGCCCAAGGTAAGGGAAATTCTTACATAATGAGTTTGGGCTTTTCGCCTTGTGTGTTGTTTACTTGATTGTTGATTGATTATGTGGTAGTACTTGTAGTATTACTATGTGTTGTTGAGATGTTGTAGCATGAAATGCTGTGTATTGATTTGGCCCTGTGTGGCAAGACTGAATTGTATTGTGTGACTTAAATCATACTTGATTGATTTAATTGGACTTGAAATTGATGATAATATGTAGTATGTCCTTGGCCCTGCGTGGCATTATGAGTTGTATTGTTTTCCTTGAATCACCTTGGGTTTCATTGGAACTTGGCATTGAATTGGAATATGAAAAATATTATTGTTGATAATGGATTAATTAACAATGCGTTGATCGACTGCTATTGGTTGACGATTTACATCGGTAAATCTGATGCGATTCCACAAGCCGAATTCTGATTTCGTAAACAAATTGTTAAGGGCATTTTGAGTTAAAAGTAAGTGTGAGGGTTTTAGTACAATTAGCCAAAGCTTGCAAGGAAATTTCAATGGAGTAATAGTAGAGGAAAGAACTTGAAATAAATAGTACAATTTGCGAAAACGGTTGAGTTAAATGATGCGCCTGGGAAAATTCTGGCTAGGAAAGACTTGGTAATTAAGAGTGTTCGCACCACCTCTCTTTCCTGGGAATTCTTCCAGTGTGTTATTTAGCACAACTAGGGTTTCAACGACCTAGAACTAAAAAGTATTTTCAGATACATAGGAGTGATACAAGAACTGAGAAAGAGATTTCAAAGATCAAGTTTTTGAAAGAATAAAACATAGGGAACCTAGCGTTCCTATTGAGCATATGGGCCATGTGTCCTGTGCTGGGACTTAATGTCCTGCTTGCGTGCACATTTTCTTGATTAAGGATTGGACCTAGTGTTCCATATGGCGTGCCTAGTATCTCAACCTAAAAATTGAGCCTAGTGTTCCGCATACGTGCCTAGAGTTTCAATCTAAGATTGGGACTAGCGTTCCGCAATTGAACACCCGGACTTTGTGTCCTGTGTTGAACTCTTAGTTAATTGAGATTTGGAAACCCACTAAGTTGAGTGAGTGAGGGTTCGTCGATCCGCATTGATTAATTAAAACATTACTCGGGCACTCACTACGGTGAGCATGCCATATTGTTGAATTTGTTGGATATCACTCGGGCGTTCACTACGGTGAGCATGCCATATTGTTGAATTTGTTTGGATGCGTACTAACCATTGAGCATCGACACTTGGAGCGTTTGATTGGACTTAAAGACTTCAAAAGACGAGTTGTCATGTCACTCGTAGCATTTGATTGGTCGTACAGACTTCAAAAGGCGAGTTGACACTGCATTGCCTAAGTAGAGGCACGCCAAAGTAGTGGCAAGCCTAAGCAGAGGCTATTTTGTTTGGACGTTGGGAAAGTAGTCCCCGTCATACTGCTGACCTATTAAGGCTGCAGGTGTATACACAACTTGCCATACTGCATTGACATGCATAGCTAACCAAATTTATGATATGTGATGAATTTGATATTGTGATGGCTTGATCACTGATCTGTTGATAGATTTGTCTGCTCACATGCAATAGTTTGATATTGTAGTGACTTGATTGTTGATCTGTTGGTTGTTTTGTTCGCTCACATGCAATGCTTGATATACCATGGTGATGCGTGCGGTCTATTAAGTATGTATATGTATATACAAGCATGTTGTTCTATTATATATGTATATATTGTTTGCATGCGACATAGCCTATGATAAACTCACTGACAAAGGATTTACCCTTGCATTGTTGTTGGATTGGATGTCCTTATGGATGTCACTTCCAGATGGAGTTTGGTAGCTGTTGCAACTTTGTCTTTCAGGTGCATTGAAGATTGAGCCAGTAGAGGAAGATTTCTTCTGAGCACTTCGTGTTTGGTCTTGCTGAGCTATTTCTCAGTAAGAGTTATAGTTGTTGGCCAGCTTAGCTTAGGGTTTTGTATTTGTTGTTTTGTAATTACTCTTTTCAGAAAACTTCGCCTTAGTGCGAAATGATTATGTTATGTGAAGTATTATTTTGTGATGCATTATACTCTGATATTTGCGAAATCTGAATCGACATCATTTAGAAAACTGTAGTACTCTATGTCTCATTTTGAAAAGGGTTTCAAAGGAAAGAAAATGAAAAAAAAAATTACACCTATTTTTCCATTGCGAAATACATAAGAGTATTCTTTAACTAAAAGCATACAAGCATTAAATGTTTTCAGCATCAGATTGGGTTGTATAGTAACGCTCCGGAAACGGGGTGTTACATAAGACGTCTAACCACCTTACCGAAAGCATGTGATTGAGGTCTATGGACCAAAGCATATGACAACAACCAAATGACACAAAGCAAAGAGGGACTAAATGTCCATAATTAAGAAGATGCATTGTGTAGTCACATATTATCCATTTTCTTGTGAATTGATAATAGGTGGAGTGATGGTGAGGAGTCGAGGGGAGAGCTCACTAAGATTTTTATCCCACCCCGTCCTTTTATTTATTTATTTCAGATCTGCAGGTTGAAAAGGAAGACTGAAAGGGCTTGAATGCCTACAACTACGTTTATTTTGTAGTTTTTGATTATGTAACACTCTAGGTATTTGATGCAAAAAGACAATATATTTGTATTAAATTCTTTGAAGGTTGTGTAATTAGGATGAAGAACCTTGTATAATTTAAACTTGATGTATGGTGGAAGTTTAAATTCTCTTGGAATGACTGTATCTAATGTTAACTATCTTACTTTCAAGTATTTTAAATGTATGGTGTTACAAAGGGGGAATAGGAAGGAGGAATTTTATTCTTTATAATTTTATTTGTTTATTTCTTTCTTTATTAAAAGTTTATATAATTTTTTATTTTATCAAGAGAAAAAAGGATATTAAATTAGTTATTTTTATCCAATCAAATAAATAGAGTTCCTTTTTTTGCTATTTTTGTCTCTATTTTCTCTCTTTACAAATGATATATGAAATTCACTCATTTTTTTCATGTCAATATTCTATCCTCGCATTTTCTCTTGTGTCTAAATGGAGTGTTTGAGCAACTAGATTGTAATTTTTAAAAAAAATTAATTAAAAATGTACTTAAAATATAATAATCATGTCAATTTCAAAATATATAATTTATATAAGAAATTATAAAATTTGACTAACAAATTTTTTAATTTAAATAAATAAGTTAGTTGAGTTACATAATAACAAAAAAATTTCATTTTATTATTTGGTTTGAATTAATAATACATCAATTTATTATGTTGGCAAGTATTTAATTTACAGTTTTTGTTTGTTCATAAATATTCCATGCATAAATAAATTCTTAAACTTATATCAAATGAGTATTTATTGATTGTTAATCAAACGACCCAAATCTCCTATTTAAATTATAATAATTTAAAAACAAGTTATATTAAAGAAAACTCAACTAAATTGTAGGCATGACAAAACAGACCAATTTTGTTGTCTCCCGTCATCAACTCATCCAAAACAAGGCATGTTGACACATTTTTAAAAATAGGTTGGAAATTGTAGCCTATCTGTTTAATAGTGGGTTGGTGGGGTGACCTACTAAAAATATAAAAAATAATAAAATAAATAAAATATTATATAATTCAAAAGTTATCATAAGTTAATATAAGTTTTTTGTCGAGATTTTGATCCCTATAAGAAAATATTCATTTTTCGTGTCAATAATTAACAAAAATAGTGTATTTTGTACTTTGTAATTAACAACAAAGGACTAAAACACATAGTTTTTGTATTTCACAGAGACTGAAATTGAATAAAAATTTAATAGGGATTAAAATCAAAGCTTATCAACTTTACAAGGATAATAAACATATTTAAGCCATATATTATAAAATTAAAATCAATAAAAATACAAACTTTAAAAAGAAATATAAAGTATGGGTTGGTAGGTTAGCCCATTAGTTGATTTGCTCTGCCCCTAATCAACATACATTACTGTCAAGTTAAGTGGGACGGGGTTAAAAAGGGTTGACAGGTTAAGAATCACAACCCCACCTAACCCGTAAAAAATAGTGGGTTACACGGGATAACCAGACATGTCCAGCTCATTCTTTCCACTTATACCGGATGGTGCATTAGGTGTCTTAAGAAAGGGAACATTCCCTTGCTTAATACAGCTGAAAATTAAAACAAGTCCTAAAGTATATATGACTGTTGTTTAGATTAGATTTTAGAGTTCATTTCAGTTTATGAAGATCACTTGAAGAAAAAATTATTAAATGTAAACTATTTTAATTATTTCAATTATTAAAATTATTATTTTACTTATATCTTTAATATTATGTACATGCACTTAAGTGTGTAATAATTGTTTACAGTACTTTCTTCGAAACAACACGCGCTACTTTTCCGTTCTATTAAAAATGTACTTTTTAATTTTTTTTCTATTGCAAAATCTCATTTAACGTGTTTTATTTTTTTATGCTTAATTGCACTTTTAACCCCTTATTATAGAGTCAGGACGATTTTGGTCCTCGAAATTTTAATCGTATGATTTTGATTAGAGATGTTGACGTGGCCGTTGATATGGATGTGATGTTGAGGTGGTTGTTGACATGAGCATTGACAAAATTGTTGATATGGTTGTCGACATGGCTGATATAGAAAATATAAAACATATGACATTGCCCAAGTTTTAAACCTGTGACCCAATTAATTTGGCCAAACACATCAACCACTAAGTCACATGACATTTCACTACTAGAATTTCTGCCATTTTCTGAGAATTTTTTTGCGGATTTTGTTCAAAAATTCGCAAGAAACAGTTTCCTACAGATTTTTCTGCGGATTTTTATCCTCACATAATACCTTCATGGGTAATTTTTTCTGTGGATTTTCTTGGGGAAAAATCCGAAGGTAAGTTTCCTACGAAAAAATTCACAGGTAATTCCGCATGAAATTTCGCAAGTAAATCCTTAGCAACGAAATTCGCAAGTAAATCCGCAAGAAATTTGTACAGGTAAATCGTAGTGCAAATTTTTCCCTAAGAAAATCCGCAGGAAACATGACTAAAATAATTTATTTTTTATTTATTTTTAATATTCATATATGTTAATTGCCTCCTGATACTACATCTAGGATACTTCACAACTGACTTCGAACCAAATGTAATGAAAGAAAAATGTCATTAACAAAGCATAAAGGGAATTGATTAAGGTGGAAACTATTTGTTTATCACTTACGAAGTAACCGAGCATTTTTTATAATAAAGAAATACAACATTGTCTAACTAGCTCTCACTTAGGCCTTATGCAGTTATGCTTATTCTAAAGAACTGAGGTTAAATGTATAAAACCACATCTAGATAGCATTATGAGTCACAATATCAATTTTTAATACACATGAAACATACTTAATTCTCAAATCTCATACATAAAATACAATCTTACTAAACATTACATTATATTTAATCTTAAACTAGTAGAAGTGATATCAGCACCACTATCCTCCTCTCCAAGAGCTGCAACACCACTTGAAATCAATTAAATAAATCTACCAACCTCCTCTCCAAGATTTGCAACTCCACCTGAAATGAATTAAATACCATTTGATTAGCAAATAAATCAATAATGTGTCGACAGCAGGGAAAAAATCATGCATCATGATTTTCTCAAGAATTAAATTTTCAAGAATTAAATTTTCCCCTCCAAGAATTAAATTTTCTTTTCAACACTAAATAATAACTCCAGAATAGCTTACATGCATCGTCAGTCTTAATAAATATGTCAAGTCATCTATCTACTTCAGTTGGAAGATAAAAACACCCAAGACAACTTGAATTGAAATGGATCTTTGGCTACACAATTTTTAAATAAGCACTCTTAAGAATTATAGTCCAATGACAATCAGAGTTGCACACTGAACCAAGAATCAAATGAAAAATCACTGAAATGAAAAAAAAATACTATACCTTCTAAAGTTTTTGTCCAGGACTATACTAGAACTTGATTTCCTCGCTGGTTTTGGTGATTGGGGCAATGTAAAGATTCAATCAGCAGAAAGTACAAATAGAGAAGCAATAGGAAAATAGAGGTAAAAGAGAAAAGAGAGCCAGGCCCACCCTCATTATTTATGCACCTTTCCATAGGCTCTTATTAGAATGCATATAGCTTCCTTCATCAGCATATTTACATGTACCTCCTAAAAACTCTGGCAACTCACATTCAAAGAAAAAACAATAAGTAGGTGAAGCTTCTCCATAACCTTTCAGTGACATAATCCTATTTTCCCAACAAAACAAGCAGATTCCAGATAAGGTCTATAAGCTCACATGGATTTTTGCTGTGGTCTTGGGATCAAGGAAGGATTTTACGGTGTTACACAATATTCTAAATCCAGAACCTGCATTGATGATGAACATGTGATTCAAGATCTGCAGTGAAGCAACCAATTTTATGACATTACCCACTAATCCATAACATTTATTCACAACAAAAATTTATTTTCCCCATAATTCTAACCAAAAGTAGACAAATAATACCGCTCGATAATTGTCACCATCAACCTCCAAATGTGAGTAACGAGCTCCCTAGGGAAACCTTAAAAAGAATGCCAGAAGCAGAAAATCACAACAGAGGATTTAAAATGACCATTATGATCCTAACCAAGTAACTAAAAATTACATAAGGATCCTTAAACACTGCCACCATCATGCTACCATCACACTCAGCAACTTCTTAACAGTATATAAACATCCAATGCTAAACAAATGATTCCAGACAAACAATGCAACTAAAAATTAGAAAATATGAGAAATATGCCTCTTTTATGAAACAGATTAATAGAGTTCATAATTCCGTTTTATATGATTTTAACACGAAAGTAAATGACTTGTTAGAAAATAATACTTACAAGATTACAGATTTAATATTCTCAACAAAGGTAATTTTACTTGCTAAGTGAGATATTTACCACAAAAGGAAAAAGCCAAGAGATACCACTGCCATTTTGCCGAGCTGCAATTATAGTTGGGCCAGAGAGAGAAGGTATCCAAAACAAGCCTTCACTAAGGAGTCCCTTTGTATATTAGACAAAAACATTAGCCATGGAAGATAGAAAGATATGTATGCCTGGAAAACAGCAGAGTGGCATGGCTACCAACTACCAATCTTTAAAGAGACAGGATATGAGTCAGTACAGCCAAATTATTTCTTATATAAAATAAATTGTTACAAGAAAAGAAAATAACATGACAGATAAAAAAAGCAAACTTCTAAGAAAAACCAAGCCAAGGAAAAATAAAAATTATAAGAAAAAATCAACAAACTTTTAAATAGAAAAGCAAAAAAGAATTTGATTGTTAGGTTGCCTCAATCACTGGGAGGATCGGTATGAAGAAATTCTTGAATGGAACTCCAAGCCTCCAAAACCACCTTGGTGCTGCCATTGTTGGCAGCAAATCTCCAATTCAGTGTGGTTGCCACTTTTGCTTCCCATTGGATTCTCATTGCCCAAGACATTGCCCCTTCTCCAGATCTACATGAGAGACATAATCAGAATATCAAAGATTCAAAGCCTTCTTGTCCATTACCAACCACAAGGGAATGCAATCATAAACCAATCACAAATCTCACACGGTAATTGAACCAAAATCACAAATGCAAATTTCACAAATTAATAATAAGAAAACACGGTGACCTAACCAATGCACTACAAGATCAAGCACACAATGAAATCAGATTTTCTGAGTAAAACTGAATTGTGCTTAACAATTTGAGTTAAATTAGCATGACGAAGCAACCTTAAAACAATAAATCAAATGAGTAAAACGAACGCACACACATACTAAATACCTGTTTCAGGATCTATTTTGTGGTCAATTTCACCTCGTTCTTCTCTCGTTTAACAACTCGCTCAATAGCCTCGAACAATTCAAACACCTAACAAAACAAATTGAGCAAGTTTTGACAAAAAATTGAAGACCTAACAAACGATATGAAAAACAGTAAGCACCTTAGATATTATGTTGAATCGCGAGCTTCGATTCGCAAACGAGGACGCTATCGCGAACACAATCGAACTAGAAACATTCAAATGAGATGACCAGAGAACGTGAGTGGGATCCCGAACAAGAACGATAACCAGAATGCAATTGGAAACGAGAACGAGAATGTAGTCGGAATGGAGAATGGTAATGCAAATGTGCAGAGATGAGAAAACGCGAAAGCAAATGTGAATGGGAAGTTTTAGGGCAAACAGAAAAATGACCGAGGAGAGTAGCAAATGCTTTTCTAAACATATAATTTATTTTTAATTTTTTTAAATAGTTTTAATTATAAGTTTTATTTTTATATTGAATTTGCAAGGAAATCCGCAGGAACTACCTGCGGATTTTCCCATCGATTCTCAAATGAACTGATTTTATTTTTACTGCATATTATTCTACTATTTTTCATGCGGTTAAAATTTTGCATCAAGATCCCCAAAAAAAATCAAAATATTTCCTATGAATATAAATCTGCAGCAAAATCCGCAGCAAAAATTAAAATTTTCTAGACATTTTTCTGCGGATTTAAATATTCAGAAAAATTCCTTATATTTATGAAAGTTGCAAGAAATTTTGCAGGTATTTCCTGTGGAAAAAATCCGCAGGAAATACCGCAATTTCTAGTAGTGTTTCTTTAACATATTTGTAATTTTATTTTATATAATAAACTGTACTTTATATAATTTTTTAAAAAACAATTATAAACCATGATATTTTGGTACTAAATATTAGCATAAATTTATTATTTAAATAAATATATTGTTTTTTAATATATTAAGAAATTTATATATGAAGATATATAAATGTATATTAATATATCAACATGCTAATAAAATAATAACAATTAGGAGAAAATTTATATAATATTTTCGTACTATATATTATCATATTTTTGTATAATGTCATTTGTAGAAAATGGATTCAAACAGAAATGTTATTTAAACATCAAATTGAGACACCAAAATTGATAATAATTTTGCTGATTAATAGAGTTCACACACATGGTTAATAAAGTGTTGAACTTGGTTAATAGATATACAAAAGTGCTGCAACTCATTAATCATCAACTGAATTTCATTAACCATGAATTTGAAAGTTATTAACCATAATTTTTAGGTATTCAAATATAATCTACTACATGTATATTTGAACATTTAAAAAGTGTGGTTAATGACGTTCAAAAGTATGGTTAATAAAGTTTAGTTGATGGTTAATAAGGTATGATACCTTAGTATATCCATTAACTAAGTTCAATAATTCATTAACTGCGTGTGTGAATTGTATTAACCAGTAAAATTGATGTCGATTTTTGTGTCTCATTTTAATGTTCAAATAACGCAACTGTATATAATTAACTTTTCTCATATAATATTAAAAATATTAGATTTGGCTCATTTAAAGTAAATAAACAGTAATCTTAATCATCAATTAAAAAATAAGGATAATTTATTATACATATACATATAATATTAATTTTTTATAATTTTTATCGATAATTAAGATTATTTACGTTATACTCTAAAAACTAAAATGAAATTATAGTGTTGTGATTTTACACTCAAACAACCACCGGATTAGATTGTTGCTACTATAGAGAGAGGGAGCACAACATAAAGGCGCGTGCGAAAGAAAGGAGGATCAATACAAAAAAATTGTGACAGAGCTGACTCAAAACGGGTTTGGGTTTGGCACTCCTTTGATCACTGACTCAATGTCATGTCATTAGAAAGACGGCTGACTTTGTTTGCATGTGACTTAGTGCTTGTTTGGTTGAGATTTTTTCAACCGGAGAATCTAAAATTAGTAGTCCCAATGCTGCAAAATGGAGGTTTGTGGCAGCTTCCTCTTTGTTATTTTTCTCAACCTCCGTTTTGCAAACTAGATTTTGGGGTCCAAAATCTAAAACAAACGGACCTTAATTTCCTCTCTCTCCTTCCTACGTCCATTCACTATTCACTGCTCTCTTCACACTATATATATATATATATATATGTTCTAAAGACTGTGTAAAACTCACACAGGCGTAGAGAGCAGAGTGCGGAGTTCAAACCAGCTCCGACATATCAAATGTCTCAGCAACCTTTTTCCATACATACATATATATATATATATATATATATATATATATATGGAAATAATTTTTCGAGAATCAAATTTAGATAACTTTCGCGACAACTTTTTAAGTGGTTAACACAATTTAAATACGTGGTGAATTACATTTAGTAAATGGTTAATGAATATATCAGGTGTCAAAACTCATTAATTATCAACATAAAATCGTTAATCACGAATTTGAATGTGATTAACCACGATTTACAAGTGTTCAACTATATATAGATTTGAACACTTAAAAATTGTGGTTAATCACGTTTAAATTTATGGTTAATGAAGTTATGTTAATGGTTAATAAGTTTCAATACTTGTTATATTCATTAACTATTCACTAAATATAATTAACTACATATTTAAATTGTATTAACCACTTATAAAGTTGTTGCGGAAATTGTTTCTTTATAATTGTTGAAATAGCGTGAACGTATATATTATCGTTCATCCCACGCCACACACTAAAATATCTTTCAAATCTCTCTCTCTCTCTCCCTCCCTCCCGGACCCTACCCCTCCTCCATCACACAACCTTTCAACCAAGAATCTCTTCCCTATTCGTATTCTCATGACAAAACAAGAAGATATATCTCGTCATCTAATTGTCTCACAATCATTATCAGAGTGTACGTTGCAATTTTTAAAAATAAAATTTAAGATTGAAAAATACACACACGACGAAGATAGGCACAATCAGTCAATAGAATGTTGGATAAATAGATAGTTAAGGCAATTAATTAATAATAAAAGAAAATATAAGAACGAACGTGTGTGTGAAAGAGTCAGAAAAGTTAAACAAGTACTAAGTTTGGTAAGTTCTTAAAATAAATATTCTTGTGTTGCAATAAATAATCCTTTAAACGAAAAAATTTATAAAAAAAAAAGATTAACATCGCTCAAAACAAAAACAACCAATCAACCACATATAGAGAGAGCAAAGGATCTCCATGCCAGTCAAGTCAACAGTACTGTCATTGCAATTTTTTCAAAATATGTGTATTTTTTTTTCAAGAATTTTGAAAATTAAAGGGGTTAACTTATTTTGTCCCCCCTAAACGTGCTATCAAAATTGTAATTTTTCATGATTTTGTTTGTTTTGAATTTAAAAAATAACAGTGGAAGAATTAATTTTAAAATATTTAAGGTTAAAAAGTAATTTCTAATTAAGAATGTTATTCTTTTTAAAAACATGTTTGCCGCCAATTGCCAAAATTGATTTTGTTTAGATGATACTACTATAACAAAATCATTTAAAAAAATATAAACATAAATATATTTTATGAGTCTCATATTTATAATTAATTTGTTGATCACAAAAAAAATAATTATAATTAATTTTATGTAACAAAAAATTGAATTTTTGCTAATCTCAAAATAAATTCCCCTTGTGAATTTTATATGTCAAAAGTTCAAAGGAAAAGTCAAATGGGACACATTAATGTGCATCTCAATTTTTATTTGTTGCACGTAAGAATACAAACGAGCACTTAATTTAAATTGTTGAATCAACTATGTATTTATATTATAACGATGGATAATAACCCAATTGTTAATTTTTCCAAATCGAAATTGTTTTTGGTGTAAGATTACGTTTAAGAGATGATGATACAGGAAAATTGATCAAGACAAGGACAGTTTGGTTTAGAGGAATTCCCGCGGCACAAGAATTAGTCTATTGGAAGCATATAGTCTATTGGAATGGATTGTCTGGCAGTTGTTGAAGGTATAAAAGGAAATATAAGTGTCTATACCGAGTTTGGGGAGATTTTTTTTTTAATCAAATTTTAATAACTTTAATTGGGGTAAGTTTTATTAGGAAAACAAGCCAATCATGTTGCTCATATGTTAGCAAGAGCATCTCGATTATATGTTAGTCTCTAAGATTTTGATTATATATCACTTTCTATTGAGGACTTTATTTTGATAGAAATGATATGGATTTATTCTCGTAAAAAAATAATAATCCAATTGTTAATAAGATTAATTCAGTAAAATTGTTACATTCATTCATTTATTGTTTTTCTTAATATGTGTAAAAAAAATATTAAAAGTCACTTATTTTGGGATAGGAGGAGTACATGATTGGGTAGTTACTCATGCTAAATATTTACAAGAATGCCTATGGAATAAAAGAATGTGAGGGAAATGCATTTTTTGGCCCCCAAAATATATTTTTACGTCTTAAAATAAGTGTCGTCTTAGGTTTTTTCACACAGATTAAGAAAACCTATAAATGAATGAAAGAATGTAACAATTTTACAAAATTATTTTTACTAACCATTGAGGATCAAGCATTGCCATAAATGCATAGTGAAGTATAATAACCTTCGAGTGATGCCCACAGTTTTAATTTGGGAGTAAAATCTGAATAAAATACATTAAAAAAAATTCCATTAAAAAACAACACTTTATAACTTTTTTTTTTGTTGCTAAAATGACCCTTGTTTTGAGATGGAGGGAGCAATTTCATCGCATCTAATCTGAGATTATGGTTAGCATGTCTAGTGTTTTCCTTTCTGCATTTTATTATTTTATTAAAGTAAATAACGGAGAGCTGCTTGCACCATCTATGTGTTCTCGAATGTCCAAAGTGAATATATAATTAAAAAATGGTCTTGTTAACGAGTACCTTTAGGGCACTAGTTAAAAAAATAAAAAATAAAAGTTTTGTATTGAAAAAAATAGTTTTTAAACTTTCAAATAATTGAATACACCACTTCTCAACACAATATTTCTATATTTGTTTACTTAACCAGTGTCCTAAGAGTACTCGTTAGCATTTTCCTTAAAAAAAAATCCTTGTTTTGGCCCACATGGGATCATGAATTATTGAATTTGATTCTTCTTTTCCAGATATAGAAAGTACTTGAATGCTCTTTTTTTTTGTATAATAATATCCAAACCTTGGAACTCTGATTTTTTTTTATTGCATTTGACGACTTGATCTGTCCTCATGCTAATCCAATGTTGTCCTTAGTAGTTAGTATTAAGGATTATTTTTGACAAATTATAATAACAAATATACAGGCATTGTCCATATTTATAGTTGTTCCTCAATACTCACATATAATATATAGAGAAATATTAGAAACACATTCTCTAATACTCTTTTTTAACACACTCGCTCTTATTGGTTGAAATTCACATGGGTCTCACCAAATTTATGTAGGACCCACATGATTTGTCGGGATCCATTTGAATTTCAACCAACAAGAAAGTAAGTGTTAGAAAAAGAGTGTTGATAACACTCTCATTTTCACATTGACAATGACAAAGGATATAATAACTTCAATTTTCTTGATTGTCTCTATGCTAGTTTCTCTCCATTGCTTGAGCACACACCCATAGGAAGGATCAAGGAAGAGAAATATTAGTTTATATTTTTACATTATTTAATATTTAAAATCAAAATGAATACGAAAAACTACTTATCTAGGTTTCCACTCTAATATTAAAGGTTTAATTACATTTTTTATCCCTCTAATTTGGACAATGTGCGATTTTTGTCTCTCAAGTTTTTTGATCGATTTTAGTCATTCTATTTTCAAAATTAAGTAAATATAGTTCTACCGTCAAAATTTTTTTCACCTAAACCCTTTAAAGTATAATTTTTTATCAAAATATTGGGGCTTGTTGATGAATTTTAGATATAAAATAATTATAAAAGTTTGAAAGTCAAAAAATTGATACAATTTGAAGAATTTTGTGGGAAGTGGAATTAAGGATTCAAGAGGAGAAAATTTGAGATTTTTTATTTTGAGTTAAATTTTATATTTTATTTTGTAAGTTTTAAGTGAAATATTATCTAAAACAATCTAATCAATTCAGTTTGTGAAATTTTTTAGTAGATACTGAGAATTTAAGAGTTTTAAATAAATAAAAAGGATTAAGTTGTAACAATTGAAAACTTGATAGACTAAAATTGCTCGAAAACAATTAGAGGGACCAAAATCACGCATAGCCCAAACCAGAGGGACCAAAAGTACAATTAAACCAATATTATATATGTATGCTTTGATTGGCTACGTAAATACTCCCCCCGGACTCGATTATAAGCAAAAAAATCCATTTATTTGGTCCAAAAAATAAGCAATTTTAACTATTTTTATCCTCTTTAAATTTTTTTATATTTTGGACTAATTACATGAATTTTTATTTTTTTTTGCTTATAATCGAGTCTAAATAGAGTATGCCAAAAGAGCAATCATGAAATCCAAAATATAAACCAAAACATTGGTCTAATAAATAACACCAATTATAAATTTATATGAACTTATTTTATTTTATTTTATTTCATCGAATCTGAATAGTGGGAAAGAATATATAGAAAAAGAAAAATATGAGGTGGGAATTGGAAGAGGTCAAAGAGCAAAGATTATGTTGGCTGATGAAGCAACCCTCAACCTCTATCTGTTAAGAGGAATAAGTGGTGTCTTTTGGTACAGAAAAAGTTCTCTCAAGAAATGAGTATTTATTTGACTAAGAAATCCTACTTGTTTATATGTTAGGAACTCCATCCACATCTTTCTTTGCTAAGAACAGCAAAACAGTTAACTTTATAAAATTAAACAATCACCCAATCTTTAAAAGGACGAGCTACCATTCCATTTATGACAATACAACTATAATCCTAGCTAGCTTTATTACAAGCTATGATTACACTAATACTAATTATTAGAATAAAGTTACAGAACAACTAAATGAAGAAACTTAATGTTTTTTTGAACTTGACCATGAAGAAACTTAATGTTCTATTAAAAAGAATGGTATATTTATATTCACCTATTTATAGACATATGATATGATATGGTGATATAATTGCAACTGCACTTTACATAATTATAACATCAAAAGAGTATGTTATAAAAAAAAAAGAAGCAAAAGAGTAAACTAGGCTACAAACATTTTCTAACAATTAAATGGAGTTTGGGATAGCTTCCTAACTTATCCGTTTGATCGATAGAAGGAATCTCTCTTTCATAATAAATTAACGGCTTTAATAAATATGCCGCCAGATTTAGTAGCATACACCCACTATCCGGATATATATTTTTGAAAGTGTAACAATTTGTATATTTCCATACGGAGGTGTATACTACTAAAGTCAGGGGGGCTTATTTACTAAAACCCTAAATCAAAATAAAAACCAGCCAACTTAAGATACTAGAAGAAGTCCACAAGTGACCCCAAAAACAGCATGTAGGAGTACATTATTGTCGTATTTATTATGTGAGCTAGGCAGCAAGTGTGATGAACAGAGTGCAGGGGAATAAATGTTAACCCCTATCTATATATCCATGTGGTGTGACATAACATACTCGTTCCATTCCATAACTTTGCCAGTTTTAGCAAAATTTTTTTGTTTCAAAATAATGAATATTTTATAAACCCAAGATATAATTTACAATTTTTTTTCAAAGTATACTCTTCGTATATTTATTGTCATTACATTGAAAATTGACACAACTGACAAACACTTAATTGATTATTTTAGAACCTGCACCAATTAATAAGGCTATTTTGGTAAAAATATATTTCAACTAAATGATTCATTGGTCTGTGTGTAAAAATCTTAAACAACCAAAGTTATAGAATGAAGGGAGTATGAGGTTGTAGTCTAGATGCGTGTAGTCAGCATCTCCTTAATGCGTGTGTTTAATCGATCCAATCTAGGAATTTGAATTTTGAATCTCATCTCATTCGATATAAACACACTGGTATAATGAAGCCGGAGACGTAGTACAATACGAATACGATACTACACGGATACCAGGATATGGGAATTTTTTGAAATTCGGGATACGATAAGATCTGGATAAATTAACAAAATTTTATGTAAAATTTATATATATGCAAAATATTTGTTAGGAAAAAGACATTGGGCTAATAGTACTAGACCAAACACTATTTATAATTGCTGGGAACCCTCTTCCCAACAATTATATATATATATATACACACACACACACAAACAGTACAACACAATAGGTGAGAACATACAAATCTGATCACCAGAACAACATTTTTGCGAGCGTGAAGAAAGACCCCAAAATACTACTTTCGTCAGATGAAGAAAAACCAAAGATGGAGATATTAAAAACCGCCGACAGGATGGAGAGACCAGAACTGCCGTCAAGATTGAAAGAAACAGTTCTGTCGTCGGAATAGGAAACTCGAGAAGTATCCAAGAAGTATCGGAAAGTATTCTCAACAATAAAAATTAAAAAAAAAACAACAGAAATATTTTGGAACACGTATCAGAAAGTATCCGAGGATTATCGGTATCTAATACGGATATGACACGGATATGTTTTCTGTTTTGTAGTATCCCGCTTCATATACATCATACGGATGAAAATACTCCATCTAACACTACGCAGCTTATACTGTTTGCATTTTTTTACAACAACATGGTTTTATTTATATAGTATGAATTTAATCTGTATATCTAAAATGATTTAAATTGCGTTGATAGTATCATTAACAAATAACAATACATGTTGATACCTCTATTCGAGCTGAGGTGTGCTCCAAAAAGTGAGGAAGGGAAATTAGAAAGAATATGAAGGATTAATTTGGTTAATTTTTCTCTGCCTTTTCAATTACTCATATTGTGTTAGTATTTGTCCGTAAGGCCTAGCACAATTGGCGTAAGCCGACGTTGTTAGGCTGGACATTTTCCGTGGTTGCCCGGGTTCGAGCTCGGGATCCCCACTTTGTGTGTGTGAGTTTACGGGTGGTGCTTACCACTCCATCTGCAGACAAAAAAAAAAATTGTGTTAGTATTTATAAGTTGGAATGCTTTGCCTTTGGAAATGGATCCAAGGCCAAGTGTCCATATCCTATTATTACATACATCATAACCGAAAAAAGGAATCCAAAACAATAGAATTTAGAGACCGCACATTTTGCTAACAGAATGCAGAATTTGGAATCTAACAGCTACAACACTTGAAGCAAGTGACTCAAATGGGACTCCAAATTAGTGTTGTAAATAAGAATCTATCTATAATAATAAAATCATGTTTTCTCAGCTTACGTGTCAATTTTCCTTAATCCCTTCTCTTAGAAGACTTTGCTTCTCTCTTCTCTCTCATTTTTTCTTATTATTAACATTAACACACATCACTGAACACCCGCTCGAAAACGTCTCATCAAATCTCAAATTTTTCTATTAACATTTATTTTTGAAAGGGCAAAGGCTTCCTTAAGAAGAAAGCACCGTCTCTCTCTACCAGTGAAATCTTTCCTCCCTCCATGGACATCTCCCTCCTCTATCAGTTCACCCCAAAAAAAAAAAATCTCCCTCTGTATCTTTTTCTTCCATCATTTCGCTTTCTTCCTTCTTCTGTCTCTTCCTCTTTCCCTCTCTACTTTCTCTACTCTCACTTTGAACTCACCTTCTTTCTCCCTCATCGGCCACTCTCTCTTTCTCAACATCAGAATGGGTGAACAATATAACCCCAACGGGACCCCTATAGTCAGCATCGATCACTCCCGCACCCACATCAATCGAATGTTTCCAAGCCAACCAACTCTATTTCTCCACTCCCTTTCCATCATCTCCTTTCTCCGTCTTCCTTAGACCATCTGAAACCCTCACTCGCCAGTCAGAAGACCCAAAGCGAATGGAATTATCACCCTCTTCACTTCTCAGTTTGTATTTTGCTTCTTTTGCGTTTTGATTTTTTTCATTTCGTTTTTTCTTCGATTACTGTTCAACATCTTCTTTTGTTCTTCTCTTTGTTTTTGTTTGCATGTAATAGAAGAAGTAATAAGATTTTTCATCTTCTTCACTTATCGGTTTGGATCTTTCATTCTATGATATGCTTTTCCTCATCTTTGTTCTACGATATGCTTTGGTTTATCCTCTCTATGGTATGCTATTTTATGTTTTATATAGCCTTGCTTAAGCTCATTTGTACATAATCAGTGAAAGAATATGCTTTAAATTGTATTGCTTGCTACTATAAAAGGATGGCACCGTTTCCATCATCTCTTCCAAATATGATTTTTGTTTTTTTAGCAATTTAAAATGGTGATCTTTTTGGCATTATTGGAGCCACTTTAC
Source organism: Calophaca sinica (assembly GCA_037113605.1). Taxonomy (NCBI): domain Eukaryota; kingdom Viridiplantae; phylum Streptophyta; class Magnoliopsida; order Fabales; family Fabaceae; genus Calophaca; species Calophaca sinica. Next base: position 116,942,971 of record CM073731.1, read on the forward strand.
TTGGTTTTTGATTTTATGCTTTCTGGATGTTGACAGTATTGTGGCAGTTGCTCTTGAAGCCGGAATTATAGTGGCTTTCTCAAATACTTTGTGCAGAGAGGATCAATATTGGTGGTTTAGTGATGGAAGTTGAGTTCTAGGTGCCTTTTTTTTGTATATTCCCACTCCTTTTCATTTAGTCGTATTTTATTTTCTATATTTATGGTTAAATGAAAACTGTAAAACTGCATTCATGAGTTGTTTTGATTATGACATGTTGAAGGCTTAATAATTGAATGAAAATGTTGTTGAAGAAGGATTTTTCCAGCAACGTAGGTTTCTGCAAACAGCTTCTTTTGCCTAGAACAACCATACATGTAAGGTTCCTAATTCTTTGATGTAATATGACATGGATAGAGCAAATTATTACAGCAATTGATAGTGAATCATTTTAGTTTGTTGATTTGAATTTTTTAATCCTAATTTGTGTCTTAAATGATGTTTATTAAGTTTTAAATGATGTTTGTTGATTAGAATTTTTTTTAACCCGATTTTGTGTCAATTTTTTGTCCTTTGGTTCAGTTTGTATTCGTCATTTATTATATGTTTCTTTTGCATAGATACACCACAGCTAATACCAACAGCCTGAACCAAAGGGAAATTGCAACATTAACTCAAACTATAGAAAGCACATCAATCCTTTCAATTGGCATTTAATTTATACTATGTGATGATGATGATTATGTTACGCATGATGTGTAAATAAAAGAATTTTAGCCATCGCAGCTTTTATAAAAGTAAAAAGATGATTCATTTCAATCTTTTGCTATAGAATTTAATGACTTCATACTAAATCATTTTGCATCAGTATAGTTGTACACGTATTGTTAGAAATTTGGGATCTCTAAATGATGTTCTGTTTCTTAAATATGCAAGTTTAAGGGAAAAAAAGATGAGATCTTAAACAGTGTTGTCAGATCAGGTGTCCACTTAAAAAAGATGTCATCACCTTATTCAGCAACCATTGGGTAATTGCTCTTACTATAGCCATTGACTATTTCATTGAACAATAGAGATCTAAGAAACAAGCATTGGGGGTTGAAGTGTTGAACTGGTGAAGACAAAGTACTTACTCTCTCTCTCTCTCTCTTGCACTTTAATGTTCCTTTCCAATTTTCTTGCCCTGCTCCATTGCATTGTTGTAATCGGATCAGATTATGACCATTTTACTTACGATTGTACGTAGGCATGGATAATTGACAAAATAAAAATAACACATCAGCATATTTATATATTAATAAGCTATTTATGTGGCTTTCTGATGCAGATTATGTCTCACTTAAAGTTAAGATGTGAGCATCATAAAAAATGTCAGCTGTATTTTGCTAAGTCTAAATTGTTCATCGGCAAAGTTGTTTTGACTAACAAGAGAATCTTAGGAACTATATTTAGTGTCATAGGAATTATATCTCTGCATACACAGCTAAAAGAGAGTGAGAGAGCAGGGATATTGCCTAATTTTTTGCAGGCATCCCTGCTTTGAAGCTTTTTGTAGTCTATTGTGATAAAGTGCCTTATTCTATCAAGACATACTTAATTTGAGTCAGTTGCTACAAGGTAAACATTAAATGGTTAAGTAACATAGGCACATAATGGAATAATTTTCACCCTTTCATTGGAAGGGAAGTATTTAAATGTGATTGCTAAAATAATACATTACTATGGCTTTTGTCTGAAGGAAATTATAAAGTATAACTTTATTTTGCCAAGACAATGTCTTTTAATGAGCAGAAATTCAGCAGCCTTGGAAGTCATGTGTTTGATGTTTCAATTCAATTGAGTAATAAAGCAAAGAATTTGTTACTTCTTTTTAGCTTCTTCAAAATTATTGCTCATATTTGTATATGGTTTTCCAATGAAATAGAAGATATAAATTTCAAAACTACACATCGACAGGTTTTAAATATTTGAAAGATTTTGGAGCATAATGAAAGAAGCTGGTGGAGTTGCCGAAGGAATTGCTAAGGAGTTTAATGTTGCTGTTGATGAAAGGACATTGGAAATCTAATTATCATTGGCAGGTAAAGGAACTGATGTGATTCCTATTAGAGATGGACCTAACTCTTATATTTGTTATCATTGTGACCTTTCATTTCCTAACTGCTTTCTTATTCTCTTTTATTTAGTTTTCTTATTTTGCATATGATGTTCTTCACATGTAAGCGTTAAATGAAGTTCTTTAAAATATATACCCTTAGAGACCAATCATTGGTATTGATTCTCTTGCATTTCTGGTGTGGCCTAGCTTCACAATTTGAATTATCAGATCTGGTGTTTATTTTTTTCTTTCATCATGGTGATCTGTAAGTCTCCTAAATATTTTTAGCATGGAAGAATCTATTACTAATAAGAAAGCTAAGTTTTCTTATACAGCTGTCAACCCTACAATTATTCTCCTAATAATAATTTAATTTAACATTTAGCACAAGCTTCTTCAACACACCAACACACTTTATTTCAAATTTTGAAAAAGAAGCAGCTTCTCTGTTTCACGATCGCGCTCCTTTCTTTTTTCTCTGCATCCATTCTTCTTCTTCCTTCTCCTCTTTGTCACCGTTTTCCTCTCATCTCCCACGTCTTCTCCCTCCGAACACGAACTCCCTCCGTCTGCTCCCAACGTCTTCTACTTTCTCCTTCACACTACTCACATTCACGGGCAGAGCAGCAGAAGACACACGGGCAAAAAAAAACAAAATCCCTCTCTTCTCTCAGCTGTTTCCCTCTCTTCTTCTTCTTCTCCACTCTTTCGTTTTTCTCCTCTGCTTTCCTCCTGTTACCATTCCTCTTTTTTGTGTCAAGACAAATGAAAGTGTTGGTGGATTTAGGGTTTTCGGGTTGCATCTATCAGCAGATTTTGGGTTCTCAAAAGGAAGATAGCAAGTTTCATTGTTTCAAAAGCTTTATTTTGTTCCCTTATCTTCTTCCTCTTCCCTTTTTTTTTCGATTCTGTACCCTTCTCTTCTTCCTCTTCCATGCCTATTTTGTTGAAGATGCATTTCTCCATTTCTGTTTTGCATTTCTTTTTCTTTTTTTCAATTGGTTGCCGGATAGGGAGAAAACCCTACCGTCTTCTCAAGATTTGTCTTGGGAGGCCACAAATCTGATTCACCGCATCAGAGTAATGCGGTTCTTTTAGATTTTGTCTTCTCCTTTTGCTTATATCTCTATTTGATACTATATTTCCTGTTTTACAATATTTATATATTTAATTGTTAAATATATAATTTCTATAATTTTTTTTGTTTCTTTTCAGATGCTAGCTACACAATTCTTGATGTTCTATAAGACATTGTTTTAGTTTTTATTCGTATGATTTAGGAATTGTAAACTTCATGAGGTTTAATTTGATGCTTATGGTTTGTCTGAGGTGTTGTTTAACCATTTCATGCAACATATGACCATTACTATCAATTCTTTTCAAAGTTCTGTACTATAACTATTTGATGATTGGCAGCAGTTACATTGTAACAATGTGACCCTGATTTCTTTAAGTTGCAACAGCATGTAGTGGTGTATGGGGGAGCAGAATGTGACCCTGATTTATGATGCATTGTTTTACTAAAATATTTCAAACTGAACAATATACACAATAGTTTGTTTCTACGTATGACTGAATACTGGTTTAACAAGTAGTTAATGATTCAATTTTTGTGATAATATGGAGTTATTTTTGCTAAAATATTTCATACTGAATAATGTACACAATAGTTTGTTTCTATGTATGACTGAATACTGGTGGAACAAGTAGTTTATGATTCAAATTTTGTATCCAAGGTTCTTCATGTTTGTGCATGTAGGACTGTCATTTGTTGGTTAGGAAGGGGAGGCATCTCCAATTTGTGTGGTCTAACAATGGATTCTTCATGTTTGTGCATGTAGGACTCTCATTTGTTGGTTAGGAAGGAGAGGCATCTCCAATTTGAGGTTCTGTATGCTTTTATCTTTCCTTGGGATTATCTTATTCTTCAACAAGGGATTGCTAGCCATGGGAAATGTAAGTTTTATTTTATCACAAGTTTTTTGCTTAAATATATTTGATTCTGCATAACATTTAATAACATTTTTTATGTCATTTTATCTTTGTGTTGCTCAAATAAGATCATGTTTGTTTCTGGAGTGTCCTTAACCATTGGGCTGAAAATCCACTATGCAATTCTTCATGAAGCAAAGTAATTTCAAGGTAAATTTGTTATCGATTTACTGTCTTTTTTCACTTAGTACCCCATGCTCTCTTCATGTAAATTTCCCCCCACTCATCATTTACTTTGAGGAAACTATCTCAGTTGCTATTGGGATCATTCTTATTGTGGGATGGCCTATTTTGGGCATGATTATTAAGGCTTATGGATTCATCGTACAATTCAGGCTTAGTGGAATTTTAGAGAAGCTATTGTGTTAAAGTATGTTAATATTCTTTAAGCTAATGATAGATTATACTACGCAATGCTTTCTAGCCTAGGCCTACACTGGCCATTCATTCAACTGATATGTAAATGTCTTTACCTTCCATCTAAGTTTTCACAGAAGCATGTTACTTATAAAAAGTTAACTTTAATATATATTCAAACATATTTACAAAGTGTAAATAATTTTAAAGATGCTGTTAGGAAGGAAGTGTGTTCCATTAACACACTATTGTTAACAATAACAAATTGTGCCTCATGATTTATTATCTATTAAAGTTGCTAATTTTATTTAAACTCTTCCTCTGGCCTACAGGATTTGAAGCAGAGTTACCTTGACTCGCTTGTGTATGGGTGCATCGACGGGAAAACTCCCCCTTCCCTTTCTCCTGCATGAGAGATTCTTTTTTTCTCTAATGAACTTTGCATTTGACTAATATAAAAATGTTTGCAAATTTAATGGTTTTGTGACATGGTAGTATAAAGTTTAGTTTTAGTAAAGCACTACCACTGCAAGTGTAGGTAAAGGGTTTAGAGCAACTTGGTTGAAAAATCATTTATTCACTTCCTGGTATTATCAGTTGGCTGGTATGGAACTCTGCATATCTTACACATGTGGTAAGCTTGAGAAATAGATATATGCATGTTAAAGTAGCTTTACGGAATTTCCTTAACTAAAATTTAGATAATGAGTATTTGTCTGCTCCTTCTTAGATTTTTTAGACATAGACTGGGTATATGCAGTTTCCTGGGTATCTAAATACTGGATAAAATTCAGTGATGTTAAGCCATCCATCCATTGAAGCATCTAAAGTCTTAGTCCAAACTCCAACCTTGGGAGCCCTTTTTAGTTTTCTGAGCAAATATTCATGTGAGAATAATCAGAAAGAGAAAGCAAATAATAGTAATGTGGAATTATTTTTTGAAGTACATTGCAATACCTTAGACAAGTGCTTTAAATCCTCTTTAAAGAATTTTTGACAGATTCATCTTTAAAGATAGTTTAGTTTTTCTATTCAAGCTTTAAACTGATGTTGTAACTCATTTTTCTATTCAATGCATTAGTTTAGTTTTTCTAAGCGATCTCTACTAAATAGGTGGAGCGGAATATGTTTCATGCATAAGTGTATTTAGCTTAAAAATTTCAGCTTCCCATAACTATATTTTTGTTGCTACGGATCCTTGAGCACTGCCAACTAAAAGACATGGTGTTTTAGAAATCAGTACTTTAAATATTATTGTTATTGCTATAGATATTTGATGTTTTTGACAGGCTTTGCAACGGAATTTGAAAAGATATCATGTTTGCTTGAAAGGCCTTCACTTTTTGGGGCATTGGTTGAGAAGTCTAATAGATCAACTTTACGATATATAGTTGTTTGCCCCACAAGACAGTGGATCAAATTTTTAGGGAACATGGTGATGTTCTACTCTGTAGTTCTATAATTTGACTAGGATAATATGAAATCTCCTTTCTTCTTCCTATTTTGGTGATCTGTTTTTTCTTCTTTTGTTCTGAAACATCTTTGTTGCCCATATTTTATTGGTTATTGTTTGAGTGGTTTTGGTAAAGCAAGGTGCACATAGTATTTTTGAAACAAGGATATTCTCTTTAACTAAATTTTTTATTTTGTATGGTTCTTCTGATAGTTTTTTCCTAAAAGTTTTGTTATTAATTTTGGTTGTGGATTTGAAAGTGTTTATTTTTTCCTTCCATTTCTTTGAAGCATTTAGTTCCAAGTTTTCCTTGCTTTGCCAACATCTAATCATTTAAGATTTGGTTATGTGCATTTAGAACCGGTAGCTCACTTCTCTTGCATGTATATTACAAACACAGTAACTCTATGATAAACTCCTCGTAATTTTCATTATTGTCACTTTTCTAATTCATAATATTCTGAATATACATGATTCCTTCTCATTTTATTGTGTTTTTTGGATTTGACCAATGTACATTTAACACAACATAATAGGAGTAACTGCATATACACTTTTCATTCTCTTGAGTTGCTGGCCAGTGACTGGAGGTGTTTGAGTTGCAAAATCAGCTTCTTGCAATTGTAATGTAGGGTTCTATACGATAGATTAGCAATGAATCTACTGTTTCCCTGAACCAGGCTATGTCAGAAATTTATCATACCAGGTTGTCCTTTAATTTTTAGTTTAGCATTCTTTTGATGATTTTCTTTATGTGTCATGGAATTCTAAGCTAAATTCTATTTTCGATCATTTTAATGGATGAGATTAAAATTTGTTTCATGGCTTTAGTCATTTGAATTCATGGGAAAAGGCATGAGAAGCAAAAGGAGTGCAAATGGATGCCATAGAATTAATATTTGATATTGGTAGTTTTGAATTCAAAATGTTGATAAACTTAATTTTGTATAGACTACATTCTTATTTTAAACTTCAGTTTTGAAATAATAATGTTGATAAATTTGCTTTTAGCACTCAGACTTTAACCAATTTTCAGTTAATTTTGAGTTGGATATATTATTATAATATGTTTAATATATTCATTGCAAGACTAGACTAATAGTTCTTATTGTTTGTTATTGTGCAACCTAAATTATGAATGTTAATCTTTTGTAGGCTATTAAGTTTCTAGACAAAGAAGTGCCTCACATTTTCTCTAAAACCTCTCAGAATCAGAAATGCAAATTTTGAGTGTGTTGAAAATGAAACACCAAGAAAGAAAACACTTTCTAACTGATTAAATTTGCCATCAAGCTCTCAAGCACTCTCTAATAAAAGCTTACCCCGTCTTCTCCATGACCAGAGTTCTCACAAGAATTCTTAGAAGCCATTAACAAGCCATTTTTTGTTTACCATTACTATTATCTTAGCATTAAAATGAAAATTAGTGGTTATCAAATTTTATATGAAGTTTTACAAATGCACATATGATCCAACCCAAGGCTCAAATGCACATAATAGCAAAACCATTTTTTCTTAGATTAGTAGTTAACAAACAATTATGCTATCTTATATTTTACAAGTTCCAGCAAATATGCTATCTTATAAGTTTCCAAGCTCATCCATGTCACTTATCACCTAACTAGCTCTAGCAGAGAATGTCTTAGACTATTTAGTCCTTAATTTTCAGGGATACATGCAAGCGAGAAAATGGATTCCTACGATGAAAAGAGAGAAAACTAGATCTGAGGTTCTCGCTATCTTTGACTAGACCTTTTGCATAGAGAAGTGGATGACGAACTTGAAAAAGAATGTGTGTTGAAGGAATTTAGACTTTAGATAATTGATCTTTGTTTTTAGCATTTCAATTGCATGCTCTTTTTGGATGTTAAACTTCAATTACATGCTCTTTTTGGGGCTTATCATGACACTTTAATTGCTTTTTGATCTATCGGGAACACCCTGCAACTGCAAGGTTTCTATTAATGTTAGAAGGAGTTTGAATCATAGGGCCTCAAGCTGACTATGGTTATATGACAAAATATAGAATTCACTTATTACAAACATCATGACAAGTTCTATTCTACAACAAGAGAACAGGAACAAACTTAAATCACACACATCTTTGGCACATCTAAATTGCAACTCCAAAGTGCATCTGGTGCATCCGTGATGTAATGGTTGACCTTTATTTTTTCCCATATAGGTATCAATCTTTCCATATCTCAAACTGAATCCTTGGGCTTTGCTTCCACATATCAAACAGCACTAAGTTATGATATTTGGGGTTCAATTTTGGGGTGTGTTAGTGCATTGAATAGCCTTACAACATAGCTTAAGAAGTTTTTATAATCCTGCAGCAAAAGAAATTTGCAAATTCATTTTAGTCCCAGTATATATGTAATTTCATACATTATGTAATATACACTATAGGTATGTAAAGTGCAATTTTAATTGCCATATTATATTTGTTAATTAGATGTACATAATTGCGAAAATTTGAAAATGGCAAATGTATTCCCATGTTCCTTCCTCGGGGATTCAATAATGTCATATTTCTACTTTCTATTCCGCATCTCAATCACTACAGATGCTCTGTACTAGGAATTTTGCATTGAGTTATAAATGTCCAAGTTAAGCTCTGATGTCTCTTCGTGCTATTTGGAAGACACTTTTTTTTTCTATCATATTCTGCCTATTCACATATAACAAAATGCAAATAAGAATTTTTGTATTTTAATTTAATAGAAGACCCAGTGTAAAAGTACAATTGTCTGAATATAATTACAAGCTAAGTGCACAAAAGAGGATTTCAAGCTAACTGCGCAAAGACTTGAGTCCTTTTATCAACGTGTGAATCTTCCTAACGCATCTATGAAACTAATTTGTATAATTTATATTTTATTAGGCATGTTACTCTCAAGGTGCTATCACACACTTCCTCTCTCTCTAGGTTTTATTGTACTTTTTCCTTCCAGATCATTTTCAATATATTAAGATATCAATTGAGATTTTCTTGGCTTTTCTTATATTTCATCCGCTACAATCTATGGGTTGAAGATATTAATACATGACAAAGACAAAAAACCATTGAACACAACCACCAATGTTATGTTTAAGGAGGTTTTTTAAAACTTCATGTAAGCAACAAATTATAAGTTTTATCTCTAATCTATAATTTATAACCCCTTTTTTGACATGTTATTGTTAGATAAATCTTGCTTTTGTTTATTGTAGGTAGTTCAGCCATAATGTCACTTTTTTGCATCTTTTGAATCAGACACATTAATGATTTAATGGACAAACGCCCTGCACAAGTTTTGGATCTCGCCATTCCCATTCCTGTTAAGTTGGTGTTTTACAATACATGAAGATTTGGGCCTCCTTTTGTGTTAAGTAGTATATCTTGCCAAGTTAGCATTTCATGTAAGATGGACCGTAGTCTTTGCAAATTAACCAACATTGACAACATAAACTGAATATTCACAGCATCTTTAACGATTTGTAAATCATGCACATGTCTTGGTTTTTTATCTTGCTAAGTCTATATCAATAATTGTAACTATGGAGTATCAACTTTATAATTTACAAACAAGGCAAAAAACGCAACACAACGAGACCCGTGCGTATGCACGGGTAACCGACTAGTGTCATAAAAAAAGAGGAGTGTTGTTTCTTACAAAACAAAACCCGCAGGAATCATATGAATGTTCTTTTTTTCAAAGAAATAAAATACGGTTGAGCATTTGGCAGAATACAAGGGAGCGGTTGATATTGGTATTACCTAATCAATAATCTATATCAAATTTCTTGCAGTGACTTTTCGTAACAATGAGCATTTTCCTAAATAAAAAAAAGACAAGGAAAATTTTGCGAACGAAAAAGCGGAAGACCTCATTTATTATTTCTTGGAAGGTTGATGGAGCATTACTACTCAAGCCGAAAGGCATAACCAAGAATTCAAAATAGTCATCAACAATGCGAAAAGCCATCTTGAAAGTGTTCGATGGAGCCAAAAGAATTTGATGGTAACCAGAACGAAAGTCAAGCTTGGAGAAGACCTTAGAGCCATGAAGTTCATCCAATAATTCATTCATTATGGGAATGAATGACTAGTAAAACATGCGTTCAATGTGCGATAATCAATGCAAAAACGTCAAGCACCATCCTTCTTGTAAAACAGACTAGTAAAACATGCGAGGAAAACATACTAGTACTTGGTCTAATTATGCCTTCATGAAGCATGTCTTGAACCATTTTTGTCATGATTTCCTTTTGATAATGTGGGTAGCAGGGAAGAGGGAAAAGGTTCTCAAGCTTGAGAGAGAGTTTATCTCTAAAGGAGTTTTCATTATGGTAAGATGCAACAGAGCTTATGGAAAGATTAACAAGCTAACTAACTCCTAACCTACTAACATAATTTATTCTCCTAATAGTAAAAAGATTATCAGAAGAGTGAAATTATTCATTTCATTTATTTATCCATATAATTATTTTTCCACTGACTCCCAATTTTTTCGAGCTCCACTACTCTAATTACTTCTTCTATCCCATTTTCATATTATAAAAAGAGTGACCAAATGCTATTAGAATGAAATGTAAATATTGAAGCAAAAAAAAAAAGGTTCATAATAAATATTTCCACATTTTGTCGTTCTAAATGAATTTAAAGGAATTTCTAATCTCTAATTTTGTTGTACTCAAATGAACCATAAAAGGCAATATATCACTGCCATAAAGAGAATTTCGCACAAGAAGTGGTAAAAAGTTTTCCTTTTGCCCTTACCAGGGGTTGACCAGTTTTTTTTTTTTTTTTTGTGGGTTTGCGCCAGGGGGTCGACTCTTTGTTCCTTCGCCTTGCTTTAGTTGTTGGATCCATGGTGCTTCTACAGTTTTGGGCCCACTATCCTTTTGCACACCTAACCAGAACTATACCCGAGGCAGAACTAGACCAAAAGCACAAGGTTAGTGTTGCCAAGTAATAGCTTTTTCTTATGTTAAAATTTAAAATAATTTTATCCATAAAAGTTTAGTATCTACTTTTCACTTTGCGTATATTAAATATGCAATATTTTACCAAAATTTGTGATTATTAGAGATAAACATACAATTTTCAATTAATGTTATCATGTGAAATTTTGGCATAAGAAAATCCACTCACGGGTACTCCTCAACTTATGCAGTTCTACTTAAAATAATTTTAGAGGTTTCTGCGAGACCTATAATGACATTTTTAATTATACTATCTTACATTAAACTTCGCTCGGTACAATGACAAAGAAATGCCATAAAATTGTCAAATAAAATAAAACATTTTAGGCTTCTATTTTATAATTGTGCGTTCTACAGCTTCAATAAGCAATTCTCAAGGTCAAAAAGAACAATATCCTGGCAGAGACATTGTTTTCTTTCTCGTGGTTAAGGAGGCCAATGGTCAATGATGGATAGCAGATATTTCAACCCTCCCTCGGACCCTCCCAAAAGAAAACGAAAATTCAAGACACTCTTCATAACACTTAGCCTATGTTTGGTTCCATGGTTGGAGGCTCAAACTCGAGTTTGTAATGGTAAAACATGGTTTGACTAGATATGAAGATGTTTGGCTTCCTACATCAGAAATTGGTTCTAGCCTCAAAATCCATCTAGGTTGAAGCTCCTTTTTGTAGCTTTCACTGTGGTTTGGAATTGATTCTGAAATTCATTGTAACATGATAAGTATTCCCACTAATTATTTGGTAATTGCACACCCAAACAATTTTGTTCCAAACTATCCCAACAAATAAATTGATAAAAATCACTTTTCTCATAAACATATTCAAACATATATCACGTATGTTCAACTCACTTTTAACTAAAATCAATTTTACAAAATCAATTATGTTAAAATCAATTTTTGTCACCGCATAACCATACACGCTTTTAATTACTCATTCAACCCACCACCTAAAAAAACAATAAAAGAAATGCATATTTTCGGGTGCCTATATAAGAATAGCATAAAGAGGCAAAATACTTCATGTGGTAGCCAAATTGACAGAATAGAAACTGTGAAGACCCACATCCCATAAGTTCGGACTTGTATATGAAATCTATTTCTGGTAGTATCTGCTTCCAGCAAAAACTAACAACCAATTGCTGAGCTCTAGGAACATTCACAAGCGATGTTCCATCTTATAACACAAGAACATGTTTACTTGTGTGTGAAAACACCCTTATGTTCAGATTTGTAGATATGAAATATAATTTTGGTTGTGTGAAAAAAAAAAATGCCTAAGGAGCCCTGCATTTACGAATGCCGCTGATGACATCTGCATCCTTGCGAGCGCTTGTTTGGTTAACGTCCAACACACTTCGTTGTGTGCTGGATGCCAGTGTTGGACACCAAACCAAACACACACTACATTGGCATACATAGAATACATTGTCAAATCAGACATCCTAAAGAAAGTACTCATTATCCTTGAAAAGCTATCCTTTTCCAGTGAATTTCGCTCCCGTGGTGTTGGGACCGAAATTCAAATCATGAGTGTAAAATTTCATCAATCAATTACAAGATGTAAAGATAAAAGTAGATGGTTGATTAGAGACAAAATTGCAAGAGAAAGAAAGCAACTACAATAAAATTGGTTACCTAATATACATCTCAGACCCTCAAAGTCATATAGCTGAACAGAAAAAAGAATACAGAATCTCAAAACAACTTTGTCATCTATCAATTTCAACGCATCACCTAAAACCCCACAAGACAAAACCTTATTTGTCAAGCTCCATTGCCTGCGCAGCTTTAGCTTTAGCCAGAGCTGTCAACTTGGTCTTCAACTTTCTCTTCCCCACCTGAAATCCACTTCCACCCTTCTTTTTCTTGTCACTACCATCAACCTAAACAAATTTGCCAAACAAAAACAAAATCACACAAACATTAATTAATCCTTAAAACACACAAAAGAACAATTCAACCTCTCTAGTCTATACTTTTAGTTTTCCTTACAAAGTTTGAATCTAACATTCAGCTTTTATTGCACAAAGACACACATTATACAGGTAACAACATCTATTTAACATATTTCAGCCTTTAACTAATTACGAAGATTAGCAAAAAAGAGACTGTGTATGACCCACTATCTCATCAAATAAAAAGTTAAGAACTTTTCACATAAAACAAATTAAATCTAAAACAAACAGAGGAAAATCAAAATCATATATATTCCAGTATTTTATCAAAAAAAATAAATAATTAAAAATCTCAGCAGAAGAAGAAAATTGAGAAATTAAACGGAAGCTCTTCTGACCTTCATCTTGTTTTTCCTCGCCTGGAGCTGTTTATCTTTCTTTTCCTTCTCTAGCTTTTCTCCTGAAAGAAATCACCACAACAACTAAATCAGAAACATGAAACATCGAAGAGTGAGATTGAATTGGGTTGGGGGCGAAATCGAAGGTAAGGGAGTACTTCGGAGATCGAATTCGTGCTGCTTCTTTCTCTTAGCGAGGTTGTTCTTCTTCGACATCTTTCCTCCGTTTGTTTGTTGCACAAACACTGAGACGCAGTTATTCCTTTCAGAAAACCCTAACTCATGTGCAAATTTCGATTATTTTACATTTAGTCCTTCTACTTTACTGGTTTTACAGTGTTTCCTTGGGGCTTTTTCCTTATTTTGACTTTGGTTTAATTACCTTTTACACTCGGGGCAAATTTCGATTATTTTACATTTAGTCCTATTTTTTTGAGCAATTTTGGCATGTCTATTTTACTAATTAAGCAATTATAGCCCTATCATCAACTTTCTTTTACCTAAACCCCTTAAATTCAAACACACAAAAAAAACCCTTAAATTCACATTTTTTAATCAAAATATTCGAGTCCCAATGATGAATTTGACATATAAAATTATTTTTAAAGTGGAAATGTTGATAAATTTGAGATATTTTGTAGGATGTAGGATTAGGATTTTTTGAAAAGAAAATTTGAGATTTTTCTATTTTGAGTTAAATTTTATATTTTAATTGGTAATTTTTAACTGAAATAATGTTTCAAACAATTTAATCAATTCAATTTGTAAAAAATTTTAATAGATTATGAGAATTTGAGAGTTTTAAATAAATGGAAATCAATGGAGGGACTTAATTGTAATTATTAAAAACTCGAGGGATTAAAGTCGCTCAAAAAAAAATTAGAGGGTCAAAATCGCATGTACCCTAACTAGAGAGACCAAAAATGTAACTAAGCCTATTTCATAGGGAAGCATTCTAGATCGTGAGAATTCCATCTATACTAAAAATAAGAGAAAAGTTGAATAGTACGAAAGATTTTTGCACGAAATTATTGTTGATGCTTCGTAATTACCTTTCTATCCTGTGAATACTATTTGTTTTATCACTTCATTCTCGTCGGGTTAGTAGGTCGATTATATGGTGCACCACTTACAAAATGGTGTACTGGCACAACATGGACAACAATAGCAGTTCAAAAATTAAAAGAAACCTCTAAATCATGAACAAGTTGTCTTCTTCGACTATGACAACCCCTCCCTCCTTCCACAGTGATGTTGTGCTTCACAACATCCCTAATATCTTCGGATTTGACTCCTCTAAAATGAGTAGAGAGTAAAATAAGTAATCTTAACTATTGATAAAAAAATCAAGGGTTGTTATTCCAACACTTCTATGATTTACTACCATTGATTTTTTTATCAATGGTCGAGGTTATTTACTTTACATTCTAAAGCGAGTTTCTCATTTTAGAGGAATCGGATCTCATATCATCATAGCAACCAGACCCATAAATATAGCTTCTCAACTTCCACAACCCCTAATCGCAAATGTCGTCGATAAAGGAGCAAATGGGAATCACATTTTCGGGTTGATTCGCGAATGGGTTCGTTTTATTGTCAATAATGACGACTTGTTTCAGATCCTAGACACAGGGGACAAATCTTGTATGAGCTTCTCTTCCACCTGTGGTATGAGTCACAATAAAGATGGTGTGAGAAGAACTGATTTCGATCGAGCTGGTCCAGAACCATCGATGCGTACTGCTTGAGCATGGTGTTGAAACTGCGAACCTCCCGACCATCGATTCCAAGAACATGCCAATCTTGGGTTGCTTCAGGACATAGAAATCCATGACATCACTGTCGATGACTAGTCAGACGATGAAGTCAAACATGTCCAATGACGGTAACATCTTGGAGCATACCAGGGTCTCGTTGAGGTCGATGAAAACATTTCTTTGGTAGGGGAGAGAGAGGATGGAAGGAGTGGTCCCTCCATTCAGACAACGGGCCCTTCCAAAGCTTGCAACCAAGAAATCAGGCCTCTCAACATAGAGGGGTTGGGAAAGGTGAGGGTGGGGGAGAAAGAACAAAAAAGGGTGAGGGAAAGGGAAATTACCGTTATACCATTTACACATATATTTAGTCTGCTCTGCTACACCATTCTGCTGAGGTGTATGTGCAACTATGAATTATCTCGTAATACCCTCTTGCTTACAAAATGATACAAAGTTACCATCTACATATTCTCCTCCATTGTCTGTCCTCAAGCACTTGATCTTCTTCCCAGTTTCAAGCTCTACTTGTGCTTTGAACTACTTGAATACTGGAAACACATCTAACTTTTTCTTGATCGGGTACACCCACAATCTCCTGGAGTAGTCATCAATGAATGATACAAAATACTTTGCTCCTCCCACGGATTTTCCAGTGACTCCCACGCATCAGAATGTATCAAGTCTAGTATATGTTTGCTTCTAGCAGTTACTTTTGTAAATTTCAATCTATGTTGCTTACTTGTCACACAGTGCTCACAGAAGGGTAAAGTTACCGTCTTGAGCCCAGGTAGGAGATTGCGTTCTGCAAGGACTTTTAAACCACGTTCTGACATATGTCTTAGTCTGCAATGCCACATCATCATTGTTTTTTCCTGGATGGCTGCTACAACTGATGCCTCTACCTCTTACAACATATCTCCCAAAAGCATATATAGATTGCTTGTGATCTTTTCTGCTTTCATCACCACAAGATTGCCTTTCACTACTTTCAAGATTCCACCTTCAGTATGGATCTTGCACCCGAGGTCATCCAATTGTGCAGTGGACAACAGATTTCTTTTCAAGCCCTATACATGTCTTACCCCTTGTAACTTGCGAATAGTACCATCGTGCATCTTTATTCTGACAGTACTGATTCCAACAATTTCTAAAGCGTCGTCATTTCCCATAAACATGGATCCTACCGAGACAGGCTCATAAGTACAAAACCAATCTCGGTGTGAAGTCATGTGCGATGTCGCACCTAAATCCACTATCCAGACATCATTGAGTTTCTTTCCACCTTTTGAACTTGTTGCTCTGCTATACAGGATTTCTCCATCATCAGAGGTACTTGCAACACAACCTTGAGAGGTTGATGCTTTTGAGGTCTTATCTCCATTCCTCTTGTTCCAACACTCCTTCTTCAAGTGCCCTCTCATGCCACAGTTGTAGCATTTGAGATTATTTCTCCTTCGAGATTTTGATCTACCACGATCTTGGCTCCCACTGGAGCCACGTTCCATTGATCTGCCTCTCGTCATCGTTAAAGCTTATGCTTGCTTCGAACTTTCTGACGTTTCTTCCTTATTCTTGCGCCTGGATTCTTCTTCGAGAATTGCACTGACAACATCATCAAAGTGAAGAGTGTCAGCAACATTGTTGTTTGTAATGTTGATGATGAGTTGATCATATGAATCTGGTAAACTCTAAAGTAGATGTTTTACACGTTCATTTTCTGCTATTTTGAAATCTGATGCTGTGAGCTGAGCAAATAGTGTGTTCAGGGTGTTGACGTGATCCGTCATCAATGTGGATTCACTCATTCGAAGAGTGTAGAGTATCCTCTTCAAAAATAGTATGGTATGAAGTGACTTAACCTCGTACAGTTTGTTAAGAACATCACAAATCTCCCTTGCAGTCTTCTTTTCTGCAATAGTTGACAAAACTGAATCCACCATTGCTAGGTGCAAATTGGCGACAACATTGCCATGATTCTCTTTCCACTTTTCATCAGTCATATCTGTGAGTCCTCCTTCAATTGCTTCTAAGCAATTATCCTTCCTCAGAACTGCCATTATCTTCAATTTCCACAGGGAGAAGTTACTCCTGTTGAACTTCTCTATCTCAAAATTTATTGCTATGGTTGTACACAAACCGAACCGGATTACACTATTTCAGCGTGAATAGCACAGTATACGTGAACAATATTGTATGTATCTCGTATACTAGAACAAATCTACTATACTCTAACAATTACTGTAAAAGTATACAACCACACGTGTGAATAGTAACCGTGCTTGTGAATAGTGTTGAACTTTTTTGATGTGGAGATCAGACAATGCTGCAACCACAGAGCATACTAAGAACCAACACCTTCCCAGGGTGACACAGCGGAATAGTATCAGCAACCTTGGAGCTCTGATACCATTGTTGGGTACCAGAGTATCAGAATGGTATCACACAACTAAAATAAGAGACAAGAAAATAAGGAAATAGACACACAAAATTCACGTGAAAAACCCTCAACAAATAAGGGAAAAATCACGGGACAAGACCAGAAGAATTTCACTATGTGAAAAAATATTACACAAAATACCCCTCACAAATACTCTCACAATACTCTCAATGAGTACAAGAAATAATAAAAGAGAAGAAGAGAAGATATTGGGATGATTTTAAAACTTCCCCTTGGGCCTCCTTTTATAGGCTCCAACGGTTCTCACCCCACCACCCACAACCGATGTGGGACTTGGGGTCTAACATATACATAGGACTGGCGGCGGATGTAGGTTCAATGAAATGAGGGCAATTGCCCCCATAAAAAAATAAGTGTTTTCCTCATAAGACAAATTATTTTATAATAGTGACTCTCAAATTGATCATTGAAAAAAATATGAAGACATAATTGGTTCTTGAAAAAATGGAAAATACTCATTTAGTCTTCAAAAATCTCAAAATTCGATTAAATTACTCCTTGATGGGACAAAAATATCCCTTAAAATTACCCTCAAAATGACTTATTTGACCGATATTTGATATTGTTGAATACAAATATGTCATCATGTTTTTCTCAATGACTACTTTAGGACTTTACTCTCATTTTTAAATGAAAGTAGAAAGTTATAAAAGATAAAAAAAAATTATGTGCGTAAAAAAAAAAAATTGTGTATTTAGTAAAAGCTTATAATATTTTTTTTATGAAAATATTATAGACTATTTTTTATCCCTATTAAAAAATATTTATGGATCCGTCGCTGCGTAGGACTTGTACGACAAACCTGTTGATTGTGAATCGGTGATTTTACTAATTTGGCAACATCTGGAATGTGAGTGTTCAATAGTAAATAGTTACCGCCATGAAATCGAGAATAATCCCCCTGAAGCAATTTTTTTCCATCTTGATATTTGTAATCACTAATACTTTAGATATCTTTTTTGGTACTCTAATACTTTATCTATCCATAGCACAAGTTTTAAGAAAACAACCGCTTCAAATTTGATAGAGTACAATTAGTGATTACATCGGTTTTTATAAAATTGATAGCCCTTTATAAGAATCATTTGTCTCAAATGGAATTGAGGCCACGTTCACTAATGATTGTCAAAGTCCCAAGCTTAAGAATTTTTTTTTTTTTACAAGAAGTACCAAGCTTAAGAACTCGTCTTTTTAAAAGTGAAGCCACACATATTTAAGAATTCATGTTTAAGAATTTTCTCTCTTAAAATAAAGTTTGTATTAAAAAAATTGAAAATTATTAGATCCAACACATATTTCACGATGCACGGGTACGTCCACGTTCTGGTGGTTTATAATTTTGTTGTTATTTGCTTTGCTATGGATCAATGTTGGGCCTTGTTGGTGATAGATAGTGACTAGTACCTAGTCGATCACTTTTTTTCTTTTTTGGGTACTCTAGTCGATAGCATTTCTAACCGTTTCCCTTTGGAAGTTGCCCTTGCTTCCTACACCCTACTTGTTTACTAGCCACAAACCCAAAATACTCTCACTCACTTATGTTCCGGCAATTCAGTTGCTGAAATACATTTTCAATAGCTTTCTGCAACTAGTTACCGGAAGCTATTAAAAATGTATTTGTCGGAATGCATTTTCAACAGCTTACAGTAACTAGTTGCCAGAAACTATTAAAAATGTATTCCGGCAATTTAATTGCAGGAACATATGCAGTCTGCGAAAAAAAAAGAATCGCGAAAACGAACATAAGTACATCCGGTGGCCGTTGGGTTGGTAGCGGTTGCCCCTTGGGGAGGTGTTTTGGTGTTGGGGGTGGAGCGGTGGCTCAAAAATTAAACGAAAATATGCAGTCATCAAAAATTAAAATATTCATTAATACTATTCTGAGAAGAGGATTATTATGATTAATGACAGTTTAATAAATGTATTTCTTTTTTTACATTAAATCAAGAAAACTAAATGTACGTAACTAGTATGCTAACCCGTGTCATGCACGGGTGTGTGGATCTTGGAAAACATTTACATAAATTTTGAAAAAATAAAATATTTGTGATGTTGGGACAATACACACACAGAGATATATCTTTCTATTATATCTAACTGATTAATTACAGATATATCTTTCTATTATATCTAACTGATTAATATTGAAATTTATACAAAGATAAACAATGGATACACAGATAACATTCAGTTATATAAGATATAATATATATATATGACAAATATATATCATTTTTTAATATATAAATGATATTCCTTAAGTTACGCCCACCTGTGTTATAGTTGGTGTAAGTTAGCAACTGATAAATAAAATTTTGTTAAATATACTTTAAGGTGTAATTTGCTAAGTTAGAACGACTAACAAATGGGTGAGTGTAAGTTAACAAATCATATAGGCATTTGATAACTTATACTCATCTATTTTTTAGTATCTTTATTTTAAATTCATTATAACTAAAAATTTGTTATGGGTTACTTAAAGTGTAACCCTGACCCTTACACCAAATTAATAAAAAGGGTGGGTGTATGTTATTAAATCGTTATATACATATATATTTTGAAACTATAAATATTTAAATGTATAAATTTTAAATATTAAATATTAAATAATAAATAGATGATGGAGACCCATCCATAATCAATAATAATTACATATAAAATTTACATATTTATATGTTTAAAAATATTGTATCATAAAATAAATATATTATAATTATCCTTACTCATCATCATTGTTAATTTTAATTATTTTTAGTCCCAAGGTATTTATAAAGATTTATTTATAGATTTGTTTTTGAAATAAAAAGATTTATTTCTAGATTTGTTTTTGATGTAATTTATCACTATTTAATTTAATATCCATTATTTAATATATTTCCCTACACATTAATCCAACACATCCCTCGCCAGTACCGGTCCTAGGGTTTGAGAAGAGGAACGAAGGCGAACAGAAGGAGGCAGAGTGCGGAGGTACGAAGCGGCGGATCGGAGTAGAGGTTCATCGCCACTGCGATTTCTCGGGTAAGACATTATCATCTTTCACAACATCGATGAAATTGAACTCGAATCTATATATTGATCCATGTATCTTCTGATTATTAAAAGAATCTAATAATGTGTTTCAATAAACACCGAGAGTTTGTTTTCCTGTGTTTACACAACAATAATCATGTTAATTGGGATTATATACTATGATTAGCACCAAATATAGAGTTAATCTTCCAAATACATCATGGTTGTGAACATGTGATTGAACACTGATTTTGGACTGTCAAGAATAATGCATTTATAAAAATTGATTAAGGCTTTACTGTTATTATGCGGTATATAGACAGGGTCAGATTTGTGAGGTGTTTTTTAAGTTTGTCTTCTCCTATTTTTCTCTGTACATGGTTTCAATCATGTCGTACTTTCTTTTTTTGTAAAAAAGTACTTAGCATTAGGAGATTTTTCTTTTATCTATTGTAATTCGTGGTATCGGTCATTATCAGAATCCATAAAGAAATTATAAAGTATGCTACCTTGTATATAACTATTAAAGTCAATTGTTTAATTCTATGTCAGGAATCCTAAGCAGTAATCATGGGAGAAAACCATTTCATGGTTGTCATTGGAGATGATCAGCATGACACCATTGTAAGTAATTTAAATAGTAACACATTAAATAGAAAGTATATTGTATTATCTACTATTTTGATGCATTAATTTTGATGATTTCTTATGTTTCTAAAGAGGAAGGTATTTCCAACAAAGTTTGAGATAACAGCAGGCAACACGACATTGTGTTGGATATGTAGCCCCTAACAAAACACCAACATAAATAAATCGTACAATATAATTAAAGGAATATGATTTTTAACATATAATAAGACATGAATGACAATTATAAGACATGAATGAAAATTGTGTTACCATATTATCTCATTCAACAAATCTGAACACGACACGTTCAACAATGCATAGGTCTCACGATCATAAAGAATAAATGTGGCAGAATCGGATTGATCAATGACGGAAAGCTGGAGACGATACCTTTGGTATGAAACAATAATAGAAGAGTAATTTGCAATGAGTAATAAACATAGTTTTATTTCATATAAATATATTGATATATAGTCGTTAAATGAGGTGAACACAATAAGATACCTATATATTGGTTCCAGCACGTGTCGATCACAATAATAACAGAAATATTTGTTGGATTCCTTAACAATTTTCTTGTAACAACGATTGCATGTGGTGTTCCACCATTGAACATCTTGATCAATGTCATTTATTGTAGCCATCACAGGAACAACAAGATCTGAGTCAAAAAATTCAAATATAGTGTTTTTAATATTTTGTATTATAAAAAATAAATAAGATTAATAGAAACTGCAATTAATTCATACATTTATTGCACATTAAATACTTCTAAAGACCAATACCTCATTGATTTGTTTCATATCAATGATTGATGTTGATTCAGTGAGGGGCACGCAATCTCCAAATGATTGTATATTGGTAGATCCTAAAAGTGGCTTGATACACATGTTATCCTTTTTAGTGTTGTCACACATTATGCAACGTAAAAATATGTGTCCAATATTCTTCAAACTCTTAATAATATATCCAAAGCAATTTCCACAGGATGGAGTTTTTTGCCTTCGTGACATTGAATCATATTCAGGGCACGGCGGGTTGAACAACAACTTGCTTGCGTTGACAGTATTTTGTACGACATATTTACCTGAATAATCAAAAAAAGTGCGTAAAAATTATTTTGGATATAATAGATAAACGAAATATTTAACAAATCAAGGAATAATTACGATTATTACCATTGATTTTTTTGAGCTTAGCAAATAAGAGTCCAACGACCAACTCAAATGATTCACCATTAGCAACAACATCCATAAGTTGATCAACATATGGGCCAAACAAAGTTACTTGGAAACGGAACCTAAAAATAAAAAATAATAATTAAATAAATGATAATAATAAAAGAGGAGAAGTAATAAACAATTAATAATAAAAATTGAAAAGTTTAGATTACCCATTGTTCTCAAGCTCAATGGCAACCACCTTCATTGGAAATCCGCTCCTCTCATAGTGCCTGACAGTGCCAATGACAGTGAGCACGCCAATAACATCTATATAAAAAGGTAGGTTAGATCTGCGAGGTTGACTATAAAATGTAGTTGTAATTGTTCAAATAAAAAAAACGCACCAATTAAATAACTACTGTCAAAAGAGTCATCATAAAAATCGGATGGTGGGATAAACGTGAGAACATTTCTGGGAGCCATGACATTTGTAATAAGACGAACTGATGTATTGAACTTGAATAACAACTTAAATGTGTGACGTGTAGTACGAAAAGAACCCGTATTGTGCTCAACGCCAAAGTTTGACATGCGATACACGAAACCTTCTTCCAACGCAGTAACAAACTTATATATTAGACATTTCCGAACAGTAGCTTGAATCTTGTTTCCCTGTCAATAGGAATAATAGTTAGGATTGGACATATTATAAAAGTATAAATCGAAGGAAAAAAAAACATAACTACAAACCTCCATGTCAATAAGGACCAGTTCATAGGAATAAGCATAATTGTGGTCATTCTGATGTGGAACACACCGCATCCTGACAACCCGTACAATCAAACTCCAGTTTTCACGATCAGGACGAGTTTCAGATATCAAATCGAACTCTGTAGCCATAGTAGACGAAATATTAGGGGTGGTAAAAACGAAAACAAAAACTTTTGTTGAATACGATTTAGCTACTTGCCTGAATAGCATTTTATAGTGTGTTAATGATTGATGTTATCATGGAATGGTTTTAAATTCAAAATTAAAAATCAATAATATAAATAAATGTGTTCAAACAAAATAATAACAGTTATGGAAGAAAATTAATTGTGGCCGATTTGG
Source organism: Calophaca sinica (assembly GCA_037113605.1). NCBI lineage: Eukaryota > Viridiplantae > Streptophyta > Magnoliopsida > Fabales > Fabaceae > Calophaca > Calophaca sinica. Next base: position 116,966,251 of record CM073731.1, read on the forward strand.
TTGATGATAGGGTCATTTCGATCAAATCTGTAACGAAAAAACAGAATAACAATTCAACAATATTAATCAATGTATTGAAAAAAAAATCGTTTCACTTAATGTATATAATTAATTACGTTTGACTTAGGGTATTAACACTTGATCTCGATCACAGCTGTCCCAATGGTTTGGGACGGGATTTTGGTCTCAACATCAATATCGACATATTCTGCTAATTGAATCAACATAATTTTACTTTTTATAACATTTCCTTTAATAGTTATTTGTAATTAAAATTGTGGTAACAGCTGGTTCTTATAAACATGTCCACATAATTGCTGATGGAGGCATCATTGTGGACAGGAATGCTGAATGGATTGTAAATGTGGCTGCTAATTAAATGTCAAAACGATATTAGGATAGCATTTGTAGAAGAATTCAATGAGTTTATTTTTAAATGTATATATTATTGATTATTATTTTTAATAAGCGTGAAAGTTATATATTTTTGCTTATAATTTAACAGTTTCAAGTGTGATCCTTTTTGCTTATATGCCGGAATATATCATAATTTTGGAAAAATATGCTTCCGGCAACTCTTCCAGCGATTCAGTTGCCGGAAGTATATTTTTTCAAAATTATGATATATTCCGACAGCTCAGTTGCCGGAATACATTTTCAACAACTTCTGGTAACTAGTTGCTGGAAGCTATTGAAAATGTATTCCAACAACTGAATTTTTCAAAATTTTTAGAGGAATTGAGGGTGTGACCAACAAACAAGTGAGGTGCAGGAAGCAAGTCCCTTGGAAATTTCATGACATCGCCTATTTTTTGTATTTGCTAGTTATCATTTGTGCCTGACGATCTCAAATGGAACAGAAAGGGTGCTAGTACATTATATTGTGATTATTATCACTTACCACATGACTAACTTTTATGAGATAGTTCCAATATTTTCCCTTTTAAGATTGATTTTATAGATCAATTATATATTTCTAAGTTTTAGCTAGTCTTCAGGTATTCTCTTCTCTCTAAAAGGAAAAAAAAACATATTAAAAGGTATTAGATCTTAGTCTCGTTATGTGTTCACTTTAGATCTTGAAGGGCAATTGATTTTAAGATTTGGTTAAGTAAAACGTGTTTTAATATTGTTGTAAAAATAAAGTGTTTTGATCAAATTACCAACAAACAAGTAATCATGTATATTAAATACCAATTCATATAAGGACTTTTTAAGTAAAAATGTTGTATCGAAAACCGTGAAATTTGATCTTGGATGGTGGAAGCGACATCTTTTTTGTGCCGAAACATGGACTTTGTGTCATACAAAATCTGAATAGAACATTATAAGAAGAAAATAAATTAAAATCAAATAGTTAATGTACATATTAGTGTTATTAAACTCGGGCCGGACCGGCTGGTTCAACCGGAAACTGGACCCATGGCCGGTCCGGTTATCTTATTCGATCGGATGGGTTATCAACTCGGTCAAACTCGGTGAAATTCGGTCAAACCCAGTGCAACTCGGTCGACTCGGCCCGGTTGGGACTTGACCCGGTTGCTTTACGTTTTTCTTTTCAAAGCTGCGCACGATTTAATTTTTATTGGCTTGATCCCTTTGAGCCACTGTCATGTCTGTGCACACTGTCTCCCACATTTGACTGTCTGTCCCTGCCTCCTACCATGCATTTCTTTTTCATTTTTTTTTAAATTCCTCATGTGTGTTGGACCAACAGGCCCCAACTAAAGTGATGACTTACAAAAGTTACATTTCTAAGAGTCGAACCCACTCATTATTAGATGGGAGGATACACTGCTTCCACTACGCCACTCACAGTTATTGTAATATTTGTGACAAAAAATCATATATATTTACTTTTTATGGTATAAATGTGTGTGTGTATATATGTATAAAATTTTATGATTTATAATTATAATAAAGACCGGGTCATGCGGGTCAACTAGTGACCCACCGGTTCGACCACTGACCCACTGACCCAGTGCCCTGACCGGGTCGATCACCAAGTCGGCTTTAATAACATTGGTACATATATTTCTTGTTTCACAATGTTGCGCTTTGTCTCTTCCAAGGTCATGTTTTTTGTTCCGGACTACGCCAAGGCCCACTCCCCCTAGAACCACTTCCATGGCCCAATACCAAAAACTGATCATGATCGATCAATGGTAACCGATCTGTGACGTCCATTACATCAACGGTCCCCTGATTCGCGTTAGTTCTACGCCGCCGATCTGGGGCCGTCGATCTGTTCTATGGCTCTGAGCAGGTCGTGAGGAACTTAGTCACCTAATCACCGTCCATTCATTCCAAACCCTAAAAGAGTCCATATATAAGGAGGGTCCACGAAGAAATAAGGTATGCATTCATTAGATCATATTGGCCTCATTAGAATTATACTGACTTGAGCGTCGGAGTGCCTTTTGAAGGTACCCCACCACCGTTCTCCGTCGTCACCTACCACCGCACGCGGCGACCTCGGCGACTCCGGCCACCTCTTCGTTCCTTGCTCGGAACATTGGCGACCACAGTGGGCGATTTGTTCTACATTGAACAGATCTTACCGATTACCCTATGGCCGGACCGTTGCAGCAAGCCCAACCGATTCTCCGGTCCCAGAGGAACAACCCTGGATCTCATCCTCCGTCGTCACAGGTCGACAGACAGTTGGTCTCCGTCACATCGGAACACGTCACGTTCCCGATGACCGTGGAAGAAGTTCCCCCGTCACCACTTCCACACGGCGAAATACCGCCAACTGCTATGGCGGGCCCACCAATCACTGATGTTCAACCATCTCTCCTGGAGAGCGTCATTTCGATCATCGACGGATTTCGAGATGATCGAAGACCAAGCGCGGGATCGCGTAATGGAAACTCGCTTGGCCCGCACCGCTGCCAGTTGTGCAACCGGATCTTGTCGCAGTTCAGTCGCCATCCGAGATCTCGTCTGCAGTCTGAGTCACCATCGGATCTAGGGAATCCAGAACCAAAGGGCGTCACGAGAACCCTAGATCCAGAGAATTCCACTGATCCGCCACCGAAGGACACCGCACCGTTGGTTCGCCGCGCCATAGGCGGTCAGGTGAACGATCTCCCCTGAGGAGGGAGACACACCACCGATCGTCTTGGCCCGGCAGAACCACAGAACGGTCACCAACCAGAAGACGTAACACTTCGCCACACTCTCAAAGGAGATCTCCTTCTCGTCGATCACTGTTCGCGTCGTCAGCCTCTAACGAAAGCGCATCGCCTCGTCGCACGAGGAGGTATGACGACGACGACGACCTACTCCAAGCTGGACCATTCACCACACTATTTCCGATTCGCCATTCTCTTGAGAAACCTCCGACCTTCGAGCTGTAAGACGGAACGGGGGATCTCGATGAGCACATCGGACACTTCGATACCATCATGAGGTATTGAAACGCTAAGAGACCGGTAAAATGCAAGTTGTTCCCTCTGAATCTGTCGAAAATAGCTTTGGCTTGGTTCCAAGGACTAAAGCCAGCCTCCATTGGATCGTGAGGCGAACTCAGCAGGAAGTTCACCTATCATTTCACCATTTCTCGGCCACAGCCCAAGTCGGAAGCAACCCTCGCTGCTATTCGACAGGGTGAAACGAATCCCTATGGAAATACATCGAGAGGTTCACCCAAGAGGCCATGCTGGCTAGAGAGGTCCGAGAAGACATGAAGATGTACCTCCTCTAGTAAGGGTTGGTCAAGAAGAGCTTATTCCACATCCATATCGGGGTCAATCGCCCGCGCGATTATAACTACCTCTTGCGCCGTGCTGAAAGGTTCATCGACTATGAGGACGAATGCATGTTAACCGACCATGAAGAGGTTCCACAGGCGAGGGGATCAACCAACAGGGAGTCCAAATCGAAAAAGGAGAAGGATTTCAAGAGTTCGGTAATTAAATACACCGAATACACGCCATTGAACACCTGAAGGGCTCGCATCTTGGAGGAGTGTCTGCACATTGAATTCAAGGATTTCAGAATAAAACTCCCGAACCGGTTAAAGCAAATACCGGAAGACTGTTTCCAGTTAAAGGATGTCGTCGAGCAATTGATAAGGCGAGAAAAGTTGCAGAAGTATACCCGAGAGAGGTCGGGAAGAAAGCGTTTGAGATCTCCGGCAGCCCACGTCGACGACACATCCACAAGTCGAGACCCTAGTCAAAGGGTAGATGGTGAAGAATATCAAACCCGGACCACGGCAATCACATGGTCATCACTGGAGGACCTAGCAAGCCGGGAGGCCCATCCATCAAAACTGAAAAGAGGAAATTTAAAGACATAGCAGTAGCTACCGTTAGCGAGTTACCTCGCATCCGATCGATGCAAGTCAAGTAGACCACCTCTTGCCTTCTATGATGAAGACTTGATAGGAGGTGAGCCCAACAAAGACACCCCCTCTTGGTCCAGGGCAAGGCGTGAGCGTCGGCGTTAAGGAGGATTAGCGCCGACGGGGAGCTCCATCGACATCTTGTATAGAGGATTATTTGATACGTTAAAGCTCTCGAAGGACCTCCTCATTCCCTACAAGGCAATGGACTTCCAAGGATTCAACAGGGCCAAGACGACACTGATGGGATAGGTCGAATTAATGTTGATGTTCGACACCTAACCGAAGTCGAAAACGGTCAACGTACAGTTTTTAGTCCTCCCATGCGACTATGACTACAACTGTATCATTGGTAGACCTACTCTAGCTGATCTCGGAGCCGTGATATCGACAATCCATTTGAAGATGAGATTCCACATCTCTAACGGCGAGATCGTCACCCTAAATGGCGACCTAAACGCAACAAGAAGATGTTTTGAGATCAGTTTGAAAAGGACACAGATTGATCGGATCGGGAAGGTGCCAATGCCCGAGAAACACTCCTCTTCCACGCACGGCGTGATGTTAACCGATGTCGAACCCCGCTTCGGGGCTGAGGACGTCAAGGTCAAAACCAAGGATATAGGCGATCCCTTTGCCAAAGAACTCGCAAAGAAAATTGAGAGACCGATTCCTGATGGCGAATCCTCCTATGTCTAAATCGGGAAGGATCTATCTCGAACGACAAAAGTAGGGAACGACCTCCCCGAAGAATTGAGGATGAGTTTGGTCAAATTCCTCCAAGACAATGTCAGCCTATTCGTCTGGATCGCTGATGAAATGCTCGGAATATCACCCGATGTAGCGTGTCACAAGCTGGCACTCAAAACATCAGTGCGCTGGGTCGCTTAGAGAAGACGCCTACAGTCTCACGAAAAGGCCCAAGTTGCCGAGAAAGCCGTGTCGGACTAATCAAAGCAAACTTTGTAAAAGAAGCAAAGTACACAACTTGGTTATCAAATGTCGTGCTCGTGAAGAAGCCAAACGGGAAGAGGAGGATGTGTGTTGACTACACCGACCTCAACAAAGCATGCCCTAAAGATGCATACCCGCTGCCAAACATCGACAAGCTCGTCGACAACTCATCTGGTTTTCGGTTACTATCCTTCATGGATGACTACTCTAGCTACAACCAGATACCGATGTATGAGCCCGACCAAGAGAAAACGACTTTTATGACCGAAGATGCCAACTACTCTTACAAATTCATGCCCCTCGGCTTGAAAAATGTGGGCGCCACGTACCAGATAATGATGAACAAAGTCTTCAAGAAGCAGATTGGAAGACTGCTCGAGGTCTACATGGATGACATGATAGTCAAAACTGTCCAGGATGAAGACCACATCACCCACCTCGCGAAAGTTTTCTCTGAACTTTGCAGGCACAACATGCACTTGAATCCAGATAAGTGTACATTCGGTGTGAGGGCGAGGAAGTTCCTCGTGTTTTACCTAACCAAGAAAGGAATTGAGGCAAATCCGGACAAGTGTCGAGCAATCACTGATATGAAGCAACCGACCTCGAAGAAGGAAATACAACGACTAACCGGGATGATGGCAGCACTGACCAGGTTCATATCAACTTCGGCTCAGTGTGCACTCCCATTCTTCAAGTTGCTCAAAAAGGAGGTCCATTTCCAGTGGACCCCCGAATGCCAAGAGGCTTTCGCCTGGTTGAAATAAATTCTCTCTACTCTGCCAGTGTTGAGTCGACCTCAGAAAGGGGAGACCTTATACCTTTATTTGTCCGTTACCGAAGAGGCTCTGAGCGCCGTACTGGTAAGAGAAGACATTGTCGGACAAAAACCGATATACTTTATCAGCAAAGCCCTTCAGGGGCCCGAACTGCGATATCAGCGAGTCGAGAAGATGGCTTTAGCTCTCATCGTTTCCGCATGATGACTTCGCTAGTATTTCCTTTCCCACTGCATCGTAGTCAGAACTAACCATCCAACAAAGCAGATCCTATTCCGACAGATCTAGCAGGTCGGATGATTAAGTGGTCGATTGAACTTTATGAATTCGACGTCAGCTACATACTAAGGAAGGCGATTAAAGCCTAACCACTCGCGGACTTTGTAGCAGAACTCACTCCGAATTCATCATTGTCCCCAGCAGGCAAGTGGATAGTTTTCGTCAATGGGTCTTCTAACCCTAAAGGAAGTGGAGTCAATTTGATCCTGGAGAACGAGGATGGCCTGATTGTCGAATACTCACTAGCATTTTCCTTTCTGAAGTCAAATAACCAGGCCAAATACGAGGTGTGCGTTGCCGGACTGACATTTGCCCACGAACTTGGTGCAGCTCGTGTTGTCGTTCATTCTGACTCACAGCTCGTAGTCTCATGAGTAGATGGAAGTTACCAAGCTAAGGATCTCTTACTGCAGAGGTACCTCACCCAAGTCAAAACTCTAGTGAGCCGGTTCGTTCACGCTGAGATTGTACACGTTCCGAGGGAACAGAACGTCCGAGTCGACGTACTTTCTAGGTTCGCTAGTACAAAGATTCCGACCTCACACCGGTCGGTTATCCAGGAGACATTGGCCGCTCTGAGTGTTCACGACCCTATGGCCGAGAACATCCCAGAAATCCCAGAAGAATCACCAAAAGTAGCCACCGCGACTTATGTACGCAGCCTGTCGATTTCAAATATCGACTTCGGCGATTCGTGGATGACACCGATCTTAAAGCTACTCTATTTAGGGGAAGTACCAACAGATTCAAATAGGCATCCAAGCTTCGCCGAAGAGCTTGCTCATTTTCCATTATTGAAGGGAAGTTATACCGAGGAGGATTCTCCATGCCCCTGCTAAAGTATCTCGACACCTCAGAAGCGCACTATGTGCTGGCCGAAATCCACGAGGGTATATGCGGACAACACTTAGGCGGGAGGACGTTGGCAAAGAAAGAACTCAGGATAGGCTACTATTGGCCTACTATGGAGTTTGATGCCAAAGAGTACGTAAAAAAATTTGACAAATGCCAGAAGCATGTTGATGAACAGATCGCACCCCCTGCCGAACTGACTACCCTGTCTTTCCCATGGTCGTTTACCTGGTGGGGAATTGACATTCTGGATCTGTTGGCTCTGGGACAAATCAAATTCTTGGCAGTAGCGATGGATTACTTCACGAAATGGGTCGAGGCCCAACCTCTTGCAAACATAACTGCAAAAAACCTCATCAAATTTTTCAACACCCAAATCCTCACGAGGTTCGGGATTCCAAAGGTCATGATAACTGACAACGGCTCGCAATTCATCGACCAACAATTTCGAAAGACACTTGCAGACCTTAACGTGAAACACCATTTCACTTCGGTCGAACACCCTCAGACCAACGGACAAGCTGAAGCGGCAAATTGCGTAATCTTGCACGGTTTCCGACGACGCCTCGACGAAGCGAAGGGTCGATGGGTCGATGAACTGCCTCAGGTTCTTTGGGCTTACAGGACAACCCCATATTCGTCGACCAGAGAAACACCTTTCCGATTAACTTACGGGTCGAAAGCGGTAATTTCGGTCGAAGTCGGCGAATTGAGCTGGAGAACCCTGCACCCACCTGAACTGAGGCTGAATTACCAATATCTCCTAGAAGAGCTGGACCTCTTAGAAGAAAACCGGGAGATCGCAACATTGAATGAAGTCGTTGTCAAGCAGCGCATAGCTGCGAAGTACAACTACCGCGTGGTCCCACGGGACTTTGCCGTAGGAGACCTCATTCTCCGAAGAGCTGATGTCGGATTGAAGAACGCCGCTCACGGGAAGCTAGCTCCGAATTGGGAAGGACCTTACCAGGTCACTGCAAAGACCGGTATAGGGGCCTATTACCTCGAAGATCTCCAAGAAAGAACTATCACCCGAACCTAGAATGCGACGAAGATTCAGAAATACTACAGTTGAATCCGATTTCTACGACCAAGATCAATCGGTGACAATACCTCACCAATTGCACTCATATTCTAAACAGCTTTGAACTATCCAATGTCAAAGTTTAATTAAATTCCTTACGGTTTTCCTTCAAATTGTAATTTGATATCAATTTCTAATGCAAGTTACATACAGCTTTACACTTCTAATGATTATTTCTTGTGTTAGGGAAATAGATATAATGTCGGTTAGTACACCGACGAAAGCCGAACTCTATACCTTGACACACGCGTCAAACATAACCTAAGTGTCATCGACAACACCTTTATCGGCAATCGATGCCGAAGTTTTCAACTCCCAGCACACGCTGCAAAGGAATTTAGGTAGTAAACGACACTCCCGAGGATCCTCGCAAGCGGCATCCGAGGAGCACGCAGTAGACCACCTGATCGACCTAGCCAATCTTTCCAGGGCAGGTCACGCCAAAATAGTGTTCACCCGTCTTAAGGACCGAACTCCTTAAGATCGGGGCAGAGGGGGACCATTCCTTGGCAGGAATGGGCCCACCGAGAAACCAAGTCGGATCCAACTCCGAGGAAATGAAATCGGATATAACTACGAGGAAATAAAAGTCGGATCTTACTCCAAAAACAAAAGTATGATCCAACTCCGAAGCAACTAAAGCAAGACTGACTCCGAAAAGCGAGTATAAAGGCAAATAAATCGCGAAAAACATTGCAAGAAACTTAACATGGATTAAGGGAAAGCAAATGTCGATCAAATATCGATTACAAAATAAACCTCCGAAGAGGTACGAATTCAAGTTGTTCAAAATTTATACAAGTTACAAAAGAACCCTGGCATCTCAGGTCTTCAAGCCGTCTCTTCGGCAGTTTCTTCAGCAGTCTTCTCTGGGGCTTCCAAGGTAGGCACCATTTCCTTCTCCGTTATGGGTGCCGCCTCATAAAGGACTTCCATGTTCTTGGGGTTGATGATTACATTTTCATCGAAAACGCCCATGCTGAACACTTGGGAGACATCGACATCGACAGTCGGGTACATCAAGCGGATTTAATCGACCGCATTTTCAAATTGCTGATCCCCGAACTTACCAGCGATCTCTTTCCACTTTTCAGTTTCTGCTTGGGCCGAAGTAAGAGCTTCCTTAGCCTCTTCTAGGTCCTTCTCAAACTTCTCTTTTTCTTCATCCTTCTTAGTTTGAAGGGAAAATTTCTTTTCAGAGAGGAGATCGTCACGTTCCTTCACGAGGTCGATGACCTTTTGCTGCAACTCCGCGACCTCCTTCTTCGCATTTTCCAACTTATCAGATTTATTTAAGAGGTTGTTCCCAAGATCAGTCATCTTGGCCTCCCTCCTCCCGATCTCCTCAGCACGCTCTTTCAACTTCTCAGCCTTGTTATGGAACTCCATGTTCTCCTTCTCCAATGCAGCATTGCGTTCGATAGTGTGAACAAAGAGGTTCAAGCTCCGGAGCATCCAACTCGAACACTCCAGTATCGAGTCTTCACGGGCTGAACTTGATAAGTTTGACATGTAGACTTTGTCTGCAGCAGAGGTGTAATGACGCAATTCCTCCGAGGTTAAAACATTGTTATGCGTCTACACTGTCGGACCATCACTTCCGGAGAAGTCGCCGCTCCCGGTGACCCTTTCCAAGCGACTTGGTTTCTTTCCAGCATTTTTCTTCTGCTTTTTTGAAGACCGAACACCCTGGTCAACTTTGGTATTCTTCCTCATCTCTCCACGAGAAGCAGGAGCTTGGATCTCTTCGACTTTCGGTCCTTCCACGTGACCCGAAGTCGGGGTGGAAGCATGATGAGAAGCCGGTTGACGACGATGACGACGACGACGAGGACGAGGAGCCCGTCGAAGAGCTGGCCAAGACACCAGAGGTCGAAGTGCTTCCTGAAACAGTTTTTCTCTTCTTCTTGTTTAGAAACTCACTCAGAGCTGTGATGTCCGCCATTGCACCTTAAATTGCAGAAAACAAAAGTTAGAACTAATGCATAAGGTAAGCAAAACTTATCCACACCCATGCATATATTACCTAAGAACTCCTTAGCCTCAGATATCGAGGTACAACTCATCAAATACCGACTACTCACGTAGCGGGGCTAAGTCTTTCGACCTAATGGGGTATCCTTGACTTCAGGAGCGAATCCCTGTACGAACTCCGTCAGCTTATTTACACACTCAACATATTGATCGTCCAACGAATCTTTGGGTGTGCTGAACTCCTTACGTTCGACAAGAAAGTGATCTTGACTTCAATAGGGTCGAACTAACTCCTCAATCCCTCTTCCTTCTTCTTCCTAACTAAACATTTCTTTGCCGACCAGTTCAGGGGTATCAAGTAAAAATACTCACGTTTAAATCCCCGAACGGAATCGTTGTAGGCTTCGATAAAGTCTTACCTTTGGCTTCAAGGACAACCACCCCTATGGTGCATCACCTTTTTCCGCCGATCTCATAGGAGAAAAGAAATAGAAGAACACACTCTTGAGGGTCAGGATGTTGAGGTGGGAACAAACCAGCTCAAAACTCTTGATAAAGGCCCACGCATTGGGATGAAGCTGAGAAGGGGCCACCCACAGGTGATTTAGAACTTCGAGTTGGAAGTCACTGAACGGCAACCGAACTCTCAATTCGGTGAAATACACCTTGTGCATGGGCAAAAGAAGTCCCCATCCTCGACAGGTACCACACAAATCCGGTCATTAGCGCCCGGAGAGATCACTTCCCAGTTGCTCAGATTTCCTTTACCTTGGCTGATGTCTAAATAAGGAAGGAATTCGGCCAAGGTTGTCTCATTGCTAAACACCAATTTGGCACACAAGGCGTCGTCTGCCACCTAAGTATACCGATCAGCGTTGGTCGGAGGTGAGTATCATCTCTTACTTTTCGAGTCCTTTGGCTTTCCCATCGTCGATCTGCCCAATGAAAGGATTGTTTAAATCACCGAACTCCCTAACCAACAAAAACCCAGAAACCTCCACAAAACACCTCACTAAAAAACCCATACTCCTCATTGGGAAACTCAAATCTCACCGAAAAACTCATAGCTCTCATCGAAAAATTCATAAACTCGCAGGAAAACTTAAAGCCTCGTCAGGAAACTTATAGTTAACGCCAAAAAAACTCGCAAAGAAGATAGCAAAACTAGGCAAACATAACTTGAAACCCAGGCAAAGCTAAGAGCCACCGCGAGGAAAAAGGCGTTCCAGCCAGCCTTTAAGGTAGCACACCCAGAATAGAGAAGAGTAAAGCGAAATGAAAAAGAGTGCATACCTTAAGTTTCGATGGTGATTATGAGCGCTGAAAGAGGAGGAACCACGAGCAGATTGCTGGTTTACAAGCAGGAGAAAAAGAGATCTCTATAAGCCTCCACAGATCAGAAACGCGTAGGGGAGAAGTTTGGCAACCAAAATGCCAAATGAACTTTATTCCCTGTATTTATAGTGTTAAAACAATGATTAAACAATATTAATGGGCGCGCTAAACCAGGCATCGCCTCGATTGAAGAACTGACACGCCGCATACACGCGAAACGAGGCCACCCTTTCAATTTTGAAACGATTGAAGTGACGCGTCGATTAGGGTTTCTGACATAGAACACCCTAGAAACCATCAACAGGCGACGACGCATGTCGCATACGGAAAAGTTCTATCCGAAGTCACACTTCAACGATTCGATTTGAAATCACACCTCAGATTTGATCTGAAGTCACATTTCAACAGTTCGATCCGAAGTCACATTCCAATACACCATGAACACCTGCTTACCCAAGTCATACTTCGACTATGTAACAGAAGTCTCACTTCGACGACATTCATCTATATAGCGACTGGCAGACTCACTCGAGTCGAAATCATAATATGAACAACCCATCACTTAAGTCGAACTCCTCCAAACCTCGGACATCGACTTGGGGGCAACTGTTCGAGACTGGGCCAAGGCCTACTGCTCCTAGAACCACTTTCGTGGCCCAATACCACAAACAGATCATGACCGATCAATGGTAACCGACCTGTAATGTCCATTACATCAACGGTCCCCTGATTCGCGTTGGTTCTACGCCATCGATCTGGGGCCGTCGATCTGATCTATGGCTCTGAGCAGGTCGTGAGGAACTTAGTCACCTAATCACCGTCCATTCACTCCAAACCCTAAAAGGGTCCATATATAAGGAGGGCCCACGAAGAAATAAGGTATGTATTCATTACATCATACTGACCTCATCAGAATTATATTGACTTGAGCCGGATTGCATTTTGCAGGTACCCCACCACCGCTCTCCGTCATCACCTACCATCGCACGCGGCGACCTCGGCGACTCCGGTCACCTCTTCGTTCCTTGCTCGGAACATTTTCCACAATATTTTCATTACTGTGTTGTTAAAGTGATGCTTTATATGCAGAGACTCGCGGTAAGCTATTAACAAATGATCAGATACTTACTCAGGGGTATGACTAGTTATGATATTTGTCCATGCTTCCATTTGCACCAAGAAATGAGTATGCGCACTGTGACACCCTCTACCCGCATGTTATTATTAAAGAAATAAATTAAAATAAATATAACCACTGAAGAATACGGTCCAATAAAATTTTTCATAAACGAAGGTCGAGTCATCACGCTCGTACAAACTTGCGGAAAAAACAATCAAATAACAATTATGTCAAGTTCAGAAAAATAAAAGCACCCCGATGGCACAACGTCTCAGAGCTGACCCAAGCACTTACATCGGAATAATCAACAACAATAAAATAATAACAACGGAAATCCTAACTACGGTGACTGCATTCACGTATCACTCATCAGCCACATCGTCATCGTCACCTGCAATCTCATCGTCTAAGCATACACAATGGTGTATGAGTAGCCACAGTAAAGAGGGGTTAGACATCATATACAATCATAGCACAAATGGCAAAGGACATAGATTAAGCAATGCGCATATAACAACTTCAGTATAATTGACACCTAACATGGATGCATAACTTAACGAGTACTAATGCAACCTAGACAATCTCTACTTCACCGAACATGTGGATCCAAACTAACTCAGATGAGTGAGTGAGAAAACATCATCACTCTCGAGGACGAACAGTGTCTAGTCAAGGTAACCAGATAAATTGGTCAACGCCCCAGCATTAGTTGCAAGCCGCTGCCTTTATGTAAGACGCCCCTATCCGATTGACCCCAGTAAGGTCGTACCTTGCCCATCATGGTCGATACTATATCGCATCATCGTTGCTCACCCCCAATAACGTTAACTTAACAAGACACAATGATGCAAGAACACAAATCAAACAAGTGTCTAACAATAACAACAACAATCTAAGATAACAAAGACACCGACCATCTTATCAAGCTCGGCCATACAACAACATTAACGAGGTACTATTCGTCAGTAAACTAACAAGTTTCCCCAATCTTGGAACAAGTCCGAGTTATCAGCCTACCTCACCACACTAAGTCTAAGCAAGCTTAACTTAATTTCTAACTCTTAACCCAAGTGTTTCAACTTACTTATTTTTTTTAACCAGACGTACCATACTTCTCCCCTAAAATTATAGGACGCTATCCAAAAGAGTTTGGGTTAGTAATTATTATGTAATGAATTTACGAAAATTAAATGAGTAAGACTTAGCTAAAACAATCCCAGAATTAATCATTTTTGTGCACAACTATTGCTAAATACTCACAACGTCAAATCTTACTTCTAAAGCATTTAAACTACCAACACCAAATGTCAACCGTCATATCCTAGTCCTAAGACTTGTTTATACCGTAACTTAAATGCAAAGGAAACATAATTATACATTAGTTAACTCCTAACAATCATATCCACCGTCCATACTTTATCCTTCACATAACCATGATATAGCACCTAGAGGATCTAAGTATAACAAACCATACCTTATGATAATCTAGTTCTCACTCAACACAACAATTTCAGAACATTATATAGCACAAGTAATCTCATTTCAACCCATTTACCTCATACATACATTTATCAACAACAAGCCAAGACAAGCAAATCATCATATAATCCTTACATATCATAACATATCAACTCAAACAACACATTATAAGACAATTTCTATTAACATAAATATCATGACAAAATTCAATATGAAGTTTTCCCCATCACAATGGCAATGGTACTTATTTTGCACAACCGCGCCAAGTCTAGGGACCATGGGACGTCCCTATTGCCTAATTATATCCATGAGCCCACTAATCTTGTATCCATCTACCCCCCTTACCTCAATAAAAAAGTTTGAAGTATTCCAAGGCGAAGAAAACTGGCTACAACAACGATTTGAGCACCAACTGAGCACAGGATAAAATTTACGGAAGAGCGAAACGCGGCTGGAAAAAATAACAATTAGTATAATATATTTTTTTATAATTTTTAAGGCTAAAATGAAATCAAAATGGAGTAAAAAGAGTAACCGGAAAACGCCATACCGAGACAAAAGGGTTACAAGGGGTCCGGCGTCAACTTCACCGAATCGAGCAAAGGAGTAGTGATTCTTGAAGGTTTCGACGCGAGGAATCCGAAAATGGTGTCCGTTTTTCGAACCGAAAACTGTGGTGGCCGAAAAAGGAAATTACAGCTCGCCCCACCAAAATAAACGCGACGAACAGAGTCACGGTTGAATGAACAGAGGCCGGAAACGTGTTCTATGGTCGATTTCGGGTGGGAGGTTGAAATTTGGAATTTTTTCGTGGCCTAGGAAGGGAGAACAAGAGCAGAGAAATTCAAAGTGAGGGTTTGTGAGTACTGAGCGGCCGATTTGCTTTCAGAGACGATGAATAGTTATCAACATTTGAAACAGAGGCGTTGCTGGACTGGACTTAAACGTGGGCCTTCTTTCTTTTCTTTTTTTTGTTAAAGCATCAGCACTACACACACATATATCTATATATATAATAATGTATATAATAATTATATTCTTTCTAAACTATTCTCAATTAAAGAAATTCATGTTTTTACTAACTTTTAAAATATACCATTATTCTAAAATATCTATAATAAATTCAAAACTAATATTTAATAAAAATATAGTAAAATAGTATTAATTAAAATATACTAATTATTAAGGCAAACACACACAAATTGTCACAAAATTATCATATAAGCACACAATTTATATATCCTAAGAACTTAAATTTGAGGGTGTTACAATCCTCCCCCCTTAGAAAAATTTTGTCCTCAGAATTGTCACTAACCTGTCGCGAACAACTGCGGGTAAAGCTCCTTCATCTTACTTTCCAATTCCCATGTGGCACTCTCATCCGAGGCTCCGCTCCAAATCACCTTCACTAGCGGGATCCCCTTTCCCCTTAACTGTTTCAATTTTCGATCCTCAATCCTTTTCGGAAGCGCCTCAAAAGTAAGATTCTCCTTCAATTGTATAGCATCCGGCTCGATCACATGACTCGGGTCATGAATGTACTTCCGCAATTGCGACACGTGAAACACGTTATGCAGATTCGACAGAAACGGAGGTAACGCCACCTGATATGCTACCTCGCCAACCCTTTTCAAAATCTGATAGGGTCCAATGAACCTAGGCGTTAACTTCCTAGCTTTCATTACCCTTCCAACTCCTTTGGTGGGCGTAACCCGTAGAAACACATGATCACCTTCTTGAAACACCAAATCCTTAGTTCTCTTATCGTGATAACTCTTTTGTCTACTTTGCGCCGCTCGCATCTTCTCTTGAATCATCCTCACTTTCTCGGTGGTCTCTTGTACTATCTCCGGTCCTAACACAAGTTGTTCACCGGGTTCATACCAACACAACGGTGTCCTACACCTCCTCCCATATAGGGCCTCATACGGTGCCATCCCAATACTAGAATGGAAGCTATTGTTGTAGGTAAACTCTATGAGAGGTAAGAACTTTTCCCAGCCCCCAGTCTCCTCCATGACACAGGCTCTCAACAAATCCTCCAAGGATTGAATCGTCCTCTCTGACTGCCTATCTGTCTGAGGATGGTAGGCAGAGCTTAACTTAAGCTTGGTCCCCAAAGCGGCATGCAAATTCTCCCAAAACCCCGATGTGAACCTGGGGTCTCGATCTGATACGATGCAGGAGGGTACTCCGTGCAACCTGACGATCTCGCGAATATACAACTTAGTCAACTTCTCCAGTGAGTACTCCATGTTCACGCCTATGAAATGAGCTGCTTTCGTCAACCGGTCCACAATCACCCAAATAGCGTCACAACCCGTTGGACTCCTCGGAAGTCCTGACACGAAATCCATGGCAATGCTATCCCACTTCCATTCTGGAATAGGTAGCGGCTGCAGCTTCCCAGACGGTTTCTGATGCTCAATCTTGGACTTTTGGCAAGTCAGACATGAATATACAAACTCAGCTATCTCTTTCTTCATTCCGGGCCACCAGAACATCTTCTTCAAGTCTTGGTACATTTTTGTAGCTCCGGGGTGAATGCTCAAACGACTCCTATGACCTTCCTCCAGAATCATTTTCCTTAGCTCCGGAACATCCGGTACACAAATCCGATCCCGAAATCGCAAAATACCGTCTGCACCTTCGATGAAATCCGCTAACTTCCCTTGTACCATCAGGGCCCTCTGATCAACTAAGAACAAATCAGTCTTCTGTCCTTCACGGACCAGGTCCATCACCACCGGTCACCTTCAAAGATACCGAGCCTAACGCTCACTGGAGTCCTTTCACAAACCAAACTCATGTCACTGAAATCTTCTATTAACTCCATCTCCTTAACCATCATGGCTGAGCAATGTAATGCCTTCCTACTCAGAGCATCTGCCACCACATTAGCCTTATCGGGATGATAACTCAGCTCGAACTCGTAGTCCTTCAAGAACTTCATCCACCTACGTTGTCTCATATTCAACTCCTTCTGGTCAAACAGGTACTTTAAACTCTTGTGGTCACTGAAAACTTCAAATCTGGCGCCATACAAACAATGTCTCCAGATCTTTAGAGCAAAAACCACCGCTCCCAACTCTAAGTCATGAGTGGGGTAATTCTGCTCATGCACCTTCAGCTGTCGCGATGCATACGCCGCCACCTTACCATGCTGCATCAACACTCCACCCAATCCTTGCTTGGAAGCATCACAATACACCACAAACGGTTCACCAGGGTCTGGCAAAACTAACACCGTGGTCGAAGTCAACTTGTTCTTCAACTCCTGGAAGCTCTCCTCACACTTAGCATCCCATAGAAATACATGTCCTTTCCTCGTAAGACGAGTCAACGGTAGTGCAATCTTGGCAAAGCCTTCGATAAATCTCCTGTAGTAACCTGCTAGTCCCAAAAAGCTTCGAATCTCCGTCACAGACTTAGGGGCTTGCCAATGCAAGACGGCTTCAACCTTGGTTGGATCGACTGCTATGCCTCCTTTAGAAATTACATGCCCAAGAAAACTCACATCTTCCAACCAGAATTCACATTTCGACATCTTTGCATACAGTTGTTTCTCCTGCAAGACTTGCAAGATAATCCTTAGATGTCCTCCGTGTTCCTCTCGAGTCTTAGAGTAGATCAAAATGTCATCAATGAACACCACCACAAACTTATCTAGGTAGGGGCTAAAAATCTTATTCATATAGTCCATGAATACTGCTGGTGCATTTGTTACGCCGAAAGGCATCACCGAGTACTCATAGTGACCGTAACGCGTTCGGAACGCGGTCTTCGGAATATCCTCCTGCTTCACTCGAATCTGATGATATCCAGACCTTAAGTCAATCTTCGAGAAAATACAAGCCCCTATCAGTTGGTCCATAAGATCATCTATCCGTGGTAACGGGTAGCGATTCTTGATAGTAACCTTATTGAGTTGTCGGTAGTCTACACACAACCTCATAGAACCATCCTTCTTCTTGACCAATAAAATCGGTGCTCCCCATGGCGACACACTGGGCCTTACAAACTTCTTCTCTAACATCTCTTCCAGCTGCTTCTTCAATTCTGCCAATTCTAACGGGGACATCCTGTAAGGTGCCATAGAGATGGGTCCCGTTCCAGGAACAAGATCAATTGCGAACTCCACATCCCGCTCCGGTGGTAGACTATTAATCTCTTTGAATACTTCCAGAAACTCGCAGACAGTCGGAATGTCCTTCACTTCCAATTTCTTCTCTGCCACCATGGTACACAACATCATATAAGCTTTGGCTCCTTCCTTCAGAGATGATTCCACACGCTTAGCAGTGACAACATTTGGGTCCTTAGGCTCAGGTTCTACAAACATCACCGTCTTGTCGAAGCAGTTCAAAAACACCTGATTGGCAGCCAACCAATCCATTCCGAGTATGACATCCAACTCTCGAAGAGGTAAACACACCAGATCCACTACAAAGGTCCTATCGCCAATCTCTATAGTGCAGTTCTTACATGCATAAGAAGATCCTTCGAAGGGAGGGCTACCTCCAAATCTAAAGTAAGTCGAGTCAAAGGTAGTTGCAAGGTTCTCACACAGTCATGCGAGATGAAAGAATGGCTCGCGCCAGAGTCAAACAATACTAAAACAGGAGTTTCTTGGATGAAACCAGTACCTTGGATGAGATTCTCTGATTCTGCTGCTTCGGTTCCTGAGAGAGCAAAGACTCTGCCAGTGGTCTTCATCTTATTAGCTTGAGACTTCTGAGTTTTGCTTCCACTTGCTGGTTCAGACTTGGCCTCCCCACAATCCCTGCTAATGTGCCCCGGCTTACCACACTTAAAACAGATGATCAAGTCTCCTTGCACTCCGGGTATAGTGATCCGAACCGCACTTCCCTTTGACATTGTCAGACGGCCAAGTGGCTCCTCCACCGGTCCCCCTGCAGATGTGTTGTTCTTCTTGTTACCTTCATGCTTGAACCCTCGACCAGTAGGGGCTAAAGGCTGCTTCCCTTTTCCTTGATACTGATTGCCTCTGGCGTTCCTCAGTGCTCCTGCGCTCTCCTTATAGGCATCCTCATAATCTCTGGTCTTCTTCACCAAGTTGCCGTAGTTGTTCATCTCCACAATGGCTATGCCCCGTTTGAGTTCATGACGCAGCCCGTTCTTGAACTTCACACACTTAGAGCGGTCACTTGCAGCAGTCTGATAGGGAGGGTAATAGCGAGACAGCTCCTCAAACTTGACGGCGTACTCATCCACTGACATGTTGCCTTGAGTCAATGCCAGAAACTCAGCTTCCTTCTTGTCACGTAACTCGGCCGAAAAATACTTCTCCAGGAAATGCTCCTTGAACAGATTCCAGGTGACAACCACTTCAGCATTCTCCAGGCGCTGACGGGTGTTCTCCCACCAGTGCTCGGCTTCATCCATCAGTTTGAAAGTAGCGAAAGCTACCTTCTGGGTGTCAGTGCAAGTCATCACCCGGAAAATCTTCTCCATTTCGCGGATCCAGTGCTGTGCTCCTTCAGGGTCAAAAGCTCCCTTGAACGACGGAGGGTCATTCTTCTGGAAGTCAGCAATGCCCCGAAAGTGGGTAGTCCTATCCCGACGAGTGTGGTCGCGTTCCATCGCCTCAGCAAGCCGGCCTAAAGCCTTAATCACAGTACGGTCAGTCCTGTTTGCCATTTCCTCCTTCACAAACAAACAGTAGAACGAGATTAGATTCGGCCTAAGTACGTACAATTCTGTAATCACATATATTCTAGCATAGACATCCTTATAAGAGCACACAGAGAATACATAATAGACTCATACCACGGCCTGAAGAACAAGCCGAGCTCTGATACCACTAAATGTGACACCCTCTACCCGCATGTTATTATTAAAGAAATAAATTAAAATAAATATAACCACTGAAGAATACGGTTCGATAAAATTTTTCATAAACGAAGGTAGAGTCATCACGCTCGTACAAACTTGCCGAAAAAAAAATCAAATAACAATTATGTCAAGTTCAGAAAAATAAAAGCACCCCGATGTCACAACGTCTCAGAGCTGACCCAAGCACTTACATCGGAATAATCAACAACAATAAAATAATAACAACGTAAATCCTAACTACGGTGACTGCATCCACGTATCACTCATCAGCCACATCATCATCGTCACCTGCAATCTCATCGTCTAAACATACACAATGGTGTATGAGTAGCCACAGTAAAGAGGGGTTAGACATCATATACAATCATAGCACAAATGGCAAAGGACATAGATTAAGCAATGCGCATATAACAACTTCAGTATAATTGACACCTAACATGGATGCATAACTTAACGAGTACTAATACAACCTAGACAATCTCTATTTCACCGAACATGTGGATCCAAACTAACTCAGATGAGCGAGTGAGAAAACATCATCACTCTTGAGGACGAATAGTGTCTAGTCAAGGTAACCAGATAAATTGGTCATCGCCCCAGCATTAGTTGCAAGCCGCTGCCTTTATGTAAGACGCCCCTATCCGATTGACCCCCAAGGCCGGGTACCTTGCCCATCATGGCCGATACTATATCGCATCATCGTTGCTCACCCCCAATAACGTTAACTTAACAAGACACAATGATGCAAGAACACAAATCAAACAAGTGTCTAATAATAACAACAATAACGGCATAACAGCACACTGACCATCTTATCAAGCGGTCGGCTACAACAACATTAACGAGGTACTATTCGTCAGTAAACTAACAAGTTTCCCCAATCTTGGAACAAGTTTGAGTTATCAGCCTACCTCACCACACTAAGTCTAAGCAAGCTTAACTTAATTTCTAACTCTTAACCCAAGTGTTTCAACTTACTTATTTATTTTTTAACCGAACGTACCATACTTCTCCCCTAAAATTATAGGACGCTATCCAAAAGAGTTTGGGTTAGTAATTATTATGTAATAAATTTACGAAAATTAAATGAGTAAGACTTAGCTAAAACAATCCCAGAATTAATCATTTTTGTGCACAACTATTGCTAAATACTCACAACGTCAAATCTTACTTCTAAAGCATTTAAACTACCAACACCAAATGTCAACCGTCATATCCTAGTCCTAAGACTTGTTTATACCGTAACTTAAATGCAAAGGAAACATAATTATACATTAGTTAACTCCTAACAATCATACCCACCGTCCATACTTTATCCTTCACATAACCATGATATAGCACCTAGAGGATCTAAGTATAACAAACCATACCCTATAATAATCTAGTTCTCACTCAACACAACAATTTCAGAACATTATATAGCAACAAGTAATCTCATGTCAACCCATTTACCTCATACATACATTTATCAACAACAAGCCAAGACAAGCAAATTATCATATAATCCTTACATATCATAACATATCAACTCAAACAACACATTATAAGACAATTTCTATTAACATAAATATCATGACATAATTCAATACGAAGTTTTCCCCATCACAATGGCAAAGGTACTTATTTTGCACAACCGCGCCAAGTCTAGGGACCATGGGACGTCCCTATTGCCTAATTATATCCATGAGCCCACTAATCTTGTATCCATCTACCCCCTTACCTCAATAAAAAAGTTTGAAGTATTCCAAGGCGAAGAAAACTGGCTACAACAACGATTTGAGCACCAACTGAGCACAGGATAAAATTTACGGAAGACCGAAACGCGGTTGGAAAAAATAATAATTAGAATAATATATTTTTTTATAATTTTTAAGGCTAAAACGAAATCAAAATGGAGTAAAAAGAGTAACCAGAAAACGCCATACCGAGACAAAAGGGTTACAAGGGGCCCGGCGTCAACTTCACCGAATCGAGTAAAGGAGTAGTGATTCTTGAAGGTTTCGACGCGAGGAATCCGAAAATGGCGTCCGTTTTTCGAACAAAAAACTGTGGTGGCCGGAAAAAGGAAATTACAGCTCACCCCACCAAAATAAACGCAACGAACAGAGTCACGGTTGAATGAACAAAGGCCGAAAACGTGTTCTATGGTCGATTTCGGGTGGGAGGTTGAAATTTGGAATTTTTTCGTGGCCTAGGAAGGGAGAAAAAGAGTAGAGAAATTCAAAGTGAGGGTTTGTGAGTACTGCGCGGCCGATTTGCTTTCAGAGACGATGAATAGTTATCAACAATTGAAACAGAGGCGTTGCTGGACTGGGCTTAAACGTGGGCCTTCTTTTTTTTTTTTTTTGGTTAAAGCATCAGCACTACACACACATATATCTATATATATAATAATGTATATAATAATTATATTCTTTCTAAACTATTCTCAATTAAAGAAATTCATGTTTTTACTAATTTTTAAAATATATCATTATTCTAAAATATCTATAATAAATTCAAAACTAATATTTAATAAAAATATAGTAAAATAGTATTAATTAAAATATACTAATTATTAAGGCAAACACACACAAATTGTCACAAAATTATCATATAAGCACACAATTTATAGATCCTAAGAACTTAAATTTGAGGGTGTTACACACACATTGCAAGATTGTAAAGATGTTGATGGCTTTTGGTCTAAAATGATAAATGAAGAGCATTGATAGGTCTTTTAAGCAAGGTTCAGGGCTTGCTGCTTTTGGGCGTTTATTCAGAAATGAGAAGGGTCAACATGTGAAAGGGTTCTATTGTAACTTGAGTAAGTGTAACTAATAAGCTATTAGCTTGATTGAGAGTAAGAGTTAAAGAAGTTCATCGGGTCTTTAGATAAGCCACTAGGTCAGGTGTGTTGATTTCTTGGATAATATGGGTAATGATAGTGTTCTTGTTTTTTCATATCTGTAAATTTTAACATTAATCTATAATCATTTGCTATGTCATCAAGATGCGTCAAGATTAACATCAGCGGTGTAATTGCAAATAACATTAATTTTGACACATCTTGACGACATAGTGATTACATATTAATGTTAAAGTTTACAGATATGATCTATGTGATAATAACTTTCAATCCAACGGTTGATTTTGAAAAATATTTATCCGGTAGAATGTTATTGAATAAGTGCAACTGTTGGTGTAACTCTTCGGGTGTAATTTGATTTCTGTTCATCTATATATATATATATATAACGTATCAAGTGAGAACTCTTGTTTATTGTGAGAAACGAGAACTTCCAATACAAGCCATTGGATCAAAATTAACGGACAAGATTAAAAAAACTCAATTAAAACCTCACGTCTTTTAAATACTCATAAATAAATACTTCTTTCTCATGTCTTTTGATGTTTATGATTATTGCACATAGATTAACGAGTATTTAATAAATGTAAAATATTGTTATACTTTGATTGAAATGTCATTATCTATTGTGATAAATTGTATTATAAATTCATATACTCCTTACTATAGTAGCTTATTAAATAAAAGTATACTTAAGAGAGATAAATTAATTAGATTTTGAATTTGTAAAACATAATGGTTTTGGGAGAAAAAAAAAAAGAACGGCCAAAACATCAAAAGATATGTGAATGAGGTATTAGAATTTAATAATTTAATAATAATTATATATTTCAATCATATATTTCATTATGTTGCCATCAAATTGAAATAAATAACCTCATTCTCACTAAAGAGATTGCATTTTGACGTTATTTGACTTCTTTTCTTCTACTGTTCTCGGTATTCTTGGCTTTTGTGTTTGTTATTACTACCTCTCGTCCCTATTATAAGAAAAATTTTGGTGTATTTTTTTGTCATAATTATAGAAAAAAAAATAAACCTATTTCAAAATGCATTAATTGCAATATTATTTTTGTAATAATGTATAAAATAGTGTTTTTAAAAAATAAAATTGGTCATTATTTAAGTTTTCTATGTCTATCTTTATTATACTGTTTTGTTTTTTTACAACATTTTTTTTCTCACCTCTCTAGTTCTCTCATCTCTCCCTCTCACAGGTTGCACACCCTTTTCTGTCGCCACTGGAAAACCACCGTCCGACGGTTCAGATTGCACCGCCTAGCCCCCTCTCTCTCTTTCTCATCTCTCGTCTGTCTCTCATTTCTCCCATCAACAACTCTCCCTCCCACTGACTCTGTTTGACCATCACTCGACTACCACCAGATCGTCATTCAACGATTTTACAGCACGAAATCATGTAGAGGACAACAGTAAGGTATGTAATTTATTAGATTAGATGTATTAAAATTTTATTATTTAAATATTTATGTCTTTAGCTTCATATTTATTTAAATAAATTGCCTCTATTGATTTAGGGTCCTAAGTACGCCACAACATGTGACATACAAAAATTGTAAAGTTATTTCCATGGTATTTTTTAGGTAATTATTTTGTAGTATTATAATCTAAAATTTTATAATTGAAATTATTTAAAATCATCCTTATAGTCTTTAAAGAATACAAAAATAACAGAACTTATTTCCTTACAGTATAATTATAATATATTATATGAAATTTTATAAATAAAATTGTGAGGACCAACTTTATAGGTTTTAAATTACAAAAAAATTTAAATCATAAAAGATAAACTAAATTTATAGTGAAAATATAAGATACAAATTAATTTAATCTAATACTGATATTTTATTTAACAATTGAAATTTAACAAATTCTAAAACATATTTATGGTAACATTTAAAATAGTATATTTAATAAACGTAATATTTATCGGTAACAAGTACTGCCTTCGGTCTGAAATACAAGCCAAAAAAATCTCTAAAATATAAGTAAAAAGTCTATGTATTTGGTCAAAATGACCCGAGGGAGTATACATATATGTTTTATTATATCATGTTATATATTAGATTCAATTATTACGATATTTTATACTCTTATCAAATTAATTTTACTATATATATGTATTTTAATTCTTTTTTACTTTTTAGTTAAATTTTATGAAGGAATTTTATATTAAAAATACATGAGTATAATGAATGAACATATGCGTAATTGATAACTTACTTTTTGATGTTTTAAGTAATATTTTAGTTATTTTGACTGGAAGTAATATTTTAGTTGTAAATATGGTCTTGTTGTCTATAAATTAACTTCTAATTACATCTTAACTCATTATCATTTGAAAGAAAATTTTATCGTCAAAAAATCATTTGAAAGAAAATTTAACAGCAATATTGTTAATATTTAATGCAGTAATTAATTAATGCTTGTCATCAAGGGAATATATACACGTGTGTGTATAGAGGGTTTTGGGGGGTGGGGAGAGCGAGTTAAAGAACTGTTCTTTTTAAAATTTTATCTTGACTTTTATTAAATAAATAATTTTGTTAGTTATGTGTTTTGGAATAGGTTAAAGAATAAAAAGATTAGTTTTTACGTTGAATTATATGAATCACTTAAAAGAAAAAAATTAAATATTTTTAGTGTTCTAGAAATATTCAATAATTGTATTTTTAATTTTATAATTTTTTTTTCATTTCATCCAAAGACAAGCATTTTTTTTTCCAACAAATATTAGTTTTTTTAGTCAACACAAATATTAGTTGGTACAATTTATCAACGAAAAAAAAAAGTTCGTACAAGAGGAAATGATAAGACTGACGTGACAAGAAATTTTGGTACATGTGCAGTGCGTTTCCTTTGCTTTCTTTTTCATTTTATTTTTGTTTACCTAAGCAGCATGACTTTTTCCAACTAAATTCGTGCAAATTAATGTAACAAGTTTTTCTTTATTACACGACATTACTTTTTCAATTTTTTTCTTGTTATTAGAAAGGAGATTTTTGGTCAAAAAAAAAAAAAAAAGAAAGGAGATTTAGAACTTGATGTGAAGAGAGAAAACATAATTTAAAATTAATTAGAGCACCACTTGTAATATTTACTTAAAATTAAGAAGCCTTTTCAAGAGATATAACGTGTTAAACCACTTGAAGTAAGCATTCCTTTTTTTAAGTGAAAAATAACTTAATGTAATTTTCACGTCAAAAAAAAAACTTAATGCATGTAATTTTATTAAGTAATCATGTAAATTAAATAAATGTGCACCAAAATATGAATTGACTTCTGTACAAAAGCTAAGTGAACAGCTTGCCTCATCAGATTCCACGCCATAAGATTTCAAGAATTTTGGTCAAAAGTGTAAAAGAAATTTGAACAAAACTTTCTATAGAAATCTAATGAAAAGTGAAAAAATGGAATGAAATTGATTAAAGTGAAACAAAGTGTAATATAGTATAATCATCCTTTTGTATATAAAAAAGTGTAATATAGTTATAATTCTTTTATTTAGATATTTTAATGATATAATGAAAAAATATGTGTTAATATATCTCATTCTTTTTAAATTGAAAGAGAAAGAACTACGTATTAGATGAAATAAAATGAAATTTTTAATTATATTCCGTTATTTTTTTCAACTATTTTGTTCGATTTAGTTACTTTTGTTTTTGTTTCGAAATCTATCCTAATTAGTCCTTTAAGCAGAGTGGTTCCACCAGAGTATCCCACGACTTAAGTCTTTGGAACTTACTATGGGACTCATCTCCGGTTAGAGTAATTGAGTAGAGTTTTACCTATTAATTTTCAAGTTCTCCTCCTTATAAGAAAAACAGTTTTCGCTCGATCAACACTCCATTGATCCTTCCGTTTTATTTCATTTTAAAAATAAAAATAATACGACTTCCACTCCACCTTTTGATTCCAAATAGCAGGTGTCTATTTAGAGTCTAATATCATAAAAATGAAAAGGAAAAAAAAGTGTTTTCCGCCTTTCGATTCCACCTTTTTTTTTCAAAAATGAAAAAAAAAATCATAATTAGCATTCGTGAATATGAAAAGCATGACAGCTGTAATAACATAGTAGTTGGAATTGTTAAGAATACAATAAGCAGTCCACCGTTTGAAACGACTGAGCATGAGAAACTCTGTTGGAATTCTTAAACGCACAATCATTTTGTGTTTTCCCTAAAGCAAGACAGCTACAAGTAGAAATATTGCTTAAACATCATTATGTGCAAAGTACCTTTTTTTATAACTATAAATATAAAGATAAGCTACAAATCTCGATGTTTATGGTAAAATAGTTCAATATATTTCCGTGCAAAAAAAAGAAAAAGGATAAAAAAAACATTTCTTATAGCCAAATAATTTTTTTATAGGCAAATATTAGTGGTTAGTTTATTAGAGATGAGAGAGATTTTGTTAGTGACAAGGATCTGAGTCCTGTACCTCCTACTTGTAACTCTTTTATATGTGACTTGGCTCAACCACTGAGTCACCTACATGAGACATTTTTTATAGCCAAATAATGAACAATTTTCTTTAATTGTTTCTCATTTTACTCAATACCAGTTTGTTTTAGATGTTTACCGTTGTCACTTACCCTCTCAGAGAAGAAGCTATATCGTTCCTTTAGCCAAATGCTATATTGGGTTGCATGTTAAATTAAATCATAACCATGGCATTTTGTTAAATTAAGTTCTTCTAATTAAAATGAATTATTCCTTATATTTTTACTGACTCAATATCAAGATTCATTTTAAATTGAATAAAAATAAACTTTAAAAATAAACTTTAAAAATAAATTTATTTAGAAGAAAAATCTGTTAATCTTATTCAGACAATATCAATATCAATTATTACAGCACAAACTCTTTACATTGATTGGTTGCTGTGCTAAACAAGTATTTCATATATATTCATATATATAACTTCTCTTCGAATCTTCCAAAACAATTGGCGGTGGAATATATTTCATGTATATATATATTGGCACAACACATTTGCTTGTGGACTTTATATTTTTCATTCTCAATGTCTCAATTTGATATTTTTTATTATTAAGACTTCAATGGTTATTATGAAAAAATCTGATATTATAACATATGAAGTTTTTTTTTTGACGAAATAATGAAGTTTTAACAATAAAAAAAATTTGAAATTAAAAAAAAATTAAAAAATCCAGAGGAAAATGTGTTGTGCCAACAAATCCTTACTAATAAAAAACTAATAAAATAACATGACATAAATATATATACTCATGACATGCACTCATGACATGTCGGTAATAATTGATTTATTTTACATTTAATAATTTAATAATTAAAAAAAACGAAAAGGCCAAAAAAGAAAATGTTAGAAAACCAAAGGCATGCTCTATCATTCACCACCCTCTTCACATTCTTCTACTCCTCACACAGATCTTCATCTTCACATCTCCACCTTATTTTCTCTCCTCCTTAATTCATTCAGTTCATAAAAATCTAATTTTTTGTTTTGGGGTTTTGAATTTTACTTGATCTGTTGGAACCAATAAGGGTGGTTTTGGAAGATTTTGATTTTCTGAGGAGAAAATATTAGTGGGTTTTGCTTGGATCGAGGAAAAGACTCCAACTTTGCAGACTGCAAACGAGGTTGTTGTGGCGAAAATGTGGATCTTGTAAAAGCTGTTGATTTGATCGAGAAAAAAAAAAAGAGAAACATTTTTTTCAGCTTCAGGGTGGTTCCACTTTTTCCTCTGTCATTGGAGAAGGTTTGAAGAAGTTTAAAAAGGTGAAGTAGCTTTTTGAGTAGGTTGAAAAAGTTGGTGCTTTACTCAGCATTCTAGTTTTTTTTTTTTTTTAAAAAAAAAATGAAGACTTGAGTTGCATTTTGTGGTAGTTGAAGTAACTGAGTTGACTCTGAAAACAAAAAAAAAATTTGAAGGAAAAAAAAGGATAGATGCTAAGGTGCTAGCAGGTAGGCTATCATATGAAGTTAAATCTTAAGCATGTGTGTGTTTGTTTGTGTTTTTGCTTTTAAGCATTTGGAGGAATGCAGTTACATCTGGAAGTTTAATGTTGTTTAGCTTTAAATGCCACAAGATGCTAGTAGTTAGGCTGTTATAAATAAAGAGCATCTAAATAAGGGTTGTTGCTGTTATTAGTTGTGGTTGTGAGAACATGAGATCATCAACTAAAAAAGTTCTCATGTTCCCCCTTCTTCTTTAATGAAGTACTTTTAGATTTGTTGTGTTTTTATTGATTGTTAATTTTTTTCAAGCTACTTATTGCTTATACTAGGATCCTGATGCTAGTGGAATCTGAAATTTAAGTGCAGAATCTATTGATTATGCTGTTTTAATTGCTTGGTTGTTGGTACTAATCAAAGACCATGTTGACACATAGTTTGTATTAAGATCAAAATTTTTATTGTTGACTTACCCTTTTACTTTCTCTTAGCTTTTGAATTGATTCACTGGTGGTTCTGGCTCCTACAGACATGAAGGTATATTGTGCTAGTGCATAAGGTTGATAGAGTCCTGGTGTAGCAGAGTAGAGTGGTTGCCATTTTCAGATATATTCAGCAAAGGCAAATCATTGAAAGTGGAAGAGGTTTTCAGTTTTCACTACTTCCAAGTTTGTTTTTAGGGTATCAAAATGGGGATTCAGTGCTCCAGGCTCGTCCCATGTTGTGTGAATTCA
The DNA here is from genome assembly GCA_037113605.1 of Calophaca sinica. Lineage (NCBI taxonomy): Eukaryota > Viridiplantae > Streptophyta > Magnoliopsida > Fabales > Fabaceae > Calophaca > Calophaca sinica. Next base: position 116,995,860 of record CM073731.1, read on the forward strand.
CAAGTTAAGGCATCTGTTCTTGAGACTCCAGATGCTGGTGGGTAGAGTTAGATTTTAGTGCTTTATAACATCTGGTTCATGGTAGGGAATTATGATATAAATGTTTATTTTAATGTTTGTTCCAGAAAATGAAGATAGAAGCGAGGTCAGTAACTGGCCAACATTCCGTGAATTTACACTTGAGCAACTTAAGAATGCGACATCTTGTTTTGCTGTTGAGAATATTGTATCTGAACATGGAGAGAAGGCTCCAAATGTTGTTTATAGAGGGAAACTGGAGAATCAAATGAGAATTGCTGTTAAACGGTTTAATAGAAATGCATGGCCTGATACTCGGCAGTTTTTGGTAAATGTTCTCCGACCCCCATGATTTCTTCAACCACACTCTCAACTCTATGTTCTCCTGTTAATGGCCTTGCATTACACAACCGGATGTTATTTATATTCTTTGTATTGCATTCAAATATATGGTAGTATGGTATAAATGTAGATGTGATACATACATCATAATAATGTTTTTCTGAGTCCTTCTATGCTGCAATCGATTTTTCAAATGGGAATCGGCTCACCTGTATATTCTTCCCGTGTTGTCTGGTCAATATGCATTGATGGTAATATGCAAGTGTGTCTAGTGCTCAACATTATATCTAAGTATTTTTTCTTTAATTGGGATAATTATAGTCTAAATGTTTATGTTTCATTGTTGCTTTGAAGTTAATGGTGCATCCAATTGTTTTAGTACACCTTCCTTTGTCTCTTCCTTTTCACTTTCAATTGATCAAAAGAAATTTCTTTCATAACTGCAGGAGGAAGCTAGAGCAGTTGGTCAGCTTCGTAACCAAAGGTTGGCAAATTTGCTTGGTTGTTGTTGTGAAGGAGATGAGAGGTTGCTTGTGGCAGAATACATGCCCAATGAAACACTTGCAAAGCACCTTTTCCATTGTAAGTGCTCCTTTCACACATATTTCTTCTATCCTTTTATTATTTAACAAGTAATCAGTTTGTCTTAAATTTATATTTTACAGTTTTATTGTTATTTTCTTTGCTATGGGTCAATACCGGGCCTTGTTGGTTATAGATAGTGACTAGTACCTAGGCGACCACATTTCTAATCTTTTCCTTTTTGAAGTTTCATGACATCATCTATTTTTGTGTATTTGTTAGTTATAATTTGGACTTGACAATCTCAAATGACCACAGAAAGGGTGCTAGTACAGTATATTATGATTATTATCACTTACCACATGACTAACTTTTATGTGATTGTTCCAATTTTCCCCCTTTTATATGTGGAAATTGATTTTTTTACATCAATCATATACTTCTCAGTTTTAACTAATCTTCAAGTATTCTCTTGTCTCTAAAAGGAAAAAACAGATCAAAAGGTGTCTTGGAGGACAATTGATTTTATAAGATTTGGTTGAGTAAAACTTGTTTCAATATTGTTGTAAAAAAAACATTTTTTGATCAAATTAGCAACAAGTAATCATGTAAAATAAATACCAATCTCTCCAAGGACTTTTATGTCAATATGCTGTATCGGGAAGCATGAAAATGGATCTTGGAAGGTGGAAGCAACATCTTTTTGTGCCCAAACATGGACTTTGTGTCCTAAAAAATCTGAACAGAACATTATAAGATAAATTTGTTGAAATTTAAGTATTTCATGTACATATATTTCATGTTTCATGATGTTGCGCTTTGTCTCCTCCAATGTCATGTTTTCTACGCAATGTTCTCATGACCGTGTTGTCAAAGTGATGCTTTATATGCATCAGACCCTTGAGTTTGTGTGGTGTGAATAATGTGTTCATATCCTCGTGTGTCTAAATCAGGGGAAACACAACCTATGAAATGGGCAATGCGACTAAGGGTTGTTCTACATCTTGCACAAGCTCTAGAGTACTGCACAAGCAAAGGGCGTGCTCTCTATCATGACCTTAATGCATATAGAGTTCTATTTGATGAGGTAAGTTTTTGTGTCTCCCCTTTTTATACTCATCTAAATAATTAGAATGATATAAAATGTGCTAGAATTTTGCAGGATGGTAATCCTAGGCTTTCTACTTTTGGCCTCATGAAAAATAGCAGGGACGGGAAAAGTTATAGCACAAATTTGGCATTTACCCCTCCAGAGTATCTCAGAACTGGTATGCCTTATATAATGACTGTTGTTAGTTTTGTCCATCTTACATATGTTTTGCAATGTGTAATATTCTATTAAAAATCTGTATTGCATTTTTAAATTTTAAATTTTTATATTTTGTAAGATTTGAGTGACACTGGATTTCTTATATATCTTCTATTTTTTTTTTAGGGAGAGTAACACCGGAAAGCGTAATATATAGCTTTGGCACTCTTTTGCTTGACCTTCTCAGTGGAAAGCATATCCCCCCAAGTCATGTAAGTCATTCTTATCAAAGGGTAAATAATATGGTTGCAGGTTAACTGGATCAACCTGACTGATCAGGTTGGCTTGGGTCTTAAAAGTTCCAAATGCATCTTTTTCGTTCGGTTGGTAGATTCCTATTCTTCAACCTGTCCATATAACAGTCTTTTGTTCTTTCCTCATGAAACAAATGTGTCAATGACTGACAATTCCAAAAGAATATGAAGGGGAAGGGAAGAGTATTGGAGGTTAATCAATAAGCTTCTTTCTTGTTTGGATGCCAGAATCCTCAAAAGTTATCTAAATTTGGAAACTTCCATTATCCTCCCCAACTTTCCTCCCCTCATTTGAAGCTCCCAAATAAGCGTGAGATTTTTTGAAACCTTCCCCTCCCCTCATTTCCCCTCTTGAATCTGCCATCCAAAGCTTTAATAGCTAACTGGCTATAAAACAATAACAATGACCAAGTCTTGTATCATTGAGTGGAGTTGGCTACATGAATCTGGTGATGCCGTATTTCAGTATCATGGATTAAGTCCAAATGTAGACCGTTTACCTCTAGATATCTCTTAATGGTTTGACCTGTAGTCTCCCTCTCTCTAACTATTGGACTATATCATCAAAATTATGCACATTGGCACTCTCGGATATTTTAAAGAAGCACACCTAGAACCAAGATAAAAGGATAAGGGCTCAAAGTTGACCCTTAGTGCCCCACAAAGTTATATATTATTATTATATGTAAACTTGCATATCTTTTTTTTTTTTTTTTGATAAGCTGTAAACTTGCATATCTAATCATTAGAAAACTTAGTGCAGGCCCTCGATTTGATCCGGGACAGAAATCTTCAGATGCTGACAGATTCTTGTTTGGAAGGACAATTTTCTGACAATGATGGAACTGAGCTGGTACGCTTGGCATCTCGATGTTTACAATATGAACCTAGAGAAAGGCCTAATCCAAAATCGTTGGTGGCTGCTTTGGCTCCTCTTCAGAAGGAAACTGAGGTTGGTTCATTATTATTATGTAGTAAGGCATCGCTTACAAGTAGTGAGGATAAAAAGTCCTTTTTGAAATATTGACTGCGTAGACCCTTTTTAGAGTTAAGGCAAGGGCAAAGTGGGATTGGTGTCTTCTATTAGGTGTATTTGCATATTTCGTATGTTCACACTCTTGTATCTTTGCACTCACATGCACGACATATGTGCTGACAACATTCTTAGATTTTTGGACTAACTCAACTTTACAAACCAGCTTGTAAGGTGAGGAGTGTCCAAGCTCTCTTATTAGGCATTACCTCTAGTCGATGTCAGACTTCTTCCCGATAAGCATAGTGATGGTTATCAGTTTTGGAAGTTCAACTCCTGATTATCTCTATTTTAACTAAATTTATTGATCCTCATTTATTTCTAGGTTCCTTCACATGTATTGATGGGTGTCCCGCATAGCACCGCTTTTGCATCATTATCTCCACTTGGTGAAGCGTGTTCAAGAAAGGACTTGACTGCCATACATGAAGTTCTGGAAAAAATTGGCTATAAAGATGATGAAGGAGTGGCAAATGAGGTTCTCTATCTAAATTATATTTTAATGAATTGATAGAAACCTTTTCATTTTTTGCATAACATCTAGATTATTTGTTAATTATATATCTTCTACCAGTTATCTTTTTTCTACATACTATGAAATGATTGTATCATTTTCTTTTTTATGTTGAAAACATAGTAACTTGTGTATTCTTTTTCTCTTTTCTGGTATTGCAGTTATCATTCCAGATGTGGACTGATCAAATGCAGGACACATTAAATTGTAAGAAAAAGGGGGATGCTGCTTTCCGGCAGAAAGATTTTAGACAAGCAATTGAGTGCTATACACAGGTAAAGTTCTTAAGCTGATAAGTTGGACTAATCTAAATTTGGTCCTACAGTCCTAGTTGATGTGAGGTTTTCGTAATTTATGAATAACACTTTATATTCCTAACTCGAAATGCAAATCAATATTTTGTGTTGTTAATAGAGTACTAGTATTTTGCCTTATGACTTGAATCTGAATCAAGTCTATGGATGAATCATATTGGTGGCACCGCCTTTGACATTAGATTTGGTTTCTAATGTTAGTTTAGTTAATGATAGTTCATTGTTTTAATTTGCAGTTCATTGATGTTGGAACAATGGTTTCTCCAACAGTCTATGCGCGGCGCAGTTTGTGTTATCTCATTAGTGACATGGCTCAGGAAGCGCTGAACGATGCAATGCAAGCACAAGTTATTTCCCCAGTATGGCACATTGCATCTTATCTTCAATCTGTTGCCCTTGCAGCAGTTGGGATGGAGAATGAGGCACAAGCAGCACTTAAAGAAGGCACAACACTGGAATCCAAGAGGAATGCGACTTCTAAACAAAAGTGAAGACTTTTTTTGTACAGAGAGACAATATTACCTGCTGATTGTGTCCTGCTTGATGATTACTACCCCACAACATTTTATTATAAATTTCATCTAAAGGGATCCACCACCTCAAAAAAGTTGCATGTTTTTTTTGAAGACTTCAAGAAGAAACAATGATTGGATGAATGTTGGTAAAACCCCTCCCCTTTTTTGTTGGGTCGGCTAGGATGTTCACTTAGTTTTATGATTTGATTGATTGAGCATGAATCCAAATTTTATCAAACTTTTCTTCCTTCTTTTTATTTATTTATGAGAAGGTAATATATGTGAAAAGAGTGAATAGCTTTGTTGTTCACAGCTGTGTATTGTGTTGGAATGTTAAGCAAGAGTTGCTTTTTATCTGGTGCAAATCATTGTTTAGGATACCAGAGATTGTTCATTTCACAATTGGTGTGACATACCATAGTTGTAAGCATGCATCTCCACTTCAATTAACAAGCAGAGTCATATGGTAGACTTTTTTCTAAATTAGTCCTCACCATTTAACTAAATATAAAAGGGATGCCTTTTAGAAATTGACACCTCAAAAGTAGGATAGGTAGCACATCACATCCAACCAAGACCAAGAATGACCAAGGTTATTGATACACTTGTATTCACATGTAGGGTGAGTTATACTTTGAGTGATCTATTGGTACACCTATGCCATTTTCTCCCTCTTCCTCATACTCTCCCTTTTCTGGAAATGCCGAACAACAAAAATGTCAATCATAGAGATATATTCTCAACAGTAAGGTTCACCCAAGTGAGAAACAAAGGTGGAGGTTTGGTCATGAGGAGAGATGGCACCGTTGGGGTGAGGGGAATCGATGGATGCAACGATTAAGACGAGAGAATAGCAGTTCAAAAAAGGACACCACAAACGATGATTCCCATTGCGCAGGTGCCTCGTAGCAGCTTCATACGCGGAACAATCTCGAGCAAATGTTCATTTACTGGCTTGGCGCAAATAGGTATGATGGCATAGTGATTACGCGAAGGGTGCAACTTGGGAGGAACAAATGTTGCTAAAGCAACACTACAGACATTGGGAAGGAATGACAACAAATGCTCTTCTCGATCGCCAGCAGTGGCAATGACATTCGCAGTGGCGATTTCATGTTGAGGGAGGGTCTCATGTGATGGTTCCTGACGCGATTTGAGTTTCTGGTCATGGAAACTCAGTGGCGCTCGAGTGCTATTCCAGAATAGTCCTAAGTGGCTTTGCGTTTGTCCTAGGTTATGGGGGAAGAGAGGCGAAGAAATGGGTTGGGAGGGAGGGATGGCGGCAAAGGGAGTGGCAGAGGGTAGGGCGAAGGGATAGGTAGAGGCGTTGGATAAATGCTGGGGCGGAAGGAGGCAAGGCAAAGGGTGGGGGAAGATGAAGGGTATATTTGTAATGGCTCAATAGTGCATCACTATTTTAGTGGTGCATCATCTTGTATCCGCACAACCTTACATGCGGAGGATTTGCCAAAGATGATAAATCGTGGTTGCGTTAAAATTGACCTTACGTTGATAACTTATCTACGGACTCTCAATGAGAGTTACAGTATGTCATATTCATGACTTTGGAATGGGATGATAGCCCTGCATTTTTAATCACAAAAACATAGTTCTGTATCAGTGCATGCGACCTATGCAACATTCTTATAGCCTGTTTAGACTAGACTTGTTTACACGATGCTCAAAGTTTACATGTCTTGCGGTTCCGTTAGACAAAAGCCAATAAATATTAATAGTTTTTAAAAGCTTGGATTTGAGTGATGCAACAACTTATTTAATGTGCAAAACATCTTCACAATTACATTTTTATAACTCAAATCCAGATAAAAGAAAGACCTAAAAGGAAATGAAGCAACACAAATGCAAATTAAAAAAAAATAATTTAGAAGAAAAGGGAGGTGGCAAATAGTCATGCTATCACTGAAGTTAACAAATCGGAACAATTGGATAAAGATGGGATGATTAACATTCTCACTTCATCAAATCGGAATTAAAACAAATTCAAAATGCGAATCATCCAATCTTCATCCAACAACTATGATCTACTAACTGCAGTGAGTGCAAGATTTTTTGATTGCGTCAAATCCAAATCCGTGTAGGGGGGCACAACTGAATACATGATTATGGTGTTATAGTCCAATTGATGGCATTGGTAGTGCTAAAAAGTCAACCAAGATAGTTAATACCGTTTATACATTCTCAGCCTCTAGTCATTGAACCATTCCATTAGATTAGAGACATTCCCATGTTCACACGGCTAAAAGAAAACCTTGACTCAGCATAATATTCCTGTACACCACGACCATAAATTTATGGCTGATCCTTGTTGCTGTCCAATTTCCCTACATGCTTTTCTTGAGATTCTGTTTTTGACCCAAAAAAATATTCTTTCACAGTGCACTCTGCTGAAAGTAACCGCTTTTTAATCTGCCAACAATAAATTGGACCATCAGATATCAGAAAAAGGAAAATAATCCCATAGAATTCAGTTAGATGATACAAAAATAGCTTATAATATCTTCATATTATCTCATAAGAGTAGTTTATTATAGTATCTTAGAATTTGGATAAGCCTAACTAACTCAATTGCCAATTCAAGAGGTGAAAATTGTCCAAGTCTTATAAGAACTACTTTGGCCATATCTCTAATCGATGCGGAATCTCAACACATCCCATCATGCCCATGATTGGAAATCTGGTGCGTGGACAAATGCAGGTAGCCCAATAACAAATCTAGGATAGGTTCTGATGTCATCTTAGAATTTGGTAAATCTTAGCTAGTTTTTTGGGTTGATGGCTAGTGAGCCTATACTAGATATGTTATTGTGCCACCCGCATTTGTCCACGCTCCAGATGTCTAGTCCAGGATATGAAGGGGCGTGTTGAGATCCTCCATATGTCTAGTCCAGGGCTTGAAGGGATGTGTTTAGATTCCACATCAATTTGAGATATGACCAACATAGTCTTTATAAGGTTTGGACAATACTCAACCCCTTGAACTAGCTTTAGGGATGGAGTTAAACCTTGTCCAAATTCTAAGAAGTTTATTCAATGTTACATCAGAAGATGACTCAACTGAGTAAATTAATATCCTGAATACTAACAATGAAGAGGTCTAGAACCTTTCTAATTATAAAGGATACATATTTGTCTGCAATTGCAATGCCTCATGTTATAATTCACTAAGGAAGCTCCTATTTGGGCATCTTTACACCTCACATGTTTGCCAGACAGGAATGCAGTCCAGGAAGCCTACTTTGGTCCATTTCTCTAGATCTAATTGTCAAATTTACAAGAGACAAACTAATGTAAATTCAGTCATGTCACAATTTAGAAAAACCTCATAAATCTTTTGGTTCGTTGACATTTTAAACGAAAAAAGAATCAGTGAAACCCTCATGAACCGAATGCTATTAAGGAAAACAAACCAGTGTTGTTAATTGCGGATCGCGGAAAATAGTGGTGACCCAAAAATCCGCTATGTGAAATAGCGGATCGCGTAGCGGGAAAATAGCGAAAGTCAAATAACGGGTGAAATAAATAAAATTTTATATAAAAAAGTGACATAATATTTAACTCAAAAGCTCAATTGTTCTAAACAAAATCTGAAATGACATAATAAACTGAGAGTGAATATTGATTTCATTCAACTAAACTGTCAACAAAGGGGATTACAATATTTATAGGTAACTAAGGAAATAGTGACAGCTGTAACTAAACACAGAGTAAGTATACTCTAATAGCTCAAAAGATTTAATACCCAATTGTTCAAAACAAAATACTCTAAAGCTCAATTTAAACATAAAATTAACTCAAAACAGTGAATAAAAAAGACAAAAAGCTATTCATTCTTATTCGGGTATGCAGCGTTAGGTGACTTGCAGAGTTAGGGTCAGGCGCTGTGATCAATGATCCTTATTCCTTGTGACTCCAGAGCACGTTTGTGAAAGGAGACTAGCGGAAGGGTTTACATATAGAAGTGGAGAGAATTAATCCTTGATCGTTGGGTAGTGGAATGGTTTGATATACTTTGATTGATCCTTGATTTTTCTGTTTTCAAAGAGTCCATGTGCAGTGCACATGATGCCTATTTAGTTTTTCTTTTCAAAAAAACAACCTATTGCACTTATCACATGCGGTATTTAAGGGTTTTAAAAGAGTCGACTGAGTCTTGTGCCTGACTCTTCGGTTTTTTTTTATTTTAAAACAAAACAGAACAACCACTAAATTCCGCTATACCCGCAATGGAATGTATGGTAGATAGTGGCATAACGGCCACAATAGCGATGGTAGCGAAATCCCAATAGCGTAGCGGTTTTCATAGTGGAGAGGCCAAAATCCGCTACGCAATAGCGCTATAGCGGCCGCTATGCCGCTATTTGATAACACTGAAACAGACAAAAAATACAAATAACTCCAGAGACATAGCAATCATCAGGAGATTGTTCTCTGACAAATGTCATGTATCTACCTATCTACTTTTTCTAAGATAGATGACATGAATATTACAACTAATATCTTTAGCTGCTATCCATCTAAGCAAGCACAATTTCCATACTTCAAATAGCATGCTATCAGCTCCCAAAGTAGAGTTTTTCTAAAAGATCTTCAGCTTTTCAAAGGCTTTCAATTTTTTTAAAGCGTTACAGTACAGTTGATGTGCTTGCGGCTCGTTGATGCAAGCTAAATTGATGGGAATGAAAATAGAGCAATGCAGGAGCAATTTTCTCAGTTTCGAGTACTGAGGGACTCCAAAAAATTAGAGAGGAAACAGAGATTGGGTTTTCAATATTTCTTGCTTCCTTATTCCATTCACTACCGTTTACATATATAGCTGAAGCGGTTACATGCATAATCAGATCTTTGGACAAGTGGAGTAAACTCCTTACATTGTGCTAACAGAAATATAGGTAATAATAGAAAGGAATATCCTAATAATCTATTGGAAATATCCATCACGAGAGTTATGTGAAATCTTGCCAACCACATAGGCCTTTTCCTAATTAGTTGTGGCCTATTCTCCTTGGGCACAGATGCTTTAACGGGTCCAAAACTCAAACGAGTTGCTGATGTGTAATTATGACGTGTATCATTACTCCGCTCGTCCAGGACAACCTTGCCCTCAAGGTTGGAGTAAGGGATGGTCTTAGTGAAAGCAACATCTGCCTATGCAATGTCAGCAACTTGATTGGAATTGAGTGTCACATATTTCCAAGAGGACGCCTTTTTCATGACAGTAAGAGACATGGCGGTCAACATAGCAGCAAGGACAGCATGTGGATGCCCAGCTCTGAATTCATGAGTATCCCTTGTGCTTGCTGTAGCATCACTCCCAAGGATATTGCATATAGAATTGCAATGATATTGTGATAGATGGATATAATTGAATTTTCAAGTTTTGGATTTGGTAACAATGCAGACAACCAGACATTCAACTCAAATGACATGTAGAAACCTATGCTCCCTTTTGTTTTCAAGATGGTACTGCCGCCAGGGTCAAACACAAAGGTGGAGTGTGATGCATACCAAAGGGACATCAAAATGATTTCCACCCAATAGATAAAAGATGAAGCAGCTGCAACTAACATCACCTGTATTGGCCATCTTACTGCATAATTTGTAGATGCATAACAATCCTGCAGCCATGTAATGAAGCTAATTACGCTGAGTAGTGGAATTAGGAGGAAAATCCTGACACCAACATGTGCAACCTCCCCATAGAGATTAATCCAATCGGAAGGGAGTAAAAATAGGAAAGCAGTCATAGTCTTGGCAACCCAAAGAATAATCTTGATTGACCACCAGCCAGGGTGCCATGTAACTCTGACTTCAGTTAATATATAGCAGTGTGTGCAGTTGACCGAATCATCATCATAAAAAATAGAAAACAACCCATGTTCACACTCAAATTACCATGTGCATCCAAACATTCTTTTCCATCCAAGCATGCATACAAACCCTTCCGAACCATCATTAATGATCCTAAGACTTTCGTATTAAAAAACACATGGACAACATCACCAGCAGAATGCACACTAATGATGGTCTTTCGCCCTCCTTGAAGAAATGATTCTCAAGAACTTATGGCAACACTGGTTATGTACCATAGATATTGACTAGTGTCTCTAGCAACATCTACCCATTCAAGAAGTCCAAAAATTGTGACCGTGGAACCTTCCTCTAGAGAAGAGACACCTTCCTCATAGGTTTCCCATGAGAGCAACTTAGAACTGTTAGTGAAGGTCAATTTTGCAGCAGAATTTGACTGATAGGTCGCTAGAACATCGGCACATGTCCTGGTTCCAAAAGAGAATACAAGTGCTTTTCCTTGTGGTTCATATGTATGCTCAATTTGTTCAGCTTCTGTCCAAGACAAGAATGCCTCGTGCAGGAATTCGTCACGGTAGAAAACCTCGACAAATGTTGTGGCTCCCTTATAGCCACTGCCATCAAAGGCCCATGACAACAACTTAACAAGCAGCTCACAACCAGGGTGGTTATTGAATAAATCAACAGGAAAAATTCCTTTTGAATTTGTAAGGGCAACAAATTCGACCTGGCCCCCTGTAGCAAAACCTCTCCCTAGTATCTTACTTTCACCCGGATCCCAATGTTTGAATTGTAAGGACCCAGTTGTAATTGAAAAATAGCAAGCTCCCCTAAGATTCATTGCATCGAACACGTGATCAGCATCAGATAAGGTCCTAATGTAGGAAGATTCAGTTGATTTCCGGGTTCCAGAACAAAAAAATCCACCATTGCTGAGGGTAGGGATCACAGTAGTGCAAGCAGGCAATACAAGATGAAATGCAGGAGCGAAAATTGATTTATCTCTAGTTGGGCCGTTCAGCGCCACGAACATGTGTAGCACGTTGGAATCAAATAAAATACCAGATGTGAGAGTGGCAGGTGATGGGCTACCCACTAAAATATGATGTGATAAGACGTAGTTGAAAAATGAAAAAGGGGTATGTACCGTGGATGAATCGAGTGGGCCTGGGTCGAAAGGGAGGGTGTTGAGGATTCCAATGCCCGGAGTGTCCAAAACCGATTGCACGGGTACCATTGAAAAACCCTTCCTCTTGTTTTCCATAGTGATATGAACCTCCTTTGGGACAATGCGAGCATCTTCAACAATGGAAGGAACTGAAACAGGTTCTTTGATGATGGCCGGCGCATCCAATGCTGCAGGCAATAGTTCATATGCGTTCTGGATATTCAAGGCAGCAAGATGACCACCCATTTTGGTGGACATGACATTGGTAGGAGGCAGCATCTCGGTCCCCAACGGATGTAGTTCAGCGGAATCAGGATCCGAGTCAGCCAAGGAATCCCAAGCAGAGTTCGCAAATTCTAAATCCGAATCCGAATCCAAAACTAATGCCGGAGAAAGCGAATAATCTTTCCTGTAAACGGAGGCGAATGTCGCCGCTACGATCTTCAGAATCTCGCGTTCCAATCGGAGCCGGAGCTCGTTCAGACGGAGATCAAACTCAGGCATTGGTGCCACAGGTGCGTGAACTAAAGGGAAAGAAATGGTATCTGAGTGTTTGGAAGCAAGTAGTTGTGCTTCAATTTTTTGGGCCAACCCAAAAGCTTGAGACACACAGTAGGGGCACTGTAACTTTACTTCACGGCGGATGTCTTCTCGGAGGCCGGAAATAAAGCAATCAAGGTGAGCATCGCTGGACATGCAGAGAACACGCCAAGAAACGGTTTCGAATTGAAGGTGATAATCCGATACCGATCCTATTTGTCGGAGTTGCCGCAACTCATACTGGTGAGTGGGGTCTAACAATGGGGGTTTGGAGCCATAGTAGAAGGGATGGGCAAATAACGGAGCGTTGCTGGTGGCGATGGTAGCAACAGAAGTGGAGAAAAATGGCAGAGGCACGAGGACGATAATGAAAGCACCAAATGATGCAAGCTAAATTGATGGGGATGAAAATAGAGCAATGCAGTAGCAATTTTCTCAGTTTTGAGTACTGAGGGACTCCCGAAAATTAGAGAGGAAATAGAGATTGGGTTTTCAATATTTCTTGCTTCCTTATTCCATTCACTACCGTTTACATATATAGCTGAAACGGTTACATGCATAATCGGATCTTTGGACAAGTAGAGTAATCTCCTTACATTATGCTAACAGAAATATAGGTAATAATAGAAAGGAATATCCTAATAATCTATTGGAAATATCCATCACGAGAGTTATGTGAAATCTTGCCATCCACATAGGCCTTTTCCTAATTAGTTGTGGCCTATTCTCCTTGGGCACAGATGCTTTAACGGGTCCAAAACTCATACGAGTTGCTGATGTGTAATTATGATGTGTATCACTCGTGCTACACAACAATCTGATTTTCCCAATGCAACTTCTAAAAGACAAGACAACAACATAGTGCCAGGCATTAGGTTTGCACTTACTTTTTACTGTTACTTGGAATTAAAGATCAGTAATTACCAAGAGTTATAACTTAAGTAGCGCCAATTCTCTTCGAGGATTGCTTACTCCCACTTCCCAGGGTCAAATACAACCCAGGCTGCTTTGCCTTCATTTCAGCCTACCTCCCCCCTCCACAACCAGGTCCCAGACCTTCTTTGCAACCAAAGAAAAACCGAAATTAATTCCCTCATTCTCTTTCTATCTGAACCATTTAATAAAAATCTGGTCATTGATCCTGTGAATATTTTTAAGGGAGAACCATCCTCAGCCAAATGCATATATCTAAGTCAGTAAGGCCAGTTACCATACCCATTATGATTGGCATGCCTGTTATTATGTTATCTCCCACACCATTCACCATTAGAGTCTTAATTTAGTCCTTTTAGCAATCATCCAACAGGTATGAACACATTAGCATTCCCCTTAATCAAAATTTGCAAATAGAATGAAAAACCAATAGCACCTTAATTAGGTCAACTCAACCCAAATTACAAACTAACATTCATGAAGGACGAGTACTCTGAATTACAGCCATATATTTTGCAACAACTAATAATAAAATAAAATAAAAATCGAATTGGAAATGTTACAACAAGAAACAAAAAAAACCCATTTAGGTTTTGTTTTTTAATTGAAAAAGACCATCCACGATGTTATTGTTAAATCTGTGTTGGGTATGGAAGAAATCAAAGAATAAGAGTAATGGAAGCATAACAATGATGTGGGTAAGGTTAAAAATTGAAGCTTTGAGTGAAGAGAAGCGAAGAGAGAAAAGGAAAACTCACAGGGTCAAGGGCATTGGGTCGAGGGCCATAGTCAGCGGTTAAGAGAAAATATGAAGCAGTGATAGTTGCCACAATGGTTATCCTTTTCACCAGCTTGTCAGTCTTTGGATTGATTAAACTCATGATCGATGATTGCTGATAATGATCGTGCACTATTACCACTGCTATGAATGTGACCTTCACTTCAATTCAACCACTGCTCTCAGTTCTGTTATGGGGCGTACGAGGTTAAGAATGAAGTTGGGGGTTCTGTATATGCTGTTTCCATTTTTTTTATAGGAAAAATATATAGTCAATTTCAATTTTCAAATCAGTAATTTGTCTTTTTTTTGTTTTAATTTATTCATGCATGTTTTAAAACGTTAATTTTAATGTTAATTATTATTTGATCTGTAACGAAAAACACATGTGTATTACAAGCACAATCTGTTTGATCGATATTATCAATATTTTAGAATATATGAGACTAAACTGAAACTAAAATTAACTTTAAAAGATCAACTTGATACAAAACAAAGATAAATGACTTTTGGTGTAATTTTGCCGATAAGAAATATATGACAAAATCACAAGGATCAATGAGATGTATTGGAATAGATAAATCTTAATTAATGATACCATATTTTTAATTTTTTTTTTCAAAATTACCCCTTGTAATAAATGAGAGAGAGATAATTAATGACAAGTTGACAAACATCGTAAATTGGTCTTATAGTAAACAAGAGCAAATATGAAAAAATGCAATTAATGTAGTTGAAAATGAGAGTTTGTTTATTTAGGACAAAAAAAACCCCTATTTATTTCTTATAAATAGGACGAGAGGTAGTATTATTTTTTCAAATTGCTTTTTTTTATAAATAAAATTTAGGGCGAGGGGATGATGCCTAATTTAAGAGGACTTAGAAAAGAATTTACATTTACCTCACCCCAAGAAGACCAGTGGGGATTCGAACCTGCGACCCATCAGATACGAGACCAACTTCTTGGGTTTTACATTTAATCTCAATTAATGATACCATATTTTTAATTTTCCCCCAAAATTACCCCCTGTAATAAATGAGAGAGAGATAATTAATGACAAATTGACAAACATCGTAAATTGGTCTCATAATAAACAAGAGCAAATATGGAAAAGTGCAATTAATGTAGTTAAAAATGAGGGTTTGTTTATTTAGGACCAAGAAAAAAACCCTACTTATTTCTTATAAATGGGCCGAGAGGTAGTATTATGTTTTCAAATTGCTTTTTTTAATAAATAAAATTTAGGGCGAGGGGATGGTGCCTAATTTAAGAGGACTTAGAAATGAATTTACAATTACCTCACCCCAAGAAGACTAGTGGGGATTCGAACCTGCGACTCGTCAGATACGAGACCAACTCCTTGGATTTTTTTATTATTATATAAAAATCACATAAAAAATCATTGTTGTTATCATTGTAATTGATGTTGTTATTGATAGGTCATGAATGGTGTGATCAAGAATTTGGACATCAAGATAAAAGAACAACCACCCCAACATGTAATAATGGCTCCCAATTGTATTCACAATAGGTATAGTATAGATAGGTCACAATAATACTTATTCTTATATTGTTTTTGTACATGATTTTTATATTATCAGTGTATATTTATTAAATGAATAATGATTTTAATACTTATACATTGACTAATTAGACATTTAAGACTTCTTTATTAATAGGGGGTCGGGGAAGGGACTTTTTAATTATAAGGGAGTGCTTGTCAAAAAAAAAAATTATAAGGGAGTGGGGTCACTTAGCCATACAAACTATCTCCAAGGGATTCAAACGAAATTACAAGACTAGGCAGTCACCACTGCACTAGCACATTGAGATAATTTATTATACAATATGTAAATAATATAATAGTAATTTTATTTTACTTTTTTTGACAAAAGAAATCTCAAGTCTCATTTCATTAATGATCACAAAATTAATACAAGGAGGAATACAATCGTAAATGTGGGAACTAGACGAACATAGAGCTGCCCTAGATAAAAGATGGGCTGCTAAATTAGCTAGCCTCCTAGTTGACTTTACCAAAAAGTTAGTATGAGAACTAAGAATAAGCAAACAATCATCGACAATCAAACCAAACTCATAAATATCTGCCACTCTACTATGAACGCGATCAACCAAGGCATGTCAATTAGATTCAAAGATGACTCTATTAAAACCCAAGCCAATAGCCTACTGAAGGGCTAGAAGTAAGATTGAAGCCTTGCCCCCAATGACCTCAAAACAAATGAGTAACCAAATAGTTATGGTAATAACATAAGCGCCAACTTCATCTCCAAAACAGACACCAATCCCAATTCGGCCATGCTCCTCAGAGAACGAAACATCCACATTGCATTTCATGAATCCACAAGGGGGAACCTGCCAAGTGGAGTCAACAACAACCGAAGAAACAACTTCCATACGGTCAACAAGGCCCTTAGCTCTAGTCCAATCAGAAAGCATGCTCTCAGCCATAATAGAAACTTGAGCAGAAGAATCAAATTTAGACTCCCACAATGCCAAGTTCCTTCTCCAAATACTCCACAACATCATGGCAAAAGTGTTACAATTCATCTTATGTTGTTCTATTTTATCTATCATTAAAAATTCAAGCTAGTCTCGAGAGTTGAAACAAAGCTTACCTGCTAGTTTATTTATCTATTATCTATTTAATAAACTTAGTTATACTAAAAATACGTAGCAAAAGCCCATTCATTCATTTTCCTACCAAAAATCGTTTTCTCACAAAAAACTTAACTACGCTAGGTTTTGTTTTTTTTCATCATCCATGCTGAACAAGAGTTCTCACAACTAGTTTTTTATATAAACAAAACAAAATCTTACCCGCTAGTTGTTGGGTTTGAGAAGTGGCAATTGCTAAATACACCCCTTCTTTTTTCTTCCCACCCATTCTTGCCTTTGTTAAAATTTTTAATTCCCAAAATACCCATTTCATCCTGAAACCCACCTCTCCCATTCCCCACACTACCATCTCCATTCCTCTTTCAACCTTTACCACCTATTTTCTCTCCACTCCCTCTCCAACATCTTCATGCAAGAAGCTCTCTTCTCTATTTGCCATTGTCGCTATAACAGCCATCAAAGGAGCCATAATCGCTGTTAGGTATCTATATTGAAAAGTAATTTCTAGAATGCATAAATATTTATTCTGAAAATTAATTTTTGGAAACATTTGAAAAACGTAAAAAAAAAGGTTTATGCTAACTTACCTCGAAGCCGAAAAAAAGAAGAAGAAGAAGGTTGTCGCAAATGATAATTTTGTTGAAGAAGAAGAATAGGTCGCTAGTGTAGTAGGGGGTGCTAGAGAAAAGGTTGACAAAGAAGATGGTAGAAAAGGGTTTGAGGCGATTTCTGTAAGTAAGAGGAGGGGAAGTGGCGATTTGAAACTAAGTAAAATTAGATATAAAAAAAGGGGTCCCAGTGAGGTAGCTCGATAGTCGAGCTAAGGGATATCAGGTGTTTGGAGTAGGAGTATAGGGGTTTGAATAGACCCCCAAAAAATAAAATAAAAAAGAAGAAAAAAATATTAGTTGCTAAAAAATGTTATAGAAAAGGAGGGAAATGGGGTGTGGGAAGTAATTGTGGGGGTGTCAATTATAATTGCCTTGAGAAGCGAAGATGGTCTGGTCCATGGAACAGAAGTAGTTGGAGGACGACCTTTGGTTGAAATTTCATAACCTTTTAAGGCAAAGAATCTTCTATGTGAGGATTGGCATCCACCACCACTTTTTTCCCTCCAATACATAGAATTTATTTAGCAAGCCAATAATATTTTTTTTTAATGAGCAGCAAGCCAATAAAATTGAGAAAGACAATTTTATGACCACAATATAATTAAATATAAATAAAATTTTATTTATAATTTCAGTAAATATTAAAATGCTAGAATTACTCTTTTACCATAGTAAAATATCATCAATGCCTGTCTACGCTAGAAATAGAAAGATTCCCCCAATTCATAATTCACAAGAGAAATGTTATTGGTAGATTAGAAATTTTCAACACCTACGATACCTTGTTATTACAGTTAAAAATCGTGATTAATGCTCTGAATGATTAATGAGTTTTCTTGATACAAGTTGAATCCACTAACCACGTCCAAACCATTACAAATGTGGTTAATGATATCCAAATTTATGGTTAATTCAGTTTAAGTAATTTTTTAATGAATTATATACTCATTAATCACTCACTAAACTATATTAAACATGATTTTAAACTGTGTTAACTAGCGTAGATCTTGCATTTGTCGCGAATTTCAGATCTATAAATAACACAACTGATTTATAAACACTCAGTGTCCTCATTAGTGAGGAATCTTTCCTGAGCGACCTCCTTGTTTTGGATTTTTTCTCATAGTGGCTAACTCAAGTTATGTGGATTTTTTTTTTTCAAAATCCATATTTTATTAATTAATTAATTTCCATTTTTTGTTTTGAGAGGCCATATCTGAAACGTGTTAAAACATGCTTCACAAGCATTTACCAAGTGCTTTAAAGTTGTTGAAACTAAACCTTCCCCACCAACCAATTTTAACCAACTCACTCTCTTCTCTCTCCAACATTCTCCCACTCTCATCAAACCGGAACATGCTCATGCTCTCTTTCTCCTCCTCCTTTCTGCTCCGACTCAATGTACCATCCTAAAAACCAAATCAAACCCACCAATACCACAAACCTGTATTCCCAATTCACCCCAAAATGTCATTCTCATCTAATCAACCTTCAACAACTCATTCTCCCTTCCAAACCCAAATTCAAATTCAACCTCACCTGTTCCTCCACTCCTCCTCCTCCCTCTTTTTCCCCAATAAAAACCCTAATTTCCATCCTCCGCACCATCCCAGACTGGGCCGACGCCGTGCAAGAACGCGGCATGCAGAAGAACCGCACTCTCTACGCTCACGCCAATTGGGTCCAACACCGAAGCTCTCTCCGTCACGTGCGCCACTTCCTCTCCAGTCTCTCCTCACGTGTCATCCTCTCCCTCTTCCCTCCCGTCCTCACCTTCACCACTTTCGCCGCCGTAATCGCCGCCTACAACTCCGCCGTCCTCCTCCACTTCCTCCCGGAGTTTCTCCCTGTCCTTAGGGCATCCTCACTCCCTTACCAGCTCACTGCTCCCGCACTCGCCCTCCTCCTCGTGTTCCGCACCGAGGCCTCCTACGCTAGGTTCGTCGAGGGGAAGAAGGCTTGGACCATGGTCATCGCCGCCGCACACGATTTTTCTAGACAGGTCATGGCTGTTGTTGATGCTCCCTCTGATTTCCAAGTCAAGAACGCGCTTTTGCACTACATCATGGCTTTCCCTCTTGTGCTTAAGGTCACACTCATGGTCATTCTGTTTTTTCTTGAGTTTCCATCAATCTTAGTGTCATTAAGAGGAGCTAGATTCGGGAAAAAAAAATAAATCTCAACAAATACTTTTAGGAAAAGAGATTTAAAATAATTATGAGATTTTTAGCTCGTATATGTTGAAATTAGCTTGTGTATTTTTACTTCGAACTCTCTTGTTTAATTCTCCATGGACATGGACAACTGTAAGATTATGAGGATTTTTTTTTTTTTTTTTTTCAACTGAAGAACGAAAAAATATTTTAATTGCGAAACTCTTATAAGGTAAAAGTTCATCAAAATTGGACCTATGTTGTTCATGGTTGGATTGTTAGTTACTTGTGGTCAAAATTGTTCAATAGGAATTGGGTTTCCCTCAATTTTGTTTTCTTTTAAATTATAATGTGAAGAGTAATTGTAATTTTTGTTGAAATTGTGTAGGTTTGGGTTTCTATTGGCTTAAGGTCAGACTAGTTCAATGTTTGTTGGGTTTTCATTTTTTTTTTTTTAATGATGGAGTATTTAAGTTGTTCAGGGTTGGAATGTTGGTTACTTAAAGTCAGAATAGTTCAATGGATGTTGGGATTCCATCAACTTTCGAATTTTTTAGTAATAGTTTTTGAAGGGTGTTTGTAAGGTTTTGTTCAAGTTGTGCAAGGTTGGGTTTTTAGGTTGGTAGTCGGGGTTGATAACGGTGTGAACAATTTGAATGCCTCGTCGTGCTGTTTGGGGTCGGGTTCTTAGTTGCTTTAGGTCAGATTAGTTGCTTAAGGTTTGTAGTTGCTTCTGTGTTTGTTGGGTTCCCCTCAATTTTGGTTTTTTGTTAATGATATTGCCAAGGGTGTTTGTTTTGTTTTGCTTGTTTGAGCTGCGAAGGTTGAGTTTTTAGTTGCTAAAGGTCAGACTAGTTCTATGTTTTTTGGGCTTCCCTGATGTTTTTTATGATAGCGTGAAAGATGTTTGTAAGGTTTTGTTCACATTGTTTAGAGTCAGGTTTTTAGGTTGGCAGTTTTAGTCGATGGGTGAGACTCACCGTTTGAATGATTTGAATGCAGTGTCATGTGTTGTATGCTTCAGATGTTAAGAGAGATCTGCAACATTTAATAGAAGTAGATGATCTATCTGTGATAATGAATTCGAAACATCGACCTCGCTGCGTTATTGAGTTTATATCGCAGAGCATTCGGCTACTAAAATTGGAGGATTCTAGAAGAAATGTCCTGGTAAGCACTTGTTGGAATTGCTGCATTTTAGTACATATTGAATTTAGGTAACATTGTTTTTGAGAAAACAACACTTCAATTGTCAAAAATGTTAATTTATGTGACTCCTTGGTAATTAGGTTGCAAAGTTGTAGATATGGATATGTTGATCCAAAACTTCACTCTCTACTTATTCTTTGTTTGCGAAACATTTCCCTCATTGTATTGTGGTACAGGAATCAAAGATCACTAGTTTTCATGAAGGAATTGGCATATGTGAACAACTTATGGGTATTCCCATTCCATTATCATATACTCGCTTGACTTCAAGGTTTCTTGTCCTGTGGCATCTGACGCTCCCTATCATACTTTGGGATGATTGTCATTGGATGGTGGTTCCTGCTACGTTTATCAGTGCTGCCTCTTTGTTCTGCATTGAAGAAGTATGTTCCTCTCCTTACTTCAGTCCTGGACTATTTAAATATGTCAAATTATGTTGTTCTATAATCTGTTGTACATAGTAGTTAACAGAACCAGGACCTCTATTGGTTTTATTACACGTTTATTGGTTTTATTTTCTTCTGTGTAATCCATTAGATTAACAAATTTAAGTTGACAGACAAATGTTGAAAAATAGGTGAGAATGATTGTGGCAATGCTTTTCATTCTAGCAGTTATATTTTGGAGAATGGAACGTATAGAAAGTTTGGAAGAAATTATCGGGGTCTGTCCCTACGTATAAAATATTTGATCTACTTTTGGAAAACAATGGACTGCACTTTGGTACTGGTTTTATGCCCAGAGCTAGAGACTAGCATTTGATTTTGCACCATTAGAAATTTGGAATCAATTTACCAAACAACACAAACTATGAAGTCAATTTTCACTGTTAAAATAGATTTGGGACTGAGTGCCCAAATCTAAACTGAACACATACATAATAGATTGATTGATGGATTCTTAAAATGCAACTCCATTTTTGGTTAGAAGAAAGCTAATCCAAATATGTGAAAAATGATTCCTGTAGGTTGGAGTTCTTATAGAGGAGCCATTTCCAATGCTTGCACTTGATGATCTCTGCCAGAAGGCCCAGAAAGACATTCAAGATGCAATTGCAACCAAAAATATGATTCATGTGCACCTGGTTGCAAAGCGAAACTACGAGTCTAAAGAGCATTCACCAAATGGCAGGCCTAACTCCTAGATGAAAGGGAAATTTTATTACAAATGTCTTCTTCAACTTTTGCTAATGAGGTGGCTCTGTATGTGGTACTTGTTTAGCCAAATTGATTGTGGTTAGGAATCATATCATGTCATGTAATTACTCATGATAATTGTGCTACACTTGCACCAGCTCATGATAATTGTGCTACACTTGCACCAGCTCGACAATTTCTTTAGGAAATTTCCTCAAATCCACCAATGGTGCTTAGGAGTATATTCTGCTTATGTAGTGGGTCTGTATATATCATAAATTCATAATCATCATGTAGATATAAAGTCATCAATTCAGACCTTAATTTTGATGGATTATCAATGTACATTTAGTATGAACCATAAGTTCTAAATTCTTATAGCCATCTGCTTTCTGCACGGCATGTACATAAGAAATTATTCGATGAATAGCTAATAACTTTTCTATGCAAGAGGGATTGGGTTCTATTTAATTGGTAAACTTTAAACTACTGTCTTCATTCTTTTTAAAAACTTCCTGTCTTTCTATAATTGTTCTGTAAAGTAGTAGCTCTGCAATGAGTGAAAGAGATACGATTTCATAAGAGGTACTCATTCCGGTCTCAATTATAAGCAACAAAAACCTCATATTTTTTTTGTCTCAAATATAAGTAAGTTTGACCAATTTTACCTTATTTAATACTAACATTCCTAAAATACCCCTATTAAAATACTCCAATTGTTACTGTGTAGCATCGAAAAAATCAAAAGCAGCTTGAAACAGTATCAATTATTCCTCGCTGCTCTCTGTCATTCACTAAAAGCAGTGCCGGCATAAGGGCAACTTTGAAACCAATTTTATTGTTTAATTGAAAGTATCAATTCCTTAATTAGTGTTTTTTTTTTTTGGCTAATATTGAAGACCTGAGGGAGTAATGTTTTGTGGTTACCGGAAGATGAAAATGTTTGAAATTAGATAATTTGTTAGTTATTTTCCTTTGAAATTTAGTAGGTGCAAACAGACAGAAATGATAAGCCGTATATGTTGTCATTGGCCTTGTGATCTCCTGTACGGTGAACTAAAATGATTTATGTCATGTCTCCATCAATGCAGGGGAAGCGTATTATGCTCACAATCAATCTGGTCCTCACCTGATGTAGAATAATGATTTTTTATTCAACCTACAAATAAGCAATGGCATTGTTCTGAAATGCCAAAGTCAACGTTCTCAAAACACATTGAATACGAGCATTAACAAAATTAACAAATATGAGGTTATGTAGTATGTACTACGGTTAGGTGCTCAACTTGATTCCTTTTATTGCACTAAAATTGTAAGTCCCAAAACAACAACACTCAGATACAGAAAGATAAATGCTACAGTTTATAAAGTTTGATCAATTTGTTTGTAGTCTGATCTATTATTGTTTTTCACGTGATATTTCAAAAGTGGGAAGTATCACGTTGCTTGGCTCTTGGACTTTCAAAGTGTTTATGTATTATTATTGTGATTTGAGCTTGTAAACAAGCTAGAAAAGGGTTTCGGTTCGTGCGCACAAGCTTTGAGCCCAAATGCGTGGTTTCAGCGTAAATTCTCCGATTTGCACCTTATCAATGCCTCAGGTTTATTATCACTAGTTTTTGTTTTGCAGGTTTCCGATCGTGCTATGGACAATTATCGCCAACATCTATCAGGTGTCTGTTATAGTCCATATGTAGCTGCCTTCATAGCCTCCAACTGCTTGTTCATGGGGGCTTGACGTGGGGGTGTCGTCCAGTCGTGTCTTGTTAGTCTTCTGGGAACTGGTCTTCCTGCCTGGGCACCCAAATGAGTGGGTGATCAGGGAATATTATGATAGAGAACCTTTTACTTTGGTACCTTTGTATTCTAGAAGTTGGATCATGATTGGGCCAGGTTCGTCGAAGGCAATGGGCTTTTCTTTTTGTGTCCATGTATGTCAGTACACCGAACAATTCCCATGTTGTTTTAGCCTCGCTAACTCATCTAGTTTCCTCAAGCAAACAAGCACTTAAAAGGAAGTTAAGAAGCCCTTGTAGCCGGCCTTGGCAATGCCCAACTCAAAACATACAGCCATTTACTCAACAAAAAATCACATATTTATTGTTGGATACTGGTTCATGAAAAGAAGCATTACCAACAAAATATCAACCAAAACCTTTTTTCACAAGATGGGGTGTCAACTATACGGATTAAAGGACTCCAAAATATTCTGTCACGTATCATATTCACAGATAAACGGTTCACATGAACTATCCAGGATCTAGATAGATCAAATCAAAGTGCTAACATTCACACACAGTTCACTTTCCACGTGGATCACGTAGCCAAACTTCATGGTATGATCAGATTGGTACAACATCTTTTCAATTTCAAAAGTATTTGCATCCATGCAAAAACTTTCAGCTAAGAAAATTGTAGTGCCCCAAAAAAAAAAATGAAAATATAGATCATTGCTGATACCCTCTGAATTTTTGCTACAAAAAATGAAAACAAAACTGTTGTTTAATTTCATTTTCAGCCTACAGGCTACAGCAAATAATGCTTTGACAAAAAGTCATTAGTAATATTATACACCAAAAGGGAAAACTATACTGACCAAAACCATATAAGGGAGTCGCTGTTTCCATTTCAAAGGTGCTGTCAAAAAGTAAATAAAAAAGAACAAACGATATTGTCTGAGCCCGGGTTCGAACCGGGGACCTCTAGTGTGTGAGACTAGCGTGATAACCAACTACACCACCCAGACAACTGAGATGCAATAAGCGATAAATAAATAATGTACTTATATTGTTAATATACCGAAATAAAGAACTTATATTGTTAATATACCGAAAATAATCATAAATTCTTAATCACATAACAGAAAGGGATACCGTACACATATATAAGATAGTGGAAGTATCACCACCACTAAATTGATGCGGAAGCAGGCTAAGCGGCTCAGTATGCGATTTTTTCATTGAAATTTATTTTAAAAAAAATATTATATTTTGGCCTTTTGAGATGCAAATTATATTGTATAATACTTTGACTTTTTATCTCTAAATAGAAATAATTGGGATTGTGTCTGTGGAAGGAGAAAAATAGATATTCCGTAAATAGTACTTAAATAAGAAACTGGGAGTATAAGCAATTTTTTTCTTTAACTATCTTTAGACTTGTACACTAATTTGCATACTCTTAATTAAATTTTGGACAACAAAAATTATTTTAGAATCAACACGGAACAGAGAAGTGAGAAAAAAAAATATAAATACTCAATTATAAATGTTAAAAATATAGAAAGATTTCTTTAAAAAAAAAATATAAAAAGATTACCCAATATTGGTTTGTCACGGAGGAAATAAACTGTGGTTCTAAGTGAACGTTACATATATGATGATTAAACTAAGATATAATATCTAAAGTATTGCATTTTGACCTCCCAAAACATGGTTAAATTCATTTTCGGTCTATAAAATGGTTCCTCATTTTCTAAAATGTGTCGGTCTTAGTTCCTCTAATCACAACTAGGGTGGTGTATGTCCTAAGGCTATTAAGGCAATTGTCTTAGACCTCAAAATATTTACTCATTATTATCATATTGCAATTGAGAGTTTAGGTCTCAATTTTTCACTTATATTGCATTTGATAATTTAGTTATTAATATTTATAGGTATGTGTCTTATCTATTAATTATATGTTTAACGTCTAATCGACAAACCATATGAGTCAATAATTATTGCAAACAACCCAGTTTTGAACACTATATATGTGTTTATTAGTTACTTTACTTTGATGAAAAATTGGCAAACTAAAGGTCTCAAGTTTACGGTCTCATTCCGGTTAGGAAAAAAAGTTTACAGTCTCAACGTTGCTTATTTCTTTTCTTTTTACTAATTGTTTCTCTTTTTATTAATTACTAATTAAATGATTTTACAGCTCAAAAATTTAAAACAATAACACATGAGGATTGTTAATTTACTTTACATTAGGTTTCTCTAATAATTTTGCCTAAGGCCCCAAAACTTCAATACGCGACTCTAATCACACCTCAATCATTTGATTTCCATTGAATGAAATGCTTAACTGATTGTTACAGAGATTACACGATGGTATTTATACAACTTGCTCAGCATAACTAACTCATAACAACTAACATTTCAAAGATAACTAACTAATGCCACCATACTAACCCATATACATTGATATCCTCTCTCAAACTTAAGGTGGTCACGATCAGTGAACACCTTAAGTTTGTTTCCTCGATAGTCCTAAAATCCTCAGGGACAGAGGCTTTGAGAAAGTAGTCTGCAAGTCGATCATGTGCAGAACATGAGTGACATTAAGTCGCTTGGCAATAGCTCTTTCCTCACAAATGAATATCTAGTTCAAGATGCTTCGTTCTGAATGGAGGATTGATTGCGGAGTGAAAAGCATCCAGACCGAGATTATCACAGAGAAGCCGAAAATTAACATCGCGACCTTGAGTTCAGATAAAAGTGATTGATCCACAACAGCCACCAGAGTATTTGCCATGCTTCTGCATTTCCGCCTTCAAGAGCTGAGCGAGCAACCAATTGTTGCTTCTTGAACTCCAAGATATAAGATCGGGGCCTAGGAAAATACAAGAGCCGAGTCGATCTTCTCGTCATCTTGATCAGCTTGCCCAATCAAAGATCACTATATGCTCTAAAGAATAAGGAAGCCTGTGTCCAGGATGTAATGTACCCATAACTGTAGAGCCTTTAAGATACCTCTAATATACGCTTTGATCGCCTCCAATGGGATTCTAGAGGACATGCCATGAATCGAGATACTTTATTTACACTCTAATGATATGTCCGCCGAAAGTTAGAGTAAAGCATATTGTAATGCTCCCACTATTGATCCGTATTTAGAAGCATCGGCAAAGCAGACTGCTCCAAATTTAATGAGACTGCACGAGCTCAAGCACGGGAGAGTTAATGCCTTTAGAGTCACCATGTTTGCCTTTGTAAGGAGATCTCTCACATACTTTGCTTGTGTTAGCAAAATTCCTCCAAAGAGGTAGGGTGTTTAACCTCAACACCAAGTGAAGTAATCAACCTTCCTAGGCTTGCTTAAGGCAAACTGCTTGTGCGCTTCAATAAGATCATGGATAATGGTGGGAGAAGATCCAGCTTATGAGAATATCATCCACATAGATTAAGATATAGATGCAAACACCTCGTGAGAGTAGATTAGTGCAGAGGATCACACCTACTCTTTGTAAAACCGAATCATAGAGAGCATTGGTTAACTCCGTTATACTGTGCCCTTGGGGCCTGCTTAGACCATACAGGACCTATTTAACTTGCATACCAGTGTCTTATCTCGGCACTTACAAAACCAGGGGCTGCACTATATAAACTTCTTCTCAGTAGAAATCCATTTAGAAAAGCATTATTTATATCAATTTGTTGAATCTCCCAACTCTAGTAGTAACACCATAGAAGGATTCTGATGGTAATCGGTTTAATGACCGGGAAAATGTCTCATCAAGTCAAAACCTGGTGTTTCGTGAACTCCCTTAGCAACCAATCTGCTTTTAGTTTGCTAACACTACCATCGATTTTCTTAATCCGAAGACCCATTTGCAACCAATGGCTCTTCTATGAAAGGTGGCAATGGTACGAGAGTCCAAGTTTTGTTGTCTATTGTAGCTTGATATTCGCTTTCATAGCAGAACCACTGACTCCGGACAAGGCTTGTTTGACATTTGTAGGTTCAACATGAGTCAAGAAAGCTTTGGGTTTCTTACCTGCTTTGGCTCTAGTGATCATAGGATGGTTATTGTAGTTAAAAACAGGAACATTCTGAAATGCCGAAGATGCGTAATCAAAGAGATCGGAAGTACTAGACTCAGTATTAATGGAAGAATGAGTTCCAGAACCTGACTCATTCACTACAAAATCAGCAGAGTTGTTATGTGCAGAGTTTGAAAACATATCAGCAGAATTAGCAGCAGAGTTACTGGACAGCCTGCTAGAAGAAGATGACCCGAGAACAAGAGGAATGGAAGCAGAAAAAGACTCTCGATTGTGACCAAAGGATGCTGTTCAAGAAAATATAAGGATAAGGAAAATGAATTTCATTGAAAACAACATCTTTACTGATGTAGATTCACCTAACTATCTAAACACTTATGTCCTTTGTGATGTGGACTAAATCCTAGGTACACACATTCAAATGATCTATATTGCAACTTGGTTTGTTATAAGGTCCGAGATGTGGAAAACAGAACAACCAAAGGTTCTAATACCCAGATACTGTGTGATGGTTTGAAAGAGAGCATAGAAAGGTGAATATGAATGTGGTAAAGCACTTGAAGGAATTGCTTATGAGAAACACTACTTGAGTGAAGCTATGGTCCCAAAATTTTAGGGGAATAGAAGCACGAGACAACATAGTAAGTCCCATTTCTACAATTTGCTTCTGCTTTCTCAGCTCCATTTTGGTGGGAAGTGTATGGACAAGTGTTCATGTGCAATGCCTAGTTCATTTAATAACTTGGTAAAGGGTCTAAATTCACCTCCCTAATCAGATTGTAGGGCTTTAATAGACTTTTGAAATTGTTTTTGACTAAGGCAAGGAACTCATGAAAGTCGCCAAAGAATCAGATTTGTTTTTCAAGAAATAGATCCATGTGTATTTAGTGTATGTATCAACAAAGGTTATATAGTAATTATATCCAGAAGAAGAAGTAAAGGGAGAGGGACCCCATAAATCACAATGCACTACCTCAAATGACTCTTTGTAAACAGTTAAAGAAGATGGAGCATGAAGCTTATGAGATTTACCAAGGCAACAAGCATTACAATGATCAATTACATGTTTTCCTTGAAAAGGTATATCACAAAGTTGCAATATTGTTTTTACAGCTTGTGCATGTGTGTGACCTAATCTGAAATGCCACTGTGTAAAAATGGACATATTAGTTGAATTAACAGAAGCACTTACACCAAGTGCAGTATTATTGAAAGCAGGAAAAACAGAAATATTTGATGAAGGTTTTGGAGAGAGTGAACCGTGTGGCAGAAATGTGAATGGCCTGAACTTGTAAAGTCCATCCGAGCCTAGGAAGCCTTCAAGAAGCACTTGATTAGAGCCCTGACATTTTACAAGGCAATGAAAGGGGTGAAATTCAAAGAAGACCTTGTTGTCTTGACAGAACCGACTCACGTATTACAAGATTTTTAGAAATTTCAGGCACATGTAAGACTTGATTTAAAGATAGATTCAAGTTAGGATTAGAATTAGACTGAATTTTAGATGAGCCTAGAGAATTAATTGTCAAACCTTGTCCATTACCCATGGCAACTCTGCTCCCCCACTGCAGTAGTGGAGTACTGGTAGCAAGATTCGGTGAGGTTAGCAATGTGGTGCGAAGCACCAGAGTCAGATACCAAGACTACTCATAGCCAAAGAATTGCGCTTCGAAGTTCCTCGAGTCATTGAGATATCGCTGCAGAGCCAGGTTTGCTCGCTGCA
Source organism: Calophaca sinica (assembly GCA_037113605.1). Lineage (NCBI taxonomy): Eukaryota > Viridiplantae > Streptophyta > Magnoliopsida > Fabales > Fabaceae > Calophaca > Calophaca sinica. The sequence goes on from CM073731.1 coordinate 117,025,170, forward strand.
TCACTGCGGTAATGGAGTTCGAGGTCTTGGATTCTCAAATCCAGGAGGAGTAAACCGTAAGAAAACCAGTAGGATTCACTTCGCTTATTGAAGGCTTGTTGTTACCGAGGTCCTCCAATGTTTGATCAAACCCGTACCAGCGAACTATAGGCTTCATGACCTCCTTTACCACAGATTTGACATCGGTGAGCCACCATCAACCCGCCGCCAAATCGCCCACCATTAAAGCCGCCCCTCTACCATAAGAATGACCTCCTCTTCCATAATTGGCAATCGCCAAAGGAAATTAGAACCGTGTTGCTCGACCGAACAAAGGTGCTTGAGCAACGCTATGCATACACTGTGCGTGGTCAATTCTGGCTTAAACTTCTCACGAGCCTCTCAACCATCAAGAAGGCTTCAAGATCTTCACCGTAAGGTGAATCAAGCTCCGCCATACATCATCATGATGAAGGAATTGTATTCCTTGTAGACCTTCAAGAATAGCGCCTATATGATCCTCCGACCGCGGATCGACTTCCAATGTACCCAAAGCTAATCTACTATAGCTTGATTCGTAGTAGATATTCGTAAATAGACTAGATGCTTTCTTGTGCTCTTAAGTTCCGACGCAATTGACGTGCTCGTGCTTTTAACAGAGAATTGAAATGTTTATGAATCTTATCCTATACCAAATGCATGACTGCATTCCAAGAACTCTCAAGAACACCGGCGAGATCGACGATAACAACCACGTGAAAGAATTTTGATCCTGGAAAGTGATCCATCAAGTTGATACTGGTCCGACATTTTCTCTCGCAACCTGATCTTCAAGCGATGCATATTGCATCTGAACCTTAGGGTTTACAAACTAATTTGTGCAAATTATGAGCGCTATCACAAAGATTCACTTGTTGACTCCATGTAAGATAGTTCTTGTCATCTAATTTGATTGTGAGCGCATGCGAGGCCCGACTTCTGAGTTTCTTCAATGTAATTTCTACCAAGCATTTTAGACTGAGGCAAAGATTACCGAAGACGTAGGATTTGGTGAAGACATCGCCAGAGAGAGAGAAGAGAAGAAAGCGATCACGAGAAGAAAGTTTAACTCACGGGAGAGAAAGATCAGCGCGACGGAGCGGAAGTTGAACCTGACGTCGATGATACCATGTAAACAGAGAGAAACTATATCTCAATCATTTGATTTCCATTGAATGAAATGCTTAACTGATTGTTACAGAGATTACACGATGGTATTTATACAACTTGCTCAGCATAACTAACTCATAACAACTAACAGCTCAGCATAACTAACTAATGCCAGCTCATACTAACCCATATACATTGATAAAGATGACCTGGAAGACGGAGGTCCATGTCACCATTGGACACACAATTCCACTTACAGATGTGGTATCTGATGTGTTAATAACCTTCCAAATCGCCATCTCTCTTTAATTTAATTGAGAAAAAGATATGAAGTATTAAAATAGCTAAAACAACATTTTGAGCCCTGAAAATTGTTGAACGATTGAAAATGCTCCCTCTGTTGATACTATTCAAAGAAGAACGGTGTTTCTCCTCCGTCGGGTTACTATCGTTACATCTCTATTAAACCTCGTTTCTGTTTGCACAATGATCATTGCTCCTTTTTGTGTTGCTTTGTTTGTCCCCCTATTTGTCCCGATTGTGTTGCTTAGCATGTCCCTTATTTTTGCCTCCTTGTTGCAATTTTTTTGATGCTATTCGTCCCATTTGTTTAATCGAGAAATTTGTTTGTTATTTTTGTACTATATAATATGGTGTAGTAAGTGTGCTTTGTATATGGTGTAGTTATGAGTTTCTTAGTGCTTTCCATCAAAGGGGATCATTTCAAAATGAGCCCACACTACATTACATGGGGATGAAGTTCACCTTTTTCACAATGTGGACATTGATAGATGGCCATTTTTTGAAGCTATAGAATTAGTAAGGTACCTTGGTCATAATGATGGTATGGAACTATGGTAGAAAGGTAGTGGAACAAGATTTGATGGAGAATTTAAATAGTTGGTGGTGGACAGTGATGCCCTACAGTTGGGTAACTGTATTGTTAACAATAAGTCTGAGGTTGAAATATATCTTGAACACATGGTTTCCAATCAGGTTCAAGTTGGGCATAATAATATAGAACTTTAAATGGTAAATGAGACAATAGAGATTAGTAGGGTGAATGCGGGTGAGGAAGACAATGTTGATTCAACAAAGGGGATACATTTTGATAACAACGAATAAACAAAGGAGGATAGTTTTGATATGTTTGACATAAGTGTTGTTAAAATAGAACTGCATGAAAAATTGAATATTATGAAAAATAAAAAAAATGGGAGTGAAGAGGTCATATGTGAAAAAGGCTTATGATAAGAGCAAGATGGGGATTAGAGTTAGCGAGGGCTAGAATTAGTGAGGGGGCTGGATTTGAGGGGGATGGAGTTGTGGGGGCTGGAGGTGATATACCACACGTTTCTTTATTTATCCCCTCAAATATTGATGAGATGTGGAATAACCCAGACTACTTTCAGGATTGTCGACTATCCCCACAAACCAACACAAGTCTTTTCAATGTGTTTTGTCATCACTCTCATTTTTTGAGAAACTTCCCAGAAGGCCACTCATTCTACAAGTGCTCAAAGTCAAGCATGCTTAAATATAGAGTTCTTATGTTATAGGCTACCGAAAAGATGATGCATCTTGTTGGTGTAGGTAATACCAATCAATTCTTTTAAGTCTTTCTTCAATTGTACAATCCCATACCCGCACAGTTTTAGGATCCCTCTCATTCTGGTGAGAATTCAATTAATCCATGTGTCCCTTTGCTTGTCCATGCCTCATGCACCGACGATCACTCCCCGTTATCGTCATCCTCAGGTGTCACATGCCCACCAGCTTCCGCTTGTTTGTCCCCAAACTACCTCGTATGGGAGAGGTCCGCTCTGATACCAATTTGTAGCGGCTCAGACTGTTTTCGGGATTGATGGCTATCACCACAAACTAACACAGGTCTTTTCGACGTGCTTTGTCATCATTCACACGCTTTCTGAGAAACTTCACAGAAGGCCACCCATCCCACGAGTGCTCCAAGTTAAACACGCTTAATTATGGAGTTCTTATGTTATAAGCTACTGAAAGGATGATGCATTTTGTTGGTATAGGTATTGCCAATCAAATTTTTTAAGCCTTCTTTCAACTCTACCGTCCCATACCCGCATAGTTTCAGGATCTCTCTCATTCTTATGCGAATTCAGTTCATTCATGTGTCCATTTGCTTATATGTGCCTCATACACCAACGATTACTCCACATCGTTGTCAACCTTATGCGTCACAAGATGCATCAAATTGATGGTGGAAACTCTAGTGAGGACTTGGATTCACATGATGAGGGTGGTAGTGATGGTGATAAGAGTGGTAAACCAAAATATGCAATTTTTAAGAATGAGGAGTTGTAAAAAAGAGTTGAAGTTTAGGACTCGGATATAGTTTTCAACTCTTAAAGATTCTAAAAAGGCCATGTTCGAACATTCTACTATGAATGGTAAATGGATAAAGTTTGCTAAGAATAACGTTCAGAGATCAATTTGTTCTCCTTAAGGTAGCTGAGCATGCGAAGTTTATGACTGTGGAGTTTCAAAGTGATTTGGGCAGTCATGTTATTTTGGCACATAGGTATGATTATTCCCTTATCCCGTTGGGCCTTCCTACCTCATGGGTGAGCCAAAGTTAATGTAGATAGGTCTCGTTTGCAGGGTTCTTCTAAGGCAGGATGCAATAGAGTTGTCAAGAACTTGGCTTGAGGGGTTTTCTTGCAACCTCAAGACGTGTTCTACCATCATGGCTGAGTTATAGAGTATTATGTTTTCTCTTGAGATTGCTTGGAGGATAGCTATACCCAAGGTTTGGATTGAGAGCGACTCGTTAATGGTAGTGAACTTGATTCAAAAACCTCCTTGAAATCCTCATCCCTACGGGAATATTGTCTACCGAATTCGAGACTAGATAAATAGGGATTGGGGGAAGTTAATATATCCGACACGTTCAAGGAAAGGAAGCAAGTAGCGAATCATCTAGCTAGGATGTCACACTCTCTAAGTTTAGGGTTGCATGTCCTATCTTTGCCCCCTCTTGGTTGTTATGATCTTCTTTAAGATAATGTGGTTGGTGTTAGCTTTCCTCGTAGAATAGTTTTCTAATGGTCATTTGGCCTTCCTTGCAGCGAAAAAATACCTATATCCATATTTAATAATTTTTTTTACTATATGCTAATAAAATTGTATATTTCCAAAAAAAAAAATTGTATTATTGTTATTCGAGAATCTAAATCATCCAAAAACTATGCTTGTTTATTTACTCTTTATGTATTGATCATTTCCGAAATTTCCTTATCTTTCAATTTGCAAGACTTCCCATCTCTTAAAAAATAATAAAGGAGCAGGGGAAGAAACTATAAATATTATCTCCTGGATTAGTTTTACGGTTCCTTCTCTTGCTGTGCACTTTTCAGACGAATCCCTAGTTCCGTGCAGGTGAGTTTTCCTTATCTCTTTCATTCCATCATCATTAAAAAAAATAAAAAAAAAACAAGCGTTTTCTCCTCCAGTATTTGATCTTCGTTTTAAATCTCCCAGGTTGTTCAGAATTTACTTGCAAGTTAGAAGCTTTTGCAATCGTCAAGAAATTTTTTGGTGCCCCATTTGGTTTTGGATCTGAAATTGCACTGATTGCTTTCAGTTACGTTGTTAATTTACGGAAAATTGCGTTTAAAAGGCGTGATTTTCTCAGTTATTGAATGATTTGCTTCTGGTTTTCTATCTGGTTTATCTCCATTAGAAAACAAAATTGGGGGAAAACTGTTAAAGGCTAGTTTTGAGAAAATGAAATATGCTGTGTTTTTGTTTTTGTTTTTGTTTTTGTTTTTGTTGGTGTAAACTTTAATTCTCTGTAGTACTGCAAATGATTAAGCATGTGATTATAGTTTGATGGTTCATCCATCTTGTGTTTTGATTTATGGGCCGTTTGGAAGCCTGCTTATTGTTTTGCTTGTGGGAGATTGTTCTCCACTTCTCCTTAAATAGGGTGAAAATATAATGCTTGAAGTTAAAGGGTATTGTGCTTGGTATGGCTTGATAAAAGAAGTTTGATTCACCTGTTTGAGATGTCTGGTTGTGTGTTTCAAATTCTGATGTCTGAAAAATGTAATAGACATGTTCTTGTAGATTGTAATGTGTAAAGAAAGGGAGCTTTCAGATCATGCTTAAGCCACACATGTTACATTGCAAGGAAAAAGAGAGGCATCTAGTTTTAAAGGGAAAAAAAAATACTAGAAGCTATGAGCATTTGAAGGATGGTATTTTGTTCTTCAATATGTTAAGTAAGCTCTGTGGTCAGCTTGCACGCGATTAAGTCTGCAGGCTGTTTAGTGAGGCTTGTATTGAGCTGATTGAAGTCAATATAAAAATGCTATGTCTTAATGAGAATATGAAGTCTTAAAAATGTATATGAACCCCGTGACACAAAACTTGATCTTGTTTGTGTATCGACATTCACCATTTGACTTTGAGGGATGGGTCTATTACGAGTTCATGACTAATTTCAGTCTTTCAGTTTGGGAACACAATGGCTAGATGTTTGTCATAGTTATACATTGTACAGTTTGTCATAGTCATACATTGTACACACACATGAATTGACATTGCAAGTGATATGGGCTTTACTGACCCTACATTTTCTTTTCAGGTCCTCTCTGCTAATACCAATGGAGCATGTAGAAGATGGGGAAGAATTATTAAATAATGTAGATGAAGTCGAAGTCATTAATACTCCACTGATCTGCGGCCTTCCAGATGATATTTCTCTCTTGTGCCTGGCAAGAGTTCCTAGAAAATATCATTCAGCCCTGAAGTGTGTCTCAAAAAGATGGAGGGACTTAGTTTGCAGTGAAGAGTGGCTTTATTATCGTAGAAAGCATAAACTTGATGAGGCCTGGATCTATGCTTTGTGCAGGGACAAATGGGATCAGATCTGCTGTTATGTTTTGGATCCAACCTCCTCAAAAAAAAGTTGGAAGCTCATTCATGGGCTTCCTCCTCGCATCATGAAAAGAAAAGGCATGGGTTTTGAAGCTTTGGGAAATAAGCTATTCTTATTGGGTGGCTGCGGCTGGTCTGAAGATGCTACTGATGAGGTTTATTCATATAATGCTTCGTTGAACTCTTGGGTTGAAGCTGCTTCCTTGTCAACTGCTAGGTAAATATCCTCATGTCTATCCCTTTGGAAAGCTAACTTAGTCAGTGTTGGAGGAAATAAGTGAAATAGTTTGGTAATATCAATCTACTGGGAGTTTTGGAATAGATTTTAGGTAGAGTTAGTTCTTACGTTTACTTGAATTTTTGAGGATTTTTTATACCACAAAACCACAAATAAAGCTACAAACTTAGTATTATACTTGGAAAGAAAGAATTTGAAGTATATGGATCCAAAGTGGTGTTTCTATTGTGAATGAAAATTTAAAATACGGAAAGCGGGAATATGGAGGGAGGAAAATTATGGCTGTATCTTGGCCTATATTTTGTCCAACGTCAACTTTCTCTTCTCCATTTATTATTTTCCTATTTATATATATTTTTTTTACGGAGAACAACCTTGGAGCTTGTAAATTAAAGCTTCTGATAATGATACAATCTCCCACAATTGCATGAGAAGTAGGTGGCATTATATATAATCTAGTATTTTAGTATTTGATCTTTCACATGCTTGAATATTTGACTTTGCAAAATAACATAAGGAAGAACTATTAGTTAGTTCACAATTCTTAGTGATTTATGCTTGACTTGTTTGGCATTACTTAAGAAATAATGTCTTCCCTTCATTCCATAAGCACTATCTTTCTGTTGCAATTCATGTTTTCCCCTACTTTCGACATGATCTTTTGTCAAGTCTGCAGGGTAAGTGGAAGTTTTGTTATTTTGTGTTTAACTAATTAATAACTACTTTGGCACCATGCTTTCATGATTTGATGCTCAAAAAATGATCCCTATGTATTTTGTTTGTCGGTTTTCACCTATTAAAAGTTGAAATCACATGATATCTTCATCTGTCTTAATTTTAGCCACTACTGCAATGTAGAAATCACTATTTTCCTTCACAAAAAACTTTCAGGTGCTACTTTGCTTGTGAGGTTATGAATGGAAAACTATATGCTATTGGTGGCATAGGTTCAAATTCAAGCGATCCTCATTCTTGGGATACTTTTGACCCTTGCACAAATGGTTGGACATCTCACACAGATCCCAATATTGTTCCTGAAATTGAAGATTCAGTAGTTATGGATGGCAAGATATACATACGATGTGGCAAATCTCCCGTAACCCCCCATGTGTACGCTGTTGTATACGAACCATCAAGTGGCACGTGGCAGCATGCAGATGCTGACATGGTTTCAGGATGGAGAGGTCCTGCAGTTGTTGTTGACGGGGTCCTTTTTGTATTGGACCAGAGTTCAGGGACTAGGTTAATGATGTGGCGTAAAGAGCAACGCGAGTGGATACCTGTTGGGAAGTTGTCACCATTGCTTACAAGACCGCCTTGCCAACTTGTTGCAGTTGGTAAAAGCATTTATATTATTGCGAAAGGGCTTAGCACTGTGGTTGTTGATGTTAGTGGTATGGGGAATATGGGACGGGTGATGGTGGGTTCTTCTATACCCAAATTAGTTTCTGATTACAATGTAATTAGTTGTAAATGCTTGGCAATTTGAAGAGTAAATTATTTTTAATGTGTATTGTTGTTTCTTTCCTTTTGTACAATGATTGTATCAAGGTATTAAGGTTTGGACTTATGGACTTGATGAAAACTATCCAAACTCACCACCACTAGTACTATTTTTTAGTGGCTTAATGTTGCATAATTCTGGCTTTATGTAACTTGTATTTACATGTGTGGACTGCTATGTTGAACTTATTTAACCAATTACAGTGATATGCTCTGATTAGTGTATGATGCTTGATCCATGATACCCTCCCAAATTCCCAAAATGCCAAATTGATTACTAAGGCTTGATTAATATTTGTTTCTATCTATACAAATACAGAGGAAGCTAGTGAGATGTGTCATGCAAATTTGCTACCTTCTACAATAGGAGTAACAATGATATTGCAATTGATATATCTTCATCGAGGCACATAGACTTGGGAAGGTCCAACTTGATTGTTCATATTTTAAATATTTATGTATATTATTGTTATATTATTGTTATTTTATAAAATTGATTTTCATGCAGCTTTTTTTCTTTTTCTTTTTCTTTTTTAAATTTTGCTAAGCCAATTTTTTTCAGGAAAAAAAATAAAAAAGAGAGAATATATATATTTAGAAATGTGTTTCCCTGATTTTGTTATTGCTAAAAAACTGCTGTATGAAAACCGGAAAAATAATATTGTGCGAATGTATCAATAGAAACTTGACCACTATTTTTTTTCGTTTTCTTTTTGACAGCCTCTTTTGTTTCTCTCGCAAGAGCGAATCAAAGGTCTAAACTCTTCGTGCAGTATAAGGTTTACTATCTAGTGTACACCTTAAAATGTTTTTTTTTACCTTGTGATTATTATGGGGATATAATCTTGTAAAACTATAATGATGGTGATAATACTAATACTAAAAATAAAAAAAATTGATACTTAGTTGGCAATTAGGTCCGTCAAAAAAATTGGCTATTGGGTAACTATTTTTTGGGGGGGGGGGTATTAATATGGCGTTTATTTAAATAATAATAGTGTTATATAAGTTTGACTTTTCAAAAAAAAATAGTGTTATATAAGTTTGTCAAAAAAAAAAGTGTTATATAAGAAAATTCTATACATATTTTTGCAGTTATAGATTTATTGTTGAATTTATATAGTATATCATACCACAATATTCAGAACAAATCCATATACCAATAAATAGTGCACATTTGCATACCAAGAAAATGATAGCATACCAAGAAAATAGGGCACATTTGTTATATCATCACTGACATATTTTTTTTTCTTTTTTAGGAAAATCACTGACATACTTTAAATGTAAACATTATCCTCATTTAAAAATAAACGATATAACCCTAAATACCAAGGAAAGAAGATATTTTAACCCTAATAAAATAGATACACTATAAGCAGGATGGAGGATTCTGTTTGCCATAAGAAGCACCATTAACATGGGAACACCGATTGCTTATTCTTCCTTTACCACCATAACGCCACAAATTAATGTTATCCACTGTAATATTTTGGCATGGCTTATTTTCACTGCAATTGAAATTTACTCCAATTTCAGTATTGCCACTTCCTCTAATATTTCTATACGTCACATCACTTATTTGGACGCTTGAAGCCACCTACAACAAAATTATTGGCAAGATGCTATTTTAGTGTTGTGGTACATAAACTCATATTAATTGTACCCAAAAAAAAACTCATATTAATTTATCAATATATAGTCAACTGTTTTAATTAATATTTTAAAATTTCTTTCACTAGCTATGTTTGTTTCTAAGGAAAAAAAGTAGGGCATAGGGAAAGATTTTTGGAAAATATAAAAAGTGTGCATGGGTAAGTGTGACATATCAGTAATTTTATACTTTAATCAATCAAATGTCTTTCCCCTCACTTTCTTGGCTACCAAACATAGCCTAAATGACCTCAAATCAAATTATGCCATTTACCTATTAAATAATAGGCTTAATTGCATTTTTGTCCCCCTATTTTACCAAATCCACGAATTTGGTCTCATATTTTATTTTTTACGAATTTGGTCCTCGTATTTTTTATTTTTCACAAATTTGGTCTGCACATTTTTTAATTGCACTTTTGGCCCCTCAATTTTCCAAAATACACAATTTTTGGGGACTAATAGTGAAAGAAATCAGTGATTTTGTGATCAAAAGTGCAATTAAAAAAGTGTGGAATTAAATTCGTGAAAAATAAAGGTATGAGAACAAATTCGTGAAAAATAAAATAGGGAGATCAAAATTGTCGATTTCAAAAAAATATGAGGACAAAAAATGCAATTAAGGCTAAATAATAACAATAAACAAAAAGCAGAAAAAAAAATGATTTGGGTTCGAAATTATAGTAATATATTCAAATTGTGGATTAGAAGCACAAACCTTACTGTTGCAAGGAGAATTTGGACAATATTCTTGATCAATAATAATGGGATAAACCACATTATCCATCACAATATCTTCATAGACAAAATTAGAAGCCTTCAAAGTTTTGCTCAATTGAGTAGCCCATGTTTTGATTCTAACACCATTAAGTGTACCATTAAATGTGCAATTCTTCACAACTATGTCTTGTACATCTTCTTCCCCATCATATTTACCAAGGCTTCCAACACTAATTCCATGACCAGGACCACAATAAACATTTAAAATCCGAACATTCCTAGCACCAGAGATAATAGCAATGCAGTCATCACCAGTGCCAATAATCACACTTGTGATATTTATCCTATTTGATTTCCCTATTTTGATACCATCTGTGTTGGGGCTATCATAAGGGGCTGATATTCTTAGCCTTGTCAATGTCATGTTCTCACATCCATACATCGAAAAATGGCCTTGTTTACTATCAATAGAATGCAAGTGATGGACATAACCATTGGTGATGAAGTCAAATTTCATTGTCTGGTCAAATATATCCAAAAAAAATAAGATGTTATTATAATAACATGTAAAGCTAAGAATATCTTACTAAACAAAATAAAATATATGCATTAAAAAATGTAACTTTTTTTATAGAGAAAAAATGTAACATTTAGAGAAATCTATAGCAATTAACTAATACTAACCCATGTTAGATATACACAAACAATCATGATGCTGCATTAATTATTTTCCTAAGCTAAAATACTCAAACAAAATTCTTCTATTCCATTCCTTGATTATTTATTTTCATTTTCTTATATATCATGATTTTGATGGTAAGACAAAGTGAGAAACTAAACCACATATATACTATGCATACCTTTTGTGAAGATCCATTGAGATAAAGAAAAAAACTTGATTTATTTTACCAAAAAAAAAAATATAAAAATAAAAAAGTTGATTTATGAAATGAGCTTACTATAGGGAGAGGGTGACAATTTGGATTTTTTTCACAGTCATTGTGTGCCCATGCTGAAGATCCTTGACCATCCAATGTGCCACCACCACCCACAATCAATTGGTTAACATATATAAAATTTATCCAGTTATCATTAGTGGTGTATGAAGATAGACCAATTGGAGCCTTCAAAACCCCATTTATTTTAAAGTTTGTCCAACCATTGCATGGACCACTAAATATGACTTGGTTGAGCATGTAGGTTCCTTCAGGGATCAAAATAGTTGACTTTCCATTCCATTTGCATGTATCATTCCATGCTTTCAAAAATGGCTTTTACAAGAGAATATAACAAATGAGTTAGCTCATCAAAATTATATTATTGTAATAAGGAAAAAGAGAAGCAAAAGAGGTGTGTAGGTAAGAGGAAATGAACATGTTATTTACCACACTGTTATCTGTCTTGGCATCTGCAATAGCACCGTAGTCCTTCACATTGAAAATCTTGACTTGAACTTGTGCTTTTGCAATCCAAACTAGTAAGCACAACACAAACAAATATTTTGCATCCATTTTTAAGTTCTTCTTGTTCGAGGCACAGTCGGACACTAAATGTGAACACCTCTATCAGTGGGGATTCGAACTGTGGTTTGCCACTTGGTTGGTTTTGATAATAGTACTACACACCACCTTTAATTATATACTAAGTTAAGAAATAAAAAAGATTTAATACTGTTGATTTCCACAAGGTTTCAATAAGGAAGATGATTATTATGATGATGATACTGTAAGGAATTCGATGTCTTTTATTTTAAAATCACTAACATCATTATCAGGCAAATTTAAAAAGTTTCTATAAATAAAAGTCAAAGAAAAATGTAATATTAATATTAATTACTTACAATGGAGACCATTTTGAAGAGAGAATTTCACAAGTGAGTTCCATGTGATTGATTCAAAATCAATGCTAGCACTGTGTAAATATTTTTATTTATGGTAGGACCACAATGTGCAATTCGCACAGGTATTCTTGTGAATTGTGAAAAATTAAATAAAAAAACTAAATATTAATTTAATATAAAATATATTAAAGTATTAATAAAAAATTATATGAAATTTAAAAATATAGGTATCTCAAAATTGTAATTTTTAAAATCTTTAAAATTGGTCTAATAAATAAAAATATTTTAATAATAATTTGTAAATATCTTAGTATATTAATTTAATGCTGACTAAAGAAATTATGTAATGAAATTACAGAAAGTAAAAATCTACGTTGATTGAATTATTAATTTAGAAAAAATTAATTATGATTTGATTTGATTTGATTTGATTTAATATATATAGAAGCTCACATTATATATCGCAAACTGAGATTTAGGCATCACTAAAAGTGGAAAGAAAAAGGAGAAAATTTCTCCATCTCCGCAAACCAGGAGAAATATGTCACAGTCATACTATATATAGTTTGTTTGGATATATAACCTGTTTAAATTATACGGATAAACGAAGATAGCATCTTACAATAGCAGAAAATAATTCGAAAAAACTATCATAATAAAAAAGAGGCTTCGAAAAGAATTACTGAGCTGTGTATAATAGTAATCCTTTCACAAAAAGAACAGCTGTTTATAGTAATATGCTGTAAAGAACTCCCCTAAAAAAAAACAAATGCTGTAAAGAACTTTAATAAGTAGATCAAAATGAGCAAAACCATCATTGCAAAAAAAAAAAAGAGCAAAATTATAATAAGTAACTGAATTACCGTGATTGATCCATATATATGATTAAACATCAAATAGTATTAAGGCAAGTATATCAGAATATAATAAAGTAGGAGAAAGTAGTAAAAAATATATGAAGAAACGAAGCAGAGTTGTGTTTCCGGTAGCACTAGCTAGACTATGCATCTTATGCTAGTTTCAGACATAAGGGTATTTTTTTTCTTTGACGGAAGACATTAGAGTACTATATGTTCATGCATCTTTTGTGTTTTGTCTATAATTATTGAAAGGGAGAAATTTTTCATACCTACCACACTAGTTATGGCGGGAATTGTCTTAGTTATATTTGTTTAGAAAATTACACTCTCATCTCCTAAGAAAAGCTTGAGTTGCCTTCTCTTCTTATTTAAATTAAAATCTACACTCTCCGCCCTAAAATATAAATACATATTATACTTTAGTCTATTTTAATACTCCATAATCAAGCGTCTTATGCACCTTTTTTTTCCTATTTTTGATCCTTAATATCATTAAACCCCTACTATCAATCATGAAATAATAAAAAGTTAAAATAATATTTTCTTGCAAAATTTTAAAGTTAATAAAGTAGACATTTAAACTTTATATTATCTCCAAAAGTTATAAAATTAACAATAAAGTGCTCAAATTAGTCACCAATGATATTGAAAGTAATACAGGAAGATCTTTTTTACGAGAAATATCGTTTAAAGTCATTCACTCTCATTTAAAGATGTATTAATATTAAAATGGACTAAAATATAGTACATATTTGTATACAAGGAGAGAGTGTAGATTTGAACATAAGAGGAGATGGAAAGTGTAATTCAATCATTTTTTAGAGGTGGGAAGTGATATTTACCCTAATTTGATTCAATGAACTTTTTCTATTGCCATTGAGTTTTAGTCATGTTTTGGGTTTTCTAACTTGTTCAGGTCTGAGATGTGTCATTGAGTTCTTAATAGCATTTTTGAGATGATTGATAAATCTCAATGACGAAAGATCTTTCGGTCAAATCAAGTCGGATCATATGTTTCTAGTTCACTGGTTTTTCTTATAAATAAGGTGATTTGTATCGATCAAATCTTAAACTTGAATTCATTAGTATTAGTATTATTCTATTATAGTAAGTTGGGATGTGATTAAGTGTAAACGATGGGTGTGATATGAATGCTTAAATTCTAATGTAGTACTACAATATTGTTACAAGGTAATATGAAAATATCTTTTTATTTATACTATCCGTAAAAATTTTCATGTACCGATTTCAATTTAAGGACACTTATTTATGAAGAAAGAAAGTAATATCTTTAATTTTGAGGATGTTACATCATTATAAATTATTATAACCGGCATATGTTTATTTTAGATCTTTTTTTGGAAAAATTCATTGTACCATGAGGATTGAAGATGTTTGCTTCATTGTTTATGCCCCTTGATCCCATGTCGTTCATCTATTAAAAAATAAACGAAAATAGGCCGAAAGAGGAAGAGCAATGCGTTAAATGGGTCAGATTTAGACAATCATTCTAAGAACATTGTCGATCAGTAACATTTTGTCCTCTAGTCATGACACTACGAGGTAAATAAAACTGTTTGGAGTGTAATAAATTTCATTTATTTTTGTTTACCATAACTCTGGTGTGAAGTATCCACCAATCTTACCAATAACTAATCTCCACCGTAAAACCTGACTCTAGCCATCTTTAGTTAAATCTCCCCCTCGGCCACTTTTTTTCTACTCACAATGACTAATCTCCACCGTAAAACCTGAGACCTTGCGTAAAGGATACTGAGCTCAGTTCCAAACTTCCACTCAGACCAACATGATGTTGGTGTAATAAATTTCTTTTTGGCACATTGTTTGAATAAATATTTCATCCTAATCAAACTTACTATTTTGTGCATTACAGGGTAAAACCTTTGAACCATCCGGTCCCTAACTAAAAAAAGAAAGAAAGAGAGATAATGAAATAGAAAAGCATAGCCCATAGGTCTTGTGCAGTTTTCAGCAGTTCACAACTTAGATTTGATGGATGAATTTTCGGGATTAACTTTCCTGGTTAGACCTTCTTGAACCAATGATACAAGGAGCTGCAAGTTTAACAGAATAGCACACTGTAAGACAAAGCTAATCATGGAAGGAGTCAAGATGAATTGATGGAATTTGATAATCCTTTACCTCTCCATTCTGATTGAACATTTGACCTATGACAAAGCCACGTGCTTCATAGGCACTAGGAGTGAAGATCTGTAGAGTGAATTGAATTTACAATTAATATAACAGAAAATTTGGAATATTCAATCAATATAACAGAAAATTAAAGGAAAAAATACAAGAGAAGTTCTTGGTAAAAAAATAATTTTCGTTTAACAATCATCGATTTAATTGGTTAATGGATCATAAACTGAAAATATTTCTATCAAAAACTCCTCTGCTTTAATATCCCAAAATTTATATATAGCACTGCACAAATTACAGAAGAATTAAACTCATAGAGTCATACTATAAAGCTATAGGAGAGAGTAATTGGGCAAAAATTAAGACAAGAGACCCATATCAAGGAAAAACAATTTGGTTTTATGTTATAGATTTATCGTGAAAGCTATGTACTTACTAAGAAGACTGATGGAGACCTACACATTTCTTTCTTTGATTTGAAGGAAAAAAAAATTGATAGAGTATCGAGGTTTTGTGGAAGGATCTAGAGAATAAATGAGTTCAAATTATTTACATTCAAGAGATCAAAGATATGTATGACGGGGTCACGACTAATGTGAGAACACAAGGTAGGAATACAAAAAATTTCCCCATAATAATAGGCGTGCACCAAGGGTCTTGCATTATTATATTTATATATTGATTACAGACATGTTTACTGAACATATCCAAGAGGTAGTGCCACAATGCATGGCTTTTATAGATGATATAGTTTTAGTCAGAGAGTAAATAGAAAGTTAGAGATATGGAGATTGGAGACAAGTCCTGAAAATACATGGCTTCCCCTTAGGTAGAAGTACAACAGAATAAATGGAATACAAGTTTAGCAAAAGATGTACAGATCCTAGCATAGAGGTTAAAATTAGAAAACATACAATGTCATAAAGTCTCACATTTAAAGTACCTTGGTTCTATTATACAAAATGACATGGACATAGAGAAAGAATTCAACCATTGGATCCAAGCAGAGTACATGAGATAGAGGAATACTTCAAGTGTGATTTGCAATAGTAAAATACCACTCAAGCTTAAAGAAAAATATTATTGTACAACGGTAAGACTTGTAATGTTGTATGAGACTGAATGTTGGATGGTAAAGAACCAACAAGAAACCAAACTCAATGTTGAATAGATGAGAATATTATAATGGATAAGTGATTACACAAGACAAGATGGGATAAAAAACACAATTATTAAAGAGAAAATAAGGGTAGCTACGATTGTAGAAAGGCTAATAAAGTCTCATTTTAGGTGATCTGGGCATATATGGAGAAGACATGTAAAGGCAACGGCAAAGAAGATTAATCAGATAGGAAAAAGTTCGATAGTTAGAGATAGAGGGAGACCAATAAAATCTATAGGTCAATCAATTAAGAGAAATTTAAAGATAAATTATTTATTCTTGGATTTAATACACGACAGGACATTATGGCTCCATATAGCTGACCCCACTTAGCGGAAAAAGACTTTGTTATTTTTGTTGTTCTAGACATGAGAAACAAGAATGAAACTGTTACAAAACTCACCGCAAATAGCACCCACTCATCAGCTTTTAAGGGACGGTGAAACCACATTCTGAAATAAAAATTAAACAGTATTTAACAAAAAGAAGGGGGGGAAAAAAACAAATTCATGCCTTTAAAACTTGTTATACATGCCTCACATACATGTTATATAAATTACCATGCAACTGGTAGGACTCAAATACTTACGCATGGTCCAGACTAACACCACGTGCCCTGAAACCCTTCCCACGATGGGGATTCAAACTTACTTGAAGAAATATTAGATCTGAAGCATATGCCACCACACACCTGTAATAGGAAGTACATGATACTAATGAAATGCGGGAAATCAGATGGCTTTTCTTAAATCTATGGAAAATTTTATTTACACATTGTTTAAGTATGCCAAAGCAACCCTCGTGTTGTTACTAAAAGGAAATCTATATATTATCTAAATATGCAGTTTCAAAATAGATGCATTTAGCACAACCAGATGCAATTTTCAGCAATATATTTCTACAAACTCTCCCAACTAGTCCTTTCTCAGGAGAAAGGTTTTTCATTGACGAGACAGATTTCAACATAATTCAAAAGTGTTTAAGTAGCTCCAGAATTACATGCATTCATTCAGGCACAGAGTTCCATGGGATACAGGCATTGACTTTGGCATATTAGTAAAAGTTTTCCTTAATAAATTACAGTACTAACTATACTAACATTCAAAGAACCAGGGTTACCAGACACCTCTATAGTATAAAGAAATGTACCTATGCAAGGCCTGATCATCTGAAAGTTTTCCCTTTGCTCGAAACCAGTATCTCAAACTGCATACAGTATTTAAACAAGTTCAGATAATATCCAGAGTTCAAAACAGCTGAAACTAAGGCTATCCTTGGTAAAATGATTGGGCGAGAAAGGAAAGCTAATTGAAGTACCATTCTGTTACTTTCCAAATCTTTCTCACCAAAATATTGCATACATGCTCAATGTAAAAGTAACTGAAAAATTGCATGAGAGCTCAGGCTAACCTGGGAGGAGATTTTGTCTGATTTGTTGCAATTTTAGATTCACAGAACCGTATCTCTATGGGCCAGGGGATGAACTGAGTTATAGCCACTTTGTTTCGATAAGTTCTGAAGCAACAAATTTTGTTATTATGGTACACAAAATCATCACACAGATTTATCAACTAAACAAAGTTCACATCACACCTTTGACCAAAAGACAAGTCCTTACATTTTACTTTTATGTAAAAATGAAAGAGCCCCAAATAAAACCACTAAAAAAATTGTTCAGGGCTGATGGCGCATAAGTACTCAAGGGCATCATACCATACCCTGTGAGAATTCTTATCTCGTAGACAATATTTCCAGGGCGTCCTGCGGACAACTATGTAACAGCAGGTCACTCAAAGAACCAGGACTCTTAGTTTTTGAACTTTATTTTTTCCCCAATCAAATGGTTCAAAACCAAATTTTACAGGAAAATTATTTGAGTTTCCATCAATTTTATTTTTATAATATGTAAATTCATAAACAAGTCCCATTTTAATACCATATTTGTCTGGCTTATTCTCCCATAGAACTAAAGCCAATTTTGTATTTCATCCCAATACTTACATAAAAAAATGTCCAATATCATCTGGAGAGATGTTTTCCATATTTTTATTAATTGAGACGTGAAACAAAAAGCATCATTTTTGCAGTGCGTCTTTACACTACTATTAAGAATAGAAAACTTTTTTCAGAACAAGAGTTCAATGATGCCATCTGGAGACATGTTTTCCATATTTTTATTAATTGAGACGTGAAACAAAAAACATCATTTTTGCAGTGCGTCTTTACACTACTACTAAGAATAGAAAACTTTTTTCAGAACAAGAGTTCAATGATGCAAGACATCCTTGGAATAAGTACATACCTCAATCTAATTACTACTTATTAGTACTTGTCATTTCAATTAACATCTATTATCTATTTAAGAAACTTAACTACACTAATGCCACGTGTTAAAAGCCCATTCACCCACTCAAAACTGTTTTCCAGCCAAAAACCGATTTCCCTTCAAAAGCTAAATTCCCTTAGATTCTCATGCCACAAGTCTTCTTTTTTTTTTCAAGCCTGCTTTTGCACGAGTTCACTGCTACTAGTCCTTAAGAAAATGTTAGACTACCAATAACAAAAGCCGGTTTACTGTTCTGAGAGCATTTTTCCATAACCCACAAAATCCATAACCAAAAGATCTTCTTACACCCTTGAAAACAACTCCTTGCCTATGGAATTGTTTATGAAGCTAAAAATAAGGAAATCAAAAAATGCCTAAGGTCATGGCCAAAAGGAAAAAGGCCTAAGCTTAGCAGATGGCAGCTCATGAGACTTAACCAATCAAAAACTAAAAGAAAATCTAAGATTTGAACATATCTCACTTTGGAAATTATTTTGGGGTAATTACGAAAAGCAAAAGAACAGGAATTGCAATTCCTTTAACTAGACTCTGGCACATCGTTGGCAATCAGACAACTTGAAAAAATGAAAAGTACAGAGGTGGAATTTGGAAATGCAGTACGTTTAATTGATTTACAAAAAGAAAATAGAAAGTGAAGCAGAATGCAGAAGTAGCCCAACAACTCTAGCTGAAGCTGTTAGAAGATTAACCTATTCAGTTTGAATGGTATCCTTGGAAATCCAACTATATTACTTACTAAGGAACAAATAAGCAAAGTTATATAGCTAGCAAAATGCTTAGACACGTAATGCTTAGAAAACTAACTTTCCATAGGTTGAAGTTCTTTTGGTTTGTCCCCAAGGAGACACTGCAATGATTAAAAACCAGGCACTTCGACTTGGAGGTCCTAGGTTCAAATTTAATGGTTTAAAGGAAAGACGGGCTGATGAGAAGGATATGGGATATGGGATTTCCCTTTTGTGTAACCCAAATCCTTATAGACAAAAAAAAAAAAAACACAATTTAATTTTATGTGCAGTCTCTGTATAGTCCAGAAAGATATATTTTGATATACAAGTGGAGATTCCCCGACTGCTTGATAACAAGCAAACACAACAACATACAAAGATAATCAAAAACAAACAAATATAGTCATATAGCAATATTGCATCAACCAAAATATTCTTTACAATAAATCTTACATTGGAAAGCGAGGGTCAGTAAGACGTCTCTCTCGTAGCTCTTCCAATGGCAGAAGCTACAAGTAACGGATCAAAAACATTTTAATAATCTGACAACCACAACAACAAAAATTCATAATGAATATAAGCTTATATCTTGCCATATCTGGAGCAGGGACAGATGGCATAGCTACTTCCTGGTGGTCAAACCCTGATTCTTCTTTCTGTAGATTAAGGAAATAGCAATGATAAACAAACATGCTCTGGAATTTAGAACAGAATTCCTTGACTAGAGCAAAAGCTTATATGTTAAAAAACATGTCTCAGTCACACTGACAACAGCCAAAGCACATAGCTGCATCAGCCGTATTATATTTTGCAGTAATAAAAAACTGAAGAGAGACAAACAGAAACCTAACATGGAAGAAGAATATCTACAATTTTTAATGCAATTGAACTAAATTTTTCCCTTATTTTGACCTAAAAAACCCTTCATTTTTATCCGATACAATCTTGAAACAATGCAGAATTTCTTAATTGGCACTAAAAACAGTTCCGAATGTTATAGCCAAGGTTTTAAGTAATATTTTTGGACCTTTGCAACCGCAATTGCGGCCTCATCAGTCGTACTTGTCTGCAAATTCCCACAATATTAAGGATCACGGCATAACTGCAACTGCATTTAAATCCTTGGTTAAAGCTTCTTTATGTAGAAATGATTCCTTCAGCTATTTTCTCCTACTCCAGCCATTCTTTCATCATATCAATTTGAAGTTGAGAGCAAAGGATATGCACCGTCAATGTAAACCAATTTTACACAGACATCCAATAAGAGCCCGTTGTTTTGCCATATCAACCACTTTTATAACTGCATTTTAAAAATAACTGTCAAATAATTAGCTCTAATTGGATGTCAGTGTAAAACTAATTTACACTGACAGTGAGTGTCTCTATTTCTCTTTGAATTTTTAGTCATAATTATATCTAGAAACCATAGATTCTCAATTTTAAAGGTATAAAGTCCCCTATGCATTTGTGTCATACAGTTTTTCTAAATATAGAGTCAAATAGTCAATCAATTTGAATATCCTTATATCTTGTTTCATTCCATTCCTTATCTTCACTTTTTTGTTTTATGCCAGATAATTTAGACCTTGTTCGATTCCATCCAACCAAAAATTACCACGAAATGGACATCTTATGTTTTGGCTAGACCAAAAACAAATAAGACAAACAAGCATGTACCATGTCAGTTTGTTAATAACGGCCAGTGTAAGCCTATACAGTTCCAATGATTCAACATTAATCTCTGAGGTCATGAGATGTCCAAAATTATTTTTTCGTTAGTACCCATTTCTGTAATTCACAATTCGATGCCAAACACGCAAACACAACCAGAAAAGTGAGAAAGTGGCACTAATACAGGTAATATTAGTGCATCCAAAAAATATTCATTTTATCTAGTATCCTTTTTCACCATAATAAACAAACTAAAATTCTCTTATGTCATACAATAAGTAAATATAAACGCTTTTGATTCCAGAATTCTGAAAGGGAGCCCTCTTAGCAGCCCAGAGTTTTATCATCAATTAAAAGAATAGCCTGCCTTACAGTAGTTAATGATAGGGATGTTATATAGCTGCACTATATCACATGTTCTTCAAAATGGTATTTACATCATTTTATATATACATATATACACATATATATACATATGTGTGGGTGGGTATGCACGCATATAAAGAGAGAGAAAACCTGGGAAGATTCACAACTAAATAAACTAAAATAATTACTAAAAATTTAGACTCTTTAGTCAAGAAGAATATATTACATGAAATGAAGCCAGCAAAGTGAATATGACATTTCCCTTTTGAACCGCATCCACTTTCCGTGTAGCAAAGTTCTTTCCATCACGGAGACGGTGAACTTGATATATAATAGGCACTGGAAAAGAAGTGTTTTTAGTATGTATAATCTGTTTACTATTATTATTGTTATTATTATCTACCAAAGCAAACAAATGAACTGGCAGTACAAATAATGTGGTATTAGTATGACAATAATAGGATTCCTACATAAGTTTTATCAGATCAAAAAGAGTATATTACATGATTTACTAAAAAGTTAATTATCCTAAGAGACAGAAACTTTAGGATCTATTCTCCAGACAAAGGCAGCAAGAAAACAACTTAAAAAAGATTCTTCAGCAGAGCCCTAGAACCTGTTTTTCATGATTGTTGTTAGAATATATTAAAAATAGCTCATAATATTTGGGTTGCACCTTTGGTGTGGTTTAGAATATCACTTAGAATTAGTTTCCATATTTGTTTATATTTCCTGATTTGTTTCCTTATTTAATTAGGATTAGGAGTCTAGTATTGTATAAATAAGAGTTAGTGCTTAGTCTTTTGTATAAAAACCATAACCACAATTCAAAGTCTTATTCTTTCTCTCCCCTCCTTCCTTGTCCAAAATGTAAAACCCTATAACTTCAACAAGGTATCAGAGTTGTATAATCTCCCATAAGATATCCCATCCGTATTCTATGGTCAAGTACCCTAAAATCTGGAACTCTATAATTAAAATGCCATTATCTCCACAATTCTTTTCTTCTCGTCTCGCGTGCATAAATTCCAGCCGCCCTTTCTCGACCAGGTTCTATCTTTATCAGCGGGGTTTTTATTTGCCACTTCCGCAACCTATCTCAAAAGTCTTAGCAGTTCATTTCATTGTTATATTCATCCAAAAACCTCTGACTATCTCTGATGAAGTTTGAACATTGAACCTAATCATCCTACTTGAAAGAAGAAAAAAAAAAAAGTAAGGAAGAAATGAGACAAGAATCTTATAATATGCTTGACTGAAGATCACACTCAGCAAAATGATATCTATAAATAGGATGAACACAATTTACAATAGAACAACAGTCATAATTTCCTAAGATACAAAGCATCTCAGTATGCAATGTCCTATAATTCAATGAACTTTAATGCTACTTGGTAAGTGGAACATTGATAATATCCTATCCTATTTCCAACAATCCTAAATGCAATTTGGCCTTGGCTATTCCAAATGAAGTTTGGCCCCAACTATCCCAAATAAAGTTGACCCGACTATCCTAAATTTGGTCTCTCACCAGCTGTCTCAAATGAAGTTTGGCCCCGACTATTCTAGATTAGTGATGAATTAGTTGTGATTCGTACTAGCCTCCCATTGTGAATCATACCAGTGAATATTTCTCCTACCTCTTTAATGAGTCATACTGTTGTGAATTATCTATGGCTGTAATGCACATTAGCCTCAGTTTCAATTTCAATTTTTATTTATTATTTTTTTGGTACCCTGAATTTTCTTGTCGTTTAAGGCTTCCAAATGTTGTCTTGGTGGATTTGGACAAGTTATAGCTCTTGCTGTGTATAAATGATTGTCAAGAAATTTCCGATGATGATCATTCTAACGAGTCTCTTCTTCATTGGTTAGGCAACATTCCAACCAATTTTTCATGTTAATGATCATTCTAGCCATCTTGCTATGTTGTCTTTCCAGCAATTCATCTCTCTGACGCTCTAACATCCCTGACTGAGTTGCCTTTCTAGCCATGTTTAGTGGAGCCCATATCATATTTTTGGTTTTAAGGGTTTATTTGTAACAAGTTTAAAGCTTAATATGCTTTGGGTTGAGGGAGTGTTGGAATATATGAATAATATCTCATAATATTTGGTTTGTATCTTAGAACAATTTAGAATATCTTAGACTATTTCTTAAGGTTAGTTTCCATATTTCTTTAATATTTCATGATTTATTTTCTTATTTTATAAAGATTAGGAGTCTAGTATTAGTATTAATAAGAGTTAGTGGTAAACCTTTTGTATAAAAACCATAATCACAATTCAAGGTTTTTATTCTTTCTCTTCCCTCCTTCCTAATCTAAAATCTTATAATTTCAACCATGATAATGAGATATAGTTTACACGAAAGCATGGAGTTTAGCTGACGATCCATAAAGAGCTAGAAAATACTTACTGCTATTTAAGATGGTTACATTAGATAGATTATGCTCTGAGAAACAAATACCTTCTTTACTCACAACTTCACGTGAATTTTGTTTCTTTTGGATTATCTACTGATTTGTCCAGTTTCTCAGTGAAAAACAATTAAGCAAAGAATAAACAGTTGATGGTATCATACCAAAACAAATATGCAGACTAGTAGGGATAGACAAGTGATGGAATTGGAGAACATTGAGTAGGATTTATCAAGGAGAGGATAATTCTTAAACTACCAATTAAATATTAAGGGTTGGGACTATTTGCAACTGCAATTCATATATAAAGTTGGAGAAAACTTTCCTATTCAAAACAGTTTAGCAGGTGGATCAGAAAAATATAATGAACCTTTCATTTCATGTTTCCTAGTTTATGCAGGCATAATAGCTTACACATCCATCTTAAGAAAAGGAGAAAAAAATAAATAGAATGGGAAGTTACATCAACAGCATTGTCAGCACAGGTGATTAAACATGCTTACTGTTTAAATCCCCTACACGAAGAAAATAGGCATGCAAACTATGAACTAACTTAAGACAGTCAACAGATTTGGATGCTGCAGCTAGTGCCTGCATGTTAGATATTATCTTGTAAGTAGTCTATATAGAAGCTGCGACTGACATGAGCAGCATGATTTAATATGAAGAAGATAAAGCAGTTTTATCATACCTGTCCAACCATCTGTCCCCCAAACACCTTTCCAAATCTTGGAGCATCTGGAAGGGTGATTCCTTGGAAGATATCTACCTTCCAAAGAGAATAACAAAAAGCTATAAGGTGAGCTCCAAGTTAACCATTTTACTACTTAGTACTTACTATCAAGGAGAAACAATTATGTGTTGATATACCATGGAGGAAAACCACATCAGACTAGTCCTTTTTACTAAGCTCTATTTATACTAATAGAAGACTCTTAATCCAAATTAAAAATAAGGAAACAAATCATGAAATGAAAAAAAAAAATATGGAAACTATACTTGCAACACTATTCATGAGAGATCGTCAAAGATACTTTAAACAACTCCAAGATATAATCATGATAGATATCCTCAAGATGTTCCAACAGCCTTCAACAAGAAATCAAGAATTCAAATTAATTAATATATAATAAGAGACCTCTAATGGTTCCAAATGCAATATATTCTCCACAGGTGAGCACCTCTCAGGACAGTTTTCTGCGCTCCATATAGACTTTGGCCATAGCAATGATGAGTGCTCATGAGGTAGCACTAAGCATGTCAGCTGCCACAGCAAGCAACGAGTCATCATAGGAGTAATTAATTGATTTCATTTAAGTGCATCCCAGGTTCTTGTACACTGGGTTTTGAAATTGGAAAGCAGTATGAAAGAAACCAAAAGGGCACCTTAGACAAAGCAACAACATCAGCCTGGTGAACTGTATTTGACAAACCTGCAAGTCGCATTCATATTATTCTCAGATATTACTTTACAAAGCAATATAAAAATAAAAAAATTCTCTTGTATCTCTAATAATAAAACAAAACTCAAGACAAAAAATGTTTTATGCACACGAATTTTGAAAAAGAATATAGGCATAATTGGCAAATGAATGTTCAATTTAACCCAAAAAAAGGGTTAAAAGAGAAAAAACATAGAATTATGGTGGCAAAGCCCTAATTATTTGTGGTAGCAAGAAATAACAGTACACTAGAGAAATTATGACAAATTGACGACCAAAACTAGTCAAACCTTTTCCAACTAACTTTAAGCAACAACGTCCAAGAAAGACCTACGCTTTCTAGAAGAGTAAAAGAACGCATGTGAAGTTAGAAAATAATGACCTAATTGATATACTAACAGTGCAGCAGAGAAAATAATTAAGAATAACCAAATCACGATGACACAAACTACCTGACAAACATATGGCCTATGGAATGAAAGAAAAATACTTAATCTTAAACAATAAAATGCAATTTGAGGCATAAGAATAAAGTTACTACCATGACCAAAGTAGTCATATCTTTTCAATTGGAACTCGGGACGATTTTCATCATTGTCGCTAACAGATCCAACAACCTCAGCCTACAAGCAATGAAGTTAGACTTTTAGCAAGAAATTGTCCAGTGAAATGCTACAAAAAAGAGAAAAAAAAACAAATGCTGACAAGTGTCCTTAGGACATTAATTATGGAATTAAAATAGAAAGTATTAAATGAAAAGCAGAAGCATTTAATATCTTGAAACCGCAAAAAAATTCTAACACTTTCTTCTATAAGTAATTGGGAGGATTCAATTAAGGGTCTTAAATAGTTAAATGCTTTAATACAAGTTTCCAAAGGGTACTAGTTAACAAGATCCCAAAAATAATCTGTACACATGTAAAAACTCATACCAAGTTAGTCTAGTGCATCACTTTTCCAACTAGCTTTTCTTTAAGTATTATCTATAACGCTCTTTTGTAAATAGCTGAGTCAAATTATTGGCCTGTTGGTACGACTGTACCTATCCAAAAATTTTATTACCAATGACAATAACTAATTTTAATTTTTTAAATATGAAAATTATTGCAGAAAATAAACCAATGTATTCTTTTTTCTTTTCAAATACTGTTTGGTACCAGACCCTCTTTTTTGTACATGTATATACTCCATTTTCAAAGAGTTCACATTTTGTTTGAGCAAGTTTATGAAGCCAATACCAATACTAGAGCTATAGACATCATAAGCTTTTCAAGGACTAAACAATAGCTTTTCTATAATTGTGAAGTTACCTATGTAACTGACCTCATCTAGTGTGGGACAACGCTTTTGTGCAAGAGGAAGTCCTTAATAAGAGTCTCATGGTCCAACATATTCCTGTTGTTTATTAAAATGCTGACATTCTCACTAGCCCCTCTCTTCTATTCGTTTTGTTACTTTTCGAGACAAAATCAAGGTGTTTGGTATGTTGCCACTTGATCAACCACCTTGAGTTTGAAGCGGAAATGTTAGAGTATATTGTGTATATGTTGTAGGCAGAGCTGTCTACCTCATGCAGTAGCTTCCAGCTGCTTTTAGCAGCTTCTGTGTTAGACTTTGTTACAGAATGTCCACGTGGCAAGGGGACATTGGAGAGGAATATTCTGCAATGATGGGAAAGATAGTGGAGGACGTGTTTTAGAAGAGGGGAAGGGTAGAGTAGAGGCATAACAGAATTGGTTAGGCATGTTGCATAGGGGACAGAGGTTAGCAATTCGGTTCCAATGTAAGGGAGATTTTCTCCTAGAATTTCATCTATTTCCTTAACTATTCCTCTATAAATAAGACAATTGTATCCCATTCTAATACATGGATATCGAATACAATTTTTGAGAATTCTCTCAATTTCTCTCTCAAAATGTTATTTCATTTTCTCTTCTGCCTAACTTCTAATGAGAACAAGCAGATGTAATAGCTAGAAAGAAGGAAGCAAGAGGGAAATCTAATTAATGTACTTCAGAGATTGGTATGTGTTCCAGTTTGGCCCGAAAAGGGTGGCCCAACCCACACCACAATCAAGTGGGCCGAGTTGTTCGAGATCCACCTTGAGATCAAGCCAGATTAAAAGGGAGCTTCACACAAATGCATCTCGCGTCATTCTGGAAATGCTCCCTTGAAGCATGTGTCACTGGTTTCAAGAACCATCCAGGACACATCACTCCTTCACGCTAAAAGGCCATTCTAGTTTTCCACGTTCCAAGATTCAGCAAAATTCTTGGCCAACCATCCAACACTCGACGGCATCCTGCGGTTAGTGGAGGAGTTCGGCCTACAATGACCTAGTTGTCACTCTCCCGCACATGGCATCTATATAAAGAGGAGTTACACACTCCCCAAGTATGCACACTATTCCTTAATATTATGCTTAAGCAGCACTGAATTAGGCATCAGAGTACATTGCCGGTATCCACCCCCATCTCTCAGCAGTGCATAGTTGCAGTTCAACAACTCATTACAAAGTTCTAAAGGTATCCCAGATCTTGACAACGACAGAATGGGTATAGGGGTGACAATAAATAACTTAACTCAACTATTTTATAACAGAAATTTTAAGAAAATAAGGAAAAAGCTAGCTAGTACAATAAACAAATAAGAGTGGCAACAAATAATCTCTACAAATTTTACATCATTTTATTTTCCTCCAGATTAGTGCAAGGTCATATCAAAGCTATCCTACACTAATCCTCAAGCAATACAATGAAACCTAGTTGTTTGTTTTTGTTTCTCTAATGTCTATGACATGAAGATATAAGCATACCTCTCCATCCCATATGAAGTAAACGCCATCCCCTGGTTCACCCTCACGAGCAACATACTCCCCTCGCTCTACATAGAATCCACCAATTGAGAATCAATAACATTAATGCTTGTATCTTCCAATGGATTGTTGCAGTTCTAAATGTTAAATACTACAATTACAAAAAGAAAGGGCTCGTGAATGGAATAACGTCTTAATGAAATGTTTAAGGACAATTCTCTGAGCACGTTTACAGATAATTCATTGCATGAATTCCAATGTCACAAATACAATTTTGCAGTATTGCACTTTAGTAGGCTTCCGCAAACACTGAGTGCTTGTTTGGATGAATGCCAAACTGACGCTGGTGTTCAACAAAATCATGTTCATGAGTAGTGTGTCTGTTTGGATATATTTCTAGTTGAAAAAAAATATTTCTGAGTTGAGTAAAATTAATGTTAAGAGAAGTTAAAAAAAAAATTCTAGGTGGAAGACCAACAACATTCTTTATATTTCACCGATTCTATTTTATTGTTTAAAAAAAAAAAAATCAATTCCCCTAAAATCACTTTTAAGTTTTAAGATACTGTTCCCAGACCCAAATCAGTTTTTCTAATCTCAAATTTATTTTTTTTCCCAAAATTCAATGCTTTTCAAATCAACTCGTTCAAAATCAACTCTGCCAAAACATAAAATAAACCAGAACCTAAGCAGTCACTATACTGCATTTTTCATGTAACCGGTATGCAATTTTTAACAATCGCAACGAAATTGGAATTTAAAAACATAATTTCAAATTGATAAACTCGAATAGATAATACCATAGTGTTTGGCAACCACAAGTTGAGATATCTTCCTTATAGACGAGTTAGGGAGCCTCTGGAGAAGGGGAACGCATCCGAGAAACTCAAACACTGCGAACATCACACAAACAAAACAAAACAAACAGTAAACAAAAATTAATTTATAAATAAATATTAAATCGTTGCACAAATTCAAACGCATCAAACTAAAAAAATGAACCGAAAAACACAAAACAGGAAAGAAACTGAGAAAATGAGAAAACTAAACAAAGCGCAATTGGAAGTAACTCTTGTTCTCTCAGTGTTGTGGTAATTGTTCTTTCATTTTCTCAGCACCTTCCAAACAAAGGATTTTTCAGCATCTTCCAAACAGAGGATTTTTATAACAGAAACTCACCTTCTTCCTTGTGGTCCATTTTACAGAGCGAATTCGGTTTTATGATCGCACGCGCGATGTCTTACTCCATTCTCGCGCACACTTTTTGACAGCAATATATATATGCATGGTGTAGGAGGGGGGGCGGAATCCAGTGTGAGGCGGTGTAGGGTTAAAGTATGGACCCGTGGAGGTTCGACAAATTGTGATGCACCGATAGCGAAGATGAGTGTGCGGTGCGGGAACTGAGTAACAAAACGAGTAAAGTCTCGTTTTATTCGATGATGACAAAAATTATGCGATCCATTTTTGTCTCTGATAAAAAATAAATCCAGAATAGTCTCTGATATTTTTAAAATAGGACACTTTAGTCCCTCTATTAGTCTCCTTTTAAATTCGTCACTTAACATACTGACGTGCCACATTAAATGCTCATGTGGTCACTGTTAACCCTGTATACAGTGGCAAAACAAGAACATGTGTCTTATTTTTTTTTTTTTGCAAATCCAGTTTAGGACGTTTTAGTCCCTAACAAATCCGGTCCGGGACATATTACTCTCTTTACCCCATTGTTACCATAATCGAGTTCCTCTTTTTCTTCTTCTCTAAACCCTAATCAGATTTGAAGTTGATTCAAGCATTTCAACTTAAAATATAAATGATAGAATTTTTTATTTCAGCTTCAAATATAGCAAAAAATTTGATGTTTTGATGTTAAGCAAAAAAATTATAGTTTTAATTTGATGTTTTGATGTTAATGAAAATTTTGGTTCAGCTTAAGACCAGTGGTGCATCAGCTTGAATTAGCTTCCTATCAGATTAAGGTTTATGGAGGAAGAAGAAGAAGAATAAAAGAACTCGGTTATGGTAATAATGGGGTAGAGGAATTAAAACATCTCAAACCAGATTTGCTAAGGACTAAAACTTCTCAAACCGAATTTACAGAAAAAATAAAACACGTGTTCTTGGTTTGCCACTGTGTACAGGGTTAACGTGACTACGTGAGTGTTTAATGTGACACGTCAGTACATTAAGTGACAGATTTGAAAAGAGACTAACAAAAGGACTAACTTGGTCCTGTTTTAAAAATAATAGAGATTATTTCTAGACTTATATTTTGTCAAAGACGAAAATGGATCTCGTAATTTTTATCAGGCAATAAAATGAGACTTTACTAACAAAAATTAGGCGTCCTGTTTATCTAAAAAAAATATATCGGCGTCCACGTGAATAACGGTGGTCGGGGGTTGCATGACTTTACGACGTGGTGGCCCACACCAGATCTGCTCTCAACCAAGTGTAGAATTTCTTGTCCGAAATCTTAATCTAATTCCATGTGGCGGCAGACTGGAAGTTTGGCCAATAATTGGTTTCCATTTTGCCACGTGCTCTTTCCCGTGCAAATTTCCCTTTATATTTTTTAAAAAATTGTTTTATTCATTCACATGAAGAGAGTTATTTCAACATTAAATTGGGGCACAAAAGTCAATAACAATTTTGCTGTTTAAGGCAATTCACACACGTGGTTATCGAAGTGTGAAACTTAGTTAATAAATATATTAAGGTGTTGCAACTCACTAACCATCCTAAATTTCATTAACCACGAATTTGAACGTTATTAACCACAATTTTTAGGTGTTCAAATATAATCTACTATATGTATATTTGAATACCTACAAATCGTGATTAATGACGTTCAAAATCGTGGTTAATGAAGTTCAGTTGATGGTTAATGAGTTGCGACACCTTGGTATATCTATTGACCAAACTCAACACTTCATTAACCACGTTTTTAAACTGCATTAACCACGTATTTTGATACCGATTTTTATGTCAATTTTTTATGTTCAAATAACGGGACCGCACGTTAAATATCTCTCTTCTATATGAGAAATGTTATTTTAATTAACACTAAATTGGGACACACAAATTGATAACTATTTTGCTGGTTAATGCAGTTTATACACGTGGTTAATGAAGTATTAAAGTTGGTTAACGAATATAGCAAGGTGTTGCAACTAATTAACCATCAACTGAATTTCATTAATCAAGAATTTGAACGTTATTAACTACAATATTTAGGTATTCAAATAAAAGTAATTCCAAGTCGCAGTCTGGATTTGTGTTTTGCCTATATAGTGGCATTGTGAGCTGGAAGAGTTCTAGGTCGGGGATAGTTGCTAATTCTCTTATAGAGGTCGAGTATATAGCCGCTTCTAATGTGAATAAGAGGCCGTTTGGATCAAAAAGTTCTTTTGAACTTGGTGTTGTTTGCGAACTTCATTGATCTCTTCTAATGTGAATAAGAGGCCGTTTGGATCAAAAAGTTCTTTTGAACTTGGTGTTGTTTGCGAACTTCATTGATCTCGTTGTGATGATGATGATGTAGTAATCGTGTAAGCTAAGAAAACTTGATCTCACAAGTGATCCAAACATATACTTAGGTGCTTCTAACTCATTCGATAGAAGATATAGGAGATGTGAAGATGTGCAGAACGATAACACGAAATAATACGCTAAAGGAGTCTCTTGCTCAGAAGTAGCTTGACACTCACACTAGTCCGATGGGTGTTGATTTGATGCTTGATTGGCATTAGTGCTGGTCAGAGATTGTTGGTGTAAGCCCTAGTGGCCAGTCTATTTTGTATAGATTATTATTTGTGTCATGACTTTAATCATATATTTAATATATGTAAAGACATAATTTATTATGTTATTAGTGTAGCATAATAAAGTCCTTAGAATAAACAGTTTGTTTAATGGAACATCAAGTGTAACTTGTCGTGAGACCCATTAGACATAAAGAATACCATTCTTAAAGTATCCATAGTCGAATATTATTGTTAACTAGGACGACAATAATACATAGAGACTATTGAGTAAATTGATGACCACATCTCACGGGTCATGAATATGATGTCAAGTTATTAGTGTATAGCATAGTAAAGGTCCTTAGAATATACAGTTCGTTTAATGGAACATCAAGTGTGACTTGATCATGAGACCTCATTAAACATAAAGAACATTATTTTTAAAGTATCCATAGTCAAGTGTTATTGTTAATTATGACGACAATAATACATAGAAACTATTGTGTGAGTAGATTGATGACCACATCTCACGGGTCATGGATATGTGATATCAAGTCGGCACACATATACTGCATTGACCCGCTATGAGGACGCTTCATAATAGTTATGTAAGTGTCATAGGCGCTCCTCATGGCGACATAGTGAAGTAGTCTTTCGACTTGAAGTCATTACAATTCCTACATGAGGAGTTGTAGGCTTTAATGCTATCAAACGTCATCAGTAACAAGATGATCATAAAGGTAGTACTTGAGCCTGCAATGAATAATGTTGAGGGGCGTGAGTGATATAGACGAGATTCATCCCTCATACATAACAGGAGTAGTGTCTCGAGCCTCTCGATAGAGTAGAATGTGAAAATAGGTGTGGTCACGTCGAGATGTGCCAAAATGGGATATTGGGCTCATTTCGTGATTACACATATACTTGTAGATCAAGGAACATATAATTGAACATAACGAGAATGACACATTTGTACCTCGTGTATAATTAAAACACATGGACGAAGGGACAAAAACTACATAGTGATTATGGTTGCAATAAGGTTAATATCAAATCACCGATATTCTCATGGACTGGGTAGCCATAATGCATTGTTAAATGTCAATCACTGTTTATAATATTTGATATTAATATAATATTCAATATTATTACCAGTCTAGTGAAAACCTATAAGGTCACACGCATAGAGCAAATTACGGAGCATTGGATTAAATTAAATATGATTTAATTAAATTAACGGGGATTTGGCTCGTAGTGTACAAGCCGAATAAGGAAGTAGGTCAAAATTAGGGTAAGGTCATGATGCATATAAATAGACATGCTTGCTTCACTCCTTGACACAAGTGTGACATCAGCCACTCCCTGTAGCCGTCAGCTAGCACCGATGCCGCGCTTTGGTTTTGCTCGCATGGACTGAGTAAAGGTGTTGCTCACTTGCAAATCTTAGTGATCGAGAAAGCACGCTTCAAGAGGTAAACACAATAACCTTCTTTGTGATTCTAGGTAATGATGATCCATGGGAGGATGATTTTTTCGCTCAAGAGGATTTTTCAATTATGAAAATTAAAATTTTTCCTCTTGAAACCCCAACAACGTTGTGATTTACTTTGTGATTGTATGGTAACCTTGTGAACAAGTCACCTAACTTTTCATTTGAAAAGGCAAGTCACCTAGCTATTAGTAGCCATAATTAATGGAACTTGGGTTTTACCTATGCTATGATGAACACAGCCATATGGGCCATGATTGAACATCTTAGAACCTTGAGACATGTGAAGCTTGAAAGGGAACCCAACCTTGTGTGTATGATTGACATGCATCATAATGACCTTGTGATTAAGTTTCGGGGGAAGTACCGTTGAAATGAAGGGTGGAGGCCACTATGAGTGGGCTCGCGTGGCAACATGTCGGCCTTGGGGGTGAGAAGCTCAAGTTCGTAACCCTTAATGGTTTGAATTGGCTCATTGAGCTAAGAGATACTTATCAGACTTAGCTACCCTGGCCGTCACCAGACATTATCGCGATTAGTCGAGAGTGTGAGGTAACGAAGTATTCACTATTGTAGTGCTCTTCTTCAAGAAACCGAACATGTCCTCCTACTTAAACTTTACAGAGTAGTAGATTGGTACCACAAGCATATGAAGTAGTGTTAATTTTGGATTATGCAATTGCATATGATATGACGTGCTTGGTCTTGTGATTTAACTGTATGCTTTGATGATATGTATGTTGTAGTTATGTATATCTATATGCGAAGTGTGTTTGTATTCATTTATCTATCCTATGTTGAAACAACATAACTACGCCGCATTCACCGCTCTACTTCTTGTGTTTCTCTTGTGTTCTATGTGCTTGATTTCAGATGATTAAAATGTCGAAGATGGCTATTAGTTGATGACTACGTGGCTTTTGAACCTGGACTAAAAGGACAAATTCTCATTTTTGAAACATGTTTTTAAATTATGTTTTGAGACTTGAGTTCTTTATTGTTCTCAAGTAAGAGCTTGTAAACTATGATATTATGTGACATTGGTAATTGGGAATTGTTTGCTTATTTTTGACAAAGTGATTTTCAATTATTCCTTTTGATTCACAAAAGTATTTCCAAAACATTCTCCTTTCCTTAAAAAATGTATAAGATCTTATGAAATTGAAATGTGGTATCCTTAACTGTTGAGAGGTTTTGAAAAATGCGACTTTTTATTCTTTTATGTATTAATAAAAAACAACGCATAAATAAGCATTATTACTTTTCAAGCCTTTAAAGCAAGCGATTGCGAAAAGGGATTAAGGGTGTTACGGGATCCCCCGTCTCATATTAAGATTCATTTAAAGTGATGTACGTGTTAATAAGTTTATTAGTTACAACCATCGCAAAGGTAAAATAAGTTGTGTTTACCGCTACAAAAAACGCGCTAAATAGCGGCATTTTTCTTCTTTCAATTTGCCAGGTTTTCGACCTCTACTAAATGATTTGCGGGGGTTTTTAAAACCGCCCCAGTTACGTCCGCCGTAATCTATTTGCGGAAGTTTTTGGAAACCGCTGGTATGTGGCTTATTTTGCGGCGGTTTTATTGAGGAGGTTGATAACCTCCACATCTGCAACGCTGATTTCACACTTTATGTAGTTATTTTGTGGGAGGTTTTTAACCTCCTCTAATTGCCGGTCATAGATTCTAAAACCCCCTTTTTATATTTTCATTTGTAATCCTGATTTTGAATTGATTGGTGATTTTATTATTAACTTCCCCATATTATATATCTATTTTCTAATACTTTGTTCCAACAAAAAAGAAATAATGTGTTGCAATTGTAAAACATGAAATAAATTTTATAACAGTACTCAAAAAATCCCTTCAAAATATAACCATAGTAACATAAATGTACTATAAATATTTATTGTTCAAACATTAAATGTGATAATATACCCCAAAAATAGTGCTAAAGGAACTTAAAAGAAGTCTTATATAGAACTCCAAATGAAGTCTAATACTAAATGAACTTAAACATCTTCAAACGTTGTTGGCACCAGTCGATCCTCTTACATCCAAAGGCGAATTAAGCTCATTTGCAACATTCATCTGCTGAAATAACAAAAAAAATACTTAGTTAAAATACTTAAAATTATAATTAAAATATTCGAAATGAACAAACTTTCTACCAAATTTGAACAGTTGCTGCTGCTATAATCATTTTGTATGTAGTCATATGATAATCAAAGCATCAGATATACAATAATATAAGGTGAAGTGGTTATGCATTGATTGACTGAGCCATCTTGTTTTTACTTGTTTTTTAAGGTTGTTTTACACAAACCAATGAAACTAATAAAATTTGTTTTTTTATAAAGTTATTAGTCTTTTTCCTATGATACCCTTCATTGTTTATTATCCATCACACTTATTTCTCTCTCTACAATAAATAATTAAGGATATAATTGAGAAACAAATAATTAATATAATATTAAACTATCAAAATGACAAATAAAAAAGAATAAATTTCTTTTTAAAATCTGACAAGTAAAAAAGAACTGAAAGAGTATAGCGGTAGTTGAAATATAAATGAATAAGGGTTTTGTTGAAAAAAATAATTAATATTATCTCGATATTTTAAAATGACAAATAATTTCAGATATATAAATATTTTAAAAAAGACACTTAACATGATACAGAAGGAGTAGGTGATAAATGCGGTAATGATGTAAACTTGACGACTAGCTAGTCGTGGCATGAGGTTTATGACCACTAAAGGATAAGAACGTGACTGAGTAGTTTTCTTGTCATTTTGTTTTGATAGAACTTTCTTGGTGGGAGAGCATTTAACCTTGGGGAGGAGGGCTTTTTCTCATAAAATTCTTATTATGTATTTCTAACTTGTCTTTTGTTCTTTCCTAAATCAAATAATGCTCGTTTCATTTCTAGACTTCATTTATTAGCGATTAGATATACAAAAGCATGTAGTTGTTATTTTTTTATAAATACACAAGGGTGTAGTTATTAAACTCTTAAAAGCTACTATATTTTATAAAATAAAGTTTTGTTATATAGTATTATGCCACATGTGTACTCCAAAATCATTCATTTTCCCTCTAAAACTAATTTTTATTTTTTATTATTTTTGAAGCAAATTGTATTCAAGTATTTTTTTAATTATATAAATCAAGTATTGATCTGAATCAAATCATAAGATTATTTTTTATCTTATTAATGATTATTTTACTTTAATCAAGTCAAATTAAATCATACCTAAAATATCACTCAAGAATTCTATCAATATTTCATATTAAGTGTTTTATCCATGTAATATATTCAAATCGAAAGTAAATCAAATTCAAATTAACTTAAAATCATACCTAAAATATTATCTAATTTATAAATATTAATATCTTCATGTATTCAAAAGGCTATTTCATCAACCCATTATAAATACCCACATCTTCATTCCTCCTTTCCATCTTCGTTTTCACATTTTAGATAAGGCAATTGTTAATTCCTTCTTGTCCAAAATTCTATCTTTTCATTTGATTTCAAAGGAGGAAAAAAACATATTGTTCATCTTTTTATCTCTATCTTTTTTCTTTGATGTAGGCTTTTACCATTTTTTTTTCATTTTCTTTGAATATGTTCTTTACAAATTTTTTCTAACAACTGGCATTAGAAAATTAGTTTATTGTTACTATTTTAAAGTTTATGTGATGCCTAAGGCTGACGAGGGCAAAGAGTGATCGTTAGTGCATTGAGCATGGTCAAAAAGCGGCTCCTGGCAGCTACTTGGCAAAGGGACACGTGAATGAACCGAATTCACACTGGAATGAGAGGGATCCTGGGGTTGTGCAGATATGAGACTACATAGTTGAAGAAAGACTTAAAAAAATTGATTGATACTACCTATACCAACAAGATGCATATTCTTTTCTGGACTCCAGAACATAAAAACTTCATAGTTAAGCGTATTTGACTTAGAGCACTCTTGGGATTGGTGACCTTTTCGGAAGTTTTTTAGAAAGTGTGTGAACGAGGGCAAAGTACGCTGAAAAGACATGTGTTGGTTTGTAGAAATAGTCGACAATCTTGAAAGGTATCAGAGTGGACCTCTCTCAGTACGTGGTGTGGTTCGGGGACGAACTAGGCGGAAGCTTGTGGGCATGTGACGCCTGAGGCTGACGAGGGCGGGGAGTGATCGTTGGTGCATTAAGCAAGATCAAAGAGTAGCTCCTGATAACTTCTAGGCAAAGAGACACGTTAATGAACCGAATTTATACCGGAATGAGAGAGATCCTGAGGTTGTGCGGGTATGACACTGGATACTTGAAGGAAGACTTAAAATAATTGATTAATTCTACCTATACCAACAAGATACATCTTCTTTTCAGGAGCCCAAAACATAAGAACTCCATAGTTAAATGTTCTTGACTTGGAGCACTCTTGGGATGGGTGATCTTCTGGAAAGTTTTCCAAAAAGTGTGTGAGTGAGGACAAAGCACGTAGAAAAGTCCCATATTAATTTGTGAGGACAGTTGACAATCCTGAAAGTAATCCAGGCCATTAGAGTTTCAACATTTTCAATTAATATAGTCACACAAAAGGCCCAAAGGAGGGTTTTAGGAAAAAAAAATAGTTCTACTTTGCTATATAAATAAGGTTGATTTTTTATTTTTTAGATATATTCCTTTTTTCATTATTTAACTTTTCTCTATTTTATAAGTTTCATTTTTCATCTTTTTTTTTCTCAAGGCAAGCTTATATTTATCTTGTAAAAATATTTTTAAATTTTTTGAATATATATGACACTTGAATTCAGCTTGCTAGCCCTTTTTGACAGCTTATATATTTTTAGATGGTGTAAAAAGATTTAAATGAGTAGTTTCTAGAAAGAATAAAATAATTCTTTCTTTTAGACGCTGTGGAGCCTTTGGAGGAGCCGGACTCAAAAAGCTTGGCAAGGAGTGGATGAGAACCCCTCGGTCATTGTTTATATGGGCAAATCCTTGCTGGAAGAATGGAACTTGGCTCGAATCAATCCTATAAACACTGACAGAGGTGCCCAGAAGAATGCTAAGTGGCGTGCACCTCCTCAGGGCTTTGTTAAGTGTAACATTGATGCAACCTTCTCAACTAGCCCAAGACGAGTGGGAGTGGGTATGTGACTTCGTGACGAGCTGGGATTGTTTATGGGAGCCAAAACGTGTTGGTATGAGCCACTTCTAAATGTCAAAGTAGGGAAGGCGCTGGGTTTGCGTATGGCGCTGGATTGGATGCGAGAGATGGGGATGGATGATGTTATCTTTGAAATGGATTCAAAACTAGTTGTGGATGGTGTTAACTCGCCCTCTCACGATGTTACGGAGTTTGGATTCATGGTCAAAGACTATAGGTCGTTACTTTTTAGTTCTTTTACAAACTCTCGGGTAGAGTTCACTAGGAGGCATGCTAATGCTGTCGCCCATGGCTTAGCCAAGATAGCGGTATTTGGAGCCAATCCTCAGTTGTTTTATGATATTTCCACTTGTATTGATGACTTGACTATTAATGATATGGATTAGACTTTACCGGTAAAAAAAAAAAGAATTCTAAGATAAAAAAAATTTAATAAATTAATCTATTATACTAAAGCAAGACTTTGCCTTCATCGTCAATGCTATGTGACAATATTATTTTGTTTTAAAATTTGTAGAGTTTATTATCGTTACAAAAATTTCTCTATATCTATAAATAAAACACATAATAAATTGAAAAGTTTTTTATTGTGACAAAAGTTTTTCGATATCTATAGATAAAACAGTTAATTAATAAGTTAAAATGTTTTCATTATTATATAGTAAGTTTTTGAACCAGTTTGTTAAATTCTCCAATAGTTATAGAATATCATTTTTTTTTCATAACATAGTCTTAAAGATAATCTCTCTTTTTAAAATAATCATGATTACTAATTCTAGTAGTATTGTTCATGTCTTCCATACAAGGATGATTTGATTATGGAGGATGTCTATTGCTTAATTCTACACTATCTTAAAATTTTAAATTACACAAATTTTTATTGGATATTGTAAGTTTATTAAAATTAAAGCAATGCAAAAATATCACCGTTTTTGGTGTACAATAAATCATTATTTATCATAGTTTTAAACAAGGTAATTAAAATCGGACCGGACATTGAACCAGAGAGGGCCAGAGTTCACGGTTTTTGGGTCGGACTGGGGTCGAACCATGTTTAATAAAATATTAACAAAATATTGTTTTTTAAATATATTATATATATATATATATTAAAAAATAGATAATATATAGATAATATTTCAATTTATACACAAAATAACATGTAGCCTAGTGGTAAGATGACTTGTTATGGCCTTAAGGACAGGGGTTCAAACCCTGTTGTGACCAAAAACTGATTTTTTTTAATTAATAAAGATAATTAAAAATTTTCAAAAAAAAGAAGAAAAAGAGCCGAACCGGTTCGACCCTGAACCGGCCGGTTTTGGCGGCCGTTTCAGACCGGTTCTGGCATTGAACCGACCGGTTCTCTGCCATTGCCAGCCGGTCCAAGAGGGTTACCTAGACCGGACCATGGCCCGGTTCCCGGTCCAACCGGTCGGACCGGCCGGTCCAGTTCGGTTTTTGTTACCATGGTTTTAAATGTCTCTTTTTCTCTCTTAAATTATACCTTGATTCACACAATAAAATACTTCTTAAATATATTGCTTTGAGTATAATTAAAAAAGTAATTATCTACCTTTATTTTTTAGCACTTATAAAAAGAATGACCATATGATCTTTCTTCATTTTTTCTTAAAATTATTATTGCTTATTTGGTACGCAGTACGTGACTTCACAACCCAAACTCTTTCACCACACTAGTTTCAAGCAAAAAGAAAGTAATAAAAATTGCTTAAATATAATAATTCAAATATTAGAAGATTAAATTTGTTTAAAAATTATAATGAGATCAAAATTATATGCTAGTTTTTTAAGGAAAAACATATCTAGCTATATAATAGAGAAATTAAAATTCCAATTAAATCAAATTAAAATTGAGTAAAATGGTATTGTCAATATTAAGAGAAAAAAAAATATAAAATCTTTTGGCTATTACTATTTATTCATTTTGTAATTTTAACTTACACGTCAAATTAACCCAATAACCCGATACTAATTATTTGTGCATCATTGAATTTTTTCAAATACATGATTCATTAGGGCCTACACATTTATGATTTAACCCTGCCAAAAATTAAAGTGGAATTAAGAACAAACATAATTCATTTTAGCATGTTCATGTTCATAACAAACATAACTCATCTCCTAAACACTGTAAAAAAATAAAAATTGTCTGCTGCTCCCGTCCCATACCAGTAGCAATTCATGACAATCTGTCATAACACATTAATTGGATATTGCCTTAAGTAAACATCTATCCGCCGAGTCTTTATCATGCTATCTAACAATGTTTTTCGCTTTCAAAAAAAAAAAAGTGTTTCATCATTAAAAAATAACAATTTTTGTAGTTTTTACTTTTTACCCATTTATAAGCAATCACTTCTTCACGTTATCAAATATACTATTTGTTGTAGTGGAACTATACAAGATTGATATTTTATTTTGTTTCTCCA
Source organism: Calophaca sinica (assembly GCA_037113605.1). Taxonomy (NCBI): domain Eukaryota; kingdom Viridiplantae; phylum Streptophyta; class Magnoliopsida; order Fabales; family Fabaceae; genus Calophaca; species Calophaca sinica. The sequence goes on from CM073731.1 coordinate 117,065,997, forward strand.
TTATCTTTCAAACTAATCGTTGATCTTTTTTTTTTATCAGAATATTCTAAAACGTTAATTTTGAAGTAAATTGTTGTACTATTTACACCCAAATACACAAGTGTGCATCAAGTGCAATATGTTGCATCAATTGTGACACGAATAAGAGCGCAAAATATCATTCTAGAAAGCCTAAGGTTGTGTTTTGATGAGGTATTTCAAAATTCTCAAAGTATTTGAAATATAAGGTAATTGAATTGCATCAATTGAATTACCTTCATTTTCAAAATACTTTGTTTGGATAGAGTAATTCAAATACCTTATATTTCAAATTCTTTGTTTGGGTAAAACATTTTAATTGCCTTTAATTATAAAATTTTCCTTTTAAATATTTATTTTAAATTTTACTATAAAATGTGGAAAATAAATTAACATTAGTCAATTGCATATAATAAAATATTAAAAATAAATTAATCAAACTATTTGAGCATGGTAACTTGGTGGTGTTTGACATGTTCTATAACCTCTATGGTTAGGGTTCACATCTAGCCCCCAATAAAAATAATTCAATTTAATTTTAGTAATAATTAATTATATTATTTTTCATAAAATACGAATGGCGGTGGCTTATGGTGGTTCGGCAGCGGCAGCAGTTATCCGGAAAGTGGCGGCGGCGGTGGTCCGACGACTAGTGGTGGTGGTCCAGTGACCGGTGGAGGTGGTTGGTGGTGGTTGATGGTGAGGGAATTTAGAAATTCCTATGTTTGAGGTGGTATTTCAAATTCTCCAAATTTAGTTCAAATGAAATATCCCATAAAATTCATGGATTTTTGAAATTCCTCACATTTAATACCCAAACAAGATATTTTACTTTAAAATATTTTAATTACCCTCCAAAAATACTTTACCCTCTAATATTACCCCGTCTAAACATATCCTAAGGCCGAAAAAAAACCAATTAGTAAACATTGTTAATATTTTAGAATATACGAAAATAAATTAAAATTAAAAAAAAAACACATATAATGGACTTTCCCTTTATTATTATTGGTTATCTATCCATAAAACGGAATATAATGATTCTGATGAGTAGATTCTCAAAACCAAACCCATCAACAGTGAGCAATGGGTTTGACTGACTGGTATGTTTGTCTCTCCCAACTCCCATTCTCTCTCTCTCATCTTTCTTTCTCTATTTTTTTTCTTTTTCTTGTTTCTCTACGGATTCATTCCCACCAGACCCTCAAATTTCTCTCTCTTTTTTTTTTTTTTCTAATTGAATAACTGTGCTTTTTAGGCTTCAGTTAGTAACCATTCTTTGCTCTACAGTCTCCAAAAAGAGTGGGAAAACATTCCCCTTTTCTTATGCCGGTGACATTTTTACAGTACCTTCAATTGTTACTTCTACGCTTTTGGGTAAACTGAGTTTGTTGGATTTTCCAAACCCTCACAAATTGGGTATCTTTGAAAACTTCTTAGGGGCTCTAATTCAACTTAAAGTTTGCATTTTGTGAGTTCCTTTATGTATCTGTTTATTCAGCTCCTTTGTTTTGTATATCAGCACCATCTTTGTTCATCCGTGGATGTCTAGTGTTTGTATTCAACTTAAAGTGAGCATGAGAGTATGTATGATACATAAGAGTTGTTGCTGACTGTCTATGCTCTAATTCTGCTCTAGTTATTTCCACCAAAATACTGTAACGTTTGTATTGATTACTACCTGATTCAACCCTAGTGGCATAGTTTATATCTAAAAAAGGTTAGTTTTTTATGATAGTTGTGTGTGTGAACTGTTATTTTGCTTTGTAAGATTTGTCAACATGCTTGAAGCATAGGAATTGATGTCATTGATTTGTGGACTTCCTATACTTGAGTGTGTTTATTGTCTGGCCTGTGCTCGTTGGGTTTGGAAAAAATGTCTGTACACTGCAGGCTATGAGAGTGAAAATTGGGGCCTGGCTACTGCAGAAGAATTTGAGCCTGTACCTCGAATTTGTCGTGTAATCTTAGCTGTCTATGAAGATGATATTCGTCATCCCCAGTGGGCTCCGGAAGGAGGTTATGGCATTAACCCGGACTGGATTATCTTGCGTAAGGACTACGGAGATAACCAAGGTCGTGTTACTCCATACATGATATACCTTGATCATGATCATGCTGAAATTATACTGGCTGTTAGTGGACTCAATTTGGCAAAGGAAAGTGATTATGCTGTTTTGCTTGATAACAAACTGGGACAGGCAGAATTTCATGGTGGATATGTTCATAATGGGTTATTAAAGGCAGCAGCCTGGGTTTTTGATGCGGAATGTGAGGTTTTGAGGAAGCTAGTAGCGGAAAATCCAACTTATATGCTGACATTTATGGGACATTCTCTAGGGGCTGGGGTGGTGGCATTGTTGACATTGCTAGCGCTAGATAATCGCGACAAATTGGGGATACCGAGAAACAAGATAAGATGCTATGCAATAGCTCCTGCTCGATGCATGTCTCTCAATTTGGCTGTAAGATATGCGGATGTGATCAGTTCTGTTGTGTTACAGGTCGGATAGTCTCCTTTTGTTATACAGTTAGTACTATAACTTGACTGGTTTGCTTAACATAGCCATGTTTTAAAAGGACACGATTGTCCGTCAGTTTATGAAGATATGCACAAAATTAGCAGTGGATCTTTGCCTTCATTTAGGTTCATATATCTTTGAATTTTTATTTGTATGTATTATGTAAGGGAGAATTCACTAGGAAAAAGAGGTGATTTGGCGATGTAAGAATGTGAAGGTCTACTTGGATTGCTGGTGTTGCGTGTTGATGGACTTTATATGACATCTATGTTTATATGTCTAGCATATGTCTTGTCCTCCGTCAGTGTTGAGTGTTATTCTGAATATTGAAGATATATTAATATAAATAGGCCGTGGATAATCGATGAACTTGTATTAATTGTTTGGATTAATATACACTGTCAATGTGATATGCTGATTCAAAATAATCAAAGCAGTAATAACTTACAATATCGAAAGGTTCAAGAGTGAAGACTGATACAAGATGTTATGCAGAATTTGTCTGGGAAAAAATAGGAGGAAAAAATGACAGGCCTCCAGAAAAGAAACCACATCATGATGAACGGCAGATGAAAGGAATGCTTTGAAATATTTCAGACAATAAATGAACGTGATTCTGGGAATGAATATCACAATTATTCTTACATCTGGGATATTTATTCTATTATTAGTTTGTTATTTTCATAGAAGAAATCATATGTAGAACCTATCCAAAAAAAAAGAGAGATCTTTCCTAATTTCTTATCTATCAATTTATCAGTTTTGTGTACTAATATTCTATGCTTGTTTACTCTCCTAAGCAGGATGATTTTTTACCTCGGACAACCGCTGCCCTGGAAAGTGTCTTCAAGTATCTTTTATGGTAAAAAAAAATTAGTATGTCTTCAAGTCACTTTTATTGTCTAAATGTTTAAGACACCGAAACTGATTTTACTAAGCCGGCATTGGAGAGAGCTTACAGTGTGAAGAGATTGAAGTGTGCATGCATTGTCATGTAATAATTAAAAATTAAAACTATTCACCGGGAAGTATCGGACGTGTATTAGTATCGGATACATGTCGGGCACTGATAGTTTTCCATTTTTGAAGTATAAGGGTTTCATAGCTTACTGAATATATTTTCAGCTGAACATTTCTCTTGCAGAAAATTAAGTTTATTGTTCCTGAATTTCTGTCTGATTCCAACCAGTTATGGTGTTTATTTTCTCAGTGAATACCCAGTACCTGTATTCATTAAGAGCTTTTGGGACTTGTTGAGTGAAGCATAATATAATGAATTCATAATACTAACCACAAGTAAAATGTTTTTCAATTCTTCATGCATATGCATTGGATTATTGCAATTCAGCTTTTGCCATTAGGATGAGCTACAAATGTTGGTATGCTTTCATTCTTATGCATTAAATTAGTACAATCCAGCTTTATGAGCTACAGTGGTTGTTATCCTTTCTTTGCAGTTGGCCCTGTTTATTGTGTCTAATGTGCTTAAAGGATACTTGCACACTGGAGGAGAAGAAGCTTAGAGATCCAAGGCGTCTGTATGCGCCTGGTCGTCTCTATCACATTGTGGAGCGAAAGCCCTTCAGGTACAGTATGATGCTCTCTTAATAAAGTTTCACTGAATTTCTATTTATCTTGTGGCGTATAATCTTTTATATCGTTCATAATAGAACATGGTGTCATTTGATCCATATAGCTGACCTCACCTACTGGGAAGAGACTTTGGTGGTGGTAATTGTTTTGCTTACATTTAAGTCTGCCTAACTAATTTATGGTTTGATGCATAATTATGTTGAACTCTTTATTTTTTCACCTGCATCTGTGATTAAATGCATCAAGTTATTGAATTCAATGGGTAGAATATTATCTGTATGCTGCAATAATTTGGGTTATAGCCTCCTAATTGCAGGTTCGGAAGATTTCCACCCGTTGTTAGGACAGCAGTACCAGTTGATGGGAGGTTTGATCATATAGTTCTTTCTTGCAATGCGACTGCTGACCATGCCATCCTTTGGATAGAGAGGGAATCCAAATGGGCTCTCGATGTAAGCTATTAGCTTCTTTCAATATTAGCAGAACAGTGTATAAAGTATACAGTTCTCAGAAACTTGTGCTTAATGCTTTTTGAAAATCTGGCTTTTGTTCTGTGAGTAATCATAAGTCATAACTGTAGAATTTACCCTAAATGAAGCAAATATTTGTTGAAAATTAAGGAAGAAGATTATTTAGTTTGATTTCCCATATTGCATTAACAGGAGCAGTATCAGAATATGCATATGAACCTCTGAGATTTGTAAATGCATGTCAGTTTCTATTTATATTTGTGATTTTTTACTTAATTTATATAGATAGTTTAATGCTGCTTAGGACTTGGTCCAAGTTACTATGTTTTTGATGGTTCCATATGAACCCGTACTGTGACACTGACACGTAGCATTTGATTATGAAAGTTTAGAAAACCACATTTAAATATTTTAATGAAGTTATTACTGAAAACCACATTTAAGTATCTTGTTCTGTCCCTAACCTTTAGTAAGCACTGACCCCTTATGTGTGTAAGAAATGTGTTTCTATAGATAAAACAACTCTATTCTGCATTTTTTTGAAGTTGTTTTTGTAAGTTGAATTGTTTCTACATTAAGACTTTTGTTATTATTGTTTGGTATGTGGTATTTTCTGTATATTCCTGTGCATACTCATGTACCTACACTTTTTGTTTTGAAAACAACTCATATACCTACACTGACATGGTAACAAAAGTATATGTCCATCTAAACCATTATGTTTCTTGCATCAGTTAATGCTAGAGAAAGATCGGCATATGGAGATTCCAGCAGAGCAGAAGATGGTGAGGCAAGAATCTCTAGCTCGCGAACACAGCGAAGAGTACCGCGCAGCCCTTCAGAGGGCAGTTGCTTTGGATATTCCTCAAGCATATTCACCTTCCTCATATGGAACATTTCATGAAATGGATGTTGGGGAGGATTCTGGAAGATCAAGTGGCAAAGGCTCCTCCTTGTCTCATAAGAAACGAACGGAGAGTTGGAACGAATTTGTTGGGCGCATGTTTGATGTGGATGACACAGGTCATATGGTGTTCAAGAAGACAACTCCTTAAAATATTTCTTTCTATCAAGCTTAATTAAGCATTATTTGCTTCTTTTTTGGGGCCAAGAATAAAAATTCTTTGATTTACATTAAGCACCCATTTTAGTTTAGTATGATGTCTGCTGTGGTGATGCTCATTTAAGCTTGGCCTCCATGTGAATATTCTAGTTTAGAACCTATTTGGAAACTTCTAAGGAAGTATTTATAGAAAAAAGAAACATTAAAAAAATCTTGCAATAACTAGAAATTTTTTAAACAACTTATGGTATAAGTTGAAATGAGCTTCTGCTTCAAGTTTTTCCGAACTCTCTCTTTTAACATCATCATGAACATCTATAAGCTTATAAGGACATTTCAGTAAGTGAAGAATCATAAACTTATTTTAACTCCATAAGTGCTTATAGAATAAACGTTTATTGTATAAGCGCTTATGTATAAGTCATTTCTATAATTAAAGATAAAATATAGTCAAATTGTTTTCCTATAAATTATAAACTATCCTGGAGAGTGTTAGGAAACTCGTTTGATTGAAAGTAGATTCTCGCAAATTCAGTAATAGAGAATAGAGATACTGAATATTATCTATTGAATAGTTGAATATGAATGGAAGAAACACAAAGGAGCTCTCTCCTTTCTCCACTGGCTTAACCCAGTACAAATTTAGTTCTTCTCTGCCTCTCTTCACAACTCAACTCCCCTATTTATACTAATCTATCCTCCCTAAATAAATCCCTAACAAATCAGAAATAAATCTCCAACAAATCAGAAATAAATCCCTATCCCTAATAGATAAGATAATCCTAATAACAAATCAGAAATAAATCCTTATCCTATCCTAATAACAAATCTTTGAATTCAGATTGAAATCCTAACAGAAAAATAATTAAACTCCTAATAGAAAATCTTAACAGATAAACTTCATTCCCTCCTATTCCTTCTGGTGTAAACTTGTTGAATCCTTGGTTTGGTTGGATCGGTTGCTTGCCTAACAATACCTCCCTCCTCCCAAACAACCTTGTCCTCAAGGTTGAAGTCCGGGAATTGGTCTTTAATTGTTGAGGCATCTTCCCAAGTAGCTTCCTCGGGATGATTGTCTTGCCACTGCACTAAGACCTGTTGTACCAGCGTTCCATACTTAGTAATTGCACGGGTTCTCAATATTTGCTTTGGTTGATAACTGGCCGTTTCACCCTGAAGGTCCGTGGGCAACTCTGTTTCCACCTGATGATCTCCAGTCGCCTTCTTCAATTGAGATGCATGAAAAACAGGGTGAATGCGAGCGTTTTCGGGTAGTTACAGTTGAAAGGCCACTTCTCCTATCTGTTTTACCACCAAGTAAGGACCATAATATCTGGCTGAGAACTTTGGATGGAGTTTGGTGGGCATTGAAGCCTGTCTATGAGGTCTGATTTTCAAGTAGACCTAATCGCCAGGTTGAATCTTTACTGGTTTCCTTTTAGCATTTGCATAGTTAACCATTTGGGCTTGAGCCCTCCCCAAGTGATACTTCAGCTGTCTCAGTGCCTCATCCCTGTCCTTCAAGTCTTGAGCCACTGCCTCTACTAATGTTTCTCCTGGAACGTACCTTGCCAAAGATGGCGGAGGCCGCCCGTACACAACCTCAAATGGGGTGCAGTGGGCCGCACTCTGGTAACTGGTATTGTACCAGTATTCAGTCCAAGGAATAAACTCGGCCTAAGTTTTTGGTTGCTCAGAACTAAAACATCTGAGATACGTCTCCAAAGTCCTATTGAGTACCTCTGTTTGCCCGTCCGATTCCGGGTGATAGGCCGTACTCATCCTCAGCTTAGTACCCTGCAACTTGAACAACTCTTGCCAAAAGTGGCTGATGAAAGTAGGATCTCTATCACTAACAATTGATACCGGCACCCCATGGAGTCTAACAACTTCCCGAACAAATACCTCAACAATGGACCTAGCTGAGTAAGGATGCTTGAGCAGTATAAAATGCCCATATTTACTCAACCTATTAACCACAACCAGCACTGCATCATAACCTTTGGACTTCGGTAGTCCCACAATAAAATCCATACTAATTTCTTCCCAAATTGCATTCGGAATTGGTAGTGGTTGAAGTAGTCCTGCCGGCGAAGAAGCTTGATATTTACTCCTTTGACAGATATGACAAGCTGCTACATAATCCGCCACAACCCCCTTCATTCGAGCCCAGTAAAGTGATTAAGCTATCCTCATGTAAGTTCTATAAACACCCGAATGTCCTCCCGTAGGGGAAGAGCGAAACTCCTGCAAAAGCCTTGGGATCCAAGTTGAATTAGCAGCCAACACCAGTCTTCCTTTATAATGCAACCTCCCATTTTCCAAAGTGTATTGAGGGTGGGAATCTGGGTCCTCTTCTAACTCTTTTATAATTTTAGCCAACTCTGGGTCAGCCCTGACCTCTTCATCAATACTAGTTATGTCTTGCCAAAAAGGCCTAGAAATTGCTTGCAACTCTTTCTCCTCCTCATTCCTCGACAAAGCGTCTGCCACCCTATTAGAGGCCCCTCCCCAAAAGATATGGTCTCCAATGTTGGATGGTCATTACCAATGCCATTAGCTCTTTCTCATAGATTGATCTACTGAGAGTAGAATCAGATAGAGCTTTACTGAAATAAGCAATATGTCTCTTGTTTTGGGTCAGTACCGCTCCAATCCCTTTCCCAGATGCATCACATTCAATTGAGAAAGGTTGATCAAAGTCAGGCATTGCCAACACTGGTGCTGTAGTGACTGCTTTATGTAATTGCTGAAATGCTTCCAAGTTTTCCTCCTTCTACTCGAAGTTCCCTTTTTTCAGCATATTAGTCAGCGACCGTGCTACTTTCCCATAATTGCGAATGAAATGTCGGTAATAACCAGTAAGGCCCAGGAATCCCCTCAAAGTTTTAAGTGATCTAGGAAGTGGCCAGTTCAAGACAGCTTCTACCTTTTGCGGATCCATGGACACCCCTATTCGAGAGATGATGTGGCCTAAGTAACCTATCTCCCTTTGTCTGAAACAACACTTCTTTAGATTGGCCACCAAACTATGCTGACTCAATGTTTCCAACACCCTTCTTAAGTGATTCAAGTGCTCTTCCCAAGATTTACTATAAACAAGTATGTCGTCAAAGAATACTAGCACATACTTCCTCAAAAATGGCTTCAAAACCATGTTCATCAAGCATTGAAACGTAGCTGGTGCATTGGTTAATCCAAAGGGCATGACTAAGAACTCATAATGTCCTTGATGTGTCTGGAAGGCTGTCTTAGAAATGTCAGGCTGGTGCATTCGAATTTGATGATAGCCGAATTTTAAATCAATTTTTGAGAAGTAGGCGGCTCCATTCAATTCATCTGACAACTCTTCAATCACGGGGATGGGGAATTTATCCAGAATGGTGGCTTTGTTAAGGGCGCGATAGTCCACGCAAAAACGCCAACTCCTATCCTTCTTCTTCACTAGGATTACTGGGCTCGGGTAGGGGTTGTTACTTGGCCTTATAACTCCATTTGCTATCATCTCTGCCACTTGCTTCTCTATCTCATTCTTTTCAAGTGCGGGTAGCGGTATGGGCAGACATTTATGGGATCCGTACCTGTCTTAAGGGGTATTCTGTGATCGACTTCCCTAGTAGGAGGCAAGCCCTTTGGTTCCTTAAAAACTTGAGACATTTCCTCCAGTAAACCTTGTAGTTGCTTCTTCTGGGCTTCGGGTAAGTTGATGCCACTATTCGGCTGCTTTTCTAGAACCCACAATATTGAGGCTTCTTCCACTTCTTCCATAGCTAATTTTTTTAAGGCTTTCACTGAAATCACCGATTTCACCAAACTAGGGTCCCCTTGGATTCTAACAATCTGTCCTTGATGCTTAAAGGCCATGCTTAAAGTCCTTCAATTCACTTTTACAGTCCCCAAGGTAGCTAAATAGGCTACTCCCAGTATTATATCTACTCCTCCCAATTCAAACACATAGAACTTGCAGGACATCGCATAGTTTCCGAGGGTCACTACAAATAGATTGCAACAGCCCTGAGTGGGCTTTCGGTTTCCATCACCCAATTTAACAAAGCAAGGCTTTGTTGACTCCACTGTCACTCCCAATTTCTGCACTAAACCCGTGGAGATGAAGTTGTGACTTGCTCCACTATCAATCAAAATAGACACCTTCTGGCCCTGTACCTCCCCCCATAACTTCATGGTTCTAGGCTGAGTTAAACCTCCTGCTGAACATGTTGACAATTCTAACTTTTGACAATCTACATCTGAATCTTCTTCTCCATCCTCCTCCTGATGGTCCTGTTCGATATTAACCAGCTCCCCTATATCTTTTACTTGTTCATCTTCTGCCAGAATCACCACTCTTAAGCTCTTTTCGGGACAGTTGTGTCCAGTCCCGAAAGCTGATCCACACTGAAAACATAGTTTCTCTTCTATTCTCTTCAAGTATTCTTGGTAAGGAAGATTACGAATGGCCCTATTTCTTGCCGAAAAAGGAGCAATCCCTCCAGGTTTAGCCCACGATGATCCCTTATGTCCTCCTGACCGCGTGCGTACTCCACCAGTAGCGCCGCTAGACGCGTTTTTCTCAACTCGAGCCACCACCCCACCGTTGCCGTGGTGACGGAATCCGCCGTTGCTATTCCTTCCATTGAAACTCCGGTTTTCCCTATGCGCTTCTTCAATGTCTCGCGCCACCTCCATAGCTCGCATCAGATCTTGGGGGTCATGAGGTCGCACCTGTCTGCGTATGCCGGAGCACAATCCTGCCATGAAATATCCCATCAGTTGTTCTTCCGGTGTTGTCGCCGCTTGAGCCACCAGAAGCTCAAATTCCTGGATGTAATCATCCACGCTTCCAGTTTGTTTGAGCGTCGCGAACCTTTCAAATACTGTTCCTCGTCCGTTGCCTCCATACCTGCGCAACCACGCCGCCTTGAACTCCTCCTACGAAGGGTTCTTGGATTTCTGACGCCAGAATTTGAACCAATGTACCGCGTTCCCTTCCATGCAAATTAGCGCCAGTCTCAATCTCTTAGCTGATTTCACTTGTTGGATTTCGAAGAATTTCTCAGCTTTGGCAATCCAACCCAGCGGGTCGCTTCCTTCAAAAGTCGGCAATTCCACCTTCTTCATCTATGGACGATGGAATTCAATTTCGTCCTCCTCTGTCTCCTCCTCCTCCATTTTCTTCTCATTGGAAGGTTCCTTCTTGTTGACGGAATCGTCGTCTCCCACCTCAGAGGGGGGTCTTCTTCTTCGACATGCATTCCAAAATCAACTCCTGGATCTGCTGTAGTGTGGGCATGGTTTCGCGGATGAGGACAATTTCCTTTCTCACTTCCGTCAATTGTGCACTGTGTTCGCTGGCCTTCTTTTCCAGGTAGCTTACTCGATTCTCCATTGGAATTTTGTATCTGGCAGGTCGGACTAAATTGTTAGGAAACTCGTTTGATTGAAAGTAGATTCTCGCAAATTCAGTAATAGAGAATAGAGATACTAAATATTATCTATTGAATAGTTGAATATGAATGGAAGAAACACAAAGGAGTCATCTTCTTTCTCCACTGGCTTAACCCAGTACAAATTTAGTTCTTCTCTGCCTCTCTTCACAACTCAACTCCCTTATTTATACTAATCTATCCTCCCTAAATAAATCTCTAACAAATCAGAAATAAATCCCTAACAAATCAGAAATAAATCTCCAACAAATCAGAAATAAATCCCTATCCCTAATAGATAAGATAATCCTAATAACAAATCAGAAATAAATCCTTATCCTATCCTAATAACAAATCTTTGAATTCAAATTGAAATCCTAATAGAAACATAATTAAACTCCTAATAGAAAATCTTAACAGATAAACTTCATTCCCTCCTATTCCTTCTGGTGTAAACTTGTTGAATCCTTGGTTTGGTTGGATCGGTTGCTTGCCTAACAGAGAGCTTATCGAAATAAGTTGAAAACAGCTTATGAACATGTCATAAGCTGTTTTCATAAACTCTCCCAAACACTCTGACAAGTGCTTAAGGGGTTTTGTTGAACCACCATTGTATAGTATTGGTAGATTATATAAACTTTGGAAACTTGTCTCCCTATATCTAATTCTCTTTAGCTTCAGGTCATGAATGCACACAACATCAAAATCAATTGCCCTTTGTCTTAGATTAGTGCTTGTGAGGGAAAATGTGACTCCAAAACCAGAATATGCTTTTTCAAATGTAAGAAGAAATAGGCATGTTTTGCTTATAGCTGTCAAAAGAGCACAGAAAATCTCCAAAGCAGTGATTGATTTTGCTGCAGCTTTCAATAATGTTTATGCATTATTGTAGTTATTTTATCACAATGCAGTTATTAAAATTGATCCTACAACTCTCCTTCCATGAGATGGGAAAATGACTAGATATACTTCAGCCTTGAACATAAGTAGCATCATGTTGTAGATTACTGATTAGTAGCTATTACAGATGCTAATTGAGTTCATTCAATAATTTATTGCATGACGTGCTGACAAATTTGGAAAAGATGGTTGAATCTCGGTTGAGGTGGTTTGGGCATGTTTGGAGGAGACCGGTAGATTTAGCAGTAAGGAGAGTTGATCAGATGGAGGTCAACCTAGTTGCTAGAGGAAGAGGAAGACCACGGAAAACTATAAGTGAAACTATCAACAAGGACTTTGAAGTGAATAGCTTCACTATTGATATGGTTCATGATAGACCACTATGGCGTCGTTTGATCCATGTAGCCGACCCCACCTAGTGGGAAAAGGCTTTGTTGTTGTTGTTGTTGACGTGCTGACAAATTTGACACATGGGTTCCACCTGGACTCGTTGGATTTTTCTTTTTTTAAGGATTATCATCTTGATCATATGCTTAACTACCAACTAGTAAATGATTCGGTAAATGAAAATCCTATCCTAATATCATAAGAGAAATGATTTTTTGACAACTAAATTTTGACAACTTCCGCGATAATTTTCTAAGTGGTTAACGCAGTTCAAATATGTGGTTAATTATGTTCAGTGAATGGTTAATGGATATATCAAGTATCGAAACTCATTAACTATCAACGTAATTTTATTAACCACGAATTTGAACGAGATTAACCACGATTTTCAAGTGTTCAACTATATGTAGATTTGAACACCTGAAAATCGTGGTTAATCACGTTCGAATTCGTGGTTAATAAAGTTACGTTGATGGTTAATGAGTTTCGACACCTGATATATTCATTAACCATTCACTGCACATAATTAACCACGTATTTGAACTGCATTAAACACTTAGAAAGTTGTCGCAAAAATTGTTCCATTTTGATTGTTACAATAGCGCCACCGTATCCTAATGTGTAACAGAATAGGCATAAGAACACACAAAAATGAGAAAAAGCTAGGCAGTGGCATAGCTTACCCCACTAGAAAGTAACTCTTACTTATAGTTGATGTGAATTTGACCTTTTCAATAATTTGCTATATAAGGTAGCACCTCAACTGTTTTTCCATTTTGTCATCTTATTTGGATCCTATAATTGACATCTACTCTTATCTTCTTTGGTATATATATGTTCTCTAATTTGTGTCTTTAAATTAGGACTTGTGCGTTATTTTTTAGCTAAACTTGCAATCCATATCCTCTCTTAGTTTTACTTAAAGGAAACCATATATTTCCGAGGCTCGTCTCTATTTTTCTAATTTTCAATTTATTTATTCTCTAACTAATACTATATCATCTAATAGAAGCACATTGTGTGACAAAATCACTTGAATATGTTCAGTAAATTGTTGGAAGGTGCCTCAAACCCGTCTATGATCAGATTATGTAGCATTTCACAACAGTTGGATTGGTCTTGCTGTCATGGGAATTGATTCCCAAGTTAGGGGAATTGATTTACCAGTTAGGGGAACCGAAGCAGCTTTAGGGGAATTGATTCGCGGTATCAATTCATAGAGAGGTGCTTTTAGGGTAATCGATTCATGCAGAGAGAGGAATCAATTCACCTGCGATTGTAACAGTTTTGTGTGCGGGGTTTTTTGCTCAGCTTCCTGGTTTTCTTATCTTGGATCATATATAAACCCTCTTGGGATGTGAGAGGGGTAATGTGAATGATTCATTTCAACACCTTGTAGATTCTTGAGAGATTTTGTGAGGAATCAAAGAGTGATTGAGGATCAAGGGTTCGTAAAATAGAGAAAAGCTTGAGGTTTTCTCGTGTGATGTTCATGTTGAACATTGGGAGACAAGAACCAAGCGGTTCTATTGTATCTTGATCCGTTCTCTTTAGTGGGGCTACTCTCTCCCGTGGATATATAAGTCACATTGACCAAACCATGTAAATCTCACCTTCTTGATTGCTTGTGAATCAACATAAACACATCTAAAATCAAGATTTAAAAAAGGATAACTCAATGTGGACTTTTGGTACACCCTTACAGTTGACTCTTGGCACCTCGTGTCCCCTTGGCTCCACCCCTGCCCACCTCACAAATACATGTTTTTTAGATGAGATTTGTTAAAAAAAAAAAACCCTTTCTAATCAAACAAGAGAGCAAAGCCTTTTTCTCCCATTAACCAAACACATTGTTAGTGTTGAACTCATTTCAAATATTTTATATTTTTTATAAAAATAAAAAATGAATCAATTATTCATTTTTCTCTCTTATTTATTTTATGAATTTTATGAATTTACCAAATCGAAAAATGAATAATTAATAAGAAAGAAGTCTTAACTCGTACAACTTTGCACGAAATAGAAATATTATTATTTTTTTGACCGAAGTAATATCGTTATTTAAATTTAAATAATATATAAAATTCACTTATTTTTATTCATTTTTGTATACTCTATTTACTTTCCGAGTTCAAAAGACAAATGATGCGCAAACCTGTGTACTTATTTCGTCGGAAAGATTTGCCACTTGAGACAATCTTAAATGGGCTTGTCGCATTGTGGGGTTTGCTGGAAGTATTTGATTGGAGCCAAAAGGGCATAATAAAGAAGAAACGCGTCAATGGTAGTAAGAGCAAATCTTAAAGCACCTTTTTAGGTACAAAAATGATGCAATACAATCATGATAATCCCTTTGCAAATCTAGTGCCTAGATTCTGTCTTACTTTGTTTGAATGACTCAATAGCAAATATGTCTTCTTAGGTCAATCCTATCATGCCCTACACATCATTTTGTCTCATTATTTTTTGGTTTTAGAAGCCAGTTAAAATGTCTTTTGGCACCAACACCAAGGCATGGTTGGGATTGGATCCGGATTATTTGCTGTCAAGACTTCTTGTAGTCACGTAGACAGGTAAATCGAAACTGTAAAAAGAGATCGAACGGCTCATAGTTAAAATAGGACTTCGGGATCTTACTAGTTTTTTTTTTCTTTTTTTCCAATGGCCGAGATTGTCCCTGCAGTCAGCGGTGACAACAGAGAATCCATTTCTATTGAGAATCCAGATTCCCTACAATTAGGGAAAGCACGCAGTTAGGTTGTCAAGCGATGTTAACCGTTAAATAAAACTCGTATTTTGACTTCAAATAAATTTTAAAATACAGCTTGAAATATGAACCGTTTGATCTACATCCAACTATCAAGATCCGCAATGTGTGACAATAGAAAGTCCAATTCAGTATGAAAGTACTTGACTAGCAAAGCTAAAGGGTATGGAATCAATGTACTTAAACAACACGCATCATGTATATGATGCTACATTCCATGTGCAATTTTTCATAAATGATATAGGTCTAATATTTTCATGGCATGGGAATGCTGTTCTTGTGAATGCACTAATGTATTCATATCTGAATTTGACAAATGAGGGCCGAGAAAAGCGTAAATATGGTTTGTACTTTGTTAGCTTAAGCTTCAGCATCTAAATGCATACTATTGACCAAGTACTTAGTCAAAACTTTTCACAGAAGAAAGTGTGATCCATGCATAACGGAATATACAAATTCATCGTGGTTGGGATGCTTGCTTATTACCAGCCTGTCTTGCATATATTAAAATCAAGCAGCGGGTCAAAAGAAAATGAAAGTACATAAAAAATTCTTTATGGTTTCTACTAACCAATTCTTGTTGTCTCTTCGTCTAATTTGGATCCCTTGCAGTCGTTTTTTCACGTAGTTGGCGCAGTCACGTGTAAAAAAACTACCATATGCAGTGTTCGATTTTTCCAACTTCCAAAATTACACGTGACTGTGTCATTTTATGACTACAGGCAATCCGGGTTCCTCTTCATCACTTTCTACCTCTAATATCAGAAGATACCCAACTTTGTATTTGTGCTAATTATAACCATGAAGTAAACAACTCTTTAAAGAACCTGGATTCATTGCAGTTACATAAATCACGCAATAACACAATCATGTCATCTCAACTGTCTGATTAAGATCAAACGACTTATAATCTGACTTCACAAAATAGGTCCAAAACACAGAGTTAAAATGTGAACCGTCTGATCAAAATCAGACGGTCCAGATTCGCGATTGCGTAACAACGTGACTGTAGGCAATCCATTTCTGTGAGAAAATGTGTATGTGTGCATTTTTAGTGACAGAATTTGTATATTTATTCTACCCTTGTGGATTGCTTTATATTAATAGCCTTTTCAATAAGTCATAGACTCATAATAGCCCACCATACAATCATTATTTCCCACAATAATTCGTTTTATATGCTATTGACTCTATGCAAAGTACCTAACAAGTTAGTTTTGCTTTAGCTTTATGCTATATATCTTTGTTGGTACTTCTCCACTTGATTCACAAAATAAATAATATATTTGTCTTCTCTAAACTGTCTCTTATATTTGTCAACCTGAGTTATCATTCTTCAACTCCAAGCTTCTGACCAAACTTCTATATATTAAATAGCACATAACTTTGGTGGCAATATACCATATATCTCTTCTTCACATTCTAGACATAATGTCCAATTCCAACTCTTATGTTGAGCTTCCTACTTTAGACATTTCTGAGCCATTACAGCCAGCTTCTTTAACTTCTCTCTATAAAGCATGCAAAGATTGGGGATTTTTCCACATAATCAACCATGAAATCTCCAAAGATCTTTGCAGCCAGCTCCATTCATTATCCAAATACCTCTTCAACCTCCCTTCTGATACTAAACTTAAACTTGGTCCTTTCTCCTCTATAAAATCTTACACCCCTCAATTCATTGCTTCTCCATTCTTTGAGAGCCTCAGAGTTGATGGACCCAACTTCTATGTTTCTGCTAAGAGTTCTGAAGATATCCTGTTTGACAAACAGAATTCCAAATTCAGGTAATGTATAAGCACTTTTTGTTATCCCATTAGGCCTTTCAGTCAGTATTATTTTTCTATTCCATATGCCTGCTTTCTTTCTGCTTTTGTTTAAACAACCTGAACTATTTGAGAATTTCTAAATAAATTTATGAGCTAAAAATATTTGTAATTGAGTCCCTTAACTTGTCAATATTTGTAATTGGGTCTCCGAATTTTAATTGTGTCTTAACTTGTAAATAATTTGCAATTAGGTCCTTAGGATAAGGTTCATGGACCCGATTGCAAACATAAACCATATCACAAGGACCTAATCACAAATTATTTACTAATTTAGGGACTCTATTAAAATTGAGAGACCCGATAATAAATTATTGTCAAGTTCACTTTAGTTCAGGAAACTAATTACAAACTTTTTTAAGTTTAGGGACTTATTTAGAAATTCCTGTATAGTTTAGGGATCGGTAGAATAATTTAACCTTTAATCAATGCATAATTTGTTTCTCAATTTTATGTTTTTGAACAGTGAGACACTGCAGGAATATTGTAGTAAGATGGCAGATTTATCTGAAAAAATTCTAAAGCTTGTGTTGATGAGCTTAGGGGATGGCTTTGAGAAGCTATTTTACGATTCTGAATTCAAGGAGTGTCATGGTTACTTGAGGATAAACAACTATTCAGCTCCAGAAAGTTTGGAAGATCAAGTTGAGGGGCTTGGTATGCACACTGACATGAGTTGTATTACAATCTTATACCAAGATGAAATTGGGGGGCTTCAGGTTAAATCACATGAAGGAAAGTGGATAGACATAAATCCCTCAGAGGGGACCCTTGTTGTGAACATAGGGGACATGATGCAAGCTTGGAGTAATGATAAATTAAGATCATCTGAACATAGAGTTGTTTTGAAGCAACCTGTGAATAGGTTTTCATTAGCTTTCTTTTGGTGTTTTGAGAATGAGAAAGTGATTCTGGCACCAAATGAAGTGGTTGGAGAAGGAAATAAGAGGATGTACAACTCATTTGTGTGCTCAGATTATTTGAAATTCAGGGAGAATAATCAAAGAGGAAGATTTGAAAAGGTTGGTTACACAGTCAGAGATTTTGCTGGGATCAAGTCTCAATTGTAAATGGTTACATAAAGTTAAAAAAAAAAAAAAAATCAATTCATTACACTGTATAATAATTTATGCTTGTTCTGGTTTACATTTGTGGTGATCTAAGTTGTGAAAACTGGTATATAAAAATGTGCATGTTTAAACATTTTTCATTGTTTTATAGTGAAAGAGAATATAACACTGTTAGCTTTAGATGGATTAGAAAATTGATCAGGTGTTGGTTGTATGAATGAAGATCTACTATAGTTGGAGTTTCAATGTATTCTGTTCTTATTGTTCTTTTGTTGGATGTGTATAGCATTTATTGAGGAGACAATAATACTAACTTTAAAAGCATATATAGATCTTGTCTCAAGAAAAAAAAAAGCATATATAGATCTAGGACAATGTTGAATTACTAAAGTCGCCTCTGTTTTATGAAAATTGGTACCAAGTAGCAATTTTATGCTAGATTAGTTTCTAATAGCAAATACCTGTGCTCTTGTTAATTTTCAAATGCATCAAACAGAGAAGAAACCCTTCCATTCCATGCATAGATTTTCTTGGATTTTGCCAATATCCAATGATGTTCTTGTTATCTCGGGAAAAAAAAAAAACTAACAGATACACCAAAAGGCCAAATGGAACAATGCAATTATAAATAATGGGTTAATTGTAATTTTGGTCCCCCAAGTATCGTGATTGTTTGATTTTAATCCTTAATGTTTCAATTGTGCGAATTAGGTTCTTCAGGTATCGCGATTCTGCGACTATGGTTCTCTAGGTTCTAATTGTGCGAATTGGGTCCTCCATATATTGCGATTGTGCAATTTTAGTCCTTTTATCCAATTGTTTATTTTTATTTGTTTATTTTTTAAATTTGATCCGAAGTGGATCTCAGAAGTGGCCAGAGTAGGATCACGAACGGCGGAGCACGACGGTAGGGGGTGTACCTGCACATACTCCGATGCCTAAGTCAGTATCGGGATAAGGTGAGGTAAGAAAATGAACAGTGCATACCTTTATTGATTAGGTTATGGACCTTTTATAGGTGAGGTCAGGTTGCTGACGTGTGGATATTCTCAAGTAACCCTAGATTGATCATTAGCCATTGGATGTATCCAACGACCGATGTCGTTTCTAAGGTTGTGTGGTGAGAAGGTTGCTTTTAGGGCTAGCGCCGCAATACTTGCATTCTATGGTTTCCCGCCGTGGCGACGTGATCCCTAGGGTTTATCACCCTGAGGGTGGAACTGTTGAGTCGGGTCGGTGGCCCGAAGTGGGCCTTGGCCATTTCGGGTTAGCATTGTTTCGGCATGGATCCTCCTAGTTGGATCGAATCAGCCCATTGCGGAGTGAGCCTTTTGGCCACTCCAGATCAGTTGCCCCCTAGCCGAAGTTATCTGTTATGGATGACATCGAGTATTTGTTCTTAGTCAGGGGTTTGATCTTCGAACTTCGGCTTGCTTACGAGTCCCTTAGTCCGACGTGGGGACTGATTACTTTGGTTGCGTTTGTCGTGTCTCTTCTGGGAGGGCACTTTTTAGGTCGAGGCGATTTGTTTTCAAATTCAAGGTTTTGAAAAGACGTGCTCGTTTTCCAAGACAATTTGCGGCATAGATTTGGTGAAGATTCGCTGGGGAGTCACCTCGTTTCTCGCGCTTTGTCATCATGACCCTTTTTCGCATTAATTATTGCCCCATTTCTCAGAATCGATAAATTCTAAAGGGGGTGCTCTTTTGTCACTTTCGTTCTTGCTTCTTCATTTCTCTGTCCTTCTGTTTTCTTACTTCTTTCTGCAATTTTGCCATTTGAGCAATAGAGAGTTACTTGTGTGAGCGTCAAGCTGTTAGGATTTGTCTTCCAGCTTGTGCCTCCTTGTCGTATATCAAAGGTATTTTCTCTCTTCTTTGCTAATTTATTCTTTTACCAGAAGTGAATAAGGGGAGAGTATTCGAATTTTTTGAAACTTCATGGTTTCTCAAAGGTCTCTACCTGAGGATGGGGCCTTTCCTCCCCCTTCTAATTATGGGTTGTTACCCAGAGTGAGTGCTTCTGGTAATGGGGGGTTTCAACCAGAAATCTCCCCTTCTATTTGTGCCTTCATGGCGGTGCCCATGGTGGCGCTACCACCTTCCCGTGGGGAAGGGGCAGAGGAGCGTTTGAAACGTGGAGTAAAGATTACTCCCGAACGCTTAGAGCGTTTTCGGGTGGTTTTGGAAAGCAAGTTTCAACGTCCTTGCAACCCCCGAGAAGTAGCTCAGTGGTATAAGGAGGTTTATGATACCGTCTCTTACACTGAAGTCCCCATGGACAGGTTCGTCATGGGAAAGAAGCGGAGTATCGACTTGTTCGGCTTCGATCCATTTCGTAAAGTAGTCCACCGCCACGACAAGTATTTGATCTGGCCTAAGGCTATAGGGAACGACCCCAGGAGATCGATTCCCCACCAGGCGAAAGGCCACGGGGAAGATAGAGTCGTCATCTCGCAGGGAGGAGCGCTATGTACATCGGCGTGCTTTTGGCATTTCTCGCACTTTTTCACATAGATAATGACATCCGCATCCATGGTCGACTAGTAGTAACCGGCTCGCAGTGTTTTCTTGGTCAAAGATCGACCTCCGAGGTGGTGACCGTAGACCCCCTCGTGGATTTCGGCAAGTACACACTGGGCCTCGGCTGCGTCAAGGCACTTCAGAAGAGGTGCTGAAAAACCTCTCCGATATAGGCGATCTTCGATGACGGAGTATGAACATGCTCTGCGGCAAATTTTTGATGCTGCCTTGTGTTAACACACCAATTTGTTTATATTTATAGGGCATTTTTTAGTATCTAATCATACCATTTTGTACTGATTAATGCACAAAGGTACTCATTTATGTCTTATTATGCAGAAATATCATGAAGACATCACTCGAAGCAAAAGATACGAAAAAGGACCAAAAACTGGCTAGTTTTGGAGAGTTTTAGCACTACTGGACAAGCGATACCGCCTGAATTACCAACGGTACGACCGTACCTAGAGTAGGACCCAGTAAGGGCGTATCCTGTAACACCCTGGGTTTTAATTCCCAAGCGTGCTACTCATAGGACTTCTCCCCCCTCTAAGGGAGTTTTTGCCTTTCGCTTGGCTCGAACCCGGGACCAGAGGGCTTAAGTACCACGGGAACACCTTCCTATTACCAACCGAGTTACAAAAACTCCCTTAGAGGGGGGAGAAGTCCTATGAGTAGCACGCTTGGGAATTAAAACCCACGATGTTACAATAAAAGGCGCAGGGTGTTACAATAAAACCCAGGGCGCCTTTTATTGTAACACCCTGGGCCGCCACCCATTTTTGAGTCGTACCACAGTGTGCGAGCCCACTTTGCCTCTCGACATATCTGAGCATGACCCTACGCAATGCATACTACAGTGTCCGGTTCACTCACAGGACTTCACCGCCCCCCCTTTGGATTTAATCCAAATTAATGGTGCTTTTGCCTTCCCTAGGAATCGAGCCATGTACCTAGGGGTTAAATACAATGGTTTTTGATTCCTAGTACCAACCACTAGGAATAAAAAACCATTGTATTTAACCCCTAGGTACATGGCTCGATTCCTAGGGAAGGCAAAAGCACCATTAATTTGGATTAAATCCAAAGGGGGGCAGTGAAGTCCTGTGAGTGAATCGAACACTGTAGTATGCATTGCAGAGGGGTCAGTGGGCCTGGTATGCGTCGCAGAGGTAGTGGGTCGGGCACACTGTGGTACAACCCAAAAATGGGTGGCGGCACAGGGTGTTACATACCCCCTCAGTCTGTACCACTTGACGCCGATAAAATAGTCCAGTACGGTCGTACACAAGTGATGTCAGGGCAACAGCTCACATGGGTACGGGTCAACGTCATCAACGAAGCTCGATACGGCCGTGTATATATGCAGTACGGCCGTACCCCGTCCCTGATTAGTGCAGATTTGAAGCCAGATGACCTAATTCGCAGCCTAGTCTATAAATAGGGGCTCTTAACATGTTACAAAGACCTTTTAACGAATTTCTGAGTCAAGAGCCCCCAATTATGATCTAACAGCAAACCCTTGCCCAATCCATTGAATTCTTGTCTCCTTGAAGCTTGGTGTCATCTCGAATCGCTACCGGAGCTTGTGAGGACGTGAAGAACGTGCTTAAAGACCGCCGTCATACCGAAAGGGTGTCCCGGTTTATAATTTATTCTCTTGTTATGGATTATTCTGATTTCATATCTTTGTTTATGTTATTATCATTAGTAATGAGTAGCTAAACCCATCACTAGGGGTGATGGGGGATCTTTTACAATACTCTTGATGTTTTGTTCTTTAATTATATGAGATTCTATTGATTGTTTGAGTATTTTATTCCTATTGTGCTTAATCCAATAAGGCCTGATCAACCTTTATCTAGTTGGCTTAATTATGGTAACAGGATCATAATTAGTTAACGGAACCATAGGATAAAAGAACTCACTTTATACGCCGAATATGTTAGAGCTTGTTTCTAATCAGTTATTAGATTAACAAATCCACCTGAACTTAATGCTCTTTCCCTTAGTTATCTTCCTGGACCAAACGGAGTAATTAGTTGGGAGGAAGGCTATTGTACGCGAGGACAACCTCTAGTAATTTAGAGTGGGTGGTTAGTGCTCTTGCATGATAGATAATTCATATTAATTGATTAATGAACTCAAGGGTAGAGTATTGGTGAACCCAGTTCCCCCTAGGTTTTCCATAACATAGTTAAATCGTTCTAGCATTCAATCTGTTTATTGCTTTAATTCTGATTACTGTCATTACTTGCTTATTCATAATCTTTGCTCGCCTAATAGAATAGAATCATATTAATTCATTGGTACTCGCTCATTCTCTGTGGGTTCGATATTCGGAGTCCTAATTATACTCCATTTTTATTACGTTACGATCAGGTGCATTTGCCTGAGCCGCAACAAGTTTTTGGCGCCGTTGCCGGGAAATGATTGCGATATTAATATGATTATAGATTTTCTTCGCATTAAGCATAATTTTCTTTAGTCACTTAATTTTCTGTTATTTTTATTTAGTTTTAAGACGTTCTAATTTGGTTTTCTTTGGTGTATGCAGACAAGATCTCAACATCCTGAATTGATTTTTGATCATGAAATTGAAAGAACACTCAGATTGTTGAGAAGATAACATTTAGCAATGGCTGAAGAATTAACGTTGAACGAGTACTTCACACCAACTACAGATGTGGCAGACAATGTCAACTATCCGGCAATTGAGGCCAATAATATCGAACTGAAGCCAGCACTGATTTCTGTGGTATCTGCAGTGCAATTCTCTGGCTTATCTTCTGAAGACTCAAATGCTCATCTTAAGAGATTTCAGAAGGTCGCTAATACTGTCAAGTGTGAAGGAGTAACACCGGAGGCAATCAAATTAAGACTGTTTTCGTTCTCACTGCATGGGAAAGCACAACTATGGTTGGATTCATTCCCACCTAACTCTATTACTACTTGGGAGGAACTGAAAACTAAGTTATTAAATAAGTACCTTCCTCCCGCAAAATCTGCAAAGCTGAGAGCTGACATGTCTGGATTCATCCAGAATGAAGGAGAATCAATGCATAAGGCTTAGGAAAGATTTCAAGATTTATTGAGAAGCTGTCGTCATCATGGTTTCACCAAGTGGCAGCAGCTTCAGATTTTATACAATGGTTTCAATATGCATACTAGAGGAGCTATTGACATTGCTTATGAAGGATCTTTCGGAAAGAAAACACCTACTGAGGCTTTTGATATTATAACTGAAATGGCTCAGAACAATGCTCAGTGGTCAGCTAATGATAGATAACCCGAAAGAAAGAACCAACAGGCAGGTATTTACAAAGTGGAAGCCAACACAGCTCTAGAAGCAAAATTGGAGGCAATGACTAAGAAATTAGAGACTTTGATGGTAGCACAAACCCAGTCTAATTCTAAAAATGATTGGGGTTGTATGGCAATTGAAGGTCAATTGGAGAAAGTCAATGCTATAGGCCAGAAAGATTTTGACCCAAAATTGGGAATGCAAGAGGCTATGCAGAAGTATATGCAGAGACACAGACATCCGTATATCGGAGTTTTAGCCGGTTTTATGGAGAAAACTGAAGAAAGACTTAAGGCTATAGAAAACAAGATAATTAAGGCATCTTGTAATTTCTGTGGAGTAACAACTCATGATTCGAAGGACTGTACTGAGGAGGTGAAATTTGTTGGGTATAAGCAATAGAATGACCCATACTCAAGCACCTACAATCCTGGATGGAGAAATCACCCAAACTTCTCATGGAAAGATCTACAGAGATCTCAGGGCCAAAATCAGAATACTTATAAGCCCCCACATTTGCAAAATCGTGCTCAGAACGATAAAAGTCCCAGAGAAAATTATATTAACCATGTTATGGGACAGATGAATGAGAGGTGTAGCAACTTGGAAAAAATAGTCACTGAGCAAGCAGCAGGACAGAAAACATTGAGTGAGCAAATGACACTTGTGTTGAAAACAGTGACTCAAAGAGAAAAATGAGCACTCCCAAGTCAAGTAGAGCCAAATCCCAATGAAAAGTGCAATGCAATCCTCATGGAAAAGAAGGTACTAAAAGAGGAGAAGACTCAAACTGAGTCTCAGCAGGTAAGTAACTCTTCCCAAGGTTCTAAAAATTCTTCTGAAGATAGGCAAAATAGGAGGTTATTAGAAAAACTTAGAAAGTTGCCTATCAATATCTCTTTGAATGAGGATTGCTCTGCTATTCTTTTAAAAAAATTACCACCTAAGCTTAAAGATCCTTTTGCTGTTTCTTGTTCAATTGGTAATAATACATTTAAGGCACTATGTGATTTAGGCTCAAGTATAAATTTAATGCCTTTGTCTGTTTGGAAGAAACTGAATTTGCAGGAACCACAACCTACTTACATGTCTCTGTAGTTAGCTGACAGAACTTTTATTTACCCAAGAGGAATAATAGAAGATATGCTAGTCAAGATAGGAAAATTTATTTTTCCTGTGGATTTTGTAGTCTTAGATATGGAGAAAGACAAAGATGTCCCTATTATCTTAGGAAGACCATTCTTGGCAACAAGAGATGCTACCATTCAAGTAAAGAAAGGAACCATGACTCTAAGAATTGAGGATGAGGAAGAAGTATTTAATATATATAATTCTAATAAAATTTCTCCCTCTAGTGCTTCTTATTGTTTCTTGCAGGATATAAAAGTTGAAAAAGGGAAAGAAGTGCAAGTTGAAGAACAAGATAGTGATTCCTTAGAGCAGGATAAAGACATAACCCCTTCTTTGATTTTGGATGCACTATGTATTCCTAATTTAAAGGACTTGATAGTGATGAGCTTCTTGTCATTTATTGCACTTTTATGGCTTGGAAAAATCTAACAATCTTGCAGGAGCCAAAGCAGAAAGAATAAAACTCAAATTATTTCCCCTTACTCTAGGAGAAATAGCAAAAGAATGGTTCTCGATATATCCCAAGCGCCACTTTTCAAGTTGGGAAGAATTAAAAGAAGAGTTTTTAAAAGTTTTCAAATCCACACTAAAAGAAAGAATGGACCTATTCCAATTTTTCCGAGGATTCAAAAAAGACACTCAAGAGGAGTTTACAGGTTTTAAATTAGACCCATCTTTAATCTCAGAGGTGTCAAAATTACAATTCAAGGTAACCACAGGACAAAATCCTATTGAGCACATGAGACAGTTTTGTAAGAAGATGAGGAATGCAAAGTTTGAAGGCCTGTCTTTAGATGAGGCAAAAATAATGATTTTCCCATTCTCATTAGATGAGGAAGTCAAGATATGGCTTTATCTCCTGCCGGTTGAGGAAGTAAAAACTTGGAACAACTTGGTGAAGACATTCATTAAAACTTTTGCACCCAACTTTGAGAAGCCAATTTACATCTGTGAAGACTGTGGGTACACAATGAACCCACCAAAAAAGTGCTCAGGTCCTGCATGGATGGACCACTCAGAAAAAGGTGATTACTTTGTTGTGTTTTCCAATGGTGAGAAGACAAAAGGTCATGTTAAGGACGGGCTATTGCCCACCGAGGACTAATTTCTATGTCCTTCGACCCGTCAGGCTCGGGACGTTAAACAAACGCTTACCAGGAGACAACCTTGGTTACTAACATTTTTATCTCTTATCTGTTTGTTTTATTTCTATTCTTATTTTACTTTATTTTTATTCAGTTTAGGAATATTTAAAAATACAAAAAAAATTACAAAATTTAAAAATCAAATTTTTTCCCAAAAAACCAGTAGGTACGGGCGCACCTTGCACCATGTACAACCGTACCACACAACTTCACTTTCAAAAAACGCGGAGAAACAGATAGGTACGGCCGGACATAAACTAGGTACGGCCGTACACAGTATCCAGAGGCTGAATAAAAGGTAAACAGAGAAAGGTAAGGGCGTACCTCAACCCCGTACGCTCAAAAGCTCTCCATTCGAGCACCCTCTTCTCTCAATCTCTTCGCATTTCCACTCACAAGATCATCCGGGTATTGATTCTAAACTCAATTTGTGGATTGATTGGCTGTTTTACTGGTTATTTTAAGTTTTTAGTTAGTTTAGGTTTTTGGTTTTGTTTAATTCTAACTTTAGGTGATTAGGAGTAGTTTTTGCTTGGTTTTGCATGCTTAGAGACCCTAGGAATGATCAGAGACTTGAAATCTAGGCTTAAAATTGAGAAAATATGATCATAGGGTAGATTTTTCACAAAACCGTAGGCAGTATGGTCGTACTTATCAAAGTCAGGCTGTACTGAAGGCCGTACTGGCGGCCTTAGGGTTAAAGACTGACCATAGGTACGGGCGTACCTGTGGCAGCGTATGGCCGTACATAGACCTTAAGTCAGGCCGTACTGACCCATTGAATTAGGGTGTACTTAGAGCATCATTACGACCATACATCACAAAGCACGATCGTACCTAACACATGTTTTACTTGAAAATTAATTTTTTCCATTTTATTTTTGCAGAAAAATGCCTAAGCGCCAAAAGACTGGCGGTTCTTCTTCTGCTGCAGCAGCACGTGGCTCTAGGCCCGTGCCTAACTTTATACCAGCACAGTTTAGAGACAAATATAGGCAGTTGTGAGATTTCCACACCCACACCCAGAGATACTTAGACTTTCATGCCCTTCAGCAGGTCGGCCTACGGGAGGAGGTGGAGACCCTGCTACGGAGGATAGGATGGCTCCAAGCAGCCTCTATCAGACAACCCTTCTACGTGGAGGCAGTTATAGATTTCTTAGCCACCTGTGGCTACCACATGAGGGACAGAGAGCCTCAGCGCGCAGGCGGAGAGGAGGAGCTGGAGCCGGAGCAGGAGATTGTGGTTACTTTTTGGATCCGTGGCACTCACCACGAGATCACCTTGGCCGAGTTCAACATTGGACTTGGATTTGAGATGGTGCAGTCAGTTCAGACGCCAAAGATTTGGAGGCCCTTCTGGAGATCCCAGATGAATGGCAGGATTCAGAGAGTTGGAGAGCACTCACTGGGGATGGCCACTACATTCCTAGCCGCGCCAAGGCCAGCAGGATTAGAGACCCGGCTGTGCAGACAGTGCACAGATGGATTGCCCGTTCCATAAACGGGAGAGCCTTGAGTGACGGCACGGTCACGAGGCCAGACTTATTTCTGCTGTGGGCCATGATAGAGGGACGCCACTACGACGCCGGGATGTTTTTCTTACGGACGTGCACCCAGTTGGGTGTTCATCTTCAGATCTAGAACACCGAGTACATCGTCTTGGGTTCTTTTATCTCCCGTCTAGCCCATCACTTCGGAGTTCGCGCCAGAGCTGGAGCCACGATGATTGAGATGGAGCCTATTGGCCTTCAGACCCTTCTTAACATTGGTGTTCTGGGGAGATTGGGGCACGAGGACTATGAGGTCGTCAGTCCAGAGGAGCTGCAGTAGGACGAGGCTGCAGATTTTGTCCCACTTGCAGAGGAGCATCCACCACCACCACCGCCGCCACAGCCTCAGCCAGCAGCACAGGGCCACTCCTTTGAGGATGTCATGATGCGTCTTGACCAGATGCAGTCTAGCTTTGTGGAGCATAGGACCCATGTGGAGCAGCAGCTGACACATATTTTGGAGCACCTACAGCGGATCCAGCCTTTTCCTCCTGCCGAGTGATGCAGAACCTTCTCTTCTTTTTCTCTTTTAGTACTTAGGCTTTACTTTTTGCATTAAAAAGAGATGTATTTATTTTGGCACACTCGCATGATACACTTTATTTTATCGCTTTTATTTTTATTTTATTTTGTTATTATATTTTACTTTTATTATGTTTCTAAATTTTTGAGTTTTGTGTTTCACAATTCTTCCGCCGCTTACCAGCCCCATCGGTAGTGCGACAAGAAAACAGAATATATTGCCAATATCCCCATCCAATTTGCTCGTGATATTTTCCAGAGGAGAGTCTCTTTCCACATTCTTTTATAGCACTTATTTTTCTTTTATTTTATCTTTTTGTGCTTGTTTTAAAATAGTCGCAGTGGGGACACTGCTAGAAATAAGTGTGGGGAGGGAGTTTTACATTATGCTTATTACTTGGCTGTGCTTATAACTGCTTACAATTATAGAAGAACTTTAAATTTTTGCTGATTTAGGGGCTATACAAATATTTTTTTTATGACAACTTTTGATTGAATCAATTCGTTGCTAGTTTTGGAATTTGCTGAAAATTAGCATTGAAGTTCTGTGAGTTTGACTTTCTGTGTAAGCTATTAAATGTGAGCTTTGAGCCTGAAATAAGAGGCAATATCATGCTTTTGTCTCTCTTCTTTGTTAAGTGATATTTTTCTTGGAATGTGCATTCTAGAACTTGTGCTGAGACCATTA
Organism: Calophaca sinica; assembly: GCA_037113605.1. Taxonomy (NCBI): domain Eukaryota; kingdom Viridiplantae; phylum Streptophyta; class Magnoliopsida; order Fabales; family Fabaceae; genus Calophaca; species Calophaca sinica. Next base: position 117,094,900 of record CM073731.1, read on the forward strand.
CGAAGTGAATATGAATTTATTTGCATGTGAATTTGGAAATGGCAATTTTTAGGAATTCTTCAAGCCACTACCATTTTGAATACATTATCCCACTAGTTGCATACTTTTGTGCCTAAAAGTATTATGTTTAATTTCTTTGGTACCCTTTTTATTACTATTGATTATTTTCTGTGAAGGCAACATTGGGACATTTTATTTGAGAGCAATTAGTGGCAAAATTAAAATAATAATGTTGCAGAATCCCTTTTATATGTTTTCAACAGAGAAGGCTTAACAATTTGTTCCCCTCCTAGTTCTTAAAAAAATGATTGACTACTGCATAAATGCATGAAAGGAGGAAAGGAAAAAGAAAAAGAGAAAAGAAAGAGCATTGAAAAAGAAAAGAAAAAGAAAAAATTTAGGTGATCATGCTCATGCTTTCATAATTCAAAAAAAAAATTGAAAAATTGGGATTCTTGCCTGCTCTTGAAAGTGAAAAAGAATTAGGTTGATTGTTTTGGTTGATTTGTTTCTGACCCTTTGCATGACCTTTTCTTTCTTTATCATACCAAATATTATTACCTTGGCCTCATTACAACCAATGAAAGACCCTTATTCCTCTTTTGCATGTCTTATAGATTCTAATAGTAGAGTTTTTGGTCAATGTACAAGCCTATGGTAATGCCATTTCATTTGAAAAATCTGAGTGTTAATAACTATACCTACAAACACTCTGAGGTTGACGAGAGTGTGACTTGAAAATCACAGATTGTTGGCTTGTTTGAACTTACATCTCTAATTGGGCATTCTATTTACTGATATGTTTTGTGATATCATATTGTTGTCTCACATATTTTTCTGCCTCTATTCAGTAGAAATAGTTTTTCTTACTATAATAACCAAGTAGTTTGCTTGAGGGCAAGCAAAGCTCAAGTGTGGGGATGTGTTAACACACCAATTTGTCTATATTTATAGGGCATTTTTTAGTATCTAATCATACCATTTTGCACTGATTAATGCGCAAAGGTACTCATTTATGTCTTATTATGTAGAAATATTATGAAGACACCACTCGGAGCAAAAGATGCGAAAAATGACCAAAAACTGGCTAGTTTTGGAGAGTTTTAGCACTACAGGACAAGCGGTGCCGCCTGACTTACCTGTGATGCGGTCGTGCCAAGCGAGGACCTCGATGAGGCGTACCCCTCAGTCTGTCCCATCGATGCCGATAAAATAGTCCAGTACGGTCGTGCCAAAGGCAGTATGGCCGTACACAAGTGATGTCAGGGCAACAGCTCACACGGGTACAGGTCAACGTCATCAACGAAGCTCGGTACGGCCGTACCGAGTCACGATCGATCTGGTTGAAGCCAGATGACCTAATTCGCAGCCTAGTCTATAAATAGGGGCTCTTAACATGTTACAAAGACCTTTTAACGAATTTCTGAGTCAAGAGCCCCCAATTGTGATCTAACAGCAAACCCTTGCCCATTCCATTGAATACTTGTCTCCTTGAAGCTTGGTGCCATCTCGAATCACTACCGGAGCTTGTGAGGACGTGAAGAACGTGCTTAAGGACCGACATCATACCGAAAGGGTGTCCCAGTTTAGAATTTATTCTCTTGTTATGGATTATTCTGATTTCATATCTTTGTTTATGTTATTATCATTAGTAATGAGTAGCTAAACCCATCACTAGGGGTGATGGGGGATCCTTTACAATACTCTTGATGTTTTGTTCTTTAATTATATGAGGTTCTATTGATTGTTTGAGTATTTTATTCCTATTGTGCTTAATCCAATAAGGTCTGATCAACCTTTATCTAGTAGGTTTAATTGTGGTAACAAGATCATAATTAGTTAATGGAACCATAGGATAAAAGAACTCACTTTATACGCCGAAAAGGTTAGAGTTTGTTTCTAATTAGTTATTAGATTAACAAACCCACTTGAACTTAATGCTTTTTCTCTTAGTTATCTTCCTGGACCAAACAGAGTAATTAGTTGGGAGGAAGGCTATTGTACGCGAGGATAGCCTCTAGCAATTTAGAGTGGGTGGTTAGTGCTCTTGCATGATAGATAACTCATATTAGAATATTGGTGAACCCGGTTCCCCTTAGGTTTTCCATAACATAGTTAAACCGTTCTAGCATTCAATCTGTTTATTGCTTTAATTTCGATTACTGTCATTACTTGCTTATTCATAATCTTTGCTCGCCTAATAGAATAGAATCATATTAATTCACTAGTACTCGCTCATTCTCTGTGGGTTCGACATTCGGAGTCCTAATTATACTTCATTTTTATTATGAGTTACGATTAGGTACACTTGCCTGAACCACAACACCTTGTCACCGAGAGGAAGTTCGCCTTGACAAATGTATTTGAGAATCGGCGTCATCCATGAGTCACCGAAGTCGGTGATTGTGCACACTGAAGGGGTAATGAGGACATGCTCGAAGTTTTGGTCGACCCTTTTTGGGGTGTCTGGAATCCCTGTTGTGGTCATGATACTTGGATGGGAAAGGGTCTCTTGAATGACCGATCTGTTGCCTCCTGTCGTCTTTGTGCTCGCCAGTTTAGAGAGTACGTCGGCTCTTGAGTTTTGCTCTCGAGAAACGTGTACGATCTCTATTTTCTGGAAGCTTTCATTAGTTCTTTGACCACAACTAGGTACTTCTGTAGCAGGGGTCTTTTGCTTGATATTCCCCATTAGCTTGAGAAGCTACAAGTTGGGAGTCAGTGCGAAGACTGACCTCAGAGGCTTCTAGATCACGGGCGAACGTCAACCCGGTGATGCATGCCTCGTATTCGGCCTGATTGTTCGATGTGGGGAAGGAGAAGCTTAGCAAAAATTCGATTGTCAAGCCTTCAGCATTTTCCATGATTAGGCCTACTCCGCTTCCCTTCGAATTCGAGGACCCATCGACGTGGATGGTCCATCTGGTGCTCGAGTCTTCGGACGTCGAAGTCATCTCCGCTATGAAGTCGGCCAGGCTTTGAGCTTTGATTGCCTGCCGAGATTCAAAGGAAATGCTGAATTTAGAGAGTTCTATGGACCACTTAATCATCCGTCCTTCTAGGTCTGGCCGATGTAGGACTTGTTTGACTGGTTGGTCGATTCGAACTGCAATGTGGTAAGACAAGAAGTATTGCCGTAGTCGTCTTGCCGTAACGACCAACGCTAGAGCGACTTTCTCGATTTTCTGATATCGGAGTTCGGGGCCTTAGAGCATTTTACTTATGAAGTATACTGGTCTCTGCCCTTTGGTTGTTTCTCTAATCAGAACGACTCTTAGGGCCTCTTTGGTGACCGCTAAGTATAGGTATAGGGTCTCTCTGGCACATGGTCTTATCAGGACTAGAAAAGTTGATAGTGTCTCCTTTAGCTTCATGAAAGCTTCTTCACATTCCGTATTCCATTCGAATTGTACCCATTTCTTCAGTAATTTGAAGAAAGGAAGCGCTCTTTGGGTAGATTTGGAAATGAATCTGGTTAGGGCGGCTATCATCCCTGTTAGTTGTTGGACATCTTTCTTCGACTCCGGCTGTCTCATTTCGGTGATGGCGCGACATTTATCGGGATTGGCCTCGATGCCACGTTTTGTTAAGTAGAAACCCAAGGATTTTCCCGTTTTGATGCCAAACGTGCATTTCTCAGGATTAAGCCTCATGTTGTGTCGGCGTGCCTGTTCGAAGACGTTCGAAAGGTCAGCCATATGATTTGGCTCTTCGGCTGATTTGACGATCATGTCGTCCATGTATACTTCGAGCATGTTTTTGATCTGGTCCTTAAAGACCTTGTTCATCATGCGTTGGTAAGTTGCCCCGATGTTTTTGAGATCGAACAACATTGCTTTATAGCAGTAATTGCTGTTGTCAGTCATAAACACGATTTTTTCCTAGTCGGCAGGATTCATCAGTATCTGGTTGTATCCAGAGTACGCGTCCATAAAGGACAGTAATCGAAAACCCGAGGAGTCTTCCATGAGCTTGTCGATGTTAGGGCGGGGATAGGCGTCTTTAGGACAAGCCTTATTGAGATCGGTATAATCAACACACATTCTCCATTTCCCATTAGCTTTCTTAACGAGGACTACATTTGAGAGCCAAGTTGTGTACTTGACTTTTCTTACAAAGTTAGCCTTAACTAAATCACTAATAGCTTTCCTAGCCGCTTTGGCCTTCTCAGGAGATTGCTTCCTCCTTCTCTACGCGACCCACTTCGCAGAGGGATCCAGGGCGAGACGATGGCATGCGATGTCGGGAGAAATCCCCGGCATGTCGGCTGCGGTCCATGCAAAGAAGTCGGCGTTGGCTCTAAGGCACTTGATCAGGTCGTCCCTTACCTCGGGGAGAAGTTCGATGCCGATCTGGATAGTCTTCGTTGGGTCTTCTACCAGTTGGACCTTCAGAAATTCCCCATCTGGAATAGTCCGGCGTATTTTCTTTTGAAGTTCCTTTGCGACAGGGTCTGTCTCTTCTTCGATCTCGTCCTCGGGTTCGATTCTTGCATCAAAGTCCGCGAGATTGACATCGGATGATCCAATGCTCTTTTTTGGTGGGGCTAGTTTGCTTTCTTGCCCCTTGATTGACAGCAAATAACATCGTCTTGCTGCCTCGAGATCGCCATGGATCGTGAATATCCTGCCCTTGGATGAGTGGAATCTCATTCTGAGGTGGACGGTGGAAGTTACTGCTCCTAACTCTGCCAGGGTTGATCGTCCTAGGATGAAATTGTAGGGCGATGGACATGGAAGGACAATGAATTGAACTTTGACGGTTTTAGTTTCGGCCTTATCGCTGAACGTGACCATTAGTTCGATATAGCCCAGGGGTTTGGTTGCGGAACCATTGAAACCCTGGGGATCAGAGCCGTGATACGGAATCATGTCCTTTTCAGCCAACTTCAGAGTCTTAAAGAGATCGACAAACATGATATCGGCAGAGCTCCCTTGATCAACCAATATTCTTCTTACATCGAAATTTGCCATATAGGCGCAAATCAACTAAAGAATTTAGTCGTTTGGGTGACCGTTCAGCAGGTCTTCATCATAAAAGGCCAAAGGTGGTCGACTTGATCTTGATCGGTTGACAGGTGGATAAACAGTGTTTATGGACATCGCCTCTCGCATCTTCCATTTGGCAGAATTGATGGAAGCTTCACCCCGTCCTGTCAAGCCACCAGAAATTACTAAAGCCATAGGTAGGGGCCTAACTTCTTCTTCGTCGGCTTGATGAGGGTGGCTTTCTATTTGGCTCAGGGCTGAGTGATTGTCGCCCTTAGGTCGGGGGGATCGAGATCGGGCTCGTCCTCCACCCGTCCTCGGCTTCGTGTATTTCTGTAGCTTTCCCTTCTGGACGTGGGATTTGATGACGTCCTTAAGCTAAACGCACTCGTCGGTGTTGTGACCCACACTTTTATGAAATCGATAATACTTCGATTTATCAGTTTCGGACCGCTCCTTCAAAGGTTTGGGGAACCAAATTCCAACGTCTTTAAATTTTGTGCTGGCACACTCGTGCAAGATGCGAGACCGAGAGGTGTTAAGCGGGGTATATTCTTCGTATCTCCCAGGGGGGCCTTTAAGGTCTTTGTCTTGGCGTGGTCGATCTTCCTTGTACCCGGAGCATTTTTCCTGGGAGGTCCTCTTTTTCGACCTTGAGGCCATCAGTTTCTCTTCGAAGTTTATGTACTTCCCCGCACGTCGGAGGAAGTCGTTTAGGTTGTCAGGTTTATCGACCCTGACGTTGATGTTGAAGAGGCTATCTTTGAGCAACCCTAGTTCCAGTAGGTATAATTTCATTTCATCGGAGGCGTGTTTGACGAACACTAATTCCTTGTTGAAGCGCTCGATGTAGTCTCGAAGGGGTTCATCCTTCTGTTGGTGAATCGCTTGTAGCGTAGCAACCGACTTGGGTTGAACGCGAGAAACAGTGAAATGAGAACAGAATTGAGCGGTGAGCTCAGACCAAGAGTCTATGGAGTTTTTCTTTAGCCCATGGAACCATGTGAAGGCCGCTTTCTTTAGGGTGGGCGGGAAGATCTTGCATTTTACTGGGCCCTTGGCCCCACGAAACTCCATTATGGTGTTGAAGCATCCGAAGTGTTCATCGGGATCTCTTGTGCCGTCGTAGGTGTCAAGCGAGGGAGGTTTTTGAAGGGCCTTTGGGATCGGGAATCGGGTCACCGTCGTAGTGAAGGGGCCAGAAGCAAAGCGGTCTTCGTTGTCCTCGAAAGCGTAGGTTTCGAAAAACGTGGTAGGAGAATCGGAAACGCGACGGAGAGGCGATGCCGACCATCGACGACGTCTTGGAGGAGTGACACTCGCTCGTGAACGTCGGACGTGGCGGGCTTCTCGTCGAGGAGACACGCGCGTCGAACGACGGTGTTGGTGGTGAAGAGCACGTTCTCGCGATCCCTGGGGGGATTCGGAATGGCGAAAGAAGGGGTGCTCGATAGAGACCCTGTGTGTAGATCGCTCGGCAGATCTGTGGTAGCGCTGAGTCCTAGAAGGTGATGAACGTTGAGGGAACGAGTGTTCCGGGGTTCAATGCCGATGGTGGCGTAAGCCCCTTGGGGAACGACGTCGCAGTGAAGATCGGTCAGCGGATCGGTGGCGAGTCCGAGACCTTTGCTGCAAACTGCGACTCGGAGGAGATGGTACATAAGACCTCGTTTCCGGAGAAGAGCGAGTAGCAGATCTAGGGTTGAAAGTTGGGCGATCGCCAGGTCTGCTCAGAGTGGTGTCACGGTCTTCGGAGGCTTCTTGCCAGTCCGAAGGGGTCCGTCGCTGAGATCGACGGTAGGCGTCTACCCTTTTAGACAAATCGTTCTGCTTGTCTTCAATGTTGATGAGTCGGAGGTTCTGCGCCGCCATGGCCTCCATTTGCTATCGAACAAGATTGAGTACCTCATTGACAGCGGCAGCAGTAGCGAGGCTAGGCAGCGGTTCGGGAGCTGGTAACGTCTTCGGCTCGTTGTTGGGAGCGGTCTCTCCCTGTGGGACTGAGTGAGACTCAGTTTCGACGACGACAGGGATCTCGTCGTCCTGTTTAGGGACATTAGGAGATGCAGGTATGCGAGTCGTATTCCGCGTGGTGTTTCGTTTTGGTCTGACCATGGTAAATCAAAGGATTTGACAGAGGAACAAGAATAGATTCCCACAGACGGCGCCACTGATCCGAATCGGAGTAGGAACGACAGAGCACGACGGTGGGGGGTGTACCTGCACACACTCCGATGCCTAAGTCAGTATCAGGATAAGGTGAGGTAAGGAAATGAACAATGCATACCTTTATTGATTAGGTCATGGACCTTTTATAGGTGAGGCCAGGTTACTGATGTGTGGATTTTCTCAGGTAACCCTAGATTGATCATCAGCCGTTGGATAGACGACCGATGTCTTTTCTAGGGTTGTGTGGTGAGAAGGTTGCTTTTAGGGCTAGCGCCGCAATGCTTGCATTCTAGGGTTTCACGCCGTGGCGATGTGATCCCTAGGGTACCCGAGGGCGGAACTGCCGAGTCGGGTCGGTGGCCGGAAGTGGGCCTTGGCTATTTCGGGTTAGAGCTGTTTTGGCATGGATCCTCCTAGTTGGATCGGATCAACCCATTGTGGAGTGAGCCTTTTAGCAACTCCAGATCAAAATTTTTAAGCCAACTCAGATGACAATTTGGCAACATAACTTTCCGCTCATAATATACCACTCAAACAAAGTAATGAATCAGGTCATATCCACACGTGGCACATCAAAATTTTCAATTGGAAATTGAATGACAATCGACGGAGGGACCAAAATTGCACAATCTTGATATCTGGAGGATACAATTTGCACAATTGAAACTTAGGTGAACAAAATCGCACAATCGTCATACCTGAATAACCCAATTCGCGCGATTGAAACCTGAGGGACTAAATTCGCACAATCGTGACACTTGGGGAACCAAAAATATAATTAAGCCTAAATAATGTTACTCTTTCAAGGGAATTTCGTTACTCTTTCACTATAGATAATATTATTGTTTATAAAAATAGTATTTTGTTTTATTTTTTAATATCTATACAAGAAGTTATGAAAACTGTAAGATCTTACTTTCGTCATTTCCCACGCTAAATAAGAAACAAAATGAAAATAAGATATATATATATATATATATATATATATATATTTCTAAAATCAAACATGATCTAAAGTACCTAAACGTGCATTATATATCATTTTCTAAACAAAATTTAATTTCTTTAGTAGAATCCCTTTAACCTCTTCAGCTAAATTAGATCGATTTTCCTTCCGTTGTTTTTTTCAAGAATATAATAAAAACACAAGGGGGAAATGGAAATTATTAAATTAATTTAGCCTATCCTCTATTATTTGAAATTTTATAATAATAAAAAAGTAGGAGGGGGCAATGAATTTTTTTTTTTTGCTTTAAAAAGTTAACTTTTGGAAAGAAAGTAAATGGCGGCTTCCCTTGTCTTCTTCTACCCTCTCAACTTTTTTAAAAAAATAAAAGAAATTTCAATAGCTTTCTTTCATTTTTCATTAAACAACCTGAAAACCTCTAACTCTAAATTATAAATGATGTAAAAGTATTCACCAAAAAAAAATTGATGTAAAAGTAATTTGCTTATAATCATTGTATGTAACATCTTTATTAATGGACATGTATACTTGAGCAAATTTCCCTCTTTCCTGTTAAATTTTCCTCAAATTTGACAAGGTTGTTAATACAAGTGAAGAGGATTTTGTACATCACAACTATCTCTTGACAGGGATGCTTTATAAGAATAGGATTGCATTTGGATATGTATGAAATGATCATTCCCTGCTAGCTAATCATATCACATGCTTCATCAAATTAATTAATTAATTAAACACCATTAATTATTATTCCATTCTCTTCCTTGAGCATCACACAATAGTATGATGGGGCCTGACATATTTTTTTTTTGGTGAACAGGGGCCTAACATATTTTATTTGCTTTAATTTTCAACAACTATTCTTTCTTATTTTCTCTTTAGTTTTGTGTATTTAATTATGGGAAGTATATTCACATGATGAATTCTTTATTTTTGCGTTGGCCATACTAAACTATTATTCTAACTAAATTGTATGGACCCGTGATTATTCAATATACTTCCCAAAAATGAGTTGCCCCTCGTTGAGATATTTGTTTTATATCCATGTTATAGATGCGAAGTATCTATTGATTTCGTCGATGACTATTTTTCGTTGAGAAACCTGACTGATCACTTTTAGTGGGTCTCCCCTCACAATCATTTTTTTTTTATCCCAGTGCTCGAACTCAAAACTTTATTTAAGAGATCTAAGTCTAGTTCCACTCAGACCGTCCCTTTGTTGAGATATGCCGTTGTCTCATAGATTTTTTTTGTTGTTAAGAAAATAGAGTAAGATCATAACTATAAAGAAAGGAGCTAGAGAGTATCAACAAGATTAGAATAAAGAGTAGACTAAATATAAGTATATTGCCCATGATTCAGATATGTGTATCTTTTTAAAAATAAACTATGGCATTGAAAGTAGAGATGGCGCGCAAATTAGTTGAGTAAGTTTTCTGTCTTCAAAGATTAGACAATTTCAAAGAATTATACAATAATGATTTATATATTAATTAGTATTAGTATTATAGATAGCAATAAAAAATGCACCTTAAGGAATAAAGAAAGAAGCTATTATAAGAAAACTAATTGATGACATTATAAAGAATTACAAAATAATTCACAATAACAGAGCAAATCCACACTAAATGGTTCAAATAAACAATAATTTTGTTTATCTCTTTTATACTTGCATCTCTTCAGACAGTTTATATGATCCTTTTATTATTGTTATTATACTCAGATTTTATTTGGTAGATAACTAGATATATTCCACAGACAGACCAGAAAAACCTTTCCAACTGAAAAACTAAAAATTGATTTTCAAGCATGGTTTGGAAAATACGTCATCGACCGCGATTTGGGCCGCGACATCAAGGTTTTTTTATATCTCCACAACCGTGATTGAGGCTGCATCAGCTGCATTTGACCACGATTATCTGCAATTTCAAGGATCGCGGCGCGACGGTGACATAGATTTGAAACCTTGTAAGCACTATATCTTGATCACCTTGGAACCATACATTCAAAAGTCACCATCTAAATGCAAGGAAACATTTTTATATTGACAGCAGCAACAGCAAACAAAAATCATAAAGATGCATGCTAACACATCAACGGAAGTGATTTGAACATGATAGGAAATTCAATTGCGGAATGTCGCTCTTATAATTCTAACAAGTACAGTAGCCAAAATCAAGGTTCATAGTTCATACAGTAAGACATAATTGTTAGGAAACAAATCATTGTTCTAGTGTCACAAAGTTGAAATTGTTAATCAGAAAAAAATACTACTGCCATAGGAAATCTAAACAGGCATATGTCAAATATTTCCAGATACTTTCCAGAGTGCTTCTTTGATCATCCCCATTGGTGCAGTTGCTGCGCCTCGAAACTGAAATAAAGTTCATAAAAACATGATACTTTCAGGAAGAAAAAAAAAATATTTAAAAGCAGTTATAGGAATGTAGTTTGCAGCTGCACTATACACTAGAGGTAGTGAAAAATTAGAATGACAAACCTTAGACTTAAGTGTCAATGTGAGAACACCATCAATTGTTGATGATTCGACTGTTTGTGGATCTAAATGAAGATTGTTTATGGCATCCATGATATCATACAATATGTGTTCCCTGTAAGGACATTTCATCTCAATAAGAACCTCCCTCTCCTTCATGTTTACTTTCAAATCCAATGTCTTAGCTTCTTCAGAAACAATTCTTTCTAGCTCCATATCCATGTCATCAGTATCAAAAGTCTTCCTCTTGTTTATCCTAGGTTTCATTCCTAGGTAAATCTTTCTGGCGCCGTAGTTATCTGATATCTGCTCTAGTACATCCGGACATTTTTTTATGGTTCTTGCCTTAGAATCTGCAATGTCCATGTAAGATTCTAGTTCTTCCACTCTTGTCTCAAGCTCTTTCAAGTATTTAATTGTGTCCCCAAGAATTGAAATCTTCTCCACCTGCATATGATTAGCAAGTCTTAGAAGTCATGGTACCGGAAGATATTCCAATGTTTACAAAGTGACCTCATGAAATAAGTTAGGAGAAACTTAGGTAGAGTTCTATGGACTGTACCTAAGTTTTAGAAGTCATGAACTGTTTACTCATATTATTATCATTTAGTTATTGTTTTTAAAAGTCCACATGACATGCTGTGATTGGAAAACAGCACCAACACCACCCATAGAATTGTACCTAAGTTTTCTCCAATAAGTTACAAGGGTTTTGCCTCTTGAAAATAGCATTGTAGCATGCAATTTTCAGCTACATGACTCACATCCAATGAAAACATAAGTTTTTAGCAAATGACTAGTACATACCTCACTTACAGAAGAAGGAATCATAGATTTGAGAACCTGAAATTTTTTTGTTTCTCTATGTTTATCAGAGATGACATTTCCAATGAAATTTTCAGCATTGTCCAATTTACTAGTCCATTTTTTTCTGCCATTTTCCTTATGTGACTTGAGAGAGGAGCAACTTCTATGCATTAAAGGGACATTAAACAAAGTCTTCTTTAACATGCTTTGTTGCAACCTTGGCCTCTTCCTTTCAGAAATTCCCCCTTTCCTCCACTTCACAAAACTCGATTTGATATTCGAGTTACTAGCATATGGACTTTGTCCAAATGTTGATGAATTTCCAAGAACAGCACAAAGAGTTCTTGTGTAGTACAAGCCTTCATCAGCTCCAATCACATCCTTAGAAGCCTTGCCTTCAGTCTCAGAAGCTTCAGACATACAATCACAATAACTCAATGAATCTGGTGCACCATTGATTAATGCATCATCATTCACAATATGAACTTTTGAAGGACCAACATTGACACCTTCTATCATGGATTCTTCCATAAGGCAATGATGATTCTCCTCACAACCATTAGAACATCCATAAGGAGAATCATCCATGTCACAATCTAATTCATTGTTTTCATCACCTTGTAATTCCTTGACATGAGGATATTGATCCAATAATTTGATCTCTTCTACAAGGGAACATGTGTTCTCTAAAGCCATTGTGTTGTCACCTTTGGTGCATGTTGGATATTTGCCATCATGTGGTTTATAATGGACAGAGGAAGATTTATCTGAGCAAGTTGGCTTTGAGGTTTCTAAGAAGCATGCTTTTACATGCTGAATTAGATTAGGATCCTCAGACACCTAAAAATAACAAGGCAAAGAAAAACAAGTGTTCACTATTTATATTCACAAGTTAGTTGTCTGCTGCATATATATCACATTGACAAAGATAATATAAAAAATTAATTACCAGTTCAGTTGTGCCTATCTCAATAACGCCCCCTAGATAGGGAAAACACACCACAGTCTAGAAAACAGGTTATAAATAATACACCAATGTGAATTGTTAGTTAATATATAGTGAAAGAAAAAGCATAACCTTTAATTTAAAATGAAAAGGTTGTGTAACCCTAATTTAAAAACTCTACTGAAAATTTCATACCTGAATTGACGCACTCTGGATACAGTAATTGAAGCCCATGGTCACATGAAAAAGTTGTGAAAGAGGAATAAGTTAGTTTTCTCTAGCGCTTCACAAAATCATGTAGGTATTATATCTTTTATATATATATATATTTTAAATAATAAAACTTTGAGGGTGATGAGTGAAAAAACACATTAGAAATGCAGGTGTACTACTAATAATGAATAAATTACACTAGTAGATTTTAAAAAAAAATATATAATTTATTATGCATGTTTATATACTATTGATTATTAACATTTTTTTACCAATAATTAAACTTCTTACTTTTTCTTCTAACTTAAAAAGATAGCTCTAAAAGAATCAAATCCGTACGGAAGATAACATTACTAATTCTAGAGTAGCCATGCATCATATACCATTTTTTTATTAAAAAAATAATATGGGAAAATTCCAACCTTTGCTAGCAAAGAACGAGAGAAAATTTTACTATCTGCATTTTGAGCATTGCACAACCAGATTGTTTCCCCCATTTGTAGTGCTCTTCCAGGCAAACTGTGACACAAGGAAAAAAAAATAATCCCTGGTGAAGCATATAGAAATAAATAAAAAATTTAAAAAGAACAAATAGCTACAATAACATAAACAGAAATGGATTAACAGAGATACAAGTTATTACTCCCTTAGATGAACTTAGGGCCCATTTGTTATACATCGATAAAAAAAAGATTTTGACATTCAATAATTTAAAAATTATTTTTTAGAGATTTTAAGAAAAACATAAGCTATTTTACGTTTGTTTGCGATCATAAAAAATACTTTTTAAAATAATGGTTTTTTTTTCCAAAAGCTAATGAGAATAGCTTTTTATTTTAAGCATAAAATGAATTTTTTTTTAAATGATTCTCTTAAAAAGCTTAAACAAACCCAATTAAAAATGATTTTTAACTAAAAAAGTGATTTTTTCGTGAAATAATCTGTAACAAACATTAGTCAAATGAAAGGATGGTACCTTTGGTTGGGATAGAATAGAAAGGACATGCAAACCAAGTAATACCACTCTGAATCTGAGAGGTCTTCTGGGGATAATGCAGCAGAAGGCCTTTTGGTATGCGGTGGGACAGCTTCACCTACAAGAAGAAACTTGTATAGTTCTTTCAGTTGCTCACTCCTCTGCAGTCCTATTTTATCACCCTTAGTTTCCATGGTTTGGACTGTCTTCCTTGTCTTAATATCTCCATTATAGTACCCATCTCTCCACTCCAGTACTCTGTTCATCACATGATTCACATTACATAGATGTTATATAGCAAGCAAGCTTCCAATTTACAAATGTTTAGCTCCATTTTAAAATGGGAGAATAAATTTGAAATTATTTGCATGTTTTTTTTCCTTTTATAACATTGAGGGCGTTTGCTTTCTAGAAATATTTTCATTTTTCATTTTTATGGATGAATCTTGCGGTGAATAATTGTAACAGAGAAAAGATGAAAGACATTTTCAGAAACACTTAAAACAGTTTTTTGCCATTTTCAGAATTTCAAAAAATATTAGATCTGTTTTCAAAATTGTTTTGTAAAAAATTTCTAGAATGTATTCTCTAATGTTTATAATTTTCCGTGGAAATGAAAACTGGAAACCTGCAATTTTATTTTTTTTCCATTTTTTATGACTCAAATCTAATGTCATAAAATTCCTCCAGAAATTCTTAGATTGAATAGTTACTATATTTATGAATAACTGATTCTGCAGATGACATCAAATTATTCTATTTTTGTTTCATAAAAGCAGTAACTCTCAAGGAGTTTTCACATGACACTGAATTCTTCACAGAACAAAAGGAAAATTGTGTTCATTAATTTACACAATATTTTGGATATTCAAGAGTTAGTTAACTGGGAGAAAGAGAGAGATTAGTGAAGCAACTTAACAAAATTTCTAAGATGGGTGTTTTTATTTTTTTGTACCTTTCTTCACTTGTTGAAGGTGCCCAGAAAATCCCATAGCTCCACTGAATACTTCTTACTGCAACAGCTAGCTGTGAACTCAAGCTCTTCTGCATCTTCTCATGCTTTGGACTCCCACATGCCATTCCTGCTACCTCTGAAAATGTCATCAAAATCTTCAGTAATGTCGCCTTCATTCACCTTAACATTTTTTTCTTTTGATGATAAAAGAAAAAGAAGTAGAAGAAACCTTTAGTTGTTTAGTTTCAACAATTATCAACAGTAAATGGCTCTACAACACACATCAAATTTACTTTGGTTAGTTTCAGTGAGTGAAATAAGTGTTGTAGTACTCAAGTGTAATTTATGTCATAAGAATAGTAAAACAAGAGGAATGAAGAAAAGACAGACTCCACATTTTCCGTATATTTTATTTCCTTTTCTGTTTTTCCACATGTGACTATAACCACAGAACCAAAAGTGTACTATTTCTGAGGCCAAGCACCAGAGAAATATCATTGTGCTCATTTGTTTATCATTACATTGAATGTACATAATCAAAAACCAAAGAAATTCCACAATTTAACAGTAAAATTATAAAGCAATAATCACATGTTATTACTCAATAATATTCTGTGGCACTGAGGGGGTGGATTGTATCACTCGTGGAATTTAACTATAATACAAAACTGTTTCAACCATAAAGTGATCATACTAAAAAGGGTTTTACTTAATTACTATTCTGGTCAAATAATTAAGCTCTCAATTATGTATGTCAAAAAACACGATTAACGACAAAAAATAGCAATACATTATTTAATTGTATTATAGAATTTTATAATAGGATTTGCTCTCTTGATGTGGATAAAAGGGCTACCTAGCTCGCATCGGGCCAGTCCAAACGGGTCACGGGCTTTATCAGACTGGGTCAAAAAGTCTAGGATAAAATTTGGGCTTAAAATTTACAGTCAAAACTCGGCCCTATATGTGCTGTGGGCTTTTTCGGGCCGCCTGTGTATATTGTTTTTAAGTTAAAATTCTTTTTATGAGTGTAATATTTTTAGGTGTCCTAGTTTTATTATTTACCCAACCAATTAAAGTACGCCAAGATAGCGCAGGTCAAAATCGATGGTGTCACTTACGAGTAGATAGTTAACACTCATGTGGAAAGTTTCTGAGCTTGCAACTAGTCTGACATGTCAAATAATAAATAATGATTTGGTAGCAACAACGCCTAGATGCATACAAAGATGTTTCAATTTCACTTATACATGCTTTCTCTTGATTTCAATATCTAATAATACTAGTGTACAAAGTAAAAAGTATAAACTTCTTCCACTTAATATTGTTGCCTTAATTCTGAAGCAAATGGATGTATTGCTTGTGTTTTAACTGACCAAAGATTACCGTGAAATTATTGACAAAACATAGAAAGTAGTAGCACTTAGCATGGATACGTGTTTTTTTTATATGGGATGCAGCGGCTAAACAAGCCCGATTGCAATTTGGGCTCAAACTTTGCTGCTCAAATCCTATGTTTTATCGGGCTTTTTCGGATCGGCCTGGTCGAGCCAGCCCATTTTAGCGCCTCTAATAACAAATTAGTCGAAAAGTCAACTGATGTATCATTGTTAACACCGAAAAATAGTTGGTCATATCATGTATTAAGCCACTTGGCTAAAGTGCAAATATTTACTGATCAACTGAATCATGACCAACTGAATTTATATAAGTTGAACTAGAATCGGTTAAATTATGCTTGAATGACTTCATATCGGCTAAATGAATGATCAGCTGATTAAGATCTGTTGGATCAAACACAGCTACTCAGTTGAAACAGACAGCCAAGAAGCAGCAATTGAGCAGAATCAGGTGAGTGTGGTTGCTAAGTCTAGATGGGCTTGGAGGCTGTTAATTAGGTTTTAATGGGCTTGTATGAATGTTGATTAATGGCCTAATAGACTCTAATTATATTTAGAAAAAAAAAGGCGTGGAATGACCAAGTCAAATTGCACTAACAACTTTCCTAAATTTTTGGGATAAAAATTAATGGTGGTTTTGGAGAGAGAATATGAAGATAAGAAGTGACCACCAGGAATCAGGGCTAATTAATTAAAAACGTACACTCACTCCCTTAAAAATAGGGATATGGAGAATTTGGTCAATTGATTGGTAGTTAGCCGTTTGACCCATAACAACCGACTGAGCAGATATATGAATTATATGAGCTGACCAAGTTAAGGACGTGCATAAAGGCCTATTTCCTTAAAAATAAGGTTATGGAGGATGTGTTCGGTTGATATGGTATTCAATAAATTAAACGACTAAGTGGTTTTGGGTTGTAATTAGCCAACTGGGTAGTTACCAATATTTTTGTTATTAGCCATGATCTTATATGATGTAATATGTGAGTTAAGAACATGGCAAACAGTGTTAGTGTAGGTTTCTTAGGTAGTCTAAGTCTATAAATACCAATTATAAAGATTGCTTTTGACACACTCAATCAATCAAAGTATTTACATTTATCTTTCCTTTATCTCTTTTTATCCTTTATTTTCATGCAACTTTAGTTTAGTAGTTCAACCTTCTACATTAAATGCTTTTTGCAGTAGTGTAAGAACCTGCAGCTGAGAAATAAAGTCGTTTTCTCAACGTAATCGTCTGGTCAAGGGGAATCATTTTTGCATTGCGAGTTAGCTGACCTTCGGCTAATCACCTAAGCAAACGACTAATCAACTGAGCAAACGACTAATAAGCTAAGCACCAAATTTGCACGAGTTCAACAATCATCAATCATTCCAACTTTTTATCTTTCAATTGCGCTAAGAAAGAGACTCTGTTTATTAGCCATGACTTCCTTAACTACCCCAAAGAGCATTAAGTAGGTGATGAATAAGAAAATCTACAACTAAGAATGCATTACGTAAAATAAGGATAAATGCGATGAAGATAAATTAACAAGGATAAAATGAGTCTTTTGATTGATTGTATGTGTCTCAAATGATTTGTACATTGCCTATTTATTGTGCAAAATTAGCGCTACCCCTGTCTGCCATGTTCTTTGCCATTAATTGTAATTATAAGTGGCTAGCAAATGTAATTATATATCAACTAACTCCTAAAATCATCTATGGGGCAGCAGCCCACTAACTATGTCCCAAATTTCCATGCGAACAAAGTGTTTTTCCTCTTAAGTGCAATGCAAGACAAGATCCTAACAACTTTTTCCATTGGTTGATCTTATCCAAAACCAATTCTCCTAAATTCAAGGCTTGAGATGATTTCCTCCCCCCCGCCATATAATTAGCATAATTTCTCTTTTTGAGCATCTCCAAGTCCATCTTGATGATCTATCAACCCATTGACCCAATAAATTTGGTCCAATTAACTGCTCTTAGCATTGAACTAGCTAGCTAACAACTCTTGTTATTCGATTGACCCTAATTTGATTGGTTTCTTCGGCTAACCCACATCTTCGACTTTTTTTCCCGTATTCGACTAACAACTAATTACTTTGAGTGTTAACAACTGCCTACATCCTTCGTTTGAATTGCAGTGAATGCAGAAGTAATGTAATTGAACCCAGTTTTCTCGAGCGTCGTGCTAATGACTTCCTTTTGCGTTAACCGATTCACCTTATCAGCTAATCTTTGATTTTCCAAATGACTATTTTGAATACTATCCTCAACAAACTTTAGCTCTTCGAAATTTCAAAACGACTCTTCTTCTTATAAATAGGAACATTCGAACCCTAAGCCTTCACTTCTTCTCTTGCTTTCAAAATCACAAGTCTTTTCAAATCCCTCAAGCTTTCTATCATTCTTCGTCACACTCAGTATTCACACCTTCTGCTTCTGACTCCCAAAACAAGTCTCATAACTACGACAACGAAGAATCTTCTGGTTCGTCTATTAGTCGATCAGCAATGGTCTCAGCTCTGTACCCTACTCAGGACTTTTTTACCCTAAATCCTTCCACCTTCGACATAGGAGAAGGAAAAATATACATGAATGAGTATATGAGTCTTGATCAACATGCTCCTCCCATCGCTTGTGATTGGTTCACTATTCGAAAGTGTCCAACTGACTAAAGATGCCTTACTTACAAACCAAAAAAGAGTTCATGGAGGATTAGCCATGAGTGATCAATTTGCCCTTTGTAGACAACAAGGAGAAAATTATTTCCATGCCTTCAGAGATTGTCCCTTTTACAAAGGAAGTTTGGGATCAACTTGTTCTTGAGAATAAGAAGCTAAACTTCTTCTACATGGTAGATTGCATGTTGGAAAACTTGGTTAAGAGACGAGCCAATTCAGATTCTGTGAGAGATTTCCAAAATAATGAAATTCAGTTTTGGTTAAGGTGTGTTCCTTCATGATTAAATGTGTTTATTTATGAATCAATACATCTTTTCTTTGAATCAATTCATGAAAGATTGCAACACTTTGTGAAGAATTGTTTCTTCTCATCAAATGTTATGAGTTGCTCTATAAATAGAACAACTCTATATGCAGAAATTAACAAGAGAATCATTGCCATTTCATCTATTCCAAATCATTTCCTCTCTTTTCTTATGCGCAAATTGAAGTTACAGAACTATTGTTCTGTAAAATACCATTGACGATGTGCTTGGTGTGAGTATACAAACCATATCAAGGAACTCTAAAGTATCCTGAAGGGGATTCACTGTTCAACCTCTTGCATCCAGTTTAGAGAGACTGGTGGGGGCGAATCGAACCTAAAGCTTAGTGTTCCACACATGCTTTGTAGTCTTGCGCAATCATTAGTCTCTTTGTTCTTCATTGTTGTAGTATCATCATCTTCACATTGATTTTATACTTTTCTATTTGTTTATTCTTAGTAGTTGCAACATTCCCACCAACAAAAACACCAACAGATTCTTGGTTTCTCTTGTTTTGTACAGCTATTGACCATGCTTGGAAAAGAAGGAACGATTGAATTTTTCATCAGAAGTGCATCCCTAACTCTAGTTTGATTATGTGCACCAATAAAAAATTTACTGAGTTGGTTAATGCTTGTAGGAACTATCTTGGTTTGGGGAGAGTGGATAGTCTGAGTGTTTCTCTTTGCTTCTATTCCTTTGGTAGCCGATTTGGCTAAGATTTTGTTTATTTACCAGTTTGCTTTTGCTTTTGGGCCTTGGCCCCAGTACTTCACAAAAACTACCTGTATTAGATCATGGAATGGGGATACAAGCTTTGGTCAATAACAAATTAAATATGTGACCTTATTTATAAAATTTATCCAATTGCACTAAAAATAATTAAACGATTGACATTAAATATATGACTTATGATGCTTCAATTAAGTTGCATCTTTTTTTTGACAAACAAATTAAGTTGCATATTGAATAATGCATGTCATGAAATTGCCAAAAATTCAAAATTCGTACTCGATTGTCTCGAATATAAACAAAAATAACTAACTCACACTAATTAAGAATGTTGGTTAACCTCATTTAATAGTCTTAACCTCGTCTAAAAATGAACTTCATTCCCTAAATTTTACTTCATAGGAACTAGATAACTTCTTAATGGAAGATTTCAATTCTATGGGACCTTCGTTTTAAATAAATTAAAATTAATTAAGATTTGCTTATATTTTGAACTAACAAAATTTGTTTATATTTGAGATAGGAGAAAGTACATGCGACATTAAATAGCTCAAACATAATGTTAAGGTATCTAATACCCAGAGTGGTGCTTCTCAAGATTTTGCTCTCCTACTGAGAGTTTGAGATTGTTAGTTTTGTTTCTCACATCGTGTTTCGTAGGAGTTTTTCCAATGGCAGCTCTATCACCAGGTGTTGAGGAGGATGATGGTTTGACTTTTCAAATAAAACAGGTCCGGGAGGCAATAAAGAATCTGGATCTTTGTTTGATAGGTCGTTTTCTCACAAGAAAAAGTATCTGCACGAATATAATGAAAGAATGCATGGCTAGCAGTTGGAGGCCAGAATAGAGGCGCTGATAAAGAAAGTGGAGCCAGGTTTGTTCTTCTTCCAATTCTACCATAAGATTGACAAGAACAGAGTTGTTTCGAGAGGTCTACGGAATTTCGAAAATCAAATGCTCATTTTTTGTGACACTAAGCCAGGAGATATCCTAAACTGTGGGTCGTACATGACTTACATGTGGGTTTATTCTCACAAACCGTGGGTCAACAACTCGGTAACTATATTAGTGATTTCCTTGAATATGATCCCAACAATAATACTGGGTTCTGAAGGACGTATATGAGGATCAGAGTTCGGTTGGATGTTCATATATCGTTGAAGAAGGAGAAGAAAATCTTTCATGGCTAAAGGGAAATGGCTAGTAGTGTCATTCCGATATGAACGTCTCGGTTCTTTTCTTTCTGTTTTTTATGTTGCCTATTGGGACATACAGATCGCTTATGCGAGAAATTATTCTCAATTGTCTATAACAATGGAGAGAGGGGTTGGAGTTCTGAGTTGCAGGCAAACCATCGACGAAAGGGCGGTGGTGGAGGCTCAAGGTGATTGAGGGAGGCAAAAACTAGGGTTCGCAGTGCTGAGAATAGTAAGGGAGGAATCTCATGCGAAAATCAAATGCTAATGAATATTCCCGATACGCGTAATTGGGAACTTCCTATTGTGAGTAACGGTTCGTGGAGAACGTTGAGGTGCGGTAAAAATGGAACACATATTTCAAATATTAAAACCACACGAATTAACATATTCGCAACGTCAAATGGAGTTATTGCTTCTCATAATTCAGCATATCTCATGGAATGAATATCTCAAATAATAAAGCAGCAGGAAAAGGCATTGTTGCTACAAACATTTCAAATAATGGGAACGTACGTGGGATCCGCAACAATTAATCCTATTGGTGGAATGATTAAGCTGAGATTCTATGAAGTGCTTTCTGACCCACGTGGAGGTAAGATTATTTCGCAGGTTCCATCCGTTTCTAACTAGGCCGTGTCTAGAACTTTTGAGGTCTTAGCCGAAATTATTGAAGAGACTTCATATAATATAAAATATTAATCATTATAGTATTCTTGTAGTCTTTAGATCTTTGAAATCATATTATCGTATTTGAAAATTCACTTCAAAAGAATATAATACATTGTCATACTACAATCAATAAATCAAATTTCTTTTTATATTACCGTTTGGCCTAAATTAAAACATTAAAAATGACTTACTACACTACAAGAAAATGCGGACTTACCGACAGCCAAAAGCCGTCGGTAACGCCAAAAAGCCGTCGGAAACGTACATTTACCGACGGCTACTAGCATGTCGGTAAAATGGGCGTCGCAAATGATTACCGGTGAGTTTTTTTTACCATCGGTTAAAAACCGGTGGTAATTTCCGACGGGCAAGCCCGTCGGTAGTTTTCCGGCGGACGCAACCGTTGGTAATGCCAGACAGTGATTATCAACGGCCACACTCGTCAGTATTGTTAATTTTTTTTATGAATTTAACTAAATAATTAATTAAATTAATTGATTAATTTTTTATGTTTAATTTAATTAATTGATTTATTTATTTAATTTTTAAATTAATTAATTTCTTTAATTAATTTAATTAACTAAATTTAATTTAATTTAATTTAATTTAATTGATTAATTTTAATTATTAGTTAATTATTTATTTATTCGATATTAAGAAATGTGATAATGTAAAATAAAAAACAAAGTAAAAAATAAACGTAATAAATAAATAAAAAAATTCGAACAAACATTACTAATTAAAAAATAAATTAAAAAAATATCCGAACAGTATCAAAAATATCAAAAAAAAAGTACAAACATCACTAATAATCCTGGTAGTCTTGATCATGATCGAGATGCTCTAAACCATACGCGTCATCGACATAATTAGTACCAGGAGGCGAAGGCGGAGGCAGAAGAGGAGGAGGCGGCTGATGATGAGGCTAAGGCTGCTGACGAGCTAGCATCTGGTACATCTGTTCTTATCGCTCCAGCATCTGAGCCAAAATGGCGTTCGTCCGACGGGTCTCCACCTCGGAAGCGGCCACTCTCTGCCTCAGAACAGCTAACTTCTGCTCATCCGCGGTAGAGCGACGACTGACACCACCATTACTCGATGACTCTCCGATGTGAAAGCGGCTGGTCCCATTCTTGTAGTTGCTGGCAATATCTCCAGCACTGTATAGGCGACCCTTCTTCTTGCCACCAACAATATCTGTCCAAACCCTGAGCGGTGCAAATAGATCCTCAGGGCTCTGAGACGGGGAACATGATGATGTCTGAGATCTAATCTGAGACATCCTCGCCTCAAACTCCTCTTGTCATGTATAAACAAATAAGTCAATTTTTTTGTAAGAAAACAATACAAACATTATTAAAAAACTATTCATTATATTTTATAATTACCTGGGTTCGCCTCGACCGATCATCAACAAAATCACTGGTACTCCTCCTAATATGAGTTGCACGATGAAGCTCGTGCAACTGTACCTCTCTACGTAACCTCTTCGACTGTAATTATTTAATAAAAAACATTTAATAAATAATAATAATAATAATAATAATAATATAACACGTACAAGTCGAGCTGCGTGCTGCGCCTGACTGACGGAACCTCCGGTGTGCAAGCTCCCACCCTTCTCAGAGGCTCTGTTCTTCTTGGCCTTCTCGCAGGTCGCCTTGAAATCAGGGGAGTTCCAGTGTGCTACCAGCTGCTGCCAAATATTATCCCCTATCCAGTGGGGCTGTCCCCTGAGGCGGGCATCTCTAAGCATATCAGAGAGGCGGTGGGAGACCTTCATATGAAAGTTCTTCTTGATCTGCTCCCCATCCTCTTCCTCCCAAGCTACCCTCTCCTGTATCAATATAAGACATTATTAAACATAATTGAAATTTATGAAATAAAAAAATAATATGCAATAAAATAAAAATTGTAACTTACTCTGAAAGATTTGAACATATGCCTCCGCTACTCATCCTTCAACGTCCCCTAGGTTGGCCAATACGCCTGGTAATTCTCCTCAATTGTTGCTGTGGTAGCCTTCGCAGCTGGCTTTGAGGGAAGGAACCTGAATAATAAAAAGATGTCAAACAAATATATATATATATATATATATACACACACACACACATGTAAATACTTATCATTTACCAGCCGACCTAATGATAACTCGACCATCATGCAGCATCTCAAGATCCTCAACGACCTCCTAGTCAACCTCCTGCTGTACATCCTTGTCCTGCTCAACCCCAGTCTGATCAGGTGTATGGCCCGTACTATACTCATGCTCACACTGATGAGCATCGGGCACCGTCTCAGGCACAACATGGGAACTAAAAGTGTCATATGTCTGCTGGAACCCCGGGTTGGAGATCATGTGTATGGGAGGCAAAGGCGGTGACGGTGCTGGAGGTTGTGTAGGTGCCAAATTTGTAATAGGCTGTGTAGGGGCCGAACGTGCTGGAGGATGTGTAGGCGTAGATGTACGCGAATGTTGTGTGGATGACAACGTCGAAAACCCAGCAGCGTCACGCCTAATAATGTTCGACCTCCGACGACTGGGGGGAGGTCAATGGCAATGACCTTCCCCTTCCCTTTACCACCTGTGGGTGGTCTGGGGGGTCGGATCTTGATCCTGATGTCATATATGTCTACAGTCATGAAATATTCTATTTAAACATAACAATATTAAAAATTAATTCCATAAAAAATAAACAACAAGTTATCAAAATAGCTGATAAATTAAAATTTATTGTTAGACATTTCTCTAATTTCTCTAATTTTAAAAAGTTAAACAATTTCATACTGCCCATTCTGCCCTCTCTACTTCGGCATCGTCTTCAGATCTTGATGGTTCTGCCACTTCCTTATTTAATTCCTCATCTCCATCTACATCTTCATATGTGCTTAGATTGTCACGTAGTCGAGAAATGGGTTCCACTTCATTTACTACACTGACATGAAACATCTCATCCACTTGATAAGCCACTTTTTCCTGTGGATCATCTGCTTCACTGCGATCCCTTGGTTTTGTCTTTATTGCGACACACCAACCTTGTTTGTCCCTTTGAGTTGATGGATAAGGGACATAATACACTTGTCTTACATGTTGTGCCATGATAAATAGATCAAACATTTGGTATCTTCTGCTCATGCATATCTCCACAGTATTATATTTTCGACATATTTTTGTGCCTCTACTTGACAGATCAAACCAATTACAATAAAATAGCACTATTATTTTAGTATAGTCTAAAGTATTGTATGCCAGTTCATATATATATATTGAATCACGCCGTAGAAGTCGTCTTCTCCTCCATCTGTGTACCTTTTACATAAACTCCGCTGTTAATTATTTTTTCCCCTCTGTTTTTGACTGGGTTTGAAATTTGTATCCGTTTACGAAAAACGTGTGCCATTCTTTTACACGTGATTTAGGATCATGAGATAAATTTCTTAACTATTGGATTTTAGGGGATTCTGCCTCACTGTACATCTGCTATACACCATATGCAAACAAATTATGGTTCATTTTTTCAAACAATCTTTTGTATTTTCAAACAATAAATAGTTCAAATAGGACTAAAAATACATACCTGGTTCGTAAACCACATTGGGAAATATTCATGAATATAGGCAGAAGAGTCTTGTTCGCTTGTGGGCTTAGTTAACAAGAATGCCATGATCAAGTCATTATCAAATAAATGATCATGACTAGTTGTGGATAAAGGAAATTGAAAGTGGTCAAAATGATACATACGTAAGATATGATATTTTGGAACAGTTGATCAACACGTGAACGTGAGCTGACTTAAACTCTTCTTCTGTTAACCAGTGAGTCAACTCCTTTCCATCATAACGACCAGGGAGGCCAAATATAGATAAGGCTAGTGGTTGTCTTTCACTTTCAATTTCTATTTCATTCCTATTATTTGTTGGTGTCAACATGAAGTTCGTAAAATAATGGGAACAGAAATGGATTGTTTCATGGTGTAAGTAAGTTGCACAAATAGATCCTTCAACCCTGACCTTATTTTTTACCGATCGTTTTGCGTCACCCATAAATCTATAAAACAACAAGGTTGATCAAAATTGATACATTTAACCCTTCAAATGAATATTTATATTAAAGAATATTTTATTATATTACCTTTCGAATGGATACATCCATCTGTATTGAACCGGTCCACCAAGCCTAGTTTCATGTGCAAGATGCACTGGGAGATGCTCCATAGAATTAAAGAAAGCAGGGGAAAATATTCTCTCCAACATACAAAGAATGACTAGTATGTTCTGCTCCATCTTCATAAGATCATCCTCTCTCAATGTTGCAGAACACAAATCTTTAAAAAATTGGTTGAGTTCAGTAAGTGGATTTAAAACATTTGACGGCAAGGAACTAAATGAAAGAGGAAGTAAACACTCCATGAATACATGACAATCATGGCTTTTTATCCCAATCATGGTTCCTTTGTTCTTATCGGCACATCTTGCCAAATTGGAAGAATAACTGTCTGACATCTGCATTTCTTTTATCCACCGACAAACTGACTTAGCTTCCTCAGCAGTTAAAGAGTAATAGGCTTTGGGTTTCAGGGTTTTTCCATCCGAATGAGTCGTCAAATGCAAGTCCTTTCACCTACAGTAAAGTGGTAAGTCTAGTATGGCCTTATCATTGTCTTTCGTTTTTCCTCTGACGTTCATCACTGTGAGAAAAATATTGTCAAAAAAGTTCTTCTCAATGTGCATAACATCAAGGTTGTGTCTCAATAAATTATCTTTCCAATATGGCAGTTCCCAAAAAATACTTCTTTTTGTCTAATTATGTCATTGTCTGTATCCTTCAAATCAATCCAATTGACCATAATCTGTGATTTTTGGCAGTTCCATAACTTTGCTCAAAATCTGTTCTGATGTCAACCTTGGGGGCGTGTCATCTAATTCAACTTCCCCCTTCTTGAAGGCGTTCTTATTCCGTCTAAATGGATGATCACCTGGTAAAAAACTGCGATGTGAGTCAAACCAAGAACTCTTCCCCCCCAAATTTCAAGGTAAAGGCATTTGTATGCTCCATGCAATGCGAACATGCCATTTTACCAAGAGTACCCTAACTAGACAACAAGCCATATGCAGGGAAGTCATTAATGGTCCACATCAAAGCTGCCCTCATTGTAAAATTCTTCTTGCGTGCCATATCATACGTCAAAACACCATTCCACAACCTTTTGAGATCGTCAATGAGAAGCTGTAAATAGATGTCAATACCATCTTTTGGATTATCTGGACCCGGTATAATACAAGTCAAGAACTTATAAGGCTTAGACATGCACATTTCGGGAGGAAGATTGTATGGGTTAACAATAACTGGCCAGCAAGAGTAAGGTTTCGCCGTGGATTGAACATACGGGGTAAAACCATCAGAGCATAAGCCAAGTCGTACATTACGTGGATCTGCTACAAAATCGGGATGCACACGATCAAAGTGCTTCCAAGCTACACCATCAGATGGGTGATGCAATATACCTGAAATGCTTCTATTCTCATAGTGCCACGTCATTTTGCCTGCAGTCTGTGTTGATGCAAACATTCTCTACAACCTTGGAATAATTGGCAAATAAAACATTGCCTTCACTGGAACTGGTTTTTGTCTACCCTTTCCATTATCAGTGTGTGAAATATACCTTGGCTCACCACAAAATTTGCATTCAAACAGAGCGTCATCGTTTTTACCGAATTCATTGTCGTAATATAAGATACACCCTTTCACACAACAATCAATCATTTTAGATTGCAACCCTAACTTGGACACTAAGCTTTTAGCCTCGTAATAACTTTTTGGCAAACCATTTCTGATAGGTGACGAGTTCAACATCATTTTCGTTACGAGATCCAAGCACACATCGGTAGCACCACAATTGGACTTAAGAGCTAAAAGCCTCACACACATTGATAACTTAGAGTCTGCAGACCCTCCAAACAACGGCTTATTTGTTTCTAACAATAGATTATAAAATTTTTGTGCTGTCTCATTTGGAAGTTCATCTGTGTCATCATACTGTTGCTCTCGAATGATACGTTGACCCCCAAGGCATCACAAACCACATCTTGCATAAGTTCAATCTACTCACCATATCTCGTATCTACGCAACTGCTTGAAGCACCTGTGCAATTATCGCCAACCCCTAAATCAACCCGAGGCAACTCTTCACCATGTCTAGTCCAAATCCAGTAATTAGGCCTAAATCCAATTCTCTGCAGGTGATGCATGACCTCACCTAGGCTCTTAATCTTTCTGAATCGCAATTAAGACACGGACATCTAATCCCTCAATTAGTTATGAAATCTTCATGTGCCATTGCGGCTTGGATAAAGTGATCAAACACATCGCAAAAAGATTGTTTCAAACCCCCTCTCCCCGGATACAACCTATCGTATATCCAACTACGACTCGAAGGAAAAATTCCATCTTTTGCATGTTAAAAAATGACAATTTTAGCAGCACGACGTTCTTAGAACCGCTTTCTTTCTTTAAATGGTATGACCCTATTCCATTCGAGGAACAACTTTTTCAGAACTCGTATAATAGTCATTCCTTAATTCTCATATCTTATACTTGACAAAATTTTGGCAGCATTTCCCATTAGTCTTTGTGTACACTAAATGATCGCAGTTATGAATACCGCAATCAAGTATGCACCCAGAGAACAAAAAAAATGAATCGAACCGAAATTTCATCAAATATAAAGATACTAGAATTAAGCAACAACTATTATACGAGTAAAGAAAAAGTTTTTTCCCAAACTGTCCGACTTGGACAATTCAAGGTTCAATATACAATGAACACGTGGTACCCTAAAAGAGTACATGCACTCAATAATATATTGAACCTCAAATAGGAAGCTAAGGCTTTTCTCCGATACTAATAACAAGCATAGAAATAAAACAATAAACTAAATCAAGGTTCCTAGAAAACTATATAACTTGGGTACCCATCTTCCCCAAGGTTTTAGCATGACAATATTACGGCTACGACAGTTTATATCACTAACATATATTGACATATCACAGCCACTACATCATTCATCCATTTCATCAATAATCATACTTCTTACAAATGGTGGTTCAGTTTATACAACAAAACCTAATAGGATCATGAAGCCTAAGCAGACATGGAATTATCAGGATTTATCACTTTACAAAACACTTCATACTCGAGGTGTGACACTGACCAATTCGTGATCATAGCCCCTTCCAAGACTCTCAAATATAGGTAAGGATTACAAAAGTACTCACTCACGTATATTTGTTAGCCAAAACATACATCACTTCAAAATTCCCTCTGTGGGGAGAACTATGAAGGAAATCAAAGAAATATGTCGATGTAGGGGTCAGCAGCCAACCGTTTTCCACCCAAAAGGACCCGACATTTCAAGCATCAAACCAAACAACAAATCAAAAATCATGTATGCCTCCAAAAAACTCAAAATGCAGGATCTGAAATCAAAATAAAAAAATAAAACACAAGATCTGAAATAGATGAAAACCTAAAACCCAAATCAGTGACGGAGAACGAGACAGAGGCGGAGCGGTGTGGCAGCGCGGAGTTGTGTGACGGTCTCAGAGATGTGTGGCGAAGCTGTGTGGCGGTGCCAGACGAAGCTGTGATACTGCAGTAGTAATCACAAAGACAAGATTAAACTCAAAGAACTACAGAAGAACAATAAAACCAACTAGAAACAGAAAAGCAAAATCATTACCCAAACAATGCAGTGCCCGCGGGATTGTGCATCGAAGAGGGAGCTAAGAACCGAGCGCTTACTAAAGCTCAGACTGTGCAGACAAGATTGGAAAACCAAATTAAACTCATAACTACATAAGAACAATAAGGGTTGACATGCAAAAGCTGATAATGACCTCCTAAACATTATAGTTACTCCATTTATCAGCAACCAATATCATTCATAGCTAAAAATACATCAAATTCATCCCACTCTCATGCAATGATCGCAACCCTTGCAATTGGCCTCAAAATCGAAGCCCTCACAATTGAAGTTACAAAGCTACAAACTCTCATTAATTCTCACTAAAAACAGCCACACCCAAGTGCCAAAATTAATCAAACATCAAATTTCGAGGACCTAATTGACATTTGTGGAACTTCAATTTGTTTTAGTAAGATCTAAACTAATTTTTTTGAAAACAAACACTTGGATCAAAGGGAAACCTCTTTGCTGCCATCACTTAGATGGAGCATATCTTTTTTTAAAGGCCACTCAAATAGTATTTTATCTAAACAGTAATTATGTCTAAATAAAAGTGAAGAATATGGATTCAAAGAAAGCAATAGTTGATCCACATTGCAAGAAATAAGCTACAAAAAGGTCTATAAAGGCCCAAATAAGTCATCCCAAAGTCCAAGAATGAGTTTCCTCCAAATATATCTTCCCTTAAAGAGCTCATAAACCCAACATGCATGCTCTTAAGAATGATTTGACCATCACAAGCAATACCTAAACTTTTCAATTTCACCCACCCTAATATCAAAATCCCCAATAGAAAACTATATTCAAAAGAAAAATTAAAAGATTCAGATCAAAGCAGGTGGTAGAACAACTTGAAGAAGAAAGTAAAAACACAACAGAAACTCAAGATCATGCTAAACAATCTAGTTTAACAAGTGCAAAATTTTCTCAATTACACAAGTAGCATAAAGTAATATGAATAAAGAATTAAAATCACCTCTGTGCAACATCATATAGTTTCAATAATTTCAAAATCATGTCAATAATTTCAAGCAAACCATGTCAATAATTTCAAAATTATACCAACATATATTTTTATTTCAAGCATCAAAAGAATTAAAAAAATAAAAAACCTACCTTTGTGCAGTAGCGGCAATGAAGATGGTAGCAGTGACGGTTGAACTGAGTGAGTGGCAGACTCAGTGAATTTTGTGATTTTAGGGTTCTACATTTCAAAGAGAAATCGAATGAGTGACAACAAGAAGACGAAGAAGAACCGAATGAGAGAGAGAGAGAGAGAACGGTCACCTTTCAGCCAATTGCTTCAATAAAAGCGGGAAAGAGAAGAGAGGATGGAGACCAGAGCGATGGAGGAGATGAGAGTGTAAGCGGCACAGAGAGAATAGACGTGGTGGTGGCGCAGAGCTGTGGTGGCTTGCTTGGGATTTTTGGGCTGTGTCGCAGCTATGGTGGACGCACGGTGGTGGCGGAGGTAGACATGGTGGTGGCAGCGGTGCTGGGAGAGGGAGGACGAAAGAGAGAGAGAGGAGAGAAGAGAAGAGAAGAGACAATGTAAAACTGGGAATGGAGAAGAAGATGTGGTCCTCTGGTTGTATCCGGACGTTACCGACAACCTTATTTAAGTTACCGACGGCCTAAACCCGTCGGTAAACTGTCTCGGTCTTACCGACAGCCTTGTTCAAATACAAACGGACTTAGACCGTCGGTATTTGAAAAATAAGCGCGAATATAAAAACCTTCTAAATTTACCGACGGACATAGGCCGTCGGAAAATCCAGAAGCGGGGTTACCGACGGCTACAACTCGTCGCCAAAAAAATCGCCTTTTCCGGCGGATTTAGCCGTCGGTAAATGTGACCCGTCATACCCTAAACGTTGGCCATCAGTAACGGTTAGCGTACGACCGGTCACATTTACTGACGGCTAAATCCGTCGGAAATGGTGGTTTTTTGGCGACGGGCTATGGTCGTCGGTAATTGGCCTTCGGTAACCCCGCTTTTTCTTGTAGTGCTAAGCCTCGATATATTTTTCTATCCGTTAAGTTTACTAATTGCTAATGCGTGTGCCTAAATTAAAACATTAAACATGATTTACTACGCCTCTATATATTTCTCTATTCGTTAAATTTACTAATAACCAATAGAGACAAGGGGGCCTAAGGCAATTGCCTTAATTGCCTTACCATTGCCACAACTCTGTTTCTAGCGCTAATTTATCAATTATGGCAAGTGACATTAAAGGAGAGGGGAAAAGGAGGAAAGGGGACGAAGGAAAATCAAACTCTGTGGTGGCATGGGGTGACCTTTATGTGGCTCAAACAACTATGGCAGTCCACACGAATCTCATATATGTGGAGTATTTTTTATTGATAGGCCCTGGTTCTCATTCGGTGCTACTGGTTAGACGTGTTTTTTCATTTTTTTCCTTTTTTTTGGTTTAAAATTTTAATTCATGCAAATAAAGTAGAGGAAAACTATTGGTAGTGTATTGAGTCTTTTTTTGCATATTGCACGAAGTCTCAGTGAAATAGTAGTCAGTGTTGGCCTCAATTTAAGTGACAAGAGATGACTTTTCTTCAAAGTTAAATCTTTTTACGGTTACTCTCCTAGACTTCAAATGTATGAAAGGGAATTGAGCTATATCTTTTTTGCATATATGTTATTCATTAGGCAATTGAGCTCGTTTCATCCAAGGTGATATTCTAGTTGGATTCAAAGTATGTCATGGATAACATAAAAAGTAATTAGGAGAGCCACGCTGAGCATAGAGCTATTTTTTCAAATTTTAGGAGTCTTTTATCTTATCATTTGTCCAACTCTTTGGTTGAGTTTGTTAAGAGGGAAGCTCATATAGTGTTTTATCTTATCATTTTTTCAAATTTTTGGCGTTGTTTTGTTCGTCGTCTTGATGCAGCGTTGTTTAGTTTTCCGTCTTGTTACGGTGTTCGTTTGGTTCAGATTGGCAGATCAGCTTCGATCCATTATAAATTCAATCAAGACTTCGGCGTTAACGTTACAGATTCAGAGACATGAGTATTCTGGTCACTTTGATTTTGTCACATTTGTAGGCATTTTTTCATTTTATGCTATTAACCTTAGTGATGTGAGTTTGTTCGCATATTAATCTTTTTCTGTTTTTAACGATGTTAAATTTGTATTGTTTTCGATGTATTTTATCAATTTGAATGAATGAATATCTTTTTTAATAAAAAAAAATAGTGTGTCACACTTTAGTAAGCATGACTATATATATTGTTATTCGCCGAAATTGTGATAAAGTTAATAGATGTATTTCAACTTTGGTTATTAATTATATGACTTTAACTTTTCTGAAATAGCTCAAATTACGGACTCAATGACACATGGTGTAGTCGCTTCAGAGCCATTAGATCTTGGTTCATGGTCTCGCTCTCTTGAATCCAACGGCTCTACGACAACCACCGCGCGCACCGTATGCAACATTCTCAAATTACGATGTCGCAGTCGCAGGGACAAGGACATGTATGGTAGTATCGGGCAGTGTGTGTACGCGTGCGTGAAGGACATTTGGAGTAGTACGTACCACGCGTGCCCCCAAATAATTGGTCCCCCTATATATATATAAAATTTATAAAGTAGTATATAAATGATACTCCATGTCATCTAGTAAGATTGCGGTGTCGTCACTTGCTGAGGTTTGGTCATTTCGCTATCAAAAATTTTACAAATTTTGAATTAAATGTTACCTTTGCGTCAAATTTGTTCTATACATAGTATACAGGAGCGAGAAAGAAGAAATCCTGATGATGGGATATATACTACCACCGTCTCAAAATATAAGCCATTTTTCAAAAAAAAAATTATCCCTTTATATAAGTTTTATTTTTAAATTATTAGGTATATTAATTATTTTTTTTAAAATAATCCTAATTAATTTATATTGTTTTTTATAGTCAATAATAAATGAGGTGATTTTTTCACTCTCTTAAGTCTATAGATGAAGGATAGTTTTGAAAAAATAGTACACATTATAGAAAAATTAAGTAAGTTAACTAATTTTCTTAATTTGTGTGTTTTGATAAAAAATACTTATATTCAGGGATAGAGGTAGTACTTATACAGAGTTCAATTTTCATTTTTTTGGTACAAATACAGAGTTGATTTAAGCCAAACTGTTATAAAATCATTTGACTTTCTGATATAGTAATTATGCAACAATTAAATGATTTGACTTTCATAATTCATATAAAATTAATTTGTTAGGTTGTATTTATACCCAAACTGTGTAGTATATGCTCTCTCTCGAAGTGGATTATAGGAGATTTCTCTTAGGAAAAGTCAAAGAACAAAAACACAATTGTATGGAGAGCTCAAGCTAAAGATTTTTTTCTCTCTAAAAAATACATGTAAAAGTATCATATTTTAAAATTTTGGTCCCCACAAAAAAAATATATCATTTGTATGTATATATAAACATAAATTTGTATATATTTTCCTGAAATAGTCAGCATTCAGATTATATATGCCGTTGTGCTTTCATTCTCCTGCGAATTTTGACGTAGTGATAATGGGGACAAAAGGTAGTTTAATTTGGCTTCTAAATTGTCTCACGAATTTGAAATAACTAAAACGAGCAAAATTTAAATAATGAAATTTGGCATATACATATATAGTAGCATCACTGTCTGTCTCACAGTTGGAAGTATGTGTGTAATGAGTGAAAATATGGTCACTGAATTTTCAGCTTTATTTCGGTCTTTTTGTTTTATTTACCTCGTGATATATATACTGAGGATGGAAATAGGTATTCATGCGAGCCTGCGGTTTAATTTAGGAAAAATGTCATATTTAGTTTGAAATATTTTTTTTTCAGTTTTAATAATAGTTGTAAAACTACCCCTTCCGCTCGAACCAACGTGTCTCGGGTTCGAGCCTTGTGGATAGAAAAAACGTGTTTGGGAGAGGTCCCCTTAATTGTCCGACAGTACCTCGACTGGAGATTAGTCCTAAAGGCAGTCCAAAAGACCAAACCCGTGGAGATACTTCGGAGGATCCACTGGGCCCGCCCAAAGGGCTAATTACGGTGGGATCCATAAAAAAAAATAGTTGTAAAAATACCACCTTATTTTTACTTTATTTCTTGTTTCAATATTTGAATGATGAAAATTATATAAATTAATTTCCATGCAAAATTTAAAATAAAATAAAACTTTAATATTCATTAATATAAACATCATACAAAAATAAAAAGTTTTTTGAACAAGTTTGTTTCCTGTCAATGTTCCCTTAAACGCTGTATTTTCTTTCTTTTGTGTTGAAAGCACTCAAGTTAAGCGTGTGTTTAGCTCAGCTTTTTATTGGCTTATGTTCTTCTTAAAAAAAGAAGTTGTGCCAAACACATTTTTAAAAAAGCTCTTCAAAAAATAAGTAGCATATGTTTTAACAATAAAATTAAAGAAAAAGGAGCTTTTAAAAAAGTTAATATCAGGAGCTTTTTATTGACTTTTGCGGAGTTTTTGTTAGAAATCCAATCTTCGAATCATTCTATCGTCATTTTTCCATGAATTTTGTTTTCATTATTCTTTAGTTGGGAATAGGGATGGCAACGGGTGAGGCGGGTGCGGATAGTACTTCCTCTGTACCCATATCCGTTAATACCCATGGATATTTATGCGGGTAACGGGTATCCATGGATATCCATGGGTATTTAATAATTTAACATAAAAAAATTATACAACATAATAGAACTACATAATATATTAACATTGTATAATATACTATATGCATTTGTAAAATTGTATTATTATGAGTCCATCCACTAAAAAATATCAAATAATATAGGAAATAAAAATTATTTCATCCCAAAGTGATCAAAAATGTCATAATATATAATATATATTTAATAAAAAAATAATTGTAACGTATATGCAAGTATCCGTGGGCTGGGTACCATAATCCCCACTCCCATTTAATAACTATCTGTTTACTATTCATTACAAATAATCCGTGTGAATATCCACGGGTGGCAGGTTTTTTTACCATCCTTAGTTGGGAGTGTTGCAGACTTGCAGTTGAGATGCATCGTTTGAATAATAGAAATGCCAATGACATTATCGTAAACACATGAAAAAGAATGAGGAAACGTATGATTGACCCATTAGTCAACTCTATCAGATCCTTTTTTTAAATTATAAAATTAAAAGAACTAGGCAAATAAGAAAAATAGTAAAAATAAAAAGGTAAAAAAATAGATATTTTGTTTTATGTTTACAATATTTTGTTTATTAGTAATTTATAGAATATTGCACTTGTCAAAAACAATTATAGAATATTGCAATTAGATATTTTAAATTTACATTTTTATGAACTAATTATATTTTATCTAGAGCAAATCGTAATATAATTTTTATGAAATATTACATAATAATATTACAAACCGTGATATTTTTATGAAATATTACATAAAAATATTTTGTGAAACATTTTTATAGAAGAGCCATAATATATTTTTTATGAAATATTTTTATAAAAAAATTCTTAAAAAAATTCTTGACCATGACAATTTATGAATTTTTATGATCATACTATAAAAAAAAATCATGCCTTTTAAATATTTATTTATTTTGGGTAATTTGTAATAAAATTAGAGCTTTTACAAAAATATTTTATCAAACAACCTTTAGCTTAAAAATAATTTTTAAGTTAGAAAAAATATAATTACTAAACAACTTTAACTTTATTTCTAAAGCTCTTATTTTTAGCTTTAGTTCTAAATTAGCTTTTAGGCCCAAATAGACTACAATATCTGGCCTGACTTTTGTGCAAAAGATGAAAGCCTAAGAACCTAACGCAATATTAATATAAAAAAAACACCATTTTCATTTAAAGAGTGGCTTTCAACATCTCACTTTTCTGCCTACAACATCTCCATTTTTATTTTTATTTTTACATTTCGGCAACTAAATTACCGGAAGCCATTTTTGCTTTCAACAACTAGTTGCCGTAATGTAAAAAGGGGGGTGAGAGTCACTACAAAAAGCAGTCAATT
The DNA here is from genome assembly GCA_037113605.1 of Calophaca sinica. Taxonomy (NCBI): domain Eukaryota; kingdom Viridiplantae; phylum Streptophyta; class Magnoliopsida; order Fabales; family Fabaceae; genus Calophaca; species Calophaca sinica. The sequence continues at coordinate 117,131,166 of CM073731.1, forward strand.
TATGCGGTTTTTGTCATTTCTATGAGGTTTCGACCCCGTAAATTGATTAGGGGTTACAGCATTGCGATTCGTGTCGCAACCTTTGCGGGGTTTTTAAAAATGGTATCGTACTTATTTGAGGCGGTTATTTTGCGGAGGTTTTTAACCCCCACAGTTAGTAGCAGTTATATTGCGGGAGTTCTAAACCTCCTAAAATTTGAACTTATTTTGAGGGGGTTATTAACCCCCTCTAAACGTTCTGTAGAATTTTAAAGAGACTTTTTTTCTCCCTCATCTCATTGTTAACACTTTTATATACCTTACAATTTGGAATGATTTTGTTATAAAATATTTCCATTTTTGGTTTTATATTTTCCTAATTTATGACAATTATAAAACATTCAATAAATTTAATTCAAATACTCAAAATTTCATTAAAAATATAATCATGATAACATAAATGTATTTCAAACATTTGTAGCTTCATCAAAAGAAACATTTGTAGTTCAAATATCTAATGTAATACAACTCAAAACTTATAATATCTTAAAAGAAGTCTTATACTAAAAGATCCTAAAAAAAACATCAAATGTTGCTGGCACCAGATGATCCTCTTGCATCCATAGGTGAATTAGGCTCACTTGTATCAACACTTGCCTGATATAACAAAAGAAAAATAATGAGTTAATTGCAGCAAGTTGGTAATTATTTAGCATGCTATTTGAACAGGTTTCATTAAATGCTAAGCATTGAATTGAATCGAAAACAACTTACCATCTGCTTTAAAACACATGCATTCCCTTGTGTATGTGTTTGAAACAACAACCGACCAATAGTTGACAAAACTGTAAAAAAGGAAATGATTGAATGAAGTACAATTTGAAAAATAAATTCACTTTGTTGACAAAAAAATAAAAACAAATAAATTCACTTTGCTTCGTGAACCACCAAACTCAACCATAATTTGGGCCACATATATTTGTTATGAGGCTTGCTTTTTGTACACCCTTTTTTTCTAATGCACCCCCACCCCTTAACTTCTAGAAAGTATAAACTGTGTTTACCGGATCTAGAAAGTATAAATTTGCTATAGTTTTGGTTGTATAAAGGCTTAATGTTTGTTACAAGTGTGTCACCAATTTGAAAAATATGTGCTTCATTCACCAAAAACAATGCAATGGAGATGAAGTTGACTAAACGGGTATATTTGACCCATCCTAGTTGGCTGACCATGGGGTGAGAGTCTAGTGAGCCAGAGATATACGAACCCGAGTCGGTGGGTTGGCTTGCCTATTTTTCAAAAAAATAAAAAATATAAAAAAAATTCTAGAAATTTGGAAAATAAAATAAAAAAACATTTTCTATATTTTTCTGTTAAAAAAAACAAAATGATTAATGAATTGTCCAAAGGAAAATAAAACAAGTTAAATAATAAAAGATAAATAACTAAAAAAACTAAGATATTTTATGAAAAAGTTGGACTTTTAAAAATGGGTGGGTTGAGTGGGTTGGCCCGGCTTGACCAAGGTAACTCACCTCAACCCACGGGTTCTGTGGGTCGGCTCATGATGACCTAGAGTCTTGGTGAGTTGTGATTTTCGCAACCTAACCCACTAGTGAGTTGGGTAGGCTCACGAACCACAACCCATTTTGCCGGCTCTAGTAGTAGAGTTCTCAAATTCTTTTGAGAATTGGAGAGAATACGTACTCATTTATACATACAAAAAGTTAGCTTCCAGAAGCTATAAACAGTCCGGAAGTTAACTTCCGAGAGTGAATAACAAATGACTTACAGGTTCTTACTTTCACAAGGTCTCAAAATTTGTATAAAAAAAAAGAAGTTTGTGCAACATTAATGCTAAAAAATCACACCACTAAATATCAATCAATTGAAAGTCTTTCATTATAATAATTGTATTATGCGATATTTACAATATTATTTCTACAAACAATTGAACAAGTACAATCACTCTATGGCAATATCAACATATTCTAACTCTTTTCGTCCATAAAATAAACTAAATAAAGATATGCAACTAACAAAGGGAATTCCCATGCATGAGCACAATCTTTACAATATGTGAGCCACTGCAGGTATCAGACACTTATCCTTGAAGAAGATCTGTAAATAAGTTATAATTTAACAAAGTCAATTAACGATGACAATTAACATAATGAATTCATTTTAAATATATTGGATCGTATTTTACCAGTACAAAGTTGCAATTCAACACAAACTTGATGCAAAACATGCGATTGTCGGTATGAGAAAGACGAAGCTGGTGATCTTATAGAACATTACCAAGGACCACACCCCTCGGAAAAATCCCTCAAAAATTTCCTGGGCGTATTACTGGCGGTCTGCCCCTCGGGAAACGCACAACAGTCAATTGATTGTTGTGCATTTCCGAGGGGCAGGCCGCCAGTAATACGCGCAGGGAATAAGTTTCAAATTTCAAATTTAAATTTTTAGCACGCAAAATTTGCACTCAAAATTCCCAAGGGCCAAGGCCCTTGGTAATGCACACTGGAACTTTCCGAGGGCCTTGACCGCCGGAAATGTTGCCGAAAATCAAATTTAACGTTTCTGATGGCTTTGGCAGCTGGAAATGTCTTGTAGGAAATATCACAAATTCTTGTAATGAAAGAACCATATTAGATATGCTCTTCTTTGAAATCATATCATGTATCATAGTTTCTTTGGTATATATAGTGTTGAATATGTTTTGATGAGTATATATATCTTCTTCTTCTTTGAATTGAGATTCAACATCATATAATGTATCGACTCCCTTTGAATTGAAAGTTTGTTTTGATGATTAGTTTGTATTATGGCTCGAAATTGGTTCTGTTTTATTTTGGTTTAATAGAGAAAAGAGAACAAATATAAATTATAGTATATAAAGAGAACACATTTTTAGATAGCGCTTTTCCAATAATGCGCTATTTAAAATAGGGAATAGTTAGCGTTTTTTGGACAATGCGCTATGCAAGTGAACACAGACAATGCGCTTTACGTGGAATGTGTATATATTATACCGTGTATAAAAAGCTATGCGTTTTGTATACTTTACATAATGATGGTATATGTAGCACTTTTAAACACTGTGTTTTGTTTAAATAACCCCACTATATATGCCCTTTATGGGGTAGTGAAAGCATGTTTATTAAAATCGGACTGGCCGATCCAACCGGTTGGACCGGGAATCGGGCCTGTGTCTGGTCCGGGTGACCCCTCAGAATTGGCTAGCAGAGAACCGGCCGGTTAGGGGTTGAACCATTTTTTTTTTAACTTTTAATTGCCTTTTTATTAAAAAAAATCAATTTTGGTCTCAACGGGGCTTAAACCCCTGTACTCAAGGCCACAACAAACTATCTTACCACTAGGCTACATGTTATTTTGTGTATAAATTGAAATGATATGTATATATATTTAATATTTTGTATATATATATATATTTAAAAAATAATATTTTTTTAGTTCTAGGACATGTTATTTTGTATATAAATTGAAATGTTATGTATATATATTATATATTTGGTATATATATATACTTAAAAAATAATATTTTATTAATTTTCGATTCGACCCCGGTCCGACCCAAAAACCCTAAATCCTAGCCCTCTCCGGTTCAATATCTGGTCCGGTTTTAATTACCTTGAGTGAAAGTTGTCATATTATTCTAATGATCATTCATACCAAGTTGGAGATAAATTCAGAACTTGATCAATACAAGCATTAAATGTTATCATATTATTTTAACGATCATTCGTACCAAATTAAAGATAAATTAGACATACATAGCTATGTAATGTTATAGTCAATAATTATTAAAAAGTATATTAAAATGTACATTTTGATGGTTGAATTGAAAAAATATAATGTGTTCATAGAATTATTAAGTGACGTAACTATAATAAAAGTTACTCTAAGGGTGCGTTTGATTTGCGAAAAATTAAGGGATTGGACAACACAAAAATATTTGTCCTACATTTGGTTTACAAAGTGGTCAAAACACAGAACAAAACAAATGGACAAAGGATTGAACAAAACTTTAAATTCTTGTCCCACACTAAACCATGAGACAACTTTTTGTCCATGGACAAACTAAGCGAAAGTCAAAAACATCCTTCTCTATTTAATGCTAATAATAATTATGCTCTCTCTCTCTCTCTTTTCTATTATATATAATATGATAAATTATAATAATATAATTAATATATAATTATTATTTTGTTCATGTTGCCTATTGTACACCAAACAATGGTCAAGACAACTAGTTGTCTAGTGACTTGAAAGTTTGCCCTGTGTTGTATTGTCTATCCTGTCCTTCAATGCGAATCAAATGCACCCTAATTACATCCTCGCACAAAGAATTGAAGACGTCTAATAATTGTGCTAAAAAGTAAAAATATGCTCAAGTTGCCTTAACATCTTACTTATGCATATATTTTATCCCGTTGAAGTAGAAAGAGTTAGATTTTCTTTAAATAAAAATTTTCAAAAATTTTGTAAATAGAAAAATTAAATGCTTTTTTAGGAAAGAAAAAAATAGTGTTAAATTTATCTTGTTTTTAAATAAGATTACTGTAACGCTCCGACTCTAATCAGGGAATTACTTACTAAACTAATTAAGAATTAAAGGTAAACGCAGAAAAATTTTCTTTTAAATAATGAGAAATAAAAGTACTCCGTTGTAATACCAGACTTTGGCTAAATAAAAACCTTTGAATACCTAAAGAATCATGAACAATTTTGCTACTTACCGACCTTATCAAAATTGCATTTTACAACACTAAAACTGGCCTGCATGGATCAGAGGTTGAAAGCGGAAATTATTTTGAACATATATATACAACACTTTTGGATAATAAGAATAAACAAAGCTAATCAAATTTATAAATTTATTTCCTAACATCTCTTTGACATAAATGGACACATAATACAATGACTCGTGATCTGGTATCAACATGTAAGGTCTCGCCACAAGGCAAGACTGAGCATCTGAGTAATGCTCTTCATCGCTCCATATGCTAGTACCTGAAAATAACGCCCCAAACATAGTGAGTATAAAAACTCAGTAACATAGACTATAATTTAAAACGTTTACCGTTATTTCAGTCATACGTGGTGTGTTAGTATGGAAAACTCCTTTCGACAAACAATGTCATCAGTATACTGACAAGGTGAAGTATAAAAAAAAAATAGTTTACAGCTACTTCTAGCATCGAAGTCTCCTTATACAATTAACAACTTCGCTTATAAGTACATAGTGCATAATCTTATCACTTAGTTTACATGAAAAATACTACTTTTGAGCAAGTATACTTCAAGCCATAATAGTGCAGAATTTTTGGCCGCATTTCACATGTAAAATCTACTCCAATTCAGGCCTTCCAACAAAGGATACAAGTGCTGAATTGGAACTCATAAAAACATGCAACTTAAACTTCAATTCAAGCAATCCAACAAGGGATACAGGTGCAGAATTTTAATACATAAAGCATGCATTTTAACTCCAAACCAAGCATCTAATTCCTAGTTTAATTGCAAAATTTTATTCTCAATAAACTTACATGAAATTGCAATCCAACCCAACAATCATCAACCATTCTAATTAAAATTAGAGCACAACTCATCAGACTCATAATTTGTAAATTGTAGGGATTTATAGTCACCCTTAAACAACAAAAAAGGAACTCACATCAAATATCTTGCAAACATTCCAACACATTCAATGATCATAAACATACAAACTTTTCTTCAAAACATGTAGAATGGCATAAAAACCTAAGCACACCCTAATGAGAGGTTTTAATTGGGGATTCTATGTTAGCTTAGGGCTTGATGAAATTGGAGATGAAAATCCCCAATTTCTTGGGTTTCTCCTTCATGATTTCTTCTTCATTGAAGTTGGGAGCAAGCTCCCCATCTCATTCTTCCTCTTTTTTCCTCTTCTTCTTCTTCTTCTTCTTCTTCTTCTTCTTCTTTCCCCTTCTCTGCTCGAGCTCTCTCTCGCTCTCTGTCCAATCTCTCTCTTTCTCTGTCCGCCGTGAAGGGTGGCGTGCCGCCACCTTGCCATCGCTGCCGCGCTGGAGCTGCGCGGCTCTGCCCCTCCTCCTCTTTCTCCGTCACGCCCTTCTCCCTCTTCTCTTCTTTCTCCCCCTTTCCTTCTTTCTTCTTCTTTTTGTTTTTCCCTTTCTTTTTCTTTCTCAGATCGATTTTTGTGGGAGAAAAGAGAGAATGAGAGGATGCTAAGGTGGGAGTAGAGGAAGTATGGTGTATGGTGGGGTAAAGTCATGGGTTTTACTAAAATTTGACTTACAAGTCCCCTTTTTAACTCCATAATTTATCCTTTGATCCCTAATAAAACCCTAGGTAATTTAATCAACCAAAATTACTCGTGAATTGGTAGTCTCACATTTCCTAAATCCTTGAGGAAAATTACTATTTTACCCCCAGGTTCCAACTTTGCTTTAACTTACTAAATTAAAGGCTATAAACTTTATTAATCCTTAGGGATTAAACCCCTTTTTCACTAAGGATCTCTAATTATTAAGCTTAGGGACAATTGGGATGTTACATTACTCCCCTCTTTTTAGGAATTTTGTCCCCAAAATTCGTCCCACCTTCTTATCTTATCCTTCTGTAGGATCCGTTTCCCGCACTTTCGTTGTGAACTACAGTCCTACTCCACTCCAAATGAGTAAGTTACTTTCTTTGACTTAGGTCGATCTAAGGTTACTACCCTCATTTTTGAGGATTAGTATGCCTATTACTACTAGGTTTTAACTAATATGGACGTGTTCCTTCATGGTTCAATTATAACTGAACCAGGAATCCACCATCTCATCATTCCCATAAACTCAGATTAAACCATCACGGATAACATATCAATAACTTGAGTTAAACCATAATTAACATTATATCAATAACTAGAGTTAAAACATGATTGACATTAGGCTAAAATTTAATCTAAACAGGATTGGCATCAGAGTTAATCCAAATAACATACATGCATCCCTTTCTTGATCGTTCTAAATCATTAGAAACTCAAAAAGGAATTAATTGTAATAATAGGTCAATTATCCGCAGAATTCGGCGATTTTTGTTAACCGGTTACAAACTAGGTTTTATTTCCAATAAGATTCTTATTAAGTCAAGACAAAGTTTGTAATTAGTCAAACAATGTCACTTCATACACCAGTTAATGAATCTAGTGTAGACATTAATAACTTTGAATTCCCGCTGATTTAGCTATGACTAAAACTCTTATAGCTCAAAGGCTATGATCTAACTCCTCTTACTAGGTCTAGTTGTTCAACTATGACATCTAAACTTGAAAGTCTTAGAGTTTTCTCCATAATTAGGGCTGGATCACCTTCAAGGTTCCCTAGGTGTACCCCCTTGGCTCAATTGCAATTGAGTCCCATATTAACTGATGGGCAACAATCAAGAGGGGCTGATGCCTTAGCTTCCTTTGGGCTAAGTACGCTTACTGATAACTATCTTACCGATACTATAGTTAAACATAGAGCATTAATCACAATACATGCATCAATGGAGCCGTGGATGTACCCACTTGGCTCAATTGTAATTGAGTTAAGATCCATAGAGTGCGGATACAACCAAGAGAGTCCCTGCCACCGAATCTTATAGCAATTCGGACATTGTAACAGCGGATTTGCCGCCGAATTGCAATCTGGGCCAACAAACATCCCAAACACAAACAATCGGGATAAACATAAACTTAACGAACAAATGTAATTAACTCATAGCTTTTGTGTAGCACCTCAACTTCCTTTGGGTTGAGCGTAGTTACTGACAACCATTACCAATCCATAGTTAAACATAAAGCATAGTTCACTATGTTAATATAATTCTTAAAGAATCCATAGATGTACCAACTTGGCTCAATTGAAATTGAGTTAAGATCCATAGAGTTTGGATACAATCAAGAGGGTCCCCGCCGCCGAATCTTATAGCAATCCAGACATTGTAACGATGGGTCTGCCATCAAATTGTAATCCATAAGGACAAACATCGCACAACAAACAAAATTTCAAGCAATCGATGCACTACACATATATCCATTCAATTGCATAAAATATAAAGCAATTCACTTCATTTGTTATTCCATCGTAGCTAGGATTGAAATCCTATAGATGAATAATCAAGATCATAAACCAAATTCATCCAAAATAGGAGAGCAGTTGGCAATAAACCTAATGAAACACAACCTAGTCGTATCTTTAATGGTTTCATTAAAACCTCAATTTGAAATATTTTTTTTTCTAAGGGATTCCTACGATATCCCTTTAGTCTCATGGACAAACTTAATCATAACTTCATTTACTCTTATGAGGAATATTACTTTAAATCCTTTAAGTCTCTTAATCAAAAACTTTTACATTCGCATAATGTCATGAATATGCAAGGAGAATTCATCCGTTCATAAACAACATTCATCATACATAAGTATACCTAGCCAAACCTTAATTCTATAGGGTTTAGAATGCTAAAAACAAGCATTCACGGCCTTAAAAGCCCTTAAAAGTGTGAAAAACACAAAACTGCATAACGGGCGCGCTCCAGCACATTCTGGCAGGCGTCACGCGCATTACAGAATTTTGACTCTATCTGTCCGCGCGTCGCGCGCGCCTGTGGGGTGCGTCACATGCGGACCTGCAGAATTCTGCAGAAATGTAGTTTTTTGCACTCCTTAAATTCCAACATCAACTTCCTTTCAATCCAAGCCAAATCCAAACAACTTAGGACTCAAAACAAGGATCAGACTTATATAATGAAACAATCATATCATATAAAAATGAAAATCACACAAGAACATGTTCCAAATGTCACAAAATTCATCAAAATCTTAGACAACTCAACTAACACCCTTTTCCATCATATGATTTCTCAAAAATCCTCAAATAGACATAAGCAATCACACAAAAACAAAAGGAAATAGAAGACCTAATGGGGTCTTATGGTTGCCCACCACCTAAGAGAGAAGAACTCACATTCAACTTATGAATTTCAAATAATCACATACTTCATTCATCACCAATTATGTTAACAATGATCAACTCTTACATTCTCCTAAACCCTTGCATGATTCCCAAAACCACACATAAGCTAAAAGAACAAACCAAATGAAAGGGGAAAGGGAATCCTTTCTTATCCATCCGAATTACCATTGAACTAAGGAATGACAGTTGATAATGAGTGTTAGACCACGATAGACTCAAACAACACATGATCGTATATTCTAGGGAAACTATGTCAATTTACCACAAGACTCAAGCTCACTATATCCAAAGTGACTTTCGCATTTTCCTGCTTCAGAAGTACCACACATCCAAACTTATATCTAAACACTCCATACTTGGGGTATGGGGCCGACTAAGTCGTGATCATAACCCCCAGTTCGACTCTCAAATATAGGTAAGGAATACAAGTACTCATTTACGTATAATTGCTAACCGAAACACACATCACTTCAAAATTCCCTCTATGGAGAGAACAATGAAGGAATTCCAAAACATATGTTGGTGTGGGGGGTGAGGACAACAAATCACCCCTTTTCTACCCAAAAGGACCCGACATTTCCACACTAAAGCAAGATAGCAAAATGCTCAATAATGAATATATTCATCAAATCCATTCTAAACATACACACCATCTATCCATTCTCAATAGTATTCAAGAATGAATTCAGCACATTAGCAAACTAACAGAATATCACACACGAATTGATTACGCAGATAAACTTAAGCCAAGCAGAAGAATGGCAAAAATCCTAGCATATGCATCATTCAACATAACATCACACAAATAAAATAATTCTTCATCCAAGTGATTTCATATATGTAATACATTTAGGCATCTCGTAAAAGCGAGGAAACACTATACTAACTCCTTCTCATCTTCATTCTCCTCATTCTTTAGACAAACTTTACGAGGAAACACTATAATAACTCCTGGTCATCTTCATTCTTCTCATTCTTTAGACAAATCCTTGAGGTGGCCTACCTCAATAATTCATCGAAAGAATTTAGAAAATTCAGATTTACAGTCACAACTGACTCTTTCCTAAATCGGATCACTTCTAGACACACTTAACTCGCAGTCCGATAGGGTCGAACTACTCTGATACCATAATGTAACGCCCCGACTCTAATCAGGGAATTACTTACTAAACTAATCAAGAATTAAAGGTAAAACGCAGAAAAATTTTCTTTTAAATAATGAGAAATAAAAGTACTGCCATTGTAATACCAGACTTTGGCTAAATAAAAACCTTTGAATACCTAAAGAATCATGAACAATTTTGCTACTTATCGACCTTATCAAAATGGTATTTTACAACACTAAAACTGGCCTGCATGGATCAGAGGTTAAAAGCGGAAATTATTTTGAATATATATATATACAACACTTTTGGATAATAAGAATAAATAAAAGATAATCAAATTTATAAATTAATTTCCTAACATCTCTTTGACATAAATGGACACATAATACAATGACTCGTGATCCGGTATCAACATGAAAGGTCTCGCCACAAGGCAAGACCGAGCATCTGAGTAATGCTCTTCATCGCTCCATATGCTAGTACCTGAAAACAACACCCCAAACATAGTGAGTATAAAAACTCAGTAACATAGACTATAATTTAAAATGTTTACCGTTGTTTTCAGCCATACGCGGTGTGCTACGTATGAAAAACTCCTCTCGACAAACAATGTCATCAGCATACTGACAAGGTGAAGTTTAAAAAAAAATAGTTTACAGCTACTTCTAGCATCGAAGTCTCCTTATATTAACAACTTCGCTTATAAGTACATAGTGCATAATCTTATCACTTAGTTTACATGAAAAATACTACTTTTGAGCAAGTATACTTCAAGCCATAATAATGCAGAATTTTTGGCCGCATTTCACATGTAAAATCTACTCCAATTCAGGCCTTCCAACAAAGGATACAAGTGCTGAATTGGAACTCATAAAAACATGCAACTTAAACTTCAATTCAAGCAATCCAACAAGGGATACATGTGCAGAATTTTAATACATAAAGCATGCATTTTAACTCCAAACCAAGTATCTAATTCCAAGTTTAATTGCAGAATTTTATTCTCACTAAACTTACATGAAATTGCAATCCAACCAAGCAATCATCAACCATTCTAATTAAAATTAGAGCACAACTCATCAGACTCATAATTTGTAAATTGTAGGGATTTATAGTCACCCTTAAACAACCAAAAAGGAACTCACATCAAATATCTTGCAAACATTCCAACACATTCAATGATCATAAACATACCGACTTTTCTTCAAAACATGTAGAATGGCATAAAAACCTAAGCACACCTTAATGACAGGTTTTAATTGGGGATTCTATGTTACCTTAGGGCTTGATGAAATTAGAGATGAAAATCCTCAATTTCTAGGGTTTCTCCTTCATGATTTCTCCTTCATTGAAGTTGGAAGCAAGCTCATTATCTCATTTTTCCTCTTTTTTCCTCTTCTTCGTCCTTTCTTCTTCTTCTTTTTCTTTCCCCTTCTCTGCTCGAGCTCTATCTCGCTCTCTGTCCGATCTCTCTCTCTCGCGCGATCTCTCTCTCTCTCTCTCTTTGTCCACTATGAAGGGTGGCACGCCGCCATCTTTCCATCGCCGCCGCGCTTGTAGCCACGCCGGAGTTGCGTGGCTCCGCCCCTCCCCCTCTTCCTCCGTCGCACCCTTCTCCCTCTTCTCTTCTTTCTCCTCTTTTCCTTCTTTTTTGGCTTAATTAGCAATTTGGTCCCTTAACTTATTTTTTAGGTGCAAGTTGGCCCCTTATCTTTTTTTTGAGTCAAATTGGTCCCTTAACTAAACAAAGTGAATCAAGTTGGTCCTTCCGTCCAAATAACACTAACAACGTTAAGTCAAGTCAACCATGGACGCTTATGTGGATGCGAGGTGGCATCTTTGACTGACGTGGAGGAAAAATGGGTTAACAGCTGCTGACAGTGGAAAAAAAAATGGGTCTCCACCACCCCATCTTCTTCAACCTCCCTCCACTATCTTCTTCAACCTCCTTCCACCACCACCACCACCACGACAGTTCCATTCACCAGAAAGCGCCCTCTGCCCTCCCCCACACCCAGCCACCACCCCCAGCTCGCGCCACTTCACTGACCCTCTCCTTCCTCCCATGTTATCGACCATGAGGTAGCGCAAGAACCGAACAAGGATCAGAGAGAAGACGAAAACGAAACAGGAATCAATCGAGAAGAGAGAAGATGAAGGCGAAACATGAAACAAAACATGAATCAATCAAAACAGGAATCAATCAAAACACGAAGCAATCGAGAAGATGAAACCCTAATTTTTCATCAATTCAATTTTGTTTGAAACCCTAATTTTTCATCGCATCAATTCGATCCTCTGCAACCTCACCGTGTTTTGGATTCGCGCAACCTCCACCCGCCGCATTTTGGGTTCGCACAACCTCCACCCTCTGCAACCTCATCGCATCAGTTTGATTTTCCTTTTCATGTTTTCAGGGTGGGGTGGGTTTTAGGGTGGGAAGGGGAAAGTGACCTAGGGGAAGAAGAATGGGGGTGGTTGATGGACGGTGGAGGGAGGTTGAAGATGATGGTGATTGATGGACGCTGGAGGGAGGCTGAAGACGGACGCTGGAGGAAAGTGGCTCAGTCCACGTTTTAATTTTTTTTTATTTAACAATATTATTCAATTTTAATTGATTACCATGTCAGCTCCATGTCATCAGGATTTAGCCACGTCAGATACATGTATGCACATGTGGTGAGTTGGACTAACAGATGTTAGAACAAGGACTAACGTGCACCCGTTTATTTAGTTAAGGGACCAATTTGACGCAAAAAAAAAAGATAAGGGACCAACTTGCACCTTAAAAATAAGTTAGGGGACTAAATTGCTAATTAAGCCTTCTTTTTTCTTCTTTCTGTTTTTCCCTTTCTTTTTCTTTCACAGATCGATTTTTGTAGGAGAAAAGAGAGAATGAGAGGGTGCTAAGGTGGGAGTAGAGGAACTGTGGTGTATGGTGGGGTAAAGTCATGGGTTTTACTTAAATTTGACTTACAAGTCCCCCTTTTTTATTCCATAATTTATCATTTGGTCCCTAATAAAACCCTGGGTAATTTAATCAATTAAAATTACTCGTGAATTGGTAGTCCTACATTTCCTAAATCCTTGAAAAAATTACTATTTTACCCCTAAGTTCCAACTTGCTTTAACTTACTAAATTAAATGCTATAAACTTTATTAATCATTAGGGATTAAACCCCTTTTTCACTTAGGATCTCTAATTATTAAGCTTGGGAAAAATTGAGATGTTACAATTACTTAACACGATTGAAATTAATTCAAACTAGTTTCTAGATATTGAAATTCTTTGACTAAAACAATTATACCTCACATTTATTAATGGTCTTGTTATGTAACATCAAAGTAAGATATCAAAATTCGACAATAAATTTCATGGTTAACACAGTCTAAAAATGTTATTAATATAGTGCTGAGTTTGGTTAATGGATATATGTCGCAACTTATTGACTATATATCAAACTTCATTAATCACAATTTTGAACGACATTAACCATATTTTTAAGTGTTCAAATATAATCTCGTATATATTTGAGGATTCGGCTCCTCTAAAGTAAGCAATTCATTTTAGAGAATAAAGTAAGTAATATCAAACATTGATAAGAAAATCAAGGGTTAATATTAACCATACATGCATAACAAATCAATCTTAATTATCTCATAAATGGTTGTATTACGTACTTTACTCTCTACTCACTTTAGAAGAGTCAAATCCTATATTTGAACACCTGAAAATTAATATTAATAATGACATTCAAAATCATGATTAATAAAGTAATTCGATTGATAGTTAATGAGCTGTGATATATTAATATATCTATTAACCGAACTCAACACTTCATTAACTACATTTTTAAACTACGTTAACTATGAAAATTGTTGTTGTAGAATTTTAATGTGCCATTAATTTTGATGTTCAAAAAACATTTCTATTTATTAAGGAGGTTTTTTTTTTACAGAATTTTTTAAGGAGGTTATTACGTTTATGTGTTTATGATTGGTTTTAATAATCAGTCGTTATCTCACAAAAAGAATTTATCTGGATCGTGAATTATGTAACCTAAGAAGTATATGCAGCTAGCATAGTTTTTTTCCCTCCTTTTTTTGATAATCTTCAACAGCATTTAAAATTGTTATTGCTTTTATAAGTTGGAATTAATTAACTGCATGAAAATATCGGTACGTAGGACAGCTAAAAAGATTGGGGCAAATATGAAGAAGCAAGAACTCACATGCTCCTCTGAATTAGGCCTGGACACTGAGACTGAAATACCAGATACGCAATTGTGAAAAAAATTAATATCTATATATATGGTGATGGTCTCTTTCATAATGGACTAGCTAGAAAATATTGAAAAGCATTTAATGCATCATTTTTTCAACAAAAAAAATTGTTGCTTTTATATGTTGATATTGATTGATAGGTAATCGATCAACGTGGTAGACAATGTGGTGGGCCAGTTTGCTATCACGGAAGTGGTTGGGCCTGTTGGGGTTGGGCCAAATATAGATGGAAGTGGTCCACTCAGGTCAGGGTCGCAACCCGGTTACACCCCTGCGTTCGGGAATGGAATAAGCCATGTGTCAGGTGGGGTTTCCTTCGATACATCCACACAGAAAATATCTGGTGCTCCATTGTTGGTAAGGGGCGACCAGGTGAGAATAGACGGGAGTGGCGAAAACAAGGATGGTTTACCAAGCAATGTCTCTGTCTCTTTATCTGAAGGTGTGATTCTGGGAAATGCGTCGGCAACGACCTCTGATATGCAGCGATGCAACATCCGATTCTGGGCGCGGAGGGATGGCGAGGTGGCTGGAAAGGTGTGGTTGCAGGCGATGGACATTGGGATTGTGGGTCACGAAACGGATGCTATATCTGTGGGAAGAATTAGGAACATGGAGGTTAGAGATGAGGCAGAGAAGGTCCGGAGGGAGTCTAACAACCAGTATTTATGAAGATTATGACCTATAATGTGAGGGGGTTGTGGGATGGAGCTAAACGCAGGAAACTCCGCTCTCTGATTCACAATGGTACGTTTGATTGTTGTTTGCTTCAAAAAACTAAACTTGGTCATGTTGATGATCGATTGGTTCAGAGTATTTGGGGTGGTGATGATTGTGAGTGGGATTTTAAATCATCAATTGGGTTATCTGGGGGACTGTTAATTATATGGAGACAGGGCTTATTTAGGGTGAAGTTTCGATTCTCAGGGGATGGATTTTTAGGGCTGTGTGTATTCGGTGCAGACTCTGATACTGAGATGTTTATAGTGAATGTATACTCTCCTTGTTGCTTGTCTGGGAAAAGGAAATTATGGAGTGATTTGGTTATGTCTAAGAGTGGGTTTGGGTCAGCCTTGTGGTGCTTAGGGGGCGACTTTAATGCAGTTGTTAAAAGAGAGGAGAGGAGGGGACAATCCACTCAGATAGACAGAAGAGAATTGTCAGAGTTTAGCGCCTTCATAAGTGATATGGAGGTGGTAGATATTTCTCTGCTTGGAAAAGAATTCACATGGTTCAGCAGTGACGGGGTTTCAATGAGTAGGCTTGATAGAATACTGCTTTCAGAAGGGCTGATTGATATGTGGAAGGCTTCAGCACAATGGGTCGGTGATAGGGATATTTCAGACCATTGCTCTGCAGTTAAGAATCGATGTAAAGCGGGGCCCCAAACCCTTTCGGTTCAATAATTGCTGGCTGATGCATGCGGAATTTAGGAAGTTTGTCGAAGAATGTTGGCGGATGTTCAAAGTGGAAGGGTGGAAGGGCTTTGTTTTGAAAGAAAAGTTGAAGTTACTTAAGGAAAGACTTAAGGAGTGGAATAAGTCGGTTTTGGATTGGTGGATTTGAAAATCGAGAGAATGGTTGATGATATGAATGCTCTTGATGCTACTGCCGCTGAAGGCAGGACGTGCGACCCGGAAATCAGGAGGTTGCTAACTACTCGGTTTTGGCAAAATTTACATGCAAAATAAAGCTTGTTAGCACAAAAATCCAGAGTCAAGTGGCTGTTAGAGGGGGACGCTAACACTAAATTCTTTCACTCCACGTTACAATCCAAACGGAGAAAAAACAATTTACAAGCGTTAAAGGTGGGGGATATGTGGTTGGAGGATGTTGGTGACATAAAAGCGGAGGTGAAGAATTACTTCCAAAAATGCTATGAGGAGGAAGGGTTTAAAAGGCCGACATTGGATGGAGTTCCTTTCAAACAAATTTCAGCGGCGGATAATGAATTTTTGTTGGCTCCGTTTGATGAAGAGGAGGTAAAGGATGCGGTGTGGAGTTGTGACGGCAACAAATGCCCGGGCCCTGATGGATATAACTTCAACTTTATAAAGAGCTACTGGGACTTGTTAAAAGAAGAGGTAGTCGGATTTGTGCAAGAATTCGGAGTAAATGCTAACCTACCTAAAGCGGTGAAAGCTTTGTTTGTAGCTTTGGTACCTAAGATTGACGACCCTCAAGCATTGAAGGATTTTCGACCCATTTCCCTCATTGGGTGCCTGTACAAGATTATTGCTAAGTTACTTGCTTCTCGACTAAAAATGGTCTTAAGCAAAGTTATTTCTAAAAGCCAGACGGCGTTCCTCCCAGGTAGACAAATCCTTGATGGGGTCCTGGTGGTTAATGAGGTGGCCGATTGGGTGAAGAGAACAAAAGATAAATGCATGCTGTTCAAGGTCGATTTTGAGAAAGCTTATGATTCTGTAAGTTGGGACTACTTGGAATATATGATGAAGAGGTTGGGGTTTGACTGGAAATGGCGTAGATGGATGCAAGCTTGTATTCGTTCAGGGTCAATGTCAATTCTGGTAAATGGGAGTCCAACAGATGAGTTTATTCCAAAGCGAGGTTTAAAGCAAGGTGATCCGCTTGCCCCCTTCCTATTTCTAATTGTCGCGGAAGGGTTAACGAGCCTGGTAAATAATGCAGTTGAGATTGGCCAATTCTCGGGCTATAAGGTAAGTCAGGATATTTCCTTTCCTCTGCTCCAGTATGCTGATGACACTGTGTTAATTGGGGAACCCACTTGGGATAATGTTTGGTGTATTAAAGCGATTCTAAGAGGCTTTGAGTTGGCCTCGGGTTAATTTCTACACGAGTAATGTGACGGGGATTAACGTGGAAACAAACTTTTTGGAAGCAGCAGCTAATTTTCTTCATTGTAGCGTGGGCAAGCTTCCTTTCAAGTTCCTGGGGGTGTTGGTGGATCATAACCCCCGGCTTTCTTCAACCTGGAACCAGGTGATAGCCTCCTTTCAAAAAAGACTGTCATCCTGGAAAGGTAAACATTTGTCAATTGGCGGTAGAGTCACCTTATTGAATTCTGTGTTGTCTAGCCTGCCTTTGTATTATTTCTCATTTTTTAAGGCTCCGAAGAATGTGTTGAAGGTGTTAAAGGGCATACAAAGAAGGTTCTTGTGGGGTGGTTGCAGTGGCAAGGAGAAGTTTAGTTGGCTTTGTTGGCAGAAGATTTGCCTTCCAAAGGAATTGGGTGGATTGGGGATAAAGGATTTGGAGACTTTCAACCATAGTTTGCTACTGAAGTGGAAATGGAGGTGTATTAATGATGGTGATGCTGTTTGGTTTCCTCTATTGTCCTTTAAGTATGGTAATCTGAAGGAGGCTGTGTTAGAATCTCCAAATATTAGCAGACATGCATCTATATGGTGGAGAGACATTATGGGTTTGCACTCAACTTGGTTCAGTAATGCGGTTAATATCAAATTGGGTAGAGGTAGCGAAACAAGAATGTGGAAAGATAATTGGACTGTTGGGGGTTTCTGAAGGATCATTTTCCTAGGTTGAGTGGGTCGGTGAACGATGGGTGTGGAATTTGTTATGGAGGAGAGAGTTCTTTAATTATGAACGTGAAGAATACTCTCAGTTGATGGCGTTTTTGGAAGGTAACGGTCCAGCATTGGACGACCCTGATAGATGGAGATGGTTGCCCGATTCTTCACATACGTTTTCAGTCAAATCTGCATACAATGGACTGATTAGGATGGGCAATAATCAGTCATTAGATCATAATGTGACTATTGCGCTAAATGGGCTGTGGCAGAGCGCAGTCCGGTCCAAAGTTTGCAATTTTGGGTGGAGGTTACTGCAGGGCCGCGTTCCAGTCAGAGAAGAATTATGGAAAAGGGGAATTATAACTGACCCACACTCTCGGTGCTGCGTTTTCTGTTTTGCAGGTGTTGAGTCTGTCTCGCATCTATTCGTATCTTGTGCACTCACGCAATAGATTTGGCTGCTGAATTGGATGGGTGTGGAGGTGGCGATGCAGAAGACATGGTTCTGCATTTTCTGCAATTTGGCGGCCTAAATAGAGGTAAAAAATGGAAATACTTGATTTGGTTAGCAACTATATGGGCCATTTGGATTATGAGGAATAGAATCTTATTTAAGGGAGAGGGTGTTAGCTTTATCACTGTGCTGGCACATGTTAAGACTCTCTCGTGGAGTTGGATGGTTAATAAAGTACGTAATAAGGCCACAATATCTTACTCCGCTTGGTGCACTAACCCGTTACAATGTTTAGAGGCTGTGAATCGGTGAAACGAATTAGTTACGGATGTGCAGTTTTTTCTGGTGTCAATATGTCACATGGAGCTGCCTAGACTGATGCATGGCAGTAAACATTGGGTGATTTTTGGAGGAGTGATTCTGGAACTCGGTTGCGGATTTCAGGTGGCTGCATTAAGAGTTCTTCAGTCAGTATTGATGCGGATCATGAATTGGAGTGAGGTAACTTGCCTTGTAGAATGGGGGTGCTGCTCGACTGCTGATGTTATCATAAAAACAAATATTATTCAATATGAAGTTTGTGATTGTGATATGTATTCTTGGTTTGCTGTAAGTTTTGGGAGAAGACACTAGATTAAAGTTTCCATATGAACAACCTACTGATATGATTTTGATACACATGGATATAGTTGTAGTCTTGTAGATTTATATCTATGCACACCGAAGCTGCATTTGGAATTAAGATTGGAGTTGTGATTCTGTAGTATTTGCTGAAAGGAGTAGTGGTGGGTTATGTATGTTTATGTTCGATTCCTTGGTGGTGGTCTTCAAAGGAAGATGTATTTTAGATAATTAAGATTGTTGTGTGATGTCTGCTGGTGGGGTCTCGGCCTGGATTGAGGTGGCTATTCTCCTTGTTTGCATATGGCTGCAGCACGGCATTCCTGGTATTATATGTTGGTCTATCCGAGTTCTAAGTATGGTGTTGGTTTGGAGTTTCGTGTGGAGCGTCTGTGGAGACCGTGGTGGCGCAAGTTTTTGCATGGATGGTTGTACACAACAGGGGGTGTCAGCACAGGGGCGGATAGGAAATATATTCGTCGATGTTATTTTTCAGTGTAGGCGTACTAGTTGAGTGCTATTTGTTTTATCTGTATTATTTTGGGTTGGGTGGTGTACTCTTTTTCCTCTCTTGGTCTTTTTCCCACTAGGTTTTGGCCTTGAGAGGTTTTAACGAGACACACCCTCCCTAAATATCTGTAAATATGAGTTCGGAGTACCCCTTGTACTCCAGTTCTTAATATACTTTTGCTTATTAAAAAAAGTACTTTCTGTTGATATGCTTCTTTAAAATAAATTTATTTTAGCCCACATTTCTTCCTCATCGGTTTATATAAAAAATCAAAAGAACAAGCTTAAAATAAGGTAAGCCGAAAACAAAATGCATGAAAAAAAAATTTGAATGTTAATTAATTGGTATTTATATATTTTACAACTGAATAATCTCACACAAGGTATTTTGGATTTGATTGTTAATGATATGAAGTGAGTTTATTCCATTTTAAAAAAAAATCTCACACAAGTTGTGTAACTCTTCTTAAAATTATTTGTCACGGAACTGAAACGATCGATTTACCATTAATAAGATATATGTACTTGGTGTAGAAACGGCTAGATGAGTGATTTAATAATTAAACTGAAGTTAGCACATATGCTAATTTCATTGTAACCCCATCTAATACGTTAAGTGAATTATACTAAAACTGCCATCTTTAGTCCCTCTCACCCTGCATATATAAATATATTATCTGAAAAAATTACCACGAATTTCTTGTTTTAGATCCATCATCAAGCACATAGGTATAGACACATGAAAACAGGAATTCTTGAAGTACTCCTTGTTAATGCTAAAGGCATTAGACACACAAACCTTGTTGGTATCCTTCCTTTAATTATTTTCACTCTATATATTGTTGGTTGTATAATATATATGGATTAATTTTCTTTTGATAAAAAACTTCATTTTTTATTTATCAGAAAAGTATTTCTTTCTCTTTTGTTTATTTGAACCAACCGTTGCTTATAAGCTTTTGTGTGTATTTAACATTATAGGAACACCTTCCTACTATGTGGTTATTGAGTGTGGCTCTCAATCTCATAGAAGCAAAGTTTCATCAGGTTATTATAAGAGATCACAAGTCACAATGATCTCTCTCTCTCTCTCTCTCTCAATATTGATTGATTCTATATAGTAACAGCTGAATTTATATATATGTGTGAAGCAGGAAAACATGAGAAACCTTGGTGGAATGAGAAATTCATATTTGATTTATCATTGTTTGATTGCAAGAACTCAACCTATCTTAAGTGTAAAATCATGGACACAGAACTCTTCACAAATGGTGGATTTGTTGGGGAAGCCAAGTAATTCCCTTCTACTCCAGTTATTTTTCTTTTTTCTCTTAATTACTCAATTTGATATCAACAAAAAAGGGTCTGTAATGCACTTTTTAAAACACTATTTTCAAAACATTTGGAAAGAGAAGTTTTTACTGGTAAGGCTGTTCAACAGACCTCTACTCAATTTTTGGTGAATCTAAAAAGAGAGAAGCGAAGAATGTATAACAAGAAGGGAAGAAGACAAGAATTTGGAAAGAGAAGTTTTAGACATTTTAAACCAGGGACCGAAAATTAAGAGAAAGAAACGGAAATAAAACATGCCACGTCATTCGCGATGGGTTTGTGATGTTCACTCAGGCGATGTTTAGCATTTTCCTTTTCTATTATTTGATGAAATCTTATGAGTGTCATTAATTTCCTATCGAGTGGAACTCATTTCCATAGTTACAAGATCTACATGAATTTCACTAAATCTATGATTGACTGCATTACTTGCATTTTTTAAAAGTGCGTACAATAGTACACTTCAAATAAAATATTGAACAACTTAAAATTTCTTTTATTATGTTATCCATCAAAAAATTAATCATATTATCATTTTTTAAAGTTAAAGCATTTCGACAAATATTATTTACATACACTTTATATTCTCTTTTTTTTTTTGGCAAAAGAAAGGAGTGGGGCCTCGTTAAAACCTTCTGATACAAAACCCACCTTAGGGAGAAAACCCACTTTATATTCTCTTTAATATACATTTTTTTTAACTTTAAATAAGGCCCTTTGCCAGAACTTCTATCTATAATTGGATTGTAATTTCTTAAAATACGATTTTTCTTCAAGAGGGTTAATAATATATATTTTGCTTCATTTTTCCCCTCGCGAAGCAGGGTTTACATAGGAGGAATAATCACTGAAGGAACTAACGAGGGATATATAGAAATAAAACCAGCTGCATATAATGTTGTCCTTGAAGATGACACATACAAAGGACAGATAAAGATTGGATTTAAATTCATTGCAAATGTAAGCTTGAACGTTTTATTTCTTTTTTAAAATTTTTGGGCTTGGAAATTATTAATTATATATCTAAATGCTAATCAACGATTAGTGTTCATTGCAGAAAGAAGAGTATGCGATGGGGAAACGTGAATCCATTGCTGTGGAGAAAGAACCAAGCCATACAATTTGTGGATCCATTTGGAGAACATCATGGTGGAAAATCTTGTTTTTCTACAATAAAAAGATTTCCAAAGATAAACAAATAAAGAGGAATTAGGATTATCATTTGATGGATAATTAATCAAAACCGCTACTAATGATAAATATTTTCTTTTTTTTTTTCTTATTCTAAATCAAGAGTGATCAATAGCATTCTAGACTCAATCGATTATTTAATGTGCTTGACTTATTTTATGTTAGTGCTAATTCCTTGAATTAGTAGGTCAAGGGAACCTCCTAAGAATGATAAGAGAGGGAAATGGATAATACTTCTTTCTTATTATTTCATTCATCACAACCAGTATAAATAGCCTAAACAAAGAAATGATCAACTTTATTACGTTGATGATCCAAAGGTCATCCTTGATTACAGGGAATGAAATGCAAGCTGCAATATAACAGAATGCCAACTAACAAAAATCTATGCAAAGATCCTAAGATGCTCGTAACAAACTCAGGTGGAGAAGAAGGGGAATAGTGCTGAGTCACCCCCATTCTAGAACCTTGCCAGGTGCCTTCTATTTCCTCACGTAGTCCTGCAGGTATGCAGGCTCTTTGCTGCTTCTTTTGGTTCGAGCTTCATTAGCTTTTGGGCCTTCGTTATTGGGCTGTGACTGATCTGTAGGATTAGTGTTGGTAACAATACCATTATCCCGGAAAGACACCTTGTCCTCAAGGTGATAATGAGTGCATAAGTCGACCCAATTCTCCCAGCTGGTGTCTTCAGGAGCTAGACCAGCCCACTGGACCAGAACAAGGCGCATTGGTGGGGAAGTAGATGAGTCCCACTTGGTATCTAAGATAGACAGAGGTTCTATCACTGGATTGTTGTCAAATGCCAATGGGGGTAAGGAGGCAGGTTGAAGAGGTTGAGGACCCTGATGCGGCTTCAGCAAGGAGCAATGAAACACTGGATGAATTTTTGAGGAAGAGGGCAACTCCAGTTTATAAGCCACAGGACCAAACTGTTGTAGAATTTTAAATGGACCATAATATCGTTTGACTTAAGCCCATGAGGAGAGCCCAACCCAAAAGACTAGTCCATTAGGTGGGAGAGCCCTATGGCTTAAGTACCATATTGAGCTTTCTTTTCTACTCAATGTGGGACTCATAACATTGTCACTCCCTTTAAGAGCCGACGCTCACGGCTTTCACTTATCTAAGATCGACCCGGTGGTAGCCCTTTCCCTTTTGGGTGACTTTTCACTCATCTATCAGTATTCTGTGAGATACCTTAATCCAGCCTATAGGTAGCCCTTTCCATAGCCCAACTCTCAATGAAAGCACCAATTTGTTAGTGCTAATTCCTTGAATTAGTAGGTCAAGGGAACCTCCTAAGAATGATAAGAGAGGGAAATGGATAATACTTCTTTCTTATTATTTCATTCATCACAACCAGTATAAATAGCCTAAACAACAAATGATCAACGGCTATTACAGTGATGATCCAAAGGTCCTCCTTGATTACAGGGAATGAAATGCAAGCTGCAATATAACAGAATGCCAGCTAACAAAAATCTATGCAAAGATCCTAAGATGCTCGTAACAAACTCAGGTGGAGAAGAAGGGGAATAGTGCTGAGTCACCCCCATTCTAGAACCTTGCCAGGTGTCTTCTATTTCCTCACGTAGTCCTGCAGGTATGCAGGCTCTTTGCTGCTTCTTTTGGTTCGGGCTTCATTAGCTTTTGGGCCTTCATTATTGGGCTGTGACTGATCTGTAGGATTAGTGTTGGTAACATTTTATGACGTCTTTGTCGGGCTGGTAATGAACCGAACCAACTCGAACATAGTTCGAGACTCGACTCAATAATTAGTTCGTTGAACTTGATTCATGAACCAAATGAGCTGAACTTGGGTTGAAAATTGAGCTCATTAAATAAATGAGCAGAACTTGAGCTACATATAGGTCGACTCGTTTGGTTCATGAATCAGCTCGATATTATATATAAAATTTTATACTTTAAATAATATATTTTTTTTATTGAAATTAAATAATTTATTTCATAATTTATTTTGTTTAAGTAATAAATTGTATTAATTTTTAAAATATTTTCAATTTTTTAAAATTAAACATTTGAAAAAATATTCAGCTTTTTTGCTTACCCTTTTGAACTTTTAGTAACCCACCACTAAGTATACTTGTTCCTGTATTGTAGAGAACTTTAAGGCATAAAGCCTTGTGATGGAACCAAAGAACCTTATAAGCACCTGATTATTTTTTGAACACATATGCTAATTAGCAGAACAAGTGATACAATTAAGTGCAAAGTGTTCTCAGGTGCTACCATGGAAGGAATTGCTTTAATGTGGTTCACAAGATTACCCTATCAGTCAATCCACAATTTTGTCGATCTGTTAAGAAGGTTCTTGGCACAATTCATAGTTAATAAAACTATTTATTTGAAGCACGATAGCAAGTCATTTAACCAAGGAGATTAAATTTTTACAATTTATAGGAGTACAAGGACAAAGAACCGTAGCCGACCAAATTTTCAACAGAGGAGATCATTATAAGCATTGGGTTATCTATCATGTGTGCAGAGTCAGTCATTTAACATTTGAGAAAGAAAGAGGTTCCACAAGTTTTAGTCCCACACCGCTTAATATATACACACGAAAGTCTTTAGGATGTTTTAAAAGGAAGTAACAACCCGTGATTATCTCATACATTATTTAGTTATTCATAAAAATATAATAATATATATATATAGAGAGAGAGATAGGATTCGTTGACACCTAAATCTCAACCGTTTGAATGAATTAATCCTATCCGTTTGAATGAATTAATCCTATGGCCCAAAATATTTGGTAATATATATATATATATATATATATATATATATATATATATATATATATATTAGTGAATCTATTTTCGTAAAAAAATTGATTAATCTATTTAAACAATAAATTGTTGTTATTAATCGAGCTGAATCGAGCTGCTCGCGAATTTGAATCTAGTTAAGTTCGAGATTAAAAAAATACTCATATCGAACTAGAGTCGAGTTTCGAGCTGAGCCTTTCTTAACGAGTCGAGTCGAGCTGAACCAAGTTCGACTCAGCTCGACTTATTTCCAGCCCTACGTCTTTGTTACAAACTTGCAATTACGGCTCGGAGACTTTAAGTAAGTGTTTGGTTTGAGAGGAATGGAGGGAAGAGAAAGGGTTATTTTAATTTTTTTTATGATTGGTGCAATTTTTAGGAGAGGAGCAAAATCTCCTCTGAATCAATTTTTTTTCTCCCCTCCAATGTTCAGTTTTTTTGGAGGGGAGCTTAAATCATTTAAAGTAAATTTACTTAAATAACCCTATACAAAATGTAATTAATATAAATGATTATAAAGATACATTAGTAAATTAATCTTTTCCCTCCATTAAAATCTTTTTTCTCCCCTCTTGAATCAAACAAGCAAAGACGCATCTCCTTCCTTTGAACCAAACACAACATAAAATTAAATACTGTTCCTCCCCTTTCTTCCCCTCTATTAAAATCTCTTCCC
Organism: Calophaca sinica; assembly: GCA_037113605.1. NCBI lineage: Eukaryota > Viridiplantae > Streptophyta > Magnoliopsida > Fabales > Fabaceae > Calophaca > Calophaca sinica. The sequence continues at coordinate 117,156,656 of CM073731.1, forward strand.
TCCCATCGTTTGAACCAAACAGACTGTAACTCTTATAAGTCACATGCAACCTTTAAGTCTTATAAGTCGCAACCTTTTTTATTACTAAAACATTTATAGTAATTTTAATATCTGAGTGTATTTGGTGAAAAGATAGTTCTGGCTAGAATTTTAATTTACCTTACCTTACCTTTTAATTTACCTTTTAAAGAGTTTTTAAACAATCCTCCAATTTTAAGATGAATAAGGGTAAATAGGCATGGCAACAGAACCCGAATCCACAGGTACCCACCTGACCCAACCCAATTTTGATGGGGAAAGGCCGCTTTGACCGGGGGGTGGGGTGGGGTTGGGGATGTCGATACCCGACCCGCCCACGACCCGAACCCGACCAACTAGATATAAATTGTTAATTTTTATTTTATGTTGTATACTCATTCATTTTGTTTCATATATTTTGTTTATTTTTCATTTAATCTCTTTTCAATAGAAAAATTTATTTTGATGTTTTTTATTTTATTTTATCATTGTATAATAATTATGATTTTATTTTATTAATATCATAAATATAATTTTTTAATTTTTCTACATATATGGAGCGGAGCGGGGGGGCCGGGGGCAAACCTGACCCTATCGGGACGAAGATGGAGAAGACAAAACCCGAACCCGTTGGAAATGGGGACGGAGACGGGGTAGGCAAAACCCGCCCCGTTGTCATGCCTAGGGTAGACACAGGGTCGGCCCAACTCTAAAGCAACCCAAGCAAGGTCTTAGGCCTAAAAAAAATTTGACTAAAAAAAGACCTCAAAATTTTTATTTCTACTAATATATTTACCGAATAACTATTTAGTACTGCAAATCTATCTAGCTTAGATGTGTTTCGTTATTCCAGAGGATAACTGACTTGTTATTCCACATGTCTCACTTAGAGAATTAGCTTTAGGTCTCAATGAGTGTTAGGTCGGCCTTGGGTAGACCCTTAATATGTATTGCAACTATTCACTACGCCAAATCCGGTAATCTGCGGCGGTTAAAATGATAATTTGCGGCGGTTATAACCGCCGCTAAATGCCACCTACGGCGGGTCCCAAACCGCTGCAGTTACCACTGCCGCGAGGTCATTCCGCGGCGGTTAAAGGAAACCGCTGGAATAACCGCCGTCCAAGTAACCAACGGCGGTTTGTGCGGCGGTTTCCATTTTGCGGCGGTTGGCACGGCGAGTTTTACACGCCGCAAAACACTTAAGCTTGTAACGTATTAAATCTACACTGTGGCGGTTGTGTGCCATTTTGCGGCGGTTTCTGTTTAATGTTGCAGCGGTTTTGGTTCATTTTGCTACGGTTTCTGTTTAATGTTGCAGCGGTTTTGGTTCATTTTGTGGCGGTTCTAAACGCCGCAATTGCTAAGTTTTTTTTTTTTGGATGTGGATTTTTTTTGGGCTTTAATTGGCAACTCTTTTTTTTTACGTGTGACTATGCTTTTTTTCTTTTTAAATTTTAGCCACCACAATTATTTTCACCATCGTAACAATTAATGTTTCACTTATTTTTTAATCAATTTCTATCCAAACTTATTCAAAAAACAATAAAATTTGAACACTCAACAAAAATTATGTAAACATAAAAATGCTAAATTTGATAAGAACTAATTGAATTCTATAAACATAAAAATACATAAAAAATAGTTATATAAATGTTCATTCATTCATAATTTTAAAGTAAAATAACATAACAAAAAAGCAAAATGATAGAGTTTGAAAGTACGGTTGTCTGAAATTTAAGACAAAATAGTAGTTAATAACAAATCCTAAAACAAAACTAAGCAGATGATGGTCCACGACGTTGGGGTTCATGACTGGCAGAAGATGAGGGTCTTGCTTCCGCAGGTGATCCTAAATCTGCAACCTGAAATTAGATAAAACAAAAAGTAACCATAAGAATTTGTTTTTTAAAACAAGGTATTGAACAAACTCAAAACAACATATAACTCAAAAGTAACCATATAACTGGGTATCGAAGGGCCATATTTAATACCCAAGTTCTTATTGTTTCTTACCAACTCAAGTTCTTATTGTTTTTCCTTAGTTATTTTGTCATGAAAATCCTTGTAATTCCTAGTTGCTTATGTATATGTCAAAAACTTGCCGTCACATGAATCAGATCCACCAAATAACTGTTTTGCAACGAGCATGGTTTTTGGAAAGTCTGACCAAGTGACTAATATAACACTCAGAGCATTCAAGTAAGTCCTAGTAATTCAAGTAAGTATGTCCTAGTAATTCAAGTAAGTAAGTAAGTCTGACCAAGTGACTAATATAACCTCGCATTCAGAACAACACTCAGAGCATTCAAGTAAGTCCTAGTAATTAATTTCACGTACATAGTAGAAGTACACATGCACCTAATGTAATTTCATATATATTCTAAAAATGAACAAAACTAGTGTAAGGATGATTTAATTCAAGAAAACGAATGATTTAATGCAGCTCCATAGAAAGCTGATGCCAAATAATATTTAGCTCCATAGAAAAACAGTTCTCAGTGATTGTACTTATTGGTCAATGCAACAGTGAAATGTATTCAGAAACAGGCACTTCACAACACACACAGGATGGAATTTGAAAAAAGTACAAAATATAGATGAACTTTGAAAAATATAAAGGTCTGCATAAGATAAGCCATCTGTGTACAAAATCATAGATTAAGCAAGACATAACAAATTCCACATTTTTTCACCAAAGACAAATATAAAGCCACAATTATAGAAATACTCTTACTTGGTTAAATCTAGTTGACAATTGACCACCAAAGGTCTGCATAAGATAAGCCATTTGTTCCTCCAAAGTTTTAACTTTTGCTACTTCTCCCTCTAAAACTTGAACTCTTGCATTACTTGCTTCTAACTCCAATTTTAGCCTATCATATTCAGCAGATGTGACAGAAGATGGCATGGTTGAGCTCCCGCTATGGGAATCAGATGATAAGTATTGAGAGGGCACAGGACCAAATCCCATGCCTCGTACACGCCCAGGGTGCTCTTTCCCAAATACTTTAGTATAAACATCATCTCCTGAAGACATCCCATCTGCTATGTCGAGTTGATCCTACATGCAAATTAACCAACATATAATTAGGCACACAAAGCCGCACAGGTCATTTTAAAGATGGAACATGAAAGAGAACATCAAAACACTCAACACAAAAAAGAACAATAATTCAACAAAACAACCAGACAGAATAGGATGCAAATTATTTGCAATTTTAGATTCTGTTGAAAGTACCAGAGTTGCTAACTGGTCTAATTTTTACCCATATAACAGATTACAGAAATTTTTACCTTTGTGCGTGTGCTGTTGTATACAACTCTAGTGCTATCAGTAAGGTATGACCATATAAGAACTCATATCATAAGAATTCAGAACTCTTGTAATTTTTTCTGAACTCATATCATATAAGAACTGATGAAGATGAAGTTGCTCATGTATGACCAACAGTGTTTGAGGTGTTACCAGCAAACACTGTTTTAGAGGTGAAGATGAAGATGAACTCATATCATGTTTTTTCTTCCCCCTTTGTAAATTTAGTGAATAAATTGTATTCTTTAATGTAGACTTTGAACCAGTTTGAGGTGAAAGTAATTCCAACAGTTTTAGAGGCCTTACCATCAAAAGCCAAAATTTCCTACCTCCAATTTTTTAGCACATTTGATTGGTCAAATGTATACATAATAATCGATGTTGGACTATGCCTCTGCTCTTTCTGGTTCACCAACTATGGTGGTAAGGGACTATTATAGTACTAGTAGCATTCTATTATACTGAAAATTATTGAATGAATGCCAATTTTGGTCCTCCACAATTTACAGTACATCAAATCAGTCCTTATTAATGTTGTGACTACCCATTTGCTACATTTGTATTTGTAGTGTATTGCCTGATTCTGATTCCCTAAGCTGAAGTGATCCTCTTCGTGACTTTACCATCTGGCATCTTGCCAAGTTATGCTTATCACCTAAGAAAGGAATGGGTAAACTGATCTGAGAGTCTCAGGAATTGTGGTGTACCTAACAGTTTTAGAATCTAGATAGAAGTTTTATCAGATTGTGTATCAATAGATTGCTTGTATGTTTCTTGATCCAGATTCCCTCTTCCATTTTGATTGTATCTAAAGATTAATAATTTCATTTAACTCACTATTAATCAAATCTTATTCAGATATAAGATTTAATGTATGTTGTCAGCCTCATTAGCAAGTTTACAGCATGTGTATACTACTTTCTTGAAGAGTTGAAGTAATATACACAACAAACTCCAATCATGTTACTTTGTGACAATAGCAGGAAACACAACAGAATAATGCAGAAGTGATGTGACAATCATGTTAGTACTTAAATGCAGAAGTGATGTGTTTTAACTAAATCCTTGAAGGCTGAATCTTTAATGAAGTTTAGGACATTTAGCAGAAAACACATCAAGGTGAAGACGTAGTAGAAAAATACAAGAATGCAAATTATACTTACATTTTTTTGTTTAGCCTCATCATTCACAAAACTTCCATCTTTTTTGGTGTGTGCAACAAAATACATCTCTGCTCTACTATAACTTCGCCCAGTTTGGATTTCCTAACATTTTATATCAATTTTGTAAAATCAAAGAGGATTAAATTTAGATTATAGAATTGAAAAATATTAAAAGAATAAATATAGGATACCAGTTCACGTCTTTTCCTTGCAATTGTTTTAGAGCCAAGTGTATGCGGAATTGTCTGCTTCTGTCTGTTAGCTATATTTTTTTCAGAAATATCCTGCATTATTAAGAAACAAAGTTAGTAAACAATAAATTTTATTAAAATATGACATATCACATCTTACCATAGTTTTTTCACTCAAACGGTAGTTCAGAAAAGCTGCCCATTGCTCTCTACGGATGCCATCTGGACGTGACTCAAGATTTTCTTCCCAGCTAAGAGTATGATCATAAAATTCAGCAAACAAACGCACTCGAGTGTCCTTCCATTTCTTTCCTATATTTTGTACTATGTACTTCTTGCGACTTTCACCGACTTGAAATACTTTCTTCAAAAGACAAATTAAGTTTTAGTAAACAAAATCAACAAAAAATGAATATTATATAATTATGGTTCATACCTTTACAGTTTTGTCCCATACATTATCCTTCACTTTTGATGGAACATCTGGCCACCTGTGGTAACTAATAGGGAAAATCCTATAATTAGCCGCAATAGATCCTAAAAACCCCCCCAATAGGCCACCAGCCTCTCCAATTGGTTGACCCTCTTCGTTCCAATCTACAATCACTTTCTTCTCACCAGAAAACGCAAACAAGTCCTGAACTCGTAGGCGTTCTTCTTTAGGTACTCCATCCCCATCTAAATACCAAATAAATGAAATAATTAGAGTCTCAAAAAATATAATTCATTAAAAACTAATAATAACTTTAGGATGATAAATTCATTAAATAAAAGTGGATTGCATACTAGTCAAATTAACTGTCCAATATTTATTGGACTTTCTCTTAAAAGTGGCTTCAGAACTTTGGTCTTCAACTTGAGTTTCTTGGAGGTTCTGGCCTTCAGCTTGAGGGTCTTGGGGGTTTTGGACTTCAATATGTCCTATAGGCTCACTCTGTGGTGATCCATGGGGTGCACTTTGACTCATGCTTGAAGCATTGCCTTCAATTTGAGTTGGTGTAGACTGAGTCCTGGAAACAAACCTCTTTGTCCTAGGCATTGCTACAAAACCAAATTTAGATGGACAAGGATAAGATTTAATATAAATAATGAAAAAAATAACATAACAGAATAATCATTTAGATGTATAATGCAAAAGAACAACACATAACTAGCATGACAAAGACAAATATATTTTATAAGACATATAATATAAGAGTAAATGAACAAATCAAAATTAGTGAACACAAATAATCATACAATATAACAAACAAAATAATGACAAGAAATTAATTTACCCACGCTTGTCACATAACCATATTGTCATTACAATCATCATTTTCATTAATGGTTGAAGTTGGAGGATCATCATCTATAGCAGCTCTTGCTAATTGCATATATGTTGTATCATCGGGAAAAATTTGTTCCAAGTTTTGTGAAGGATGATACACCTCGCTAGACACCATTATCTCTTCATCTACTTCACCCATGTCATATAAGTCTCTTGGCTTCAAATGAATAGGTATGCTCCAACCCTTTTCTTTCTCATCATCTATATAATAAACCATTTGGGCTTCAGATGTTTTAATATATGGCTCATCATCTTCATGTTCACCAGTATGTATTAGTCTCGTAAAGTTGACTAAGGTAAAACCCATATGATCTTTTTTCATGCCTCTAGTAGTAGTGGTATTAGCCCATTGACATTTAAATAAAGGAACTGTGAATACACCATTATAGCTAAGCTCAATGATGTCTATTAATTTCCCATAGTAAGGTACCCCTCCAAACCTTATTTGGGTATCACTATTACTTGAGTAATTTCTGGTGCCAAATGTACCGAAAACCCCACTATTTTGAGTTTTTAACCCTTCATCTCGTGCCAAGGTCCGAAATTTATGTCCGTTAACATTATATGCGGTGAATCTTCTAGCCTTTTCTATAGGACCACTAGCGAGACATATAAGAACATCTTTATCTGGTTCAGTAAGATTGTTCAAATCTTTAAAAATCTGAAATAAGAATTTTGTAGTGTCAGTGGCATGCATATTACCAATATACATGCTACATGCATGTGGCATAAAGTAATGTTTTACTTACACGATTAGAGAACCAACTAGCAAACTCTCTGTGAACCTTTTTGTCTATCTCAGTAGCACTCCTTGTACGATTCCTTAATTGTCTCCGCACAACATCTCTAAATTTCCTATATATATTTAAGTTAATAGACGTACAAAAAAATAACTTAGGTAATCAATTTTGAGAAGTACTTACTGGAGATAACGATCGACTACAGGGCAATTAGTTAGCACATGTCTGTGAGCTTGTAACTTTTCAGTGGATGTAAGAGTGAAGTATGAAGAACCACCAACAGGCTTTCCTACTTGCGGAAACAATTCAGCTTCTCGTGTTTTAAGTTGTATATCATTAGGTTCATCATCTACACGACGAGGCCGATTCCATCTTGTCTCAATATTATCTAGATACCTTGAACAAAATGTTAAGATCTCTTGCATTAGATATCCTTCTGCTATAGAGCCTTTTGGTCGTGCCTTGTTACGTACATAGGATTTTAATAATCCTAAGTACCTATTAAATCATAACAAATAATTTTTTATTAATAACCATTCAAATCATTAATTATTTTAAAATTGTAGGAAAATTACCTCTAAATAGGATACATCCATCGATAATGTACAGGACCTCCAAGCTTAACTTCTTCGACAAGGTGAACAATTAAATGAACCATAACAGTGAAGAATGACGGGGGAAATAACATTTCCATGTGACATAAAGTGAGCACAACATCATGTTGCATTTTGTCTAAATCTGAAGCACTCAACACTTTACCACATAATTGTTTGAAGAATGAGCACAACTCATTTAAAACAGCCGATACTTCTTTAGGCAATCCTACTCGCATGGCCAACGGTAGAAATTGCTCCATTAGTACATGACAATCATGACTTTTTAGCATCCCATTCATTCGAAGATTTTCTATATCAATGCACCTTGAAAAGTCGCTTGAATAACCATCTGGCACAACAATATTCTTTAAAGTTGTTAAAAAAGACTTCTTTCCTTGTTTAGTCATTGTATAAATAGCTAACGGATACTTTCCATTTTCATCTGGCCAAAGGTCATGCCTAAAGCCCATTGCTTGGAGGTCTCTCCGAGCAAAGATATGATCTTTTGACTTTGCACCATCATTCAGCAAAGTATAGATGATATTGTCGCACACATTCTTCTCAATATGCATAACGTCAAGGTTATGACGTAATAAATTATGCTCCCAATATGGAAGCTCAAAAAATATACTTTTCTTTTTCCATTGTTGAGTTCCATCTTGCAAGGTACGTCCACCACGTGATCTTTTTCCCCTTCCACCTATTTCTGGTGGTTTACCAAATGTGACATTGATATTCTTAACTTGTTCAAGGATTTCAGAACCAGATAACACCATTTCTTACTATGTGGCAGGCGACAAGGAATAGAGTCAAAATTACAAGTCGGGCAAGCTTGTCCTGTATATGTGTTCCATCCAGAAAGGGTTCCTAACCCAGGAAAGTCACTGATCGTCCACATCAAAGCTGCGTGCAATTTGAACATCTCTTGAGTTGAAGCATCATAAGCATCTACACCGTCATGCCATAACTCCTTCAACTCTTTGATTAAAGGCTGCATGTAAACATCTATATTATACCCAGGCATTTTTTTACCAGGAATTATCGTTGAAAGGATAAATGATGTTGGCTTCATACACACCCATGGGGGGTGTTGTAAGGAATGAGAATGATTGGCCAAATGCTATAGCTTCTACTTAGATTACCAAATGGATTAAAACCATCGGTCGCTAATGCAAGACGAACATTTCTCGAATCTGATGCAAATGAGATGTTTTTTGAGTCAAATGTCTTCCAAGCTTCAGAATCTCTAGGATGTCTCATCATGCCATCATCATTATTATCCACAGCATGCCATCTCATATCTTCAGCAGTCTTTGAAGACAAAAATAATCTCTGCAAACGCGGCTTTAGTGGAAAGTAACGAAGAACTTTTGCAGGCACTTTTTTCCTACTATTTCCGTCATTGGATGCTACAATGTCACCCCCTTTTGTCTTTGATTTCCATCTAGACGTGTTACATACTTTGCATGTTTGTCTGGATTCATCTTCACCCCAATACAACATACAATGATTTGGACATGCATCTATCTTTTCACAGTCCAAACCAAGCTTAGCTATAGTTTTCTTTGCCTCATAGAATGAACTTGGAATTTTTGCATGCTCAAACGCATCTTGTAGCAATTCTAAGATCATTGTCATACCCTTATCACCATCCCATAAAGGCATTTGATATGATACAACTTCACTATAAAAGCAAGTTTAGAATACTTGGTGCACCCTTCATACAAAGGTTGTTCTCCATCTCTAGCTAATTCATAAAATTCTCTAGCTTCACGTCCTTCTTGATTTATATTTGGCGTCACTCCTTCACCTTGGGGGATGTCTTGATTGTATCATTTACACAATGCCTATCAACTCCAAAAGCATCATTAATCATGTTTTGAATTGGATCTTCATCAACCACGGTGTCTTGTCGCATTTGCCACATTTCCACTTGTCACGTTACGGTGTCTCCTTCGCTTGACTCCCATGATAGAACCAAAAGGTGTAACCTTTGGAAATTGTTTACAACTTAAATGGTCATACACGACACCCCTAGTTTGGCTTTTACGAAAACCACACAAAGAACAAGGGCATTGTATTTTACCGTCGACAACACTTTTGAAAGCAAAATCAATAAATCCCAAAACCCCTTCCTTATACTCGGGTGAATTTTGTGGCATTGTAATCCATGACTTATCCATTGCCATACAATCTTGTTTACGAATCAAGAAATATGAAACTAATCATAAAAGAATAAACACCAGAAATGAAACAATTTCCAAAAAGATTTCAATCACACAAAGACACTACCAATACCCATATTATAAACACACAAAAACTTACTGAAAATTAAAAAATGAATGTGATGGAGCACATTCTTTTCCTTCTCGCTGCAATCCCGTTAAAACATATTAAATTACTTTTAAGCCACGTGACTTAGTAGAGGAATTAGATAAGTAGTTATTTAAAATTGGATCATCACCAGATATTTCTGCATTCATCACAATGAACAAAAGTTTAGATATAACTAATATTACTGATATTGCAACTCGAGGAAGTAGGAATACTGTGAACTAAAATGGTGAAGTGATGCGGCTGAGGTTTGGATGAATAAAAATAAGAAATTCTTTTGGAAGCTATGTATTTATATTCCTGAAGCAAATAATTTTGAGTAATGAGTAATTGAGTATGCAGTTCAATTATTGGCTATTATATAGTAATTAAAGCAAATTAAGAAAAACAAAAAAGGAAATCCCTTATAAAGCTATGTAGAATAACGAGGTAATTCCCATCCTGAATCCTGATAATTAGTACAGTAGAGCTATAAAGTATATAAATATATCTCTACATTACGTATTCATCAGCACAACACCATTTTTAAGTCTGGGGTAAAAGGCATAAGGCAAATTGCAAATGCAGTTGAACAAAATATTAGTATTCTATTAGCTTAGAGTGCATGTACTTACATGATGAAGTTGGAAGCAAATGAACCCAGATATAAAATATACAACAAAAAAGTGGACCCACAACCTGAAACAAAATAATTAGATAAAGGATAACAATCTCATACTGAGCACTACAGAATTAAAACAAAAATCTTGAGGTAGTGAGGCAAGATATTACGATTAGAGCCGCTTATTTACATTAGATATAGTGAACACATCCAAGGAGTTACCAATGAAGTCAATAATGTCAACCTCTTCTAGCCGATTACCCCCAAAGCTGACCTAAGAAGCACAAAGATCCCAATAATCCCAGCAAAAGTAAATATTTTCAAACTGCACAAATTCAAAAGAAGTAAATGCTGCCACTCAATACTTTAATCATCCCATTAGTTTGTTTTTTTTATTCAATCTAGACATCTAGTGTTCAGTTTCAGCCACTATTTTCTAGCCATCTAGTGCCCAAATCATCCCTCCAAGTCTCCAACGCACTACTACTGCACTTCTACTTTGTACTGAAACTTAATCTTATTAAAATTAAAATAAATATATTAGGATTATGGCTTTCAGAAATATATCTCGTTTGTAATCCAATCCTCCAATTATTCAAACTTGTTCCAGAATTGCAGAATTGTTCCATGGCAAACAGAAACAAGAAAATAGAAGCAGAAGCAGAATTGCAGAATTGCAGAAGTATGAAACCATGAAAATAGAAGAAGTGCAGAATTGCAGAAGCACGAAAGCACAAACAAGCAGAAACAAACAGCAAACATCACATAACAAAGAGATCTTTTTTTTTAAGCTTCCAAAAGGCATACTGAGCATCTGCAACAATATTCTTATAGATCAGGAAAGCAAAAGATAACACAGGTCTTGACTCAAAGCAACACAACAAAGAAACAAAGACAAAACAAATGAAAGCAAGCAATTAACTAATCTAATTCCTATGCAGTGGTTGACATGATTTGATAAATTGGAAAGGTTGCTGCTATGGCAAGGAAAGACGCCAATAAAAGGTGGCTAAAGTGGGAGAGACAATGAAATGGAGCAAGGTGGCTGCTATGTGTGTAGGGGTGCTGCTGTGAATCTGTGATGTATGTAACTCCACCAAATTCTGCTAGAATTCTAATTCTAATTAACAATAACAATCACTAAACCCTTAACTAACATAAACCGGGCAGGCCATTTGGCTTACCTAACAAATTTTCTAGGAGAAAACCATAGAATTAACCAGAATTAGAAAACCAAACATAGAATTAGCCACAATGAAACCATGAAGTAACCAGAATTAGCCACAATGAAAATACAGAGAAATTTTTTTCTAACTTCATACAACAGCACCAACAATAGCCCGGTTCACCCCCAAATCTCCTAAAAGAATCAAACCAACAAAGGCAACAACAAACCAAAAGCCAATCATTGACCACAACCAGAGAGAATAGTCGCATGGTGAGATTAACAGCAACAAGAAATTAAGGAGAAATTAAGGAACCTGAGAGATGGTGCAGCAAGAACAGCACGGAGAAGCCTACAATGTGAGAATCTTTGCACGGTGAGAATCGTCTTTGAAAATCAACAAAGCCAGGGTTAAGAATCGTCGTACCTGAGCTGAACCACAGTGAGGCATCGCGCAGTTCTTTGACACACTGAGCTGAACCACAGTGAGCTGAACCACAGTGAGGGTTTCGCAGAGGATCGCACTGCGCCAGGGTTAGGAATCGTCTTTGTAACCAAGACGTATACTGTTCTTTATTATGTCAACCGCCACAATCAACAAAGCAACCGCCGCGGATTACGCCCACTAAATTTAACTGCCGCCGTGTGACATAAACCGCCGTTGGTTTCAAGCAATTAAGGGCGGTTGTTAAAACCGCTGTACAAACCGCCGCCGCTGTTGAACCGACGGCGGTTCTTTGACAACCGTTGCAGGTTAACCGCCGCCGGTAGCCTTTTTCTTTGTAGTGATTAACTTCTCTAACTCTATATTTTAATTTTCAAAATTTCAATTGATATTATTGACTGTTAATTCTTCTCTCAATTAAATTTTTTAAATACCTACGTCATAAAAAAAACACATTTTTTTTCCTTTTGCTAACACCATTTGTCTTTCACTTGCCTTTTTAATTAACAAATATCCTTAGCCCTTCGTATGACCTAGTGTTTGCCCATATACACTTTGCACCTCTACTTTGAACTAATAAGCTTGTGCCCCTATGACGCCGTCTCCCTCAAAGATATGATATTGGAAATGACAAAAGTTGTAAGTCTCACGTTTTGAAAAAATTGTACTATGAAGCTTCGCTCACATACAACAATGTCTTCAACTTTCATTTTTTTACCATTTTCTAACTTGAAATGATCAAATTCTCTATTAATCTTCAAGGGATACGACTAAAATGCCGCACCTTCTTCATCTAATAATTTGCATTTTAGTCCTTGTCTCTCTATCTCTCTCTCTTCTCTTTTCCCTTTACCGGTAGCCTCTTCCTCCCCTTTTCTCTTCCTAGCAAGCTCCTTGTTCCCAACAACGTGAAAGTAATACAATTGTTGTGTAGCTCCGACATGTTCAACAAGGTCGAATGTCAACCATTGGTGACATCTCCATCTCCCATGGACACATGTGCAAACCATGCTTCTTTAATCCTAGAATGCCCCCAATTCATGTTCTCTAAGACTATAACCGCTTCTTTAATCCTAAAATGCCGAAAAAAATGTGTGAACAAATGCTATAAGAGTTGCTTTAGCACTCGGCAATTGTCCTTCACCGTGTTCTGACAAAAATTCCTTATCTCTAGAACATTCCCAACCATACCCATTTTCAATAGTGGATAGCAAAGAATGAAAAAAGATAGCAACAACAACAACATCAAAAAGAAAAAGAAAGAAGAAAGAAGAATGTGGAAGAGACAAAATAGAGATGAGAGGAGACATAGACAGAGAGGAGAAACGAGAGACAATATGGAGAAGAAAGAGAGAATGGAGGTTTCAACAGCAAAAAAAGGGGATCGGTCCCCCGGCCACAACATCAACAACCCATCATCGCCATGCGTGCAATATCCTGTCCGGCCCCCAACGCCGCTATCGAGTCGCAACTTCTTTAGCGACAATCATTTTGCCTATTTGAAGAACCCTTGGACCTTTTTCATCCTTAATGAGTCAGAGTTTCAATTGGTGGAATGATCGAGCAAGGGAGGTTGGGGAGATAAATAAAAGCTAACATCAAAAAAAGGGGAATGGAGAGAGGCACATCCGTAAAAGGACACGGGAAATGGAAAGGGGAGGAGGGGAAGAGGGAATTAGGGGAGGGTTAGGGCTAACATGAAAAAAATTAGGTTGGCTGTCATTGACCTATCAACCATGTGGCGTGCTGAGGTGGCCTTCTGTGAGCCACCTCAGCAATTAACAGCAACAACATAATTACAGAATGAACCACATCAGAAAAGATGTCCTAGGGATCATTTTGAACAAAAATATTTTATAAGGACTAAACGAAAAATCGGGTATATTATAAGGGCCATAAACATATTTAAGCCTTATTCATATTTTAGAACACATGTAACATATAAAATGAAGTTATTAGAGAGAATATGGCAACTTTTAATTGTATTACTTTTCATAAATTTAACCACGAAATTTTTTTTATCTAGCCGTTAAATTAACAAAACTTAAACATTTATGAAAAATGTTAAATGAAATGAGTATGATAAAACTTATTCACAGAATAAGCATATATATATATATATATATATATATATATATCCTTCTAATATAATAGTAATAATAATAAGGCTTAATTGCACTTTTGGTCTCTCGAGTATTATGATTGTGCGATTTTGGTCCCTTAAGTTCTAATTGAGCGAATTGGGTAATCAAAGTATCGTAATTGTGTAATTTTGGTCTCCCAAGTTCAAATTGAACGAATTGGGTTCTCTATGTATCACAATTATGCGATTTTAGTCCCTCTGCTCAATTGACATTCAATTTATAACTGAAAATATTGTAAAAAATTTTTAATTTTTAAGTCAACTAAAATGCCAACTAGATCAAATTATGTGTTAGGCCATACCCACAGTGATACATCAACTTTTCTATTATAAATTGAACGGCAAAATGGACCAAAATCGCACAATTGCAATAAGTGGATGACCCAATTCGCACAATTGGAACCTGGGAGACTGAAATTGTACCATCGCAATACCTGCAAGACCCATTTCGCGCAATAGTAACTTGAGGGACCAAAATCGCACAATCGTAATACCAGAAAGACTAAAAGTGCAATTAAGCCTAATAATAATAATAATAATAATAATAATAATAATAATAATAATAATATCCTTAAATACATATAGTTTAAATTATTTAACTAGTAAACTTCAAGAAGGGAACACAGCAAGTGTGTATTCATTTTCATATTCAACAAAGGCCAATGCTGTCATGAGCCAAATGAAGAGCACGTAGACTGCACTTTCAGAAGAAATAGGTTGCACGTCTTTGAGCATCTTCATTCAAGTCTCCAGATTAACAAACAAGAGTTATCGACAAAATAAATTTATTATTCACATGTGCACCTTTCTAACTAACGTGATTCAACTAGGCCAGCTACTCAGTACTAAGTTGTATTAAATTCTCCACCAATAAAATAAAAATAGCAATTGGATTTCGCATAATATTCTGTTTTTAAAGGGTGAGCAGCTATACTTTTCCTTCAATATATGGAATTAGAATAGATATTAGCGAAAATGGGTTTTATCCTAATGGACATAATGTTTTATGTTTCAGGAAAGCTGATGAATTTGATGAAGTTGTTGTCTTCACGTCCTTACAAGTTGACCCCATTATTCGTAATAACTATACTATGGAAAAATTGAATGTTACAATTATTGAAATAGTGAATCATTGATTTCTTGTGTATGGTTCGCATGCAACCACATCAATCTCGAGTGATCAAGCTGTTTTGTGAACCTTAATTTCTTGGTCAAACATCATTTTCTAATTCGTACCAAAAAATGGGCATTTTTTTAATCTTTTATAGTCTCTCCTCTCCATATTATAAAAGAGTCCAATTTTTTGTCCAAAATATAAGAAATAAATATAAATTTTTACATGTATTAAATACTAATACTCAATTATGTTCTTATTTAAGTTAATAAAATTAGTATAAATTAACTCTCATTAATTATCAGCCACCATTTATAGAAGGGATATATTTGAAAATAAAGAAGTTATATTTTTATGAATATTAATTAGAATTAGCTAATTTTAAAATATTTTCTTGATAGGTGTGAATTAAGATTTTGTCTCATAAGTGAAAAGAATTTTGGACGATAAAGTCCTCCAAAATTTTCCACTACCATAAAAACAAGAGTAAAGTAGCAGCTAATTTGTATATATACTGAGTGCATTACAATCAAGCACATGCACTTGTGTTTACACTTCATCATAAAAGAATGAAAAAACAAATCTTTTCACAAAACTTTGAAAAAAAAAATTAGGTTAAAATATGTTTTTATCTCTATAAAAATGCTAAATTTTAATTTTGATCTTTATAAAATTTTGATTCATTTTTTAATTCCAATTAGTAATAAAAATCAAAATTTATCAATTAAATTATATTGTAAATCAATTTAATTGATAAATTTGGATATTTATTAATTATAGAAATTAAAAAATGAATAAAAAATGTACAAAGATCAAAATTTCAGTCAAAAACACAATCAATATTTATCATTTTTTTACTGGAAAATTAACCAATTTTAATGTAATGACAAACATATTTAAGCTAAAAAGTTATGGGTCAAAGTAATTACTTTTGTTCAATATGTGCATTCTATATAAACCCATATTACTTTTGTTCAATATGTGCATTCTATATAAACCCATATAAAAATACAATCATTATTATAATTTATATCTTTATTCATTTAAATATATGCTTTCAGTTTTATCATACATTTGTTTGACAATCATATAAACAAAGACTTTGCATCTCCATTTGCATGTCCAATTCTATGTTCTGCTCCATCCCAAAAATTTAGCCATTTCTGCAACTGGGTTTTCCTTCTTTAATCAAATTATTACAGTTGAATCCTCTTTGATTTTCTCCAAAGAAAGCTCTCTTCTCTTTTTTTTTTTTTTTTTTTTTTGTCCTCTCTTCTTTCTTTTTCTTTTGGCATGAATTGTCTTCAAGGAAGAAGATAAAGGCACAAAAGCTAAGGAGGGGACTGTTTCAAAGGATGTTTAGCTAGCAACAGTTTCAAATTCAAACCAAGCAAAGAAAAAGGTAACATAAAAAAGAATGTTGGGGACCGTTGCTTCTTTTCTTTTCTTTTTTTTTCCCCTTTGTTTTTCCAACCGTTGTATTTGAAGTTTTTGGAAACAGTTTTTTTTCACACCCTCAGAAAGTTCTCAAATTATGCTTTTTTAACAACCCTTTTCAGTAAATTATTTTGGGGTTTCAATAGCAGGAACATTCTTTGGAAGAAGCTTTTGCTTTTTTTGCTTAGAGAAAGACTACAACATATTCAAGTTTTCAGCTTTTTCTTTTGATCTATCTTTTTTTTGCTTTCCTTTTCTTTTCTGTTTATGTAGTTTTAGTTTCAATGTAAACTTTACATTTTAACATCATTGTGTGTTCACAAACCAAACTAGTGACTCAACATGCTTGATTATATGTGCAGGTGACAGGTGTTGAGGAAATTGACTATAGATTATTGAGTTAAGATGGATAATTCATCAAATTTTGATGAAAACTCTGATGTGGGTTATCAGCCTTCAACTTCTTCTGTGGATCAAAATGATCATTCAATCACTGAAACTGTAGGGTACTCCCCATTCAGTGGTGAGTCCTTTGCATATTGCAGGACTAACTCAGAGGTCTCAAACTTATCTGTGCCAATTGATGACAATAGCTATGCTAGTGAACCTTCACCTTTACCTTCTCCATGGATGGCTGTGAAACATGGAGCTAGTCAAGCTGTTCTTTCCAGGTTAGGAATGAAGCAGAGAAGGTTTTCATTGGATGATAATAAATCTGATGACCTTGATCTCATAGAGTCAGGTTGGTTTGTTTTGCACTTTGCACATCATGTGTAGTTTGTTTTTGTGCATTTTTCCCGTGTGAATAAGTACAGTTGTCTAGGAATTAAATCAACTTTATGGATTCTTGCAGAGCTTGAAATGATGAAGGAAAGATTTTCCAAGCTTCTATTGGGGGAAGACATGTCTGGTGGTGGGAAAGGTGTCTCCACTGCAGTTACAATCTCAAATTCCATTACCAATCTCTATGGTAATTTTTTCCTATATATAGTAGCAAAGAAAGATGAGGGCAAGCCTTGGCACAACGGTAAGGTTGCTGCCTTGTGACCTGGAGGTCACGGTTTCAAATATTGGAAACAGTCTCTCTGCTTGCAGGGGTAAGGCTGCGTACATCTACCTTCCCCAAACCCCATCTGGTGGGACCTTCGTGCACTGGGCCGCCCTTGTATAGTAGCAAAGCAATAAAGTAGTCTGGTAATATGGTTGTTGTTTGTTTGTTTGTTTGTTCAATTTATTGTGGTTAAAATTATTTGGATTGGGAAATTTGCAGCAACTGCATTTGGACAAAATTTAAAGTTGGAGCCTCTGAAGCCTGAGAAGAAGGCTATGTGGAAAAGAGAAATGAATTGTCTTCTATCGGTGTGTGATTACATTGTAGAATTTGCCCCAACTGCACAATACTTGGAAGATGGCACAATTGTGGAGGTAAACTATTGCCAAGCCATAAGGTTAATGGGGATTTTTGTGCATCCAATAATGTGTCTAATGTATTATCTGATGACATCTCTCAGATGATGACAAGTAGACCAAGGTCAGATATTTATATCAACCTCCCGGCTCTACAGAAGCTTGACACAATGCTCATGGTAAGACAAAGTTCAATTGCTTCTTGAACGTGACAACACTATTTTCATCCCAAAACCTTGGCTTACAAACATGAATGCTTTTTTACAGGAAATATTAGACAGTTTCCAGGATACTGAATTTTGGTATGCAGAACAAGGGAGCATATCAGGGAATTCAACTCGTTCGCAATCGCATGGAGGCTCATTTCGAAGGATTGTTCAGAGAAAAGATGAGAAATGGTGGTTGCCAGTTCCTTGTGTTCACCCTGGTGGCCTCTCTGATAAGTCAAGGAAGCATTTGATTGAGAAAAGAGATTGTGCTAATCAAATTCATAAAGCAGCCATGGCAATAAATAGCAGTGTTCTTGCAGAGATGGATATCCCAGATACATATATGGCAAATCTTCCCAAGGTTAGTCCTCACTGGTGATCCAATTGGTAAAGACTTCTGTTGTTTCCTAAGTTTCTGTCTAAAGTAAAATTTAAGCAATGATTCTGCAGTCCACAGCTGAAATACTTTTGGGGATGTGATTCAGGATTTCACTAAGGCTGTGTTTGAATAGGCTTATGAACAGCTTATTTGAGCTTATCTACTGGCATAAACATATGTCAGGGTGTTTGGGAGAGCTTATGGAAATAGCTTATGACATGTTCATAAGCATTTTTCAGCTTATTTTGATAAGCTCTTCAGGATAGATTATGAAAACAGTTTGACTATATTTTCTCCTTAATTATAGAAATAGCTTTATACAAAAACACGTATCCTATAAACACTTAATTAAGCTGTTTACACAAACAGACCGTAAATCCAATTCCATAGAGCAAGTGGTTTTAATCGTTAAATTTCACAAGCTTTTTAATAAAGCCAATAATAACAGCTGAGTCTTACAGAGAACAGAATGGTCTATTTTTATATATGGTACTAGTAATGTAAATCCTATGACATCTTCTCTTAGTCTTATTCTTATCTTATCCTAGTGAAATTAATTACAAAATTCTAATGATGGTATGAATATACTAGAGGTCATTACTCATTCATACCCACAATCTATGAAGCACGGACACCGCGACACGACACGGACACGGACACCGCTAATATAAAAAACACAGGATACGGACACCGCTATATATATATTAATTAATTAAATAAAATAAAATATAAGCGTCATTTATAATAAATATAAAAGATCTAAATTGAGAAGCAAAATTTATAAATCATCTAAATTGAGCACTTTGTTTCATTACAAAAAAAGATTCTAAAACAAGATATAGTAATAGTCTTTCGCCTAGATCCATCCACCTAGATAAATCATTTATCTATTCACCTTCTAAAAACAAAGTTGATAAGCTTGAATCCTTCTATAATAATTTAAAAGATTCCAAGAAGTTTATTTTTTTTTATGATTAGAGTGTCTGAGAAGTGTCCAAGTGGTGTCCAGGGGTGTCCAAGTCAAAAAAAAAAAAAAATTAATTGTGACACCGTAAAAGGATGACGGACACGTGTCGTGTCAGTGTCTGACGGGTGTTGGTGTCGGACATGACACGGACATGTAGACACGGCATTATGAAGAGGTGTCCGTGCTTCATAGCCCACAATTCAGTTTAACAGAAAGCATTTAGTATGCATTTACATGTTTATGTCAAAATGAACAAAATTTTCTGAATTCATTTATTCTTTTCAAACATTAATTTCTTTAGAGTGGAAGAGCAAGTCTGGGGGACACAATTTACCGCTATATGTATTCTGCAGACAAGTTCTCACCTGGCCATCTTCTTGACTGTCTCAAAATAAGTACTGAACATGAAGCACTTGAACTGGCAGATAGGGTTGAATCTTCAATGTACACATGGAGACGTAAATCTTGCCTAAGCCACTCAAAATCATCATGGAACAAAGTAAAGGATCTTATGGCTGACACAGACCAAAGTGACAAAAACTATGTCTTAGCTGAGAGAGCTGAGACTTTATTGTTTTACTTGAAACAAAGATATCCTGAACTTTCACAGACCTCCTTGGACACATGCAAGATTCAATACAACCAGGTAATTAAGTTTAGCTATGTATATATTCATATCATATACAACAAATAATATTGAAAATGCTTAAATATGTTTTTGGCCCCTCTAATATAACCACTTTTTGGTTTTAGTCCCTGTCAAATTTTCTTTCCCGAAATGGTCCCCATAATATATATTTTTTCATTTTAGTCCTCATTGCTTTGTTTTTGTCCGTTTAATTTTTTTTTGTTTGTTTTAGTCACTGAAAATATTTGGTTTATGTTCAATTAGTATATTACAAGGACTCAAACAGGAAAAAAAAAAAAGTATATTACAGGGACTAAAACAAAATAATGAGGACCAAAATGAAAAAAATATTGAAAGGACTAAAGTCTAAAACGAACAATTTTTTTTTTCAGGGACGAAAATGAAAAAATGAGTATATTACAAGGATCAAAAACATATTTAAGACTATTGAAAAATACCACAAAGCCATTACATGGTCAATTTTCTCATACAAAAGAAGAGCATTTTAGGACACCAAGGTTTGGATATTTATGGTAGAAAAGTGAACAAGATAGAAGAGAACTAACATATATCTAGATTGTGAGCTCATGGACTAAGAATGAAATTATCTTTTGCAGGATGTAGGGAAAGCAATACTAGAGAGCTACTCAAGAGTATTAGAAGGCTTGGCATTCAACATTGTTGCTTGGATTGAAGATGTTCTTTATGCAGATAAATCAATGAGGAACCAAAATGTATAGAAACCACAAGTGGGTTTTAAACCAGCACCCTAACACTGGTGCTCTTCCATTCAACTTATTTATTTGTAAGCAATAGCTTTAATTAGGATAACTTAGACAGGTAATAGAAGATTGCACTGAAATCTATTCACTTGCATCTGTATGAAAATTAGTTGTTGGCAGTACTACAGAAGAAAGTTTTCCCATTCAACTGAAGCATACTTTATATAATTTTCTGTTTCAAAAAAAAAAAAATTGAAAAGTTTTGTCGGTGTAATTGTCTGATTTTGAGGATACCTAATTCTCTATCAGAACAGAAGTGGGATGAGTTGAACTCTGAAGATATGTTATATGAGCAATAGTTTCAAATGAGTCATTATGTTTAATTGACCATTGTGCTATAAGCAGGGGCAGACCCACGTTCAGGTCAGGGTGTGCACTTGCACCCCCTAAACCTTAAAATTTTTCACTTACCACCCCATAAAATTTTAATTTTGACCCCTCTGAAATTTATATTTTGCACCCTAACCTAGACCTACCCTTTGCACACTCAAATTTCTCTGAAAACTTGTTTCTCTCTCTCGCTCGACGATCCACTCTCTCTCTCTCTCTTTCTCTCTCTCTCACACGCCGTCGCCATTGTGCTGAACACTGTTGCGGCTCAGGAAAGTGTACCTGATCGTAACTCGTAATAATAGTGGAGTATTTTTAAGACTCCGAATATCGAACCCACAGGAAATACGCGAGTACCAGTGTAATAAAGATCTTAAGTCCTCTAAGCTAACGAAATAATTGGATTGGGATTAAACAGATAAACTAAGGAAAATTGGAATAAAAGTTAAGTCTCAAATATTAAAGTAAGATTGAATAGGAGAAGCCAAGGGGAACCGGGTTCACTAATACTATATCCTGAATCTATTTCCTTGCTATTATGAATTGTATTTCCTTATTAAAAGCCAACCACTCACTCTAGATTACTAAGAGCTGACTAGCTTGTAATAGCCTTCCTCCTAACTAATTACTCCGTTTGGTCCAAGAATGTAATTAAAGGAAAGAGCATTAAGAACATGTGGGTTTGTTAATCTAATAACCGATTGAAAACAAGCAATAACCTATCCGGCGTATAAAACGAGCTCTGTTGATCTTAAAGTTCCATTAACTAATTATGACTTTGTTACCACAATTAACTAACTTATTAAGGATTAGCTATTTCCTATGAGATTAAGCATACTAAGATCAACACATTCATAAAAGCAATTAAATAGACATCAAAGACTTCGTAAAAGATCCCCCATCACCCCTAATGATGGAATTAGCTACTCATGTTGTTTTTCAACAAAATAAAATAGAATAAATCCAAACATAAACTCCTAAAAAACATGATTAAATAGAACCGGGACACCCTTTCGGTAAGATGGTGATCCTCTCGTTTGTTCCTCACATCCTCACGAACTCCAGCAGTAATTCGGGATTGACAGGAAGCTCCAATGACTCAAGACTCACTCCAATATCATGGTGTTTGTGAAGAACTCTCAAAAAGGGGCTCTTGACTTGAGAATTTGTCAAAAGGTTCTCAGCATAGGCTAAGAGGGTCTATTTATAGTGTTGGATGCAAATTAAGTCATCTGGCTTTCAAATCTGCACATTCTGGGATGGGGTGCGGCCCTACCGGATATATAAACGGCCGTACTGAACTTTACTTGTGACGTTGGTGTTGCGGCTCAGGCAAGTGCACCTGATCGTAACTCATAATAAAAGTGGAGTACAATTAGGACTCCGAATGTCGAATCCACAGAGAATGAGCGAGTACCAGTGAATTACTGTGATTCTATTCTATTAGACGGGCAAAGATTATGATTAAGAAAGTACTGAAAGTAATTGGAATTAAAGCAGTAAACAAATTAAATGCTCGAATGGTTTAACTATGTTATGGGGGACCTAGGGATAACCGAGTTCACCGATACTCTACCCTTGAGTTTATTAATCAATTGATATGAGTTATCTTTCATATAAGAGCACTAACCGCCCACTCTAAATTACTAGAGGCTGTCCTTGCGTACAATAGCCTTCCTCCCAATTAATTACTCCGTTTGGTCCAGGAAATAACTAAGGGAAAGAGTATTAAGTTCAGGTGGGTTTGCTAACTTAATAACTGGTTAGAAACAAGCCCTAACCTATTCGGCGTATAGCGCGAGTTCTTTTATCCTATGGTTCCGTTAACTAATCATGATCCTGTTACCACAATTAAGCCAACTAAATAAAGGGTGACCAGGCCTTGTTGGAATAAGCACAATAGGAATAAAATACTCAAACAATCAATAGAAACTCATATAATTAAAGAACAAAATATCAAGAGTATTGTAAAGGATCCCCCATCACCCCTAGTGATGGGTTTAGCTACTCATTACTAATGATAATAACATAAACAAATATATGAATTCAGAACAATCCATAACAAGAGAATAAATTCTAAACCGGGACACCCTTTCGGTATGGCGACGGTCTTTAAGCACGTTCTTCGCGTCCTCACAAGCTCCAGTAGCGATTCGAGATGACACCAAGCTTCAAGGAGACTGGAATTCTTTGGAATGGGCAAGGGTTTGCTATCAGATCTCAATTAGGGGCTCTTGACTCAGAAATTCGTCAAAAGGTCTTTGTAACATGTTAAGAGCCCCTATTTATAGACTAGGCTGCGAATTAGGTTTTCTGGCTTCAAATCTGCCCCGATCAGGAATGGGGTACGACCGTACAGAGTATATACAAGGCCGTACCGAGCTTCTTAGATGACGTTGACCCGTACCTGTTCGTGTTGTTGCCTTGGTATCACTTGTATACGGCCGTACTGCCTTTGGCACGGCCGTACTGGACTATTTTATCGGCGTTAGGTGGTACAGGCGAGGGATACGCCCATCGGAATCTGCTCTAAATGCGGCCGTACCGTTGGTAGGTCAGGCCGTACCGCTTGTCCAGTAGTGCTAAAACTCTCCAAAACTAGCCAGTTTTTTGTCCTTTTTGCATCTTTTGCTCTAAGTGGTGTCTTCATGATATTTCTGCATAATAAGGCATAAATGAGTACCTTTGTGCATTAATCAGTGCAAAATAGTGCAATTAGATACTAAAAATGCCCTATAAATATAGATAAATTGGTGTGTTAACACATCCCCACACTTGAACTTTGTCTGCCCTCAAGCAAACTACTTGGTTAATTAAAGTAAGAAAAATTAATTCTACTGAATAGGGGTAGAAAAAGAAGTGATATAACAATATGATATCACAAAACATATCAGTCAATAGAGTGCCCAATTAGAGGTGTAAGTTCAAGTAAGCTAATAATCTGTGATTTTTAAGTCACACTCTCACCAATCTCAAAGTGTTTGTAGGCATATTCATTAACACTCAGATTTTTAAAGCATTGTCATAGGCTTGTACATTGACCAAAAACTCTACTATTAGAATCTATAAGACATGCAAAAGAGGAATAAGGGTCTTTCATTGGTTGTAATGGGGCCAATATAATAATGTTTGGTATGATAAAAGAAAGAAAAGGTCATGCAAAGGGTCAGAAACAAATCAACCAAAACAAGCAACCTAATTCTTTTTCACTTTCAAGAGCAGGCAATAATCCCAATTTTTCAATCAAAATATTTTCTTTTTGCAACTTATGAAGCCATGAGCATTATCACAAAATTTTTCTTTTTCTTTTTCTTTTTCTTTTTCAATGCTCTTTCTTTATTCGTTTTTTTTTCTTTTTCCTTTTCTCTTTTCATGCAATTATGCAGCAATCAATCATTTTTAAGAATTAGGAGGGGAACAAATTCATAAGTCTTCTCTTTTTGTAAACAAATAAAAGGGACTTTGCAACATTATTCAATAAATTTTTGCCACTAATTGCTCTCAAATAAAAATTTTCCAAGGTTGACTTCAAAGAAGATAATCAATAAAAACAAGAAGGGTACAAAAGAAATTAAATATAATAATTTTAGGCTCAAAAGTGGGCAACTAGTGGGATAATATATTCAAATGGTAGTGGCCTGAAGAATTCCTAAAAATTGCCCTTTCCAAATTCACATGCAAATAAATTCATATTCGCTTCGTAATGGTCTCGGCACAAGTTCTAGAATGCACATTCCATGAAAAATATCACTCAACAAAGAAGAAAGACAAAAGCATGATGTTGCCTCTTATTTCAGGCTCAAAACTCACATTTAATAGCTTATACAGAAAGTCAAACTCACAGAACTTCAATGCTAATTTTCAGCAAATTTCACAACTAGCAACGAATTGATTCAATCAAAAGTTGTCATAAAAAAATTGTATAGCCCCTAAATTAGCAAAAATTTAAAGGTCTTCTATAATTGTAAGCAGTTATAAGTACAGCCAAGTAATAAGTATAATGTAAAACTCCATCTCCACAATTATTTCTAGCAGTGTCCCCACTGCGACTATTTTAAAGCAAGCACAATAATATAAGATAAAAATTTAAAAGGAAGTGCTATAAAAGAATGTGGAAACAGACTCCCCTCTGAAAAATATCACGAGCAAATTGGATGGGGATATTGGCAAAATATTCCATTTCATTGTCGCAATACCGATGGAGCTGTGTTTACTAAGAATCAGGCAACACAAAACTAAGAAGTTTAGATCATAATAAAAGAAAAATATACTAATCAAATAAAATAAAATAAAAACAATGCAATAAAAAAAATGTGTATCCCGCGAGTGTGCCAAAATATATACATCTCTTTTTAATACAAAAGCAAAGCCTAAGTACTAAAAGAAAAAATAAAGAAAGGTCTCACATCACTCGGCAGGAAGGAAAGGCTGGATACGCTGAAGGTGCTCCAAAATAAGTGTCAGCTGCTGGTCCACATGTGTCCTATGCTCCACAAAGTTAGAGTGCATCTGGTCAAGACGCATCATGACATCCTCATAAGAGTGGCCTTGTGCTGCTGGCTGAGGCTGAGGCGGTGGTGGTGGCGGACGCTCCTCTGCTAAGGGGACAAAATCAGCAGCCTCGTCCTGCTGCTGCTGCTCCTCCAGTCTAATGACCGCATAGTCCTCGTGCCCCAATCTCCGCAGAACACCGATGTTGAGAAGGGTCTGAAGTCCAATGGGCTCCATCTCAATCATCGTAGCTCTAGCTCCGGCGTGAACTTCAAGGTGTTAGGCTAGACGGGAGATGAAAGAACCCAAGACGATGTGCCCGGTGATCTGGATCTGAAGATGAATGCCCAACTGGGTGCACGTCCGTAGGAAAAACATCTCGGCGTCGCAGCGGCGTCCTGTGATCATTGCCCAAAGCAAAAACAAGTCCGACCTCGTCACCGTGCCGTCGCTTAAGGCTCTCCCATTAATGGAACGGGCAATCCATCTGTGCATTGTACACACAGCTGGGTCTCTGATCTTGCTAGCCTTGACGCGGCTGGGAATGTAGTGTCTCTGAATCCTGCCATCCCTCTGGGATCTCCCGAAGTGCCTCTATATACTCTGGCGTCTGAACTGACTACGCCGTCTCGAATCCAAGTCCAATGTTGAACTTGGCCAACATGATCTCGTGGTGAGTCCCACAGATCCAAAATGTAACCACGATCTCTTGTTTCGGCTCCTCCTCTCCGTCTGCACGCTGAGGCTCTCTGTCCCTCATATGATAGCCACAAGTGGCTAAGAAATCTATCACCGCCTCCACATAGAAGGGCTATCTGACAGAGGCTGCTAGAGCCATCCTATCCCTCACAGCAAGGTCGCCACCTCCTCCCACAGGCCAACCTGCTGAAGGGCATCAAAATCTAGATATCTTTGAGTGTGAGTGTGGAAATCCTGTAGCTGCCTAGAACTGTCTCTAAACTACTCTAGTATATAATTAGGCACGGGCCTAGAGCCACGTGTTACTGTAGCAGAAGAAGAAGAACTGTTGGTCTTTTGGAGCTTAGGCATTTTCCTGCAAAAAAAAACATAGAAAAAAAATTAATTTTAAGTAAAACCTGTGTTAGGTACGGTCGTGCTTCGTGTGGTACGGCTGTACTAACGCTCTAAGTACGGCCTGACTTAAGGTCTGTGTACGGCCGTACTCTGCCATAGATACGCACGTATCTATGGTCGGCCTTCAACCCTAAGGCCGCCACTACGGCCTTTAGTACGACCTGTTCTTGATAGGTACGGTCGTACTGCGCTACCGTTTTGTGAAAAATCTACCCTATGATCAGATTTTCTCATTTTTAAGCCTAGATTATAAGTCTCTAATCATTCCTAGGGTCTCTAAGCATGCAAAACTAAGCAAAAACTACTCCTAATTACCTAAAATTAGAATTAGACAAAACCAAAAACCTAAACTAACTAAAAACTTAAAATAATCAGTAAAATAGCCAATCACTACACAAATTGAGTTTAGAATCAGTACCTGGATGATCTTGTGAGTGGAAATGCGAAGAGAATGAGAGAAGAGAGTGCTCGAATGGAGAGGTTTTGGGCGTACGATGTGGAGGTACACCCTTACCTCTCACTGTTTACCTTTTATTCAGCCTCTAGAAACGGGATACGGTCGTACCTGGTTTATGAGCGGTCGTACCTGTCTGTTCTCCGCGTTTTTGAAGATGGAGTCGGTGGTACGGGCGTACACAATGCAAGGTGCGCCCATACCTACTGGTTTTCTGGAAAAAAAAAATTGATTTTTGAATTTTATAATTATTTTTTTTTTGTATTTTTTTTAAAAATTCCTAAAATGAATAAAAAATAGAGTAAAATAACAATAACAATAAAATAAACAGATAGAAAATAAAAAATGTTAGTAACCGAGGTTGTCTCCTGGTAAGCGCTTGTTTAACGTCCCGAGCCTAACAGGTCAGAGGACTTAGAAATTAGTCCTCAGCAGGCAATGGCCCGTCCTTGACATTACTTTGGTCTTCCCACCATTGGGGAATACAGCAAAGTAGTCACCTTTTTCTGAGTGGTCCATCCAAGTAGGTCCTGAGCACTTTTTTGGTGGGTTCATTGTGTATCCACAGTCTGCACAGACGTAAATTGGCTTTTCTAAGTTAGGTGCAAAGGTCTTAATGAATTTCTTCACCAAGTTGTTCCATGTTTTTACTTCCTCAACTGGTAGGAGATAAAGCTAAATCTTGACTTCCTCATCTAATGAGAATGAGAAAGTCATTAGTTTTGCTTCATCTGGAGATAAGCCTTTAAATTTTGCATTCCTCATCTTCTTACAAAACTGTCTCATGTGCTCAACAGGATCTTGTTCTGTGGTTCCCTTAAATTGCAGAATTCACATTTCCGAGATTAAAGATGGGTCTAATTTAAAACCTGTAAATTCCTCTTGAGCATCTTTCTTGGATCCTCTGAAAAATTGGAATAGGTCCATTCTTTTTTTTGGTGTGGACTTGAAAACTCTTAAGAATTCTTCTTTTAATTCTTCCCAACTTGAAAAGTGGCGCTTGGGGTATATTGAGAACCATTCTTTTGCTATTCCTCCAAGAGAAAGAGAAAATAATTTGAGTTTTATTCTTTCAGCTTTGGCTCCTACAAGATTGTTAGATTTTTCCAAGCCATAAAAGTTTAATAAATGACAAGAAGGTTCATCAATATCAAGTCCTTTAAATTTAGGAATACATAGTGCATCCAAAATCAAAGAGGGGGTTATGTCTTTATCCTGCTCTAAAGAGTCATTATCTTGTTCTGCAACTTGCACTTTTTTACCTTTTTCAACTTTTATATCCTGCAAGAAACAATAAAAAGCACTAGAGGGATAAATTTTGTTAGAATTATATATATTAAATATTTCTTCCTCTTCCTCAATTCATAGAGTCATGGTTCCTTTCTTCACTTGGATGGTAGCGTCTCCTGTTGTCAAGAATGGCCTTCCTAAAATAATAGGAACGTCTTTGTCTTCCTCCATATCCAAAACTATAAAATCCACAGGGAAAATAAAATTTCCTACATTAACTAGCATGTCTTCTATTATTCCTCTTGGGTAAACAAGAGTTCTATCAGCTAACTGCAGAGACATGTAAGTAGGTTGTGGTTCCTGTAAATCAAATTCAGTTTCTTCCAAATAGACAAAGGCATTAAATTTATACATGATCCTAAATCACATAGTGCCTTAAATGTATTATTACCAATTGAACAAGAAACAGCAAAAGTTCCCGGATCTTTAAGCTTAGGTGGTAGTTTCTTCAAAAGAATCGCAGAGCAATCTTCATTCAACCTATCAGTCTCATCTTCTATCCTATTTTTGTTAGAAATTATTTCTTTCAAAAGTTTAACATATTTAGAGACTTCAGAGATAATTTTAGTCAAAGGGATATTAACAGGCAATTTTCTAAGTTTTTCTAGTAACCTCTTATCTTGCCTATCTTTACAAGAATTTTTAGAACCATTGGAAGAGTTACTTACCTGCTGAGACTCGGGTTGAGTCTTTTCCTCTTTTGGTTCCTCTTTTTCCATGAAGATTGCATTGTATTTTGCATTGGGATTTGGCTCCACATGACTTGGGAGTGCTCCTTTTTCTCTTTGAGTCACTGCTTTCAACACAAGTGTCATTTGTTCATTCAATATTTTCTAGCCTGCTGCTTGCTCAGTGACTATTTTCTCCAAGTTGCTACACCTCTCATTCATCTGTCCCATAACATGGCTAATATCATTCTCTCCGGGACTTTTATCATTCTGGCCACGATTTTGCATATGTGGGGGCTTATAAGTATTCTGATTTTGGCCATGGGATCTCTATTGATCTTTCCATGAAAAGTTTGGGTGATTCCTCCGACCGGAGTTGTAGGTGCTTGAGTATGGGTCATTTTGCTTATGCCCAATAAAATTCACCTCCTCAGTGCTGTCCTTTGAATCATGAGTTGTAACTCCACAGAAATTGCAAGATGCCTTAACTGTCTTATTTTCTATAGCCTTTAATCTTTCTTCAGTCTTCCCCATAAAATCGGCTAAAACTCCCATACACGGATGTCCGTGTCTTTGCATATATTTTAACATAGCCTCTTGCATCCCAATTTTAGGTCAAAATCTTTCTGGCCTATAGCACTGACTTCTTCTATTTGTCCTTCAATTGCCATACAACCCCAATCACTTTTAGGATTAGACTGGGTTTTCGCTGCCATCAAAATCTCTAACTTCTTAGTCATTGCCTCCAATTTTGCTTCTAGAGCTATGTTGGCTTCAACTTTGTAGATACCTGCTTGCTGGTTCTTCTTTCCGGACTGCCTATCATTAGTTGACCACTGAGCATTGTTCTAAGCCATTTCAGTCATAATATCAAAAGCCTCAGTGGGTGTTTTCTTTCCGAAAGATCCTCCACAAGCAGCGTCAATAGCTCCTCTAGTTTGCATATTGAACCCATTATATAAAATCTGATGCTGCTGCCACTTAGTGAAACCATGATGAGGACAGCTTCTCAATAAATCTTGAAATCTTTCTCATGCCACATGCATTGATTCTGCTTCATTCTGGGTGAATCCAGACATATCAGCTCTCAGCTTTGCAGATTTTGCAAGAGGAAAGTACTTGTTTAAAAACTTAGTTTTTAGGTCCTCCCAAATAGTAATAGAGTTAGGTGGGAATGAATCCAGCCATAGCTGTGCTTTCCCTTGTAGTGAGAAAGAGAACAGTCTTACCTTGATTGCCTCTGGTGATACTCCTTCACATTTGACAGTATTAGCAACCTTCTGAAATCTCTTAAGATGGGCATTTGGGTCTTCAGAAGATAAGCCAGAGAATTGCACTGCAGATACCATAGAGATCAGTGCTGGCTTCAGTTCGAAATTGTTGGCCTCAATTGCCGGATAGTTAACACTATCTGCCACATCTGTAGTTGGTGTGAAGTACTCGTTCAATGTTAGTTCTTCAGCCATTGCTAACTACTGTCTTCTCAACAATCTGAGTGTTCTTTCAATTTCAGGATCAAAAATCAATTCAGGATGTTGAGACCTTGTCTGCATACACCAAAGAAGACCAAATTAGAATGTCTTAGAATTAAACAAAAATAACAGAAAATTAAATAGTTAAATAAAATTATGCCTAATGCGAATAAAATCTAGAATTCGATTAATATCGCAATCACTCCCCGGCAACGGTGCCAAAATCTTGTTGCGGCTCAGGCAAGTGCACCTGATCGTAACTCGTAATAAAAGTGGAGTATAATTAGGACTCTGAATGTCGAACCTACAGAGAATGAGCGAGTACTAGTGAATTACTGTGATTCTATTCTATTAAACGAGCAAAGATTATGATTAAAAAAGTACTGAAAGTAATTATAATTGAAGCAGTAAACAGAATAAATGTTAGAATGGTTTAACTATGTTATGGGGACCTAGGGATAACTGGGTTCACTAATACTCTACCCTTGAGTTTATTAATCAATTGATATGAGTTATCTATCATGTCCACCCACTCTAAATTACTAGAGGCTGTCCTTGCGTATAATAGCCTTCCTCTCAACTAATTACTCGGTTCAGTCCATGAAATAACTAAGGGAAAGAGCATTAAGTTCAGGTGGGTTTGCTAACTTAATAACTGGTTAGAAACAAGCCCTAAGCTATCCGGCATATAGCGCGAGTTCTTTTATTCTATGGTTCCGTTAACTAATCGTGATCCTATTACCACAATTAAGCCAACTAAATAAAGGGTGATTAGGCCTTATTAGAATAAGCACAATAGGAATAAAATACTCAAATAATCAATAGAAACTCATATAATTAAAGAACAAAACATCAAGAGTATTGTAAAGGATCCCCATCACCCCTAGTGATGGGTTTATCTACTCATTACTAATGATAATAACATAAACAAATATATAAATTCAGAACAATCCATAACAAGAGAATAAATTCTAAGTCGGGACACCTTTTCGGTATGACGACAGTCTTTAAGCACGTTCTTCGCGTCTTCACAAGCTTCGGTAGCAATTCGAGATGGCACCAAGCTTCAAGGAGACATGAATTCTTTGGAATGGGCAAGGGTTTGCTATCAGATCTCAATTGGGGGCTCTTGACTCAGAAATTCGTCAAAAGGTCTTTGTAACAGGGTAAGAGCCCCTATTTATAGACTAGGCTGCGAATTAGGTTTTCTGGCTTCAAATCTGCACTGATCAGGGACGGGATACGGCCATGCAGAGTATATACACGGCCGTACCGAGCTTCATAGATGACGTTGACCCGTACTCGTGTTGAGGCAAAATCCCTATCTAAAGTTTTGAGTGATGATCAAACCTTTGGCTCTTAGTTTATGTTTTCTGATCACTTTGGTTTGTAATGTCTTTACTTGAGTTATATTGCATAAGACAGGTTTTAGAGACTTCAAGTAAAAGGAAGTTCAAAAGAAAGTATTCTGCCTAAGAAAATACACGTCTGCTTGACTTCAGAAAGTTCACCAAGCACGATAGAAAGTTGAAGATACTTTCTATTGTAAGATCCTAGGAAAAGAAAGCTTATCATACTGGAATATGAACTTACAGTTCTAAAATAAATTGCACTGAAACACATAAATCCAGTACGAGGACAAAGACTATTCAAAGAACATCATGAAGACATAATAGAAAGTTCGAAGATTAGAAAGTTGGATCTGTCACTACGAGGAAGAAGACTATTCCGTGAACATCCTCAAGTCAGAATAGAAAGTTCTGAAGATTAGAAAGTTGGATCTGCCCGTTGCAGACTGGAACGTTGGAATCTGCGCTCCTGACACAAAAGCAAAACTATCTGCAGAAGAGAGAGAAACTCTCCAACAGTCAACAAACTTTCCAACAGTCATAAATGAAGGAAAAGTATAAATAGTCTTCAGAACATACATTTCATGGCATGAGAGCTCACTGGAACATTCTGAAAGAATATCAAAGCTAGTCTTCAAACTCTCTCATCTCACTCAGTCTTGCGCATACAACCTTCTGGGATTCATTTCTTACTGAGTGTTTTAGCTTACATTTATTTTGAGATCTATCTTGTAATTTAAAGCTATTCTTTATCCCACAAACAATCTTTTGTACCTGTAATCTTGTTCGTTCTTCTTCCAAACTACCAAGGAAGTGAGTGTTGGTTAGAAGGTTCGACAAGGGAAACTTTCTAAACTTGTTTAAAGTTTCTAAAGTTGAGACAGTTGATAGGGCTGTGAAAGAAACTATCGTGAAACAGTTGATAGGGCTGTAGAAGAAACTATCGTGAAACAGTTGATAGGGCTGTTGAAGAAACTATCGTGTAATGCTTTTGGGTCTTGGAGGGACTTGAAAAGCAGTGTAACTATTTGGGAAAATAGTGGAAATACTCACTGAATGTGAGGAGTGGAAGTAGCCTAAGTTGGGTGAACTACTATAACTCTTGTGTGTAAACTTTCTATCCTTCATCTCTTTAAGTTTCAACACTACTCTTTAAAGAAAGTTTATTCACTAAAACCTCACATTTAATAAGACCACTTAAGCACGTCATTTTTATCAAAGAATACTTGTTGAACTCATATATCTGAAACACACTTGCAAACATCTTTGAACATTCACGAAAGTTCACTTTATCACCAGTTCATACATTAGAACGTTCATTCATAATTGCCTTATTAACCTTCTATACTCCAAGAAGTCTTTTGAGAGAAAGTTAGTTAATTTCAGGAAGTTAAATTTTAACAAGTCACAGTTCAACCCCCCCTTCTCTGTGATGATAATTCACTTCAACTCGTTCGTCTTTGTTGCCTCGACATCACTTGTATGCGATCGCCTTTGGCACGGCCGCATCTTTGAGTATTTTATCGGTGTCGGGTGGTACGAGGGGTACGCCTGGGATTCTACTCTAGGTAAATGCAGATTGCTGGTAGTCGAGCCATCTTTGCTTGTCGGTAGTGCTAAAACTCTCTAAAACTAGCCAGTTTTTTCTCTTTTTCGCATCTTTTGCTCCAAGTGGTGTCTTCATGATATTTCTGCATGGTAAGACATAAATGAGTACCTTTGTGCATTAATCAATGCAAAATGGTGTAATTAGATACTAAAAATGCCCTATAAATATAGACAAATTGGTGTGTTAACAGTTGGCCCGTACCTATGCGTAGTGCACTCCCTGATATCAACTGTGCACAGCTGTACTCACTTAGGCCCGGCCGTACTGGACGTTTTCATCGGCGCCAGGTGGTACTGACTAACGGGGTATGCCCCTACTGAAATTCTGACTTAGGTACGGCTGTACTGAAGGACTGTCAGGCCGTACTGATCGGCCAGTTATACTAAAACTCTCCAAAACTTGCCAATTTTTAGTCTATTCTCGGATCTTTTGCCCTGAGTGGTATCTTTATGATAATTCTGCAAAATAGGACATAAATGAATACCTTTGTTCTTTGAATAGTGCAAAATGATATGTTTAAGTACTATAAATGCGCTATAAAAGTAGACAAATTGGTGTGTTAACACTTTCCCACACTTGAGTTTTGCTTGCCCTCAAGCAAATTTCTTGGATAACTATAGTAAGAGAAACTATTTCATTGGATATGGGCAGAAATATAAGTATGACAATAAAGTGATATCATAAAACATGCCAATAAATAGAATGTCCAATTAGAGGTGTAAGTTCAATAAGTCAACAATCTGTGATTTTCAAGTCACACTCTCACAAATGAAGTGACATTATCATAGGCTTGTACATTGACCAAAACTTTACTATTAGAATCTATTTATCATACAAAAGAGGAATGTGGATCTTTCATTAGTTATAATGGGGCCAAGGTAATAATGTCAAGCATGATAAACAAAAGAAAAGGTTATGCAAAGGGTCAGAAACAAATCAACCAAATCAAGCAACCTATTTCTTTTTACTTTAAAGAGCGGGCATGAATCCCCAATTTTCGATCAATATATTATTCTTGCAATTTCTGAAGGCATTAGCAAGGTAAACAATTATAATTTTTTTTTCTTTTCAATGCTTTTTCTTTTCTTTTCATTTCCTCCTTTCATGCATTTATGCATCAATTAACCAATTTTTAAGAACTAGGAGGGGAAATAAACACTAAGCCTTCTTTTTGTAAGCACATATAAGGGATTCAAAACATTATTCTTTTGATCTTTACCACTAATTGCTCCTAAAGAGAATTTTCTAAGGTTGCCTTTACAGAATATAATCAATAGTAACAAAAAGGGTACCAAAGAAATTTAAATAAATACTTTTTAGGCACAAAAGTGGGCAACTAGTGGTACAATGTATTCAAAATAGCAGCGGCCTGAAAAATTCCTAAAATTTTCCTTTCCAAATTCACATGAAAATAAACTCATATTCGCTTTGTAATGGTCTCAGCATAAGTTCTAGAATGTTCATTCATAGAAAAATATCACTCAAACAAAGAAAAGAGACAAAAGCATGATGTGGCATCTTGTTTCAGGCTCAAATCTCACCTTTGGTAGCTTACATAGAAAGTTAAAACTCACAGAACTTTAATGCTAATTGTCAGCAAATTCTAATACTAGCAAAGAATTAGTTCAATCACATGATGTCAGGAAGGAAAATTTTTTGTAGCCCCTAAATCAGCAAAAATTTAAAGTTCTTCTATAATTATAAAAGGTAAGCATAGCCAATTAATAAGCATAATATAAAATCCCTCCCCACACTTATTTCTCGCAGTGCCCTCATTGCAACTGAGTTAAATCAAGCACAAGAAGGTGTAAAAGAAAATGAAATAAGTGCAAAAGTGAAAGAAGTGGAAAGAGATTCCCCTCTGAAAGATATCACGAGCAAAATTGTGGGGGGATTTGACGCTTCTTTGCATTATCTACAGCTTCATTGAGTGTCTTGAAGACTGAGAATTAAAAATGGAAGAGTTAAAATTACAAAAAATAAACGATAAATATTAAATAAAAGTGTACAGGTTGTCTCCTGTAAAGCTCTTGTTTAACGTCGCGAGCCTGACGCGTTGCTTTTTGTTAAGTGGTTGGGAGTTGCAGGGATATGACAAATGTTTCCCTTGGTGCTCCTGTAACATAGATCTTAGCTCGCTGTCCATTCACCGTAAAAGTTGTACCAATTTTAGCAACCACTTCTATTGTTCCATAGGAAAAAAACTTGTATTACTTCATAGGGGCCTCTCCAACGGGATTTGAGTTTTCCTAGAAACAGTGGAAGTCGAGAGTTATAGATTAGTACTTTGTCTCTAATTTGAAAACTTCTCTTTTGGATGTGCCGATCATGCAATTTTTTAGTACGCTCTTTGTACAATTTTGTATTTTCATAGGCTTCTAGTCGAAATTCATCCATTTCGTTGAGCTGCAATAATCGTTGTTCACCTGCAGCCTGCATTTCAAAATTTAAAAAGTTGATAGCCCAATAAGCCTTGTGCTCTAATTCGATAGGGAGATGACAAGCTTTTCCGAACACTAGTCTATATGGTGACATCTCTATAGGGGTTTTGAAAGCAGTTCTGTATGCCCATAGTGCATCGTCAAGTTTTAAAGACCAATCCTTTCTTGAAGCATTAATAGTCTTTTCAAGAATTTTCTTAATTTCTCTGTTAGAGATTTCTACTTGGCCACTGGTTTTTGGGTGGTAAGGTGTAGCTACTCTATGGGTGACTCCATATTTTGTTAAGAGGTTGTCAAATTGCTTATTACAAAAATGACTGCCGTCATCACTAATTATTGCTCTAGGAGTTCCGAATCTAGTAAAAATATTCTTTTTCAAAACTCAAACCACCCTTTTAGCATCGTTAGTGGGTAACGCCACTGCTTCTATCCGATTTGAGACATAATCTACTGCCACTAAAATATACATGTTGTTATTAGACTTAGGGAATGGTCCCATGAAGTCTATACCCCAGATATCAAAAAGCTCGCAATACAGAATACTATTCAGTGGCATTTCTTGTTTTCTAGAAATATTTCCACTCCTTTGGCATGGATCACATGCCTTAACAAATTTATAAGCATCCTTAAATAAGGTAGGCAAAAAAAAACGCATTGTAAGACCTTCCGAGCTGTTCGTGTGGGGCCATAATGGCCTCTTACTTCCCTAGAGTGGCAATGTTCTAATATAGATTGATATTCTATTTCTGGAATACATCTCCAGATTATTCTATCAGCACAGATTTTAAATAGGAAAGGTTCATCCCAGAAATAATGTTTAACACCAGAGAAAAATTTCTTACGCTGAGCATATGTTAAATTGGGTGGAAGTACCTTACCGGCCAAATAGTTAACACAATCAGCATACCGTGGTGCCGTAGAGATAGAATATAGATGCTCTTCTGGAAAGGTCTCATGAATTTGGTTATTTTCAGGTGGTCTGACTGTTGGATCTATTCTTAAAAATTTTCTTACACTGAGCATATGTTAAATTGGGTGGAAGTACCTTACCGGCCAAATAGTTAACATAATCAGCATACCATGGTGCCGTAGAGATAGAATATAGATGCTCTTCTGAAAAGGTCTCGTCAATTTGGTTATTTTCAGTTGGTCTGACTACTGGATCTATTCTTGAAAGGTGATCTGCGATGACATTGTCTACGCCCCGCTTGTCTCTGATTTCGATGACAAATTCTTGAAGCAGTAGAATCCATCTGATTAATCTTGGTTTTACATCCTGCTTGGCAAGTATATGTCTAATAGCAGAGTAATCAGTATAAATTATAATTTTAGACATAACTAAGTAGGAACGAAACTTGTCAACTGTAAATATAACTGCTAGTAGTTCCTTTTCAGTAGTAGTGTAGTTCTGCTGCGCTTCGTCCAATGTCCTACTAGCATAATAGATAGTATGAAAATTTTTCCTTTTTCTTTGTTCCAAAATCGTACCAACTGCGACATCACTTGCATCACACATTAATTGAAATGGAATAGACCAATCGGGTGTTATTGCAATAGGTGCATTTATTAATTGAGATTTTAAAGTTTTGAAAGCTTTTAGACATGCCTCAGAGAATTCAAAGGGTACATCCTTCATTAAAAGAATAGAAAGTGGTTTTGCAATTTGTGAAAAATCTTTAATAAATCTCCTATAAAATCAGCATGTCCTAAGAAACTTCTAATAGCTCTAACTAAGTTTGGGGGTGGTGAAATAACTTCAATTTTTATTGGGTCAACTTCGATACCTTTATGCGAAATCTTATGTCCTAAAACTATGCATTCTGAAATCATAAACTGACATTTTTCCCAATTTAGAACTAAATTCGTTTCTATGCATCTTTTTAGCACAAGATCTAAATTATGTAAGCAGACATCAAATGAGAATCCATATACAGAAAAATCATTTATAAATATTTTGATGCAATTTTCTAAGATATCAGAAAAAATAGCCATCATACATCTTTCAAATGTAGCACGGGCATTACATAGACCAAATGACATTCTCCTATATGCAAATGTTCCATAGGGGCATGTGAAAGTAGTTTTTTTCTTGATCTTCCATAGCCACAGGGATTTGCATATAACCAGAATAGCCATCTAGACAACAGTAAAATTCATGGCCAGATAATTTTTCAAGCATTTGATCAATAAAGGGGAGAGGGAAGTGATCTTTCCTGGTGGCCTCGTTTAATTTTCTATAATCAATGTACATACGCCAACCAGTCACTTTCCTTACAGTAATTAATTCTTTTTGCTCATTTTCCATCACTGTGGTTCCTCCCTTTTTAGGAACTACCTGCACAGGACTCACCTAAGAACTGTCAGAAATAGGATAGATAATATTAGCATCAAGTAATTTAATAACCTCATGTTTGACAATTTCCTTCAGATTTGGGTTGAGTCTTTATTGAGGCTGTACTTTTGGTTTATGATCTGTCTCCATATAAATTCTGTGAGAGCAAATTATGGGGATGATTCCTTTTATGTCATGGATGCTCCACCCAAATACTTCTTTGTTCTCCCGCAGAACCCTTAAAAGTTTTTCCTCCATTGTACCTGTTAAAGAAGATGAAATTATAACTGGTAAGGACGATGGTGGATGTAAAAATATGTATTTAAGATTAGCGGGTAATGGTTTTAATTCCAGCTCTGGTGGCTCTTCTAGAGAAGATTTGATTGCAGTCTTTTTGGGTTTTTCTAATATTTCAAATCGATGCACCCCGTTTCATGGCTTAGGTACCATGCCTGCATCCAGTGCTAGAA
This sequence comes from Calophaca sinica, assembly GCA_037113605.1. NCBI lineage: Eukaryota > Viridiplantae > Streptophyta > Magnoliopsida > Fabales > Fabaceae > Calophaca > Calophaca sinica. The sequence continues at coordinate 117,195,622 of CM073731.1, forward strand.
CTTCCTCTTTAACCTCTTCTTCATCTGCGATAGACTCCCTGTTGCAAGTTAGAACACTCTCTAGAGGGTCTGTAAGTAAGTGTACCTGCAAATCAGAAGATGTTAGTACAGTTTCTTCTAAAATATCTATAAAATTGCAAGATTGGAAACTAGAAAGTGTTTTTAAAGAATCAAACACTCTAGAGAAATTTAAATAAATAGTAACAAAAAGGGTACCAAAGAAATTTAAATAAATATTTTGTACGCACAAAAGTGGGCAACTAGTGGTACAATGTATTCAAAATAGCAGTGGCCTGAAAAATTCCTAAAATAGCTCTTTCCAAATTCGCATGAAAATAAACTCATATTCGCTTTGTAATGGTCTCAACACAAGTTCTAGAATGCACATTCATATAAAAATATCACTCAAACAAAGAAAAGAGGCAAAAACATGATGTGACCTCTTGTTTCAGGCTCAAATCTCACCTTTAGTAGCTTACATAGAAAGTTAAAACTCACAGAACTTCAATGCTAATTTTCAGCAAATTCCAATACTAGCAAAGAATCAGTTCAACCACATGGTGTCAGGAAAGAAAATTTTTTGTAGCCCCTAAATCAGCAAAAATTTAAAGTTCTTCTATAATTATAAGAGGTAAGCATAGACAAGTAATAAGCATAATATAAAATCCCTCCCCACACTTATTTCTCGCAATGCCCTCACTACAACTGAGTTAAATCAAGCACAAGAAGGTAAAAGAAAATGAAATAAATGCAAAAGTGAAAGAAGTGGAAAGAGACTCCCCTCTGAAAGATATCACGAGCAAAATTACAGGGGGATTTGATGCTACTTTGCTATTATCTACAATTGCATTGAGTGTCTTGAAGACTGAGAATTAAAAATGGAAGAGTTAAAATTACTAAAAATAAATGATAAATACTAAATAAAAGTGTACAGGTTGCCTCCTGTAAAACGTTTATTTTACGTTGCGAGCCTGACGCGTTACTTTTTGCTAAGTGGTTGGGAGTTGCAGGGATATGACATATGTTTCCATTAGTGCTCCTGCAACATAGATCTTAGCTCGCTGTCCGTTCACCTTAAAAGTTGTACCAGTTTTAGCAACCACTTCTATTGTTCCATAGGGAAAAAACTTGTATTACTTCATAGGGCCTGTCCAACGGGATTTGAGTTTTTCTGAAAACAGTTGAAGTCGAGAGTTGTAGATTAATACTTTGTCTCCAATTTGAAAACTTCTCTTTTGGATGTGCTGATCATGCAACTTTTTAGTACGCTCTTTGTACAATTTTGCATTTTCATAGGCTTCTAGTCGAAATTCATCCATTTCGTTGAGCTGCAATAATCGTTGTTCACCTGCAGCCTGCATTTCAAAATTTAAAAATTTGATAGCCCAATAAGCCCTGTGCTCTAATTCAATAGGGTGATGACAAGCTTTTCCGAACACTAGTCTATATGGTGACATCCCTATAGGGGTTTTGAAAGCAGTTCTGTATGCCCATAGTGCATCGTCAAGTTTTAAAGACCAATCCTTTCTTGAAGCATTAATAGTCTTTTCAAGAATTTTTTTAGTTTCCCTGCTAGAGATTTCTACTTGGCCACTGGTTTGTAGGTGGTAAGGTGTAGCTACTCTATGGGTAACTCCATATTTTGTTAAGAGGTTGTAAAATTGGTTATTACAAAAATGACTGCCCCCATCACTAATTATTGCTCTAGGAGTTTTGAATCTAGTAAAAACATTCTTTTTCAAAACTCGAACCACCCTTCTAGTGTCGTTAGTGGGTAACGCCACTGCTTCTACCCATTTTGAGACATAATCTATTGCCACTAAAATATACATATTGTTATTAGACTTAGGGGATGGTCCCATGAAGTCTATGCCCCAGATATCAAAAAGCTCGCAATACAGAATACTATTTAGGAGCATTTCTTGTTTTTTAGAGATATTTTCGCTGCTTTGGCATGGATCACGGGACTTAACAAATTTATAAGCATCCTTAAATAAGGTAGGCTAAAAAAAACCGCATTGTAAGACTTTCTGAGCTATTCGTGTGGGGCCATAATGGCCTCCTACTTCCCTAGAGTGGCAATATTCTAATATAGATTGATATTCTATTTCTGGAATACTTCTCCGGATTATTCTATCAGCATAGATTTTAAATAAGAAAGGTTCATCCCAGAAATAATGTTTAACATCAGAGAAAAATTTCTTATGCTGAGCATATGTTAAATTGGGTGAAAGTACCTTACCAGCCAAATAGTTAACATAATCAGCATACCATGGTGCCGTAGAGATAGAATATAGATGCTTTTCTGGAAAGGTCTCGTCAATTTGGTTATTTTTAGGTGGTCTGACCGCTGGATTTATCCTTGAAAGGCGATCTGCGATGACGTTGTCTATGCCCCGCTTGTCTCTAATTTCGATGTCAAATTCTTGAAGCAGTAGAATCCATCTGATTAATCTTGGTTTTGCATCCTGCTTGACAAGTAAATGTCTAATAGCAGAGTGGTCAGTATAAATTATAATTTTAGACATAACTAAGTAGGAACGAAACTTGTCAACTGCAAATATAACTGCTAGTAGTTCATTTTCAGTAGTAGTGTAGTTCTGCTGCGCTTCGTCCAATGTCCTACTAGTATAATAGATAGTATGAAAAATTTTCCCTTTTCTTTGTTCCAAAACCGTACCAACTGCGACATCATTTGCATCACACATTAATTCAAATGGAATGGACCAATCGGGTGTTATTACAACAGGTGCATTTATTAATTGAGATTTTAAAGTTTCGAAAGCTTTTAGGCATGCCTCAGAGAATTCAAAGGGTACATCCTTCATTAAAAGATTAGAAAGTGGTTTTGCAATTTGTGAAAAATCTTTAATAAATCTCCTATAAAAGCCAGCATGTCCTAAGAAACTTCTAATAGCTCTAACTAAGTTTGGGGATGGTAGTTTTGAAATAACTTCAATTTTTGCTGGGTTAACTTCGATATGCGAAATCTTATGTTCTAAAACTATGCATTCCGAAATCATAAACTGACATTTTTCCCAATTTAGAACTAAATTCGTTTCTATGCATCTTTTTAGCACAAGATCTAAATTATGTAAGCAGACATCAAATGTGGATCCATATATAGAAACATCATCCATAAATATTTCGATGCAATTTTCTAAGATATCAGAAAAAATAGTCATCATGCATCTTTGAAATGTAGCAGGGGCATTACATAAACCAAATGACATTCTCCTATATGCAAATGTTTCATAGGGGCATGTAAAAGTAGTTTTTTCTTGATCTTCCATAGCCACAGGGATTTGCATATAACCAGAATAGCCATCTAGACAACAGTAAAATTCATGGCCAGATAATTTTTCAAGCATTTGATCAATAAAAGGGAGAGGGAAGTGATTATTTTTGCTTGCCTCGTTTAATTTTCAAGCATTTTCCTGGTGGCCTCGTTTAATTTTCTATAATTAATGCACATACGCCAACCAGTCACTTTTCTTACTGCAATTAATTATTTTTGCTCATTTTCCATCACTGTGGTTCCTCCCTTTTAAGGAACTACCTACACAGTACTCACCCAAGGACTGTCAGAAATAGGATAGATAATATTAGCATCAAGTAATTTAATAACCTCCTGTTTGACAACTTCCTTTAGATTTGGGTTGAGTCTTCGTTGAGGCTGCACTTTTGGTTTATGATGTATCTCCATATAAATTCTATGGGAGCAAATTGTGGGGTTGATTCCTTTTATGTCATGGATGCTCCACTCAAATGCTTCTTTGTTCTCCCGCAGAACCCTTAAAAGTTTTTCCTCCGTTGTATCTGTTAAAGAAGATGAAATTATAACTAGTAAGGACGATGGTGGATGTAAAAATACGTATTTAAGATTAGCGGGTAATGGTTTTAATTCCAGCTCTGGTGGCTCTTCTAGAGAAGATTTGATTACAGTCTTTTTGGGTTTTTCTAGTCTTTCAAATCACTGCACCCCGTTCCATGGCTTAGGTACCATGCCTGCATCCAGTGCCAGAACTTACTCTTTAACCTCTTCTTCATCTGCGATAGATTCCCTACTGCAAGTTAGAACTCTCTCTAGAGGGTCTGTAAGTAAGTGTACCTGTAAATCAGAAGATGTTAGTACAGTTTCTTCTAAAGTATATATAAAATTGCAAGATTGGGAACTAGAAGGTGTTTTTAAAGAATCAAACACTCTGAAGACAACTTCTTCGTCGTCAAGCCTTAATGTGAGCTTTCCTTGGTGGACATTAATAACTGTTTTTTAGGTCGCTAAAATCGGTCTCCCCAACAAAAGTGGGACTTCCTTATCTTCTTCCATGTCTAAAACTACGAAGTCGGCCGAAAAAATAATTTTTTCTACTTTCACCAAAATATCGTCAATTATCCCCTTTGGATACACTATGGACCTGTCTGTTAGTTGTAATTGAAGTCTTGTGGGCCTGACCTCTTTCAAACCAAGCCACTGCGAAAATAGATAGAGGCATTAAGTTTATGCTAGAGCCGAGATCACAGGGAGCTTTTTCAAAATAAGAGTTTTCAGTTGTGCATCTTATTGTAAAACTCCCTGGATCCTTCATTTTAGGAGGTAACTTTTTCAGGATTATGGCTGAGCATTCTTCGCTTAATCTAGTTGTGGATAATTCCTCTAACTTTTTCTTGTTGGCCAGGATATCCTTCAAGAATTTGGCATATTTGGGCATCTGAGAAATAGCTTCCACGAACGATATATTGATAGTCAGCTGCTTCATGACTTCTAAATTTTTTCCAAATTAGGGGTCCTACAAGTCATTCTTTAGCCTCTGTGGGAATGGTACATTGGGGATTGCATCAGGTGGACTAACAGGTACTGTCGACTGCTCTTTCTCAGGTTCCTTGCTCCTTATATCTCTTTCTCCATTCTGAGTAGGTGGTTTTTCTTGGGGTTGAATTGATGTTGCCTTTTCTTTACTCTTTTCAGATGGTTCTGCGAGTACTGTTCCTCCCCTTGCAGTTATCAAATTAGATTGCACTTCTTGGGTAGGTGTTTTCCCCTTTAACTTGGACACATAGTTTATCAGGATGGCTAATTTCTCTGTTAACTGTTTCTGACTTTCCGCATTGGCCATTAAAATTTTTTCTAGGCACTTAAATCTCTCGTCAAGTGCCTTCATGTATCCTTGCAGTGCCTCGAGATGGTTAATATTTCGCCTTTGTTGAGCTTGAAATTGTAAATATGAATTTCCTTGGTTTCTCCACACTGGGCTATTGTTGTTTGAGTAGGAACTACTCCAAGTCTCGGTGCCTATAAAGTTAACTTTTGCAATTGGGTCATCTTGTGTGTTAGGCTTTCGAGTGAGATTGTTCCTTTGGGCTCTAGTGTGAGCATGCGAAATTTTCAGTGAGTGCGTCCACTTTGGCTTCTAAAGATGTGTGAGCTTGCATCCTATGGGTTTCGAACTCTGGATCAACTTGTGTCTTTTCTGATGACCATTGAGCATTATTTTGAGCCATCTCTTCAATTATTTCTAGAGTCTCGGATGGTGTTCTTATTCCCAAAGATCTTCCACATGCAGCATCTATAGCGGCCCTGCTCTGCGCAGTTAGCCCATTATAGGCGATGTGAACCAGTTGCCATGTGGCAAATTTCTTGTGTGGAAAACTTCTGAGTAGTTCTTGAAAGCGTTCCCAAGCTTCATGCATTGGCTCTAACTCAGATTGTTTGAAGCTATTTATTTTAGCTCTTAGCTCTGCAAATTTGGCTAATGAGAGATATTTATGGAGGAACTTGCTCTTCAGATCTTCCTAAGTGGTGATTGAGTTTGATGCTAAAGAGTCTAGCCAAACTTGAGCTTTTTTCTACAGTGAGAATGGAAACAATGTTAGTTTAATAGCTTCAGCTGGAACTCCATTATACTTAACAGTGCTAAGTATTCTTCGGAAGTTCTTGAGATTAGCATGTGGGTCTTCCGAGGGTAGCCCCAAAAATTGTATTGCGGACACCAGCGAGATTAAAGTAGGATTGAACTCAAAGTTACGCCGCCTGATGGCTGGGCCATTTATGATATCCGGAGTGTTGACCGCAGGAGAAAAGTACTCTTCGAGAGTGAGCTCTTCTTCCATTATGGTGCTTAAGTACAAGAAAAGTAATTGATTTAAAATAATAAAGGTGAAACAAATAAGACAGAAACAGTAAAATGCTTAAAGTAATTAAGATCTCATTAAGTCAATATTGCTAGAACATTCCCTGGCAACGACGCCAAAAACTTGTTGCGGCTCAGGCAAGTGCACCTGATCGTAACTCGTAATAATAGTGGAGTATTTTTAAGACTCTGAATGTCGAACCCACGGGGAATGTACGAGTACCAGCGTACTAAAGATCTTAAGTCCTCTAAGCCAACGAAATAATTGGATTGGGATTAAACAGATAAACTAAGAAAAATTAGAATAAAATTTAAGTCTCAAATATTAGAGTAAGATTGAATAGGAGAAGCCTAGGGGAACCGGGTTTACTAATACTAGATCTTGAATCTATTTCCTTACTATTATGAATTGTATTTCCTTATTGAAAGTCAACCACTCACTCTAGATTACTAAGAGTTGCCTAGCTTTTAATAGCCTTCCTCCTAACTAATTACTCCATTTGGTCCAAGACTGTAATTAAAGGAAAGAACATTAAGAACATGTGAGTTTTATTAATCTAATAACCAATGGGAAACAAGCAATAGCCTATCCGGCGTATAAAGCGAGTTCTATTGCAATTAACCAACTTAATAAGGATTAGCTACTTCCTATGAGATTAAGCATGCTAAGATCAACATATTCATAAGGATAATAAGAAATTCATAAAAGCAATTAAATAGATGTCAAAGACTTCGTAAAAGATCCCCCATTACCCCTAGTGATGGAATTAGCTACTCATGTTATTTTTCAACAAAATAAAATAGAATAGATCCAAACTTAAACTCCTAAAAGACATGATTAAATAGAACTGGGACACCCTTTCGGTAAGACGATGATCCTCTCGTTTGTTCCTCACGAACTCCAGCAGCAATTCGGGATTGACAGGAAGCTCCATTGATTCAAGACTCACTCCAATATCAAGGTGTTTGTGAAGAACTCTTAAAAAAGGGCTCTTGACTTGAGAATTCGTCAAAAGGTTCTCAGCATAGGCTAAGAAGGTCTATTTATAGTGTTGGATGCGGATTAGGTCATCTGGCTTTCAAATCTGCACATTCTGAGATGGGATACGGCCGTACCAGATATATACACGGCCGTACTGAACTTTACTTGTGACGTTGGCCCGTACCTATGCGTAGTGCACTCCCTGATATCAATTGTGTACGGCCGTACTGACTTAGGCACGTCCGTACTGAACTTTTTTATCGGTGTCGTGGTGCGACCAGGGTGCGCCCTCTTGAAATTCGACTGTACTGGCCGTGCGGAAGGATTTGTCAGCGATTGTGCTAAAACTCTCTAAAACTTGCTATTTTTTGTCCATTCTCGCATCTTTTGCTCTGAGTGGTGTCTTTATGATAATTCTGCAAAATAGGACATAAATGAGTACCTTTGTGCTTTGAATAGTGCAAAATGATATGTTTAAGTACTAAAAATGTCATATAAAAGTAGACAAATTGGTGTGTTAACAAACGCCGGCACAGGTCGAGGAGGATCGTCTCAGGTTCGCTCCCTCTGCTCGCTCTCTCTGTTCACGATTCACGAATCACGCAGCTCGTTCTCTGTCTCATGTAACTACATCTGCTCTGTCTCTCTTTGTTCACGCAGCGCCCGCGACTTTCTCTATCTCCGACCGCCACCTCACGCAGCCGCCGCTTTCTTGTTGTTGGTGAGTCTGTGATGCCTCGGTTAATGTTCCCCCTTCAGATTTTCCCTAATTTTGAAACCCAAATTCCCTAATTTGTTGTGTTTATTTCTATGACAATATGCTTTCTGACTCTAATTTCAGTATATAAGTATGTATTCTTCATATGCTAGCTTTCTGTCTTTGGCTTTGACTTTGAGGATACGGGTTGCAGGATGTTTAAGGTTGATTCTGCTATTATAGCTATAAAACAAATGTGAATTGTCATGCAAGTTGCAAAACAACACAACATTCTTGTATTTTTAATTAGTGGAAGTATGCTTCGCGTTTGTTACTAGGAATGTAAAGGTGATGAGCTGCACTTCAGCTTCTGGTGATTTTCTTTTATCACCATGGCTTTAATTTTCTGTGAATTATGTTTGACTATATTTACCGTTGGCTCTGCTCTCTTCACTGCTTTTGTTCCCTTCACAGCTTCTGTTGCCTACTCCCTAATGGCTAATGCCTCTTCTTGGCCTTGTTCCACGGCTACGACTTGTTCTTCGCCTTTTTTCAAGGATACCGTGTTGCCTGCTTTTGGCTAATGCCTCTTCTTGGCCTCTTTTCTAATGATTTTGTTTATATCTGTTTTTCTTGTACGGGATCTACAGGTTCTTAAATTAATGAAGCCAATCTCACAAATGCCATTCTTGCTAGCACAGTCCTTACATGGAGTGACCTTGGAGGGGCTGTCATTGAAGGTGCTGACTTTAGTGATGCTGTGTTGCAAAAGCAGGTATGATGACCGTTGATTGCTTATAATGCTAATGGATCTTCTCATGTGAACTTTCACATAATAGGGTCTTGATTTAATTCTCTCAAAGTCATTGGATCGTTTTTATTGTTTGAGAATCTCCCCCCTTCTTCCAATCTATCCCAAGTAATTAGGACCAATTCAATCATGCTTTTATGTTCCAATTAAAGACTTTCCTTTTTATATTATTCCTATAGGAGAATTTTTATCAGGATCTAATCACTGGGAATATCAACTATTAAGGATCAGTGATTTTATAATGACACATAATTTTAAGTTTTTTTGCACTCACTGGCCTAGGATCCTAGGTCCGCCACTTACTATAAGCATGACAACTAAACATTACCACACCTTTTGAAGGCTCACACTCTATAGATGTTATCTCCATCCCAAAAATATGCAGCCAAGACTAGAAAAAGAATGAAATCAAACCAAGAAGTTCTCCCTAAATAACATTGTCATTGTCAATTTGGACCAAAAATACACAAAACTCTAATTGACTTTACAAGTTATAAACCATTTGAACTGGGAAAATGAAAGTCAACTTTCACAAATATGTCATAGTAGTAGTGCCCCCCGACTCAGGACCAGGACGGGAACAGCAGGGCCGTGTAGAAAACCTATGAGGCCTAAGACAATTTTTGGAGAGACTCAATAAGATTTAGTTCCCTACTCAGGAAAAAAAAATGAAATTTTCAATATTTTCAACTTCGCAACCAAAATAATTTGTTGTAATTTCTAATGTCAAAATCAGGAATTCATATACCTGAAATCGCTTTCCACTTCAAATTTTCAAAGTGGTGACAGACTTGATTCGATGCACCCTTACGTGGAAAAGTATCACCCACGTGGTAACAACATTAAGAAATCAATGATATGAATAATGAGAAAAGAAAACATATGAAACATGCATAATATTATTATCAAAACCAAATTCATAATTTAAAAATTTAAGGAACAATGCTAACAAACATTTTATCAATTTTATATAATCTTTTGGATAACAATATATATTTTCTTTTTTGAAACGATTTAACGCCAACACACTTATTAAGTTATGGAGTATATAATACTATTAAAATAATATTTTCAATACATTGCAACACTTGAAAATTATATCAATATATATTTTATGATTATAAAATTCAATAAATATCAATTTTTCATAATTAAAGTATTAAATTTAAAATATTTTTATTACAAGAAAAATTGAAAAGGTTTTTAGTAATTAAAAGACGCTTTAGTCATATTTTATAATAATGAGGGTGAAATAATGATATTGGCAAATCCTTTTCCACAAAAGTCGTGTATATCACGCATAAAGTTGTCTTTATGCACATTGTTTTTCGAAATGAAATAAACAACAGGTCCTTGATTTATCAAAAAAAAAAAAACAACAGGTCCTTGATGCATTTTAATTTATAAATAAAAGATGGCAATGATTTGTGGGATCAGATTGTATGATTTTTCTTGTTCTGGACCACCAAATTAAAGTAGTGATTGTCCTTCATGAAGATACGATTATTTTAAAGATAAATTTTTAAATAGTAAAAATAACACTTAATATTGTCATTAGCTAATTTTAGAAAATAACATTTAATTTAATATTTTTTTGTGTAAATAGTATTTTATGGTGTAAATTTAATTTAATATTTGATAATAATATTTTAGTATTGTCAATTGAAGATATGGGCATGTAGAAACAATTTTATTTAGGAGGCAAAAGAAGCGACAGTAGCTGCAGTATTAGCTAGAGCTTGTCATGTGTGGGATGACTGGAATTTAGCAAAAAATTTATTAGTCCAGGGAATGGTGTTAACCGACCAGCATAAGTACCAAAATGGATTAAACCCCCAGCTGGGTATATTGCTTGCAACATTGATACCGCTTTTCCAAACCAATTAAATGTGACTAGCTAGTATTGGTATGTGTTGAGGGGAGAATCTGGGGATTTTTTTTATTGGCAAGGACCGACTGGCAGGAGCAGAAGCTAGATGTTAAAGAGGGAGAAGTTTGGGGTCTGCTCAATGCGCTTCATTGGGCCACTGAATTGGAGTTGTCTCATCTCATCTTGATTCCCAACTAGTGGTAGATAGTATAAATTCTACTAAGAATGAGGCCTCTGAATTCGGGTTCATAATACAAAAATGTAGGGCCATTCTTTTGTTATAACTAAACCTTAAAGTAGAGTTTATTAGGAGACAAGCTAATGTAGTAGCTCATTTTTTTGCTAGGATAGCTACATCTTGGGTTAGTCCCCATATTTTTGAGTCAGTACCTATTTGTATTGGTGACATTGTTGATTTAGAAATGCTATGATTTTATTCCCGTCAAAAAAAATTAAAGATGAAAAGGTTGGAGTGTTTTCTTTGGGTTTCCCAGGATATCCTCCTACGCATACAACTGGGGAGACTAATCCATTCAAGAATCTGGAGCGCATTTAAGGGTTGTCTCTTTCAGATAGTAAATTTTATACACATGTGTCGGGAATCAAACCCTCAACCACATGTTTAAGGGACCCGAGTCACTTACCACACAGACTACACCAGTTTAATTGAAAAGGTTGGAGCTTATTACTTGTGTTTAAATAAAAAACAACTAGTTATATAAAAAATGATACGATGAAATTAAAATTAAATAATATTAATAAGTTGTAACCGATAAATTAAATAAATTTGTATTTAATATCAAGCTTGAGTCTCTTTTATATAGAATTGATAAACATATAAACTCATATATTATATAAAATAACATAATTATGGAAAATAAAAATTTATGATTTTATGATTATAAAATTAAATAAATATCAATTTTTCATAATTAAAATATTATATTTAAAATATTTTTATTACCAGAAAAATTGAAAAAGATTTTAGTAATTAAAAGACGCTTTAATAATCTACTATATTATATAAAATAAAGTTTTGTCATGTAGACTCATACCATGTGGAACCTCTACATTCATTCTCTTTCCGCCAAAATGTAAAATGATTTATTTTTTATTTTTTAATTCATGATATTTCATTAATTAAAGCAAATCAATCAATCAATACTCATATCTATACTTTCATCATTCAATCAATTTTGAATTAAATCAAAATAAAAATCAAATTCAAATTGTAATAAATTAAAGCATATCAATCAATTAATTATCATATTTGGACCTTTGTCATTCAATCAAAATATTATTTAAGTCACGCGACAACATAATAATCATTAAATTTTTTGCATAAATCAATTTCAATTTTTTTATTTTTTAGTTATTCTTTTAATTATAATAACCATCATTACCTCATGTCAAACAATAATTTCACAGTGTAAATCATTAATATATTCTCTTAAATGATATACCTGTTTTTATTTATTAATTATATCAATTATCAGTAATTATTCATCATTATTTTTTTAACAAATATTATACATCATTATTTTACCATACAAATTTTGTTATTTTTCATGAACGATTAGTTTTACTATGCACATCATAAAATTTAATTTAAAAATCAAAATTATATATTGTTAAATTTAATTTTCATATTTTTACGTAATTTGAATATTTTATCTCTTTCATATTATTAACATTTAAAAAATTCTAGCATTTCATTGGAATATAAATATTTTCGGCATTCACATGATTATTGTTTATGTTTAAGTATAATAAATGCTAAATCAATATCTATTTTTACATTTGCCTTCTTAAAGCTCGAATATTATACCCAAGAGAAACCATAACTTATTCTAGGTTTAATCTGTTGTCCAACATAGATAGTTGATTATCTTTGTTTCATTTGAATTTATCTTATAGTAATTTAGATAAATCATTCAATTGTGTACTTTATATTTTTTTTGTTGAAACTTATAATTGAAAAATCATCTCTAAATATAAAGAAAATAGAACCGTTATTTTCTGTTTTATTTGTTAATTTAAAATTAAAGTATATGTATAAATACATATATTCTCTACTTCATAATTAATTGTCCATAATATTTTTTGAAAAATTTAAATATGCTAATAATATTTTTTTTTAAATCTTATTTATTCTTGCACGTTAGATATATTTACAACCCATATAGATAACACGTGCGAACACGGGTAAATACACTAGTTTTATATAATAATGAGGGTGAAATAATGATACTGGCAAATCTTTTTCAACAAAAGTCGTATATATCATGCATAAAATTGTCTTCATGCACATTGTTTTTCAAAATGAAATAAACAACAGGTCCTTGATTTTAATCCAAAAAAAAAGCAACAGGTCCTTGATGCATTTTAATTTATAAAAGATGGAAATGATTTGTGGGATCAGATTGTATGATTTTTCTTGTTCAGGACCACCAAATTAAAGTAATGATTGTCCCTCGTGAAGATACGATTAATGTTGCTAGCTTGTAGCTTCAGGTCCACAGAAAAACCAAGGTTGTATAAAATAAATTTGGGACTTTTATTTCACCACCCCTCCCACTTAATTTTTCCACCTCTCATATTTTTAAAAATCTAATTTTGCCCTTGTTCTAAAATATTCATTTGTTAAAAATCCAACTTTTCCCACCTCCGGATTCTTAAATCCGGATAATTCCGGATTTTAGAATCTGGACACTTTAAATCTAGCAAAAAAATTAACACGTCCGGATTTTAGAATCCAGACACTCTAAATCTAGCAAAAAAATTAACACGTCCGGATTCTTGTCTCCGAAGTGATCCGGTAATAAGAATCGAGACATGTTATTTTTAATTTTACAGATCTAGTAAAAAGGGAGGTGAATTGTTCAAAAACACGTCCGGATTCTTAATACCGGAGCACTCCGGAGACAAGAATCTGGACGTGTTAATTTTTAATTTTACAGATCTAGCAAAAAAGGAGGTAAATTGTTCAAAAAAAGTCCGGATTCTTATCTCCGGAGGTTGAAATTTTTCCAAAAAAAAAATAACGTCAACATTTTGAATCCGGAAGATAAGAAAAGTAAAAGGTAAAATAATTTTTTCCTTGAGTGGGAGAAGTGGGAAAATTAAGTGGGAGAGCTAGGGAAATAAAAGCACATAAATTTGGGGTCTGGGGGCCTAAGGCGACTGGCTAAGTGGCCTAGTGCTCTCCACGGCCCTAGGAATCAAATTCTCGTTGTGGGTGTGTTTCGGATTATTCACTTTGGACGACGAAAAAATGAAGGGAAAAAAATAAAAACTTCGATCGTAGGAAAATGAAAGGTAAGACGAAAATCACAAGACTATTTATTTGTCTCTCGAGTCAATTAAAAACCAAAGACATGTTATTCACTATTTTAAGTGTTAATTCTAACATCAAATCTATCGAGATCCAGATCCGATTTGATTCTACAACTCTAGTTGAAACACTGTCATTGCTCCTTTGCTTGGTGGAGCACGACTGAGATGTTGTGTAAGCAACTGCGCGACTACTTCTACTTTCAAGTCATTGATCAGCTTATGGAAGATCGAGTAACTAAAGGCTGAAGGGTGTGTTTGCTTGTGAGTAATAACGAATCTTCTTTGTGATAGGTGTGATCAATATTCATGACTCCCCCAAATTATAAAGTATATAAAATGTTTGGCACCAATAGAACATATTTCAAGTGGCGCAGCCGCTAAATGTTGTTAAACAAATTTTTTGATTCCAGTAAAAACTTTATACATTACTATCCAATTAAAAATTGTTAAACAATTTTTTTGATTATTTTTAAAATATTGTATAACTCTCTTAATTTGAAAATAATTAAAAAATTACTTTCATTTTACTCTAAAACATTAAAATTACTGGTTCTTACGTACATATTTTAAAAATATTTTCTCTAAATAAAAAGAAAAAAAGACTATTCTCAAAATTTCTTTTCCTAAAATTGATTTTTGAAGAGAGAAAAAAAAAAAAAAAAGAGAAATGTTTTAACACATCTTAATCTAATGATCGAAAATACGAGAACGACCCTGCCTAGGGTTTTCCATCTCCTTCTTCGCTGCCATTCACGCTTCTTTTCTCTTTCTTCCTTCCTTCAGTCAACAAACAAACTCCGACGCTACCTGCTTCTCCGTCTGCGGCTCCGTTTCTCTATTTTGGCCGGGTTCGTGTCGGGTCGGTCATTGACCCAATCTCTCTCTGTTTTATACTGTTTAATTGGATATAATTGGATTGTTATTCTTGGAACTTAATCCTCATTTAATTGGTTTAGGGTTTCCGTGTTCTTGGTGGTTTTTTCTGCTGATGATGACATTTCAATTGTCTTGTATTAACATAATGCAGGTAGCTTTTATTTTCGAATGGCATTGGTTGTAATCTGTGGGCAACCGTGCAGTGGAAAATCCAAAGCCGCATTCTGTCTGGCTGAAGCTCTGAAAGAATCAGAATCATCGAAACAGCATGTAAGAATCATAGACGAAGCATGTTTTCATCTAGATCGAAATCAAAGTTATGCGAATATGCCATCAGAGAAGAATTTAAGAGGTGTTCTTAGGTCAGAAGTAGATAGATCTCTGTCAAAAGATAACATCATTATAGTAGATTCTTTGAATAACATCAAGGGTTACCGATACGAGCTATGGTGTTTGGCTCGTGCTGCTGGGATTAGGTACTGTGTGGTTTACTGTGATGTTGAAGAAACCGAATGTAGAAAATGGAATCAAGAGCGCAGGGAGAAAGGAGAAGAAGCTAATTATGACGATTCGATATTTGAAGATTTGGTAAGAAGGTTTGAGAAACCAGATAGAAGAAACCGGTGGGATTCTCCTTTGTTTGAGTTATGGCCACAGAGAGATGGGATAGAGAAATCTTCTGCTTCCATTGTTGATGCTGTTTCCTACATAACTAAAAAAGTGGACTCCAAAACACGTGATGTGAAGATATTACAACCAACTATTGCAACTCAAACTACGCGTTTTTCGGATGCGAATTCTCTCTATGAGTTGGACAAAGCAACACAAGAGGTTACAAATGCGATAGTCGAAGCGCAGTCGCGTGATCTTGGTGTGTCGTCGCCTAATGGTATTTCTGTAGGGAAAGACTTGCCTGCAATCAATGTTTCGAGATCAGTTGGGCTGCCCGAGCTTCGTAGGTTGCGTCGCACCTTCATAAAATTGACAGGGCAAACGAGTTTGAGTGGGCGACCACCTCCTTCTGATGCAGATAGTGCAAAAAGAATGTTCATTGATTACTTGAACAGGGAACTAGGAACTTCATGAAGAAAAATGTATCATCTTACAAGTGAGTTTGTATGTGTGCTAAAAAAACTGCCATGTTTTGTAGGATTATATATTGAGCTGTTTTATAGTTACATAGAACATTGTTGTTTAATAAACTCCCTTTTACAGTTTACACCCCCTCCTAATTTGATTGTATTATCATTTGAGTGTCTTTCCTCAACCCAAGATGTGAAGTAAAGATGATGACTCTTAGTTTCTCATCAGAACATGTCCTTTATGAAATCTCACTTATCAACATCTGGTGGTTTGTCTTTAAGAAAGATGAGTTGGATTGCAGTATATTGTGCAGTATGAACAATTGTATGGTTGTATTGGAGCATATTTGTTCTACATGATTGAAACTGGTATTATCTACAAGTATAGATTTGCAAAGAAATCTTTTGAATCCAACACATTCAAGATGAAAGAATTTCTAGAACGGTGTATCTAAGCCTTAAAATGTTTACCATAATGAAGATGAAGAGAATCTAGAATGTATCTTAATTTGTTTATTTCATGCAATTTGTTTTTCATGGTTACACTCATGCCATACAATTTGGTTAAGAGCTCAAATGGAATCACGAGCATGGCCTACTCTTGTTTGGGTACCACACTTGGTGACCAATCCAAATTACTGATATAGAATCGATCCAAATATGACTTGTCTATGTAAAATTTATTCACACCATTAGTGCATATTATTGAACTTTTCTACCCGTGCTTTATTCTTTTTAAAGGTTATTAACAATTAGAGATTACAATGGGTATTGGACCCACAAAAATTACCCCGTCGACCCTATATGTACCCACAAAAATTACCCGTGACTGGTAGGATAAACCACTTAATAGTTATGGGCATGAGTGTGAGTAATTACCTGCAGAATTTAATACGTACAAGTGCCATAATACCCAACCCGCTCCATATTTGTACTTTATTTACTTATGTACCCACAAAAATTACCTGTGATGGGTAGGATAAATATCTTCTTAATGGTTATGGGCATGAGCAACCCGCTCCAAATTTAATGAGTACGAGTACCATTGTACCCAACCCGCTCCATATCCATACTTTATTTATTTACTCATTTACTTATTTACTTACACATACACGTACGTATGTACATACATACATGTGTATATAATTACAATATTGAATAAAGAAGGAATTAATCTAACTCAGTATTGATCAAGACTTGCAAGTTTCCATACATACATACATGTATGCGTGTATATAATTACAATATTGAATAAAAAAATATAATTAATCTTACCCAATATTAATCAAGACTAGCAAGTTTCCATGAATTAGTTAATCTAAAAATTTATTGTAATATTTACTCAATGTTCAAACATAATATTATGAGTTGTATTTAATAAATTTGGTATATTATATTTTAATATAGTTAAATAGTTTTGTCTATAATGTTTTACAAATGGTTGGATTTGAAAGATTTTAAATAGTTTCTCAATTGAGTTACGATGGTATATTTACATAAATATTTAAATTTTCCATAGCTAACTAATCTGCTGTAACAACTACAAGTGGAAGTATTTACTATTTAGGCATTCGGCAAGTAAGGATACAAGCAATAAAGTTACAACGCACACGAGTATGGAGACATGTACGAGAATTTTTTTCAAAATATAAGTATGAAAACAGGTACTATAATATTTTACCTAAATATCCCATCAGAAATTTTTTTTACTTAGACACTACCTATTATCGTCCCTATTACAGACAATCCGAAAAGGCCAAAAAAACAAAAGTACTCCATGACAGGGACTGAGCACATGTACTTTTTGTATTCCGGATAATTTTATGCCTCCAAAAATAAATTTATAGAAAAAGTTACTTTTTGGGGTTACACCCATATATTAATGGTTGCGACTCTGTCCTTGTGATACACTAGTGCTAGTTCTCTTACAAAATGGTTCCTTACAGGATCCGAATCCGATTTTCATAATTCGCTTTTTGGCCACATTTTTTCCCATCAACAAAGTTATCATCACATACTAATAACACTAATTAAATCAAGGCTTAAATATGATTTCAGTCCCTCAAAATTTTAAAAAGTTTATTTTTAGTCCAAAAAAAAATTTAAAAATTTTTAGTCCCTAAATTTAAAAATATTTTTCTGTTAGTCTCTCACTCTGACGCCGTTATGTGGCGCTTATATGACAATATTTTTAGGAGACTAAAAACAGACTTTTAAAATTTTTAAAGGACTAAAAACGAACTTTTAAAATTTTTAAGGGACTAAAATCATATTTAAGCACTGGCGTCAGAGTGAAAGACTAATAGAAAAATATTTTCAAATTTGAGGGATTAAAAACCTTCAATTTTTTTTAGGGGACTAAAAACGAAATTTTCGAATTTTTGATGAACTAAAATCATATTTAAGCCTTAAATCAAATTAAAACGTCCCATATTTTTACGACTGCTAAAAAGTTATATCCTAAATCCTACACACTCAAATTTGCAGTTCACATGAAGTATGCAGAGTCTTAAAAAAAATCTCATTGAAGACATTCTGGTTTTGCTTTAATAGAATTTAACTAATAAGCCTTGCTTGCTTATAAAAAAAACAGATAAATACATGCTAATACAATACAACGTGCATGCATACATATAAAACATACAAGTGTATTCATCAAAGCTATAACATGATTTTTTCCCTTCCTACTCATGCATACAAGAAAACTTTTTCTTGATAAAACTCGGGCAGAAATAACATTATATCTGGACTTGCCAGGAAATAATTGAATGCTACAGTTCATGCTGATGCTACAGATCAAGCACATAACTTTGATAATAATCATCTAAATATATGGAAAAGAAACAACAATGGTTGAGTGCCCTTGTGTGTGCGCTTGTGCCCCCTAAAACCCTAAAAGATACATAGACAGTTCGCACACAAGCGTGCATTAGACCATGAATGAGCATGAAATGGTTACATATCACTTGAGATATATATTACTCAGATCAATTGGTAAAGTGAAACAAGCATCCCTATATATACAACAAACCTCTGAACTATGCCATGGAGTGCACAATCCAGATTTTTTGGGGGGGGGGGGGGGGGTGTGATCAACATGTTAGTAGTCAGCCAGGCCAGAATGGGTGAGCTGTGAGGACATGACATCACTTCTTCTTCTCAACAAAACAGTGCCCCCTCAGCTTTTCCCTTCACTACAAGAAGGGCAAGCACAAAAATGGTATTTTCAAGCCAATCATACATTGAATGTAGCCGACAAAGCCGCAAATGCACCTGTTGAGGGGTTTGCGTGCAAGTTCCAATCCAAACCAATAAAAAATATTGTTAATCAACTATCATCATCCACGGCACCAACATATGTAAGGTCTGTCCTTCTCACCCTTACAGCCCCTTTAAGAAAGCTCGCGGCTCGAATATTAGCATGGTCACCACTTCCTATGCTAGCAGTATTACCTGCAGAAGGGCAAGATCCAGCACCATCTTCTAAAAGCATCCAAGGATCAATTTCCAATTCATTGTCCTGTTGTTTTGACTTCCCTGATGTGTTGGCTGCAACCCTTGATAGAACCGGGTTCCTATGAGGAGTCGTTGAACTTGTAATACTGGGTTGAAGACAAATTAGAGCAGAAGTTGAAACAGGTGGAGGCTGGCAGGAGAAAGAGCACCGCAAAGAGGGACGGAGTATAGGCATTGCGGCTTGGATACGCCACCGGATAGTATCAGGCAGTTGCATACGATCCAAGTCATTCTGCATCAATAAATACACTATTAGACAAGTAGGACTAGGAAGAATAGAATAGATTGCCAGATATGAAACATAAACATTGGCAAATGGCTAACTTTTTGCAGTGTTCTATGGAGCACATATACACCTATTGGTATGGGATATGCAACCAGAGAAAAAAAAAAAAAAACAGTTGGGTCATTCCATGATACAAGAATGAAAATGAAGAGTTTTTTCAATATCACTCATTGGAGACATAATGGAACATTAGAATTTATCGAATTCTGATGATATCCCTCACATGTTGGTAAAAACCACTCAATTAAAAAAATAAAATATTACACAGTGCAAGCAAACTATTCCATGGTGTTCAAGAAGTGTCCAATATGATATCTGACAAAAGGTTTATATACAACACCATGAAGGTAGAGACATTTTAGAGACTAGGTGCTTCCTAGGTAGTGCCAAGCACAGATCTTATCATACACCATGTTCATTAATTTTCATCCTTTAAGAAACATATCTGGTATTGCCATCTTATTCTTATCTAATTAACAAAAAGAAGTCACACATAGCATCTACAAATCTGTAAAGCAGAAAATTTAATTAAGACTTCAATTAACTATAAAACTTTTGGGCACTCAAATAATTCCCATAGAAACATGGATAGAAATCCACTTACTCTAAAGAGTAGGTCTTCAAAAGTTTACTCCATTCATAATTTTTTGCAGAATATGAATCAACAAATCCTACTGTTGGATCATGTGATATTAACATTAACATGTGTGTCAAATTTTATTAGATAAATCAAACATTTATTGCCAAGTAATCTTATAGTCGAGATTTACATACACTTCAAAAAGCATAATACATGCTAAAATGAAGTTGTTTGATGAAGTATATATCAGTTTTTATATTTTATAACATCTCTTGCGCTAGATTTAATTACTAAAAGCTTTTAATTCAAATGTTGGATTTTTTGAATTTGTATTCTAAAATAAACGGAGTAAAATTGAGAAGACTTACTCATTGAGTAAGTGGATCCCCATGTATACATTGTATTTTAATTGAAGCCTAAGAACTTCCCAACACTTGAAAGAATATTATGTTGGATCTTTCACTTGCTCCAAACAAGTTTCTTAAGGTAACTTAGATTAGTGTTGAACTAACAGTCAAATTAGTCTAAATGCCTTCTTATGAGACAAGGGCTCAGTGACTGAGACAAAAAGCTGTACACATCCACAGGGTGAAAGATCAAACCTGCAAATTCTCCAATGATTCTCGGTCAAATCCAGAAAATTCCTTCATAGGTTCATTGATGGACTTTGAAATAGGCTTCAGCCTAAGCCAACTTGGAGGATAACTACTCAACAACCCGTGTAAAACTAACAACAAACGATCAAATAAACCCTCAGCAGAAGAATCTACAAATGCAGCAGCTGCAGCTTCAGAAGATGACTCCAACTCCCTCTTAGAATGCATGGCATTCACCAAAATATTCCCATCCACATGCACAACCCGGCTGCCTAGGAGGCGAAGAATTACAGGGGCCAGAAAATGCCTCATGTTCCGCACAGATGGCTCCCTGCAAAATTGAACACATGAAACTCATAAACTGCTTCCGATATTCTAGTATGCAATAGTTTAAACACATACACACACAAAAATAAAGCAAATTGCCTTCATAGCACAAATATTCATAGTTTCATTTCTAAAATTAATTGATTTCAGACACCCAATATTTAATGCTAAAAGCTATTTGGATAATTGATACAGAAAGCAAACTATCACTGCCAGCATCTGGCTCTGATACATCATATGATAGAGACTTATTTTTTGAAAACAAAATAAAAACAGATTGCAATTAATCCATTTTTTCTCAATTTCAAGAAATATGTAGAAGATAGTACAATAGTTAGAGGCAGAGAGAAACCAAAGAAAATGGGACCATTGAAAGAGATTTAGAGGTAAACAGTCTATCTTTGAACCTAATACATGACAAGGAGTTATAAACTCGGTGGATCCATGTAGCCAGCTGCACCTAGTGAGAAAAGGCTTGACAATTGTTGCTGTTGTTGATGCAACTATTATTCTATTTGTTGAAAGTCTCATATCAATTAGAGATATGGCCTGAGTGGTGTTTATAAGGCTTAAGCAATCGTCACCTTACAAACCCATTTTATGGGGATGAGTTATGCCTAAAGCCCATATTCAAGTTGATGTCAGAGCCTATCCTAGAACTGTTATTGGGCCATGATCTCTGTTATTTCACCCGAATTTGTCCACGCTACAGATGTCTGGTCCTGGGCGTGAGGTGGTGTGTTGAGATCCCTATTATTCCACCCACATTAGTCCACACTTCAGATGTCTAGTCCTGAGCGTAAGGGGGTTTGTTGAAAGTCCCACGTTGACTAGAGATATGGCCTGAGTGGTGTTTATAAGGCTTAAGCAATCCTCACCTTACAAGCCAATTTTGTGGGAATGAGTTAGGCTTAAAGCCCAAATTCAAGACTATTAATGAGGTCAACAATACAATCGCATATTATTCAAGAAAATTGTAACTCCAATGTAGCAAATATCCTGGAACGAGGAAGCTATTTAAACAGCAATATCTAGTTTTTATTACCTGTCGGTGCAAAGAATAGGAAGAAATCTCAGGAGTAACTGCACACGTAGTGACATAGAAGCACGTAGGGCTGCAGGAGATGGTGGAGAGGAATCTGTTGCAACTGTTGGTCGCCTAGCTAATCCAGGGCTGCCAGCACCTCTTGCACTTTTGCGGGTATTTACTTTATTTGTCTGACCTTCAACTCCAGGAGGAGTACTTCCCACTGGCTTACTTCCACCGGTAACAGCAGTTATTTGTAGCTCAATGTTACTTAACTGTTTCATCAAATCATTTGCAAAGGAACTGCGGGATTCATCAGAGCTTTGATCCATGCAAGGAAGAAGCAACTCAATAAAAGCCCTCTCAGTCACATGTTGCAGGTTACTGCTTGAGCTTTCAGAGTCAAACACTTGAGAGATCCCTTTTAGGCTCCTTTTCGGATCAATTCCTTCGTCAACAACTTCTCCTTCTTCAAGTGATGTGGTATCAACCTTCTTATCCCCTTTGATAGTCACTGGATCAGTACACGGACTACACCAACCCCATGGCTCCCAATACTGGGTCTTAACAGAAAGTCCTTTACTCTCAGCAATGCTATGTAGCCTTTGTCTAATGGTCTTCCGACCAAAGAGGACATCCTGGCCTCCAAGGAACCATTTAGCTTGCAACAACATTGAATCCTGCAGTGACCTACCAAAGAGATGAACCAACTCTGAAAAAAGGGGCGCAGCATCAGGTCTAACCAGTAACCTAGTGAGAAGTATTTGAATGAAATTGTTCTCGTTCTCGGAAGCAGCAGCAGCCTTCTCTGGACTAGGTGAGGACAACTTTATGGCATCAGCTAAGGACACATCATGTGTCTCCAGTTTTTCAATGAGGGCTTGTTCGTTTAAAAGCAACCTGAGTGCAACCCACTGCCAGTGAAATTTGGCAGGCTGCAAGGTATCCAAAACATGCAAAAGCTTATCCTGAAGCTTAGAATCACTATTTGTAAACTTAATTTTAGATTCACCAGGTCCAGAAACTCGGCTCACATCATCCCTTGTATAAATAGATTGTGCTATATTACAATCAATCATGGCATTCAGAAAAAGCCTAGAACGGAGAGGAACAAATGCTGTGGATTTTAAATGCATATCACAGCTATTCAACTCTAGCAAGGTTGCAAATTCAGTATCACTTCCATCTGCAGCCATAAGATCATAAAGACCCTGACAGTCTCTAAAACATACATCTCGAAAAGGCAAATGTTTTATTGCATCCGTTATGGCCATTGTTAGAGACTGATAAAGTTGATTCACGTCTTCACGAACTGGAACATTGGCATTCAGAATGAAGGGCCGCCATCTAACAAAGGCAAATACTGAATAGGCAGGCGGAAAGACCAGACTTAGAGGAAGCATACGTTGCATCCTTGAAAGAGCTAAAATAGATGGTTCACCCAAGAGTTCCACCACTAGTCCTTCACAGAGGGTTCTGCAGTTTCCCACAAGCAATCTGAACCAATGGACGTGAACTTCAATTGAATTATCAACCTTAAAAGCCCCAACTGAACGGACATTTCCATTTGAATTGGATCTTGTGCTTCTAGCAAATTGTACAACATCTAGCCCCTCCTTTAACCTGAGAATGGTAACCATTCTTTCCAGGCTGGTAACACCATATATAACTGCACCAACAACAAGTGCAGAAACAGCAGCAGCAATTTTTGTTGTTTTTGCAACCGCAATTCTATTAGAGTTGTTTCCCATGTCGTTTGAAATAGTGGCACTACTATCATGGACTTCAGGAGACATTTGAATCTGAGCTCGAGATGCTTTACTAGGAGCAAAAACACCAGCAAGAACAGTAGAAGCTTCGGTTGCTAGAGCAATGTCAAATACACGGCTTTGGCGTTCCCCCAAGGCTTCCTTAAGCAGGCACAGACAGGTTATATGCATTCGTAGAATGCATCTGGCATAGTTCAATGGACTTGTTGCTGACATTATATTTGAATGATTACTGCCAGATGAAAAATCAGGCATTTTTGCTAAAGTTGGACCAACACTGCCAACAATTGCAGAAACCGCAGACGAGACCAAAGAGGGATCCCCTTCTTGAGCAGCACCACCTGTCTGCCTCATGCAGTCCATCAGACCCATAACAATTTGTTGAGCAATTTGATATCCATTATCCCATTTTTCTAAAGCAGGACCTTTTGGTGTACCAGCAGCAAAGAGTTTTCTATCTTTTCCAAAAAGATACTGGAAAGCATCTTCGACATTACGCTGCACTACGTCTCTCATGCCTGCACCTACTCTGGATGGTAAGCGGCTACCACTTATCTTCTGACGGAAAAAGCCATCAGGGTCCTCAACTCCTGCAGGAACTCCAAGGGGCAACCCTAACTCTCCATCCACTGACCTAACAGACTCAAGTTCAGAGGAAAGTCTTGCATCACATGTAGCCTTGAAAGTTTTCTCCCACTCAATGACACTAGCTACATTACTGTATTTTTTCAATAAATACCAAGTAAAAGATATAGCTCCTGAACCTGAAACCCTTCCATTAGATGCAATAGTATTGGCTGCACGATGCATTGCAGATGACAAAGCTTCAGGAATAAGGTCTGCTGCAACAAGAATGTTCTCATACCTGCAACAAAAGGAATGCAGAAGACAAGCCTTAAACAAAATCTCTCATAACCCAAAAATCCACAACAAAAGAGACTGTCCAACACAGGCATAAAGAATAAAAGACAAATATAACTCATAAAGCACTGTTCGAATGACAAAAATAAGAAAGATTTAGAAGGGGATAGCAAGATACACCATAAAACTTGCAACTGGCCCTTTATTAATGTTCAGCAATCTCAGTTTATGTTCAGCAAACTCACTTTGCAACTGGCCCTTTATAACAAAAAGAACTATTATATATGTTGTTAACTTGTAGACATAGGATTTAATGTAGGCAGTTATGAGTAGATGAATACAATGCAGGTTTAATTGATACCGACCTGATTTAAGATAACAAAAAAAGGAGCACAAGCAGCACTCAGATGCAAAAGCTTACCAGGTACTTATAACAAAACATTTATATCACACATTTAGAAACAACATTTATAGAAAAATAGCATTTATATCACATATTATAAGCTGTTAAGCTAATTAAAAAAAGCAGCAAACACCGCATGAATTAAAAGGGGAAGTTGGATGGGAGGGGGAAGAGCAAATAAACAGACAAAAGGAACAAAAAAAATATTTTCCGAGAACAAAACCTATATAAATAAACTCAAGTGCAAAACTGCAAACCTTTTGAGTGATGATAGCAGAAAAGCCTCTCCCACATCACAAACTTGGTTTTCCACATTTCTTGGTAGCATCAGAGCATTCCTCCCATTATGAATTGTAGAATTGGGGCTACTGAGAACCTTTGGCATCAACCAGAGAAGAAACTTGACAGCTGATACCAAATCATCAGAGATATCTATCAAATATAGTATTGCAGAAAGTTCATCCTCACCAAGTTTCCACCGTATTGAGCTTTTATCATCCACAATAGAATAAGGCCTGCCAAATTGACCAACTTTACCGGCATTTTTTTCAGTCTCTTCAATCGCCTGCTTAACAACAGTCAGCAGCCAAGCGGCTACTACCCTTTTCTCAACAAAACGAAGCCGCTTTAGTGCTTTTCCAACGAAAACAATATCCCCAGAATGACTTGTTCGGATGCTATCCACAGACCTCAGTGCATCTCCATCCATAGCAGTTTTATGGTGAGGGCAGCTTACCTTATTATCACACACATGACTAGTTGATGCCCCTTGACTACCCTCGATTCTAGAAGCTGCCAGTTGAGCAAGACTCATTTTACGCACATTCTTCTGCCGACTCTTGGTAACCTGCTTGGTTGACTTTTGCGGTTGATCCACTTTGAGAGGCTCTGAGGATTTTAGCCCCTTCTTCACCCACCATGTATGATCATCATCAGATAGAACTTGAGAACGACCTTGAACAAATGAGCTTCTTTCCTCGCTTAATTTTTGTCTCTTTGCTCTTCTACATTCTTCACACCCAGGTGTACCCTCCACTGGATCAATCTTGCTGTAATGAGACCATGGGGGTCTTCTAACACTGCCTTCAGATTCATCACATCCTGTAGAGTTCAAATTAGACAAATTATTAGGTAGCTTTAATAGTACTGAGATGGCTGCTTTCAGTTCTTCAATGCTAGCATCATCCTTTGCATTTTTAGAAGATACTGTGGTTTGAACAGTTTTCCGCTTATCAACCGAAACCATAGAAGATCCATCCTTTGAAGGAGCTGGATATTGCTTTTTCTTCCGAGCAGATATTTTGGCACTACTGGCATCATCATGGTGCTCACTCAGAGGACCACGAAGTATGAGGCGGCGTTCATTGAGGTAAATTTGCAAGGCCTCATTGAGCTGCAGCCCGTCAACAATCCCAGATTCAGCCAGAGCATCATGCATAAAGTGCCCAGGCAGCTGCTTTAAGATGTGATAGTGTCTCTTCCGTCGCTCCAGGTCAACCACATTCATATTCGCATTTGTATCCATGATCCCACTCACTATCAGCTGGCGTACATATGCCAAGGGGTGAAAGATGCCTGCACGTATTAGTTCAACTATAAATAGATGCAGGCGCTTGAAACCTTCCCCTTTATGCACCACATGCTGATCAACCCAACAAACTATAATATCATGGAGAGGACCTGGGCTTTCAAAAATAACTGAAGCACTAGTACTCTGGTCCATACATTTTGAACCAGATTTTAATTTGGATTCATTGCCTACATGATTCCAATAATGCCTTTGACTTGCATGTTTTGCAACATAACTGGCCCTGTGAATGCTTTCATTTGTTTGTCTTGGTAAAATTTTCACATCCCTCATTTTCATCTTCAAAAGTCTAACTGCTACATGCGCTTGGGAAAGATCTTTCCTACCGGTGAACTTTATGTCACAAGGAGGGGTAGTATGAAAATCCCTGAAATCACATGTTGCCCACTCACAGAGGAAAAACACTGAATGTATAAGAGAGTTATTTACAGTCCCAAACCATTTCAGAGATAACCTTAAGCAAGGGCTAACTTTTGCAATCCAACCTTCAGATAGAGTTCCATCAGAAATATCTTCAAAAAGAAACTTGTATGCTTCACGTAAATCACCAAGCGTAAGAGATTTATCCAAGCCTTTTGCAACTTTAGCTAGACAATGACCTGGATGGCCTGGGCTTGCAGCCTTGGCAAGATCTTCTGTATGTTTCTGAATGCAGGAAACAATGCGACCAAAATCATCTGAACTGTTTTTTATCTTCCCTGCAGCTTCAGTTGATTTTAGTACAAAATTTCCATCATTCATTGTATGTGAGACTACAGAGGATGGTAAAGGAAAGCAATCCAAAGCAACAAAAGTATCTGGCACTGCAAGTATTAAATAACGGAGCATCTCAATCAGAGCATATGTTGTATATGCCCTTCTGGAATTATCAACTAGATCTGATCCACCTGGAGCAGGATCACGAATGACACGAAGAGCAATTTCAGCAAGAGTGCGTACATAGGTTTGAGATAGAATGATAATTTCTAAAAAGCCATATACAATAGGCAATAACAGCTGCCAAACCTCAAGCAGTTCTTTTTCCTGAAAGGAACAGAAATGTGTAAAATCATAACCTGAAGGTTGAAATGGGCAAAAGACATACACGTCATGCTATTAATTTCATGAACACATAAAACCTGTTAAATGCAAATGATGTAAAAAATAAATACCTGTAGTTGATTCAATACCCAATCAATAACAAGAGTAGGAAGAATCAGCCCTTCAGCATGATGCCATTGCAAAAGCCGAACAATATACCACCATCTAACATGTAAGGATGGCTCTTGACCCTCAGAAACAGATAATAATGGATCACTTTTGTGCTGCAATGTTCCAGTATAAGGCATTTGTGGTGATCTCTCTCGGCTATGAGGAGTAGGATGAGAAGTATTTTTTGAGAAAAATTCATCCAAAAGAGTTTGCAAGTAATTGATAACATCTTTGGTCCAAAACTCTGATCGAGACAGCTGAATTTTGTCAGCAGTCCCAGAAGGAATACCAACAGAACCAGGTCGAACCTGAAAGATTCAACCATAATCTACCTTCAAATATTAAAAATATAAAGTTACTTGGCATAATAGGTAAATTAATCAACATAGAAGCATCCCTACCTGATTGAGGTAAGTAACCTTTACAAACCAAGTGGCCCTTAGCAATGGAACATTATTCCTGATAAGAATCTCTAGAAGCGATGACCTTTTATAACCATGAGGAACATGGTCAGCCAAAGAGCGTAATCGCTTGTGCGGTTGAGATAGGCCCTATAATAAAATTTTAACTGAGTTACTGATATTACTAGCATCATTAATATCCCTAGACAATAAGAACAACCAAGTCACATCAAAAAAAGTATTCAAGAAACTTATAGGCATAACTACATGCCAGCCATGACTACAAAATGCCAAAGGAATTGGTTTAGTAATTATATCAGTCCACCTAAATTCATGAAAGCTACAACATGTACACTATTCAGCACAAAAACACATTCCATATCGCTCCATATTCACAACCTGCCACCAGTCAGATTAAGACTCGACCATCCATACAGAAATGCCCGGGAAAAAAAAAATTCAATACCTTGTGCTTTCTTCATATAAATTCAGTAAAAACTTATTAGAAACAAATATGAGGAGCCACAGTTATTGTTATTGCACAGGAAAGTCACACAATGAAGAAAGCAGAAGGGGCAAGACATAAGTATACCTCAATCCATTTCTTCCGGAAGTCCTCACTACATGGCCTTAGTTCAGGGAAAATGCCGGGCTTAGCAAGTTGTAATCCTGAAAGGGCCACGCCATATAATTGACCAGCCTGTCAAAGTAAATCGTGCAGATCAAATATCTTCATAAGAAACTGAGACAGGTAGACAGCTCTAAATCCAAAATAAAGCATAAGAAAACACACACATGGATATATCATAGAAGCAGAATAATCAGCAAGGATAAATAAACAAGACAGAATAAAGATCATCACCTTCCTCTTCTGAGCACGAGATTCATTGATGGCCCTTAGACGTTTTTTAATAGCCTGGAAAAAAAAAATAACAAGTTAACCTATGTCCATGTAGTCTTCTTATGAATACAATATAAAAATGTATATGTGCAGTAAATTTGGAGCATCGTTACAGAAACAAAAATAAATAAAGTGAACTCAAACATCTCAAGGGAGTGTCACCTCTTTGCAATTGACAACAATTGTCGTGTTAAAATGTGGAACCTGGGTCAGTGAAATTTCTCTAGCTTCCTGGGAGATACAAGAAGCAAAGCAATGTAAGAACATAGAAGACGCCAGACAAAAGGGCAGGTTTGAACACTTGGGCATAAATTATTCTAAAGAAAGTACAAGTTTATTTCCATTTTTTTCCAATGACTCCTCAAGGAAAGCTATAATTCTCAAGAATGTACACATTCAATCACCTTGAACAGAAGGAGATCCTCACAGGAAATTAAGTAAAATCAGACAGACACAACCAGATATGAATATAAAACAATCCAAAATAACAGGATATCATGCCAGCATAAGAATTATTAACAGCACCAATGACAACATTTGCAATTACAATACCAGCCAAAACTATAACAACCAATGCTGACAAAACATCGGACTGCTTTTATACATGCAGTTTTGTAGCTATTCCCTATTGCTGGGATCATGGTGTGAAGGTAAAAATAATTAATTGGAGGAAGAAAAACAGAAATGAGAAAGACGGCAATTAAAAGATTGCAAAAGACTTAATGGAGAAATAAGGAGAAGAAAACTTCTAGGTAAGTACCAACCTATTTCCTTTTCAGAAAAAGCAAGAAGATACCAAAAAAGTTAAAACATGAGGTCGCAACATGAAATATTCAGACCTTAA
The DNA here is from genome assembly GCA_037113605.1 of Calophaca sinica. NCBI lineage: Eukaryota > Viridiplantae > Streptophyta > Magnoliopsida > Fabales > Fabaceae > Calophaca > Calophaca sinica. Next base: position 117,225,697 of record CM073731.1, read on the forward strand.
AAAAAAAATGGATAACTGGATAAGTATATCACTTATCAGCTAAGTAGCTACTTTACAACATCTGATTTTGTATACACGCGAGTAAAATTTAATGACATACCTCAAGTCCCTCGACTGTATCCCTATATCCAGATTGCAAATATTCTCTGGTAAGAGTCTCCTCGGGGCAATTTGGTGTTTGGGGATGAAAGTCTGGGGCCCCAAGCCTGAGATTAAAATAATGGCATTAATTATAAAAGATAATAACACCTTGTTAGCTTAGTGCGCTAGAGTAATGATCACAAACACACGAGAAAGAAGTGAGGAATCTAGAAAAGAGACAGAAAGAGAATATTTCAGCAAAGGTTTCCCTTTCAACAGTGGATTTCCTCTTATACAATTGAGCCATTGCTCTATTGCAAAAACTAAGGGTGTGTTTGATTTGAGAAAACATTTTCTATTTTCATTTTTAATTACAAAAATGCCACACTGTTTTCACTTTATTTACTGTTTTAAAAAATTTGTACGAGAAACAGGAAAACAAAAAAAAATGTTTTCACTATTTCTAGTGCAAATCTTTGAAAATAGGAATCAAAGTGAAAACAAGGTGACATTTCCCCTCTTCTACCCCTCTCCAATTATTTAAGCTAGGTCCCTACTCTTCACAACTTTAACTGCCAAACTACTTATCTATTCTAACTAATTACTCTCTGGACCCTACCAACTCCATCCCCTAGAAGTTAAACATTATACACAAGGTTAAAATTGTGGAATCAAGATCCAATTGTGGACATATCCTTCTCACTGCTTTTTCCTCCTCGGATTCCATCTAAACAGTCTTCCCTTCCCATTGGTTCAACTTTTGCAAAAATCACTACCCACATTGAAAACATCTATGCTCTAACCTTCTCCCTACATATTCCTGGTATCGCAGCTACCTAGCTCCCTGGTTTTGCTGTGGGTAAGCACTGCTGCCACTGTGCTTAGTGGAGTGCGTTGTTGCTTTGCTTCCCTCTTGCACAATTTTTTCTGAATCATTACTTGAGCTGGTGTCATTCTTGAAAGAGCCCAATGACAGTGTTTCCTACAACTGAAATTGCTCCAACTGATCCCAAATTTGTCACAATTCCTTAACCTGAATGATACCTGAACTATGCCATTTGAGCATACAACTAAGGTACCGACTACCGAGAGGAGTTTGGTTGCACATAGCTCTTCTTCGATATCTCAGGCCAGATTTATGGCCTTTGTAATAGCATTATGGTCACGCATCTGAACCTCACATTTCACTTTGCTCACATTTCACTTTGCTCCACAGTTTGCCCAAGAAATACCAAAGTAGTTTCTCCTCTATAATCTCGGAAGCTTTTTCCATCAAGATTTAGTGGTATATCTCATCAACAAATCCCATTTGCCACAGGATGGCCAATCTTTCATGCATGCTAGTTGTGTTTCTTTCCATGAAGGCGTGATTCATGAACCTTCAGAATCAACGCTTCCGTCAATCCTTCCCAGGTCTGTCTGGCATCTTCCTCCTCAAGAATTGGAACTAGTGTGCTGGTGTGCTTTCCAAGCAAACAAATGCAAGTTGTACCTTCACTGTTGGTTCTATCTAGTGCACCACAAACTTCTTCATCCAAGTAATCCACCCCATTGGGTTGTTTCCATTAAAATTGGGTAATTCAAATTTTCTTGTCCACACCAACGATGCATCGGAGACAGACTATGAAATATCATCATGTTGTGTCTCAGTTTCTCCTTTGTTGGCTGTGATCTGTAAATTTGAAATATCATGAGGTTTGTGCATTGTCTTCATCCCCCTGAAGGCCAATACCATGCTTCTAATCCACCTATCCCGTAATTGCCAAATTCCTTCCACACCATTGAATTCTTCTGAATTTTTGCCACATGAGCACCCAAAGAACGTGATCAAACCCCATGCTTGCTAGTCGTTGTCTTCAAGAACCCCACCGAATTATCCAAAGCTTCTATTCTCAGTTTAATGTCATCACCGGAACCAGCAGGTAAAACCGAACTGTTTCTGTTAGTTATTTAATAAAAAATTGATTCATGTGTCTTCACTTAATAACTAAAACCTTGTGTCTTCACCTAACAGCTAAAGCTTTTGGGATAGTTGGTTCACAACAATTATGAACCCACGAGAAAGATCTAAAAATCTCGAGAAGAGAGAGAAAGAGAACAAACTGGCAAAGATTTATTGAATCTCATCAGGAAAAACGAGAGAATTCTCCTTCCAAGGGTTTCCCCTTCAACAAAGAATTTCCCCTTGTACAATCGAGCAACTGCTCTGTTTCCACAACTGACAATCTGAATTCCCCTCTCTTACCCCTGACTATTTAAGCCAAGTCCATACTCTCAACAACTTCCCAACTAACTACACGTTGGGCCCTTTCAAGTAACAACACACAAGCAAAATCTGATCAACAAGGGGGAGAAGAGGAAGACCACATCATACATGCAATTTTTTTTAGTGTAATAGTAATATGAAAATTTTGACCCTCCTAAAAAAGCCAAGTATGGCTGTTATTTTGGGCATGCAATAATTCAAAAATGTGCAATTATGAACAGGAACTACCTAGAGTTCAAAGGTTCTTTATCACACTTCAACTTGAATGGGTTCAACTGTGGCTGTCGCCTGCAAACACAACCATTGTAGTGAAAATTATTAACAACATCAGATTTCTGATTTAGCGCAATAAAAAAATGATATAACACTTCATTACTAAATATCAAGAAAAATAAAATCTAAAAATGAAACTTTAGTAATATAGGTCAAGCGAACATAAATGTTTCAAAGGCAATTAAATATGAATTTAGAATGCCATTATTAATCAAATGATTGAATCGCGGCAAAACTCCCCATCTGTGCTCTCCAATTTAGTTATTTATATAAAAAATACACAAATCCCTGTTACAGTAGCTGGATTTGGACTGAAAAGTTAAAAATAAAAATCTAAAATTTTCAAAACAATCCACTGCATCCATCCTAAAAAAAAAGCTCAACCAACATAGCTGCCTTCACCTTCAAGATATTAACAGTATTCTGAAACTATGATGCTATAGTATCGTGAAATCACTCACACAAAAAATACAAAAATGTTCCAATTATTAGAATGATGAGACCGAGAGATCTTAATACAAACAAAGATAAAAGGAGAAATTATATGACCACTCCTCATTTGGAAGTTGAAACACTACTTTATGTAGGAAACACTACTAATTTTGTCTCATAAAATTTTGCAAATCTTAAAGCTGTACAGTAAAATTTTCCTTTAAACTTTTAAGGTACTTTTCTATCACAAATTACACCAAAAGCATTCCTCCATTTCATCCCATCCTTCTTGAATCATATGGTTGACATCTTTCTTTTTCACCTCTAATCTAGTATTTGTGTGCCAAGTAATATAATCTGTTCTTGCTAGTTGTGAGGATGGATAATGAACCTAATATAGCTGACCAATTATACATTCCAAGCAGAGCATAAAAAAATATAGATAGATAAATAGAAAAGAAAATAAATGGAAAAATAATGATTGGTTGTTTGTACGCAGAGGATACTCTTGAATTTCTCAAGCAACCAAATTCATAAGAATTGAAAATCAAACTAAACAGTCCGATCAATCAAGAAATAAATGAATCCCATGCTGAACTAGGTTCATTTTCAAAATGATGATAATCAAATGGGGAAAATCATTATTTGTAGCAGGAAAAAAAATACACTAAAGCAAACCATTATGCACTACAACCACAATTATTTGGAATTTGTAACTTCGTCACATATGCTATAGTCACAAATATTGAGAAGAAATTGGCAATAAGGGAAAGTGACAGAGGGAAGGTTCTCTTACCTTGAACTTACAGGGAAGTGAGCTGGCAAATGTGAATCAGATGTACCAGTGTCCCTAGCAGATGGCCCACCTATGGTACTGTTATTAACTGCACTAGTGCAGCTGCCAGCATGATACCTTTGCATTTCCCCCAACTATAACCGGCATACTGCCCTCAGCCTCATACCACTGCAAGTATAAGTAACTGTAAGAGCTAAACTGCATGATCAAAAGTGTCACCCAAGTCACTTCAAAGACAAACCAATGCCAACTACACACACAAAAAAAACATATTTAAAAAAACAAAAAAGCGAAGGAAACAGGATGAAAATGGAAGAAAAAAATATTAGCATGTATGGCTAAGCAATTTTGGACTTCCCATAGCCGCCAATGGATATGCACCGAAACCTTTATATACCAAAAATAATATATACCTAATTAAGAGCCCACTGGTGGACCATGGACCCCAAACATTGAAGGCAGAATTATACAATTCTGATTTGCAACTTGCAAGCATACAAATGGATAAAAAGGGCGGCCCAGTGCACGAGGCTCCCACCACGTGGGGTTTTGGAAAGGTAGATGTACGCATTCTTACCCCCGCTATGCGAAGAGGTTGTTTCCGGATTCGAACCCGTGACCTTCCGTCACACGGTAGCAACTTTTACCGTTGCGCCGAGGCTCGCCCTCGAAAAGGAAACCGAGCATACAAATGGATAACGATGGGAAAAAAAAAATTAAAGCACCCCTAATAAATCATAATCTCAAATCCAGTCTGCAGACTGCTTATAAATGTTAGATATAGAACATATACAAAATCCCAAACTTTAGTCCACGCTGAGTCCAGTTTTTACAAGATAAAACCCCCCGGCAGCTAGAGAAAAGGAAAATGCAAATAACTTGACCTCTAAATTCTGAAATTGAAGTTGATGTCCATACATCAACAATAATAACAACAATCACTAAGTCTTTTTCCTACCAGGTGAGGTCGGCTACGTGAATCATACGATGCCGTAATGGATAAACCATTTGCTTCTAAATCTCACTCTCACTTAATGGTTTGGCTTATAGATTCCCTTGGTCTCTCTCTACCTCTAACCATTGAATCATTCTCCATGTAGTGAACCTTCCTTACCGGTGCTTCTACAGATTTTCTCCACATATGTCCAAATCACTTAAGACAAAACAACAATCTTTTTACAAAGAGAGCTACCCCAAATCTCTCTCTAATAATTGTCCTACCTTGATTTGTGTAACCACTCATCCATCGTAACATTCTCATCTCTACAACAATGAGCTTATTTTCTTGTTGGCTTTTCACCATCCAACATTCAATCCCATTCAGTATTGCAGGTCTTATAGTTGTATTGTAAAAAAAAAATTCCTTTAACATTGAGTAGTACTTTGATATCACAGATTAAACCCCCGAAGCATTCATCCCCTTCATCTACCCATTTTGAATTCTATGGTTGACATTTTCCTCTATCTCCCTATCATTTTGGATGGTGGATCAAACATACTTTAAATGCAATACTAATAGTATCATATGATACTAATAGTATCGTAGTTCTACGATTTTCACATCTGTCCCTTGCTAAACTCGAATTCCATAAAATTTTGTTCCTAAATTGAGGTTGACTTTCATACCCAAATATAAATATAATAAAAGCGTATAAGTTCCATCTATAAAACGTAAACATAACCATGCAGGTAAAAAAATTTAAATGTATACCCTCAAATGGTATCTTCTCTGCCATACTAATGCTAACTCTGACAACAACAATGTTATAAAGACACGAATAAGATCTTGGATATTGAGGTAAAGTGTGAATATTTAAACTGGAAACTTTCCATTAAAAGTTTTCTAGAGATGAATTCCAATGAAAATAAAATTGGAAATTGTACATATATGAAGTGCCAACTATTCGAACTAAAGTGACCAATCATTTTATGGAAGCCAGAATTGTAACTGCAATCCATATCTGAAGTAATAAATTACAAGAGACAACAGAAGGTTGCAAAATTCAATCAAATCATTTCCGATCCATAACTAAAGTCCAAAACTCATAGGCAATAAAATAATAATAATGAATAATTAAAATACCCTTTTATTTGTAACTTTTTCCCTCTGAGCTCAAAACACCTAGCAGCTCATATTGGTATATTACCCTCTGAACTAACTAAAGCACCAAATGAAACTCTTTCAAATGCAAGAAACAAACTTGAAGACACCCCACCAGCTTAATCGTCTAGAAATCTCAGTTTAGCATCAAATCCCAGCTACAAACATTGGATTCAAAATGTAATTGCAAAAACCTATAAATCAAACCTAATGCGAGAAAACGCGCCGAAATTCGAACTCCGAAGCAAGATCCAAAACTAGGGTTTTGGGGGGGGCGAAATCCTGAACTTTCAAATTTCGTTTTGGTTTTCCCCCCAAATTCAGAAGTCAATTGCGGAGGCAAAAAATTGGGTCTTGGAAGCTAGGGTTTTCGATTCGTAATTCCCAAGAAAATTAAAAGGGGTTTTTTGAAATGATGGGAAAAGGGGTTGAAGATTATCCAACGGATAGTTGGGGCATACCTGGGAAGATAAATTTCGGAACTTTGAGGAAAAGGGTTGAAGAGAGAGAAAGTAAGAGAGATTGTGAAGAAGAAGAAGAAGAAGAAGGGTCTGAAACTGTGAGGAACTTTGACTCTTGAGTTTTTGGGTGGTGATGATGACGACGATGATCCTTCTCTGTTGTTGCTTCCTCTGGTAGGAATAAAGGGTGAAGGTGAAGGGATCCACTAATTATTATTAAATTATTATATTGTTAATATCATCGTTATTATTATTTTCTTTGTGATGCTGTCTACTCCTTTTATGCCCTCCTATTTTGATCTTCTTGCATTAAATTGTCTTGCATGTTCAATGGATGGAGACAAATTTAGTGGGGGGCAAAATGGTCAAACCGTTAGAAACAATTTATTGTTAATAAATAAAATATATGTTTTATAACAGTACTAATAATATTTTTATATGTGTGTGATGAAATATCTAAGAGGAGATGCTACACAAATTGAACTTTAACATTGTTTGATCTTGTCAGCTCCTTCCGATTCAACCATTGTTAGCATCGTCATAATGGGCTAGGTGAAAAGTTTCACCACGTTCAAAGGCAAGCTATTTAAACATTCAAATGGTGTTCTTGCAAAGAAGGGATATGACATGTTAGAAGTAAGATTGTTGAAGGGTTCAACACATTTGCAAAGGATGTTTTTGGATAAACAGATGATGATGAATACAATGAAGAGTAGAGTTGTTGTGTTGTTAACCCAGCTTGCCTCCTAAAATTGCTTTTCTTCACGTTTTCTCTTAACAAAATTTACTACAATTACTCTCAGTATGTGTTTGAAACAATAGATTGATTATAAATTCTTTTCTTTTTTGGTCAATTGAATATTGATTAAGAGAGAAACGAGGGCAATGTCGCTTAGGCCATACAAAACCCACTCTAAAAGCCATAAACATCAACGGGCCCAAGTCAGATTAGAGCAAATCCGAAGACAAAACAACAAATCAAACTAAGAGATCACATCTGAGCCACTAACACCACTCCAATTTAACTCGAAAGTACATCTACACCCAAGAGAAACCCTAGATACGATCATTGACTCCATCTTCTTGCACATCTCTGCGCCACTAAGACAAGTCATATCTACCTCAGAAGTAGTGGATTTCCTTTGAAGTCTATGTTCCTCTCCTCTCTGAACCAATCTTGTTTCCTCTTTTATAACAACCTCCAAGAATGAATCAAGTAAATGGGTGCTTTCACGTTCCCCTGTTATTTCTCATCTCTATTCTTGATCCCTATATTCCTCTTTGACTATGAGAGAGCTCTCTTTGTATGATAGACTTCAATGAAAATGGCATATTCCATCTCCATTTGATAGGCAATGCACGAAGATAAGCAAGGTGCACGATTTGGTGGGTTGCTTGGCTTCGTTGTCTTGACACCTAGGTAAAACCACATCTTTCGAAGTTGTTTAAGATATGGGAGATATCAAAGATGATACGAGTAATTTCTCCTTTTTTGTTTTCACCTTTACAAATTTGCATCAACTCCTAGCTATCACTCTGAAAGATCACCCTCTCAATGCCCATGTTACATGCAAGGGAAGTTGTGTCTCTTGAGGCCATTGCTTCTACTACCAATGAGGCTAGTAGCATGAAAAAAAATCTGGTGAGACCTAGAAGTAATTCACCGCAGTGGTTGTGAGCTATAATACCAGAACACCCCATCCCTTTATTTTTATCAAAACTAGGATTTGTATTGACTTTAATGTGGCCCTCTTTAAGGGATCTCTAGATATTTGTTGCTTGTATCTGTGACTATTGTGAGATAGTTCTCTGCTTGTTGATTTCCTTTATATCACCAAATAGTTGATTTCCTTTATATCACCAAATTGTCGATGCTTTAGCATGAACTAATGTAGCCATAGATGGGACTGGAATTAAGTCGAACTGAGTCAAACTTGGTTTAGCTAGAAGCCTGACTCGAGATCAACATGAACCTTTTTTCCAGCTCGAACTTGACTTGATTCAAGTTCGCAAACGTCGCGGTTCAGCTCATTAGTGTAACAGTCCATATTGCTTTCAGGATTGACGATTGTCCACACAAACTAACAAAGGTCTTTTCAGCATGTTTTGTCCTCACTCACATGTTCTCTAAGAAACATCTCAGAAGGTCACTCATCCCACAAGTGCTCTAAGTCAAGCACGCTTAGCTATAGGGTTCTTATGCTATAGGTTACTAAAAAGATAATGCATTTAGTTAGTACCAATAAATTCTTTTAGGCATTCATTCAATTGTACAGTCTCATACCTGTACAACCTCAGGATCCCTCTCATTCTGGTGTGAATTCAATTCATTCATATGTCCCTTTACCTTCAAGAGTCACATGCTAACCAGTTTCCGTATGGTTCGTCCTCGAACCACGCCATGCTGAGAGAGGTCCACTATGAAACCTCACCACATGATGTTTTTAGTTTTATAATCTAACATCTCAATTCAGCACTTATCAGCTCGTTATAGATAAACAGCCCAGCCAATCTTAGGACAATCATCTATCATCATCTAACACATCTGTTAGCATGAGGGCTAAAGAATAACAATAAGTATACAATATCAGCATAATAATGACTACTGGGATACACAGCACAACATCAATCATCAACCATTCTCGATCAACATATGGATTAATCCTAGCGTTGCTCAGGCGACCTGCTATTGGCATGTTATCAATCAGCACACCAGCACTCACACACAAACATAAAGCAATCATAAGTCGTCTATCCTAGGGTTTTCACATATCAGACAAATTATTCCTATGTTTGATAAACTAACAATAACTACCATCAGCTACCGTAGGTCACAACCCCTCTCCTGAGGTGTTGTTGTTATCAACCACTAGTAGGGCTTGTGTCACCTTATGTAACACCCCGCCGAGGCAAGGCTTTTACTTTATTTTTTAATACAAAATGGTCCTTATTTGAAACAAACAAACATATTTTATTGCTTATTAAAGTATACAAATATACTACACAAGTACAAAACAAAATCCTGCACCCTCAAGGGTGTCAAAAACCCCCTGGCCGTGACATCAAAATCTGCCATCTGTTTCTAGGCAGTCTTCCCATAAACTCCCCAACTTCCGATTATTGGTTGATCTTGATCATCTGCTATTCATTATTATTTTATAAAACACACAAGAAAACATAGGGGTAAGATATCCATCAACCACCAACAAATAGGAAAATAGTATAGCAGAATAACTGTCTTCAAGCACAGCACGTCATATCATCAATACAATTAATACCATACTCAGACTTCTGAACACACGATCATAGACCAGACCACACTGATATATCATATTGACAAATCCGACCACACGGTCACAGACCACATCATACTCTGACATTACAGACTGACACGTGTCATGAGTCCTTCGGCTGATCACTGGCTCTACAGACCCAAACCACTGGACATTCAGCTGATCACCGGCTCTACTGTTCAAAGGCTAACACGTGACATAGAATACCGAGCTTTCAGGCTGATCACCAGCCTACTAACCTAACCACAGTTCGCTGAGTATCGCGGGCCATTAACGCCCTACTCCCTAAACCGATCACCAGTCTTAGAGCACTGAGTAAGATCAGTTAGTTATCCCGGGAACATATCCTGATATGCTACCATCTCCGAACATTGGTTATGGCATCTCATACTACCATATCCAATTACCGGAGTAAGGTACCGTCTAGTGCACAAGGACGACATTCCCGATACAGAGAATGGCCAAGATTGTCCACCAGACAGACGTGGAGTCTTGGAGACTTGTCCGGATGACCGAGTACACTCCTTCGGACGACAAGTCTTGGATACTTTATTACTGTCCAGGGTTCCGCAAACCTCTAACTAAAGGGCGTCACCCTTGACTTGTACATCAAGCACACAGATATCATACCAAATCAACCAGCACATAAATATCAGGCATCAAATAGGATATCATTTACCATCATTTATCATAATTTAACAGCATATAATTTACTCCTAGCGTCGCATAAGCGGCTGTCTATTAACCTCATAAATTAACCAAATAAATATAACTTATGTTGGTTGATAGGTCTACGGTGACTATCCTTAGCCACCGTACACTGCAACCCTTCTCCTGAGGCGTTGCTACTACCAACCCCTAGTAGGGCTAAGGAACCCTACTCACACTAGTTATTCTACTACCTATTTTTCCTAGTGATTAAGGAATCTTCCCCCTTACCTGGCTTAGAAGACTGCTGCCGCCCGTGCCTCGTCGCTCTTCCTCTTCCCCGAGCTCCTTTTGTACTCCAAATGACCAAATGGAGTGTCTTGCAAAAATGGGAGAGGGGAGCTCTATATATAGGCTTAACTTGGCTCCATCGCGTCGCGATGGACCTAGACACAGCTTCTCATCGCGTCACGACGAGGACACGTGGCATGAGATCAGTGGCGTTGATCACCGACTTAGCCACCGACCTTGATCGCGTCGCGACGATTCCCTTTGTAGTCTTTGTCGCGTCGCGACAGTCCTTTTCTAGAAATATCCCATTTTTGCCATTCTAGGAGATTCTAGGGTGTTCCATACTATTTTAGAGCATTCTAGGTCTCTTATGAATCATTTTTAAGTCCAATTTAATTCTAACTAGGGTTTTTATTATCCAGCTATTATCTAATTATCATTAATAATTATTTAAGACTTATTTAAAAATCAGGATGTCACATTACTGCCCCCTTAAATTAAATTTCGTCCTCAGAATTTAGCAATAATTACCTGATTCTGACGTTTCTTTAGTTCCGTGACCGTAAACATTCGTCCTGCCCTAGTTGTTGGTTTTGCCGATGTTGTTGGTCTAGATGCGGCAGTAGGTTAATTCATCGGTCCCTTAACTCCAGCTACCTCTTTTTTACAATCTCGAGCAACATGTCTTGGTTTCTTGCATCGATAACATACAGGTTCTTTTTCAGGACATTCCCAGATATCATGATTTTTCCCGCAAAGCATACATCTTATCGGTTTTGTTTGTTCACTTCCAATAGTTGTGGTCGACTCTTCAGGACGGTCATAAGGTTTTTTGATTATTTTTCTCGTTTTGATTCCTCTTACTGTTCCTCATGGGTCCTCCATTCTTCTGTCTTTCTTTCTCCAATCCATTATCAAGATTCTCTAGTTCAATACTTTTCTCCATTAATTCGGAAAAACGATTGATCTTTAAAGAGATCATGGTCATGGACCTACGCAACTCGGGTTTTAACTCGTCTTCAAATTGCCTACACATCCATTCTTCAACCGGATTCATCTGGTAAAATCTAGAGTATTTAATCAAAGTTTCAAATTTTACAACATATTCTCCAATCGACATCTTTCCTTGTTTCAAATTGAGAAACTCATTCTCCTTTTCTAGTTTTAGTGCACTTGGAAAATATTTCTCTAAGAAATTAGTCTGAAATAATTCCCAAGTGATAACCCTTCGTTCACCTTCCAACATTCGTTGTTTGTTTCACCACCAAGACTCTGCCCCCTACCAGCATGAAGGTGGCATAGGTCACCTTCCGATCATCCCTGCAGCGTAGTGCTGCAAAGATCTTTTCAATTTCTTGGAGCCACAGTTCTGCTCCCTCCGGATCATATTCTCCTTTAAATTGTGGAGGTTTATTTTTCATAAAAGCTGCCTGTCCGGCATCTACAGTTACTTCTCCTCTTTCACCCCTCAGGTTCAACAGGTGTTGTAGTTACTCTCCCTGTTGCTGTATCAATAGAGTGTTTTGCTATACCTGATGTTGCATAACTGTCATCAGATTTTCTAATCCTCGAGTTCCATTAGTTCCTCCTAGTCCCCCATCATCTTCTGGAGCGTTACCTCCTCTGTTTCGTGTTCGTCGAGCCATTTGTTACCTAGAACGTAACAATTAGCTCAAGGTGTTTTATGGCTATATTTTCTTAATGTTAGACCTTCTACCCAATTCCCATAGTTGTCGTCCGATGTGGAGACAACTAGACTTTAGACACGGCCAGTGACTCAACCCTCCCCACAGTTCGGTTAGAACCGAACTGCTCTAATACCACTAATGTAACACCCCGTCGAGGCAAGGCTTTTAATTTATTTATTTAAAACAAAATGGTCCTTATTTGAAACAAATAAACATATTTTATTGCTTATTAAAGTATACAAATATACTACACAAGTACAAAACAAAATCCTACACCCTCAAGGGTGTCAAAAACCCCCCTGGCCGTGACATCAGAATTTGCCATCTGTTTCTAAGCAGTCTTCCCATAAACTCCCCAACTTCCGATTACTGGTTGATCTTGATCATCTGCTATTCATTGTTATTTTATAAAACACACAAGAAAACATAGGGGTAAGATATCTATCAACCACCGACAAATAGGAAAATAGTATAGCAGAATAAATGTCTTCAAGCACAACACGTCATATCATCAATACAATTAATACCATACTCAGACTTCTGAACACACGATCATAAACCAGACCACACTGATACGTCATACCGACAAATCCGACCATACGATCACAGACCACGTCATACTCTGACATTATAGACTGACACGTGTCACGGGTCATTCGGCTGATCACAGGCTCTACAGACCCAAACAAATGGACATTCAGCTGATCACCGGCTCTACTGTCCAGAGGCTAACACGTGACATAGAATATCGAGCTTTTGGGCTGATCATCGGCCTACTAACCTAACCACAGGTCGCTGAGTATCGCGGGCCATTAAAGCCCTACTCCTAGAACGATCACCAGTCTTAGGACACCGAGTAAGATAAGTTGCTTGTCCCAGGAACATATCCTGATACGCTACCATCTCCGATTATTGGTTATGGCATCCCATACTACCATATCCAATTACCTGAGTAAGGTACCGTCCCGTGCACAAGGACGACATTCCTGATACAGAGAATGGCCAAGATTGTCCACCCGACAGACGTGGAGTCTTGGAGACTTGTTCGGATGACCAAGTACACACCTTCGGACTGATCACCGGTCCTCAGGTCCCCTCAAGGTCACCAACTATCTCCAAACTACTCCGTACCTTTGGTCCGATCACCAGTCCTCAGGTACACTAACCTCGGATACACCAATCCGGCTATCACCACTGACAAACAGGATACCGACAGTAATACTTTATTATTGTCCAGGGTTCCGCAAACCTCTAACTAAAGGGCGTCACCCTTGACTTATACATCAAGCACACAGATATCATACCAAATCAACCAACACATAAATATCAGGCATCAAATAGGATATCATTTACCATCATTTATCATAATTTAACAGCATATAATTTACTCCTAGTGTCGCATAAACGACTGTCTATTAACCTCATAAATTAACCAAATAAATATAACCTACGTTGGTTGACAGGTTTACGGTGACTATCCTTAGCCACGTACACTGCAACCCTTCTCCTGAGGCGTTGCTACTACCAACCCCTAGTAGGGATAAGGAACCCTACTCACACTAGCTATTCTACTACCTATTTTCCCTTGTGATTAAGGAATCTTCCCCCTTACCTGGCTTAGAAGACTGCTGCCGCCCGTGCTTCGTCGCTCTCGTCGCTCTTCCTCTTCCCCGAGCTCCCTTTGTACTCCAAATGACCAAATGGAGTGTCTTGCAAAAATGGGAGAAGAGAGCTCTATATATAGGCATAACTTGGCTCCATCGCGTCGCGATGGGCCTAGACACAACCTCTCATCGCGTCACGACGAGGACACGTGGCATGAGATCCGCGACGCTGAACACCGACTTAGCCACCGACCTTGATCGTGTCGCGATGGTTCCCTTTGTAGTCTTCGTCCCGTTGCGACGGTCCTTTTCTAGAAATATCCCATTTTTTCCCTTCTAGGAGATTCTAGGGTGTTCCATACTATTTTAGGGCATTCTAGGCCTCTTATGAATCATTTTTAAGTCCAATTTAATTCTAACTAGGGTTTTTAATATCCAGTTGTTATCTAATTATCATTAATAGTTATTTAAGACTTACTTAAAAATCAGGATGTCACACCCTACACCTAATTATACACTTATTCTAGTCCTACAATTCCTAGTGGATAGGGTTCAGATCTCCCACCTGGATAAAGACTGCTGCAGTTACTGCTGCTACTCGCCGGCTATTCGTACTCCCAAGCATCTACTATTCGTACCCTCGGGCAACTGCTACTGACATTCCCTTCGAGGGTTCCCACTAAGAGTGTTTTGGTGCACATGATCCTCTCGTGAGGCAAGTGCAGAGCATACTTACTTCTTAGAAGGAATTCTAGAGAGAAGGGGAGCTACTATTCGCAGCGCACCCCTTTCCTTTCCCTTGAGGATTTCCTACTAAAAGCTTTTCGATGCACAAGATCCTCATTCGAGAAAAGTGCAGAGCATACATGCTCTTTAGAAGAAGTCCCTAGAGAGGAGGAGAAAAGGATTTGAGCACCTATTTATAGGTGAGCTCCAACTCCATCGCGTCGTGATGGTCCCCTGTGTACGTTATGTCGCGCTGCGATGGTACCTTCCAAAATCCTCTGGATGTACATGTGGCAAAGATCCAACGGTGAGATTGTCAAGTCCCATCGTGTTGCGATGGTCAGCTCTCACAAGTCTCGTGGCGTCGCGACGGTACCTAAGGAGAAATATCTAGTTTTTCTCTTTCTAGAAGCTTCTGGTGTGATCCGCATCCTTCCTATGGGGATTTTGGTCATTTTACGATTTTCTACACTCTTCCTAAGGTTTCTAGGGTGTTCTATACCTTTCTAGGGGTATTTTTGTCCGTTTAGGATGTTCTACACTCTTCTGTGGGTCCCACCTTGGATTTCTAGCAACTTCCTTGGGCTTTTGGGCCTCACTCTAGGTCTTTGGGCCTTTCTTAAGTTTCCTGGTCCCTAGTTAAACTTATCTAATTCTTAATTAAGGTTTTAATACTCATTTACCACCTAATTACTAATCTAATTAGGCTTCTAACACCAACTCAAATTATTATCCAAGATTATTGGAAAAACGAGATGTCACACTAGAGCTCTCCATATCATCTTCGAAATGTTTTACTGGATGCCTTCACAACCTAAAGGTGTCAAAATCATTCTCTACTTCATCCGCCAACTTCTTAATAGCCAGATTGAACCATGTACTCCGCAGCTTTAGAAGGGCTACCACATCTAATCTTTCCTAGTCATCCACCTTTTAGGTGTTTGCATAAAAAAAATAGCAGATTGGACTCAAGAGAACTTTTGATTTTAGGTATATCCCAACAACCATTCTCATCATCAATAAATTCACTCACTTTCTCAACATTAGTCTCCTCTTTCAATACTATAGTGGCCCCATTATCCATCCATTTATCCTCCCTGACTCTGACACTTTCATCCCTCCCCACCAACCAACTTCCTGCCTCCATGATAATATCTCTGCCATGTAGTAAAGTAGCTCAAACCCACGAGTCATTCCTTTTTCTTTTGGCATATGGATAGTTAGAATTGGGAAATAGATGTTTTGAAGCACTTTAACCCACAAAGCCTATGGGTTATTGCACACCCTCCAAGTCTCTTAGCAAGTAAGACTGAGTTCATGTAGATAAGTCTTTGAACCCCATACCTCTTTTCTATTTATGAGAAGTTAAAAATTCCCAGCTTTTCCAATGTATTTACCTATTTCTTCCATCAGGGCTCCACCTAAATCTGGCTATTAAATAACATATGCATTTACAAAAAGATTTAGGGAATCTCAGTATGGACACAATATATAAGGGTATAGCTTGTCTTACTGCCTTAATTAGCGCCTTTTTTCTGCTTGATTCAACAATATTTCTTTCCATCTTTCCATTTTAGCCATAATTCTCTCCATTTTAGCCATAATTCTCTCCCTTATCCATTTAAGAGTAGCTATTTTAGATTTTCCCCATTGTGTAGGGAGGCCCAAATATTTTCCAGGGTTGTCCCGCAATTTCATCCTAAGGATGTTGGTCATTCTCATTTTTACCTCTTGTGGCAGGAACTTGCCCCAAATGAGACTATATTTAGTTAAATTCACCCTCTGCCCATCAGCTTTTGAAATAAAGGTTAAGGACTTGCTCAAGTTAATACATTTCCTCAAGAGAGACTACCCCAAGCATTAGTGCATTATTTGTAAACAAAATGTGGATTAGAATTGGACGGCCATGTTGCGAGTTTGGATCTTTTCCTGGAAGAGGTCGGGTAAAACTTGCATAGGCGTGGATGGAGTTGCACGGCCATGCAACAGTGTGTTGCACTACCATACATGTTGTTTTACAGGGCATAATCTTCTGTTCTCTATAAATATATGTGCAGCCTCATTCCAAAACACCTTTGTACTGCTGGAGAGTCCCAGTGACCAGTTTTGAAGACCCCTGGAGCTAAAGCTAGGGTTAGAGTGAAGGAAGAGGATCTACATTATGGTTTTTCTTATTTTCTATAACTATGAGCCCTACGATTTGTATTGTTTATTTCTCATCCATGAGTAATTAAACTCTCTTCTAGGGTTCAAGTGGATCTTGTTCTTGTAGGGCCCTTTTTGCTATGTCTTAAAGTTAGAACTAGTTCTATTCAATTTCAATATTATTATTCCGATTAGTTTTATAATGTTGTGCATATCACAAGTTAGGAGTAGCTACCCTTGCATGTTAATAATCAACTTTTTGAACAACAATTGTACTTCAACTAGTTGGTTGATCTATTACATAAATGGGATTAGATCATTATGCACGACCAAACTTAGTGATAATCTTTCAATCGTTTCAACTTCCCAGTTCTTTATGCTTTCATTAGGCTTAAATTCCTTAAATGACCAAATTGGGGGTTAACTTAGGGTAAAGAATATTAATCGCGAATGACTAAATAGATTCATATTTTTAGAGGAAGGAATAATAATAATAATAATAATAATAATAATAATAATAATAATAATAATAATAATAATAATAATAATAATAATAAAGGAACCAGATAGAACTGAGACTTGGGAGATCTGAAGGAACAAGCGAAACCAAGGCCCTAGGCTTCACTCCACTGATTTTTGTTACTTGATTTTTCTCTCTTTTTAGTAGTGTTTAGTTCACAACCTTCGAATTCGATTCGCTTGGATAACATAGGAATTTAATTAATTTGGTACTTGTGCTATTTCCCGTGGGTTTAACAACTGAGACTCTAGTCCTTATTTTATCACTACTTGTGATAAGGTACACTTACCTTTAAATACGTGACACCTTCCATCTTATCATTTTCAACATCATTGGGCACCCTTGTCAGTGATGCACTTGTATTCCTTGTAGTGTACAGTCCAACCTGCGAATCTCTTCTATTTCCCTTATCAAGCTCCTCTGGTTGCCCAAGTCTTTTCCTCTCCTAGTCTCAGTAGTCCCCAGTTGGCTGGTTCTGCTGTTATTTTACTAGCATTGGGTATCCCCTTCTCGATCTCAATTTTGTTGTTTTCTGCACAGTCTTTTTTCTGTTGCATTTCCTCTCCTTCTATTGTAGTATTGACTATTGGTTTGCTCCACATTCCTTGTTCCCTAATAATGGTAGCAATATGTTTGGCAAAAGGAACATCCAATTTAGGACCACATATTGGTATATTCTTGTCATAGAGATTGTCATCAACTTCTCTTCTTCACAAATTTTTGTTCATGTCTTATGATTTCACAATTTTAGCATAAATCCTGCAACTTCTCTTACTTGAGAAATACCCAAGCCGTAGGAAGGTATTTTTTAGGCATCCATCAAATACCATGTAAGGGTTTCTAGATGTTCATGTTAGCCCTCACCCTAATAAATTCATAATGTGATTATAAAGTAACGAGATTTCATCTATACGTATTGGTTCACGAGAGAAATTGTGAAGAGAGAGTATGAAAAGAGAGAAAAAAGTGAGAAATTTGGTAGATTTTGGGTATTGATTGGAGTAAGACAAAAAGAGAAGAGAGAAGTGTTGATTATTTTTTAAAAGACATCGATGTCGTTAACTAAAAATTTAAATAATTTGAGATATAAGGAGAGAATTGGGGTAGAAATGAGAAAAAGGGACGTTGCCCCATTTTCACGCCACTTCTGCAGGGAAAGAAATTCGTGTGGGTCCCACCCCTTTTTTCTCTCTCTCTCTCTCGCCATTTTCTCGCACCACCAATAAAATGAAAACGCCATTCTCTCTCCATTCTCTCTCGCGCTATTCTCTTTCTCGCCATTCTCACCGAAAACAAACACAGCGTAAAAGAATTTAGGATTGAAAATGTTGCATTAAAATTGTTTTACTATAAAAGTAAATCGTAATTTTGTTTTGAAAATATTTCTATTTCGAATATTTTATTTGCATTTAAAATAATGTACCCAAAAAAAACAAATTAAAATAAATATTAAAAGAAATCATTATTATTGAATATTATTAAAAACAAAAAAGGAAAGAAAGAAAAGAGTCAGTTATTACAAAATGCATCTAGTGATATATACTGTATGTTGTAAGCCTTATCAGTAGCCAGTAGGGGTGACAATTAAACCAAAATTCAATGAATACCCACAAAAGTTATGCATAAAGAATAGGGTTTTCATGTTTGAGTAATTATCCGTAGGTATGGATTAGAGTTTGAGTTATTGTATGTTATTACGTTTATAATTAGGATTTGAAAGTTTTTTAATAATTTTTTACCTGAGTTAAGTTTTACACTTTTCAGTCAATAATCTTCAATTTTTATTGACTATATTTAGTTAATTTTAGCATTAAAATAATATTTTTTACTGTATTTGTTTATGAAAAAGTACATCAAAAGAAAAACATTTCATTTAATCAAAACCTAGGTAATGGATCAACTATCAAGATGCTAAGGTATCCATTAATTGAGAAAATAATATTACAATCTGCGTGAATTTAAATCAACATATAGTTCCCTCCCACGTTATGTTGTTGTCATCCATACCTAGAGAATTATTAGATACACCCTCCGGTTTTGCTAGCTTACACCCCCACCTAAAAATATATTTCTAGAGGTGTGTCATTTATATTCCGGACAAATTATACTGTCCGAAAATATATTTCTAGAAAAAATCACTTTTTGACTGTGCGGGCTAGCAAAACCATGGTGTATTTAATAATTCCCCCTACTTATGAGGCATGTTATGATGGTACATACTCTCAAAAACTGCATATTGGATGGGCCTAATTCTACTTCAGCCTTCAGGAAAATCTGAAAACAGGTTTTCTATTGGACATTGGAACTTCAATAAGCTGAGTTCACATTTCATTATTTCCAAACTTGTACATATAATAGACTATCAGGAAAAACAAAATATACAAAGAAGTAACTGTGATGGTGATGTCAAACAAAATTATAACACACCAGCTAATATGATCAGCATATAAAATCTATAAAATCTTACTGTGTGAAGTGAAAGCACACACAGAAAGAAACTGTTACTTTGTTATTGGAAACAAGAGAAGCATCTTTAGTACTTCAGCAAGAAGCAGTTCCAATTGGATTCCTATTTACTTCTTGTGACTTGTGGCCCCTTATTTTATTATCCTCATTCACTATGAGACTTGTAGAAGTAAGGCATAACCAAAAAGTTGCCAATTTTCTTTTACACATCGGTGCATTTCTTGTTGTCCTTATGCTCAGATTGAAGCTGAGAACTTTCACCTTCTGGATTTTTGCTTACACAGCTAAGTATTGTATCTTCCATCAGTTCTGCAAGAATAGTATCGCCGATTTCAAAACCAACCGTTTCAGCTTCAAATCGAAGGTCCATCCACGCGTCACTTTTCTCCATCTCTTTCCTAACAATTTTGTCCAAAGTTTGTGGTGGGGGCAAGGGAAGGAAATGCCAGCACACTCCTTCCCAGACCTTGAGAATAACCCTTTTCATATTCGGGGTTGGCCTTATGCCAGGATTTACAAACGATACAAATGGCGAGGCCCCAAAGTAATCGCAACAAACCTCCGTGAGAACTTCATTGATACAGTCATAAAGGAGTTTTTGATTGTGGCAAAGCCGGATTGATAAGAACTCTACCTGATCAAATGAGGAAGGGTCTAGTATCTTGTCTGAGGAAAGGCATTTCATCAACAATTGATCTCTAGTCAATCCAGAGGCTTTCAGGACTGCTTCAATGTAGTCAAATATCAATTCATTTCCTTCAATACAATATTTTTCTCTCTTGATTTGATTCGTAGGTGAAATATCTTGTTCTTCAAATTGAACATGTAGTGGCCGTATTGGTACTTCAGCTGAAAATCATGAATTAACATGATGCCAGATTCAAATTAATATGGTAAACAAAAAGGTATGCTACTAAGTATTATGCTATTTGATCCCTTATAGACAATTCCAATTGTTTCTTATCAACAGGGAAAGAAAAAACCAAAAGACAATAACATGCAACCAAACAAATATGTTGAAAATACGCATCCACACAGTCGGCATGCAGTATTCTATTATGCTCTTGATATACAGTTAGAGGCAATAGAACCGTTGGAAACAAATTTGTAAAGATCTAGTTATTGAAAAGAAAGTTTAAGAACATTTCTAGATAGGCCCTTCATGGCTTTAGTGCGTGAGTGCTTACCAGGTTTGCATCTGGAGCGCCCGTCAGCATCATCCTCTAAGAATGGTGTATCAAGAACAGACACCGGACTTGGCCGCGCAGATACATCTGTAACACTTTCTAGCTCTTTAGTTTTCCTAGTGATGGAAGAGTGAGAGGGGGATGAATGTGGAGATGATGATTGGTTTTCTTCTGTTACATCCTGCAGAAAGAACAAGTGACAGTTTGAATAAAATTTAACAAATATAAGAGGTCACTTCGCCAAAGAAAAAGCTATAAAGCTACAGCATTAAACAAGTCATTAATTTATGTAAAATTATAATGCAGATAGAGATACTACCTGCTCCAAACATTGAGAACATCTTGCACTATCAGGAATTTCTGAGATGTCACAGTTTTGGTCCTCCTTTCCTGCACTGAGGCTAACTGGTTCTGAGGAAGATTCTAAAATAGTTATCTCTTTTGCAGATTCTACATCACCTGCACAAAAATTAAGACAAGGATAAATAACAAAATATATAAAACAAACACGCCAAAATTTACCATAGCATCTATCAATCACTTAAATCGCATATTTTGGACATGATACCTTCAGTAACTATCTCATCTCTAATAGGACAATAGTTTTCCTCTTTATCAACATGAATTTGGCCATCTGAGAAATTTGTGTCTGACTTAATTTCTTGTACTTTATTATCACTAGAGCTTTTGTCACATACGCTTGACTGCTTCTCTGGATAATCTCTTTCCTGATCCAAATGACCAACAAAGGCTGTTTGTTTGGGAGACAAATTATCCCTATTAGCCTCCCAAATTTTATCTGAAGTGGAAAATCTTGTCTTTGCAGTCACAAAATGATGCTCCCAATCCCTTCCAGGACTGCCAAGTGGAGAAAAGTTGTACTCAGGAAGAGATAGTATTCTCCCAAGGGTTTTGGAAATCTGCCTACTTGACAAGTCTATGTTCTCATCTCCGTTACCAACCATCTCGGACAGATGTTTCTTAGCCTCGATATATAAGTTACAAACCCCTTGTTTTGGATAAATACCCTTTTCATGTTCCAAAATCAATTCAGAATCTTTATTTGTGCCAATCTTGTCTCCTTTCGTAACACCAGTTGTAGGTCTTGCAATTTTTTCAATGAAGAAATGATCTTTATTAGGAGATCTCATTCCAACATTGTCTTTACCAATGGCTTTGCTGCTTGGCCCCTTATTTTGACATTCAGTAGGGTACTTTCTTGATATCCCTTCAAGGCTTCCATGTCTCTCCCTTCCCATAGCATGCTTTAATTTCTTTTTTATCTCTGTAAGAGAAAAATGTGAACTACCTCTCAAAGAAGGACCATTGTATCTAACAGTATCATGAGAATCTAGAGATGAGGCAAGGTTATTTCCAGTTTCAGAATTTTCCAATCCCATTGACCCAGGCTTCAGAACAACAATTCTATTTGAAAAGTCAGTACTCCCATTTTCATTTGATGAACTTTTTGATTGAGACTTCACCTTTTTCCTGAAAAAATTATGCTTCTTGTGGTTGACAATCTCGCTAGTTTGTTCCAGATTGCCGTGATCTTGTTCAGAGAAGTTGGAACCTGTAACACAACTGTATTCTTTGTCATTTACCCGCTGTGAAATCCCAGACTCTTGAACACATTTCAACACAAGTGAATTTGGATTTTGTAGAAATGCAAGAAACAGTTCCTTATCTGAACTTATAAGCCGAAGTGCTTCCATTAGTTCATGGGAGCAAAGCAATTTTTTAGCTTCTTCCAGATCTTTTCCATTCATTATCATCTGATTCACAAATTCACGAATTGCATCTCTTGCAATTTTTTCAGAAATAACATGCTTCTGGTTTGGTTTTGCATGCACTTCTATATCTCCATTGTTTCCATGCATCATGGAACAAATACCTTTTTCATGACAAAACTCTTCAATTATCTTATCCAGATCAACATTATCTTTAGATTGCTTCCTTGAGTGCTGATGATGTGAGGTTTCAGATTTCAATGTTGCGTCCGAATTTAAATCATCCGCGATAGCACGATTTTTCTCACACAATTTCTTTTTTCTTTTGGAATCTAACTTCAGGAGTACTTCACGCCTTTGTCTGGATTCCTTTGATTCTATTTCAGCATTATCTATACCCTTCATTGCATTTTGGTTAGTGAACATCTCTTCTTCGATGAGTTTCTTCACACTAGGCTTATTAGCAGTAGCTCTTAGTGTTGGTCTTTTACTCTCTCCACTGTCCTGAAATATTCATGATATAGCGATATCAATAAATGCACCGGCATCCTATTAGCAGATAACCTAATTTTATTAATGTCCAAAAATTTTGTAAACTTTAAGTTTCAAATTTAAGAGTTGCATAAGCATATGGATGAGAGACTTACAGAAGTGCCCTCACAAGCTTCGTCCATATTGTTCAACATCTCGAACTTGTTCTTAGAGTGTACAGTACCTGTAAGGAAAAAAGAATTGCAAATTTCAATAATTAATTTTAATTCATTTTTATTAATACATTGCAGCTGCACCACATGTTTTTTCAACCATTATAGAGACAGGAAAGCATATTTTGATGAGAGATTTCAACTTGAAAACATTAGAGAGAAAATTGCTTGACATGCAAACATCAGTCACTGCCTTGGTGGATACATAGATATATGCACATGAGCATAGTTGTAAACTTTGTACAAATCTAGATGTTAAGCACGGTTCTTACCAACAGCATGCTTGCTGCTTCGCCTCTTATCTGCAATCAACTTCCTAGTAGAGTGACCATGGCGAAAATCAAACATACTAATAAAACCCCACATACAGCCTGACTTATCTTTCTCATACCGCATAGCGCGTCTTTGGGACTTCTTTGCCATGATGATTGAGCACAGTTGACTTCTTTCTATCCTCTTTTCCTTTTCCCAAGGGTGCTAAGGTAGTTTTGGCCTAATAGAGGCAAAATTGAGCAACCTGATAGATTAACAAACACATTCAGCAAATATATACAGTTAAAAGTAATAAAAAAAAAGACCTATCATCACTTTCTCTAATGTCCCCAAAACCATAGTCCATGTTTAACACCCTAAAAAAGGGACAAATGATGCAGTAAATATATGCACATGCAGCACATCAAACCAATTAAATCAATTCATGCAGAGAGCCTATTTACATGCTGAGAAGGCTTAATCTTAAACACACAGATCATTATCAAAATCAAAACTCCTTGGGAGCACAAGAGACAAAAAATAACAATCATGTCATTTAGTGAGAACAGAACAATCACAGAAAAAAGTGAGATTGCTTGGAACCTAGTACCTCCTATTCTGAGCCTTTTGGACTCAACATGGAGAAGGAATAAAAGATAAAGATGCAGCCTGATGAGTCCACTCTTGAAGCATCTAAGAATTCCAATTTCAGTCCCCCAAGTTTCCCAGCTGAGTGAAGCTCACGGCAAATTTTAGCTTCCTCCGGAGGTGAAGGTATCAATCAATGCCTTATTTCTATAGGCCTTAACCATATGAATTCTGCAGTTCAACAGAGAAAGCTGAAAATCCCAGTAATCTGATCTTCTCTAATAAGAAAAGGCCAATTGAGATAGATAACTATAAGGCTTCAGCTTTTTTAAATTGAAAACAAGTCACAGACTCTCACAGCTCATTGATTCCCTTTTCCTTCCAATAAAAACATAGTCAATGATCAAACGTGATGAAGAAGTTTGAAAATCCCAAAAAAAAAAAAAAACTATCCTAAACACTGTCAAAAACTCAAATTACTCAAATCCAAATTTCCATAAATCACCAATTCAAGCAGAAGAACTCTTTTACTTCTCTATACAACTGAATCCATGACTGCTATAAATGGTGTATTTAATCTATCTCCTTCAACAATTCAGCCATCCACTGAAACAAGAGCTCATGGAGCATCCAAATTCTCACCGCCCGTTGTAATTCAAAACTCCTAACAAAAAAATTGACAATTCTCTCATAAGTTGCACCATAAAAACCAAAAACGAATCATGAAAATCAAAACTTGAGACACTCTCAATCTCAATTTCACCAAAACAGTAGTCCCTCAAAAGGAACCTGCAGATGGAAAATTCTCTGCAGATGGAAAATTCTTTATGAAACAAACACTACATTCTTTCCCAGAAGAATGTTGGCAGCAAATTATTCACCACCAAAAAAAAAAAAAATCAAAACTTTTGCAACTGGGCATCTCCAAGACAGCAAAAAAGAGAAGGAAATGGTAATCTAACACCGACCCATGATTTGTTAAGGCATAATTCTGATAGGGGCAGGCATTGAATGGTGAGAAAAAGTGGAAGAAAGAAAGGGGGGCAGAGAGGGAGAAAGAGAGGGAGAGAGAATTGGGTGGGAATTATGGGAAGGAAGGAAAGTGAAAGGGGAGAGCTTTTTTTTTTTTTTTTTGGTACAATGAAAGTGGAGAGCTTTACAATGTTGTTGGGTGACACAAAGAATAGTCATCGTACATGACGGTTGAGGATAGCTGAGTATGGGGGCCACACAGAGAGAGTTTTTTTTTCTTTTTGTTGTGAGGAAGGAACAACATAAGTTTGGGTTGTGTCCATTTCTTAGGTTTCAAATCTTCAAAAACTCACCACCAAAAAAAATGCAAATCGTATTACAACAACACAAGGGGAGAGAGAGAGGGAGAGAGAGGGAAGAGGATTGACGTGTACGCCACCTCTGAACAGGAAACCTAATGCAAATGCTTTTTCGGCGTTACAAAATTGAATTATTATTTATAAAAAGTGATTAATGGATACATGTAATCATATCATGTTAGGTCCACATTTATGTAAATATGCATAAATAAGAATCATGTGCTACAAAAGTTTCGACTTTATGGACTTGCGGTCTAGCTATGGCTGCTTTCAAATACAAGTTAAAGGATTGGATTGGATTGTAATTGTAAAAATGAACAATTAACAGTTATAATTGTGATAAAATAATGCAATACATAGTAATTATTGCTCCGTTTCAAATGGACGGGTCAAATTCAGTACATAGGCTCGGTTCCGTAAAAATAAGCTATAAGTTAGCTTATAGTTAAAAAGCTAACTGATAATTTATAGTTGAAAAGCTAGTTAATTAAAATTAAAGTGTTTGGTAAAATTAATTGTTTAATTAACTGATAAATATAAAATGACGAAAAAGAATAAGATCTTATCTTTATTTTAAATTTGAAAAAGGGATAAAGAATAAAATAATAAGGATAAAAATGAGAGAAAAGATAAAAAGTTATAAGTTAGTATGATAAGTTTGCTTACTAAACACTTTTCATTCGTTTAAACAATCATATAAGTTAGTCTAATAAGCTAGAAGCTAGCTTCTTGGCCTTACGAAACCGAGCCATAGACGAATATGAGTTCTGAGTAATTGGTCACTCATTTTTTGTTTTTCAAATCTAGCTGTCAAGATTGAATAACCAATAAAAGGGTAAAATAGTCCAATAATGAGAGAGAGCCTATCCCCATGCATTCATAGAGGGAGATGATCTGTAATGGAGCACGGTTCCGCTGTCGCGGTGTTTGTATGTGCTATTAAAAATAACATGAATCTTGGATGGTGAAGATGCCGCAATCAGCTATGGATCGTTTGATCGATAACACAAGTTTTAAGCTCCGTGAATAAATTTGAGAATTTCGAAAAAAACCAAAGAGAAACAATCTCATTTTTATATAACTCAATTCAACTTAATTACCTTCTCATAGAGAGAATATTACAATATACAAAACCCCAACCCTTACTAGTCCAAGGAAATAAAGATAAGAATCAAGTCTAATCTAACTAATCTATATATTTTATAAATCTCGTCAGTTCTGCTACAGTAGTTGATACAGTGTACTACATTAACAATAATATGTACCATATATAATTTCAAATAAACGCACAACATCACATCAATTGCCGTAGATATCAGCTGAAGTAAATAGTGTTCACGTCATTTAAATTTGTGTACTGTGAAGCTAGTCCAAAACAAATTATATTGTTATAAAACCAAACTATGTCAAGATACCACTGAATCTGAATACATTATTACATTTACTTTAATTTTGACTGGCATTATTACATTTATTTCAAAAATTACTTTTTATAAATTTGATTTACGTTTTTTAATATATATAGTTGTTTTTAATTTCAGTAGATAAATGCATAAAAAGAATATATACAAATTTAACATTTTCAAAATAATAATTTGAAAAAAATAAATTATATATCTTCATTTTATTATTATTGGAGAAAATTACTTGTGTATAAATATTTTTACATTAAGATAAACATTTTATCAACATTTTTTAAATTTTTTTATTTATTTAATGATTTTAAAATATTTTTAATTTTAATTTTTATGTCAAAGTAAAGTAAAAAAATATTTCAGTAATTGAAATAAAATATTTCTACAAGATAAATTTATTAATTGTTCAATTTTTAGATAACCATTTTTACTCTATCTCTCACACACACACATAATCATTAATATTTCAAATTTTTTATGTCTTTTTATGGAAATAATTAGCAGCTGAATCTAAATTACCTGTAATAGCATAGTTAGCTCCTAGAATATCTCTTGTATATTATTAGCATATCTCGTTGTAATTAGCTCATAAATAGCTCCTGATCTTTAGGCATGTATCTGGGTAAATATGCTGTATATATTGCTCTGCTAGTGAATGAGAAAGACACACATTTGCTTCATATCTTTTCTTTATGGTATCAGACGCAGGTTAACAAAACTGATACTCTCATTTCTCTGTTTTTTTTTCTCTAGTTTTCGGCCGGTACAAACAGATTACCATGGCTGGAAACAGTAGTGACGGAGAAAATGAAAAGAAGCAGTCAAGTGACAGTGAGAATGGCAAGAAGCAGATCGAGAACGAGAAGAAGCAGATTCCTCTCAATATGAGCTCACCATACTATTTGCACCCTTCTGATCATCCTGGCATGAATATCTGCCCAGTGATTTTGAAGGGAGACAATTATCAAGAATGGGAAATCAGTATGCGTAACGCATTTCGTGCAAAGCGCAAATTGTGTTTCGTTGATGGAACTGTGACAGCACCGGCGCCTGATGCAAGCAATATCGAGGATTGGTGGAGTGTTAACTCCATGCTTGTAGCTTGGATCATCCAATCTATTGACCCTTCCCTTCGTTCTACTATTACCTATTATGATACGGTAAAAGAGTTATGGGACGACCTGCATCAACGATTCTCCATCGGCAACGGACCACGGATCCTTCAACTGCGATCAGAACTGACCCGTTCTGACCAAAATGGTCGGAGTGTTGCTGCTTACTACGGACATCTGAAGAAGATTTGGGATGAGTTGTCCACGTATATAACGAAGAGAGCTTGCACATGTGGAAAATGTGTTTGCAAATGGGCTGCCGATCTGAGCAAGGAACGTGAGGATGAGCGAGTTCACCAATTCTTGATGGGTTTGGATGACGATCTATATGGAACGCTTCGTTCCAATATTATCGCTCAGGATCCGCTTCCTTCACTGAACAGGGTGTATGCTTTAGTGGTGCAAGAAGAGCGCCACAAAACCATGACGAAGGGGCGCGAGACACGGACTGAGGCGGTTGCATTTGCTGTTCGTGGTGGTTCTTCTAACCATGGCGGAACTAAAGGACGTTCTGAGAAGATTGTCTGTCCAAATTGTGGAAGGGCAGGCCATGATGCTACTTCTTGCTTCAAACTTATTGGCTATCCAGAATGGTGGAATAGTGGACGTGGGAATGGCAAGAGCACCGGTAAAGGGAAAGGTGGTGCCCAGGATTCTGTCATTGGACGTGGCCACGGAAAAGGTACTGTCAGTTTTGCTAATGCTGCACAATCTGCAGCATCACCCTCCTCTACTTCGCATGTCTTGACATCACAGGATAGAAGTGCTGTTGGTCCCACTTTGACCGATGATCAATGGAGCACCATCTTGAATATGTTCAAATCTTTAAATAATAACTCTGGCTCCAATGAAAAATTGACGGGTAAGTTTTTCTCTCCTTGGATATTGGATACGGGGGCATCTTATCATATGACGGGAGACAAACGATTGCTTATGGATCTCACAGATATTTTTCCTTCTCCTATTGTACTGCCCGATGGGGCACATACTAATGCTGTCCAAGAAGGGACAGCAACTCTTGGTGACAATTTGACAATTAAACATGTTTTATATGTTCCTAGACTGAGCTGCAATTTGATCTCTTTTTCCCAATTGAACAAAGACTTAAATTGTGTAGCCACATTAACTGACAAACTGTGTGTGATACAGGACCGCACTTCGAGGATGGTGATTGGAGCGGGTGAAGAGAGGGATGGGGTCTATTGGCTATGCTCAATGGTGCCGACAACTCGACTATGTCATGCAACTGATGCAGACTCTTATCAAGTGTGGCATCGACGTCTTGGACATCCGTCTTCTCAAATAATTAGTCTTCTTCCAGGTGTTAGCAATAATGATTGTCGTAGAAATAAGAATGAACCTTGTGATATTTGTTTTAAAGCGAAACAGACTCGTGCATCATTTCCTATTAGTTCTAGCAAAGCAGATGAATTGTTTGAGCTGATTCATTGTGATGTATGGGGCCCGTATAGTGTTCCCTCTTCTTGTGGTGCTTCTTATTTCTTAACTATTGTTGATGACCACTCAAGAGGGGTTTGGATTTATTTAATGGCTAATAAGACAGAGGTTGCGAAACTTGTTAAGAATTTCTGTGCAATGGCTCAAACTCAATTCAATAAGAAGGTGAAACGTATTCGAAGTGATAATGGGACTGAATTTACATCATTGGGAGATTTCTTTGCTGCACAGGGTATCTTGTTTGAAACATCTTGTGTCAGTACCCCCCAACAAAATGGGCGAGCTGAACGAAAACACCGTCATATTCTTAATGTAGCCCGTGCTCTTCGGTTTCAAGCTAATTTGCCTGTTGAATTTTGGGGTGAATGTATTCTTACGGCTGGCTACCTTATCAATCGTACTCCTACATCTGTTCTCCAAGGCAAGACTCCATATGATATCATTTTTGGTCACAAGCCCATCTATAATCATATTAGAATTTTTGGGTGCCTTTGTTTTGCTTCCAAAATTCCTCGTGACCGCAACAAGTTCGCTGCACGTAGTCGGAAGTGCATATTTGTTGGGTATCCATATGGAAAGAAAGGATGGAGATTATATGACATTGATACTGGGGAATTCTTTAATTCTCGGGATGTTGTGTTTTATGAGAATCACTTTCCCTATAGTCATTCTCCTTCACCCACTGCTACTAATTCTGCTCATCCTGCAATTTATGACATGGATTTTCCAGTCCCTACTACAGCACAGGACTCCACACTTCCGCCACCTATGTCACAGGAAGTCATTCCTTCTGCTGGACTTGTTGAGCCGATGCATACTATGGCTTCCTTATCTAATGATACTGATGGGTTATTAGATCATGGGTCTTTGGAAGTAAGGGGGAGTAATTCTGTTGTGCAGGAAGCACCTGTTACTGCTTCTATTGATGGGACGACATGTCCTCTTTCTGTTACCTCTGATATTGATATCCGACGCAGCTCAAGAGACCGGCAACCATCAGTTCGATTGCGTGACTATGTTTGCCATACGGCGCGCCGTTTAGACCCCCCCTCTGCGTCATCTGCCCAATCTCCACCTTCAGGTACACCTTATCCCATAGCTAATTATGTGACTTGCAATAATTTTTCTGCTTCCCATGCTCGTTTTTTGGCCGCGGTAACTGCAGGAAATGAACCGACACGCTTCTCTGAAGCTGTTCGTTCCTCTTCATGGCGTGACGCCATGCGCAAGGAAATTGAGGCTCTTGAAAATAATGGTACTTGGACCATTGAAGATTTGCCACCCGGAAAGAAAACTATTGGGTGTAAATGGGTGTACAAAATCAAGTACAACTCCGATGGCACTATTGAACGACACAAAGCACGTCTTGTTGTTCTTGGCAATAATCAAGTTGCAGGTATTGACTTTAATGAGACTTTTGCTCCGGTTGCTAAGATGGTATCCGTTCGTGTTTTTCTTGCAGTAGCCGTTATTTGTGGTTGGGAACTCCATCAAATGGATGTTCACAATGCTTTCCTACATGGTGACCTTGATGAAGAAGTATATATGAGTCTTCCTCCTGGGTTTTCTGGTGCTTCTCCTGGGAAGGTTTGTAGACTGCAAAAATCTTTATATGGACTCCGTCAAGCCCCTCGTAATTGGTTTTCTAAGCTTGCTTCCGCTTTGAAGTCATTTGGATTTATTCAATCCTATGCTGATTACTCATTGTTCTCTCTTGAACGACATGGTGTCGTTCTTCATATTCTTGTCTATGTTGACGACTTGATCATTGCTGGGAATGATTCTGCGGCGATTGCTAATTTCAAAGCTTATCTTAGCACTTGTTTTCACATGAAAGATTTGGGAGTGTTGAAATATTTTCTTGGTCTTGAGATCGCTCGCGGACCGGATGGTTTGTTTCTTTCTCAACGTAAATATGCGTTGGATATCATCTCAGAAGCCGGTTTGCTTGGTGCAAAACCGTGTGATTTTCCCATGGAACAAAATCACCAATTGGCTCTTGCTACAGGTCCAAATTTTGATCATCCCGATCGCTATAGGCGACTAGTTGGTCGTTTGATTTATCTCACTATCACTCGTCCGGAACTTTGTTATGCTGTTCATACTTTAGCGCAGTTTATGCAAAGCCCGAAAGAAGCTCACTGGAACGCTGCTCTACGAGTTGTTCATTACTTAAAAGGCCATCCTGGGCAAGGTCTTTTCCTCTCTAAGGATAGTGCCTTGCACCTTACTGCTTATTGTGACTCAGATTGGGCCACTTGCCCTTTGACTCGCCGATCTCTCACGGGCTACTTTATTATGTTGGGTGTTTCTCCGATTTCTTGGAAGACTAAAAAGCAGCCTACTGTTTCTCGGTCCTCCGCTGAGGCCGAATACCGCTTTATGGCCACTACCAGTTGTGAGCTTATTTGGCTTAAATCCTTGCTTAAGTCTCTTGGTGTTCATCATTCGATACCGATGCGCTTGTTTTGTGACAGTCAAGCGGCTCTCCACATTGCCGCTAATCCCGTTTTCCACGAACGTACGAAGCATATTGAGGTTGACTGCCATTTTGTTCGAGATCAGATCCAAGCGGGCAACATTTCCACCTTTCATGTTCGTACAAACATGCAATTAGCGGATATATTCACCAAAGCTCTTGGGAAGCAACAATTTCAGTTCCTTCTTCGCAAGTTGGGCATACGAAATCTTCATGCTCCAACTTGAGGGGGAGTATGGAAATAATTAGCAGCTGAATCTAAATTACCTGTAATAGCATAGTTAGCTCCTAGAATATCTCTTGTATATTATTAGCATATCTCGTTGTAATTAGCTCATAAATAGCTCCTGATCTTTAGGCATGTATCTGGGTAAATATGCTGTATATATTGCTCTGCTAGTGAATGAGAAAGACACACATTTGCTTCATATCTTTTCTTTACTTTTTTTTGCTAACTCAAATTTTTAATATCTAGGTTGTACAAATAAAAGTCAATGGTTTTCCAATATATATTATTAAAATAAAATGTTGAATGTTTACATTACGTTAATCAGAAAACTTTTTATTTATTTATTATGAATCAGAAAGGTTTAAAGTGTATTCAAATATAAATCATAACAATAAATATTTCTATCACATCGATGCACACAAAATATGAAATATGAAAAAT
This sequence comes from Calophaca sinica, assembly GCA_037113605.1. Lineage (NCBI taxonomy): Eukaryota > Viridiplantae > Streptophyta > Magnoliopsida > Fabales > Fabaceae > Calophaca > Calophaca sinica. Next base: position 117,258,414 of record CM073731.1, read on the forward strand.
TTAAAATATCTATTAAAAATTAAAATTGTGACATAAACTCAAACAATTTAAATCGTTTTAATGTGTTTATTTAATATATATTTTTGTTCTAGAGGTGTTTGACCTCGCTCCGGTGTCCAGAGGACAGTGCGTAGCACGTGTACCTTTCCGGTTTCTAATTTAAATTTGAAACATGGAAAGAAACCCTAGATGTCAAGATAGCCTTAAAAATTCCTAAAACAAATTATGTGCAAAATAAGTAAGGTAGAAACAAATAACAACTTAAATATACTCAAATCTGCATATGTAATGTCCACACTACCTCTCAACGAGCTATACGATAGCTCATTGAGCTCGTAATGGCTGCCCAACTACGGAAAACACAAGACAAGTGAATGACGAATGAGAAGACAAACAAGTTAAAGTTGAATTGAGTTATATAAAAATGAGACCGATTCTATTTGATTTTTATTGAACTTTTGAGCTTATCAAATTTATTCGTGGTGCTGAAAACCCGACTTATAAATCAAACCTTATAGCTGATTGTGGCGTCTTTGTCATTACCCAATTTTGTCTGAGTATTTAAAATTGTAAAATAAACTCAAACGATTTAAATCATTTTAATGTGCTAATTTAATATGAATTAATGAAATGGTTAATGGTTAGTCTATTGCATCAAATGATAATAATTATATTTTTTATGTTGGAAATATTTTTTATTTTAAATTAAATTTTTGTGTTGTCTCTGTTTAGTTTTAAAACAAAGCAATATTAGCTCAAAATACATCTCAGCTCTTCTTATGTGTCATACTATTTTTTTTATAGGCAAATGTCAGTTGTTAGTAATTGTTAGAAATGTTAGTTTCCCGGGTTTGAACCCAGGACCTCCAGCTTACATTCCTTCAGCGTCCCCTAACTCACCAACCGAGCTACCTACTTGGGACAAAGTTGTATCGAATAAAATTGTAAATAATAAATTTTCACGTGCATTCATTATTTGTAATTATTTGTTTAACGACTTTAGGTTATAAAATTATCTTTCATTGTTTATTTTCTAATATTTGGTTTAAAATATATTAATTATAGGTTTGAGGTTTTGTGATTGAGATCTTGATTCAATGTCTTTATGTTGTATAATTATGATGATGAGAATTAAAATATAATCTCACACAAATTATCGAATTTTCTCTCTGTTAACTTAATTGTTTTTTTGGTGAGCAACGGGGACTTTGAAAACAAACAAACTTGAAGATACTAGAGAATAAGTCCCCACATAGTCTACCATCAGGCTTTGAATAAATTAATATTCAAATACTTTATGGTTAAAATTTTTATTTCCATTCAAATATGGTGACATAAATTAAATATAGATTGCCCTGAAACAAATATTATTTTGATTAAAATTACATAATACTTAATATCTTTGAAACAAATATTATTTAACATTATAAAATTGATAAATAAATTATCTAACTGATCTTCAAAAATTTTGTTAAAAATAATAAAAACAACCAACTCACAACTATATTCTACAAGAACTACGTTAACTTTGAATTCTTTATTATACTGGGTATGTTTGGTTGAGGGGTTTTGGAGGGGAGGGGATATTTTAAATTATGTTTGTTTGGTTCAATTTTTTTAATAGGAGGGGAGGGGAACAAAATCCCTCCTAAGCCAATTTTGGCTCCCCTCCCAAAGTGGGGGGTTTTGGAGGGGAGGGGAGGGGAGATTAAATTATTTAAAATAAAATTATTGAAATATCCTTATATATAATATAATATAAAACACTATAAGGATATACCAGTAAATTAATCCCTTCCCTCCATTAAAATCCCTCCCCTTCCCTCCTGAACCAAACAAGCAAAGACTCCCCTCCCCTCCCCTCCTCTCCTCTCAACCAAACACAAAATCAAAGTAAATCCCTCCCCTCCCTTCCCCTCCCCTCCATTAAAATCCCTCCCCTTATTTAAACCAAACAGACCCAAAGGGATACGTAAGAGCAAGGTTTATTCCTTGTCAAACTAAATAAAAAAACTAATGTTTTTCCTCTTTTTTTAAATTAAATAATTTAAGTAAATAAATCATATTTTAGCTTTATTATTCGTTTAGGGGTAAAATAAATAACTTTAAAATTAACATAAAATTTTGCATATATAATTATAGGTTACCGTTTTTATAACGGATGTTGTAGGGTGCTAATATATTTCCTACGCATAACCATCTCCCAAACTCAAAACTAGTTTCATAGACTAAATTTTTTTAATAGAATTTTTCAACTTTTTCCTTTAAAATAAACTTTGGTGGGGACTCACTGGTTTTCAAACATTTAGTTTTTTTTCGCTACTTCTATCGCGATGTGGTTGCGAAAGATTACAACTCCACGGGAGACTTTTTAATAGAGTCAAAGCCTGAAATAGTTAAATGTGCAAAATTATTAATCTTTTTATTTGTTTTGCCCCTTTTACTTTTTGTTTATTTGTGGATATTGTAATTTTTGTCATTATATATATTGAACCTTAGGATAAAAGACTTTGATTTATATTATATATATGCTATTTATTTTGCAACTTGGGTAGTTTAAGTTTCGCTCAGTTCGTAAAACGCTTCACCTACACCTATTGATCTCCTTTTAAAAAAGGATGAGAAAAAAAAAGTTTTGCTTCTCACATACAATACAGTTACACTTTTGTACACACTTACGAGTTATACCCCACTTTGAGTGAAACTTAGGATATATACGAGATTTAGTGATAGCCATGTTAGACATACATCCTATTTGGTTGCCGCAAGAATCTCGTCCAAAACGTGACCCTTTTGTGAACGACCACATTTTAGATATACATCTTATTTGTGATAAATATTTCGAATTGGGTACTTAGCTCAGGAGGCATTTACTAGTGAACTTTTAGAACCACCCTGGAGAGGGTACTTTCCTCGGAGTAAAATAGTGCTTCTGTAGCAGAAGCATCTATTGATGTAAAATTACATAATAGGACAAAGATTTTTATCGGTTTCTTATTTCCACGAGGCATGGAAATTACTTTTGGGATGCTAATGCTTTTTGAACGAAGCATGTGAGGAGCAATTGGGCCAAAAAGTAGTTGAGTTGGGCCCCCGCTGAAGGAAAGCAGTTGGGCCCACAGCTGTTTTGTTTTCTTGCTCTTCTTATTTCTGATGGTGCTTTTATGGTCCACACCATTGACATGGACTGTATGAGACAAAATGTTTGCCCTTTCACTTCATTTCCTATGTCACGCACATGTAGTGGCACACACATGTAGTGGCATGTAAATTACACTAGTCGAAAGAAATCGTGTTCAGCACGAGTGGTAAAAAAAAAAACAGAATCTACGGTCCAATTAAGTTTTTGGTAGAAAAACAGGAGAATGAGCTTTTATCACGTGTCATTAATGTAGTTAAATTTTTTCAATAGAATAGATAAATGAACACAATTATGGAAGCTCTAGCTTTTTTTTTCACAACTAAAAATAACAATGCAATTGAAAGTGTGTTTGTTTAAGTTTTCAAAAAAAGTCATTTTGAGGTTATGTGGAAATGTGATTTATTTTTAGTGATTTTATGTGAAAAAGAAGTTATTTTTTTGTTGTCCATGGGGTGTTAGCTCAATAGTAGGAACTTGGCTTTGTAACCAGCACGTGGTTCAAATCATAGGAGACGGTTATGCTTGTAATGGCCAATTAGTGTCATTTGAAATAATAATATATCATCTACCCTCACCCCCTTTTAAAAAAGTTATTTTTTTGTTTAATTATATTTATAAAAATGACTTCTTATTTTAAAAGATAGTTGTAATCACAACTTTTTCTAAAATCTACTCAAAGTAGCTTATCAAGATAATCAAAAATATGATTTTTTTTAAAACTTAAAGAAACACCTTAAAAGCTTTAAAAGTAATGTTTTTCAAAATAAAAGTGAATTTTTCATTAAAAAAACTAAAACAAATGGACTCTAAAGTAAAAGAGGTGCAATTTTTGTTCCTACATAATCATAGTTTATGAGATACATACATTCATGGTCCTTGGTCAAAATTAATAATGGATGGAATAATATAATACAAAGAAGTAATCACTTCTGAGTCATATATTTTGTTCATACCCTATATATATATATATATATATATATATATATATATATTGGAGCCATCGTATCAAAGTTGTGGAATCTATTGGAGCCATCGATATGATACTGCATACTGATTTAGTGCCACCCCCCTTTTGGGACCACATATCTTGGAATCTAATAAACAATGGCTATAGAGATAGATAGGATGGGATATCATCTTCCTTCTGGAGATACAAGGAAGTGGAAAAAAATGTGTGTATTTTTCCTAAAATATCACTCACACCCTTTAATTGTTAGACTAAATTATTTAACTTTGAAAATTTAAACCCTCCTGACTATTGATATCTTCAAGTCTCGAATTTGTTGTCTCCTATATTAAGTGCACACTGTTATTTTTTTTCCAATTTTGCCTGAATTGAAATCACCAGTCTTTTTATTTAATTTGTCCCATTTTAATCTCTCAATGAAAATACAACACCTTAGCAAAAACTATTTCTCATTTTATCAAAATTTTCTGTTAAATATTATATTTTCATTGAGGCGACAGAAATATTAGTAAAAGGAGATAGGTGATTTAAGTCTGAGGTGCCTGATCCGTCACGCACGTATTCTACATCAACTAGCGAAGAAAACTCATGCTTAGCACGAGTAACAAAGAAAAACAAAACAATAAATTTTTAGAGTATAATTAATTTTTTGGTAAAAAAATGGTTTTTGACAAAAAAACAGATAATGAACTTTTACCGCATGTCCCTATGGGCGTTAAGGATAACAGATAATTTTCGATTCAAATAATATAGGCTTTTCTCGGTCCCTCCCGTACAATCAATGCGTGTGCGAGAGAGAGGGATTTGAGCATGGCGGCAACATTGGCTTTACCCACAAGGCATGCATTCAATATAATTAAGGTGAGTGGGGCGGATGCGCGACACATTGTAATCATTCATATTATATATACCACCTTTCCAACATATTCACATGCAAATAGAGATATATATGGTGCCATTTTGCCTTTCAAGTTAATTTCACCTTATCTTTGATATGAAGTAAAAATTTTAACTGCCTCAGGATATGACCATGATTAATGTTCATGGGATTAGAGAGATCAAGAATATTTTAATAATTAATTGGATGTTTAAATCTCCTGCTTTTTTTTTTTGAACAGCTCCTGCTTTTTCTTTTATATATTTATTATTTGGTGGTTGAGGGTGCATTCCGTCAAATGGAGATTTTCATATGAAAAAGGTCATGACTTGTTAACCTATGTACTTGGGTTTGGTGTTGTGTCGATTAATCTGGTACTTTGGTAGTTAACCTGCAATTAATAATGTGATTTCTTTATGCATGGATGGTCCAAATTGTACTCTTTGATTCTTGATTCCTGATTATTTTTCACATTCATATTTGTCCTATTTATCGAAGTTAACGTTCAGAACTTCATATATTATTGTTTGAAGGTAGGCCATGCATGTATAAAGATAGATTAATTTATCATTTATTAGAACATTAACTTTCTTAACTTGTAATGAAATTAACTTCATATATACTCCTCTGTTGTCCAACCTGTGCTGCTTTATATTTTTATTTTTGACTAATAATAGCGGGTAGGCTAACTCCAACTACTGACTTTTGAGCATTGGATGCCCCATCTTTTCTTTCTACCCTCTATGTCTTAGAAAGTGCTCTCAATCCATTATCTAGAAATAAAGAAAAAGCATGTGTGGGGAAAGACGATTCTATTATTTCTTTTTTTGATTAAAAAGAAGATTCTATTATGTTTTACATAGAAAAGTGGTAAACTGAGCGGAATCATGATTTTTACTAAACTACATTTATATAAAAACCACATATAATATGGATTGTAATATTTAAAATTAAAATCAAGAAGATATGTTGTATTTTTTCATATATAAATCCTACATCGCTGAAGATCAATTGTATGCATCCGATATTATCATTTTACAATTAAAAGCACAATGACATCAATATCAAAATTCCATAATAAGACAAATAGCTGTCACCAAAGAGGGATAAACAAAGTCTTGGTGCACCAAACAACATTCTAGCAACTAATCATTTTACAAGAATAGATAATGTGAAGAATCTTTATTTGTTTATCCAATCGGAGTACCTCTAAGATTTTAAGGATATTACCATTTTTTTTGGCATCTAGTGTAGATACACTCGAATTCTTCAGAACAATTTTCTGCTCCCTCCCTCTCCTCAAGTCGTCATTTTATGGTTTCTAGTAACAATGATCAATCCGTCAAAATAAAATAAAATAAAATAACAATGATCAATCCAACAGGAAAAGAGTAGAGTGCTTTAGGTGTATATTGTAATTTTAGTATTTCAACGCGGACACGTTGCCTTCATTATATCTCAATTTCTTAATTTTAATCTCTTGCTGTTGCTGCTGCTGCTTCTTCTTTTTTATTTTTATTTTTTAAAAAAAATCTGATTTTATTCTATGTAATTTTGTACGAGCTTCAAGAAATATGTTTATAAGATCGATTGACAAAACGTGAAGATAATTTCACATTTGAAAGAGCAATATTGCAGTTTCAGAATTTTCACACGATATTTTACAATCCACTAAAATTAAAATTAATATATGCAGACTACGAACGTACTCCGGCTTGTTCCAGTCCAGTTGTTTGCTTTCAGATTTCAACGTGACTGTATTAGTTGCGTCCTCATTTTTTCCTCTCTAGTGGATCCCATTTCTATAGAGTATAGTCCACTTATTCTCCTAGAGGGAAAATTGCTCTCCCCGGAAGCAGCTAGTGCGCTACTTGGATAGGGGCGGTCGTTGACTATCCGCTGCGTTTTGATGAAATATCAAATAATATCATGGATCTGTGACACTGCTACCACAACTACTATTTAATATGAAAATATTAGTACAAAACTATTTACAAAATAAGGAATACATCATAATATATGATTTTTTTTTGTTGGTCTGATGGCCCAGTGGCCTACAACACACTCCTAAAAACGCTGAAAGGGAGCGTAGCGGGTTCGAACCCGCACCCAAGCATCCAAACGGTAAATACTTTGCCAGTTATGCTAAGCACCACTGACACATAATAATATATGATTGAAATTGAAACTCCAAGCAAGTTTTAATGAAATATTCATTCACCTGTATTTAGTTAATCACATTAATAAATGTATATTTTTTATGGGAAACTTTTTAATTAATAAGTAATTTTCGCATATAACAATTTTTAATATCTCACTTTCACCAGAATACTCGAATAATCATTTAACATGGAAATGCATGGGTGCTTTTGGGTGTAAAGTATTTTTTTTCCCGGTCAAATGGGTGTAAAGTGTAAACGGCCCATCTAACAAAAATTGTACTTAGGTGGGCTTGGATCTGATGTTGGTTAAGAGAAAAGCCCAGTTATTTGCTATTTAGTATTATTTGGATAAACAACTTACTTAAGCGCTTATACGCTTATCATATAAGTGCTTATATATAAGTTATTTCTATTATAAAATATAAAATAAAGTCAAATTGTTTTCATATAAGCTATAAGCTGTTCCATAAGCTATCCTAGAGAGCTTATGGAAATAAGCGAAAAACAACTTATAGACATGTTATAAACGGTTTCCATAAGCTCTCTCTAACAATATGACAAATGCCTATGTCAATAAATAAACTCAAATCAACTGTTCATAAGTCAATCCAAATAAATTATAAGTCTTTAACTTTCCGCCAACACAAGGCTAATCGTACGCCTAACAATTTCTATGGTGGGAGACCCAATTTTACAAAAGGGACTGTGCATTTTGTTCTGAAAAAATGCCAATTTTGCACTGAAAATTTTGATAGTGTCTTCATTTCTTCTTTGTAATTACCATAATTTCGCTGCCCTGCGTAAAACTACATAATAAAACTACATGCAAGGAACAACAATTTTTAAAATAATAAACCTACGTAAGCATTCAGTAAGTTAGAATATCTTGCGATCAAAATAGCAAGAACAACAAACCTTCTCCTGAAGGAAATACACTACACAAAATTGATACTAGTAAACAAACCCAATAAAGAAATATAAGACAAATTTTGGGCCCTGGCGGGTGGGTGGCTTCCTTCTGCATCTGAAAGCATCAAATTGTACCTGCACAACCAAGAAAGTGTCATTACCACGAAAATGGATTTTGCTCTTAAACCGTTATTGTTATTGAATTGAAAGTATAATGCTTGTGACCAAGGCGTAGGATTGTTTCACAAAACTGCATAAATAGTAGGGGAGGCTTTAGGTTAGCCTTCTTTCGCTCAAAATAAATAATTGAAACCATTCTTTCAATCTTATGCAACACATGTTAGGAATAAATACAACTCCATTTTAACCGTTGACTCAACTTGACCATATGAAATGGATCTCACCCTGTATTGCAAGTTGAAATAAAATCAAATTAATATCCCATTTAATGATCTGCCGTGGAGTTAGGACGGGTTTAGATTAATCTTCAAATTATACAACCCGTTGACTCAACTCAACTATGAGTTGGTTTGAACCTATATTGCAAGATGAAATAAGATCAAACTAACATTTCATTTAATGATCTAGCATGAAATTGGAACAAGTTCAGATTAATTTCAAAATTGTATGATCTCGCTACACACGTTCAAGTTCAATTAGTACTAGATGTCAAACTTTCACATTTACATGACTTTCTGAAGTATGATCATCGAAGTCGGAGTCTGGAGAGTTACCTTCAATGGATGGTTATTATAGAATTACGATACTTCCTCTTGCGCCTCCTTGCATTCCGCAAAATTCGCTCGGTTTCTTCCTCATCTTCCTTGGTCAAATTTCCGAACAAGTCTTCTCCACGGAAACACATATTCAGAGCAGTTATTACTTATTATTCATATTCCGATAACGAAAACATGCAATAAAAACATTTGCAAACAGTTAAATTTATATATTACCGGCAATAATTTAAAGCAGATCAATGAATAGATATCGTACTTTGATAAATCAATAACATAGAGCGGAGATGCTCTCTATTTCTCAAAACAAATAGAGAGCTTTATTACTAAAGATTTTAGGTGAATAAATACACATATTTTTCAAATTGGTGACATATAGTAAGTCTTTATACACCCTAAATCATAGTAATAGAGTTCTCCAATTCTTTTAAGAAACGTAGAGAATCTCTACTGGCTTGGCTCTAGACACTGTACACACATTTCCATAATCAATATTATTTTTAAGCATAACCATGCCCATAACCTCCTTTAAACTACAAATCACGTTAACTAAACACCTTGTTGTAAATATTGTAAATATGTAGTTATTTCATAACTATTAGCATTCATTGTAATAAGCCCATTTATCGGGCCCGTTAGGAATATCTTAGTTTATATATACAATATTAGTACTTGTAATGAGATATAGTTAAAATAATATCAAGTATATTCAATTTCTACATAGTATCACGAGCTCTCAAACTTGAGGGCCTCGCTTTCGCATAGAATCCTAGCCGCCTTCATTGCGGCCCTTTTTTGCTGCCTTCATTGCTGCGCTTTGCACTTCCATTGCGCCTTTGCTGCTCTTTGACAGAAACCCTTTGATTCGTCACTTTTCTCTTACCGTTGAAGACTCAAAACCACCGTCCGGATCTGTTCACCAAGGTAGACCACCGTACACGGCTGATCTCCGTCCGACGACCGCACCATCCGCCTCGCCTCCTCGAAACTGGCCCACCCCTGAAAGCGCGTCTTCGGCAGCCTGCTCACGCGCCCCCACGCGCCACTTTGCTCCGGCATCTTCTCGAGCGCGTGTAAGCCACGCGCCGCCTTGCCGTGGTGCATTCTCCACTGAACTTGGCCAGATTGCAGATCGGCGACTCCTTGTTCCGTTTTGAGGGTCCGCACTCCAATTTGAGCTAGTTCTTTACTGTGTTATTTGAGGCCTACACATTCGTGTTCGTCTTGTTTTTTTTCAGATCATTGTTTGCGTGTTTCCGGGACTCTCTGTTGCTGTTTGTTGCTATTAGTGGTTGTTAGCATATTGTTGCTGGTTTTGGATTGGATACTTCCAGCTTGTGTGTCCCACTTCTCAGTTGTTTTTCAAGGGACTTTTTTCTACTGTTTGTAGGCTATTTTTTGTCCTCTTGAGCAAGACACTGTTGCAGGACATTAATTAATATGTCAGACAATAGATCTATGGCTGTTTCAGCCTTGAATTCTCTTCATGTTGATGATACTATCACTCAGAGTGCATGGATTCTCGACTCCGGTGCCACTCATCACATGACCTTTCATTCCGAACTGTTTCAGACTTATACTTCCTCTTCCAACATTCCGTATATTACTGTTGCAGATGGTTCTTGTACTCGGGTTTATGGTTGTGGGGACATTGACCTTCGTTTTTTTAAATTGAAAAATGTGCTTCATGTTCCCAGTCTTTCGAATAACCTTATCTCTATTCGTAAGCTTACCCAGGACAATAACTGTACAGTGATGTTTTTTCATACTCATTGTGTTTTTCAGGATCTTACAAAGGGGAAGACGATTGGAGTTGCCAAGGAACAGGGAGGGTTGTACTATCTGTCTGATGAACAAACTGGTCAAAAGGTGTTGTCTTCCGCACTCCGGTCTCAATCAGAGTCTCATTCTGCTGCCTCACAAATCTAGCTTCAGCACAAGCGTCTTGGCCATTCTCCATTTTCTTTAATGAGGTCTATGTTTCCATCTTTGTTTTTAAAACAATCTGTTGAATCTTTTAAGTGTGACGTCTGTCAGTTTTCTAAGCACCACCGTGCTACTTTTCCTTCTAGTCTTACTAAAAATGTTGAACCGTTTGATCTTATTCACTCTGATGTTTGGGGTCCTGCCCCAGTTACTAATATTTCTGGTGCATGATGGTTTGTGTCATTTATTGATGATTGTACTCGAGTAACCTGGATATTCTTGATGAAAGATAAATCTGAGGTATCTCAATTGTTTATTCAATTTTATAATATGATACAGACTCAATTTGGAAGACGCATTAAAAGAATTCGTTCTGATAATGACAAAGAATATGTTAATCATAACCTTTCCAGTTTTCTTGTTAAACAGGGCATCATTCATGAACTTACTTGTGTCGACCCCCCACAACTAAATGGGGTTGCCGAAAGGAAAAATCGTCACTTACTTGAAGTTGCTCGAGCCCTTCTCTTCCAAATGTCTATCTCAAAGTCATATTGGGGTGAAGCAGTATTGACTGCTGCCTATCTAATTAATCGTGTGCTGTCTCATGTTTTAGGTAATGTTAGTCATGTTCAGTTTATGATCTCACAGTTTCCTTCTGTTCCTATCATGCAGAGTCTTGAGTCTCGGGTATTTGGCTGTGTGGCTTTTGTCCATGTTCATCCACAACACCGAAACAAGTTGGATTCTCGTGCCATCCGGTGTGTCTTCTTGGGTTAGGCCCCTAACAAAAGGGGGTACAAGTGTTATCATCCGCCAAGTCATAAGTTCTTTGTTTCTATGGATATCACATTCCACGAGCATGTCTCCTATTTCACTCGTCCTCAGCTTAAGGGGGAGAGTAGTGATTCTAATTCTAATTTGGAATCTGAGTCTGAGCTCGAGTTTCTCTTCCTTGGTCCTTGGCTTTGTGACTCACCTCCTGTTTCAAACTCTTTGTCTCCAGGTCCTGTTTCAAACTCTTTGTCTCCAAGTCCTGATCCTTCTGATCCTTTTGGTGGTCTTGTTCCTAGTCCTTCTGTTCCTCCTGTGTCCCCTATGTCTTCTGTTTTGCAGGAAACAACACCTTTGGCACCAGTGAAAAACAAGGCTAGTGAGCCTATGTTGACTTATCAGAGGAAAGGAAAGCCCAACCTGGTCCAGAAACAACTCCAACCGTCTGAACCGGAGGTAAGTACTGAAAATGATCCCTCTACTTCTGATTCTCAGATTTCTGATACCATTGACCATGATCCAGATGACTTACCTATAGCCTTGAGAAAAGGGAAAAGGTCTTGTGCCAAGTACCCTATTTTTCAATTTGTTTCTTCTAAACATCTTTCCCTGCAGCATCAGAGTTTTATTGCAGCTGTTAACTTTGTGAGAATCCCAGCATCTGTGCAAGAGGCACTAAAGGATAAAAATTGGGTCTAAGCTATGAATGAGGAGATGAAAGCACTTGAGAAGAATGGAACTTGGGAGATTGTTAAGAGACCTAGGGGCAAGAAGCCCGTTGGTTGCAGGTGGATCTATACAGTCAAGCACAAATCAGATGGTACTCTTGATAGGTACAAGGCAAGATTAGTGGCAAAGGGATACACTCAAACTTATGGCATCGATTATGAGGAGACATTTGCTCTTGTGGCAAAGATGAACACTGTCCGAATTTTACTCTCTCTTGCCGCCCACTCTGGGTGGGAACTACAGCAATTTGATGTCAAAAATACATTCTTGCATGGAAACTTAGAAGATGAAGTGTATATGGAGATTCCTCCTGGATTTGGACCAACTAGTGGAACAAACAAAGTGTGTAGACTGAGAAAAGCTTTGTATGGGCTGAAACAGTCTCCCCAAGCCTGGTTTGGATGATTCACGAAGGTTATGGTGTGCCTAGGCTACAAACAAAGCCAAGGAGGAAAGCTGACAGTACTTCTTGTTTATGTTCTTCAAAGATTCACACACTCTTCTTCAAAGATTCACAGGGAGGAAAGCTGACAGTACTTCTTGTTTATGTTGATGATATTATTGTTACAGAAGATGATCCAGTTCAGAGACAACTGTTCAAAGAGAAACTATCGACTGAATTTGAGATGAAGGACCTTAGAAAACTCAAGTACTTCTTGGGAATTGAAGGGCCTACTCTAAGCAAGGCATTTTCATTTCTCAAAGGAAGTATGTGCTTGATCTTTTACAGGAAACAGACAAACTTGGATGTAAGCCTGCAAGTGCTCCCATCGAGCAAAATCATAAAATGAGTTTTGAAGAGGAGAGTGCTAAAGTTGACAAGGTCCAATATCAAAGACTAGTGGGAAAGTTGATTTATATGGCACACACTAGGCCAGATTTGGCATATGCAGTGAGTGTTGTGAGTCAATTTATGCATGATCCCAGGGTGAGACACTTGCAAGCTGTAGATCGTGTTTTACAGTATCTCAAAACCACTCCAGGTAGAGGACTCTTGTTCAAAAGAGGTGGAAGCTTGACTATGGAGTCCTATACTGACGCAGATTATGTAGGTTCAGTGATTGATAGAAGATCCACCTCAGGCTATTGCACATTCTTGTGTGGAAACCTTGTCACTTGGAGAAGTAAGAAGCAAAATGTTGTAGCCAGATCCAGTGCTGAAGCAGAATTTTGACCTATGGCACATGGAATCTGTGAGTTATTGTGGATGAAAATTGTGCTTGATGACTCGAAGATAAAGGTTGATGGTCCTATGAAGTTATTTTGTGATAATAAATCAGCTATTAGTATTGCTCATAATCCTGTTCAGCATGACAGGACAAAACACATTGAGATAGATCGACACTTCATCAAGGAAAAGTTGGATAGTGGATTGATAACAACGGCCTACATTCCCTTTATGCACCAACTGGCAGATGTACTAACAAAAGGCTTACCAACAGAGCGATTTAGCCAACTTGCTTGCAAGCTGGGAATGATAGATATCCATTCACCAGCTTGAGGAGGAGTGTTGTAAATATTGTAAATATGTAGTTATTTCATAATTATTAGCATTCATTGTAATAAGCCCATTTATCGGGCCCATTAGGAATAGCTTAGTCTATATATACAATATTAGTGCTTGTAATGAGATATAGTTGAAATAATATCAAGTATATTCAATTTCTACACACCTAATTTTTCTCATAACCCAAAACTGCATCTAGAAATTGAATTCATCCCTTTTGTTGCCATTGCTCACTAGTCACTACTACAATATAATATGAAAACTGATCGATTGAGAAAAATGGAAAATGATCTTCTGATTGTATTAAGCATACAAAAAAGTATTTATAGTCACTACAATACAAGGAAGGAAATAGACACGAGCTTAACTAACTTCCAATTAATTCTAACAAGCATAGCTGCTTCTGCTCCTCCTCTAATACCCCCATAAGCTGGTGGATGGAAGATGTCCATCTAACCAAACTTGGATATAAACAAATGGAAAACATGAGGAAGTAGAACCTTGGTGAAGATGTCTGCAAACTAAACATGGGTGGAAATGGGAAAAAGTTTTATTAGGCCAGCCAGAGACTTCACTCTCACGATGTGTCAATCAATACCAAGGTGCTTCGTTCACTCATGGAAAACCAGGTTTGCTGCATTATGAAGGGCGGCCTAATTATCACAGTAAAGTGTAGGAGGTCGAAGGGAAGCAACTCCCAAGTCTCGAAGAAGGTTAACCAGCCACTGCAACTCGCAAGTAGCAAATGCTAACACCCTATATTTTGCCTCGGTGGAACTGCGCGCATCAGTAACTTGTTTCTTTGATTTCCAGCAAATAAGGGATTTGCCAAGAAAGAAACAAAAACCATAAATAGACTTGTGAGTGTCCAAACAAGTCCCCCCCAGTCAACATCTGTAAAATCGAGGAGTTGATGCTCAAAATCCTTGGAGAGTAAGGAATAGGAGCCTCCCAACCAAATCACTGTAAGGAGTACCTACCGAAATGAACTTAACTGCAAGGTCAATTGGGCATAGAAGCTGGTTTACAACCTAGTAAACCAGTGTCAGATAACAAATCTAAACAGTACTTGCGCTGGCAGTATTCCTTGATGAGATTGAGCAATTTCCAGCCACAAGAAGAATCTGAGATGGCCAATATCCTTTATGCTGAAGCAATGATCAAGAGAACGCTTGATGGAATCAAATTCTGCCAGAGTTATCAAGTAGAATCACATCATCAACGTAAATAACAAGGCAAGTAAAGGTTCCTTCTCACTATTTCACGAATATAGAATGAGCAGACAAAGTTTACACATAACTAGAAGCAAGAAGAACAGAAAGCAACTTCTCATGCCATTGTCGACACACTTGCTTGAGCCCGTAAAATGATTTTAATAACTTGCAAACTTGACTGGGATGAGAAGGATGTACACCCAGTGGCAAAGTCATATACACATCTTCATGGAGGTCGCCATAAAGAAATGCATTGTTGGTATCAAATTGGTAAAGATGTCATCGATTAATTGATGCCAAGGCTAGCAATAATCGAATGGCAATAATCTTGGACATTGGAGAAAAAGCGTCAAAATAGTGTAATCCTTGTCGTTGATTGTATCCTTTGGCCACAAGATACACCTTGTAACAATCAATTGAACCATTAGCCTTGAGTTAGATTTTAAAGACCCACTAGTCCCAATTGGAACTATCCCATGAGGTAGTAACTCAACCAGTTTCCAAGTGCAATTTGATTCGAGAGCTCTAAGTTCATCATCCATGGCTTTGTTCCAATACTCAAACTGACTTGCCTCGACATATGAAGTTGGCTCGGTGGTGGAAGACAAGTTGTGACAAAACTTTTGATGGGAATGAGAAAGGTTAACATAAGAAACATAAAAGGGAATAGGATAGGGAGTACCTGATTGGTGCGACTGCCTCATTTTTGGTTTGCATACATAATCTGTCAAATGCACTGGCAGGTGCTTGGCTCGAGAGGAACGCCTTAGGGGAGGTGGACTTTGTGGCAACTCTGTAGGTGCATTAGTAGGTGAATTAGTATTTGAGGGAGGTAGTGAATTATGCAGTTAATCAGTGGAAATGGGAGCAGACGTAGAATCAGTAAAATTGGGCATGTCATGAGATACAATGTCAATAGATGGGATAAGGATGGCAAAGCAGGTTGGACTCGCCGAGCCAACCCGCAAAAGGATGGGTTGGTGTATCTCAACCACCAATCCGCCTAACCTGCCCTGCCCAACCCACCATTTTTGTTTTTTTTTCTTTCAAAAAATGTATTATTTTTATTACTTTTTCTTTTTTCTTTTTTCTTTTTTGTGGGTTGAGGCAGGTCAACCCACCATTTTTCAACCCGCCGGTCAACATGCCATCAGGGGTGGGGCTGGCCGAGCCAGAAAACTGAACCCATTTCCTTTTGCGGGACAATCCTCCCTACACTGTTTAATGTGGGTTGAAGGTGGGTTGGCCCGCTTTGATACTGATACCCCTAAGCAGGGGTGGCAGAAGCTATGTCATAGTAGTGCCAGTTATATGTGGGAGTTGTGGAACTTTGGACATAGGGAAAAAAGAGATCCTCAAACACAACATTTCTTGAAACATTGTTATTTGGTGTGCAAATCATATTCAGTATACCCTTTGGTTCCAGGCCTAAAACCCAGAAAAACACATTTTCGTGCCCTCGGGTCAAACTTAGACCTATGTGCAACTAAACTGGAAGCATAACACAAGCATCCAAAAACTCTTATGTTGTCAAAATCAGGTGTAGTCTGATATAGCATTTCAAATGATGACTTGTTACCCAAGACTAAAAGTAGGAAAGCAATTGATTAGAAACACTGCATGTGCTATGGCCTATGGCATTAGACCCTAACTATTTGGACAAAATAGCTTGAAATATTAGACCTCTAGCCACATTTAAAATGTTTTGGTACCTACGCTCAACTCTCCCATTTTGGTAGGGAGTTTCTACACAAGCTGTGTGATGCACAATACCATTGGAAGCATAAAGCCGAGGCAGAGAGAATTCAGCCCCATTATCGCTTCTAATGATTTTGATTTTAGGTTGAAATTGGGTAGAAATCATTTTTATGAAATTGGTAATGTGTGTTTGTGTGTCAGATTTATATTTAATTAAAATTACCCAAATAAAGCGACTGTAATAAATCTAGAATGGCAATGAAGTAACAAATTTTTTGAATAAATCTACAAAAAACGGGCCCCAAATGTCTACATGGACAATTTCAAAAGGGCAAGCAACATTCCTCCTACTTAATGAATAGGGCAAACGTTTTTGTTTGGCAAAATGACATGCATCACATATGTAATCTTTATTACATTGGATAAAAGGATAATGAGAACCTAAAAGAGAAAGGCGTGCATGGGACAAGTTCCCTAATCGAAAATGCTACAGGGTGAGGTGGGGATGGTTTTGGAAGAAACATTGTCGGCATACTTTCCTTTATGAGCCAATGCATCCAATTGAGAAGACTTCATGTAATGCAACCCATTTTTGAGTTCAGCCTACCAATCCTCTTCAAAGTTTTCATATCTTGAATGACACACGTGTTGGGACAAAAATCGAGACAATAATGAAGTGATAATGTTAATCTTGAGACTGGCACCCCATTAAGATTAAACTGAGACAGAAAAAGAACATTTTGTAAGACTAAATTAGAGGAAAATGCCACGGTTCTTGCATAGTTAGCCATGGCATCTGAACCATTTGGCATTCTAATACTTATTGGTTTAATACGAATATATGTTGAAAAGAATGAAAGTGAACAAGCAATGCAATTTGTTGCTTCTGAATCTAATATCCAAGAGTTGGAATTACCTTCAGTCAAACAAGAAAGGGCAATTGGTATACCCGACTGATTCTGAACTTGATTGATATTCAAATTCTCAATTGGTAAAAGACCAATTCGAGAAGGGACCATGACTAATGAAAATATGTCACAGGAGCTAGTGTTGATTATTGGATCATTGCCAAGATGCTCGATATTTCTCCTGAGTAAACGGCATTTGTTTAGTTGCTGATTCCACCTTTGTTGTGCAAGCATCACTGCATTCCTCCTTAGAATTATCAACATCACTTACAATGTTATTTGAAGACACTACGGTTTGATTTAACGGGCGAAAACCATGTTTCCGATAACAAACAATGACTGTGTGACCAATTTTGCCACAGTAAATGCAGGTCTTCACACTCCTTTTGCCTTGGCCATAGGGTTTCTTACCATCTGCTGCATTCATAAAGGCTCGTGACTCAATCACTTGACCAACCGGCGTTTGGCGTTCTTGCTGCAACACCGAGGAAAATACTCGATTGAGAGGGGGAAAAGGGTCCATAAGAAGTGTTAGAAGTCCCACATGGAAAAATGAGATGGCCTGAATAGTGGTTATAAGTGGAGGGCAACCCTCACCTCATGAGCTAGCTGTTGCGATTGAGTTAGGCCCAAACCCAAATTCAAAGATGGTATCAGAGCCTATTATAGATCCACTTGTTGGGCCACCCGTTATCGGACCACTCGAGTCATGCTCCAGTTGTCTAGTCCTGGGCGTGAGGGGTGTGTGTTAGAAGTCCCACATGGAAGAATGAGATGGCCTGAATAGTGGTTATAAGTGGGGGGCAACCCTCACCTCATGGGCTAGCTGTTGGGATTGAGTTAGGCCCAAACCCAAATTCTAAGAAGAAGCACTTAAGCTCTAACCACATCATATTGTTCGTTGAGCCCAATTTGAAACCTAATCACACAATCTTGTTGTTTCTACAGCACAGAGGGACAATTGCATTGAGGCATCAGCATGTAAGTGTCGAGTTTTGTAAAGTAATCAATCACCGTCGAACTACCTTACTTCAATCCTTGAATTTCTTGTTGTAATTCATAGATCTGTATCAAGTTTCCTTTCGAGAAACGATCTTGATTTCTTTCCAGGTTTCATGTGCCGTCTCCATAAACACCATGCTTTGCACAATTGAAGGCAAAACATAGTTCAAAATCCATGCCAACACAACGCTATTGCATCTTTGCCATAGTTTGTAGGTTGGATCAATATCACTCGGTGTTGGGAGTGATCCGTCGATGAATTCGAGTTTGTTCTTTGTGATCAAGGCGCACTGCATTGCTCTTGCCCAAGAATGATAATTGTTCCTCTCAAGCATAGGAACAGGGCCAGCCCAGCAAAAGGTTAGTCCTAAAACAACAAGAGACCATTATCTAATTGTTTGAGGCCATTATATGAGAGACGAGGCCTAAGTGAGAGAGAGAGAGAGATAAGATCATTATATGAGAGATGAGGCCCAACCTACAACCATTTTTAAAGGCCCATGATTTTCGCCCCTCCCCATTTTAATTTTCCCACCTCCCCTCACTCAAAAATACCAAAACTACCCCCATCTATTTCTTCTTCTTCTTCTTCTTCTTCTTCTTCTTCTTCTTCTTCTTCTTCTTCTTCCTTCTTCTTCTTCCTTAACACTTTACCACCTTCTTCCACCTCATTCCTTCTCGCTTCTTCTTCCTTCTTCATCTTTGCGCGTGCCCCACGATTCTCTCTGTCCGTCTCTGCGTTTCCCACCATTCAGGAAACTAGAATCCGATAGTGTCCGGAATCTTGATTCCGGTAATTCTGTCGCCTCCTTCACTGTCTCGCCTCGACATCTCTGCGCGTTCCAATAAGATCTTGTGCCGTCCGGAAACTAGATTCCGGACGCCTCCGGAAATAGGATTCCGGTCCCTGAAAATATGGGTGTGCGAAAATAGTGAACCGAAATCTAGATTCCGGCGACTTCCGGAAACATAATTCTGAAACGTGTAAATTTGCAAGAAAAAAAAAAAGCGAACGACGGCAAGGGAGGATGGTGAGAACTGAGTGAGAGAAAGGTAGGTGAGAGTGAGGGAGAGAGGTTAGGGATGGAGGTATTTTGGTAAATGCATGGGATAGGGGAGGTGTTAAAATTAATGAGGGGAGGGGGAAAATCATGGGCCATTTTTAAATTGAGTAAGAGGTGAGACCTAAAGTAAGGGCTTGGGCTGCCTACCCCTTGGGCCGACCCTGCATGGGAGTGATCGTAACACTTGATGGACCTTCACTTGGATGAAGGAAGTAGGGATTACGTGGATTCTGTGATGGGTATCCATTGTTGGAGTTCTGATTCTGGTTTTGATTTGGATTTGCGACATTTGAGGAATTGAGGTAGAGGAATGGCAATTTCTTGTGATGGAGAATGAAACCCTAGCAGAGCTTTCAAAAGAGCTCTGACTTAATATGAAAACTGGTCGATTGAGAAAGATGGAAAATGATCTTCTGATTGTATTTGTTTGACAGAATCTTCTTATTGTATTAAGCATACAGAAAAAAAAATTTATAGTCACCACAATACAAGGAAGGAAATAGACACATGCTTAGCTAACTGCTAACTAATTCTAGCAATCATAACCGCTTCTGCTCCTCCACAAATACAATAATCCAATTTCAAACTATTTTGAAAAAGCAAATAAAAAGATGAAAACGCAATGATGTTTCAGTGTTGCTATTGAATGAATTTGAAAATAACCAATCCCATTTTTTCCCATACACGAGTGGCAGTGGGTGACAGGGGATAAGAAGTAACTTCCTATCAGAAACAGTAAACAATACCGTACGAAATTCATTTTGTACTGTATCTTTTCTTGCGATGTTTATTCCGTAAAATAAGAGCCAAGGAGACAACATAAGCAAAAAAAAAAAAAAAAAAAAAAAAGGAAGTTCTGTTTTAGTTTTGCCAATTACCTGCATTTTCTTCGACCAAGCAGGAAAAACCTCCATCGGTCTCCTCATCAGATTCAATGACAATTGCACAGTCTCTTCCTCCCCTTGTATACTGTCAATCAATCAGTATTTTAGCAATCGATAAAGCATGTATGAGATTTGCCAAATTGATAAGCACAGATATTTTGCATGAAAATGAAATAACAAATGTCACTGTCAAGTGCATCTTATATAATATTATAATAGTGTTCATTCATATCGACAAGTTATAAGAAGCAGGAAGAAAACAACTAACTTGATTCAGAAGACATGTAACTTTTTTATCATGAATGGGAAGAGTCACAAATTTTGAAAATATTTACCTTCTCCGTGGGTGGTTGTTTTTGCTTTTGCACCTTCTCTGGTATTCTATCTGAAAAAGTGGCTCTCTCTTTTTTGACTGGCCTCCAGCCTCCGGAATCTACTTTTGGAGCTACAGTAGCTTGTGTGCTCATCTTCGCTTCACTGAAGTCAAGAAAAATACATGTGACCCTTGGTCATAGTAATTTTTTTTCGCTAGTGAAGACTAATATAACCAGCTGTAAATAAAAAGGATTGATAACACACTTAGTTGATCAGAGAAAAATGGATGTAACCTTCCTAATTGATCAGAGACACTAATAGTATTAGGTGAAGTAACGAAGTACACTTACTTAGCAGGAAGCTGACGCATTTTCGGTGTGATAACCTGTTTGCCAACACTCTACAAGTTGACGATATATCAGGGAAAAAAAAACTATGCTTTTCACCACAGTAAGTAATCCGGAGCAAGGGGTGTGTGTGGAACGAAGTAATCTTCCTTTCGCCATAAAAATAAAAATCAGGAAAGTATGTTAATGGTTCATTAAGAGAGACAAAGCACCTTTGGAGATAGCATAAGCTGTGCCAGATCCTTTTGGTTGATATTTTTCAAACTGCAAGAGATTTCCTGCAAATACTCATCAGTAAAGCATTAGTTCAGCCATCTAGGAGACTAAGATACAACGAGAAGGAAAAGAAAGCAAGCTAATGGGAAAAATAAAAGCATTGTACTATGTAGCAAAAAAATTGTGAAGAGGGGTTTTGAGCAATCTTTACATCAATTATCTGTTTCCTTAAAAAAAAAATTGAAGTTTAATATGTTTGCATATTTTAATCATTACTCATTGCCATATTTTACGTGCCTGCGTTTCCTTAGTGGCGTTCTGGAGATCATTTTGTACAATTCGTAGAGAGGCTTCAATTTGCTGAGGCATGGCTGAGACCATCATATATAATTCCTGTAACTTCTCTTTGTTTGTAACCTGGCTCATTTGTTCAGATAAAGATTTCAAGCTCCCATTAATGCTTGCTTTAATTTCTTCTTGTCCTTTGGTCTGATTTAAAGCCACTGTCTCTCAGTCTAATGAACTTCGATATTGATGTTAGAGAAATCATACAAGTCAAGATAGAAATCAGGTTATTACCATTAACTGAAGTGAGTTATCCTGAGCAATCAACTTCTGTCTTATGCACTCCACTGAATGCAAAGCCAGGAGTTAAAATTGTATACCAGGTTACAAAAGTAATTCATGCAACAGACCAAGCCATAAAATACGTTCAGATCATCATAAGTTTGCAAATGGATGCAATGCACCCATCCAAGAAAAAAAGTCCAGACTAAGTAGGCTGGCATCAAGCACTTAATTAACAGTAAATCGAGCTAAACGTCAGAATTCTTAGAACAAAAAAGGAGCCAGCCGTCAGTTGATTTATGCTCAACGAAGGAAGTGAAAGGCATACAAAAATTCAGTAGAATGTCTTGAGAAAAGTGATTGCACGAATTCAAAATCAAAGTCAATAAAGGATTAATGCAAGAAGTAGATTTTATTTTCCCCGACTCACGGTCTTCCAAATATAAGTATTCGTTGGTATATATACAATTTCCATAAATCTTTTTCGGAATATTGTCAATACTTAAAATGTGAGTCACTTACTCTCGAAAATAATTTCCTTTGTTCCTTTGTTAACTTGCATTACGTCACTTTGAACAGAATCCAAGATCATTGCAAACCTGCTTAATGAGGTTTCCATTATGCCAATTCGGTGTTCAAGTCCTTCACTTATCTGATCTGCTGGAGCAAACAGCAGATTTATGTTCTTTAGTAAATAACATGCAAACGTAAAAGGACTTAATTGACTGATTTCCTACTTTTGCATAGGTTCAAGAAAGCCAGATCATCCTTGGATACGTCTAATGTGGATGCTAAAAATATATGCTTATATGCTATATAAATAAAACCCGTACTTTCATGAAATACCCTTACTTTTATGATCTGCAGAATTCCATTTGAGCATTAGACTGGATGAAGATCTCGAGTTGGGTGGTTGACTGTCTTCCTTTGAATACGTAAGGCGGGGCAAGCTAGAAATCTTCCTCGAAGAGTTCTCATGATCTTGAGAACAAATTCTCTGTAAGGATTACAAGAACATAATAAATAGAAACCTGAATTTCATGTATTTTATGTTTATCTACTAACAAAGGGGAATGAATAACTCAAACAAAATATGTTAGTTTTCATAATTGAGTGAAGGATGTAAGAAGATGTTCTCTATTTACCAGGAAAACTTACCTGGTGTTAGCCTATTATGCATTTCAAAAGTCTAGAGATCAGGAGCAGGGTACAGGAGGTTTTTCTTTTTAATTTTTTAGATTTAAATCCCACAAAAGGTAGAGCATTATGGAGTTCTCACACATTTCCAATAGAGGATTAAAAGTAAATAGGTTAGATGCTTAAGTTCATTCACATGATTGAGGACAACAGGTGAACACTGGATAATTGTGTAGGAGGTTGCAATTATAGCCAAATGTTCAGCATATTTGTAAAATAGGCATCCATGGTTTCAAAAGAGAAATAAGTTGAGTGTTCTCTCTTCAGTATCCTGATCCAACGGTTACGAAAAAGGCTAACCATAAAATATAAGGATAAAACAGTAACCTAACGCAAACTACATTGACACCCTCCAAGATTGAAAAATAGCATTAGCACCTACAACCTTCACTTTATGTACTGTTCTGTTCTTACACTTCAACACCTTTTTTTTGTTGTTGTTGTTTTTTTTTTTTTTTTTTTTTTTAAACTACGCGTGTTTCCCCTTCTTTTATGTGCATGCACAAACTCCTCTCAAAAATAACAAAGCAAGGGAGGTAAGTGTACTTTTTATTTTCCAAACAAGAAGGTGTCAGTGTAATTAAATGCTAATCTGAAGGGATGTCAGTGTAATTATTCTTAAAATTCATTCACCATATATCTCAGATTAAGCAATACTGAGGCTGACAATAACACTATTGATTTCTGGCAATCATGCTTTATTTCATCTTGTCTAATAGTAGGATTTTCCGAAGCCACAAAAAAAATTATAAAATAAGTTTACGCAAATGTCAAGTTTATTAAGGCCAAATCTAGAATAACTTCTAGACTTCTAATTTATAAGAGTCAGTGATTATTGAGTTTATTAAAAGGTTTTTGTGGAAAGTTAAACAAAAGAAAGAGGTTCTGAACAAATTTGAACGCTGGAGCTAATTTCAAGTTATACAAAAAGTTTATTGTTTAAAAAACTCATAATATTTATTTTTTTCATCAGTAAATTTATGAAAACTGACTCTAAAAGATTTTCAACTGTGGTAAACTCGTGCAATTGGAAAGACGACATTATTAATTTCTAAACGAGAAACGGAAAATCCAGCGTCTGTAACATTTAGGAAGGAAGCTAGGTTTAACCTGATCATTTGCTGTGATAACCTCATCGAGAGAGCTTTGAGAGAAATGAGACAACATTCCGTGCTGAGATGAAAGCCCCTGCGAAAACGACTGCTGAGACGGTTGCGAGCGTTGTTGTGAACCTTGCATTCCACTCGATACAGTATTCGGCCTCCTATATTATAATATTCATTTCACAACAAACACCAAAAGCCACAAAAAATAATCAATGCCGCTATTTTCATAACGGAATCTTGTTCCACTTGCACTCAGGTTATAATATTATTTACTAGTATTCATTTCCGCGGACTCAAAATGAAGCATGAATTTGAAATGAGGCATAATTTGCCTCAATCACGGTTCATCGGAGGAGTTCGCGTTTGACATAACATAAATCATGTTAACTTCGTTTTTAGATCCTATAATTTCACAGGATCCAAACGGAGCGTTATGCAGAATTAATGATACTAAAAAAATACGAAGATAGCAAATCAGCAAAAATCATCATCCAACGGACGCATATCTGAATAAATTACAAATCTGCAATTTCTTCTTTCAGGAGAGAGTAATCAAATGAACACATTCTCTCCGTAATGATTCCAAAAGAAAAGGAAAATACAAAGCAAAGGAAGGACCGAAAGGAATCGTAATCGGAAAAGTAAGTAACCTTGCATAAACGTGACGAGGAGGGAAGACAGAGATGGAGGAGAGATCGCAGGCCTTATTGATCTTCATTTTAATTTCAGATCTGTTTTAGATCATCGTTGTGAAAATCTGCAGAAACGGTAAGCTTTGCGAGTGTGAGAGAGGAATTGTGCTTGTGTGCGCGCTCTGTTTGGGTTGGGAAAAAGGAAGATAGAACTCGAGATTTGCAAACAAGGGCGGGAATTTAAACATTAGAGACAAGAGACCGTTTGGTTTTAACGGGCTTAAACAGAGATGGGCCGGATCTCGGGTTAACTAATTTTCCTTTTCCACGACTCTTTATTATATATGAAATTTTTACGTAAGGTATGTAATTTTTTTCATAAACATTAAATATGTGAGGTTCTATTAAAATTAATTATTTATGTGAAAATTAGGAAAATAGTAATTACAAATTTTTTATTTAACAAAACATCAGTAATATATTGCAAGTTAGCGGTACGAAAACAAAAGAAAATTAAACCATCAAGGATTTTGGTAACCACTTACCTTACTAGAATGGCCAAAAATATAAAGTAAAAGGTTAAAACCAATTGTAAATTGACAATTGTATTTCCTAGCTTTGCATACTTATGTATACTTCCAGAACTCATAAACGTGACTTCTAGATGTATACATTTGGAACAATATTCAAATTTTTAAAATAATTATTATCCGCCAGATGTTTACTTTTGGAATCTATGAAAACTAAAAAATAATAGTAGTAACGACATACTTGAGAGTGACTCCGAGGGACTTCCGACGACGGCAAGGAGCGGCTCCTCAGCGCGGGGCAAGTATGAGACTTGAAGAAGGAAGAAGAAGAAAAGTGTGGCGCTGGCGAAGACTGAAAGAAAAATGGGGGGAGTGTGGGTTTTGTATTTAAAAGGGAGTTTTAGCATCGTCCGTGAGTTAACTCTCGAGCATAGATATGCTTTAAAAAAAAAAAAAAAAAGATGGTGTATTGGAAAAAAGAGTGCAAATAGCAACCTCATTTCTGTTATTTTTTTTGTCTAAACCCCATTTCTGTTTGAAAGATGACTTAGTCCCACCCATATCACAATTTTGTTTGGATATGCATGGGGTCAAAGCCTAAAACAAAATGAAATTTAAGAGAACCGGGCATCAAGAAAAATCAAACCATCACCTGATAGGAGGTTGTATCCAGTTTTCCCATGAAAGGAAGGGAATTTCTATCTTCCACCCACGCCATATTATATTATAAAATATACTTTTTAGACAATTAAAAATACTTTAAATATAATTTTTTATAAATTTAAATAACATGATAATATATTTTTGAAACAAATTGATAACTCCAGGAAATTGGAGTTATTTCTATCCAATTTGGTAAAGAATTGCACTGCTATATAGGTCGTCTCTTCTTCAAGGGTTTGGCAAGAATGTTAGTTTACCTCTAAGTCCATCAATATCTTGATTTCATGCTTATTGATTTCTAATGGTGGTAAAAAATTGCCAATTTCATAAAGAATTAAAGTCTGTAGATTGTGTTGTCAAAAAAAGTTTGTAGATTGTCTTATTCATTTGTTTTTTTTTTCATATAGGGATTTGATCATACGGAAGCTACGGAAAAGTTCTATAAACAAGGAGTATGTATCGACCGGATGCAAATCTCATGTCTCACTTTCTTGCATAGCTAGAAAAAAGTGAATTAATGACGGATTTTAGTGACGAAAAATTAATTTTTGTCGCTAAATTCTTTGTCGCAAATTTTTGTGACGGACATAATTTTATTTTCTTAATTCTCTTAATTCTGATTCATATTTGCACAACTTATTTTGATATTTTATAAGAAATTTTGTTACATTATTTATTTTTGTACTATCTCCTTTTCTTATAAAATAATCTAATCTAATACACAATTCTGCTACTATATTTTTCGTTCCTTTAATAAATTCTATAAGTTCTGTAATTCGTAGTTCTATTTAAATTTTGTCTAAGTTCATCATTTAATCGTTCTATATTTTGTTCTTGTATTAAAATTCTATTTTTAATTTTCTGCCAATTTTGTTCACTCAATGTTTCTGGACTTTGTATATATTCATTCAAAGATCTATAAAGCCATTCTAATTCTATTTTCTCACGCCTTATTTGCTCTAGAATTAATTCTTTCTTATATTCTCTTATTTCTTCATATGATATACCATATTCATCCATTACAGATACCAAAATAATTCATCAGAAAATATCACAAAATCAACTATTTCTCCTATATATAATAATTCATGTCCTACTAACCATCCATATCTTTCAATTATTTTTAATTTTATTTCTTTGGGTAATTCTAATTTCCAAATATATCTTAACTTTTCATAGAAAAATTCATCTATTCTATCTATTTCATCTATATACAAAACTTCCATTGTCTAACTAACTTTCATAACTACGTGTAATTGTCTATTTATTATACCAAGTCTAATTGTATTCCTCATTTTTTCCAACTCCGCAGGCTAGTTACCTGCTCTGATACCAAATAAATCTGGGGTGATCCCATAATAAATATTTAAAAATCCTAAAATTCTAAAATTTCTAATTAAATCAAGGATACAATAAATCCTAAAATTCCTAGTCATCGTCTATAAACAACACTACAACAAAAAAGACAATAAACAGCGCTTAAAGGCGCCGCATATTCAGCTGCTGCTGAATGTGTTAAAAAAAAGCAGCGCTGTTGAAAATAGGGAATAAACAGTGCTTCCTAAATGAAGCGCTACTTATTCTCACCTTTAAACAACGTTTTTAGGTAAGAAGCACTGTTTTATCCTTTTTTTAAAAAAAAAAGCGTTTTCTAGTTAGAAGCATTGTTTTATCCCTTTTTTTTCGTTTTCAGCATTCACCGTGTTCGACGTTCGACGTTCCTCTCCAACTCCAGAACAACAACATTCAAAGTTAAGTGTCAAATAATCAAACACAAATCAGGAAGTTTGATGTCCAGAACTATACGCAATGGAAAAAATACAAACCCTCATCTATTTAAGAACTGATCAAGATGGAACTTTGATGTCCAGAGCCATACAACGCATATAAGAAACTTGAAAACTAAGAAAAACCCAAGTTGATCTACTTGAAAAATACAAACGATGTCCAGATCAAGCATAAGAAACTAATCAATCTACACGTTCACCACGGATACACCTTGTGAAACAGAGACTAAACCGGATCTGGAATGGAAGTTTCACGAACACAGACGAAACAGAGAAGTTAGGGCTAGGAGAAAAATTGGGGAAATCAACACACAGATGAAACAAACAGATCTTTGAAATCAACTCACCATGTGAAAGATTTCGACGCGGTGGCTTCGTTCGTAACTCCATCGCACGATCTCTCTCTTTCTCGCCTCCAGATCAAACAAACAGATCTGTGCGTCGCGGTTTCGCTTCAGTGGCTCACGGTTTCGCTTCAGTGGCTCTCAGAGACAAACGATGCTTCAGTGGCTCCCAGAGACAAACGATGCTTCAGGTCTGTGCGTCGTTCCCAAAGAGAAAGAGAGAATGTTTCATCGTTCGCCATGGAGGAGTGGAGGCACCGCCGTGAAGAGATCTTCGATCGTCGTTTGCCGTTCGTGCGCCATGGAAGAGTCAGAGAAAGAGAGGCGGCCAAGCCATGATGGTTCAAGCACCACACTCAGCATTGGGGTTCCTGAGTGTCTTCAGAGAACAGAGGATTAGGGTTCCTGAGGGTCTGCACCAAGGGTTACGAGGGAAGAGTTCGTTGGAGGATTTTATATAGTGAAGAGGAATTAGGGTTTTTTGTGGACTTGTGGTTGCTTCTTGGGTGGGCTTCTAGGAGGAGATGAGAGAAAGAGAGCAGAACACGAAACGCGAGTGAAGTAGAGAGAGGAAGGAACAACGTTTTTATTTGATATTTCGAGCAAAAACAACGCTTCAAGATTAAGCGCGGATTATTGTGAAAACTAAAAGAAGCCCTTTATATTATAAGCGTTGTTTATTGTTTCGGTGGACCTAAAGCATCATTTTTGGTTCCAAGCGCTGTTTTTTGCCTTGCTTATTGTCAAAACCAAAAGAAGCGCGTTATATTATTGAAATCAAGTGGATTCAGAAACAATGACCTTTAATTGTTTTGATAATAACAAATAGTTAATAGAACAATTTATCCTCTGATGTGTTTGTTAGTGTGCAGAAGTCACTATTCTTCAGAAAGAATTATCTCAGAAGACTAAGTGAAAATGTGTATTTCACTCTGAATTTCATAAATCTGAGTCTGGCATTAATTCTTTGAAAATTGCTGACGTCATCGTCTGATAGCCTCACTCTGTCTTGGTCAACGCTCTGATAGACCATGCTCTGGTGAGACCATGCTCTGTCTTGGTCAACGCTCTATTTTTGGTCAACGCTCAACACACTATGAATAGACTACTCAGTGGAAACCTTCGTCTGTTTCTACAAGACTCTGTTATTTGAAAGGCCAACAAATTCTGTACTAAAGAACTTGCATCTGTTTCAAGCTTACTCTGATGAACAGAGTATCTTAGCAACAAGCATCATCTGTTTGACAGATGCTCTAATTGGAAATCAAACTGAGTATTCATTTAAGGCTACTTCATATATTATAGAGACCTCATTGATGAGTATTTTAATGTACGAGGAATCAAAGGCCAAAGAAAATGTCAACGGATATAATCATCACAAAACTTGCTCAAGAAGTGTCTTATTTTCAAAAAGATTATAAGGGACAAGATCCTGCAAAAGTCTGCTGTGTCAGTATGCAAGAGCAGAGTGGAAAGCAACGTGCCTTGCTAAAAGACACAAAAAGGGGATCTAAAGTTTTGTCCATTGGTGAAAAGAGCTGTTAGGTCACAACGGTACTATTCACAACCCTAGCAATATATACCTTACTTCTCCCACTAAAGTAGGTTAACAAAACTGAAACGGTGTGAATCAAAGTGAGCAACCAAGAAATTATTCCAAGTATCTGAGATCACATTGAACAAGCACTTAATCGTTTTTACTCTTTCAAGTTTGAAAGTTATTCTTTGTGCTTAAGATTTTCATTGTATATCCTCTCTGTGAGAGTTATTTGATATTGTTTCAAATCATTTTTGAACACTGTATTTAGCCCAGTAGAGGCATCATTCCTTAGAGGCTTGACTGTACTAAGTCATTCTAAGAAGTTGTGAGTATAGCCAGTTTGGCAGTATTATACTCTCAAGTGTAATCAGGTTGATTATAGTGGAGAAATCCATCAAGTGTGTGAAGGGACTAGACGTAGCTATTAGGTGATAGTGAACTAGTATAAATCACTGTGTCATTCTCTTCTCTTCTCTTTACTTAAGTACTTTACTATTTTGTTAAAGACTTGTTTTGAAAAGGTTTTCATAAACACACAAGCTTTGCGAAAAGATTTCTAAAACCCAATTCAAACCCCCTTTCTTGTATTTTTGCCATGTTCAATTAGTACCAGAGCTCGGCCTCTTGGTTGAGCACTTAACAATATAAGAGGAAAAGATCTTATTCTTTATACATGGCAAGCAACAAAGCCGGTGGTTACGTTAACCGTCCTCCTTTGTTCACTGGAACAAACTACGACTACTGGAAAGATAAAGTGAAAACCTTCTTCGAGTCTCAACAACTCGAACTATGGGATATGGTTCAAAAATAATATACTGAACCAATTGATTCCAAGAATAAACCCATTCATAGGGAAAAATGGGAAGATGAGCAAAAGAAAGCTTATCAACTACATCAAAAAGCAAGATATTACCTTATCTGTGCTATTTCTGAGAAGGAATACGAGAAATGCGGAAAGAATGAAACTGCCAAAGAAATTTGGGACTCATTGGCCTTGGCCTATGAGGGTACTTCCCAAGTGCAAGAAACCAAGGCTAATATCTTGGTTAGACAATATGAACTCTTCAAAATAGAAGAGGGTGAAAGCATTGAAACTATGTTTAAAAGATTCCAAACACTAGTTCATGGTCTAAAGGTTCTTAAGAAAAGCTATACCACTGCTGATCACTTAAATAAAATCTTAAGAAGCCTGCCAAAGAAGTGGAGACCTATTGTAACGCCCCGAATTTTCAAGGCATTAACTCGTCTTTTCTTAAAAATAAAAATCGGCCTACATTTTTTTTTTTTGAAATAAAAGTTACTGTTAATAACTTATGAAACGTTTGATGATCGCGGGAAAGTCTTATTGCTAATTATAAAAATTTAATTAATAGCAAGGACCCTACTTAATCACTAAACTAATTTTAGTCTAATCGAATCTACTGCTGAAAATTTAATTTAATTTTAAATCAAGTGAAACTAAATTAAAGATCTTCTGTAATCATCTTTTATTCTCAAAACATGTGAGTAATAAATTAATAAATGCCTGTAACTACTCTACAACGCAACTAAAATATAATAAATTTTTGAAATTATAAATTGTAGCAAAAATAACCAAAGTTTAAGTTATCCCAATTACTTAGCGGGATAAACACCACGTCCGCAATAAAAATACCAAGTTTAATTTGCGCAAAATAACGTTAACGTTCAAATAGTAGCACAGAGCATCTAACACCCATGTATCTACAATTATTCGTCGACGACATGATCAACAATAATGCAAACAAATTATTCTCGAGGCTTCTCAAAGCCACTTGTACCTAAAAAGTGGTGTAAGGGTTAGTTCATATGACAAGTTGTAATAAGCTAAAACATGTAAAATTGCTCACATACGATTTATACATTTTTTTCACATTTAAATAAAAATATGTAAACAAGAGTAATCATATTGAACACCAACAAGAAAATATATTCACATTTAAGCACGAACTTGAAATTAAAAATAATCATCTTTAAGATATAAGAGAATCTATTCACCCTTTATTTCTTTATACTAACTTACAAATCGAAATAACCACACTGAAAACATCACAAAAATCAGCATATTCAAGTTAGTATGCATGCTTTATGTAAGACTCTCATGATCGCGATATAGTCATCCCATACCAATAGGGAATTAATTTAACACCGCCACGAAGGCCCTAGATACAAAGGTCCGAAAAAATAGCTACCTCTCATACCAATGGGGAATTAAATTATCACCGCCACGAAGGCCTACACATGTCATTAGTCAAGTCAATTCATGCCACGAGAGGTAATTCACCAGAAAATCCACCACACATCATATCCAAGTAACACATATCCAAATTTCTTTTACCAAATAACATCACCACCTCACGGTTTAAAACAACAAGTACACATCCATCAAAAGGATAACAACAATCAATAATACTCCTATTAATAAAATACACACAAATTGTTTTGCACTAAATTACAACAACAAGAATCAACAAAGTATCCATATTATATATATATATATATATAAATCGCCTTCCCTCATCAAATTAAATACAACAAATCATCAACCAATTTCATATTATTAAACATCTATAAATTGGTTCCCACAAATTTATAACAATTAACTATTATTTATTTTATTACTCTTGATTATTCCACATTATAAAAATTGATCAACTTTATAAATTAATCACGTTCATGTTATCAAAGACCAAAGAGTAACCATCATCATCAAGAGACAAAATAGAATAAACCTTTTGCACTAAAAATATACCCACACGAATTTTTAACAACATATGAACTAAGAATCAATAAAATACCAAGAAAATCACCAACACATTTATTTAGAGGAGAACATGAAAATTGAAATTGGATAGTAGAACATCATAGATTCATATTTCATAGCAATATAAACTTTTTCCTATAAATAAGACACCACACAAAATTATAACCATATTTAAACAACCATCAATGTTTAGCTCTAACTTGTAAGAGAAAAGCCCTTACCTTGGCCGCTTTCCTTCCTAACAAAATAACTCTAAGCCCACGAATTTGAATGGCACGAACAAGAGAAAATGTCAAAGCTTTACTAAGAAAACTAAGTATTAGTGGCTTTCTAGTGAGTGAAATTAAAAGAAAATGATGGAAAGGACTTACCTTTGAGGTTACACAAAAATGGAGAGAAGAAGGTTAGAAGATTGCTCTTGATGGACTAGGGAATATGAAGGGGAGGCGTGATCAGTAGGAGGGAGGGAGGCTAGGTTTTGTTTTTTGTAACTTATGTGGGAAGAGAGGAGTAGTATTAGGTTAAGAGAGAACAAATAGCATTTGTAGGATAAGGGTTTGGTAAAAAAAACGGCGAGATCCTCCTTAGGTTCCTTGGGCAGCTCTTAGATAGGTTTAGGATGAGTAAAACTGCTTTAAAATGAGCCTTTAAAGTTAGGGTTAAGTGGTTTAATCATCCCCAATAGTTGCAGGTCGAGTTGGGTTACTTGGGTCGAGCCCAATGGGTCAAAACTCACTAAAACACGTACAAGAATTGATGCCTCGGGTACAACGACACTGCATCACAGTTTTTGATGTAAGTTGAGCTAGAGATATCCGATTTAGGAGTGCTTGGTGTCGTTGGAAATCTTAGAGAGAGATCTACAAAAGTGTGTCTCATAAGAAAGTCCTAATTTGAACTCTAGATAGGTCAAAAAGACGATGGAAGTTTAGATACAGAATTGATAATTGTTTCTAGATAAGATCTTTAGAAGATTAAGATAAGTTCTCAAGAGATAACTAAAGAAAATATTATCCTATCTTAATTATGATTCCTATTAAATCTGTCTTATATCTAACGAAACTTTAAGGAGTAAAATAAGGTGGCTCATCTACTCAATAATTGAATCTCTATCACATCTAACCGATTACATAATCCTGATTTAATGCAAAACCATACAATATCTAGTACTATAATTATAGGCACAATTATACATAATTATAATTACAATCTCATATTAATATAGATAATCTCATATTAATGCAAACCCTTATAAATACATATATAATCTAACATTAATATATACATGACCAAATATTAATATCAATACAATCACTGATTACTATATAACTACATAATAACATGAATGATCTTATCCTATTATAAACACCATATAAATATAAGTATAAATATGGTTATGCACCATTAACTATCAATACAATTAATTACATATTATTATAAGAACAATTAATATGTAATTCACATACTATACATATATACACAAATATAATATAATCACCTCTATAAATATACTTTAACACTACAATAATTATATTATATTAATTATATTAATAATAATACTAACATCGATAATAATAATAACAACAACAACACCGATAACAACAATAATAACAATAATAACTATAGTAGTATTAATAATAATAATATTTCCTATAGTTACGATAGCACATGCATACACCTACGAAAATCGGGGTGTTACACCTAAGGTCACGACTATTCAAGAAGCCAAGGACCTGAATATCTTGCGTCTTGAAGATCTTCTGAGTTCCTTGAGAGCTCATGAGCTTGAGCTAGATGAAGAAGAACCTCCTAAGAAATCAAAGTCCATTGCTTTGAAATCTACAAATAAAGCATCCTCCTCCAAAGCACTTCAAGCTGAACTGGAAGCAGACGAAGGATCGTCTGATGAGAGTGGTGGAGACACAGACAAAGAAATTTCTTTAATATCAAGGAAAATTCAACGTATATGGAAAAACAAAGGAAGGTTCAGGAAGCAGTTCCATAAGAAGGACTCAAGGGATAAGAAGGACTACAAGGACAAAAGTCATGCTACTAGTGCAAAAAGCCTGGACATTTCAAGTCTGAATGTCCACAACTCGAGAAAGAGAAACCAAGAAAAGGTGGTTTCAAAGGCAAGAAGAAGAAAGGTCTCATGGCAACATGGGATGATTCTGATTCATCATCGTCTGATGATGATGAAGAACAAGCAAACATGGCTCTGATGGCTACCATAGGGTCAGACAGTGAAGAAGAAGATGAAGAGGTAGATTCTAACCCATCTTCCGATATTGAAATAGCTTTTGATGAACTATTAGATGAGTCTTCTAAGCTCAACACTGAGTATAAATCTTTGAAAAAAAATTCTCAAAACTTTCAAAAGAATTTCAAATAGTCAATGAGGAGAATGAGAAGCTCAAAGTCGAAAATCACCGTCTGGTGAGTTACAGCACTAAGACTGAGGAAAAAGTTGAATGTAACTCTTCAAAATATGAAGAAGGATTTCAAAGATTCCTTGCTGAGTGTGTTACACGAAGCAAACAAGCATATATGATTTGGAGCGTAAGCCAAAATGGTAAACGAGGTCTTGGTTACAAACCAGAGGAACCCACTTTTCAAAACACAAATTTGAAAACCAAAGATACCAACAATCATAGTGACTGTCTACTTTGTACTTTCTGTAATAAGAAATGATACATTAGAAGTACGTGTTATGAATTGAAAAATAAGAATGACAAGTTTTCTTCTAGAACTAACAAAAGAGGACCCAAAAAGATTTGGGTACCTAAGGACAAGATTGTATATGTTGCAGATCTGCTTAGCAACAGAGTTACGACACCAGTCCTGGTACTTGGACAGTGGATGCTCACGTCACATGACGGGAGAAAGGCATATGTTCCAAGAACTCCAACTTAAAGAAAGTGGAACAATGTGTTTCGGAGGAAACCAAAAAGGTAAAATCATTGGAAGTGGAAAAGTTGGTGAGAAATTTCTACCTTCAATTGATAATGTTTTACTTGTTGATGGCCTGAAGCATAACCTACTAAGTGTAAGTCAATTATGCGATAGTGGTTATGATGTTGGTTTCAGTGATAATGCATGTATAGTCAAGAGCAAGAAAGATGGCTCCATTTTCTTTAAAGCAAAGAGAAAGAACAATACTTATAAATAAAACTTTCTGAGTTGGCAAATCAAAATGTAAAATGCTTTTTGTCAGTTGATGAAGAGCAATGGACTTGGCACAAAAAATTGGGTCATGTTAGCTTGAGGCTAATCTCAAAGCTTAACAAGAAAGAACTTGTTAGAGGCTTACCAAATCTTAGGTATCAATCTGATGCTCTTTGTGAAGCATGCCAAAAAGGGAAACAAACAAAATCTTCTTTTGAATCCAAAAATATTGTTTCCACCTCAAGGCCACTTGAGCTTTTGTATTTAGATTTATTTGGACCAACTAGAACTGCATCTTTGTCTGGAAAGAAATATGGCCTAGTAATTATTGATGACTATACTAGATGGACATGGGTAAGATTCCTAACTCACAAGGATGAGTCATTTGCAATGTTTTCTGTTTTCTGCAAACAAGTGCAAAATGAAAAAAGTTTTTGTATTACAACAATTAGAAGTGATCATTGTCGAGAATTTGAAAATGAATCATTTCAAAACTTCTGTGATGAGCATGGCATCTCTCACAATTTTTTATCCCCTAGAACACCACAACAAAATGGTGTTGTAGAAAGGAAAAATAGATCCCTTCAAGAAATGGCTGGAACCATGATTCACAAAACTAATATTGCAAAACACTTTTGGGTAGAAACAGTAAACACTGCATGTTATATTCAAAATAGAATCTATATTAGACCTATCTTGAATAAGACTCCTTATAAATTGTGGAAAGGAAGAAAACTCAACATTTCATATTTTCACTAATTTGGGTGTGACTGTTTTGTTCTCAATACAAAGGACAGTCTTGGAAAATTTGATTCAAAATCACACAAAGCTATCTTTTTGGGATATTCTGAACGCTCTAAAGCTTACAAAGTATACAACAAAGAAACATTAATTGTTGATGAATCTATGCATGTGAGATTTGATAACAAGAAGCCTGACAAAGAAACGTCAGAGCTAGATGGGGTCTTTGCAGATTTACAGATAAGCAAAGAAACAAAAAATAGTGTCACATGTGCTAACTTTGACTCTGCATCTGGTGATAAGACTCAAGAAGAGACGATAACAGACTGGAAGTTCAAACCTCATCACCCAAAGGACCAGATCATTGGTGAACCAAGTGATAGAGTTAGAACAAGATCATATCTCAGAGAACACTTTGACTTTGCGTTGCTATCAGAAATAGAGCCCAAAACAATTGATGAAGCACTAACAGACGATGGATGGATGGATACTTGCTATGCAAGAAGAGCTCAATCAATTTCAGAGAAATGATGTTTGGAAGCTTGTGCCTCCTCCCGAGGATAAGCAAGCCATTGGAACTAAGTGGGTTTTCAGAAATAAACTTGATGAGGATGGTAAAGTGGTAAGAAACAAGGCTAGACTTGTTGCACAAGGGTACTCACAAGAGGAAGGTATAGATTATACTGAAACCTTTGCTCCTATAGCTAGACTTGAAGCAATTAGAATATTATTATCATATGTTGCATATCATGGCATTACTTTATATCAAATGGATGTAAAAAGTGCATTTTTAAATGGTTTTATAAGTGATGAAGTGTTTGTAAAACATAGATATTGCTTATCCAGAGCATGTCTTCAAACTTAAAAAGGCTCTCTATGGTCTTAAACAAGCCCCTAGAGCTTCGTATGACAGATTGAGTTCCTTTTTAATGCCAAATGGTTTTGAAAGATGACAGGTGGATACTACACTCTTTAGAAAATCATGTAAAAAGCATTCTATTATAGTTCAAATATATGTTGATGATATTATCTTTGGTGCTACTAATGAATCTCTTTGTGAGGAATTCTCTAAGCTTATGCAGAATGAGTTTGTAATGAGTATGATGGGAGAATTAAAATTCTTCCTTGGTATTCAAATCAAACAATGTCAAGATGGAACCTATATCCATCAGACTAAATATGTGAAAGAACTCTTAAAAAAGTTCAAGCTTGAGGAAACCAAGCCTATGAGGACACCAATGCATCCAACATATGCTCTCGGTAAAGATGAATCTAGTAAAAAGATAGACCAAAAGGTATATAGAGGTATGATTGGTTCACTCCTTTATCTTACTGCCTCAAGGCCTGATATTATGTTTAGTGTGTGCTTATGTGCAAGATTCCAATTTGATCCTAGAGAATCTCACTTAACTGCTGTTAAGAGAATCTTTAGGTATCTCAAAGGAACTACTAACCTTGGTCTGCTTTATAAGAATTCAGAAAATTACAAGTTAGTAGTTTTTGTGATGCTGACTTTGCTGGAGATAGAATTAAAAAAAAAGCACAAGTGGCGGTTGCCAATTTCTTGGAGCAAACCTTATCTCATGGTCCAGCAAAAGGCAAAGCACTATTGCACTATCAACAATAGAAGCTGAGTACATATCTGCAGTAAGCTGTAGTTCACAACTACTATAGATGATGTATCAGCTTGAGGACTATCAGATAAAAGAGAGTAACATTCCTATATACTGTGATAATACCTCAGCAATATGTTTGACTAAGAATCCTATTTTGCATTCACATGCTAAACATAATGAAATTAAACATCACTTCATTAGAGACTATGTTCAGAAAGGGATACTTGAAATTAAATTTATTGATACTGACCATCAATGGGCAGATATCTTTACAAAACCCCTTACTTGAAATTAAATTTATTGATACTGACCATCAATGGGCAGATATCTTTACAAAACCCCTTGCTGAAGATAGATTCAACTTTATAAGAAAGAACTTAAATTTTCATCTTATAAAGGAATAAGTGTTTAATTTGAATATATTTGCCTCTGTTTTTGTGCCTCTGAAATGTCTGCCTCTATTTTCATATATGCCTCTGTTTTCACATGTGCCTCTGTTTTATGTGTTCGTCTGTTATACATATATGCCTCTGTTTTTAAGTTGCCTCTGTTTTATATATATTCATTATTTACAATTTTATTAATTATTAATTATTTATTATTTACATCATCTGTTTGTGGTAACAATTCATATTCATGTGAGTCTGTTTTGAGTTCCCTCTGGGAATCTTGTGTACACATGTCTCTCTGAGACTTGTTAATGTGTTAGTGGCTGAGATTTACTCTCACTGAGTCATTATTGTTTTTACTGCCCGAGGATAGTTTTACTGCGCCTCTTTAAAACTGTGCGTGACACATTTCATTTTTGAAACGTCAATTTTTTTTAATTCTTTTATTTTGAAAACTGAACAAGGCGGTTTGCCTTCTTCAACACGCTTAATTATCTACTCAGTCACTCACTACACCCACTACTCACTCTATCTCTCTCTGAGAAGCCACACGTTTTGAAACCCTAAACCCCTTTCTCTTCTACTTGCTCTATGTAACTCTGTCTCTGCAATGGTTGCTCCACAATAAGTCGTGTATGTTCCTGAAGAGGAACCTCATTCCACTATTGTGAATGTCGAGCAACATCAACTGAAGGTGATGGTGGAACACCAAGTAGACTTTAAAGACTTAGCTGATAATGGGTACGCATTCAGAACTGATTTTATTGATATGGGAATCATGGACTTCTTTTGTATGGAAAACTATCCTATCTATGAGGAACTAGTGAAGGACTTCTGGATGTATGCTAAGTGTAAGAACGACACCATTCACAGCTGTAGCAACCACACCAAAATTTAAAAATTATGGAGCCGCCACCAATATTTTATTTTCATAGGAAAACATTGGAAAACCTATTTTTGAATATTTTTTGAAAAAAGAAAGGTCTTTGGACCAGATTCGGGTTCGGGAGTTGGTTACGCGCACGGAAGGATTAGCACCCATACGCGCCCAT
Source organism: Calophaca sinica (assembly GCA_037113605.1). Lineage (NCBI taxonomy): Eukaryota > Viridiplantae > Streptophyta > Magnoliopsida > Fabales > Fabaceae > Calophaca > Calophaca sinica. The sequence goes on from CM073731.1 coordinate 117,297,900, forward strand.
TTAAAAAATGGTACCCGTTTATTGTTTATAAAAAATTGTTTGCCTTTTAAGAAGATTAATTCCCTTTATGAATTTTCTGAAAAGAAATATAAGTTTACTAACTATCACGTTACAAAAATATTAAAGGAGATCTTCAAAGAAAACTCAAGTATTCTACAAAAATCATTTTTTGCTCCTTGTAACAAATAATAAAATAAAACCTAAAAGACTATAAATTAATTATGCTAATAAAATACACATAAGAGAAGTTTTTATTTTGCTTTTATATCCTTAACCATTTTTATTTAATTCTAACTATTTACACACAAAAAAAGGGTAAATTGCAAATTAGGTTCCCTATTCGAGTTTGGTCCCATTGGAAGACCAATCTCTAAAACATGTTTATATAGAACCAAAAAAAAAAACCTATTTTTGCATCTACACCCCTATTAATTACATATTTACAAATTAACCCTTATTAATTACGTATTTACAATCCAAATTCTTATTTATCACATATTTGCAATTCAGTCCTTTTTATAACATATTTGCAAATTGTTCTATTTAGGGTTCTACATTGGAAGGCCAAACCCTAACCCTAATCTTGTTCCAAAATCCAACAACAACAAAGAACAAACAAGAAGCAGATACACGACCCTAATAACAACAATATTCAAAGAATAACAACTACAATCTCAACAATAACAAGAACTACGAATGATTGCAACAAAGGTTCGATTTTAAAAAGGTACACATCGATGCTAAATGTTTCTGAGAAGAAGAAGAAGAGATGAAAAAGAACAAGAACCTGAATTTCACAACTCGATCCGGAAAAAGGGTGAAACTTAGAACCCTAAACTTCTAATGGTGTTTAAAAAATTCAAAACTCTCTCACGCTTTGCTTTACCTTCCTTTGAAATCTCCAGCTCTTTCGCTTCTCACGCTTCGCCTTCTCGCCTCGGCCTCCAGGTGGTTTCTTTTGGGTCTGGCCCCTTTCCACTTTGTCAGCCTCCCTTTATAGGCACCCATCTAAGCAAATAAATTAGATTAGTTCAAAAATAAAAATAAAAATAAAAGAGAAATAAAGAGATAGCTCTCACTTGTCCAAATGGTTTTCTTCTTCCTTCTCGATTCTCACGCTAAAACTCGGATCTTGGCAAGCCATTGGAGAGTGACGACGTTGGCGTGGAGATGGGCCAATTGGAGGGAGATAACCGGGCTGAGCAAGACAAAGAAACGTGGTCCGAGGAGGAGAGAGATCGGTTGGGTGTGATGTTGACAGGGGAAAAAGTGGTTAGGGTTGAGTGAGGGAAGAGGAGAAAGAAAGAGAGAGATGGGGGGATGTGATGGAGAAGATAAGGTTGATGGTGATGTTGGCGTGGAATAGTGGAGGAGAAGATGAAGTTGAAAGGATGATGAAGAGAGAGATGGGGTGAGGAGGAATGCACGCCATGAGAAACAGGAGAATGGAAGTGGATGAAGTGTTTTAGGTTTTGTGTTTAGGGTTAGGTTGTCGAAATGGAGCTTGGGCCAAGGAGTGACGGGCCGCAGAGGAGCGTGAGGTCGGGCGGGAGAATCGGGCGCACGTGTAAGCAAGTCATGGGTCAAAGGCGCGTGAAGAAAGAGCATGGGGTGCGTGAAGTAACAAAGGGAAGGGTTGTGCTATATCGGCACCCTTATTATATCTCAATCTGGCACCCCAACTTTCTTTAAAAAAGTCTTTTTCTTTTTTTAATATTCTTTATTTTCTTTCTCTCTTTATAATCTCCAAAAATATTATTTATTATTACTACTACTACTAAAATAAAAGGTTAAAATAAATAAAATAAATAAAATAAAAAGGCCGGACAAAATTAGGGTACTACAACAGCTATGTTCAAAAGAGAAACATTCTGATAACTCAGGATATAATTTCTGATGTTATCAAGTGCCCTAACTCTGGAAGAGTTATTAATGATGGCTGGGAAGAAGAATATGGTGGCTGGAGTACTATCAATGATTCAATCTATGAAAAGGCTGGTGGTTCAAAGGCCTTGGATATGAAGAACAAGTTCAGGGTGCTCTTCAAGATCATCATGAACTGCATGGTACCCAATTCCGGGTCTATTGACACTATGAGCAGTGACCACAATTTCATCATGTGGCATTATGAGGTCAAGTCCAAACTCAACATGCCAAGTCTCATTTTTGACCACCTGCGTAGAAACATTATGTTCTCCAGAAAAGGTAAGAACTTGAACATACCCTATGGAAGGACGATTTCTGCTATTCTGGATAGTCAAGGCCTGATTAGGCATCTTCAAGGGCTAAATACTGAAGAAGCTGGAGTTGCACTCTAAACCATGAGTATACGTACCCTCAACAGTGAGAACTTGAAGAGGATGAGAGTTTTATCTCAAGAGATCATTGCTGAGATCCAACGGGAAGAAGAAGCTGGAAGTAAACGAGTAAGGAAGGGAAAGAGGAAAATTACTGAGGTTGCCTCTCTTGAGCCTACCAGAAGAGTAACAAGGAGTACTGGTATTTCGATTGGCTCCCATGCACCTCCACTGGTCTCACCAGTAAGACCTGCCTTCATGCCCTTAGTAATACCAGAAGAAATAGAGGAGGAGAAGGTTGAAGTTGATGAGATGATTAGAAAATCTCAAGAGGAATGCCACTTATTCCATGAGGATCTTAGACAAAAAAGGCTTCAGGATGAAGCCTCTGCTGCTGCAACTTTGGTATCAACCACCACTACTACTGCTCCTGCTACAACCAAGTTGAAGAGAATCACCAAATTGGCTGATCTCCCTGCTGCTAAGAAACCAAAGGTACTTGATCAAATTATTGGTTTGTGTGATTCTGTTTATGGTGCTGGGACTGTTGCTACAGGTGCCTCTACAATCCAAACCTCACAATCCTCTCAATCATTATCATCTAACCCTATTCCTCCTCCACAACCTCCTAAATCTGCTCCTTCTCCCAAACCTTCTACACCAAAACCTTCTAAAAATCCCTCACCTCCTAAAAAGTCTGTGCCCCCATTACCCTCTGATTCTTCATCTGATGAAGATGAAGAAGATTTTGTCCCTCTGAGACAAAGACAGAGACCATTACCCAAAGTCTCAATTCCTTACATTGAGCCCCTCTCTGTTGCTCACCCATCAACCAACACTACGACACCTATACCTTCACCACAATCCACACCAATTTCTTCACCTCAACCACAAACTACACAACCTGAACCCACCCAAATACCTTCACCATAACCTACATCTATTCCATCACCTGAACCCACTCAAATACCTTCACCCCCAGTTCAACCTGACCTAAACATCCCTTCTCAACCTGAAATAGAACCTGAGCCTATTATCCAGGAACCCCTATCTCCAACACCTAACTCTGATACAGTTTGTGTAGCACAACCCCTTACCTCTTTACTGCCAGTTTCTGATCCATCTCTTCAACTCGCTATACTTATACCCTCACCACCACAAATCCTTTCTCCACCTCATTCACCTATTCACCCTGTGACTGAATCTACTATAGAACCAACTATAGATGATGACCTGGTCATTGCTGCTACAATTGCTGCTGAAGTAGTTCAAGAACTTGAACTGGACAATGATGATGTAACCATCATTGATCCACCAACCCTGCACCTTCCTGCACCTCCTACTCCAGTTGTTCAAATTGGGTGTGAACCTCCTCCCAATCATCGCGAAGCAGTAGTTGTGCCTTCTAATCCATGCTTTTTTGCTAGATATGAGGTGTTTAAGGCTAAGAGGACTTTTGAGCTCGGTATAGAGAAATACATTGAAGAAGACAGAATGGATGGTGTTGGATCTGCTTTGGCTCTGGAAGACTTCATGGATAACTGGTACTTTGTGAACTTTTGGTTTGAGAAACACAAAAGGGATCAACTTGAGAGAAACAGAAGACTCCTAACTGCTTCTGCTTGGAGGGTCCCTCAAAGGGTTGTAACCCCTGCTGTTTGAGAACCAGAACCTGCTCCCATACCCCTACCTGCCCCTGTTCCTCCACCTGCACCAGAACCAGTAACTCCTCCTCCTGCTTCAACTACAATGGTGACTCAACCTTCTGCTTCTGGGTCTGCTTCTGCATCCACCAGTCACTCTGTTGTTGTCCCTAAAGAGGTCTTAGACCAACTTGTTGAAGACAACAAAAGCTTCAAGGAATTCATGGACGTTTCAAACAAGAGACATGAGGATGTCACTTCTATGCTGCAGTTTATAGTGGATCAGTTGAAGAAACCTTAGATAGCCTTTAGGTTTTGGTTCACCCTTTTGTTTTTAGCCTTGTACTTGTTTTTATCTTTTTACGAAGGAAAACAATTTTGTAATATGGTATTTTTACCTGAGAAATGAAATCATTATCGTTTGATACTTATTCTGTTTTAACTTTATCTTTCTCAAACTCTGTTTTGACTATGATGTTCTTTATTTATTCTTAGCCTTTTTGTCTAATGACAAAAGGGGGAGAAGAAAATATAGAAATATAGAGTAATTGATGAATCTGATGTATCAACCAAGTGTCATCATGCATTGTATTTTTGCATTATTTATTCTGATACATTAACTTGGAATGTATAATCTGATGATGTGTTAATATATATATATGCTCTGATAGATTTCTCTGTTTATGAAAGCTTTGATACTTCATTTGGAATATTCTGATGTGATACATTCATCTGATGTGACTTTACACTTAGAAAATATTTATGTGTTTAATTCAGGGGGTGCCTCTGAAATTCTTTTAAGTAAATATTTTTCTAAAAAGAAAATTGTTCATCAATCTATGTATTTGTCATCATCAAAAAGGGGGAGATTGTTGGAATCAAGTGGATTCAGAAACAATGACCCTTAATTGTTTTGATGATAACAAATAGTTAATAGAACAATTTATCCTCTGATGTGTTTATTAGTGTGCAGAAGTCACTATTTATCAGAAGGAATTATCTCAGAAGACTAAGTGAAAATGCGTATTTCACTCTCAGTTTCATAAATCTGAGTCTGGCATTAATCCTCTGAAAATTGCTGACATCATCGTGTAATAACCTCACTCTGTCTTGGTCAACGCTCTGTTTTTGGTCAACGCTCAACAGACTATGAATAGACTACTCAGTGGAAACCTTCGTCTGTTTCTACAAGACTCTGTTATTTAAAAGGCCAACAAATTCTGTACTAAAGAACTTGCCTTTGTTTCAAGCTTACTCTGATGAACAGAGTATCTCAGCAACAAGCATCGTCTGTTTGACAGATGCTCTGATTGGAAATCAGACTGAGTATTCATTTAAGGCTACTTCATATATTATAGAGACCTCATTGATGAATATTTTAATGTACGGGGAATCAAAGGCCAAAGGAAATGTCAACGGATATAATCATCAGAAAACTTGCTCAAGAAGTGTCTTATTTTCAAAAAGATCATAAGGGACAAGATCCTACAAAAGCCTGCTGTGTCAGTATGCAAGAGCAGGGTGGAAAGCGGCGTGCCTTGCTAAAAGCCATAAAAAGGGGATCTGTTGTCCATTGGTGAAAAGAGCTGTTAGGTCACAACGACACTATTCACAATCCTAGCTATACATACCTTACTTCTCCCACTAAAGTAGGTTAACGAAACTGAAACGATGTGAATCACAGTGAGCAACTAAGAAATTATTTCAAGTATCTGAGATCACATTGAACAAGCACTTAATCGTTTTTACTCTTTCAAGTTTGAAAGTTATTCTTTGTGCTTAAGATTTTCATTGTGTATCCTCTCTGTGAGAGTTATTTGATATTGTTTCAAATCATTTTTGAACACTGTATTTAGCCCAATAGGGCATCATTCCTTAGAGGCTTACTGTACTAAGTCGTTCTAAGAAGTTGTGAGTATAGCCAGTCTGACAGTATTATACTCTCAAGTGTAATCGGGTTGATTATAGTGGAGAAATCCTTCAAGTGTGTGAAGGGACTAGGCGTAGCTATTAGGTGACAGTAAACTAGTATAAATCACTGTGTCATTCTCTTCTCTTCTCTTTACTTAAGTACTTTACTATTTTGTTAAAGACTTGTTTTGAAAAGGTTTTCATAAACACACAAGCTTTGCGAAAAGATTTCTAAAACCCAATTCAAACCCTCCTTTCTTGTGTTTTTGCCACGTTCATATATTATAAGCGCTGTTTATTTTCGGTATGAACTAAAGTAGCATTTTTTGTTCCAAGCGCTGCTTAAAGTAGCGCCATCTTTTACAGAATTTGTTGTAGTGCCAGTCTTCTATATCAAAATCTTCTAATTATCCATCTAAATATATTTCTGGATAATTATCAGGTAATAAGAATTCTTTCCACCATAAAGTATCCATAATCTCATTATTATATACTATAGATTGTGCACATAATTTCCCATAATTTATACATATCATCCTCTTTATTTCTTTTGGCAAATCTAACTTCCATATACATCTTATTTTCTTATAAAAGTGCATTTCTTCATCTTCAATCCTACTTGAATATATGATAATAGATCTTTCATTTATTTTTACTTGTATTTCCATAATTCTATTATTTATAGAAAATATAGCAGTACTCATATCTTATTTTTTAGATATAATTCTAAATCCCTCACTTGATTTGCTAACTTATTTATTTCATTCTCTTCAATCCTAACTCTTTCTGGTTCTGAAAGCATAATTAGTCTTTCTATTTGTATACCATATTTTTCTATCATATTTTTATAGTCTCTATTTTCTACTGAATTAATATCAATATATTTTAATTGTAATTTATCTGGTAGACCTTCTATATTATTTTTCTTAGGCATATATATCTTTCCAATATCCATAAATAATTCAGGTAAATTTATTCTATCATTATGTCTAAATTCTATACTATGATGAGAATTGCTAAGTGCAAAACTAACACAGTAAGTAATCGAAAATACTTTTTCCCCTGGTCTCATTAAATCCTTTCTAGCAAATTTATATGTAAGAGTCAAAGTTCTTTATAATCTTTTGGTACTTAATGGAACTCCTATATTTGGAAAAACCTCAAATTTGACCTTTGTATATGCTAAATTAGCATCCATAATTCCTAAAATAGAATCATATTTATTTGTAATTCTATCATCCATCAAAATAATTTTAATTGGTGAATTTGTTCCATCAGCATAAGTTGCTTTTAATAAAATTTGTACTGCTCCTATATGAACATATCATAATTTCTTTCTGTGCTCCTTATTTCTAATTGTTCTCATAATGTTATTTATGTCTCTTGCAGTAATTAAATGTAAACTTGTATTTTCTTCAGTATCCTCAGTAGTAATAGTTATTTCTACACCTAATTTTCTAAAATAAAGAATATTTTCTCTCTTATTAAAAACATTTATTGCTGATTTTAATCTCTTCTTTTTTGTAGATCCTCTAATATTATATCCTTTAGGGAGATCTATATTCTCTTTTTATATTTCTCTAAATTTATCTCTGTTTAAAACTATAGTAGATGAATAATTTCTTCCTTCTTCATGGACTTCTAGATGTTCTATATCTTTATATTTAGTTACTTCTAAATCTTTTGACGTAGATGCCATATTTATTTAAACAATATAATTTTCTAATATAGATATTAAATGATTATTTATATAACTAATAATATGATATTTCATATAATTATTTGAATCTAAATTCAAGCATATATTTTTCATAATTAAAGATGTGATTTCAAGCATACTTGAGTAGGTATCATGCTTTTGAAAAAATGTCCACTTTGCTTCTGCTTGATAGTTTATGATGTTGTTGGTAATATATAAGGACTGTAAAGGAAATATTTCTGAACTATATAGAGAAACTGAGTACTTTTATTGATATTTTACAAAGATAGATACATGAGTGTTACCACTCTCAAGGTAACGACTAAATTCCACTAGGAAAAGAGCATTGACTTCCTAAACGGAGAAGAAAGACAAAAGACTCTGTAAAGAGATCTTTTAGAAATTTTTTCCTTTCCCCGAACCTCAGTATAAGAGGCTTTATTTATAGTTACGAAAGGAAACTACTACACACTGACTAAGGAAACTACTACTTACTAGCCAAATAATTATCTTTTCCTAATGTGGCACCATATTTTGTTTTTTATGGCATAAACAAGACATGTGACCTATACTATGAGGCTTACATTTATGAACTTACTTTTATGACATGTCCTTTCTTTTTTGTTTTTACATGGTTTAATTCTACCGTGACTACATACTTGTCATCCAATGGTTGCTTCTTATGATTTCGTTGCTTATGTTATTCTTCTATTATTACTTCACATGACTCTTCCGAAAAAGCCTTGTCAGCTAGTCCCGAAGATTCTCCTTTATCTTCATTTTTGCCTGCATCTGGTCTTTCTTTTTCCTCAAAACAAAATTCACATGTGTGATCTTCATAGACTTTAATAATTTCACTCAACTTTTTCTTGACAACTGGCGTATAGTTGATAAGTGGTCCCATCAAAGTTAAAAAAGGGGCTTCAAAATTGATAATCATATCTAACTCTTCTTTCTTAATTGGACGCTTTATCTTCGATGTAATTATCGCCTTTGGTCCTTTGTAAATAACTTGGGCGTATCTCCTCAAAATTTCTGAGTTTGCTCAAATATATAGGACAGCTGACATGCAATAATTGTTGTGTATTCTTCATCATTGTAAGGTGCTTTTGGAGGCTTATCCATATATAGGAACGTACCGTTGCTAATTCCCATGCTGATGAAATGCTTTGCCGTCTGCATTGATTTAAACTCTGCGTAGCTTGAATACATCTTCATGTATATTGGTCGATTCTTGGCAACTATTTGCTTGTAATACTTCACTGCTTCTTTTATCCCTGTTGGAAAAAATTGTAATTTTTGAAGGTCATTTGATAAATAGATGCATTCAATTAATCCGAACTGGAAATAATTGAAGACTCTATTAGCTGGACATCCTGGAGTAATTACTACTTTGACTCTATATTTGCCTCTATTCAAGACATAAAAATTGTATATTTTTGTTTCTTCGTTCCAACTAAATAATTCAGAAATTGACTTATTAAAATTTTCTTGAGAGAAACGAATCATTGCTTCATGTTCCTCCCTTGTCATAATTGGAAGTAAATTAAGGCTCTGTTTATTTGGAACAAAGGTCCTGACATCTTTCATTAATCCAATTTTGGGACTGTTATTTACTAATCCTGAAGATCCTGGTCCAAGAGAACTTGTATTTGGGCAGAAACTAATATTTTTCTGACTTTTATTTTTAAGGGCTTCCCTTCTATTAAATGCTTCCAATTCAGCTTTTGCTTCCTCCAATGATGCATAGGACTCATGAATTATATTGGGAATTCCATTTATATGAACCGTCGCCTTGTGTCAATCATCGTAGATTCCAGGCATTGGGCCATTGAATACAACCCAACAGTTCTTCTGCTTCTTTCTTTAGGCTCTTCTACTTCTTCTCCAAGTCGAAGGCTGAGTAATCGAAGATCTGCCTTTATTAATTCAAGCTCCTGCTCCTTTTGTTTTAATTGGGCTAGCTTTATTGCTTTTTCTCTTCTCAACTGCTCGTGTTCCATTCTCTACTCAGAATATCTACTAACATGTTCTTGCTTCCTGCAATGTGGACTATTTTATAATCGTAATGATTCAGCTCTATCTGCCACCGAATAAGTCTTTGTTGTTTGTGACTTTCTTTAATATTTAAGTTCTTAAAACCTGCAACATAAGTAGAGTCAGTTCTTGCCAGGAATTCTTGGTGCATTAGGTATATTTGATGCTTTCTTAGCATTCTTATTAATGCGAAGGTTTCTTTTTCATGAATTGAATAATTTAGCTCATGATCATGAAATGAGCCTGACATATATCTACAGAGTAACTCTGTTTTTGGCTTATTTATTGGCTTGGCTTTCATACAGCCTCCCCAAGTTATATCGAACACATCGGTCTCGATAATTATATAATCCTCTTCATGAGGGTGGTATAATTCGGGCAGATTTTTATACAACTGCTTTAGTCTTTCAACTATTGCAGTGTCATCCTCTGTCCATTTCCATTTCGCGTCTTTCTTGAGTTTAAGCTGTAAAAGTCTTCTTTCTTCGGCAAGATCTTTAATAAATCCTTCATTTGAAATATATGTTAGTAATCCAAGAAATCTTTGTAATTCCTTAACATTCTTCATTTCATAAGGCAATTCATTTAATTTTGTTAAAACATATTTTTGCATAACAATATTACCTCCATCTATTTCTAGACTAAGATAATCTATTCTTTTTTGACAAAGAACAACTTTCTTTCTACTTAAGATAACTCCTTGTTCTAAACATCTTTCTAAAACTTTCTTAACATATTTAAAATGATCTAATAAACCATCTTTATCAGTAAATATAAGAATGACATCAATATAAATAACACAAAAATCTTTAAAATATCTTAATATATCCATTCTACGCTGGAAAATACCTGGTGCTTGTTTCAGACCCATTGGCAATACATTCCATTCATATTGTCCATGGGGGCAACTAAATGCTGTTAGATGTTTACTTTCCTCATCAAGTCTTAATTGATAGAAACCTGATTTACAATAAAGACTACTAAATAATTTCTTTCCACGAACTAGTTTAATTATATGATCATTTCTAGGAATGAAATATGCATCACCTTCTAAAGCTTTATTCATAGCTTTATAATTAATCAACATTCTTCTTTTTCCTCTTTTTTGCTTGTTATGATTATCTACATAAAATGCTGGTGCAAAATGTTTACTTTTAGATGGTCGAATTAGTCCTAAAGCCAATCATTTCTTTATATCTTCCTCAAATTCATCTCTATCCTGTTTAGTGTAAAACATAGGCTTACACTTAATTTCCTTGCTAAGATCTTTTAACCTAAGAGACATTAACTCCTGATTTTTATTATTAATTTTGGTATCAAGTGAATTTTTACTACATACTTTATCTAAAAGTTCATCTATTTCTTGAGGAATCAGAAATTCCTTTTGGCCTAATACATATGTTTTATCCTCAAAAAGTCATAAATTTTTTCTTATTTTATTATATATGTCACCACGTTTTTGCGCATGAAACTCTTATTTATATTTTATAGCTCTATTTTCAGATTCATGTATTATGGGGATTGATATAAAGCTTCTTTTCTGCTTTCCCGCTATATAGGGTGTCTTTAATTGAATGAATCTCTTGTATTGACAAAAAGGTGCATATAACCGTAAAAAGTTATTTCCTAGGATTAAATCTATTCCTGATTCCTGTTGATATATATTTTTTGTTTTTTTATTTTTATTTTTTAGTTTTTTATTTTTTTAAGGCAAAAAACATGAAATGAGCCTCGTTAAAACCTTCTGATGCAAAACCCTCCTTAAAGAAAAAACATCTAGAAGAAAAAAGAGTACTCCCCCTAAATTTTATTATCAAAAAAAAGGAGAAAAGAAAAACAAATAAACATAGGGGACTAGGCCAATACCCATGGACAAAAACAATAACCAAACCAATAGTAGGTATAACAAATATATGATTTTCTATATATGTTATAGCTCTTCTAACAACTTTGCTAATTTTCTTAGTAGATCCGTCAGCAATCTGAACCTCAAAGGGTTATTTAAATCAATCCGTCTATTTTTCGAAAATAAATACTTTGTTGCTAAACAAATACTTATTCCACCATCTATATATGCTTCCGTAGCATATCTAATCTTATTTATTTCTATATCTATTCTAATATATGTACTATTCAGGTTCACTTTATGAAGTTATTCCATCGTTACTAGATTCCATGCTATACTCATATATTTCTTCATCTGAACTAAATTCTTCTTCTACTGGTTCATAATTATTTCTAAGAGCTAAATTAATTAACTTAACCTTTTCTTCCTTCTTACCTTTCTTAGGACACTCATTTGCATAATGTCCTTCTTCTTTGCACAACCAACATGTACACTTCTTTTTCCTTCAGGACAATATTTCTTAGGGATCTTATTTGGGTTTCTTTTCTTAAAATATCTTTTCTTCCTATATAATTCTTTTATAGGATAAGATCTTCTAAATTTATATTTCTTTCCCTTCTTGAAATATTTCTTTTTTCTATATGGTTTTCTAGAATCACTACATCCCCATTGATTTGGAAGATTTATATTTGGGTTCTTACAACAAATTCCTTTATTTTGTTTCATGGATTTTCTAATTTGCTTTTATTGACATTCCTTAGCTAGCAATTCATAAACAGTTGATATAATTCATCCTAAAGTGTCTGCAACTTCAATTCTTCTTTGTTGCCATAATTCCTTAACCTTTTCATTTATTGGAAATGGTAATTTATTTATAAATATACCCTTATATATTTCATTGGATTGATTATCTAATTGATAATAATATTTCTGAAATTCACAAGTAGATTCCTCAAAATAACACATATCACATATATTCATATTATCTAGATGTAGTAATGTTGTCTCATGTCTCGTTCTATCTAACTCGTGTTGTCTAAATTCATTATCAAAACCAACAAATTCTATTTAGATAAGTTTAGTAATTCTTTGTATTATATCAGTATTCTTTGTGACACCACTTATTATATGTTGCCATTAAAATATTCCAATACTATACAACATTTTTTGAACATTTTCTGATGTTTTATATAAGACTAAATTTAGAACTGCTTCAAAATCTATGGTCTTTAAATACTCATCTGTTTGAAGAATTAAGCTTATTTCATTCGACCATTCATTTATTAATTCTTCTTTATTTGTAACACAGTCTAGATTTAGAATATTTTTATGTCTAAGCGTTTTGACCTTTGTTTTATAATCTGATGGGTATTTCTCCCATTTTCCTTTCTTTCTATAATATCTTTGTCTTCCCATATATGGTTCATCATAGGACTTCCAATAATTTAGATCATTCCAAAATGTACCCCAAGTCCTTTTTCTTTGGTAACTTGGTTGATTATTGGTTCCTTGATTTGATTGGCTACTGGTTTCTTCATTTTTCATATCTACTCTTATATATTCTTCATCTTCGTCCTCATATCCTAGAATGATTTCTTCTCGATCCTTTTCCTGATCATTATTTATTTTATATATTTTTGTATTGCAAATTTCATCCTTTAAAATTTTTAATTTATTCATAAGTCTACTTATTTCTTCTATTTCTGTTGCATTTTTTATATCTTCTTGATACTCTCTAACTAATTCCTCCATAATCCTGGTGGATAAACTAAGGATGCACTATCTATTTTCTGTCTATTTTTATTCTCACTCAAACATTCCTTTAGATCTTGTAACGTTATGTATTTATTATTTTCTTCATTTTCCAAAAGATTTTCTTTTGCGAAAGAATTTCTTTAATCCTATCAATATCCTTACTTTCACAAATATTTATACTATTTATTGTATCTCTTATATTATTTATTTCATTCCGTCCATTTTGTAATCTAATATAAATTATTATTTATTAGTAATTTCTAATAATAGAAAAATATTTTTATTGATTTCCTCTAATGTTTTATTTAATTCTTTATATTTTAAATTCATTTCCTCTATCAACGTCATTTTATTATTATTATTTTCTACGTATTCGTCGCTATTTTAAGTTTTTCTAGTAGTATTGTCATATTTTCTGTCCTCCACTAATGACAATTTGACACATAATAAAATAAAATTATAACTTATGAACACATATGTATATCCGTAGTCTTTGATTGATAGAAGACAGAGAGACACTATTTTTTGGGACAACATATATTTGTTCTACTATACATGTGTTGGGCACTGTTGAGTAAGCCGCCGAAAACTACTTCTGCAAGATTTTGACTGCTAGTGACACAATCACTCAATGCATGTTTCCTCCATTGGTAAACCCTTGTCAAAAAAGTCATGATACTATACTTCAATTTATTCACCAAATCTATCAATTTCTCAAGTCTTCATGACTGTGACCTGCAGGAATTTTCCCGACAACCTCATGCTCAAGAATTAATTGCATGGGATTTGCATGGTAATGAATGGAATTAAGACACTTAATGTAGTGAAATAAACGTGAGGGTCCATCTTTAAGTGGAAATTTTCAGGTTTTGTGCCTTTTCTTTAGGTTCATGATCAATTCAATTAAAGAGTTCATTTAGTTTGTGTTTTGTGTCAAGTTCAGTGTATCATGGGGACACATAGAAAGCGATCTTCTAGGGAATTTTTTACCTACTGTATCATTGCATATATTCGGAAGGCGATCTTATGATACGTTTAGATGGAGGGTTTTGGATAGGAGAGTTTTGGCAGCATGCATCCCAAGGGTTAGAACACCAATTAGAAAACGAAAGACTTGTATTTCGTCCTTCCTTACAAATAAACTACCCGATGATTGCATCTTAACTTCACTACAAGAATTTGCTCAATTAGCTGCAGAATTTTAGCAAAGGACTCACTGTCGTAGGTAATTTTTTGTTAGCGAGGGCCTGTGTCGTAGGAAACAATATGGTGAAAGTTAGCGAGGAATTTTGTCCCCCGTAAAAGAAGGTGACCATTCTGACACTAATGTTAGCGAGGGCCTAGCCCACGGTATTACCGACAGTAACAGGCCTAGATTGCTACGCCAGAAATTAGCTGCGGCCAAAGGCCGTAGGAAATTGTGACTTTATTAGCGACAACATTATGTCCGTAGGTAAAAACGCATTGAAAAAGCGGCAGCATGTTAGCGACGGCTAGGCCCTCGCTATTCCCTGCTATATAAAAACGAACACAGGCTTCCTATTTCTTCATGGTTCCATCTTCTTCGTTCACGCTTCGTGCTTTTCCTTACTTAATTCCTTCTTCACACTTCCTGCTTCTCGTCCATGCTTCCTCTGTCTTACATTGTCACAGTAAGTTATATTTGTTATTATACGGCATTATATGCATTTATTTTTTTGTCCGATTCGATCTATTTATATTTCTCAGTCATAAAAAAATTACATACATTATTTCTTATTTTTTTAGTAGATCTGAAGCACCTTGACGAAATAATTACCACCGGAACCACACTCGCTCAGTTACAGGTTAGATTTTTTTTTTACTGAATACTTATTAATTTTTTTAATTTATTTATTTAGTAAATTATTAAATTTTTTTGACTTAATAATTTAATATAGCCAGAATATTATATATTAATTACACAATGGTATATATATATACACTTTAAATTTTGTTATAATATATAAATATATTTAGAATATTCTGAACATAAAATAAAATAGTTGTTTTGTTTTAAATAGAGAAATATACCTTAGGAGAATGCTATTTATGTTTTTAATTGTTTAGATATTTGTTTTTAATATAGTTTTAGGCTTTATTATATTATATGTTTAGAATTAAATGTTATTGTTATACTAGAATTATATTATGTTTTAATATATTATGTTTTTAAAAAACACGTGTTAGGAAAAATGTGTGTTAAGACCAAAAAAAAATTACGTGTGTTGTTGTTTAAATATTTGTTTTTTATAGAATATATGCTAGTTTTAGGTTTTATTATATTATATGTTTACAATTAAATGTTATTGTTATGCTAGGATTATATTATGTTTTAATATATTATGTTTTTTACTATGTTTTTTTAAAAAAACACGTGTTAGGAAAAAAGTGTGTTAACACAAAAAAAAAATACGTGAGTTGCTTTTTAAATATTTGTTTTTTTATAGAATATATGCTAGTTTTAGGTTTTATTATATTATATGTTTGGAATTAAATGTTATTGTTATGCTAGGATTATATTATGTTTTTAAAAAACACGTATTAGGAAAAAAAGTGTGTTACGTTGTAATTAATATAAGTTTTTAGTAAATTGCAGAAAATAGACCGTTGTTGGATGTATGATAGGACTTGTCCCGGAAGAAGGGGTTTGAAACGACAATTTGTAAAAGGGGTTGATAAGTTTGTTAAGCATGCAATGCGCCAGGATATTGTCCTTATCGAAGGGGGGTTAGATGTCCATGCGACAATTGTAAGTGTCAAAGTGTTAAAACTGTAGACGAAGTCATACATGACTTGTATATGTATGGGATCCAGCCTAATTATTGGATTTGGACTAATCATGGCGAAGTTATTCCCACTGTTAACTTACAGCATGTTGAAGACGGTGGCATAGGTGCCTCGAGCAGTGGCCCAACGAATATGGGATTTCAAAATTATGAACAGTTTGACGTAATGCAGGGGATGATTTCCGATGTTCTCGGGGTGAATGTGTCGTTCGGAGAGCAGCAACATGATGACACGGAGGAATTTCCGAATGAGGCAGCACAAAGATTTTATAATCTATTGATAGAGGCAAACAAGCCATTGTATAAAGGGTCTGAACACTCTACATTATCAATGTGTGTGAGGCTTTTGGGACTCGAAGGAACCTTTAATGTTCTCGAGCTTTGTATGGATTATATGGCCAAAATGATGTTGAACGCAAAACCTGTTAGTACTGGTTTGCCACAAAATTATTACGATGTTAAAAGGTTGGTCTCGAAGCTGGGATTAAGTGTTCAGAGGATTGACTATTGTGTGCAAGGTTGCATGTTGTACTATGATAACGAATTTGGCACAAAAGATGGTGCGCTGACTGAATGTAAATTTTGTCAAGAGCCAAGATATCGTCCTCGCAAAACAGGGACAAGTAGCAGTAAACCAGTTCCAAGGAAGGCAATATTTTATTTGCCTATCGTATCAAGGCTACAAAGAATGTTTGCATCAATGCAAACTGCAGGTAAAATGATGTGGCACTATAACAATAGAAGAAATTCAGTCGAGTTGTGCCACCCGTCTGATGGTGAGGCATGGAAGCATTTTGATCGGGTACATCCTGATTTTGCCATGGATCCACGGAATGTCCGACTTGGGTTATGCTCTGATGGTTTTCACCGTATGTCCAGATATCGACTAAATCGTATTCTTGTTGGCTAGTTATTGTCACCTCATACAAGCTTTCTCCCGATATGTGTATGTCTAAACCTTACATGTTCTTATCGTGTGAAATTCCGGGCCCAACATCACCGACAGCTGGTATTGATATCTATCTACAACCTTTGATCGATGATTTGAAAAGGTTGTGGACTGGGGTTTTAACGTATGATATTGCACGAAAGCAAAATTTTATGATGAGAGCAGCCTTAATGTGGACCATTAATGACTTCCCTGCTTACGGCATGTTATCTGGATGGGGGACTCATGGTAAATTGGCGTGTCCGATTTGCATGGAGGACATGAAGGCATTTACCTTGCACTATGGCGGGAAGACTTCTTGGTTTGACTCGCACCGTAGGTTCTTACCAAGTGATCATCCATTTAGGAAGAATAAGAATGTCTTCGTGAAGGGGGTAGTTGAAACTGAAGACCCACCCCGTAGGCTGACATCGGAACAGGTATGGAGAAGAGTTAAGACTGCCAAAAGTACAACCAATAAATGGTCATATCGAACGACTGGAGGGTTATGGAGAGTAGCAAAATTGGACAAAAAGAAGTATTTTTTGGGATCTCGAGTATTGGAAAGACAATTTATTGAGACACAATTTGGATGTCATGCACATTGAGAAGAATATCTTTGACAACATATTTAACACAATGATGAATGGGAACGGCAAAACCAAAGACAACGAAAAAGCTAGGAGGGACTTAGCTATTCATTGCAGGCAAAAGGACTTGTTGTTGGTGGATGACGAGGCTACTGGGAAGACCTTAAAACTGGTAGCCAATTATACTTTATCCCCAAAGGATGCAAAATCAGTTTATCAGTGGATAACGGAGCTGAAGATGCCTGATGGTTATTCTTCCAATTTATCCAGATGTGCCAATGTGAACAATGGGAATATACAAGGAATGAAGAGTCATGACTGTCATGTATTCATGAAGTGTTTACTTCCTATTGCCCTTAGTAATTTGCCAGCACATGTTTTGATCCTATTAACAGAATTGAGTCAATTTTTTAAGAATTTGTGTTCTGCAAAATTAAGAAAGGTTGATCTTATTAAGATGGAGCGAGACATTCTATTGATTTTGTGTAAGTTGGAGAAGATATTTCCCCCCTGGTTTGTTTGACTCTATGGAGCATCTCCCAGTGCATCTTGCAAAAGAAGATAGACTTGGTGGACCTGTTCAATATAGGTGGATGTATCCTTTTGAAATGTATATTTTTTTCGTAAATTAGTGACTATAACTTTCCATTCTTGTCTACGAAACCAATTTCTTTGACCTTTCTATACAGGTTTATGGGTGATTCAAAACGGTCGGTGAAAAATAAAGCTAAGGTTGAAGGATCAATCTGTTTGTCTTACTTGCATCGCGAAACAACTTTTTTTTGTTCATACTATTTCAACAAATCAATGTTGTCCCCACGAAGTAGAAGAAATGAAGTGGTTGTTGACTATGAAAGACATCCATTAGCCCTATCAGTCTTTTGTCTCCCTAGTCGTCATGCTGGGGGAGAATCAATTCATTGGCTAACGGATGAAGAGTTAACATCAGTACATGTTCATGTACTGATTAATTGCACCGAAGTCAAACCCTATCTAGAGTAAGTATGTCATATAATAATCTTAATTTCTCGATCCAGAAACCGTACCTTATTGATTTGTTATCCAATTTCATCAACACTTTTTTGCCATCCGAGCAAATAGGTCAAGATCAAACTTCTGCTCATATACATGCAAATTTTCCACAATGGTTTAGGCAATAGGTGCATAAAATTATTAAACTTCTAATTATAGTATTATTCGTAAATAAATTATAACTTATTCAATTGCATTCATATAGGTTTATCTCCAGCCACCAACTCCTCTCAACCAACACCTGAGAAACTTATCTGATCGTCCTCGAACATGTGTCAAAGAATGGCACACATACTTTGTGAATGGGTACAAATTTCACACGCAGTCATGGACAGAGGGCAAACAAACAATAAATAGTGGAGTGGTGGCAGTGGTAGTTCTCACTTTAAGCATGACAATACTTCATCTGCAATTCCTGAGGATTCACCCGGAACTACTCGTGTTGGAATCAAGTGGATTCAGAAACAATGACCCTTAATTGTTTTGATGATAACAAATGATTAAGAGAACAATTTATTCTCTGATGTGTTTGTTAGTGTGCAGAAATCACTATTTATCAGAAGAAGATATCTTAGAAGACTTAGTGAAATCTTGAATTTCACACATCTAAGTCTGGCTTTGATCCTCTGTTTTGATGCTGACACGATGTGAAAACCTTGCTCTGAAGTTGGTTAACTCTGTTGGTGGTCAACGCTCTGGTGAGACCATACATGACTTAGTCAACTCAGTTGGTAAACCAAGCTCTGGCAAGACTAGTTCTTGACTTGATCAACTCTGTTGGTAAACCAAGCTCTGGCAAGACTAGCTCTTGACTTGTTCAACTCTGTTTGGTCAGTCAACGCTCTGGTAGACAACACTCTATTGAGACCACATTCTGATTGGTCAACGCTCTGGTCTTCAGTCAACGCATACAACAGACTATGGTTAGACCACTCTATGAAAGCCCTCATGTAATTCTACAAGACTCTCTGTTATATGAAAGGCAAATGAATTCTACGCTAAAGAAGTTGCCTCTGTTTCGAGCTTACTCTGATGAACAGTGCAGCTCTGATAGGAAACAGACTGAAGCTTATTTAAGGCTACCTCACGTATTTAAGAGATCTCATTGATGAAGCATTTTACATGTACGAGGTATCAAAGGCCAAAGGGAATGTCAACAAATATAATCATCAGGAAGCTTGCTCTCAAAGGGTCTAATATTCAAAAAGCTCACAAGAGACAAACACTCTGATTCTGTCTGCTGTGTCAGTATGCTTTGAGTAGAGTGGAAAACGACGTGACTTGCTAAAGCCACAAAAAGGGGATCTGAAGTCTTTTGACTTAGGTGAAAAAAGTTGTTAGGTCTGAACGATACTATTCATAACCCTAGCTATATATACCTTACTTCATCTACTGAAGTAGGTTAACGCTGTGATACAAAGTGAGCAACCAAGAATCATTCAAAGTATCTGAGATCACATTGAACAAAGCACTTAATCGTTTTTATTCTTTCAGTTTGAAAGTTATTCATTGTGCTTAAGTTTTTCATTGTATATCCTCTCTATGAGAGTTATTTGATATTGTTTCAAAACATTTTTGAACATTGTATTTAGCCCAGTAGTAGCTGTATTCCTTAGAGGCTTGACTGTACTAAGTCGTTCTAAGAAGTTGTGAGTGCAGTCAGTTTGGCAGTATTATACTCTCAAGTGTAATCAGGTTGATTATAGTGGAAAAATCCTTCAAGTGTGTGAAGGGACTAGACGTAGCTATCAGGTGATAGTGAATTAGTATAAATCATTGTGTCACCCTCTTCTCTCTTCTTTTTACTTACACACTGCCTGATTTCATTAACTAGTTGTTTTGAAAAAGGTTTTCATAAACATACAAGTTTTAAGAAAAGCTTATAAAACCCAATTCAAACCCCCCTTCATTGTGTTTTTGCCACGTTTAACTCGTTCACCCTCACCGATTTCAGGTGATGAAAATGTCGTCAACGAAGAGGTGTTAGACGATGATGGGCGAGTTCGTATTGTACCTGCTGGTAGCGCGTAAGTATTAATGCATTTTAAGTTTTATGCCATATTGAAGTTTTATTAATTATTTGAATTTTCTCAAACAATAATTCACATTTAACTATTTAACATGAATGTTTATTGTTAAGGTTTCTTCCATCTAAACCATCTTCCAAGGCAATCACATCTGTTATAAAGGAGAAGTTTCAACGTCCTTGGACCTCCTGGGGACAGATAAAAGAGAATAAAGATGATGCAGACATGATGTTCAAGCATTTTAAGGTAATATGTGACTTATAATTTCATGCGTGAATTTGTATGGGCGATCCTTATGGTGACATGGACGTGTCAGGTTTTATCAACCCGCATCCTGATGGACAGGCAGAAGATGGTGACAATAGTGACGACGAAGATTATTACAGTAATCGTGGTGGTGCTTAGACTTTGTGTAATGATATTTGTTTGTGGATTTGTTAAATTTTATTTTACTTATATTTTTAGTAAGTAATGTATTTTACTTTTCTGTAATGGCCAAACTGTCAGTAGTAGTAATCACTTTTAATATGTTTGTAAAAGACAGAATCAATTACTTTTTGTCCGGTTATGTTGATTAAAGGAGAAAAGGTCAAGCACCGACCGACATTTAGTACTTAGGCTTATTTACGAACGGACGAGATGCGGCCGATAATTTTTAACGTACGAGATCCAACCGACATTTTTAACGGACGATATCCGACCGACACTTTTAATGGATGAGATCTCACCGCATTTGTTATAAATACAACCATTCTGCTTCACCCTTATGCACAAAGAATCACAACCCTAAACTCTTTCATTACTCAGTCCATGGCAGCACTGACCCAATCAACCCAGTTCTCTATGGAGTCGACTATGGCCATTGTGTATTATGATGGTAGAATTACAACAATCGCAGATGGCGTGAAGTTTGAATGCTGTGATCCAAAACAAATGACGATAAAGGAAGACATCACCATCGATGAATTGAAGCAGAAGATTCATCGAAAGACAAGATCTGGATCACGAAGGGTGGACGATATCTATTATCGATGCCCTATGTTCGTTGACTACGGGCGTGTTACTTATTTCCAGATGAAACTTGAAAATGGTGGCGACCTAGAAGGGATGTTTGAAGCATTCGGTGAACATGCTAGTTATGGTCCTATAGAGCTATATACTGTTTTGCAAAAACAGACTAACCAGATTCTTGAAGAGTTGCTTCAATATAGGCCCGTTGACGATGAGCGCTCGATTGAGCTTTACCCTTATTCGGGGTCAGCCCTTTCCTATCTATATTTCGGAGGGTCAATAATAAATTGTTCTGATGGCGTAAAGTTTGTGTGTGCATTCCAATCACAACCAACACCACTTAGGCTTCAATACGAGAACAGTACGTTTGAGGACCTGAAATCAAAGATTCACCGCAAACTCAATCTCGGTGAGCTTATGGTGCAGAAGGTAATATATCGTCGTCCTCAGATTGATGCACGCGGGAGGATTATATATCAGAGCATGGACATAGAAAACATTGCTGACGTACGCATGATGTTCACCCTCCACCTGCAGCATACATTTCGTGCATTTCCGATCGAGTTGTGCGTCTGCGCAGCTGAATGTGATGCTAATGTTGACGTAACTGACCTGAGTGAACCATAACAATGTAATGTTTAAACAAATTTGTTAGTGTTTTATTAATGCCTTATTTATTAAAATGTAATGTCTGTTAGTATTTTATATAACGTCTTACTTATTAAAATGTAATGTCTGTTATTATTTTGTTAATGTCCTTATTATTAAAATGTTACGTCTTTTTAATTAAAATGTATTGTCTCTTAGTGTTTTATTAATGTATTTTTTAATTGTCACGTAATGTATGCATCCCACTATATATTTTCAAGTGTTTAATTTTTTAAATGAATAATCTTTTGGTATTATAATAAAAAATAATCTTTCTTTGAACAATTTGTCTTAAATAAAAATAAGGCAAAAATAATAACAATATTTTTGTCATAAATTTAAAAAACAGTGAAATGAAAAATTAAATGAATAAAGAAAAAAACAAAAAATGAAACTCCCTCACGTGGGAAAAAATTTCCAGCGCTGGTGACCCATTCCAACCTCATTTTTTATTTTTTTTTCTAACATTCAAGCATATTAATAAAACCCACACCCACACCCATGCCATTACATAGAAAAATAAGAAGGCAAGTCATGAGTTCCCCCCATCAGCTCACGTCTCAACGCCCTCCCTCCCCATCTACACTGCCTTCGCCTGTTGTCCCCAAATTGTTCTCTTCTATTCTCATTTAGGTAATCATTCTCTCATTATCTATTTTTCTTCAATTTTTTTTTGTGTTTCTTCCACACCTTTCAGATTTATTCATTCACAAAATATATTTTGTTGTTTTATTGACTGGGGTTGTTTCATTTTTTTCAGACAATGGTGGAACACCAATATATGTGTTGGTCTATTTTTATTATTTTCGTTCTGTTTGATTTTTTGTTAATTTCTATCCTGTGTGATTTTCATTCTGTTTCAATTGCTTCTCTATTTGATTCTATGGTAATTTCGTTCTGTAGGTTCGTTCTTCGTTCTTCATTTTTCTGGTTGTCTTGTTTTCTGGTTTCTTCTTCATTTTAATGGGGAACATTTCTGGGATAATTTATGGGTTGAATATTTCTGGTTTCTTCTTCCCGGTTCAGCGTTGGCGCTGAATATTTTTTTTTAAAAAAACATTCCACTATTAGCGAGGGCCATTGGCCCCCGGTAATGACAAAAAGGCCCTCGCTAAAATCCAGGTCAAAATATATGTTTACCTACGACCAATGGCCCTCGCTAACAGATCTAATATTACCTACGGCCAAAAGGCTCTCGCTAATACCTACGGCCGGAGGCCCTCGCTAATTCCTACGGCCATAAGCCCTCGGTAATGCCTACGGCCACAGGCCCTCGCTAATGCCTACGGCCAAACCCTCGGAACAGTTATCGATAGGCGATTAACTTACGGACAGGGACCCTCGGTTGGCCCTCGGTAAAATCAGGGTTAGCGAGGGTCTTTTGCTGTTAGCGAGGGCTTTTGGCCCCCGGTAGCAGCGAGTTTTCTTGTAGTGCTTGAACAATCACCGCATTACAGTTTGCAACCCCCTCTTGAAATAAAATTTTGTTACGCACCAACCATAGCGACCAAGTGACCGCGAGCCAAACAATGTGCCGAACTCTATTACAACTTCTTCCCTTTGATAAGATCCCCATGATGCAAAAAAAATGTTTGACACCATCATAATGGTAAACTCCATAAAAACCAACCCATGCATATGCTAGTGACCACACTTTTATAAGAGAATGAAAAAGAAAAGAATAGATGGCAGCAAGTTTCACAATGGGCAAGGCAAAAAACACATGAGCTACCAGGCAACTTATTTTGAAACAGTACTCTCCGAGCAAATATCAATGTTTTTTTATGGTACAAACACCTCCACAACCTCTTATATGCTCTTTTCAGGTTTTGGTTCACCATCAGCCTACTTTGATTACAAGACAGAAAATAATAACCAGATTTAACAGAGTAGCCTTTTATTTCTTGATTACTTAGACAGCACTCTTAGTACAAACTTACTAAAAGTTATATTTAAGTTATAATTAAATGTATGTAATATCGTGATTTTCAATAAATAATTTTTATTTTTTAATTTTTTAATCAATGTTTTATCCCTAGTTAACATGCCTTTTTTTTTTTTTTGAAAATCTCTCAACTAACCTTCTAATACAATTACTCTGACATTATTGGCCTCACGAATACAAAATTACTTTTCCTTTTGCAAGAAAAAACTTTTTTTTTGACGAATTTTGCAAGAAAAAGCTGGTGGTTCATTTTGCCTTACTAGTAAAAGAGCTTCGCTATTTCTTACTAAACGAACTGCAAGAAATCAGTACAAATGATAAAATAATCATTTGTCAGAATTCACGCTGGTCAAGAGTTATACTACCTCTTTTTTTTTACTTATCTTTTAAGGTTGTTTTACATAAATCAATAAAACCAATAAATTTTGTTGTTTTTGATAAAATTAGTAATCTTTTTTCTATAATACTCTTGATTGTTTATTATCTATCACACTTATTTTTCTTTCTATAATAAATAATTAAAGATATAATTAAGAAATAAATAATTAATATAACCTTAAACTATCAAAATAGTAAATAAAAAAGAACAATTTTTTTTTTAAAAACTAACAAGTAAAAAACAACGGAAGGAATATTAAAACTGTCAAATTTTAAACCAAAACACGACAATTTTTGTATTCTTGCACTTCGCGTCAACTTCCTTAGTAATAAACAGTGTTTCCCTTAGTAAAATGATAGCTAATTCACGTGCCAGCGCTAAATATCGGTGGGTCATTTAATAAAGAAGAGTTATGATGTTCAAACACCACAATTGTGACCATCGTATATGGTCACTGTATTTCTGTACGGTCTGTATGGTACGGATTTGTACGGATCCGTACGGAATCCGTATGGGTTTTTTTTTACAGGAACAGATTTTTTTAAGTGGTTAACAAAAGTTATGTAAGTGGTTAACACAAGTTTAGAGTGGTTAACACTGCATCTCACTTCAAAGTAGTGTTAACCACTTACACAACGCGTGTTAACCACTTACATAACTTGTGTTAACCACTTACTAAAAGCCTGTTAACCACTTCAAAATATATTGTATCTCACTTCAAACTCGTGTTAACTACTTACACAACTCGTATTAACCACTTGCATAACTTGTGTTAACCACTTCTGTAAAGCGGTTAACCACTTCAAAATATACTGTATCTCACTTCAAACTCGTGTTAACCACTTACACAACTCGTATTAACCACTTGCATAACTTCTGTTAAACCACTTAAAAAAATATGTGTCTATTAATGTTAGTGGACTGCGTTAACCACTTACACAACTCGTGTTAACCATTTACGTAACTTACATTAACCACTTAAAAAAATGCATTTCTGTAAAAAAAAAAAAAACCATACAGTTAAAATGCAGTTAAAATGCGGATCCGTCTGAAATCCGTCTGTGCGAAATCTGATGTATATACGGTAGCCACAATTGTGGTGTTTGAATATCATTTTTCAATAAAGAAAGAGAAAGCGCGAGAAAGACCGGAGGGAAATTTCAGTGACACCTATACAATTTAAAAATGTGGTCCTGGTCTTTTACGCTCGTTTAATTTTATTTAGGAAGAAAACGAAAGACAAAATTAAAAAATAGGCTTAAATACTATTTTGGTCCTTTAACTTATTTTTAAAGTTTAATTTGGTCTTTTAACTATTTTTTGGGTCAAATAGATCTTTTAAGTTTTTAAGTTAGGTCAAATATGTCTTTTTCGGCCTTAAGTTTTTAAGTTGGGCCAAATAGGTCCCTTAAGTTTTTAAGTTGGGTCAAATAGGCCCTTTAAGTTTTCTAATTGGGTCAAATATATCCTTTAAGTTTTTAAGTAGGGCCAAATGAGTCATTGTCACGTAGGACCTATTTGGCCCAACTTAAAAACTTAAGGGACCTATTTGACCCAACTTAAAAACTTAAGGCCGAAAAAGACCTATTTGATCCAAATTAAAAACTTAAAGGACCTATTTGACCCAAAAAATAGTTAAAGGGCCAAATTGAACCTCAAAAATAAGTTAAGGGACCAAAATGGTATTTAAGCCTAAAAAATAAGAAAAATATTGTACTAAAAAAAATAAATTTGTATTTATTTAAAAGAAAAAAATTATATTTTTTTCTCATTTATATTTTGTTATGTTGAACTTTTTTCTCATTTATATATTTGAATATATAATGAGAAAAATATATACTGCCAACTATATATTGACTATGGCTAAAAAAAACTATATATTGACTAATTCTCGTAAAAAAACTAGGGTTAAATATGTTTTTAATCCCTATAAAATTACGACTTTTCAAGTTTAGTCCCCAAAAAAATTATTCATTTTTAGTCCCTATTTTGAAAATGTTTTACAAAAAAATGGGTGATTTTGCTTTTAGTCCCTCTAGGGACTAAAAAAATAATCCCTATAAAAGCAAAATAGGAACTAAAAATGAATAAAATTTATTTAGGGACAAAACTTGATAAGTCATAATTTTATAGGGACTAAAAATATATTTAACCCAAAAAACTATATATTGAATAATTAAAAAGTAGGATTTTATTAAATTATATATACATATATATCAATATTTAAATTATTTAAATTTTAATATACAATTTTGTGAATATAATATGATATGATTAATGATTAAGTTAAATAATTCGGTTTTTCTAACATGTCCTACTTGTACATGTTGAGCTTGTTTACTACCTACTTGTTTTCCTTATTAATTAATTTTCTTATTATTTTATCTATGTAGCCTCTTTTTCCACCAAATAGAAAAATCAGTAATTAATAAAAAAATATTTATTTAATGAGACTTAACATGTGTAAGGTTGTACATGTTAAAAAAATTATAGATAAATTTATATTGTCTTCATCTCATATTGGGTGTCCAGTATGACATATTGTTAGCTCAACTACTTTACAATTAGTTTTTCCCTTAACTCCAAGTATTACAATTAGGGTATAACAAACTATTTTGCTTTGAAAATGAGCATAATATAAATGATTTTCTTAAGACTTATACATGGTGTAATATGAGATGGAGGGAGTATTTTAAAAAAAAAAATATTAGATGCATGGTGTAATATGTTTACCGAATGTCAAATTTTCCAAAAATGAGTTGTAGGCTTTTTTTTTTTTATATTCAATTGTAGGCTTTATAATATGCTACCGAATGTCAAATTTTCCAAAAATGAATTGTAGACTTTTTTTTTTGTATTCAATTGTAGGCTTTATAATATGCTACCCAAAATATCTCCACGAACCGCAGCTTGGGAACTTCAGGTGTTGGCATCATTATGCAGTAAAGATAAGAATACAAATTCCATTTTCCTTTTGGCGTTTTGAGTTTGAATAACCCTTTTCACGTTGCAATCGTGACAGACAACTTTGAAAGCTCATGTTTGATTCCTATTTCAGTCTTCATGGCATATGCCAAAACAGTTATGTACGACAACTTGAGAACTTCCATGTTTTTAGCGAAAACAACAAAGACTAGTGATTACAATTTTAAAAAATAAAATAAAATAGAAAACAGAGTCTTTCGAGTTGATCGAGCAGCCGTAAATAGTAGAAACCGCGTCTTGACTCCCCGTCAAAAAAAAAATAGTGTTTGACTTATTTCTTATTTTTATTTAATTTGTTTTATCAATAATTATAAAAAAAATCCATTTTCACCTAAATATCACTTTGTTTTCATTTTATGTATTATTTTTAAAATTTTATTTTTTAATATTTGAATATAATGTCAAAAAATATATAACTAACGGGGGTTGAGTCTAGCGGAAGGGGCTAGTCTCTCACAACGTGGCGAATTAAGGTTTAAATCCTCGCTGGGAGAGATTCCTACATTTAGTGCCCGACGCGCCTCAAACAGGATTGCCTCCGTTGGAGAAGACCTGCGTGAAACCAAAAAAAAAAAAAGAGATATGTATATATTGTAAAATAAGAGTTTTAAATTTGCGAAGAAAATGATAAACAAAATTATATTACTTTAACATGATGGATTACAATTTAAATCGGTGAACTCTAAATTTCAAATTATAAAAAACAACATTAATAACTAAGCTTAAGTGTTAATATTTATGAATTAGTTATTAATGTCAATTTTTATAATTATAAATTTAGAATTCACTGATTTAAATTTTAAAACACCATGAGTATTCATTAGTATATTTTTTGTGTCAAAAAAAATTTAGTATTTATGAAATTTTAAAATATTGGCATATAAGATAAATAGAAAATATAGAGATAATCAGATATGTAGAAAATCACAAAATAAAAAAATAAAATAAAATATATACTTATGTAGAATAATAAATATATTTAATTTGCCTAAAAACATAACGCGTTATCCAATTATGATAATGAGTCTATTGATACCGGAAGAATCGAGAGAGAGATAGTTGAAATTGATTAACATTGCAAATGAATTGTTGATTTACAATGTACTGCTCTATTGAAACAGAACAGAAATATATATATGTATAAAACTGCTAATGACAGTTGTTACAAGCTGTTAACTAACTCTAACTAACAAGATTAATTTACTAACCAACTCAATTAGAATTAACTAGGATTAATTACAATTGGTGATACCCTCCCACAAGCTGGACTAAGGGGATCACTAAGGCCAAGCTTGGACACCATGGAATTGAATTGTGGAGACAGCAAAGATTTTGTGAAAACATCCGCAATTTGAGATGAGGAAGGAACCGGCAATAGGTGAATGAGGCCATTCTGAATCTTTTCTCGAATCACATGACAATCTATCTCAATATGTTTAGTTCTTTCATGGAAGATGGGATTGTGTGCCAAGTAAATTGCAGATTTATTGTCACAATAGACATAAGTTGGATGTGGAAAATCAATATGCAGATCCTTAAACAAAAACTGCAACCATTGCATTTCACAAGTTAAGCTAGCAAGGGCTCGGTACTCAGCTTCTGAGCTTGATCTTGACACGGTAGACTGTTTCTTGGACTTCCAAGAAATCAAAGAGGATCCAATGAAAACACAATAGTCCGAAACAGATCTTCTGGTTGAGGGGCAGCTTGCCCAATCACTGTCAGCAAAACCCGAGAGTTTAGTAGAAGATGAGACTGAATAGAAAAGGCCTCTGGCAGGGGACTGTTTCAGGTATTTAAGGACCTTTGTAGCTGCTTGATGATGCACTTGCTGAGGTGATGAAACAAACTGGCTAAGATGTTGCACAGCAAAAGCCAAATCGGGTCTTGTAGTAGTTAGGTAGAGAAGCCTTCCAATGAGTCTTCTATAGGAAGAAATGTCATCAAGAGCTGCAGAATCAGAATTGTGCAGCTTTAATGAAGTGTCATATGGAGTGGATGATGGCTTGACAGCAAGTTGGCCTGAATCTTCAAGAAGTTGCAAGGCATACTTGCGTTGATTAAGAAAAATACCATCCTTGGATCTAGCAATCTCTAGGCCCAAAAAATATCTAAGCTTTCCAAGATCTTTGATCTTAAATTGGCGATCAAGAAATGATTTGACATGTTTGATTTCTTCAAAGTCATTGCCTGATAAGACAATGTCATCAACATATACCAAGAGGGCTGTGAAATTACTGCCATTTTGCTTAGTAAACAGAGAGTAATCAGCGTTTGAGTGATGGTAACCAAGAGAAATCAAGGCATGAGACAACTTAGCATACCATTGTCTACTTGCCTGCTTTAGGCTATAAAGAGATTTGTGCAATTTGCACACTTTCTGAATACTAGAATCTGAATTCAGGACTTTCAAGCCTTGTGGTAAAACCATGTACACCTCCTCATCAAGGTCCCCATGCAAAAAAAGCATTGTTTACATCTAGTTGTTCTAGGAACCAACCTTTAATAGCTGCCAATGACAAAAGTGTCCGAATGGTTGTCATCTTGGCCACTGGTGAAAAAGTGTCAAAATAATCCACTCCTTCCAATTGAGTATAACCTTTGGCTACTAACCGAGCCTTATGTCTTTCAACAGTACCATCAGCATGGTATTTGACTTTAAAAACCCATTTGCACCCGATGGGAATTTTGCCAGGAGGGAGATTGACAATAGACCAAGTATTAGTGGCAGCTAGAGCATCCAATTCAGCTTTCATAGCTTGCTTCCAGCAATCAAATTTACAAGCTTGGGAATAGGACTTTGGTTTAGGATTTGATGTGACAGTGAGGCAGAAATTTTTATAGGAGGAAGCACAATTATTGTAAGACAAAACAGAAGATAAAGAGTAAGAAGTTTTACCTGAAGAAGATTCTGATGTCAGTGCAGAGGTTAGAAGATTGCAGTGATAATCTTCAAGGTATCTAGGTGTAGTTTTGATTCTTTCAAACTGCCTGACAGGAGCTGAATTATTGGAAGCAGGGACAAAGGCAGGAACAGGCGCAGGAACAAATGCCGGAACAGATGCAGGAGAAACAGATGCAGTGTTAGGAGCAGATGCAGGGGAAATTGGAGATGTAGTAGCAATAGGTGATGCAGTAGGAGTGACAGTGACAGGAATAGAATTGGAACTGAGATCATGATAATCATAGGAAAGGCTATGATCATGAGTTATATGAGGTAAAGAATGAGAAAATGAAGAAGAATCTGTCTTAGAAAAAGGAAAAACAGATTCATGAAATATAACATTCCTTGAAACAAAAAATTCATGATTTTGCAAGTCATATAGTAGAAAGCCTTTGGTGCCATCTCTATAACCAAGGAAAACAGATTTCCTTGCCCGAGGTTGAAACTTAGTTATGTGGTTATGGAGAGTAGAAGCATAAGCAAGGCAACCAAATACTTTTAAGTGAAGTAAAAGAGGGGCTTGACTATGAAGCAATTCATAGGGTGACTTGTTTTTGAGTATAGGGGTTGGAATTCTATTTATGATGTGCACTGATTGTTGGACAGCAAAGTGCCAAAAATTGGAAGGAATGTTAGATTGGAATGAAATGGCTCTAGCAACATTGAGAATATGTTGATATTTCCGCTCAACAATTCCATTTTGTTGAGGGGATTCAACACAAGACCTTTGGTGAATGATGCCCTTACTAAGAAAGAACTCATGCATGAGGAATTCACTCCCATTATCACTTCTAAGACACTTAAGTGTCTTATGAAATTGTGTTTCAATGAAAGAAATGAAGTTTTTGATGTGTGTTCTGGTTTCACCTTTAGTTTTCATGAAAATAGTCCAAGTAAATCTACTATAATCATCAACCAAAGTAAGAAAATAGTGATGACCAACAGTGGAAGGGATGGCATAAGGCCCCCATATATCAGCATGTAGTAAATAAAAAATGCTATGTGAATGAGAAATGCTATTTGGATATGAAAGCTTTCTTTGTTTTGCAAGATGACATATATCACAAGGAGAAGTATTATTGGTGTATGTAACAAAGGGAAATTGAGAAGCAATACATTTGTGAATGGGATCCGAAAGGTGTCCTAATCTATGATGCCAAACAATGGCAGATTCACTGTTATGCACAAAAGAACCAGAAACAGTTTTCTGATTAACAGAATTAACAGTTTTCAGATTATCAGAATTAGCATTTTTCTGAGTAACAGAATTACAGAAAGAACCAGAAACATTTGGGAGATCCAATGAAGCATCCAACACTTACAATCCTCCAATCCTCTAAGCTGAACATCCAATCATCTTCGGGTTCAAAGAGTGCACAAAAGAGCAATGATCATGATAGAAAATAACATGACAATTAAGTGATAAGGAAAGGGAACTAACAGATATGAGATTAACATGAAATGTTGGAAAGTAATAGACATTGTGCAGTATTAAAAATGGGGATAAGTGTACTGTGCCTGCAATATCAGATGTGATAGAATTTCCATTTGGTAGTGACATAGATTTTGGAGGAACATGATTATATGATGAAATTTTTTGAAGAGAGTAAGTGATGTGGTCAGTGGCTCCTGAGTCAATGACCCATAGAGTGGGATTCTTACCAATGTTTGGTGAGGAATTGGAATTAAAAGCTGCTGTGTTGTTGGAGATCACAGAATTAACACTTGGTGCAGACACAGTTGGAGTATTGGCTGTAGCTTGCAAATTTGATTGACGAAGTAGCTGTAAAATCTGTTGGTATTGCTCTTGAATAGCATGCAAAGAAGGATCCTGATTGACTGAACTAGTATTTTCATTAACGCCTTTGTCTTGTACAGCATTGACAGCATTGATTGAACTGTTATTTGTGCCAGAACTTCCAGATTTAGCAGAATTACGATTCTGATATCCAGGTGGATATCCATGCTTGAGGAAGCATGTATCAATGGTGTGGTTGTTCTTCCACAATGAGTACAAAGCCTAGAAGAACCTCTACCCCCAATGTATGAGCCACGGCCTCTGCCTCTGCCAGTTCCATTGAAACTTCCAGGATTATTCTTATTGAAATTCTGATTTGAATCAACTTGCATGACAACAGATTGATTGGCAACCGAATTGTCAGTAACAATGGAGCTTGCAAATTGTCTTTCCTGTTGGATGACTAGAGCAAAAGCATTATCCAATGTTGGCAATGGATCAATTAGCATAATCTGGGATCGAACATGAGCAAATTGTTCACTTAATCCTTTCAGAAATTTTATCACCTTGTCTTGTTCTTTATGCTTTCTTAGATCTGAAGCAGCACCACAGGTGCAAGGAATAGCACAGATACAATCTCTAATTGGCCGAAAATTCTCAATTTCCTCCCACATAGTTGTTAATTTTGTAAAATAGGTTGAGATATCAAGAGTACCCTGTTGAAACTTGGCTAATTCCTCTTGAATATCAGCATTTCTGAAGATATCACCTTGAGAAAATCTCCTTTCAAGGCTTTTCCAGACAATAGATGCACGATCATACCAAATTAGGGATTTGGCAATGTTCTCAGAAATGGATCGCTGAAGCCATGAAAGAACCATGTTGTTGCATCTTGTCCAAGGTTCGTGAAGCAAATCTGAAACAGGTGGAGGATTGAGAGTGCCGTCAACAAATCGGAATTTGTTCTTAGAGATTAATGCAACCTTCATCGAGCGTGACCAGGTCTGATAATTCTTTGAATCAAGCAGAGGTTGAACAAGAACAAGAGAAGGATTTTTGTTAGGGTGCATGAAGAACAAGAATTGCGATTGATACCATATTGATACTGGAAGAATCGAGAGAGATAGTTGAAATTAATTAACATTGCAAATGAATTGTTGATTTACAATGTACTGTTCTATTGAAACAGAACAGAAATATATATATATATATATATATGCTAATGACAGCTGTTACAAGCTGTTAACTAACTCTAACTAACAAGATTAATTTACTAACCAACTCAGTTAGAATTAACTCGGATTAATTACAATTGGTGATAGAGTCCCAACCCATCACGGCTGATGATAGGTCCAACAAAGGCCGGGTCAACCCAAGTACTCGACTCAGGGATCGGGTTAAGATACAACGATAGCAGGGGCTCGAGACCTTACTGGGTTATGACACCATGCATGATGGCTCGATGCTCGGAACATTGACTGGTTGTCCTGTCAAACTTAAACAAAGGGAATGTTAAGAACCTCATATGGATCGAGTATTTGAAGTTTCATGCATTATTGAGCATTCGATTATGAAGAGTGTGATTCTTGATGTGATGATTGGCCAATGTTATAGTATGTTGGATGCTGATAATATCATAGTGTATCTATGTTACGTGTCAATGTACTAGTAGTTTTTTTTTTGGCTTGTATGACTATCTTGATAGAATTCACATGCGGGTTACTCACCCTCTATTATTCCATTTGTACTCTCTTCTCTCTCTTGGACACGTACCATGTATTTCCTTTTCTCAGTTGGATGCACACCCTATACTCATTTAGGTAGCCTAAGACTAGAGTTCCTCAACGGTGACGATGTGGAGAATAGAACTTTCGACTCCGAGATCTCGAGAGCTACGTATATCGGGATGCTTAGGCAGGTGGCTGATTTTGGCGAACGTCCATCCATGTCGGTGCATCGTCGCATGAACATAGAGTTGCCACTACCATTTATTTCGTGTTAGGTGCCAGATTTCAAATTTGAATTTCTCGACAGAACTTCAAATATTCGACAAGTAAATGTATAAAGAGCCAGAATAAGTGATAAAAATTGGCTAAGTTTAAAAGACCAAGTGATGTGGTGGTTGTTCGACGGTGCATGAAGCGTCGAAGATGTCAATATGAGCATGGTCGAATTAGACTTAAGCTTTAGGCAATGCATGAACAAACTCGACAGGAAGTGCTACTGTCGAGATTGAGTAGTTTTAGTGAAATCAACTACCGACCATGTATTCGTACACGTGTCAGGTTGGATAATAGGTAGTTTTTTACCATTTTTCTATAAATAGTAGTTCTTACGATGTAACTCAGGTTGGATACATGATCTAAATTCCTA
The DNA here is from genome assembly GCA_037113605.1 of Calophaca sinica. Taxonomy (NCBI): domain Eukaryota; kingdom Viridiplantae; phylum Streptophyta; class Magnoliopsida; order Fabales; family Fabaceae; genus Calophaca; species Calophaca sinica. The sequence goes on from CM073731.1 coordinate 117,332,495, forward strand.
ACATCTCGACGACGAAGCAGATTAAAGGAAAACGATCACTGTATGCCTTCCACCCCTTACTTTCAGCAATTTGCAATTCAATTCAATTAAATTTCCAGTTATCGCCTTGTTCTTAATCTAATTTATTTGCAAATTTATCTTTTGTTTATGTTACGGACTGGTCCCCGAGGCGAGTTATAGTGTACCCACCAAACCGAGCCGGTCCGGCTCGGTTCCGACCTTCTCCGAGCCCGACGAGCTACGTCCGACCCGGGACGCGCCAAACCCGTCCTCCAGTACACTTGCCCCAGTGATAACACCGAGCAGGTCAGGGGAGAGCTGACTCATGACTCTCGAACCTTCTAGAAAGGGACGCGCCTTGAGGCGACGCTTGGAGCCGTTGCCACTCCGAAGATTGAGGATCACGTAGCCAGTATGTGACGGACTTAGCGGGTGCGAGATATTATGAAGAGATGAGCTGATCCCGGGAGCAGGAGGGAGGAGTTACCGCGCGCGGAATCCGGATCGGTGGTTATCCTCCTTAGACGAGACTCCACTATATAAAGGGGGCTTGACCCCCCAGGTTTGCAGGCTCTCTACTCACTCTAAACCCTAATTCACTCTGCTCTCCTTCTCCTCTAAAGCCCTATCTAACTTAGGCATCAGAGTGTCTTTGCAGGTACCACCCCCCTTTCGACTCCAGAAGAAGGAGTATTCTATTCCAAGGAGGAGGAAAGCTCAACCATTCCCGGCATTAACAGTTTATGCATTTTACTTCGAACTTTACTGTATTTTTCAAACCTGTTCTGGACTGGGCCGAAGCCCAATCCGACGATCCACACGCTTAAGGCCTATCTCCGCACATAGTTTGCTTCACCACTTCGGAGCCGGGTCGACGTGGCTTATCCAACAGTCCTCAGCATTCCACCCCAGCTCATCACAACCTGGCAAGGATCTGACGGCACCCCGGATCTCGCGGAGCGGTTATCTCTCAGTAACCGTCCTCGAACCATATAAAACGGATCTCCTTCACAGATCCAGGTACGATTTGATTCATCTCTGCAATTCCTCTCCTCCTTCCTAAACTGACTTAGGCATCGGAGTCCTTGCAGGTACACCACCTCGCGCGCCGTCGTCAACCGCTGCGAACAACATCTCGCCGCTTCCCTCCGGCCATCCCTGAGGTTCTGTTCAGAACAAAACCTTTTTGAAATATTATTCTTTCATATTTTCTGTATTTATTTCTTATAAAGTTTCAATTTGCTTACTGTATTTGGCTTGTTTCTATTTCAATTTCAATATTTTACTTCATGTCTATTACTACACAGTCATTTAAGTTTCATGTTGTTACTTAAGTTTTTTTTGTATTTTGGCAATTTCTTCTTCTGTCAATTTTGCTTTCAAAGTCATTTATAAACTTTCTTTAATTCATGTTCTTTAAATGCTTTCATTGATTTTCCTATGTCTTAAAAGCTTTTCCTTTGATTTCTAGTCATTTATGTGCTTCATTTACGTTCCTGTGTCAATTTCAAATAGTATGTCTTACTATGTGAATGCATGTTCAAACACTGCATTGTTTACTTTGACTTTATTTTCTGTTTAAGTTACTTGTCAATCAAGTCATTGGCTGCTAGCGGCCAATCTTGTCTATTTACACTTTCAATGTCATTTCGACAACAATTAACTTGTTGTTCGAGATTATTAAGTACAAACTGGCAAAAAATCTCAATGATTAATGGCTTAGTAGCCAAGAAAATTGAAAGCTGATATCTGATCGAACTTTTGACCGTTATTTCACTAAAACCGTTGTTGTCAAAACGAGATTATCACATAACTCGTCGATCTCGTAATCGTTTGAAACTAACTATTTGTTACTTTGACGAATTTAGTAGAAACACACTACAAACCAAATTTCTCAGTTAATACTTGGATGAAACGGGTGCTACAGGTGGAGTCCAGTGAGAGACATACTGTTGTTATTTATCGTTGAGGCGTCGTATTAGGAAGTCTGCTCAGAGAAATGTTCCCATCCTCTCACCATGACGCACCCAACGACTCAAACACGACGTGGATGCCCATAAACCTGAACAAAATGGGCGAGACAAAATTAGAAACATGCGAGAATCCATGAGCACTGCCATGACGACGGCATGGACATCCTAAAAGTCAGAGGGTCATGGGACCCCGACTTATGCGTGTAAGTCGGTAGATCGTAACATCCTGACACATATATATAGGGATGGCAATATGTGACTTTAAATCTTTAATATTTTTGAGCAAACTTAATTCCTCAAATTTTTAAAATCACAATTAAGTCATGATCTCTCTATCATTTTTCATCTTCCTACAACTCTTAAGTTCTCACTTTATTTACAAATTAATCAATTAAATATTTCAAACATTATTTTCACTCACAACTGACTAAAGCATCAAATTTCAATCAAAATGATAAAATCTCAAATTTTATATTTCTCTTCGAACCTAATCTCAAATCCCATTAAAATCCTCTGAATTTTATCAATTTTTTATTACATTTTTAACTTTTAATTTTTTTTTGTTTTGCAACAGAACCTGATTTATTTAATTTAAAAATAGATAGACTTGATTGAATAAATAAATAATAACCGTTAAAATCACATGTTATCTAAATTAAAAAAAAACAAAAATCGCAATCAAGACTTTACATTACACAAGCAAGATACTCGTGCAAACGCACGGGTCACTTCGTTTTCACATATTTTTGAAATACACTTGGTTATAATTTATAAAATTAAAATTTTATATTAATGCAAACATAATTAGTTGTTTTAATTCTCTAAAAATTTAGAAAGAGTGAGAATAAGAAGCATTTAATGTTTTCTCGTTGGGACTTAAGAATAAAATAATTATTTATAAATAATAAGGAGATTTATAAAATTGTTATGTGATGAAAGACAATAAAATTATACCAATAGCATGTAATGTCAGGATTGAAAAGCAAGATAATCATTTATAAATAAGAAAGACAGCTAAAAAATTGATACGTGCTCCAAGATAATAAAATTTTAGCGATAACATGTAACATGTTTCCCCGTAGAAACTCAAAAGTAAAACAATCATATATAAATAATAAAACATTTATAAAATTTGATACGTATTTAAAGATAATAAAATTATACCGACAACATTTAATGTTTCGCCATTGGGACTAAAAATAAAAATAATTATTTATAAATAATAATGACATTCATAAACTTTGATAAGTAATCAAAGACAATGAAATTATACCGACGATATGTAATGTTTCTCCCGTCGAGACTTAAAAGTAAAATAACCTTTTAAAAATAATAAAAACATTAATAAAAACTGATATTTGCTCAAAGATAACGAAATTATAGTGACATGTTATTTTCTCCTATTGAGACTCAAAAGTAAAATAATCATTTATAATAACATAATAACATTCATAAAAAAGAATATAAAAAGTAATTATACTAACAACATACTATGTTTTTCCGTCTAAAATCAAAAGCAAAATAATAGATGATAGTATGTAATGTTTCCTCGAATAAAAAGTAAAATAATTATCTATATTTAAATAATATATAATAAAGATATTTATAATCAAATATAAAAATATAAATATTTAAATATTTAACAAAACTCTGTTGGGATTCATAAGTTAGATAATCATTTATAAATAACTTAAACATTTATAAAATTGATCTGTGTCAAAGACGATAAAATTATACCGACGACATGTAATGTTTCCCCCGTCGAGACTTAAAAGTAAAATAATTATTAAAAAATAATAAAAACATTTATAAAAACTGATATGTGCTCAAACATAACAAAATTATAGCGACAACATGTTATTTTCTCCCGTCGGGACTCAAAATTAAAATAATCATTCATAAAAAATAATAGCATTCATAAAAACAGAATATAAAAAGTAATTATACTGTTACGGGCCGGTCCCCGAGCTGGAATCCATCGAGCTCTGCCCAATGCCGATCTAGCTTCTGCGAGCAAGGTTACTACCGACCGGGCGGAACCGAGTATGAGCGAGCACAGGCCTGCGCCCGCCGAGCCACTACGTGCCCTCGCCCCGTTTCCCGTGATGGGCCGCTCCGAGTCCATTATAACACTCGGGACCCGAGCCGCGTGCCCCGACATGGAACCCCCGTAGAAGGGGCCACAGGGCAGTACCATTACGAAGAAGGCGGGGCACGTTATCAGATCATAATGAGCCGTTACCCTTTTCAGGTGCGAGCCGTTACCCCGCATGAAGAAGGAGGGGCGCGCAGTTCGGAAGGGGAGTAACCAACCGCCTGCCAGGCTTCACTATATAAAGGGGGCTTTGCCCCCCAGGTAAAGGGACTACTCACTCTAAACCCTAATTCACTCTGCTCTCCTTCTCCCTCAAAGCCCTATCTAACTTAGGCATCGGAGTGTCTTTGCAGGTACCACCCCCCTTTCGACTCCAAGAAGAAGGAGTACTCAATTCCAAGGAGGAGGAGAGCTCAACCATTCCCGAAATTAACATTGGCGCCCACCGTGGGGCCCGGTAAAACTAGCCCAGGCCTCAAGAATACCCCGAGCTGGATGGCGTGCACCAGGAGCACGGCGAATCACAGATCGCCACCGCTGAGTCATCACTGAGCCAGTCAGGATGAACGCCCACCACCAGACCCTGTCTCGGAGCTTCTCAGGGCAAAAAACGAAGAGTTAAGGCGCAGGATCGCGGAAGCCCGCGATCGCGAGGAAAGACAGGGCCATGAGACGCCCTCGAGGACCAGAAGAGACAACCGGGACTCGTCCAAATCGGACGGCTCCAGCGCCACGGAGAGCCCCAGGCGAGAGGGCCACACCCGGCACACACATCGGTGTGAGAACCGACCCTTCGAAATCGGACTAACCTTGCTCCCCTTCGACGAGAGGGTTATGGCCGATCCAGTCCCGAAGCGATTCCAAATCCCCAACATGGACGCTTACGAAGGTAAGACCGACCCCGAAGAACACATTACCTCCTTCAACGTGCGGATGCTACTGATCGACGCATCCGAGGGCCTGAAATGTAAGACCTTTCCCTGCACCATGAAAGGGCCGGCCATGATGTGGTTCTCTAACCTCCCACAACGCTCGATCCACTCATTCAGACAACTCGCCGTGCAATTCGTGGCCAGGTTTACCACGAGCCGAGCCTTCCGGAGAAACTCCACTTGCCTGGTCGGGCTCAAACAGAGGTCGGACGAGACCCTGAAGTCCTTCATAGAGCGTTTCAACAACGAAACGGCTCAAGTCAGAAATCTCAGCACCGATGTGGCGCTCCACGCCATAGTGTCAGCACTAAAACCTGGTCCCTTCTCGGACTCCCTCGCTCGCCGGCCTGCAGGATCTCTGGGCGAGTGAGGCGCCGGCGATGGGGTATATCAACATGGAGGAGGTCGCTGCCGCCAAAAGGGAAACCCAGAATCGACAAGGCAGGAGTAGAGAGCTGGCCCGAGAGAGGGCGGAGAGGGAAAACGAGGGCCGAGGCGCAAGACTACTGAGGCGCTTCACTCCGAGCGATGGGAAGGGACCGGGTCTTGAAGGAAGCCTACACGGGCAACCTCATTACCTTGCCCCCTCGGAAGGACTCCCCACCGGACGCGGATCGCCAGAGATACTGCGAGTACCACCGAATCTACGGGCACACCACAAACGAATGTCAGGCACTAAAGATAAAGATTGAAAAACTCATACAGGCAGGACATTTGGCAAAATACGTGGACAAAGGGAATGGGGCGACCCCCAGGGAAAACGAAGCGAATCGTAGAAGATCCCGTTCACCCGAACGCAGGCGCAACCGATCGCCGGCTCGGGGAGGGCGAGAAAGGCATTCGCTCGCCCGTCAACGCAGGAAGGGTCGAGACGAAGGTACCCCATCACTCAATTTGATTGCAGGTGGTTTTACAGGTGGAGGCGAATCTAGCAACGGTCGGAGAAAGCACCTGAGGTCCGTCAATAGCTCAACGTCGCTAACAGCCCCACCCGTGGCCTTACCGACCATATCCTTCTCGGAGAGGGATTATCAGGGAATAGATCGCCACCAAGACGACCCCATGGTGATCACAGTACACCTCGCTGGGTTTAACGTCAGGAGAGTGCTCATTGACCAAGGAAGCTCGGCAGACGTAATCTACAAAGAAGCTTTCGATCGACTCAAGTTACCGAGCTCGATTATTAGACCCTACCGAGGTACGTTAGTTGGTTTTTCGGGTGCTAAAGCTCGGGTGACAGGATACTTCGACGTCTTGCTCACCTTCAAGGCGGACGTCGGAACCAAGACAATCGAAGCCCACCTCCTGGTGGTAGAAGCCGAGTCGGCCGCGGACACCGCCTACAATATGATAATCGGCAGAACTGTCATCAACGGGATCGGGGCCATAGTCTCTACCCCCCATTTGGCGATGAAGTTTCCCCTATCCGATGGGCAGATTGCTACGATACATGCCGACCAGAAGGAGGCGAGACAGTGTTATGTCAACAGTCTCAGAGATGACAGGAGAAGAGATCGCCCCAGGTCGAGCTGCATGATTGAGCTCGACCCAAGGGGCGAGAGTGATTCTGGCCGCGTCGGCCGATGACATCAAGGAGGTCGAAGTAAGAGGATCGGGCAAGAGCATACGACCGGACGCAATCGCCACAGAGCGAACAGTCCCTAACAAAAGTCTTGCTCGCCAACGCAGATCTGTTCGCGTGGGGCCCGGAGGATATGCCCGGAATAGACCTCGAAATGGCCTGTCACAAGCTAGCCATCGAGCCCGGCGCTCGCCCCGTTGCTCAGCGCAAAAGAAGAATTGTAGGAGAAAAGAAGCAGGCAGCCCGAGAAGAGACCTCAAAGCTCTTGAAAGCCGGATTTATCAAAGAGATCAAGTACCCAACTTGGCTTTCCAACGTGGTATTGGTCAAGAAGAGCAACGGTTAAGTGGAGGATGTGCACTGACTTCACCGACCTGAACAAAGTCTGCCCTAAAGACCCATACCCCCTTCCGAGCATTGATGCTCTGGTAGACGGCACGTCGGGGTACCAGGTGCTCAGTTTCATGGATGCATACTCCGGATACAACCAGATCAGGATGCACCCCCTCGACGCACTAAAGACAGCTTTCATGACGGAAACCTCCAACTTCTACAACGTCACTATGCCCTTTGGTTTGAAGAACGCAGGGTCGACTTACCAGAGGATGATGGATGAGGTCTTCGTCAAGCAGATCGGAAGGACGATCGAAGTGTATATGGACGACATGGTGGTCAAGACCTCTAGCTTCGAGGGACACTACCGAGACCTCCAGGAGGTATTTGACATTATGAGAAAATATAACATCAGGCTTAACCCCGAGAAGTGCTCGTTCGGGGTGCTCGGAGGCAAGTTCTTGGGGTTCATGATCACCCACAGAGGCATTGAGGCCAACCCCGACAAGTGCCGATCAGTGATGAAATGCAAAGCCCAAGCTCTATCAAAGAAGTGCAAAGACTCGCTGCTCGCATCGCAGCCCTTTCCAGGTTCGTAATTCGTTCCGCTGACAAATCGTTCCCCTTCTACCAGGTACTCCGGAAACCAGCTCGGTTCGAATGGACCGAGGAGTGTGAAACGGCTTTTCAGAGGCTCAAGGAATTGCTGGCGTCGCCACCGGTCCTTACGCGACCCACCAAAGGAGCCCCCCTCCTCCTCTACCTAGCGGCCACCGACACCTCGATCAGCTCGGCCATGATAGAAGAGAAAGAGACCGAGCAGCGCCTTTTGCCGTGAGCAAAGTCCTCCACGGGGCGGAGCTAAGATACCAGAAGGTAGAGAAACTGGCGCTCCTGATAGTAACCTCCGCAAGGAGATTGAGACCTTACTTTCAAGCTCACCCGGTGGTAATCAAAACGGACTACCCAATCAAAAGGATCCTGCAGAAGCCCGAACTCTCAGGGCGAATGGTGGCATGGTCGGTAGAACTCTCCGAATTCCAGATCAGGTTTGAGCCTAGAGGACCCATTAAATCACAAGTTTTGGCTGACTTTATCGCAAAACTAACACCGACCCCCGAGGTCGAGTACTGGACGCTCTACGTGGACGGCTCCTCCAATTCCAAAGGCAGCGGAGCAGGAATCATCGTGGAAAGCCCTGCAGGAATCAGCGTCGAACAGGCACTCAGGTTCCTATTCAAAGCTAGCAACAACCAAGCCGAGTACGAGGCCTTACTGATCGGTCTCAAACTCGCATGGGAGCTGGGCGCCCAAACACTCCGAGTCAGGAGCGACTCCCAGCTGATGATCAACCAAGTCAAGGGCGAATACCAGTGTCGAGACGACGTACTAGTCCAGTATGCCCAAAAGGTCAACGCGATGATTCAGAACTTCCAAGAAGTCCAACTCGAGCACATCCCTTGAGAACAAAATAACAAGGCAGATCTGCTGGCAAAGTTAGCTAGTATGAAGACTGAGGGACAGCTCCACACGGTGGTCGTCCAAACTTTAAAGTCACCGAGCATCGCGACGGCCAGAACCTACGCAGCAATCAGCTCGGACTCTTGGATGAAGGACATCCTTGAATACTTGAAGCAGGGAAGACTGCCCGAGGACCCAGCAGAGTCATGCAGGGTCCAAAGGCAGTCCGCACATTACACTCTAATCGGAGACAGGCTCTACAGAAGAGGCTTCTCACAGCCGCTACTCACCTGTATAGAGAAGTCGGACTCCGAATATGTTATGAGGGAACTGCACGAAGGCATCTGCGGGAACCATTGTGGGACTCGGACCCTAACAACCAAAGTCCTCCGAGCGGGCTACTATTGGCCGACGCTCAGGGCGGATTGCCTGGAATACGTAAGGAAATGCGACAAGTGCCAAAAGTTCGCCAAACGAGACCATCTTCCACCAGAAGTCCTGCACAAAGTCATCGCCCCTTGGCCTTTCAATACCTGGGGGCTCGACATACTTGACCCCTTTCCCCTTGCACCGGGCCAACTCAAGTTCATCGTAGTCGCCATAGACTACTTCTCCAAGTGGATAGAGGCATTCCCGCTAGCGACCATCACTTCCGAGAGGATCAAAAAATTTGTCTGGAAAAGCGTGGTTTGCCGCCACGGACTACCTGACACCATCATCACAGATAATGGCACACAATTCACCAGCTCGGTGTTCAAGGACTTCTGCAAACGTCTAGGAATCCGACTCGTCTATGCCTCCGTCGAGCATCCGCAGACCAATGGCCAGGTCGAAGCCGCGAACAGAATTATCCTGAATGGCCTCATGGCGGCTGGAGAGAGCGAGGCGTGGCGGAAGAACTCTGTGGGGTGCTTTGGGCATACCACACCACCCCCCAGTCGGCAACAAATGAAACACCTTTCCGGCTAACATATGGAATGGAGGCCATGGTGCCAGTAGAGCTTGGTTCCACCTCAGCAAGAAGAGAGCACGTTCAGGCATTGGCGCAAGAAGAGGCGAGAGTTGAGCTCGATCTCCTGGAAGAAACTCGGGAACTTGCCCGAGTACAAAACTTTGCAACTAAACAGCGCGTCGCCAAACACTACAACTCCAAAGTCCGACCAAGGACGTTCAAAGAAGGAGACCTAGTCCTCCGAAAAGTTGAACTGGCTCGAAAAGATACAAGGCAAGGCAAGCTCGGGCCAACATGGGAAGGGCCGTACCGCATCAGATCGGAACACCGACACGGCGCATACGAACTGGAAGAACTATATGGGAAAGCAATACCGAGGACCTGGAATGCCACGCACCTCAACTCTACTTTAGTTAAACACTTGTAAACAGATGGCGTACTCTTTCCTTTGCAAGCCTTTTTTTCCCATTGGGTTTTTGGTTTGGAAAGGTTTTAACGAGGCGCATCCTTCTTACCCCCTCTTCCCCATTTAATAAAAGTCAACCCCGATTGCATTCATAGTGTTGTCACTAAGAATCACCGAGTCTCGAGCTCGGAAGGTTTTAATCAACCTACAGACCCCTGTGGTCCTAAACCCAAGTCAGCATAAAGGCTTGGCGAGCTCGCTCGCAGCTCGACCCCCGTGGTCCTAAACCCAAGTCAGCACAAAGGCTTGGTGAGCTCGCTCGCAGCTCGACCCCCGTGGTCCTAAACCCAAGTCAGCATAAAGGCTTGGTGAGCTCGCTCGCAGCTCGACCCCTGTGGTCTTAAACCCAAGCCAGCATAGAGGCTTGGTGAGCTCACTCACGGCTCGGAAGGTCTTACTCGACCTAGAATACCCCCAACTCGGAAAGTCTGGCTCGACCTCTACGAGCTCGCATGAAAGCTTGCACTCGGCTAGTACGGTCATGGTCATGACAGAGGCAATGCTTCAAACAATTTGAAGCAAGTTTTTTTCGGGGGAAGCTACCTGAGGACTACCCCCTAGCCGAGTAGGAGTCCTCCAAAAACGATGACACCCGACTACGACTACTAGGACTACAGAATAATAACGAAAGCTAACGAAAAGTAAGTACTCGCGCAAAGACAATTTATTATCAACATTCTTCAATACAGAAGCAGTCATACAAAAAAGGCTCCAGGGCGAGCAACTACAAATTCGAAACAGAAAGAAAAATAAATACAAGTTACGCAAGGGCATCCCCTTGGTCCTCAACAGGGGTCTCAACGACCTCCTCAACCACAAACGCCTCGCCTGCGGCCCCAACAATGACCTTGGCCTCCACTTCACTTCCCCTCTCAAACTCGCCCTCAGGCTCTTTCTCAGGGTCATCATGACCTTCCTCCTCTTCTTCCTCCATGATCTTCCCGTTCCTCACAACCTTAGTAAAGTCAAGCTCAGAGAGGTCGACGGTGGGGGCGATGACTTGCAGCTGGGCAACAGCGTTGTCAAACCCCTCCTTATACTGAAGAGCGCTATAGGCTCGGTACTCGTCAACCCGGGCAGTCTCAGCCGAGCACTTCTCCTTCTCTTCCCGCAGCTGATCCTCGAGCTGACCCACGAGGAGATCTTTCTCGGCCTGAATCTCCCTCTGCCTCTCAAGGAACGCGGTATTGCTCTTGCTAAAAGCGTCCTTGACATCGGAGAGCCTATCATAGTCCTCCTTCAGCTTCTTCATTTTCTCCTCAAGGTCGGCAAGAGAGTTGACCTTCCTTTGATACCTTCTTCGCCCATTTCGGCCTCAGTCGCCCGAGCCACGATCCGATCGTAAAGAAAGCGGGCCATAGCAGTCTGGCCGTAGGCGCCTAAGGCTCTGTACAGGCCCAGCTCACCCGCCTCGGTCATGCTTTGGTCATCAACCCGCCGCATGATTTGGTCGATTTGGTCTGAGCGATCGATCCCCAAGTTCCAGAGGGAGTCGGCGGCACCTTCCCTTTCATCGACAAATTCCCCCAGGTGGCGGAACCACTCGGACCCATCGGGAATGTTTAGTGGTATGCCACCGTGAGGTCCCCTCGGCGCTTTCGCAGGGGGCTGGTCCGATCCAATGATCGGAGAAGAGTGCGGTTGCTTTTTAGCGGCCTTGACAAAGTAAGAGGCAAAGAATAGCGAGTAGGCACCGGCCAGAACCCAGACGACTTTCTCCTTCTGAGCCTTCTTCAAGAGCTCGGCCATTTCTTTCTTGCTCATTTTGGGGGCCATTTCACCTGCAACAAAAACAAGCGGTCAACAACCACATCGAAACCGAGAACTACAAAAAGAAAAAACTTTACTTACTCAAATATTCCTCCCACTGAGATGGGTTCTTTAGGGATCGAGAAATCAGAGGACCGCAGTGAAAAGTGGGCAGACGACTAAGAAAATTCACTATCGTCTGATCGGTGACCGATAATAAGTTGAAATCGACCTCCTTGATCGGACGAGGGTTGGAGGTCCAATAGAAAGGAAACAAGGGCTCCCCTTGAGCCGAGAAGAAGAAGGGGTCCCGGGCCAGCACTTCAATCTTGAAGAAGTCATTCTTCCAATTCTTGTAAGACTGGTCGAAGAGCTCGAGAAGATAGAGGCCAGGGATTTTGTTGAGGGAGCACCATTTAAGCTGCCTCGCAAGCCTAAGCTGGAAAAAGCTAAAGAAGAGGGCCGCAGAAGGGGCGACCCCATAATGCTTGCACACAAGTTCGAAAGCTCGGATAAACGCCCAGCTATTGGCGTGGAGTTGCGAGGGGGCTACGTTCAGCCACTGGAGGACCTCGCACTCGAACCCGCTGAAAGGAAATCGAAGACCGACTCGGGCAAAGAAGGTCCTGTAGAAGAAACAGAAGTCGGGCGAGCTCGCCTCATCCTTCCCAAAGCACACTCGGTCCTCGGGGGAACAGGAGAGGCAAGTCACCTCCCCTTCTCTCTCTCCGTTCGATGTCAAAACCACGCTCGACCTAAGGGCGACCAAGCCCGTCTCCGACAGGATATCCGAAGACACCTTGAGCGCATCAAGGTGCACCCAAGAGTAAGGGGGTCTATCACCCCCCACCTGACGCCTCGTCTCCCTATGGAGCGAATAGACAGGGGCAGAAGAGGCCGGAGCTGGTGAAGAAATGGGGGGGCTGGGGTGAACGACTTGGAGGGGCCTGGGGTCCTCCCCGTCGTAGCCACGCACGCGGGGCGTCGCTCTAGAAGACTCATCTCAGTTTCTGGCGAAATGGGGAGGAGTAGAAAGGTCGAAGGATGTACTGGCAGTAGTGGCTGGAGAAGAATCAGAACTCAAAGAAATAGGGGAAGGGGGACGACGAGAAGAAGAAGCCATTAAACTAAGAATGCCAGAGAACTTACCGGGAGAAGGAAGGAGATGGGCAGGAAAGCTGGAAGTAAATGCAGGTGGAAGAAGCAGCGTAGGCGTCGTGAAAGCAAGGAAGAAGAAATGAAAACGGGAGATGAACAGGGCAATTTAAAGCCCAAGATCAAGGGAGACCAAGGGGCAAACCGATCTGGGCCCTCCGTCGCTGAGGCCAGATGCCAATCCAACGGCCCGCGTCAAATCAAGCGATCAGCGGTGGAGAAGAGCACGACAGGGCAATGTCTGTCAATGTCCCATCAGATGACGAGACCGACCGGCAGAAGGATGACGCGCAGAGCACTGAGCCCTAGGCAAAGAAGCTTCTGAGATACGCTTCCGAGGAGACTGTCCAGCTCGGACACCGACCCAACGAACGGAACTTAGACCCTTTCCCCTTCCAAGCAAAGCGGTTCAGGGGCTTGTGTTACGTCGGCCCCCGAGCTAGAATCCATCGAGCTCGCCTAATGCCGATCTAGCCGCGAGCCTCTACATTACCGACCGCGAACCGAGTATGGCGAGCACAGGCCTGCGCCCCCCGAGCCACTCCGTGCCCTCGCCCCGTTTCCCGTGATGGGCCGCTCCGAGTCCATTATAACACTCGGGACCCGAGCCGCGTTCTCGACATGGAACCCCGTAGAAGGGCCACGAGCGATCAGATTACGAAGAAGGCGGGGCACGTTATCAGATCATAATGAGCCGTTACCCTTTTCAGGTGCAAGTCGTTACCCCGCATGAAGAAGGTGGGGCGCGTAGTTCGGAAGGGGAGTAACCAACCGCCTGCCAGGATTCACTATATAAAGGGGGCTTAGCCCCCCAGGTAAAGGGACTACTCACTCTAAACCCTAATTCACTCTACTCTCCTTCTCCCTCAAAGCCCTATCTAACTTAGGCATCGGAGTGTCTTTGCAGGTACCACCCCCCTTTCGACTCCAAGAAGAAGGAGTACTCAATTCCAGGAGGAGGAGAGCTCAACCATTCCCGGAATTAACATATACTAACAACATACAATTTTTTTTCTAGAATCAAAAGCAAAATAATAGATGATAGTATGTAATGTTTCCTCCCGTTAAGAATGAAATGTAAAATAATCATCTATATTTAAATAATATATAATAAAGATATTTATAATCAAATATGTAAATAATAAAATATATAACAAAACTATGTTGGGACTCAAAAGTTAGATAATCATTTATAAATAACTTAAAGATTTATAAAATTGATCTGTGTCAAAGATGATAAAATTATACCGACGACATGTAATGTTTCCCCCGTCGAGACTTAAAAGTAAAATAATCATTTAAAAATAATTAAAATATTTGTAAAAACTGATATGTGCTCAAAAGTAACGAAATTATAGCGAGAACATGTTATTTTCTCCCGTCGGGACTCAAAAGTAAAATAATCATTTATAAAAAATAATAGCATTCATAAAAATAGAATATAAAAAGTAATTATGCTAACAACATACTATTTTTTTCGTCTAGAATCAAAAGCAAAATAATAAATGATAGTATGCAATGTTTCCTCCCATTAAGAATCAAAAATAAAATAATCATCTATAAATATTTATCTGTGTCATCTATAAAATAATATATAATAAAGATTGATCTGTGTCAAAGATGATATAGCAAAACTCTGTTGAAACTGAAAAGTTAGTCAATCATTTATAAATAACTTAAACATTTATAATATTTATAAATAATAAAAATATTTATGAAAATTGATGTGTACTTAAGTAGTGTTTTCCCGTCAGAACTTGGAAACAAAATAATCATTTATAAAAATTAAATACATTTATTAAAAAATAAAAAGTAATTATACCGACATGTAATGTCTTCCGTCACGACTCAAAAGTAAAATAATTATTTATAAATAACTTTAAAAATATTAATAAAAAAATGAAATTGAAAAATATTAATAAGAAAAGATGCACAAAAAAAGTAGAGAAAGAGAGAAAGAGAAGAAGAACAAGAAAAAAAAAGAAAAAATGAGAGAGAGAGAGAGAAAGAATATGAAAGAAGGTATCAGGAAAAAAAAATTAAAAGAGAGAGAGAAGAATGAGAGTGAGAGAGAAAAAGTGAGTGAGAGAAGAAAGAGAAAAAGAGAGAAAAATTATGTCACTAAATATTAACACTTGTACTAAGGGTAGTTGATTTTATTATATTAGTAATAAATAGATAGATAGATTACATTATTATGAAAAGAAAAAAAAAATGTACAGGTGTCACTACATGGGTGAAAAAACACCCTACTCCTCAAGAATATAATACTACGTCATCTCTTCTCTTGAAAAATAAAATTACATAAGGAGAATCTGAGGAATGATTCCATATTATTAGTACTCTCTTCGACTCACTGCTTTCTTTGAAACTTCATGTGGAGGCAGAGGGGACAAGCAGAGACATTAAGGGTATGTTTGATATGTAAGAAAATAAGAAGAAAGAAAGTGAGAGGAAAGAAAATTTATTGGTTAAAGTGTAAAATTGATGATGTGTTATATTATTATTGGTCTGTCACATTTATCAATGCATCTTTTTCACACTTTACTAAAAATTTTCTTTCCCCTCTATTTTCTCTCCACCCTCCCAAACATAGGCTAAGAAGGAATAATAATATAATAAGAACAAAAACTAGTCACATAGGGTTATCCAAATGGAGCCCACAAGTGATACTGGCTGTTTATGTAATTTCCTAGGAACTTCTGTGTTATTTATGATTAGGTCCGCGTCTTATCTATTTGTACACTACCCTCTCTTCCATTCATCTAGAAGAAGGAGATAAAAAAACCCCTTTACACAAACACCTGCAGAATAAAATAAAAAAAAGGCTTCTCCTTTTCATTTCTTCACTTTCATGTCATGATAGGTTTCCATCGTCCTATGTACATCTCCATGATAAAGGCTGCAAATTTTGTTTATCATTTCTCTTAATTGGAATAGGAGGCAAGAATTCTGGAGAGAATAGAGTAGATTATACTTTCTGAGCAGCAGAGGAAGAATTTTTTGGTGAGTTTGAGAATTTTTTCTTCCTATTTTTTGTTTTTGGATTTTGAGTGTCAGATAGGTTTAGTTTTAGTATGTGATAGAAAGTTCATTTTTTTTTTAATTTTTTTATTGGGGTAGAAGAGAGAGAAAATTGAATTGGGAATTATGGGAGTTTAAAAAAATGTGTTGTAAATGGAAGAAAGAGTCCCTTAAGAGAGGCTATAACTATAAGGTTACTTTTTAATGATTTAAGTTGAACCATTCTAAATTTGTTAGCATAGCTTTGGTGAGTCATGTGCCTACAACTCCACACCGGGTGAGTTCTACTACTTCTGTGAGCTCAATTCGTGGTATTGGGGTTCCTGCAATCATGAATACAAGGAGAGAAGTTGTGAAAGAGCTTAACCCAAGTGGGTTTAGTGACACAATCTGTGTTGCCGTGGCAAAAGATGTGAAAGATAGCAAATTAAATTTGATATGGGCAATACAAAACTCTGGAGGAAAGAGGATTTGCATTCTTCATGTGCACGTGCCAGCGCCTATGATCCCCTTGAGTAAGTTTGAAACATGTGTGCATATGCTTCTGTATGTGGATTTATAGTTTGATACCTTAAATCAATGTTTTAAAAACCGAATTGGATATTGAATTGGTGAGACTTCTGAGTCATGGTTCAACCACTTTAAATTGGTTGAATCGGGATGAAACCGCAGTCGAATTGTCAAAATAACTAGACCGTAAACAGGATCGGTTCAAGATTCAACCGGTTAAACCGTCCAGTTCGGTTTTCAAAACACTTTCTTAAATACTATTTTTTTGGGGGTTTGAAATCTTACACAAGCTAAGCCTACCTAAATTGAAGTCAGTGTTTGTTATACATTTTGCCTTAATATGACCAATATTTTAGAAACTGCTAGGTGATTATTAGAATTAAATCCCAAAAAGGGCCAGAAGATATAATCTTGGTTCTTTTATAAAAAGTAGCCGTACTTAGAAGTCTTTTTCTTTTGGTGCTGCCGTACAATTAGAATATTTTTTTAGACCAATTAGACTCGTAACGAGACTAATACTCGAGTCGAGAGCGGGATGTCTAATTTTTTCACACGGGGTTGGACTGCTTCCCAACTAAAAGACTCTAGGAATCGAACTCGGGTTCTTTTACTAAAAGAGATTCACGTTACCAACTCTCTTAGTACGAGGTTGGTTAGAAGTGCTGTAAGTTGGTTTTGGGTCTATTTAAAGATGTTGGTCATAATATTTTATCTCTTATGTTTTCAAACATGTGACTGCCTTTAGACTTATGATCTTTGGGTTGGACTGCTTTGGACAAACCCAACATATAATATATGTTTTTTGGGTCTGACTATTAACACCTCCGTTTTTACTAACTGTACCCTCATCCGGAAGTTAACTTCCAGACGTGCATTTTTTGTATTTCAAAAGTTTGATTTTTGACAATTTTTTGTTGTCCTGAAGTAAACTCCCGAAAAAAGAGTGTTCGAGAGGTGTTTTAGCAAAAATATGGTGTCAAATAGTTACTCCCATGTTTATTTCCTTGGTAACATATACGATATACGATATATCTGCC
The DNA here is from genome assembly GCA_037113605.1 of Calophaca sinica. Classification (NCBI taxonomy): domain Eukaryota; kingdom Viridiplantae; phylum Streptophyta; class Magnoliopsida; order Fabales; family Fabaceae; genus Calophaca; species Calophaca sinica. The sequence continues at coordinate 117,349,764 of CM073731.1, forward strand.
GAATTTGTAATAAATTCAAAAGGAGCATTGATTTCAATTACCAAATTTAGTAGTAATATGTAAAAAGTTTCTCAAGCCCTTTTTTGCGTATTTTAAATTTGAGTGAATTTTAAAAATACAAATTAAAAAATATTTAAAAACTGTAATTGACTCGTGCATAATTATTAATTAAGGTAGAATCTAAATTATATGTATTTTAAAAAGAAAGTTTAAAATTATAAAAAAATATACGTGTAATTGTTGATCGATTCGGAAGAATTTGAAATTAAAATTTTAAAGAAGAGGAGTTAAAAGCGACGTGTTGCATTTTTTTTTTTAAGTAGATTAGAATAAAAAATTAAACTACTTTTAAACTAATATATTTTGATCCATTGTGCGAGAGTGAAGCAATTGAGACTTGGTAAAAAAAAAAGTGAAAGTTGACGTAAAAAGAAAAAACTTAAAATAAATTAAAGAGAACAAAAAAAAAAACTTAGGAACTTTTAAAAAAAAATTCAAAAAAATTAAACAAAGGTAAATTCAAAGCACAAAATGAATTATTTTATGGGTCTAATTTAATGTATAGCTTGATAACTAGTTAAAAATGCTTATAGTGTTGTACTGTATGCAATTTTCATTTTGTGATGATGGTCATTAACTTGTTAATTTGGTTATCTCCAGTGGGTGCTAAATTTCTAGCAAGTGCACTGACAGAGCAGGAAGTTGAAGCATACCGGGAAATTGAAAGGCAAGAGATGCACAAGACTCTTGATGCATACCTTCTTATCTGTCAAAGAATGGGGGTAATTGTTCTCCTAACTCTGTTCATATAAGTGCAGCAATATTCATTTCAAAGCTTAATTGATTTTTGACTTTTTTCTGATAAAGGTCAGGGCAGAGAAACTGCACATTGAAATGGATTGCATTGAAAAAGGGATTGTAGAACTCATCTCACGGGGCAACATAAAAAATCTTGTAATGGGAGCAGCTTCTGACAAGTACCATTCTAAGTATGAATCCCCCAAGAAGGCCAAAACATACCATACCATGCATGCTTTATTTCTTAAATTCTGATGATATATAAGCTGTTTGTTGCTTGAATCTTTTCCAATCCCTTTATCAGTTATTGTGAAGTCAATAATTTGTTTTCAATGAGCTCCACTTGCATGATTGCAGGAGAATGACGTATCTCAGATCTAAGAAAGCCATCTATGCATGTGAACAAGCTCTAGCTTCTTGTCATATACAGTTTATTTGCAAAGGGTACCTTATACACACAAGGTATGTTGCATTATAAATACCGGTGTACAAAGGACATCGTGTCACATTAAAAATAATAGTAAATTTGGAGGAAGCTTTGTAGTTTTCTCGGAATACTCACGAGCTCAATACTAATTTTTTTCCTATTTATAAGAAACATTGATTCATTTTCAAATGTTTATGAGATAGTCCCTTCGTTCCCTTTTATAAGCTTTTTCAAAATAACTTTTTTTCTTGGTCTTAAATATGAAAAACAAACATAAATTTTCAAATATATTAAATGATGAATTTCATTTATACCCTTATTTAAGTCTCATGTTAGTGGAAATAATTAAAAAAATGTCATTAATTAGAACTATGAGCCATCATTTTTAATAAGGGTAGTTTTGGAGAGAAGTTTATGTCTTTGGGTGTATTAATTAAAAAATTGTGATTTCAATGGTATTCCTTGGTGTGTGTGAATTAATGTTTTGTCTCTTATAAAAATGACCGGAGGGAGAAATATATATGATGACTTGGAATTAGGAGTAATTAAGTTAATGAAATTAGGAGTAATTAAAATGGGGCATTTGTGAATAAAAATTAAATTAATCGAGACAAATTTGTTTCTTATAATAAGGGCCGAAAGAAGTATTTACTATTCCCTCCGTCTCAAAACTTTGGTTGTATAAGGTTTTGACACACAGATTAAGAAATAATTAATTGAGACATATTGAGATTAAAATACCCTTAATAAATGTGTTACTTTTCAATGCAAAATCCATTGAGAATTACCCACACTCCATTAAAACTACTCCCTCCATTTTCATATACATGCAAAAAACATTTTTTTGGTTCATTGAATAACTCACGTATTTTGTCTATAATATAGACCAAATATATGAGTTATTCAATGAACCAAAAAAGTGTTTTTTGCTTGTATATGAAAACGGAGGGAGTACGTGCATAATAATACTAAACTATAATTAATGTTTATTACTATTGCTTTAATGGTATAATTAGAAAAGAAGACTTAATTATACTTTGGATTTATAAAACAACTAAAGTTTTAGGACAAAAATAAAAGGTTAAAACACCCATAATTTTTGGGACGGGGAAAGTAATTGCATAAAGCTTGTTTCTTGATTTATCTTTGAACTTGTATGATTTTGAGCACTCTGCTATATTGCACTTGGTTATATTATCTTGAGTACTGATGTAAGTACCGCATCAACTCAGGGGTCACAGTTTGGATAGATTTAATGTAGAGGGCACACCTTCTTTGGTGGTGCAACAAATGCCAGATTCTGAAGTTGGGCACTCACCTGATCACGTGAGATCAAAATCAGTTTCACATGTGCAAAGTCATTGGGTTAAACCAGTTAATCCAGCTCAAGAGTTGTTTCGTAGAGTGAGGTCTATCTCTACCAGCTTTGGTGGACATGGAAAGAGCATGGCATCTGTTTCTTCCTCAGAAGGGTTTTCAACTCCACAAAGCAAGTTCAGTAGAGAGGCTTGTTCTGATGAGACAGATGGGGTGTCAAGATATTGGAGTTCTTCACCTTCATTTTTCTCAGTGTGCTCTGATAATAGTGCTTCAGTTGAAACAGCATTGACCCCAAATTTGATTAGTGGTGGCAATGAGAGTTTAATGGACTTTAATATGAGTGGTCTTTCTAGTATTAAAGAGGAGGATCTTTATCTTTCATCACCTTCTAGTGTGCTGGTACGTACACATACTTTTTCCTCTTCAAGAATTAAGATTTAATGTTTTTGTCCAAGGTTTCTGACGGTAATCCGGGCTGCGACAATAAGGTTTTTACGGTCAATGCGACTGTGATTCAGGTCGTATTAACCGTGTTTTACCGTGATTTTCCATAATATCAAGGACCGCGACACGATTGTCACCATGTTTGTGTCTGTTCGTGATGTGCATGTTTCTTGTAGACTTTTTTGGGGCGACTCATGAAGAGGCATTTTTACTTTAGAACTTTATGATGATATTTTTTACATTGTGATTGAACACTGCCGGCAGGATGGAGGAATGGATGCTAGTCTCTTTGATCAACTTGAACAGGCTATGGTTGAGGCTAAGAGTGCTAGGTGGGATGCATATCGAGAAACTGTTAGACGTGGGAAAGCTGAAAAGGATGCCATCGATGCTATACGCAAGGTAATTGTGCCCATCTTTTATTTTATTTTTTATTTTTAATTATTAGTTCTTATATTTATTACTTGTGCAATGTGTAGACGATCACGTTTACGATCTGAATGATTAATTCTAACTATGTATGCAGTTTTGAAGTTATGAAATTACTATTGTTTTTACCCGTGTAATGTGTACATAATATATATTTGTTTTTGCACGACTAAAACAAATGAATATATCTATAAATAAAATTTATATATAATATAAAACATAAATAAAATTTATATATAATATAAAACATAAATATTATTTTTAAAATTTAGATACTAATATATTTTAAATAAGTTTTATATAACTGGGTGATGTAAATATTTATTTATATTATCTTTATAATTTAGATACTAATGTACGTTTTTAACATAGAGTTTTTTATTACGTGTAATGTAAATTGCAATGATGTTAATATTAATTTATTCATTTGAAAATTCTTATATATGTTTTGTGATGAAAATATTTGAATTATCCAAATATTTACCCATGTGATCTAAGAATTAATTTCATCTCGTGATAATATATTTACCCATAATTTATATATCAGTATTGTTTTTATGTTTTTATATATCATCCATGTATATGATACAAATATTTTCTCCTATGGTTTAAAAATTAATACATTTTAATATAACCTTTCTACCCCAGTGTGATGTAATTTTTACTCGTATAATTTTTATATTATATAATTTCATATAAAGTTTTTACAATTTATGTTCGTATATTTTTTTAATTCCTTAATGTTGTTAAAAAATGTACTGCGTTATTTTTGTTTTATATTTGATTCAATAAAATATAATTTTTCAGATTTCAATATTTAGCAAAGAATATTTGGATTTTTGAGAAATATAATTTTTTTATTAAAAACATAAAATTTAATTAAAAAATATGTCACAAAAAAATTTCATACTCTATCATTTGAGAAATAAAAAATTCTATAAGAAAAATAAAAATAAGCATTAAGATTATTTATCTATTGTAATAAGACAATAATTATTCAAAAATAAAATGTGTGTAGTCTAAAAATAAAAACTCTTATATATATACTATCATAAGAATATATATACAGTCAAAAAAAAATCATAAGAATATATATTCATCTCTTAACATAGTTATTAAACTCGTGTTAATGCCTTAGTAGCCTACTCTAAACTCATTTCTGTATGTTGCTTAAATCGTAATGTAATAACCTCTAATCATAATCGATGTTTGAACCATCCATTTTACAGACTAAAGACACCACAATCTTGTATCGAGAAGAGGTAAAACAAAGGAAAGAGTTAGAGGAAGCACTACACAAAGCAAAAGAAGAAATTGAGAACATGAGAAGCCAAATGGACAAGGTCAATAAGGAACTCCAACTTGCACTACATCAGAAGTCATCAAGAGAGAATCAAATTGCATCAACTGAACTTACTATAAAGGAGTTGCAGGAGAAGACTAAATATGTTGTGGATATGTTACAAAAGGACAAGATTGATTTACAAATGCAGCGTGATAATGCATTAAGAGAAGCTGAAGAGTTAAGGAGAAAACTAGGAGAGGCCTCAAACAGAGAAGCCCTACAACTTTTCTCAGAATTTTCTTTTTCGGAGATTGAAGAAGCAACATGTAACTTCAATCCATCACTAAAGATTGGGGAAGGTGGATATGGAAGTATATTTAAAGGTATCCTGCGCCACACTGAGGTGGCTATAAAAATGTTGAACCCCAACAGCACACAAGGACCCTCAGAGTTTCACCAGGAGGTAAGATGGTTTGAGTTTTTCTTAATATTTTCAACATCATCCTATTTTTTTTTACTAATAGTCTTTTTTTGATGGTTGCATTTATAATCTGAAATATCTCAAGTTGGTTGGTAAGGACAAAACTTAGGTGTTGTTCTATTGGTATTGTTTGTGTGTTCACTGATTATATCATGTCATATGGATTAAATTTTTCAGTTAAATTCAAATTTAAAATGGTTATGTTTATACTATTGGATATATAGTCCATGTTTCGAATTGTGATTGAAGAACTGGTAAAAACAATGCACATGAAACCACATCTAAGTTTTGTCCTATAATAAAACCATTCCTGTGTCTTCAACTAGCTAGCAGTTTAAGTGCGTGTTTGGGTGGGCGTAACGTGATTTTGAATAGAATTGATTTTATAAAATTGATTTGGTTATAATTGAGTTTGAAGTGAACTTTGAAAGTGATTTTGATGTAAAACTTAGTGTTTCGCCCCAATGCAAAAGCTACCTTTTATAGCTTCTAATCAAACTGAGGTATTGCGGCAAAATCGATTTTATCTGACAGTAACCCAACCAAATGTAATTTTCATTAAAAACACACTTGACAAAGTAATATCAATTCTAATGCTCTCTAACGTAAAATTAAACACACACTAAGTTTAGGGGATAATTTGGTTATGGTGTTAAAGCCTCCATCACTAAATGATCTAGAGTTCAATCCTTGCCACCCGTCTCTTCCAATAGAAAGTTGAATTTCAGCATAAAATTAATAGGTGGATCTATGCATTGTCCACGCTGCAGTGCCCTTACACGTGGGGACATGTTAAATCTTATGCTTTTAGGTAGGTTGGTTTATGACAGGTTGTGATGTGTAATTTGCATTAAGTGTGCTATGAATTGAATCTGAACTTAACTAGTCCATATTTATAGCAAAACAAGTATATATTTTGACTCCCCTTTTGGTTTTATATCAGGTTGAGGTATTGAGCAAGTTGAGGCATCCTAATCTGATCACACTCATAGGAGCTTGCACAGAAACACAGACTCTTGTCTATGAGTATTTACCAAATGGAAGCCTAGAAGACCGTCTCAACTGCGAGAACAATACGCCTCCATTATCATGGCAGACACGAATTCGCATAGTCACAGAACTATGTTCAGCTCTAATTTTTCTTCATTCCAGTAAACCTCACAGCATAGTACATGGTGACTTAAAACCTTCCAATATTCTCCTTGATACAAACCTTGTTAGCAAGCTTAGTGATTTCGGAATCTCTTGTATATTATCTTGTCAAGAGGATTCCACACAGTTTTGGATAACTGATGTTCCAAAGGGAACCTTTGCCTACATGGATCCTGAGTTCTTTGTTTCAGGTGAACTTACTTCAAAGTCAGATGTTTATTCATTTGGAATTGTTTTGTTGAGATTGATAACTGGGAGACCAGCCTTAGGAATAAAGAATGAAGTGTTGTGTGCATTAAATGCTGGTGAGATGAAATCTCTTTTGGATCCTTTGGCTGGAGATTGGCCAATTGTGTTGGCTGAAGAGTTGGCTCGCTTGGCTTTGACGTGTTGTGATATGAATAGAAAGAGTAGGCCTGAGCTTTGTTCAGATGTGTGGAGGGTATTGGAACCGATGAGGGCTTCTTGTGGAGGCACGTACAGTTACACCTTTAGACTAAGTTCTCAAGGGCCCTGCCAAACTCCATCATATTTTGTTTGTCCAATCTCCCAGGTAACTCACTCTCTCCATCTTCCTTTTTTTCTGGTTCAGCTTGTTCAAAATGGCATGTCCTCATGATCTTCTAGGATCTCTTGGAACAATGAGCCCTTCAAGCAAATGATATGTATCCCAATGTTCAACTTTCATTGCAAGTTCAATCAAAGTTTCATTATGTAGTTTTTGCTATTCTTATGTAATGTTTACCCCACGTTGGATGTCGAACTTGGATCCTCTGCAGCGCTGTACACGCCACACTGTATAGCCTATGCAAAACCATTAGATTCGAGTTTAGAATTTCTCTCTCTTAGATCTAACGGCTCTATAGCAGTTGCACGATGTGCAGCGCTGAAGAGGGTCCATGACTATGTCGTGGCAACACCAACTTTATAATTTTTGTCATATATTTATTTGATGATTCTAATAAAATAAATTATGTTTTGAGTCTAATAATTATATACGGATAGTGCAAATAAGTTTTAGACACATCCAATCAAATTTCATTGTCTTGCCACAATGTAAATAAGTTTTAAGAAATAATATTATGATATAACAAGACGGTGAAGTATGATTGAACATATGTATAAATTTTATTTACGCTGTCAATATATAGTTATCAGTCTCTTTAAGTTTTTATATGATTAATTAAAAAACTGAAAAATTATTCATAAGTATCTATTTGACCCCCCTTCTGTGCATTAGTTCATATTTGCCAACTCCTAATCTTATTTTTATTTTATATCTTTTTTAGCTTCATTGGTACAAAGATTTTTCAAATCCTGATCTGTGAATCATAGAGCTTTGAGTAGCACAGAGTTACCTAAGGAATTAAATTTCCCCTCATTGTGTTCCTACTTTGCAGGAAGTCATGCGAGATCCACATGTGGCTGCAGATGGTTTCACTTATGAAGCTGAGGCTATAAGGAGATGGCTGGAAGGTGGTCATGACACTTCACCAAGGACAAATTCCAAGCTTCCACATCTCAATCTTGTTCCCAACTATGCTCTCCGCTCTGCAATCCAGTACTGGCTTCAAAGTCACTGATCAAAAAAGCTTGTCAATATTTCTCTTCTTATTTTGATTGAATTGTAGCATTGTATGTTTATATATATTAAGTTTCTAGCAGAAATAGTTGTCATAACAAGTTTTTTTCTTCAATCAATTTTGTTTCTTTTACCATATGATCTGGAGTGGCCCAAGGCCCCCTCCGTGATGGGCCCACCCAACCTGACCCGGGAGGTCCGCGCCCGAAGATGTAAACCCTAAAAACTATGCTCACTGCGGCGTTAACCCTAGAATGCAAGCATTACGGCGCTAGACCTAAAAGCGACCTCGTGGCGGCACAAACCCTAGAAGCCACATCCGCCGTTAGATGAATCCGACGACTGGCAATCAATCTAGGGTTACAAAAAGCACCAACTCGTCAGCACGATGACCTCACTTATAATGGTCCATGACCTCAGCAAGAAATGTACGCATTATTATATTCTTACCTCACCTTATTTTGATACTGACTTAGGCATCGGAGTGTGTGAAGGTACACCTCCACCATAGTCCTCATCGTCGTGCTCCGCGGTTCGTGACTAGACTCCGGCTAACTCCGATATCCACTTCGGATCACCATGTTTTATAGCGGTTCTATTGTATAGGTTCTAACTTCCACCAATGTGTTTACGTATCTTATGGTATTGTAAAAAAGAAGCATATGATGTGTATATGGTAAAATAGTATTTTGTATAGTTATCTTTTTTTTGATGGATTTTATATAGGATGATATATATGATTTACAAAGGCAATAATGTTAATGTGGTTCTCCTTTACAGATGTGTCCTTCTACAGTTGATGATAGGAGTGGGAATAGGCTGGCCAAACTAGGCTTTACAAGACTCAAGTCTGGCCTGATTAAATAATTCAAGGCCTGGGTCTGGCCTGTTACCTGTCATAGGCTTTTTTTAAGCCTAACCTGGCCTTTTTGAAAGCCAAGTCTGGCCTGCTAGCCTACTTAAAAGCCTATTTGATATTAACGTCTTTGAATGTCATCCGATCTTTAAATAAACTAACGAGCTAATAGGCCAATGAGATTAAGTTCTATTTATAATAAACTATAAAAAAAACTAAAATCATTGCTGCTAAAAGACATAAAACATAGATGTGGAAATAGATATGACGAGTTAAGTTTATAAGGTCTGATTCTGATTTGTTCGTATGATATAAATCTTTTTCAAGGTCTAACCTGACCATTTAGAGAATCTAACATTATATGATAGCTTATTTAAATTCTATTTTGTAATAAGGCTTTTAAATATATCAAAAATTTATGTATGTCAATATGCTTAAATTATTGAAAATGTGGTATCTGATTTAACACAAAGTACAAAATTTAATATAATAATAATAATAGCAATATATAATTATTTATTATATTTACTTAAATAGACCAGTTTGTTAGGCCTAAAAGGCTTTTTAGGTGGCCTGTTGTCTGACCTTTTTAGCTAAATAGGTTTCTAAAAAAGTTTTGGCCTTGTCTATTTTAAAAAAAGTCCAGCTTGGCCTGGGCCTAATGTAAGCTAAGCCATAAGCCCCTGTCAAACGGTCTGACATATTCTCACCCCTAGTCGAACACATGGGAAGAACGAATTACTAAAAGCAGAATGCATAATAGAGATTTGAAAAAATGATATTAATTGGGCAGTTTTCGATATAATCCTTTTTTAATCTCCTAATGAGTTTATTATGGATTTTTTTAACATGAGTTTATTATCGGTTATTGTGTTATAATAATGACGAACTGCATATAGATTTTTCAGTGTTAAATTTTTTTCATAACTAATGTTAATTTCTCTTTATGGTAGATGCTTTCAAATTTTAATACAAATTCCTCAAAAAAATTAATAAAATGTCACTTATTTACTGTTTGAGTAAATAGTCATTTTGGTCATTAAATATGTGAGAAATTGTCACTATAATCACTAAATGTATCAAAATTACAAAATATTCTCGAATATGTCTTTTATTAGTTACTTTAGTCATTGAATGTGCCTTTTAATAATCAGTTTGGTCCTCAAATGTGTCTTCTGTTAGTTTGGTCCCTAAAATTACTAACAGAAGATTGAAATTCTGACACATTTAGAGGATTATAGTGACAATGTTTCACATATTTAAGGACAAAAATAACTATTTACTAAATACAAAATTTACTATCATAAAATGATCAGTTCTCATGTGCTTATCGTCATAAAAAAAATTATTCACACCCTTTAAAGTAAAATAAAAGAAGTTAAATGTTTCCTTGAGCGAAATTTTATATTCCCCAATTTATTGAAAAAAAAAATCATGTATGATAAACACGTCTATCATCTTGGGGAGTAAAAACATAAAGCATTTTCTAAAAATAAAAAAAAAACATTTTTAGGGATCACGATTGCCTGCCATCGTTTTCACACAGTTACACACAATTTGGCGAATGGTAATAATAGTGGCCGCATACAATAGTTTTGTCACGGCGTCAATCGCGTGATAAAATTACTCTAAGTTCTAGCGAATCCAAAATCCATTTTCAGGCTTAAGAGGAAAAGCACATTGACATGGCAGAGCATTTTCTTCAAGGGTTAATGGGCTGATGTCTAGTCATGAGCTATGGGGCTTACGCGTGTGATTCCATTATCGTTAGTGTGTCTTGTTCCTTTTTTATTGCTGTATCTTCCTTTTTTATTGCTGTATCTTGTTTCTAATATAAAAAAGAAATTACAAAAATCATCGAAATCAATGAAATATATTTAATATTATAAAATTAAACTCTTATTTTAAATATATTTCTAATAATTGAGTGTTAAAAAAGATGAACTTCTATATATGTCTCATTAAAATAAGGGTATAAAAGATATTTTAACAATTAATGCATCTTGAAATAAGTACATTTTTCTTATAATTAGAACAAAAAAAATAATTCAAAAATTCTCTTATAATAGGGACCGAAGGTAGTATAAAACAACAACAACAACAACAACAACAACAACAACAACAATAATAATAATAATAATAATAATAATAAATTTCTGTCAAATAATAATAATAAATTTTTGGTCAGCTAGTAGAAATAGTAAACAACAAACACAAACACATCTAAACGGTAACACCCGGGTTCGAACCCCAGTCCCGACGTCTCCATATCGCTGAAATTGACAAAACAACCAGCAGTGGAGGACATAATAATAATAATAATAATAACAACAACAACAACAACAACAACAAGTGGATGTGTCCTTTGCCCATCCGGCGTCGTTGAATGTCTCTGTCTTGTGAGGAAAGTGTTGGGTGGGTAGGTTTTTGAATGGTTTATGTTTTCTGGGTCGCTTTTTTATTTTAATTTCAAGGATCTGTTTTGCAATAGTTTTAGGGTTTATTATGCCGGATCTCTATATTCGTGTTAACTCTGGGTTATTATAATCACATATGGGGTGCTATTTTGTTTTTCTGCTTCGTTATATTGTGGGATTTTTGTGAAATCCTAATATTATTACTCTCCGTAAGCAGTATCTGCTCCAAATTTTGCTATCATGAAACGTTTGATCTCGATTGACTAAAAAAAGGATGTGTCCTTTGTGAAATATAATTTTTTGTTACGTAAAAATTTCACTGTGCATCTCAGCAAGGTTGTTAGACTAGCGAGTCGACTTTTTCGATTCGACGAGTTTACGTTTCTATATGGATGAAACGAGTTGACTCGCCCTGTGACTCGTTTCCGCCCAAACTCGGATAGACTCGGTGGACTCGTGTTAGACTCGGACTGACTCGCGAGTCTGAGCCGAGTCAGCGAGTCAGTGTTGACATTTAAAAAAAAAACCCAAAATGATATCATTTCATGCGTTTCGTTATGAGCCGAGTCCACAAATTATGCTCTGTACGTGTACAAAAAAAAAAGGAAGATCAACCATCCTTTACACACACAAGCGATACTGATACAGACATTTTACTGTATTTTATTTTAATGTTCACACAAAATTAGGTAATAGATACCCCTTGTCTTAGGTAACCTTGTAGCTCTTTCATTCATTACTCTGCACTGCAACCTTTTCCCCTTCTTGTCACATCATTTGTATTTTAGTTTATATAAATCACATTTTGTCAAAAAAATATTGTATAATTACATATCTCTCATAGTATTTGTCTTTTATAATCTCTCTGTGTTTAAATTTTAGAGGTTGTACTGTATTTAAAAAAAATGAAAAATACTTCTCCGATGTCAGTACTCGATTCTAGTGCACATTGTTGGACTTCATTCTCATTTTATTTATTATTTAATAACTAGTGATAATATTTATTTAAAATTAAAATTTATTTGCAAAATAAAATTGTTAAAATTATATATAAGTAGATAAAACTTTAATTTGTGAATTAGATTATAAAAATAAATTATGTAAATTAAAACACACCGCTAATGTAAATTTAAAAAAATGAAAAATAATAAAATTGTTGAAATAAATAATTAGTTTGTGTAACAGTTTTTGAATTTTTCAACACATAAAGCTTGTGTGGGATATAGAAGCAAGTACATAAATTATGTTTTTTTTTTATATCGAACCAAGTCAAGTGCACAGGATCTTCCATAAATATTGATTTTTTTTGTCTTGATGATATTATAGTAAGTATTTGTGATGTGTAGATTTGATTAATATTATTTTAAATATTAGGTAAATTCGTACGAGTTTACGAGTCTAGTCTACGAGTCGAGTCTACTTATGTTCCACGATTTTGCCTATGCTCTCTCATTAATATTATTTTAAATATTAGGTAAACTCGTACGAGTTTACGAGTCGAGTCTATCTATGCTCCACGAGTCTGTTTAGACTCTCGTGTTTAACAACATTGCGTCTCAGCGTTTTTATTTTTATCATTGTTTCTGCCACGTGTCAGTTAAATCATGTCAATTAGATGTAGTACACATGGGACCCATGTCGCGTTTGTTCCTTTTTTTCTTCTTTACACAAAAGATCTAATGCATTTTATTCAAAATCAAAGAGCCAATACATGTTGGTATATTAAAGAAAAATTGAGGACTAGTTGTGCCTAAAGCCGCCTTAGCTAAGCTGTGATTAACCCTATTAATCTGCCTTCTAGAGAATTCCACAAGAGAGTTGTTACAAAAAGGTAAAGGCACATTGCGACACTCTTGAATGACAACCCAAACTCCTAGTGTCATCAGAAGGCTTGTTGAAAGAATCCACTACAGTTTTGGAGTCCATCTCAAAGATAACATTTCTGAAACCTAGGCCCCTTACCCAATCAATAGCCACCCTCAGACCCCAACCCTCACCAAGTTTAACATCTAGGACCGGTTGGAAGGATTGGGTCATAACACCAAGGAACAGGCCGATTTCATCCCCCAGACAAGCGCCAATACCAGTTCTATTCATCTACTAAGAGAAAGATGCGTTGATGTTACACTTAATGAACCCTATAAGTGGCTTACGCCAATTACCGTGAGCAGGCTCTACCACTTTTCGGCTCCTGATTTGGTACAGTGGCTATTGCGCGAGACCAATCATCAAGCAAGGACTTACCACGACACATGATATATGCCGGAGTCTCCTTCACATTTTCCCACACCTTAAGATTCCAGCTTCGCCAAATACTCCAGAGGTTCATCGCCCAAATTACCTTATCTTCCGGATTCAGCCTCGACAAAATCTGAAAAGTACGCCCCGAAAGTTAGCAGATTCCATCAGCGCCATCTCGACCGTATCCCACAAGCCCACCTGGTGCCAAACACATTCAGTCTTGGGGCAAGTCAAGAAGATGTGGCAAGTCGTTTCATCAGAGGCATCACACCAGGGGCACCGATTAGGGACCTCAACACCACGACCCTGCGAGTTGGGACACACTCCCGGCTGGCACGCCAAAGTAAATTCTTTATCTTTGGGGGAACCGATAGCTTCCAGAGATCAGTCCAATTCCCATCAACCAACAGATGGTCTGTATCAAGGACACGATCCATACAGAGTCAGTACGCCGAATGGACTGCGTAGGTGCTTCGAGGATCTGGCCACCAGATGCGGGTGTCCGCCTTAATAGCTTCGAATAGCGGCGTACGCAGCACCGCCACAGCTGACCGTTCATTAAGCCACTGAGCAACTAGGCCTTCATCCAACGTTTTCCTACCACTCGACAGCAAGTCACTAACTCAAAGGGCTGGGGTCATAAGATAAGGGGTTTAAAGGCCTGACCAGTTGGCCATCATGGGGCCAGTTATCATCAAAAACCCGGATATGCAACCTAGGCCCAATAGTCCATCGAATTCCTTCCTTTAGAATTTGGCTGGCCTCATGAACACTGCGCCAAACATAACTCGCATTGCCTCCCCTTCTAGCTTACAAGAAGTCACAAGCTGTGAAATATTTAGCTTTAAACAATTGAGTAACAAGTGTATTTGGTTGGGTCATAAGCCTCCACTCTTGCTTTCCTAGGAGAGCAACGTTAAACACATAGAGGTTTCGAAACCCCATACCTCCTTTCTTCTTACTCATAGACAGTTTATCCCAAGACAACCACTTGATACCTTTATTTCTTGCACCACCACTCCCCCACCAAAAGGAGTTCATAATCTCTTGGATCTCATCACCAAGGGATGAAGGAATGAGAAAGATGCTCATAAAATAAGTAGGGATGGCCTACAAAACAAACTTGATCATGACTTCCTTACCCGATCTTGACAGGGAGTGCTCTCCCCATGAGTTAATCTTTCATAAAATCCTATCCTTGATGAACTTGAAGAGATCCTTCTTGCTTATTCCTATCATATATGGAAGGCCCAAGTATTTACCATTACCCAAACAGATTTGAACATGAAGGATAGAAGCTATAATGTTTTTCTCTTCAAATCGAACATTCTTACTATAGAACGCCTCAGATTTTTGGAAATTAACTTGTTGTCCCGAAGCTTCTTTATACTTCAACAACGTACTCTTTATGACTCTAGCTTCGCCTTCATTTGTTCTGAAAAAGAGGAAACAGTCATCTGCAAAAAAAAGGTGTGAAATCACAGGGGCCCCTACACACCTTAACCCCATGGAGGTCCCCCCGACCTCTACTTGGTGAATAAAGGCCGTCAACCCAAAATAAAGAGGTAAGAAGACAAAGAGTCCCCTTGTCTGAGTACCTTCCCAGGATGAATAGGGCCCACAAGCTCCTGGTTAGCCAAAACAGAGTAATTCACAGTTTCTACACACATCATGATCCACGTCACCCATTGCTCCTCAAAACTCAATTTCTGCATCACCTCCTGCATGTTGTGTTTGTTTTGAAGATGTATCCTTATAATGTTAGGAATATATATAACTTTTTTGTGAAATAAGAATATATCATTAAAATATTGGGAATCTCCTGATAAAAAATGTTATTTTTGTATAAAATTATAAAAAATATTGTTCATTAGTATTGAATACTTAAGAATGTTTTAAAATTTGTTTAGGTAAGAAAAACTTTAAAGATGGAAGAAGATTGTGATAAAAAGATGTGGTGTAACACCCCAAATTCTCTAAGCTTAGTTGAGTATAAGAGGTAAGAAGTTGTGTGATTGTGTTTAAGCTTAATTTGGATTCAAATTAAGTAAATATGATTACATAAAGCTTTAATGTGAAGATTATTGATTTTGAGCTGAATTTAGTTGTCAAGTGATTGGAAGTATGGAGCAAGGAATCAATTGAAGAAGGTTTAAGTTGAAATTCCAAGATTTGATGTTAGAAATTCAGTTTTTCTACTTTTAGTAGTGAGTGAATCGATTCACTAAAGCCTGAATCGATTCACAAAGAGCTCTCAGGCCATTCTGGTGATTCTGTGAATCGAATTGGGAAGCTGTGAATCGATTCACCAATTCGATTCACCAGACGCGCTGCAATTTTCTTTACTGCATGAATCGATTCACTACTTAAATGTGAATCGATTCACACACTATAAAATGCTTAAAAACGCTGAAATTTCAGCAGAACGCGAAATTGAAGAGAGAGAGAGCGAGGGGAGAAGAGAAAAAGGGGAAAAACACTAGGGTTTCACAATTATGAGTGGGATTGAGGAATTCTTGCTAGATTTCATCTATTACTAGCTTGAATGAGAGTTAGAGAGTTGAAATTGAGCTGCAATGGAGGATTTGGAGGAACCCTAGAGGAAGAAGAAGAAGAAGAAGAACGTGAGGAAGAAGAAGAAGGGAAAGGAGATAAGAGAAGAAGCTCGACCAAGAGGAGAAAGATGGAAGATTGAAGAAGATGAAATGAAGTTGGAGCTTGATTCAAGCATCCATGGAGGTTGAGAGCAAGCCAAGCCATAGGATTTGGGGGTTTTCATCCCAAAGCACTTAGGAACAAGGTAACCTAGATTTCCCCAACTCAAAACCTCTCTTAGGGTGTGCTAGGATTTATTTTAAATTCCTAAGCTTGAATGTCTATTGAGTAGAAATAGTGATAGTTAAGTGGGTTTGATTAAAAAAAGGTTGGATGGTTGCCCCCAACCCCCACAAATCGTATGTTTGATGTTTGTTATACCTCAAATGTGATGATATGTTTCCTATGGATTTGTATTTGTCTTGATTGTATGTATAAGTGAGTGTGCATGTCTTGAAAGTTAAGGGTTTCAAATGCATGTTAAATTAAATTCTTTGACCTTGTAGCCAATGTCTTTGAATAAGTAAAGTATGTTTTAGAATAATATGATGTTTGCCCAAAATGTGAGTTCCACGGGATTTCACTTTGGATGATTGATTCACAATTATAATGTTGAAAAGGAAGCATGAGAAATAAATAAGATTAGATATGTTTAAGTTTATGATTATTGATGATGGATTATGAATTATGGGGTCTTTGTCTTATAATTTCTTAAAGATGCGTGATGTGAATGTGAGTTGCTCAAATATATGTTAAGTTAATCTCCTAGATTTTCTTATGGATATCTTTGGAGAATGTTTGATAGTTAAATGATTGAATTGCATCATCATTTCATTATGTTCATGCATTGATAATGCATAAGTCAAGTTTAAGAGTCTTAAAAGACACCAAGATTCCTCATAAGAGGAGAGCTCGGTATAGTTAGTCTCGTGGGACGCCACTTGAAGGTTAAAGACGTCTAATCACCATACCATTAGCTATGTTGAGCGGGGTCAATGATCTAAGGCATATGACCAAATCTGACAATATAGATTCCCAGTTAGTCTCCCAAGTTAACCATTAAGGGAATAGTTAAGATGTGCTAAGCACAAAGTAAAGAAGAACTTTATGTTCTTAGTTAAGTTGCATTGCATTTAAGCACATTCATTGTATTGAATGTCGCGAGTTATGAAGAGTCTATATGTTTTTATGCTCATGTCCTCACAAATGTGCTTATCTTTGTGTAAGTAAAATGTTTTGGCTTAAATGCCTCAAGTATGTCTATCTAAGTAGTATGTTACGAGGAGAGAAGTTTTCCATACGTAGCACACTACGTATGGCTGGAAACAACGGTAAATGATTTTTGTGTTAAGTCTATATTACTGAATTTTATAACTCACTATGTTTTGGGGCGTTATTTTCAGGTACAAGTGTAATGAAGCAGTTAGAGCATGAAGTTACGCTCGGTTTTGCCTTCGCGGCGAGACCCTTCGAGTTCATATCGGATCACGAGTCGTCTTTTATTTCTTTAAGTTTTGTGTAAGAGTCAAGTTTAGTTTTATACCGTCTTAGTTCCGCATAAGTTTAAATGAATGTTTGGAGTCATAATTGTTATGAGTTTTCCATATCATATTCGAATTGGTTGTAGCTTTGATTAATGTCTTTTATTATGAGCCTTGTCTTATAATGCCTGACGTGATCAAGGAAAATTTGTTTAGTTAAAGTCTTAGTATTCAAAAAGGATTCATTCATTTTTGATATGTGCCGCGAAAATTTTTATTACGTTAACTCTCGTTTTCTGTTAATTTAGTAAGTAATGCCATAATTAGAGTCAGAGTGTTACACGTGGGGTGAAAATTATGATTGTGTAAGTTTCAGAATACAGTGCTGTTATTTGAACACAGCGCGCGACACCAAAATACGCGACACTAGTCTGTACTGTATGGACCACGTGTTCGTACATGTACGGACCCCCCTTTTTTTTCAAAAAAATTATTTATTTTTTTTTTTTAAAAATATTACAGATTTTTTTATCTGGTTAATTACGTTCACATATCTGGTTAATGCTATTCATTATCTGGTTAATGCCAAATCCTAAAACTTTTGGACATCATATTTTCTTATCTGATTAATCACGTTCACATATCTGGTTAATGCTATTCATTATCTGGTTAATGTTAAATCCTGAAACTTTTGGACATTTCATTTTTTTATCTGGTTAATCAAGTTCACATATCTGGTTAATGCTATTAATTATCTGGTTAATGCCAAATCCTGAAAATTTTTCTTATCTGGTTAATCAAGTTCAAATATCTAGTTAATGCTAAAATCTGTGTTAACCAGTTAAAAAAATCTATAAAAAATTAAAAAAATTAAAAAAATATTTTTTTTAAAAAAACTTTGTCCGTACTATACGGACATACGGTCTGTATAGATGGACATACGGTGTCTCGTATTTGTGTCCAAATCTGTGTTCAAAAAATATTTCTCTTCAGAATATACATAATCTAAGATATTATTCCTCATTATTTGATATATTTTAAAAATTAATGATGCTCAAAAATGAATTTTTAAAAATTGTATCTAATATAAAAATATAGAACTCCTAATTTTACTTTTTTGAATTTATAAATTTTGAAACAAATACATTCTTGTTTGGCGTGATGGAAAATGAAGGGAGGGAAAATAGAGAGTTAAAATGGAGTGAAAACCTGTTTTTCTTGTTATTATTTTTTATAATCAATCTAACCATAACTTCAATTTTAATTTTTTCATACTTTTTTATATCTTTTTCACATCTTTGTAATTTTTTATATTTTTTTATCACATTATTCCATCCAAGTATATTGTATTGCCGCGTTTATGGAGGTGAAGACTTGTTTAGAAAGTAGCCGGTAATCTGTGAAGTGACTAGTGAGAAAAAAGTGGTCCACACGCGTTCCTTCATAAATGCCAAAGCAAGTGGGCAAGGACTAGTTTTAGGACCACCGTACGGCAGCTTAATATAATAATTAAGCCTTGATACCCTTGTTCTTTCCTGTCGATCAAGCTGATTATTGTTAGTACTATTTTTTTACAATAAAAATACATAAATATTTTATTTGTCCCAACTTATATACGTATCATGATAGTGAGGGTTCCTGACAGTGATACTGGTTAACGGAAACTTTCTGTTCATTAACCGTAACATCAAATTTTAAGCGTCAACATAGCAAGAGAGTTGTTGAAAAAAGAGGATTCTGTTCTGAAAAAATATATTCATTATTCATGTTTTCTAAAGAAATTACAAAACTAGTAACTACTTCCTCTGTTCCCTTTTATTTGTCTATTTTTAGAGAAATTTTGTTATTATTTATTTGTCGTTATCAAAGTTTAAGATAATATTAATTACTTTTTTTTGTCAATTATACCCTTAACTATTTATTGTAGAGAGAAATAAATGTAATGGGGTAATGATCAGTCAAGAGTATCACAGGAAAATACCAATAATTTCATCATGAATAACAAAATTATTAATTTTCTTGATTTATGTAAAACAACCTCAAACGACATCTAAAAAGAAACAGATGTAGGTTTGATACAAGTATTGGTTAATGCACTCTACCTAAAGGCTGGGATTGGCTCAGTTAGTGGTCGAATTCGACATCTGGTAATAGAATAATATGTGGTTATACTTTACTTATCTCGCGATCAAACACAAATTAGTGTAGGGTTCTTTTTACATGGGATACTGTGGGAAAAAACTAAAAACTACTATTCATTCTATTACTTTTTATAAGTCCCTTTAGGCAAAAAAACACATATTAAGAAAATTAGTTAGTATAATTAAATTATCTATAATATATGTGTTTTTCCAAATTTATCCTTCAATCATACTTTTAATTAATTAATGCATGTTTTGGATTTTTAAACACTATACAATTAATTAGGAGTACTTTTGAAAAAATAATAATTAATGTATCTTGTAATTTGAAAATAGATTTATAATTAGTTACCAATTTTTTTTAAAAATGTTTATAAAAAATAACGGAGGAGTAGTATATATGTGATCCATGCCCATGATTGCATTAATTACACTATAGTGAAATAATTGCGCAGGTCAATGCTAATTGTTTTTTTTTTTTATAAAAAATGATTAACCAAGTAATTTTTGGTGAAAAGTACGCCACTAAAAAAGAATACTACGTTCCTAAATGACATTAAACAATATTTTACACGGATAATTTTGAAAAATTAATCTAAATTATTTTCAATTCACTATACAATGTAAGAAGAAAACTTATGCATGTAAAACATTTTTTTCCGACAAAAAAAATATGCATGTGAAAACATGAACACATGACAGTTACATCAAATTTCATTTTGATTTAGTGTCAATTAATCTGAAAACTTTAAATTACTTGTCACATTACTAGTAGAATATATTTGGCTATAATAACAACTAAGGCAAATCCTAAGGTGCATCGTTTTGAAAGGTGCTGCAAAATGTCTCTTTTCTTAAACATGTATTTATTACTCTGTTCATCCCACCCTATCTAAATATAGACATTTTCCACTCGATTCCAAACCTCTCTCTCATTCTCCTCCTCCTCCTCCCCGCTCATCTCCTTCTTCCTCCCCTGCCGAAGACAGCAATTGTATCTGCTTTGTCGAACCTCTGGGCGATGGGCTCCTAGTGGTTGGGTGTCGCTGACTAGTGGAAGATGACGATTATAGGGTTTGAATGGGTTCCTCGCAGTTGGTGACATGGGTGGCTCTCAGATTGCATATGCGGCTTCGACAGAGGGTTCTAGCTGGAACGCTGGAGATAACTCTGAATGCAACAGACTTACAACATCTCAAACCCTAACAAAAACCGACCATTGGGTAGAAAGGGTTGGGGCAGGAGGTAGGGTGGCGGATGGTGTGGAACTTATATGTGGACATCATCGAATAGGAGGAGAAAGGGCAAAGGAAAAAGATCTCGTGTAAAATGCTTTACTCTCATGGTAAAACAATCCAATTTAATCCGATGACCGAAAAAGGTGTCGTACTGTGCAGCACCTATCACGATGTTTCCCCGTAGAATCCGGCTAACAACTACTCCCTTCAATCTCAAATATAAGTAAAAGTCAAAATATATTTAGTCCCAATTTTAACTTTTGCTTATATTTGAGACTAATTAAAGAACTATTTAATTAAAGAATATATAAACAATAATACTCATATTATTATTATTATTGTGCTGTATAAAGATGGAAATCCAGAAGTAGTTAAGTTTTGCCGTACACAAAATAGTAACGTAACAGTGTAGTATAGTAATTTAGTACTCCCTCCGTCTCACAATAAGTGTCATATTAAAGGATTTTACACAGATTAAAGAGAAGCAATAAATGAAAGAGAGATAACGATTAATCTTGGTATTTTTTTAGAAAATTGTGCAAATATAATTTTAAAAGAAATAAGAGGAGTAGAACTGAAAAAAATTTATTAATAAGGCTAATATGACACTTATTTTGTGACAAATTTTTTTTATAAATGTACACTCATTATGGAAGCGAAGGAGTAATAATGTGTCAAGGCGAAGTGCGAATCACAGTACAGAAAAACACGTGGCCGTCACACTCAACTGTGAACCATCAACATTAGAGCACTGCAAAAAAAATTCTAGATTTGAGTTACCACTCACTGTTTTTGCTGTCCTCCTACAAACGACAAAGCAAAAACTTAGGAAACAAAATAATAAAAAAATTAATACATAATTAATAAATTCTGCTACCCTTTTATTTTCTTTTCCCCACCGCCACTTCCTGCTCCTCCTCCTCCCCATTCCCCAATTCCTTTGTACCTTCCTTGTTTTCTCTCCAAAAAATAAAAAAGAAAAACACTTTTTTGTTTTTGTTTTATGTAATACCCTTTTTCTTTCTTCTTCAATTTTACATCAAGAATCTCAATTCTTAGCATGGTTTCAGTGGGAACTATATGTACTGTGGCTTATGTGTTCCTATTTGCTGTCTCTTTGGTTTTGGCTGGGGATATAGTTCACCATGATGATGTTGCTCCCACAAGGCCTGGTTGTGAGAACAACTTTGTTCTGGTACCAATTTTTTATTTTTATTTTTATTTTTATTCTTCATCACATTAATTGCATAACTAGTTTCAAAAATGTCATTTTTTGGTGGTTTTGATCTTGCCTGTGATGATTCTTGCTTGCTGGGAAACTGTTGGCACAGTGAGGAGATTTGGAAAACATAGGAAAAATCTTTTTGTTTTTTAGGAATGAAAAATTGGAGAGTTGGGTGGGATTACTTTTTTCAAAAAATATTTTTGGTATTTGATTTGAGCTTTCAATTTTGGAAGATGATCTGCACCTCTTGTGGTG
Source organism: Calophaca sinica (assembly GCA_037113605.1). Taxonomy (NCBI): domain Eukaryota; kingdom Viridiplantae; phylum Streptophyta; class Magnoliopsida; order Fabales; family Fabaceae; genus Calophaca; species Calophaca sinica. Next base: position 117,372,131 of record CM073731.1, read on the forward strand.
TATGCTCAATTAAAATTCTCTTTTTTTGTTTTGAACATAATATGCTTGCTGGGGTTTTAAATTTCTTAAGAAAATTGAGTGTAAGAGGAGAGAAAACAATGGCAATTATGAGTGATTCTATTAAAGGTTGGTTGTTGAATTGTTAATAGACTTGCTTTTTTTAGATACCGTAATTCTATGCTTACTTATGTACAGTGGACAGTAGTAATTCTTTTTTGCTAACTTTGTAAATTCTTATATATGATGATATCTTTGATTTCATTATCACTTTTCTTTTTCTTATCCTTATGATTGTTATTGGTTAAACTTGAATCTTTGGCACTTGAGGTTGATACTGATGGAGTTGTTATATAGACATGACTGAAAAACCTTAATTTGTTTATATTCTTCTCCATATGTTTTTATCCTTTATCTGTCCCCTATAAAATTTCTATAGTTACTGTGCCTCTTTTTTATTGATTGTCCTTCCCCGTTGTTCTGCTTAATTAGTAGTTAAAAGAGTTTAATTTAGCCTTTTTCAAATGCAAGATAAGACTTTTTATATTAGACTCATATCATAATGGATCCGACCTTTTTCTACACCCTACTGCGGTGGGATCTTTATAGTTTCCTTTTAATATGCAAAATTTGACTAAGAACAAGGTGATGGTAGCCAGGTGATTGGAACAATGTATTTCATGGACTGAAAAACAAAATCAGCAAATGTATTGGCTTATGTCTTCATGATTTCCTGCAAACTGCAATGCAATGTGGCTTGATGTTATTTTCTTAAATTGCGTATAGCCATATATGCATATGTATTGGTGTTTTCTTTAACAGCTTTGACTGATTCTTTCCTCGTTAGGTAAAAGTCCCCACTTGGATTGATGGTGTGGAAAACAATGAGTATGTTGGTGTCGGTGCAAGATTTGGCCCTACGCTGGAATCGAAAGAAAAACGTGCCAATCATACTAGAGTTGTCATGGCTGATCCTCCTGATTGTTGTAGCAAGCCTAAGAATAAGGTATTCAAATTCATTCTTAAGCTATAGAACTTACCAAATGCAACTTTACCTGATTGTGAAGCATAATTGTCCAGATTGAGAGCTTTATTTTTATTTTTTGAAAATATTTATTAATTTTTAATTCGTATTTCTTTTCACTATTGTTAGCTGACCAGTGAGATCATTTTGGTGCACCGAGGAAAATGTAGTTTCACAACCAAGGCAAATATAGCTGATGAAGCTGGTGCCTCAGCCATCCTCATTATAAACTACCGTACAGGTGTTTACGTATTTTGTTTTGTTCTGTTCTTTTTTAAAAAATGCTTTTTGAGATCTCATATTTTATTTTGTTCTTCATTTCTCCATTAGCGATTTTACAGTTAGAAATGATCTTGGGGGTCGTAGTTGCAGAGAATGCTAAATAATTTTTATTCTTTATTTGTTATTAGATTAAACAAAGAAATTTGCAATAAGAAGTTGCAGTAAATATTAACTTTATCCTATTGTGATTATTTTAAGCAACTATTATGTGTCCTTACTGTGCAGAACTTTTCAAGATGGTTTGTGAAGAAAATGAAACTGATGTTGATATTGGAATACCTGCTGTAATGCTTCCACAAGACGCTGGATTAAACTTAGAAAGGCACATAAAAAACAACTCCATAGGTATGCTTGAGTTTCTATGAGGTGTCTCTTATTTTGTAATTAGTTGTGTTTTTTCTTTGGCACAGGACAATTTAATTATTGAAATGGCTACTTCATTTTTTTATACCGGATTGGTTTTGTATCTTACACGATATTATTTGTTCTTCTGCATGTACATTTCTCGCTCTTAAGTGTCCATACAGTTATACTCTCCACTGCGTCCATTGGTTGATGTTGCGGAAGTGTTTTTGTGGCTTATGGCTGTTGGTACCATTTTATGTGCTTCTTATTGGTCGGCTTGGACTGCCAGAGAAGCTGCTATTGAGCAAGAGCAGCTTTTAAAGGTTACCTAAATCCTTTTCATCCCAATTTTACTCACTCTCTTTTGATTAAAAGGATAAATGTGAATAGAGTGAAGAAAGAACAAATACAATAATTAAGAGAACAAGATATTTTCCTTAGCCATAAAGAGACAAACAGAAACTGCTGAAAAGACAAAATCATTAAAATGATAAGGCTTTCGTGTGGGGCTTTTAAAAACAGGAGTTTATCATCTTTTAATGTCGGCAATTTTTTTTTTTCTTTATAAAGGAATATTTCTGCTCATATTTATAAACTCATTTCAGTTATTAATATATGGATAACTTTTATGCTTGCAGGATGCTTCAGATGAATACATTGCAGAAAGTGGTGGTTCTAGTGGTTACGTGGAAATCAGTACTACAGCAGCAATTTTATTCGTTGTGCTTGCTTCTTGTTTCTTGGTTATGCTGTACAAATTGATGTCGTTCTGGTTCATTGAAGTTCTGGTGGTTCTGTTTTGCATTGGTGGGGTAGAGGTGAGTTATTCTTGTTCTATGCTTTGTTCTTGTTGATTAGATTTCATCCCTCCCTCTAATCTAGATTATAATCAATTAACTGATCAACCAGATTACCATGCTAACTCATCATCATTTTATATCTGTAGTCATACATTAGCTGAATCTTTATATTGTCATATGCTTTCAGGGACTGCAAACTTGTTTGGTGGCTCTATTATCATGGTAAATCTTTTATCCATGAAGTAGGTTGGTTGGGTGAGAGGAAAAATTGATGGCTAAGCTGACGACTTTTCTCTTGTTATGAATTTGTGGCTGGCCTGTTGACTTGTATATCTTGTTCTGTAAACAATCAATATTATTAATGTAACTTAAAGAGATTATATATTTTTTATGACCCTAAATATTGGGGGTGTATACTTTATATTCTTAAATTGTGAATGGCTGGTTTGATTATTGCGGGTATAAATGGTGTCGAATCAGGGTAAGAACAATTTGACTTTGCTTTTGATTCCTTTTCAAATGCCCATTTCCTGAAAAATATTGCATTGAAAAGGTAATGAGCTTAATGCTGTAGAATCATACAAATGTAATAAGACACACGTATAGCTTTGGGTGAAACATCGCTCAAACATGTATTTTACATAATTTTTGCATAGGCAAGGGTTTTTCCTGCTATCTTTTAATGTCAAAATTACAGTAAATCAATATTATTTAAAAAGAAATGGCTTCAGCTTGAAGTCTATTGTTGTAGTGTACATTGTTTGTTCTATTAGATTCCTTTGTTTCTGTATGGAATTGACAGCAAAATGCTTATAGTTTCAGATGGTTTCAACTTCCTGCACAAACATTTGTGAAGATACCCTTCCTTGGAGCAGTCTCATATCTGACAATTGCTGTTACACCCTTCTGCATAGTGTTTGCGGTGGTTTGGGCAGTCAATCGCCATGCATCATTCGCATGGATTGGTCAAGATATCCTTGTAAGGATAGTTTTATTAGTTTCACTTCATATTTTGGTCAAATTTTTTTCCTATACTTTTAAGTCTGTTTATTATTTTTCCTTTGGTCTGGGCATTTTGGCATTTCTGATTAAAATGTAGACAATTGTGATGCAATCATAAGAAATCCACTTGCTGCACTAGCATGCAATCCGATATACTTGCTCTAGCTGTAACTAAAACGGAGACTATAGAATACCTACACTTGTGTCTAGTAATGTATTACTTCGGTTTATCTGCTAGGTATGGAGTCATGAACTATGAATTGAGGAGCGCATTTTTTTGCTATTGGCCAGCTGAAAAATTGTTAAAAACAAGATTAAATTCCTAATCTCTGCTTTATATATAAGAAATTAGGCTGTTAGTGAAGACCAAAATGTTATATTTCACGTGCATTGTTAGGGAAAACATGGTTGGAGGTTGTTCTTGGCCTATTGATATCCCCACTATATGTTTTCATTTCCATGTTTGTTATTATTTTTCTGTTTGATTTCCATGTTGTTTTTATTTCTTACCACTTAAAAATTTATTTTTTTATAGTATTTGTCCCCTTTTCATGTAGTGTCGAATAGAAATTGAAGTTCTGCCATTTAGGATTTCTTACTAACACTCCTCCCTTACGCCTGTAAGCGTGTATAGTACAAAACTTAAGTTAGTGATTGGCAACCTTTTAAACATTCAATAAATTAAAAGGTGGATAAGTAGTTAATAAAATATTTACTTTTCTTTTTCTACCTTCTGTTATTCAGGGTATCACGTTGATAATTACAGTTCTTCAGATTGTTCGCATACCAAATCTCAAGGTATGATTATGATTCACAATCCCCCCCCGGGCCCCAACACACTGTTTTTGGTCGTTAAGATGCTTCTCTATGGAACTATCTCCTCATTTCTTTGTTTGTAATACTCTTGAAATTAAGGACAGGAGGCATACATGAGGCATTTATAACAGTTAAACTGACAAACCATTGAAGAGATAGCTTTGCTGGATACTAGTGGGATTTTATTATGAACAATGATATTTTTTTTTTTTTGGGTATTAGGTTGGGACTGTTCTTCTCAGTTGTGCTTTCCTATATGACATCTTATGGGTGTTCGTCTCTAAATGGTGGTTTCATGAGAGTGTGATGATAGTGGTGAGTGTTTTAAATAAAGCTCCCCCTTCTCTACTGTTCTTTACAAAGCTTTATTTTGGCCTCAGAAACATGAAGCTGCTTTCCCCTTAAAACTAATATTACATTTTCTCTATCCAGGTAGCTCGAGGTGATAAGAGTGGAGAAGATGGCATCCCCATGCTTCTCAAGATACCACGGTTGTTTGATCCTTGGGGTGGTTACAGCATCATCGGTTTTGGCGACATAATCTTACCAGGACTTCTAGTAGCATTTTCACTAAGGTTGAATTGGAAGTCATGTATTGATCATGCACTATATCCTCTCCTGCTCATCTTCCTTTTGTTACTAATGTTTTTTGCAATAAACGGGCCATTTGGGTGAACGGCTTAATTTAGCGCTTATCATATAAGAGCTTATGTACAAGTTGTTTCTACAATTGTACAGGAAATGAGCTTAAACACAGCATAAGCTCTGTATAAGTTGTTTCTATAAACTATCTTAGGGAGCTTATGAAAATAAGTTGAAAATAGCTTATGGGCGTATCATAAACTATTTTCATAAGCTCTTTCTAACACTTACATAAGTGCTTATGTCATAAGATAAACTCAAATAAGCTCTTCCAAATACCCCCAATATACAATTCCACACAGGATTTCCTTGTAAAAATGATTTAGGTACATGGAGAGAATGGTTGTATCATGTTAACAGTTCATGAACTTGATTATCTTATTGACAACTAAATTTACAGGTATGATTGGTTGGCAAAGAAGAACCTTCAAGCTGGATACTTCTTGTGGGCAATGACTGCATATGGTTTAGGTATGATATGTTTGATTTGGGGATAACTTTCATGACAAAATGTGAAAATCTTTGGACCTGTTGACTGTTTGTGAGTTTCCTCAAATATTTTATACTAGGACACCCGGTAATAATATGCTAACAATTTAACACTGGAATATTCTAGTCAATTGTCTTACAATTGCTGGGCATTTTAAGTGCACCAACTAAACAAGAGAGTAAGAATTCATAGTTCACTAGAATGCACTATATCTAATATGTATGCAAGTTACAGTTTAGCATTAATAAAGAAGCAATTACACAACTCTTTGATATAACAACATTAAGAACTTCACTACAAATCTGTTGCTTCTTCCTTGTATTTCTATCTTCACTTGTGGAGGTAACTATTTGCTAGCTTATATGTGTCATTCCTTGAATTTTAATCTGTAGGTCTCCTCATCACATATGTGGCTTTGAACTTGATGGATGGACATGGCCAGCCAGCTTTGCTTTATATAGTCCCATTTACACTTGGTGAGTATAATCATCAGACTTATTTAAATTTGAAGCGTAAACACTTATTATGATGGGATGCTGGTTTCCGATCTTTACACTTATACTCCCTTCATCCATGCGAAAAACTCAGTGTCATATTTGATGTATTCTATTATAGTATCAGTTCAGTTTTTGGTCCAAAGCCTGATAAAGAGTAGTGTTAGGCAGTTTATAGCAAACATAAAATTTTATCAAATGGTTTTGCAAGATGGATCAATATTAATGTTGTGCTAATCATATGCCGTTGCTCGATTACTATGAAATAACACACTGCATGAACCGAGGGTTAAATGAGCTCGACTCACTATATCAGCCCTTGGATGTAGTGCAAATTAAATAGGCAAGGATTTTCTTATTTTCATATATGGATATGGGCAAAAAAGTAAAATGGTTTAACTGAATTTAGTTTTTGATAGACAGCAATAATGTAGATTTGTCCATGCAGCTCACATCTCTTACATAGAACTTGATTGTTGTTGGGTTATCAGCCCAAGTGACTATGACAACATATATTTTGTTATGGGAATAACTATTAACACCCTCCCCCCCCAAAATTTTTGCTAGGCTGCACACCCCATCTGGAAGCTAACTTTTGGATGTGTATTATTTGTATTCTGAAAGTTTATTTCCAGACAATTTTATGCCGTCCGGTGTCCGGCATAAAATTCTGGAAAAAAGGGGTGTTTTAGCAAAAACTTGGTGTCAATAGTTACTCCCTTTTGTTATTGCATGGCATAAATACTGGTCCAGTTTCTGAAACATTGTTCTGTAATCATAATTGCAGGCACCTTTTTGTCATTGGGAAAGAAAAGAGGCGAACTAAAGATTTTATGGACAAGAGGAGAACCAGAAAGGCCTTGCCCTCATATTCAAGAAGATAACCAATCAATTAACCACCACCATTGATCTCCAGCAGACTTGTATTTTAGCTATTAGTTTATAGGAGTGTGATAGCAACTGTTAGGAGATTGTGTTAACATTTGTAAGTTGTAACTTCATTGTAACAAAATTTTAGTCAAATGACTTAAAATAAGCAGAGCTGAGAGTTGAAAAAGATGCCACCCCACTGTTTTTATATTGAAGAGAACCCACAAAAACTGTGCTGTAACCTTATTTTTTGAGGTGGGAGGTCAGAAGATTATTAAGAGAATCCATAATGTTCTGGTTGCTTCAATGAGAGTCTGCCCAAAAACCAAGTCTTCCCAAGCAAATGTGAAGAAGCAAAATGGCCCCACTGAAAACTTCATTCAAAGAGGGAAGACTAATAAAAGGCTTGCTTACACAGAGAAGCTGCTGATTACTATGAGTCATAACTCGTGGTGTTGTATTATTATTACGATGATTGATATTGTCATTATCATTATCATTCCTGTTCTTGCTGTCGTTGTTTATTTTCATGGTTTTTTTTGGTTGACAATGTACAAGAGTTTATTTTCATGTTAGGAGTCTATAATTAGCCATGTCATATATAGTTGGTCTTATGTAAAAGCCAGGCTGTAGGACATAGGGGTGCAGGGTGCTCAAAGACCCAGTCAAGCATTAACCGATGAATCCTCGAGTTCCAAAATTAAATTTGTATATCTTAAAGTTCTAAAATTAGTTCCTGTTTTTAAAGTGGAAAATCAGCATTTTACGGATTGCAATTTTTTTTTTCCTGCTGTGTAAAAAGTATTTTTTTTCCTACTTTCATAAGCTAGTATTTGGAATGCAATTTTTTTTTGTTTCCAAAAATTAGTTTCCATACAAATAATTGATATGCTTTTATTCTTTCGGAACTAATTTTTGAACGCATCAAAATGAGTCTGGAAATTAATTTTCGAATATTCGTAAACACGCAGGGGTGGGAAAGGGAAGGGAGAGGGGTAAGGGTTGATAATGATAACAAAATTAGGTAAAGTGGTTGTAGTGTGATGGGGGACACAGAAAGAGGCAATGTGACAAATCTATGGTTCTGGTGACAATGATGAAGCAGCAAATCAGTTGTAGCAACAGGGGGGGAAGGGAAAAGAAGGATCTCACCATTATTGCCACTACTATGGAAGCTTTAGTTCTTGCAATAAAATCTGTGCAACAACAAGGAAAGCATCTAATCCGGGATTCTTGGCAGATGTTGTAACAGAGGAGTTTGGAGTTTGGGGGAGTTAAGGTTTAGAAGTGGAGAATTAGGGGAGAGGTTATGATAAAGGTTGTGGTGGATAAGCTCCTTTACCAGATTTGGAAGCTTATGTTGTACTTTTTTTTAGTCCATGTGGTTGGGAAGTTGAGAATCAGGGGAGTCTCACCATTATGCAGCTTATGTGAGATTACCAAAGATATCGGCAGCTATAGAGGGAAAGGGCAGAGGGATGATTGGTGATGGAAGCAATGGTGATAAGGTTAAGAGAGAGGGAGACTAGCCTAGAGAGGAAGAGGGTTTAAGTGGACAAATTTCTTAACCAAATCTGAAAGCTTCAATTGCTCTTCGTCGTCTATTGTGGTCGAGAAGTTGGAAACCAACATCATCTAATCACTATGCAAACTGATGGTTACTGGAGACATCGACATCTCCATGGTGGTGGAGGGATTAGAGAGGGAAAGAGTATAGGGATGAAGGTTATTGGTGATGGAGCAGTGGTGATGAGGTTGAGGGAGACTGATGCAAAAAGAGGGGGCATGAGTGCAAATAACTTTTGATGGTGCACTGATGAACAATTTTTTAAGTGGTTTAGGGTTTTAATGACCCATCTTAAACCTCTCCCATATATTATATGTGGATAAATGGATGTCTTCTATGTGTTTCTTTTGTATTTCCTTCCACTGAGCATTTAAAATTAAAGAACTCAAACCAAAAAGTGACTCCGTAAATCGAATCCCACATCCAATGAGGACCCCAATAGTCTTACCAAAACCAAAACATGGCAATTTCATACAAATGAAGGCCAATGCTACGGTGGACCAGCATGCATGTGATTTACCGTGGATTAGGACAGTTTTGTAATATTATCATTGTTTTGAAGTCCTTTAACTTTTTCAAATTCACCGGTTTTTCCCCACATTTGACACAAACCCTAATCCTACATTTAAATCTCCTAGCCCTCCTCTCTCTCCCCCCTCCTCCCTCCCTTGGGCCACTCTATTCAGCATTCCTCCACAACTCTTATTCCCCTAATCATACCAAAGGGCCATGATGACGCCCGGATCTAGAGTAGGATGGATGGAAAATGACGCAACCTTGTGGCGACTGACGGAGAAACAGGCCACGACAATGCAGTAGGGAGGGGTCACGTTAAACCTGCTGGAGGCGACTACAGCGCAGTGACGCACCACTGTTTGTGGCAACAGAACAAGGGAGGTTCCCTTTCAAGGCTGCCATTCTCGCAAGATTTATTTCAAGTTATAATAAACACCTAATCATCAGCCTTGCCTACATACGACAGACAGACCATAGATGTGGAGAGCTAAGGGGACAACAGGGGAGGGGAAAAAGGGAGACAGGTGGCAGATAAGGGGAGCGGAGAGGAGAGAACAAAATTTTGTGAATTTTAAAAAAAAATATTAAAGGGTTTTAAAACAATAATAAAATTACAAAAACATCATAATCCATGGTAGACCACATGAAGTGCTGATCCACTGTAGCCTTCAACTACAAATGAGTGCCAATAAAGGAAATGTAGTACTATAGAACTCATGCCACGACTCAAATCCATGGACCATGATCACATAGTCACTCACAACAACTATTACATCAAAACTCCTCTTTATTATACAAATAAATGCAAATGCAGGAAAAAAAAAAGTATTCCATTCCATATACAAGCTAGAAGATTTTTTTTTTTTTTGTTTAACCAAAAAATAGGACCCTGCCCCCATAACCAAATTGGGTCTGGGCGAAGCACATAGAAAATAACTGCAAAAGATAAAATAAAACAAAAGGTGCTAAGGACACTTGTTAAAGAATAACAAAAACAAAATATTTCACAAAAGTATTATAATAATATATCCAAAAAAAACCTGAGAAGCTTTATTTTTCTTTAAATAGTTTATTTTGAATCCTTAACAAGCATCCCAAGAGTACTCATAAATATTTCCCTAAAACCAGACAAATGAAAGGGGAAAAAAAAACAAAAAAACAAAAAAAGAAAGAAAGAAAAACAACTGACATGCAACACTTTTCTTGTGCTTGCCAGCATCTCTCAAAATTGTTCAAGCCAATGGCCATCTGGTAAAGGATTCATTTCCATTCCGAGTCCAGTTCCTGTATATGGAAAAAGATATTTGATGAGTTATGATTATGAATAACACTTTAATAGCTGGAAACTCGGAATTGTAATGAATTTTAAAGTATATTTCTACACGAGGAAAAAAGGCAAGTAACAACCTAAGAAGTGTTTTATTACTGAATGATATCACATACTAATGAATTCAAGCACGATTCAAGCAAATACAGACCAATCAGAAACTACCAAATTCACAAAATTAAGGTGAGAACAAAAGTCTGTCAATAATAGCATATTATGGTCTCTAGTTGATAGGATATGGTATGACGCAATTGTGACCCTTCACAGCAAGATTAGATAACAGACTAACATGCATCAAATATATGATAGAAGAGTACAGCACATGAGAAAACAAATTTTAGAAACGGCAAAACTAAAACTTGAAAAGTTGTCATCAATACTAGTAGACCAAAATGCAGAAGATGCGAAAGAAAAAACGAATGAGATTCAAAAGGAAAGGGAAATAGGGAGTTGATGACCTAAAACATCTATTATTATGCATAGTTTTTCAGCTAATACTAAATATAAATGGAAAAAGAAAAATAGAAAAGAATGTTTTAACACAAATGATTTTTGAAGTTCAGCTAGAAAGCATTTATGATGGGTAAGGGAAAGTTCTGAAGCATACAAGCATGTCGCCTTAGAAAACCATTCCCATGGGTAGTCAAAAGCAATGTCTTCCTTTCTTGCCCTGACGACAAAAATTCTTGCATTCTCTCTGGCCAATCTGAATTTAATCTGCGGGCAAAATCTTCCACTTCCCTGCATCAAAAGGTAACAAACAAATGAAAATTTTAGCATGCATCATCTTAGAAGCACTTCAGTGTAACCAACCTGCGAAATTCTCTTTTTATCAAAGAGAAATCTGTGTCCGCCAAAAATGAACTGGTAAAAAACATGGAGGGTAAATAAATAGTGTCGTGAACATTGCCATTAGAGCTTAGCTCAAGTGTGCAGAAGTCATATGTTCAATTCCTTGAAAACAGAAAAAAGATGAGGAGTTTTTAATCATTTTGGTGTTAGTCCATAAAAAGATTTATTCAGCACTGCTGCAAGTGCAACTATGCTAAAGACTATAAGCAGCCAAAACAAAAATTAAAAATATATTTTGTACACAGGACAGTGTGAAGCACTAAATTATGAAATAACCACACCTGTCAATTTTTGCCTTTAATGCAGGATCGATCTCATCATCTATATCATCATCATCATCATCATCAAACTCATTATTAGGAGTACAAGTGTCATCGTCTGTATGGTGTAAATTTGAGGTCTCACCGGTGCTATCAGCTTCAGAACTTTGGTGTCTGATGTTATGACCATTTACCTCCTGTTACAAGAAAGAAGAAAGGCAATAAACAGTTAACATTTTGGTGATAAGACAATAGAGTACGTTCATCCATAATTGACATTTTGACAAATGATTTAAAAGTGCAATAGATAAAACAGCAGAAAAACATAACATTTACAACAACCTTCTTATTCGGTTTAGATGCTTCCTTCAGAGAAGAGTTCTTTTGTTGCTCTTTTTTCCTTCGGTTCTTCTTTTTATTCTTGGAAGCCTTAATCCCCTTTGCATCTGTGACAAAATTCTTCAACTCCAGTTAGAAAGTCAAAAGGGAAGCTGAAGAAAAATAGAAGGCTATCGCTCTGAGACAATTCCTACCTAAAAAATCACAAAATACTTCCAAAATGCAATTAGTAATGCTACATGTCCCAAAAACCATACTAAAATTCTTATCATGAATGATCATCATCAATGAAATTAGGCACCAAGAAAATAAAAAAGCATTTATACAAAGAATTAAGTTAATCTTGTTAGTGAATAATTTTCTTTTATTTGTTTTCGTAATTACAATGATCTGAAACTGAAAGCATTAACTAAATATAATAATTCGCAAACATGTTTCACAACAATTTAATGAATTTATAAGGTAAAATTTTGCAGGCATGTGAAATATATTTCTTATGTCAATTCATCTGAAATTTAAAGAGTAAAATGCTTGTCATATAGAAAAGGGTACAAATTTTGTTTTGTCCTTGTCCATGCTACTTTCCCTAGTCTGTCATAAAACTGTTGGAGACTAGTGATAATTTATCATTTGAAAATGTTATGCTGCCACTAATTTTCGCAATTTTGGAATGTCACCATCTTTGGGCCTGTTTGTTTGAGATTTTGGCTCAAAATCTCGGTGACAAACTGCCGTTTTGCAAAATGAGGGAGTGACCTGCTGCAGAAAAAATGGAGTTACGTGCCTCGGGAATCGTGGTTTCCGGTGAGAAATGCCGTTTGCGTTGAGAACAATCTCAACCAAACAGGCTCTTTATCTATAGACCACTCATTTTGGACCGTTGACTGTGCATCTCAGCATTCAATATTATATTGTCAATAGGAACTACGAGTAATACAGATTGTGAAAGTTTGATAATGGCCACGAGTCATTAGTCAACTCATACGCGTGATTTTGGGTTCAGAAGGGATTTCTTATGGCCAACAAGTAACATCAAATAGAAAGACTTCAATTAGGAATGAGATCTACATATTTCGTCAATCTATAGATAGAAAAACACAAAGAAAAGGATGACTGAATTGCTCAAATTACCTCCATCATTTCCATTAATAAAAGATAACAGGTCATCAACCGAACGTTCATCTACATGCTCTTCTTCAACTTCAACATTCTGAAACATGAAAGGGATCAACTCTTATTTAAGTCAAAACATATCTACAATTTCAGAAATGTAAAAGATGCAAGAATACATCTGCACTAGTGTTGTCAATGCTTGGTGGAGCATCTTTGAAATAACATCAGTGTTGTAAACCGATGCAAGAAATTACTCATCTTTCCTCATTTTAAACCAATGAGCTTATAGTTTTTAGGGGCAAGCAGGTTTTTCGACCTAGCCTGTGGCTGAAAAACATCAACTAGATCAGAAAATCCTATCTCATTTTTGTCTACTCTCTCATGCATAAAGGCTGCATTGTTAACTGTTTCAGCTCCATGAAACTTCAACTCTGTGACTTCTCAGACCTATAAAACTCTGTTCCAGATAATATTCATCTCAGTTTTTTCTATTACCTTCTTTCAGTGTCATTTTTTTTTGTTCTGTGCTCTCCAAACTCAGTTTCAGTCCCTCTCTGTCTACAAATGTTTTCTATGTTTGTATTAAATTTTACATTATTGTAATTCCTCACTCATATTTTAAATACAGCTTCTTTTCTTCTGTCCAAAGCTCCCTCTAAGGTTATGCCTTATATCAGGACTGCAGTGGTTCATAAAATTAATACTAATGACATGTTGCAGGTTCTTAGGCCAAACGACGCCTTCCCCCCTTATATGTGCGAAATTTGTGGTGCTTGCTCAGAATCAGTTTCACACTATTCCATACACAATTCTGCTGCTGTTTCTCAGTGGAATTCCTTATTTGGCATTTTTTGTGAATGTTGGGTGTGTTGGCTTTCATAGATTTGGTAAAAAGTAGAGGCAAAATTTTTGTTACACTGCAGCCTATGCTACAGTTTTTGTGCAAATAGTTGGAGAGTAACTTTCATATTTTAAATTTAAAGGAGGTTTCATTGCACGACACTTGATTTGGGAAAAATTAGGAAACCAGCTTCTATATAGTGTGAGGCATGTGTCCTTTTTAATGGGGTTTCCCTAACAGATATGTCAAGGAATTGAGCAGCTTTGCAACACCAATTTTCTTGTTTTTGTTTTGTTTTGTTCTTTTGTTGAGGCCTCCCCTTCTCTTCGTAATTTTTTCTCTTCAACTTTAGGATTTTCTTCTTTTATCCCCTCCAAAAAAAAAAAAAATACACTTTCTCCAACATTGTTGTGTTGCTTCAACATGGTGACACCATGCCATCTGCACCATAAAACTATGGAAGTTGGTGCCACACACCATTGACAACACTGATCAGCACAATTCTCACTGACAGAAAATCAATATAAAACGTGCTGGAGAAAAAAAAGAAAGAAACAGTTTAGTGGCACCTTTAACCTTGCACGCTCTTTTAATTCTTTCCTCTTTTTGGCATACAAACGATTCAAAAGCCTGATCCTTGGGTCATCGGTTATGTTTTTCAAGGGCTCCAATTTCTCTTCCTGGGTCATAAGAATGTGTGAGAAATGAAAATTGAAAATCCAAGAAGACATAATCGGCATACAGAGTTCTCACAAGCACCAGACACCTCTGTAAGATCATCAGGCAAATGAAATATATCACGTATCTCTTCTGGTGTTTTTCCTTCAATTATTCGAGCAAGTGCACGACTGGTGAGATCAACCAATGGCTTTAACTGAAGGCTGTCTGCAGCAGACGTCAACTCACAGAGCCTCCCTGTGTCTATCCTAACGAATTTCTCATCATAAGATTTCCGTTCCTGTATAAAACAATAATCCCCAAGTCAAATAACCCGTGACATTCGTTGTTAAGACTTGGGTCGTCTTGTCTAGATGAAAATAATAACAAGATAAGAGCATTGAAGAACCTTGTTTGAGCGGCCTGGTACTTGATGAAATCGACAATAATCAAGAATTAAGCTCAACATGGCAGGACTGACTTGTTGAGGAAGACATATTGCACAATTCTTGGAAGATCCCATGCCTTTTTGTATTATTTCTTGACATATCAGTGGGCAAAACATCGCAATTTCTTGTTCCACTTGTTGGATTGAATCATCAGAAGTTTGAAGCCACACATAAGGCTTCATCATCTAAAAATACAAACAAATACCCGTTTCAGTTTCATTGCCAGAAAATAACCAAAGCACAGGCTTAATTCTGTGATAGGTAAGTATCAAAAGTGTAAAAATTGACATTCCAGAGTCCAGACAAGACAGGTACACGACCATATACAACACAGTCATAGAGAAAATGGAATACAAAAGCTATTAAAGAGACTACACCAAGCTAACTCAGGGATTCAAAGAGAATATAGTATAATGACTTGTATGAGCCACAAGGCAAGATGACTTTGCATGTCTCTAATGTTTCTAAAGTTAGAATGTGTGTATGTGTATGTGAGAGAGAAAGAGAGAGGGAGAGGGAGAGGTTCACCGCTAAAACTCCCTGTTATTTACTAGATGGGTCATGCATGGATACACTGTGAACTTTGAATCCATGATTCCTCGCAACAATCTCCATCCTTAAATAGATTATGTGAAAACTAGACCAGATTCATTTAACACTATATTGATTCCTTTAAAACCAAAACACAATAACACTCTGCATTCACATAGTCACATGACATCTAATAAACTCAAGTTTCAAATGTCAATTAGAACACATAAAACATAAAATACAAACTTAGGACATGTTTGGTTTAAGAAAACGTTTTCTGTTTTCATTTCTGGTTCTCAAAAAACTGCCTCTAGTTTTCATTTTGTTTCCTGTTTTCAAAGATTTGTACAGGAAATGGTGAAAACCACTTTTATTCACTATTTCCTATACAAATCTTTGAAAACAAGAAACAGAGTGAAAACAAAGGACAGATACGTAATTAAAAGTGAAAACAAGAAATGAAAACAAAATGTTTTCTCAAACCAAACAGACCCTTAATCATCCACAGTTTCAAAATCTATGTGATTTTGGAAGGAGGGATTGGAATTCAATTTTGAAGGAGAAAAAAATGACATTGGACCTTTAAAGGGGCACAAGTGCATTCTGGTTCACAACAAAACTAAAACTACTGAAATTATTGCATATAGGCTCTATTTGGTAAGGCTAAGAAACTAGCTTATAGCTTATTGGACTATCTTATAAGCTTGTTTAACCGAATGAAAGGTGTTTGGTAAGCAAGCTTATCACACTAGCTTATAACTTTTTTCTTTTTGAAGTAACATCTCAGCTTATAGCTTATAGCTTTGTATCTTTTCTCCCATTTTTATCCTCATTATTTTATTTTTTGGCTCGGTTTGGTAAGGCCAATAAGCTAGCTTATAGCTTATTAGACTAGCTTATAAACTTGTTTAACCAAATGAAAGGTGTTTAGTAAGCAAGCTTATCGCACTAGCTTATAGCTTTTTTTGAGATGCTACTTAGTACTCAACTTATAGCTTTTTATCTTTTCTCTCATTTTTATCCTTATTATTTTATTCTTTATCCTTTTTCAAATTTAAAATAAAGTTAAAATCTTATCCTTTTTTGTCATTTTATATTTATCAGTTAGTTAAACAACTAATTTTACCAAACACTTCAATTTTAATTAACTAGCTTTTCAGCTATAAGCTATCGGCTATAAGCTAGCTTTATAGCATATTTTTACCAAACCCAGCATTTATCCTTTTTCAAATTTAAAATAAAGATAAACAGTTGTCCTTTTATGTCATTTTATATTTATCAGTTAGTTAAACAGCTAATTTTACCAAACACTTCAATTTTAAATAGCTAGCTATTCAGCTATAAGCTATCAGCTAGCTTATCAGCTATAAGCTAGTTATAGCTTATTTTTACCGAACATAGCCATAGAGGAAACCCAATGATGTATCAAATATTACTGGAAATGAATCATATGAGAGAGAATAAAATGTTTATTATTAAAGGATAAAGGAATAAGTTAAACATTAATACCAAGCAATGATTGAGCTTTTTAAATATATTCACTTATAGACAAAGATATGATACCTCGGGTTTAATAACTGCCATGTCAGCTTCTGACATCTGAGAACTTGACTTGCGAAATATGTTGATATTGGAAGTTTCTTTATGACGCAAGGAATATGACCTGAGTTAAAAATTTAAACTTCCAGACAACCACTTTATATGTGCTCCTGTCAAAGTACTTCTGCAGTCAGGATTATGTTACTTGAGCAACATTACTCAAATGCACAAGGTCCCTGAGAGAATTTGCAGTGCTACACAAATCTCTGTGTCGCAATATTTCATGCACTAGGTTAAATAACTTGCCAAACATCAGAATGAAGAATGATTTGGCTCCTCGATAAGAAGTCAATAAGCGCGGCAGATGCACTACAGAAATGAAGAGCAGGCTAATATATACTGCACTAAAATTAAGGATAGCAAGCATATTATAATTTATTAAAAATACTGGCCACAACAAAGTGGTGCAATAATGCAGCATTATATAAATCATCCTAAGAAGTAAATTCCACGTTGTTGTTTTTAGTCATACAGTTATATAGCCATTGGGAACTATCATTATAGCCTTCTCCTAAATTCAAAGTTTTCCACCAAATACTAATATTAAAATGGTATAGTTTCTTACCTCTCTTACATTTATCTGATTAATAAATCATACCAAGCACATACCGTTTCTAAACCTATAATATTCCTCTATTATTAGGTGGAGAATATCCCGAAATGCAACTAGCTTCCATAATTCTGGTGATAACAGCCATATTTTTATATAGTCATAGTTCTGAATAACCAACCAAATATTAAATCAAAAGCTGTAGATATCTATTTTCATAAACAGCACTTTGACTCTTTGAACAGCATTGGGTCAAGCTTTGACTAATATACTAGCAACTAAGGCTCAATGCAGCATCTGACATCAATCAATACCTAAAAAGCAAAGGTTTTCACTTTTCAGAAAAGCCCTAGCAATATAGTTAAAATTAAATTGCTATTACTTGTTTTAAGAATTCTACAAACTTCATATTAACAATACAGGCTTTTTTAATACTCACGAGTACCAAACTAGCTATAACTCTTACTGGGCTGACATTATCGAATTACATTTCTTTAAAATGACACCCAAAAAATGAAAAGAAAAGGTTAACCATCAAAAGACAAATCAACTAGTACTACAATTCCAAAACCAAAAAAAAAAATAAAAATTACTAGGCTGAAAATTGAGTAGTTTAATCATTATTTTGAAATCAGAAAAGAAAAAATTGAAATCAGTTTTCTTTCCTTCTGAAGTGAAAAAATAATTAAACTTTATCATTTCTTCGGCTCGTAATTATCACACAGATTTCAGCTAGCTGAACAAACTAGTAAAGAGTATTTGAAAAAAAAAAAAACATTTTGAAGATAACCCACAATTCTTCAACACGAGCTAGAGAGAAAGAGAGAGAGAGAGTAAAAAATGAACAATTAAAATCAAATGCAACAATGAATCGGAGTGTTCCATGTATATGTGTACCTGCAATGGATTTGAAGAGTGGAAAAACGAGAGGAAGAGAAAATGGGAGCTGGCAATTTTTTGTGACTGAGAAATTTTTCACTCTAGTGGTTTGTATTGTATAGCTGGAATCGTTTTCAATGACAATGGCAACAAAAATGAATAGAGGAGATGAATACGGAGGATGGTGTTCTAAACGACGCCGTATGATATAAACCCAGTTAGGTTTGGTTTCGGCCCTCAAGGTTAGGCCCAAGCCTGATTAGAAACCTGGGGTTGCTTTTTGCACATTTGTTTCTTATACGCCCCCATCGCTCCAAATATTTTTTTTTTCCTTTCAAAATACTCCTATTTAGAAGTTTACTTTTCGAATGCACATTTTTTTTCTAATTTATCTTACCTTTCGAAACTTAACTTCCAGACTAATTTGTGTCTAGATTTCGGAATGAATTTGTAATTTATATACATTTTCTTTTCTTTTCTTTTTCCTTTGTCATTTTCTGCCTTTCCCATCTCTCGCTTTCTCTACCCATCTCACACTTATTCTTCCTCTGAATGGTGGTTTTTCGTTGTTGTGATCGTCGCGAGTTGACATTCCATGTTGTCGGCGTCATTTCTGTTGCAAATAAGTTATCTGTGATTTCTAATATTTGAACTGTTTGGAAGTTATTTCTGGAACACAACTACAATGTGTTTAGGAAATTAAATTTTGTAACAATTTTTCAATTTGGCATTGATTCCTAAAATTAAATTTGTATAAACTTTCGAAATTTAACTTTTGGAACATCAATTTACCCATGTATCACATTTTAAATTCCATAAACTATGTTTCTATTCTAAAATCTAACTTTTGGAACATGTTTATATTCACAAACTTCCAGAAATTTATTTCCAGAAGCAAAAAATAAACAAATTGATTTTTATTTTTGCGTGTGTTTCGTGATTAGAAATAGATATGGAAGACTGTATACATCCAAGTTGTCTGAATATATAAACATGCCAACTAATTAGATGAGTGATGGAAAAGAGACGTTTGATGTTTCACCTCAAATACAGTATCCAAATTTTAGTGATGCATTCACCACTACAGAGATTGGTGAAATGGTAAACTATTGGTTTGAAGTTATGAATATGTGACATTATAACCATTTGGTCTATATTTATTTTTTGTTTTTCCTATCCGAGATAATCTCTTGAATTGGGTTCGAGCCATTGGGAGACAATTAAGATTTTTTATTGTCATTGCGAGGTTAGACATTGGTGGTTTTGCATGGTGGACTATGTTGATCTTGGTCGTGAAAGAAGTGAGAAGTATAGACGATACGAGAATATGTTGGCTCGCAAGGTTACTGGAATCAAAAAATGTGAATGTCTATTCAGACTATGAGGTAGGCCTCTAAAAATAGTGAAGAATGAATGGTGAATGTAGTGTGTGGTTTTCACAACCATGTGGTAGCCGAAACATCAGTGGTTCACTCATACGTTGGTCGACTAAGCGGAGAGGATAGGGTAATGGTTGGTGATGTAACAAAGAACATGGTGAATCCCATAAGCATATCACTAACATTGAAAGATTTTGACATAGATAATATCGGTGCTATTAAACATACTTATAATGTGTGTCATGTGTATCGGAAGTCTCAGAATGGTCTTAGAACTGAAATACAACATTTAATAAAGTTACTAGGGTGTGATGACTTTGTCTAGTTGAAGATAACTATTGACATCTTTGATGTTGTTAGAGATGTATTCTGGACTCATCTAGATGTGTTTTCCACATTGTGTTGCTAATTAATAACACATATAAAACCAACAAATATTGGCTACCATTACTTGAGATTGTTGGTGTTACTTCAACAAACTTGACATTCTCTGAGGCATTTCCTTATTTGGAGTTTAAGGGAGCTGATAACTTAATTTGGGCATTACAGAAGTTAAGGGGATTTCTGAAGTCATTGTGACCGACATGAACATTGTTTTAATTAATGCAGTTGAAACCCTTTTCTGAGTTCAACTTTTCTATTATGTCAGTTTCATATCGCTAAGAATGTGAGGGCTAAATATAAGCTGATTGTGCATGAGACAGGGTCTTGGGATCCAGTGATGACTGCATGGGAGAGTCTCATGGATTTTCCTACCGAGGACGAGTGCAAAGAGCGTTTGCAAAAATTACAACATATGTGTCATACTTGAGGGATGTCTCTTGTTTGATTGTAGAACTCTAATCAAGTTATACTGTAGTAAAAGACATGAAACTTAATTATAAGAAAAGTCACTCGGCAATATCAATTACTTATGTGTAGAAATGTTTCATATGATAATGGGCTGCTTCTATAGTGAACAAGCATGGTGGGTAACACCACCATGCACAAGTTTTATCAACCATTGGATAAAAAAAAATCCTAGATCTTATCATGCCCCCTCTCCCACCGAATCAAACTCTCATTTCCCATTTCTTTCTCTCTCAGGCCACGCGACCTCTTCCTTTCCCTCCGGTCACCCCTTCCTTCTCCACAGCTGCCCAAAACTAGCAGCGCCGCCATCAACACCCCCTCTTCTTCCCTCGATGGTGGGGTGTGAGATCCGTGGAGCAAAACCCAACTGAAGAAGAGAACCAAACCGGGTCGATCCGGGTCGGGTTAAGAAGAGAGCAAGAGTTCATGGACAACAATAACAACAACACCACCAACAGTAGCAACAGTAACACCAATGTGACAGTCACAGCCGCGGGTGTGGCTCGTCTTTCAGCTACCACCGGGTGTGAGAGTGATGTAGTGTCGAGGTCAGAAAAAACCGAGATGCTCGTCCACAGTGATTTTGGATTTCGAATCAAAAAGGTCGTGCGATAGTTTCTAGATATGATTGTTTCTTTGCCCACTTGTTATGTATGAACGTGAACACAAGAAGGGGGTGAATTGTGTTGAAAACTTTTCGCAAACTTTAAGTTAGAAACACTTAGAACACAAGTTTTTCAAAACTGTTAGTTTACCGGTCGCTGAAAATAAACCGGACGCTGAAAAGCAGTTTGTGAAAATTTGTTTTTAACACAGCAAGCTAGAAATGAATAGAAAGCAGTAAAGCAAGAGACACAGAGATTTATACTAGTTCACTACCAAACTGGTAGCTACGTCTAGTCCCTTCGTTCCTGAATGATTTTCCACTATAATCAATCTGATTACAATTTCCTCAAGAGTATTCTACTGTCACAACTTGACAATACTCTCAACTTCTCAAAACGACTCAGTACAGTCGAGCCTTTGAGGGAACAACCTTAACTAGGCCAAAAAATAACTTTTACAAATAAGTTGAATACAAGTAAAAATAACTCTCTCAGGGAGGATAAAAAGTTAAGCTCAATATAGAAATGCTTTCTAAAAGAAAGGGCCTGGATTGAGTTCGATTCTTGTAGTCCAGAGACTTAGCGCGAAACTTGATTGCTCACAGAAGCAGTGCTTTCAGAGTATTGACTCTTTGTAGTGTATAGCAATCAGAGCTTGTTCTTAGCAAATAAGGCAATATACTCTTGTACAGTTTTGGCAGTTTTCCAGCAGTATTTCGACAGTATATCAGCTCTCTTCAATGGATACCATGAGGTATATATAGGAGTTCCAAGGATATTACCGTTACGGTAAAAATGGCTCCTTTCAATTGAGTGAGGTAAATTCAAAAAGCTGTCTCTTTCTTCCTTTCCAGAGAATATCCTAGCAAGAAGACATATTACCGTTGTACTACCTTGCTTTTCACAATTGCTTATGCGATTATTGTCTTTTAGCTAAAGGTGTCACCTTTGATACCTCGTACAACAATTTTAGCGCCAAGATCAATTTTGAAATCCGTTCGAAACTTACGAGAGGAAGAGCAACTACGTGACCAACACGTGATTTGAAATGAAGTTCAGACGCTCGCTCAGAATCGGAGGATCGGACGCTCGAAGCAAATGGATAAGCCTAGTGTCATAAAGAGATAATTCCAGATGCTCACACATATGATCCGGATGCTGACACATGGAGTGTATCCTTCTCTTGAGAATTTCTTCCTTCTTCTTGAGTGGCTTAGATTTATATGTAATATCAGTATCTGCACACTTCAAGAATTGTTAGAACATAAATTGTTCTCTTGTGAATATTTTGTTATCATCAAAATTAATGAGGGTCTAAACTTCTCAATCGTTTAGGTTCCAACAATGTACGATTTGGTTTTTTTCTCCTTGTATTCTTTATTAAGCTTTGAATTTTTTTTATTTTGTAATGAAGATTCTGATGAAGCTATGGATTTTTGTGATTATGACGAAGCTTTGGTGCCCCGATCTCACCGACTTTTGTTTTTAATGGATTGAAAAAATGAATCTGAGTTATTGGATCTAGATCTGGTGGTTGATGGTGGTGGTCCGGCCATTATCAGTGGGGGTGGGTAGAGGTCTGGCGCTGGTGATGTTGGTGTGGCGGCTCCGTCGCAGAGCAAAGGGAGGGGTGGCAGTGTCGCAGTGGGAGGGCAAAGGAGAGAGGTAGAGAAAAAGAGTTGTGATCTAGTGTATGCAATGCATGGTAGAATCTGTGAGCTTAATCATCCAATGGTTAAAAAAACTCGTGCACCATGGTGTTACCCATATTGTTTGTTCATGGTAGAACTTGCCTATGATAATGTTATGACATTATAAAGCTTGCTTGTGTTTCGAGAATTACTCGTTGGGGTTTTTATATCTCATTAATTTAAGTTTAATGTTTTTCGGATAAAGAGGTTTGAGGTAATAGCTTTGAGGAGTTGGTCAAGAATATTAGTTTCTGGCAAGTTCTAGGGTGGGAAAGCATGGTGGGTAACACCACCATGCACAACTTCTTTCAACCCTTGGATTATGAGTACCCCACAGTAATACCATGCACCCTCTCCGCCAAATCATTTCTCTTTAGAAAATGATTTTTTTTTTTTTTGGAAAATAAAATTTGAACATCATTTTTCGCGACACCCATTTCGACACAGTATGTACGTACGTGTATGGACAATATTTTTTTTTTCAATTTTTTTTTTAAAATTTCTTCAGAAAAATAATTTTTTTCCAAAAAAAAATATTTATAAAAGTGGTTAACACGGTACAAATAAGTGCCCCTCTATTTTTATGTGTGCTCATAACTACTTTTATAATTATTTTTTTGGAGCGTCCCATATTTTTTTTTGGAAAATGATATTTGAACATCATTTTTCGCCACACCCATTGTGACACCGTATATCCGTACGTGTACGGACAATATTTTTTTTTTCAAATTTAAAAAAAAAATTCTTCAAAAAAATATTTTTTTCTAAAAAATATAATTATAAAAGTGGTTAACAGAGGGACACTTACGGACAATATTTTTTTTTCAAAAAAAAAAATTCAGAAAGATAACTTTTTTCCAAAAAAAAATAATTATAAAAGTGGTTAACAGAGGCACACATAAAAATAGAGGGGCACTTATTTGTACCGTGTTAACCACTTTTATAAATATTTTTTTTTGGAAAAAAATTATTTTTTTGAAGAAATTGAAAAAAAAAATATTGTCCATACACGTACGTACATACGGTGTCGAAATGGGTGTCGCGAAAAGTGATGTTCAAATTTTATTTTCCAAAAAAAAAAATCATTTTCTAAAGAAAAATGATTTGGTGGAGAGGGTGCATGGTATTACTGTAGGGTACTCATAATCCAAGGGTTGAGAGAAGTTGTGCATGGTGGTGTTACCCACCATGCTTTCCCACCTTAGAACTTGCCATTAGTTTCTTCATCCTTTTGTTTGTAAATAATTTTATTTACGAATGGAGAAAACTAATCTCATGTATTTATACTCTCCTAATTTGGATATGTACCAAGTACTAACTTGTATACACGTGATATGTACCAATTGAGCAATTAATACAACAAATTCAATCCACTATTATATTGATAACTATTTTCAATAATTCTTTTAAATTATTTTTTAAAATTTAAAATATAATTAATTTATGCTATATAACTTTTCTTGTCTATTGTTTGTTTCTTGATATTATATTATGAGGAGTGTTGTCAACACATTCTCTAACACTCTTTTCTCAACACCCACTCTCTTATTAGTTGAAATTCAAATGGGTCCCACTAAATTTTGTGGGTCCCACATAAATTTAGTGGGACCCATGTGAATTTCAACCAATAGGGAAGAGTGTGTTAGAAAGAGAATGTTAAAGAGTGTGTTCTTAGCATTTTTCTTATATTATTTGGTTTGGTATTAATTTTTTTATTTTCACTCAATTCATCTTTTTAGAATATTTTTAATGGTAAATTTAACGAAATTATGTTCAATTATAATCTTACCCTTCCTTTTATAGTTTAAGCTAAATTATACTTTTAGTCCTTATCTTTATTTTAGGTTTTCAAGTTGGTCCCTCTTTTTTTTTTCTTAAGATGATCCCTTATGTTACAAAGTTATACCAATGTGATCCCTTTTTGTCTTTTGTTTTGAAATGGTCTCTTATTTAGTAAAATTTATTCCAATATGGCCCCTTTTTTTTATCCAAAATAGTCCCTTATTTTGTAAAAGTTATACCAATGTAGTCATTTACGTATCACAATTTAAACGAAAAAGACCACCTTAATATAACTAAGCAAAATAAGGGACTATTTTGGAATAAAAAAATAAAAGAGAAATCAAATTGAAACTTAAAATAAAAATAAAGGACTAAAAGTATAGTTTAACCTTTAATTTTTTTATTTATATTAATGTGGGTTTAATACAATATACATGTTTATATAATTAATATAATTATTAAGCAATTTAGTGCATACTTATTTAAAGTAGAATATATTAATTCTTAGATTAAATGAAAAACAGAAATGTGACTAATTAAAAAATATACTTTTTGAATACCAAAAGAAAAACATACTTTTTGTTGAGTTTCTAACCATAATAAATGGAACAAATATCAAAGGCAACCAATACTAAATTTAATAGCAACCAAAACAGTGCAATAACGTCAATCAAACAAGGAGTAGAGAGTAGGAAGAATAACACCGCAATTTGGTTACGCAGTTTGTAACACCCTGGGTTTTAATTCCCAAGCGTGCTACTCATAGGACTTCATTCCCCCCACTAGGAATGTTTTTGCCTCATGCAGGACTCGAGCCACGTCCCTTTTTGTGGGCTTAAGGGGACGGGAAGCATCCTGCTGCTACCAACTGAGCTAATTGCTACCAACTGAGCTAATTAAAAAAAGGGATGATTCCCGTCCCCTTAAGCCCACAAAAAGGGACGCGGCTCGAGTCCTGCGTGAGGCAAAAACATTCCTAGTGGGGGGAATGAAGTCCTATGAGTAGCACGCTTGGGAATTAAAACCCAGGGTGTTACAGGCGCCTTTTATTGTAACACCCTGGGTTTTTAATTCCCAAGCGTGCCACTCATAGGACTTCATTCCCCCCACTAGGAATGTTTTTGCCTCACGCAGGACTCGAGCCGCGTCCCTTTTTGTGGGCTTAAGGGGACGGGAAGCATCCTGCTGCTACCAGCTGAGCTAACTAGCTCAGATGGTAATAGCAAGGTGCTCCCGTGGTACTTAAGCCCTCTGGTCCCGGGTTCGAGCCAAGCGAAAGGCAAAAACTCCCTTAGAGGGGGGGAGAAGTCCTATGAGTAGCACGCTTGGGAATTAAAACCCAGGGTGTTACAAAGTTCGGCCCCAAAAAGATGACCTACGTCTGCAGGAGAGAGCAGCCCTCCATTTCACTATCAAAGAGTCTTTACAAGAGATTACAATTGCTTTGAACCCCTTCCAAATGTCCAAGAAGAACAAACCCAAGAGTTCCCAATCCCTATCTCTTTTCCTCTATGAAAAACTTCTCAAGAACAACAATAGAGAAAGCCTTCAATCCTCCCTCTATGATTCCCTAAGATCCCAAGGTGTTTAAATGTGTTTCCCAGCCCCTAAAACCTCACAAAGACGCTCAAGAACGGCTGCACACAACCCTAGAAAGACTGCACGTCACACTGAATGAAAAACAGCGTTCTGGTTTAAAACCATCAGTGGTGAATCGATTCACCAGTAAGTGTGAATCGATTCACACGTATAAATCTTACGCGTTTTTGTGATCCTAAGTGAGTGAATCGATTCACACTCCTTCAATTCGATTCACAGAAAGTCCAAAACTTCTCCAAGGCTCCAAGGCACATCATGAATCGATTCCTGAGATCCATGATTCGATTCACACCTGTTGAAAACTCATTTTTATGACTTCCAATGATCTCCAACATGATTTTAAGGCACTCTAAACTCCACAAATCTCCACCTTGACTTCAAATCAGTGGTGATGCTCAACTTATCCATCAACCACTAGCTGCTCTCTCCATTACTGGGATTACGTCTCAGAGAAATTCATCAAGTCCAAGCAATGCTTGAACTTTGATTTAGGTAATGACTTGGTGAATATATCTGCCAGGTTGTCCTCTGACGCAACCTTCTCAACTACAATTTTCTTAGATTCTACCACGTCTCTAATGAAATGTAAGCAGATGTCAATGTGCTTTGTCCTTTCATGATACACTTGGTGATTTGCCAAGTGGATAGCGCTTTGACTATCACAATGTACCTTCACACATCTTTGTGTAATTCCTAGCTCCCCAATCATACCTTTCAACCATATGGCCTCCTTCACCCCTTCAACTAGGGCAATATACTCCGCCTGAGTAGTAGATAGCGCCACGACGGACTGTTGATTAGCCTTCCAACTTATTGCCATTCCAAACAATGTAAATACAAATCCAGATAAGGATTTCCTTGTATCCACATTTCCTGCATAATCTGCATCTACATAACCCTCCAAAGCGTCTTCTCCTTGAGTTGCTCTTGTGTACTTCAAACCACCTTTGAGTGACCCATTCAAATACCTCAGAACCCACTTCAGTGCTTCCCAATGAGCTTGGCCCGGATTTGCCATAAACCGACTCACTATGCTAACTGCATATGCTAAGTCTGGTCTACTACAAACCATGCCGTACATGATGCTTCCTACCCCACTAGCATATGGAGTAGTATCCATCTTCCTCCTCTCCTCTTCGGACTCAGGAGCTTGTGTCATCGAGAGCTTTGTGTGATGACCCAAAGGAGTGCTAACCGGCTTAGCTTCATGCATCCTAAACCGCTCCACCACTTTCTTCACGTACCCATGCTGAGATAAGAATAATTCACCCTTTTTTTGGTCCCTCACGATATCCATCCCAAGTATCCTCTTAGCGGCCCCAAGATCCTTCATCTCAAATTCTGAATTTAGCTTCTCCTTGAGCATGCTAATCTCCTCTTTGCTAGACCTTGCCATCAGGATATCATCAACATAGAGAAGTAGGTAGAGAACCACTTTCTCATCCCTCTTCAAAATGTAAACACAACTATCGTACCCACTTCTCACAAATCCCGTCTTCAGAAGAAAATCGTCAAAACGAAGATACCATTGCCTAGGGCTTTGTTTCAACCCATACAAGGATTTCTTCAAAAGACATACCTTAGACTTGTCCTCTACAAAACCTTCTGGTTGTTGCATGTAGATTGTCTTTTCTAGGTCTCCATGTAAGAATGTGGTCTTCACGTCCATTTGTTCCAACTCAAGATCGTATTGATTCACGATTGCCATAAGAACCCTTATGGAACAATGTTTCACCACGGGTGAGAAAATCTCGTTGTAATCAATTCCCTCAACCTGTGTAAAACCCTTGGCCACAAGTCTTGCTTTATATCTTGGTTCTTCAATTCCCGGAATGCCTTCCTTCTTCTTGAAGATCCACTTGCATCCAACCACCCTTTGCTTCTTAGGTAGTTTCACAAGTTTCCAGGTCTGGTTCTTCTCCAATGAATTCATTTCCTCATTCACTGCCTCTAACCACTTCTGACCCTCTTTGCTCTCAACTGCTTCCCTGAATGTCTTCGGTTCTGAGTCTTGCATATCTTCAGCCGCATTTAGAGCATAACAAATTAAATCTGCATAGCCATATCTCTTTGGTGCCACAGTTTCCCTCCTTTCCCTATCTCTAGCCAACTGATAGCCAGGATCCATTGTTGGTTGTCTTCCTCTAGAATCTGATGTTGGGAAACTATTCTCCTCTTCATCATTCCCGGTTTCACTAGTGGAAGGCTCCACCTCAAACTGAGTCTTCTCTACCTTTGTTTCTGGGTTACTATTCTCCAGGTCTTTGTACTTCATCCCCATGCGAGTCTCATCAAAGGTCACATCTCTGCTTATTATGAATTTTGATCCCCTAGGCTCCATCTTCCACAGCTTGTACCCCTTCACACCTTCCGGATAGCCAATGAAGACACATTTCACAGCCCTGGCTTCAAGTTTGTCTTGTCTGACATGAGCAAACGCCAAAGCCCCGAAAACCTTCAACTTAGAATATTCTACCGGTTTTCCACTCCAAACTTTCATAGGTGTCTTGAAGTCTAATGCCGTTGATGGGCATCTGTTGATCAAGTAAGCTGCTGTACTCACAGCTTCACCCCAGAAACTTTTAGGCAGCCCAGCTCCCAAAAGCATACATCTGACCCGCTCCAAAATAGTCATGTTCATACGTTCTGCCAGACCATTTTGTTGCGGTGTTCCAGTCGCGGTTCTATGTCTCTTAATTCCCTGTTTCCTGCAAAACTCATTAAACTGCTCTGAAACAAACTCCAGGCCATTGTCAGTCCTTAAAACTTTTAGTTTAGTTCTTATTTGATTTCCTATGAGAGTATGCCATTCTTTGAATTTTTCAAATGTGTCACTTTTATTTTTCAAAATGTGAACCCATACTCTCCTAGAGAAATCATCAATCATGGTGAGAAAATAGGAACCCCCTCCATGAGTTGTCACTCTTGAGGGACCCCAAAGGTCCTAGTGAATATACTCAAAGGGCTTGCTAGAATGATGCATGCCACTTCCAAACTTAACCCTATGTTGTTTGCCTAGTATGCAATTATCACAAAATTCTAGCTTATCCAATTTATCATTACCTAGCAAACCTTGTTTAGCTAGTTCAACTAAACCCTTTTCACTAACATGCCCTAACCTTAAATGCCATAGTTTAGTTTTATCATGCAGAGTTTGACTGGCTAATGATGCAGGCCCTATAACAAAGAGAACCATCTAATATGTATAAGCCACACATTTTAGACCCTTTAGCCATTACTAATGCACCATTCGAAATCTTAATCATGCCATGCTCAATTCTAGTACTATAGCCTAATCCATCAAACATGCTTATAGATAAAAGATTTCGTTTTAGTTCAGGAACATACCTCACATCTTGTAAAAGGAATTCACGGTTGTCAAACATCTTGAGACGAATCGAACCCATACCTTGCACCTTACAAGCTCGGTTGTCACCCAGGCGAACGACTCCACCTTCTTTAAGCTTCAAAGTCTCAAATTATTCCTTCCTAGGACACATGTGATAAGAACATCCCGAGTCCATGACCCAGTTCTTTTCAAATTCCAAACTCGACACCACTAGAGCCCCCGCACTCTCATAACCATCCTCTATAGCAATTGCAACCTCCACAGAATCATCCCTGCCCCCTTTCTCAGGACAGTCCTTCTTAAAGTGATCGGTCTTGTGACAATTGAAGCACTTATACTTCTTATTGTTCCCCTTTGACTTGGATTTCGACCTAGAATTCTTCCCTTTGTTGTTGTTTCCTCTACTCTCACTTCTTCCCCTTGACACACTTAAGCCTTCACCACTATCATCCACTTTCAAGTCTTGGAGCTTGGTTAGCTCCTTGGTCCTAATGGATCGTTGGACCTCCTCCAAAGTAATAGTGGACTCCTTGCCATAGACGAGTGCATCCTTAAAGTGTTCAAAGGATCTAGGCAGCGAATTCAATAAGAGCAGAGCCTTATCCTCGTCATCGAGCTTCACATCAATGTTTTGCAGGTCATCAATAATTTTGTTGAATTCTGCTAGTTGCTCCACAATAGGTTTGGTCTCTACCATCTTGAATGAGTAGAGATGTTGTTTCAGACATAACCTGTGGGCCAATGACTTGGTCATGTACAACGATTCTAACTTTGCCCACATCTCCGCCGCGGTCTTCTCTCTTGCAACTTCCCTCAATGCCTTATCGCCAAGGCACAAGATAATGGCATTTCTTGCCTTATCTATCATCTCCTTCTTCTCCGTTTGAGACAGGGTGGCCGCCATTCTTGCCTCACCCTTTAAGGCCTCAAAGCACTTCTGTTGAATAAGGATTGCTTCCATCTTCACCTTCCATAGACCGAAGTCGTTATTACCAGAAAACTTCTCGATGTCCCATTTAGTACCCATGGTGCACAATTGAATTATTTGTTCCTTCCCACAGACGGCGCCACTTGTTGAGTTTCTAACAAGAATAAATGGAACAAATATCAAAGGCAACCAATACTAAATTTAATAGCAACCAAAACAGTGCAATAACGTCAATCAAACAAGGAGTAGAGAGTATGAAGAATAACACCGCAATTTGGTTACGCAGTTCGGCCCCAAAAAGATGACCTACGTCTGCGGGAGAGAGCAGCCCTCCGTTTCACTATCAAAGAGTCTTTACAAGAGATTACAATTGCTTTGAACCCCTTCCAAATGTCCAAGAAGAACAAACCCAAGAGTTCCCAATCCCTCTCTCTTTTCCTCTATGAAAAACTTCTCAAGAACAACAATAGAGAAAGCCTTCAATCCTCCCTCTATGATTCCCTAAGATCCCAAGGTGTTTAAATGTGTTTCCCAGCCCCTAAAACCTCACAAAGACGCTCAAGAACGGCTGCACACAACCCTAGAAAGACTGCACGTCACACTGAATGAAAAACAACGTTCTGGTTTAAAACCAGCAGTGGTGAATCGATTCACCAGTAAGTGTGAATCGATTCACACGTATAAATCTTACGCGTTTTTGTGATCCTAAGTGAGTGAATCGATTCACACTCCTTCAATTCGATTCACAGAAAGTCCAAAACTTCTCCAAGGCTCCAAGGCACATCATGAATCGATTCCTGAGATCCATGATTCGATTCACACCTGTTGAAAACTCATTTTTATGACTTCCAATGATCTCCAACATGATTTTAAGGCACTCTAAACTCTATACTTTTTGAAAGCCATTTTTTTAATCGCAAAAGATAAAGGAATATATTAAGGAAGGAGTACAAGGCGTACTCCAATAAATGGAACAAAGAGATAATAGAGCAGAGACAATAGCCAAAAGTGCAACAAAGCAAGACAATACTTCACCACGCAGCCACAAAAAAACCTACCTACTAGAAATACAAACCAGCGGTGGGGTGTCGAAAGGGAATCCTAGTGTTGCATGGGACATCCTGATTTTTTAAGACAATATTAAAACAGTAGTTAGGTGATAAACAGGTGTTTAAAACCTTAATTAGAGGTAAAATGGACTTAAGAAGGACCCAGAAACCCTAGAAAGGAGATAGAAATCATAAGTATAGCCTAGAAACCCCTGGAAGAGCATAGAATGTCCTAGAATACTTTAGAACGGAGGAAACTAGACATTTTCGGAAAAGGACCGTCGTGACGCGACGGAGAATACAAAGGAGAGTATCGTGACGTGATATAAGTCGGTGGGGTGTTAATTAGTGGTATCAGAGCAGTTCGGTTCTAACCGGACTGTGGGGATTGGATAAAGAGTCTGACACTAGGAATTCTGTCCTAGAAGACTAACAACCGTTGAATTTTCGAGGACGAAAATTCTTTAAGGAGGGTAGTAATGTGATATCCTGATTTTTTTAAAACAATATTAAAACAATAGTTAGGTGATAAATGGGTGTTTAAAAACTTAATTAGAGGTAAAATGGACTTAAGAGGGACCCAGGAACCCTAGAAAGGAAATAGAAATCATAAGAATAGCCTAGAAACCCCTAGAAGAGCATAGAATGTCCTAGAATCTTCTAGAACGGAGGAAACTAGACATTTCCGGAAAAGGACCGTCGCGATGCAACGGAGAATACAAAGGAGAGCATCGCGATGCGATAAATCGACGGGGTGTTACATTGCAGGTTGGCTCCTGCGGGACGAGTTTGGAAACTGGGTAGTTGGTTTCGAAGCCAATTTGGACCATTATTCTGCTTTTGTCGCTAAATTTTGGGGTTTATAGTCATGGAGGGAATGGGACGAGTTTTAATAGGTCTCTTGAGACAAGGCATAGAAAGTTCTTTGCTTGAATTAAGTAGTGGGTCGATAAGGATTGGATTGTAAGGTTCAAACATGTCTATCGTAAAGGAAATGCTAGCACGAATTGGTTAGCCTCTTGGAGTCTTACAAATCCCCTAAGAGTGTATTTTTCAGATGACCCTTGATTTGAGCAGTGGTGGCCCAAAGCATGTTTCGGAGATGCGACCGCACATGGCCTCATTTTTCAGGGGCACTAGATAATATGAAAATTTTACTTATAAGTATATATATAAATGTTAAAATAAAAATTTTATATATTAAACTTGAAGTGCCAACTTTATTTTAAGCACTAGGTTCTAAACTTGATAAGTCCTTGCTTTAGGCCTCCAAAATAATTTAACTACTAGTTTTTTACGAATCAATCCCTTTTTGTAAATTTTCATTCCTTTTTGCAAGGCTTCTGCCTTGGTTTAAACCCTATTCTTTCTTCTCATTGTTCATTTGTGCCTCCATTAACAAACAAAACATTGAAACAACAATAAAGAATCATCATCAAACTGAAATGAAAAAACAATATGAATGAATTATTAATGATTTTATAGTAAAAAGTGCAAGGAGGATAATATTCCAAGAAATAGGACATAAATTTCTCAGTTCGCAAAAGGCACCCAAAATCTTAAAGACATCTTTAGATTTGAGTGAGGTTTATATACCCCGTGACGTTATTTTTTGTAACTAGTTCTTTCCCTTGGGCTTGTTGCCCTGTCTTAATAACCAAAGTAAAAAAGGAATACAAACCGGTGGATCCATACCCCACTCATAAAAAAGGTAGTGGCCATTACTACCTGTATTCAGAAATCATTTCCATGAATAAGCTTTATGTGATCACCCACCTCAGCGAGTTTTGATTCCCTACCTAACAAGATACACTCATTTCCGAGCTCCCAAATGGCTCACACATTTTGAAAACAATTTATTCAATATAAAGTTAGCTCAATCATAAAAAAAAATTAATCTGACACTACAATATAAAACGAAATAGATAGCACTTATTTTTTGCCTTCGCTAGCGCTTAAAAGCGCTACATATTCAGTCGCTAGTGATCCGGGTTCTTAAAGACAGTGTTTTAAAAGCGCTAGTGAAAACTGAAATCGCTGGCGCTTCTTTGAGGAAGCGCTATCTATTATCAACATAGTAAATAACGTTTCTGTAGCGACCGAAAAATCCGGAGGGATTTATTCGAGTTTAATGGAGCCGCCACCAATAATTTATTTCGAAGGAAAAAATATTGGAAAAAACCTTTTTTTGAAGAAAATGGTCCTTGAGACCAGATTTGGGTTCGGGAGTCGATTATGTGTAGGGAAGGTATTAGCACCCTACAACATCCTTTCAAAAAGGTTACCTCTAATTAATTGTGCAAATCTTATTAACTTCTAAAAAAATATTTATTTCCTTATTAAAAAATAGACAAAAATTTACAATGATGAAATAATAAAAAGGGGTTTAATAAAAGTTGTTTATTTTTGCGCTGACAGAGTGGGCTCTGCTCACGATTCCCAAAGTGGAGAAATCAAAGGCTACGTAGTTCTTGGGTAGAAAATGATTGTGTGTTGATTGATTTTAATAAATTTTTAATTTTTATGGTTTATGTAGTGACCAAACCAAAAGTGGATTTGGCGTAATCACTAATATTTTAAGATTTTTTTTATTTAAGATTTGTGTAATGACCAAACCAAAAGAGGATTTGGAGTGGTCATTGATTTTAGGTTTTCTAGATCGAAAAGTTTATGTAGTGACTAAACTCTAGTGGGATTTAGTGTTGTCACTACTAATTATTATTAGATTTTTTTATCAAGATTTGATGATGACCAAACTAAAAGAAGATTTGGAGTATATCGATTTTTAGTTTTGAGATTTTAAAAATTCAGTAGTGGCTAAACCAAAAGTAGATTTAGTGTTACCGCTACTAATATTTATTATTTAAAATTAGTCAAGACAACAAAATAACAAGTAATAACTACATCAAAAACAAGATAAACAGATGGGGGAAGAAAAAAAAAAGAGTGGGCCAAGCCCAACGTTTCATCAATAGTTTAAAAAAAAACAACTAAAAATCTGGAAGTTTCTAACAATTAACAGGATGCAAAAAATAAAATAAAGAAAAGCAAAAGAGAGGATACTTGATACCTCATTCTTGGTACCAATTATTTTTTTAGAGAGGGCATAAATAAAAAGGAATGTGGGTGTGAAAAGAAAAAAAATAAAAATAAAATAAAAAGGAGCAGTAACATAAAATAAGTGGGGAATTAAACCCAACACACACACACCAACACAAAACAAAAGGAAAGAAAGATGAGCTACGCAAGAAAAAGAAGAGAAGTAGAGTGAAGGAGGGGGAAAGAGAGAAAGAGAGAGAGAGAGAGAGAGAGAGAGGGTCGAGAAGGAGAAGAAGAGGAGGGAACCTCGAGGTTGGGGATCTCAGGAGGATCGCCCTCCTTGAGGTGGGTGCACGCCGCTGCCAAGGCCAGCTGATCCCGCCACATGCACGCGAACACGGCCAGGATCGTATGAGATGAAGAAAACAAAGAGGGAAGGGAGATCGTGGGAGCTGAGTCCTACGCATGTCTGCAACAACGGCGTAGGACGCGAGATGTGAAGAAACAAAGGGGAAGTGGAGATCGTGGGGAGAGAAAGGAGGAACAAAGCGGGAAGGTGAAGGAGGAAGAAGAGAAACCTTTTTTTTTTTGCTTCTTCTTTCTTCTGCTTTGCTTCTTCGCTTTTTTCTAGTTCTTCTTTTTTCTCTCAATTTTCTCAAATTGCCGTGTATAATTGGTACCAAGAATGAGATATCCACCAAATTAAATGCAATTTTTTCCGCTCCTCCTATTCTCATCTGCCATTTATAGAAAAACGAGTGCCTGGCTTTGTCCACTTAAGGTTGCAGCTTGTATGCTAAGTTGTGTACTAAAATGATGCCGAGAGATGGTAACATGTGCAAAGTCCCGAGATGATATCAATGGTTTGAAAAAATTGCAATCTGGTCAGAATTTTTAACACCTGCTGCTCCTCCTTTTTTGATTAAATTGCATTGTTTGTCAAACCTTGTCATGAAAAAAAAAAAAAGCAAGAGGCAATGGGGGGACATATAACAGAAGACATAGTTTGTAGAGCGGGTCGAGGAGATATGCAGAGGACTTGGTGAAGATATGCATGACTTGTGAAGGGTGAAGTGGAAACTGACTTTGATTTTTTAGTTTTGAATTTTAGGTTTTTTTTTTTTTTTTAATAACGCTTGTAATGAACCCGCAATTGGGCTAAAAATGGCCCACCTCAAGATACGATCTCCCCAATGGCCACATAGCGACCTCCCTGTCAAGAGCACCAAGACGCGACCTCTCCACAAATTTCTGCTGCACGACCTTCCATAGCCTCGGCACGCGACTTCTCCCACATCCCCAAGACGACTCCGACCGCACAGACGACCTCTCCACGCCCCAAGACGCGACTTCTCCACGCCAAGAACTTAACCCGACCTTAACTCAAGACGACCTCTCCACAACCTGGCATGCGATCTCAACTCAGACGCGACCACTCCACACCCGAAGTTTAATCTCCCCACAGCTCAGACCGATCCTCAACTCAACGCGACTCTCACGCTCTGCTAAGCGACCTCCCCACGTAGCCCGGCACCCGACCTCCTGCACGCGATCTCCCCACGCCTTTCGGGCATTTGCGACCTCTCCACACCCCAA
Source organism: Calophaca sinica (assembly GCA_037113605.1). NCBI lineage: Eukaryota > Viridiplantae > Streptophyta > Magnoliopsida > Fabales > Fabaceae > Calophaca > Calophaca sinica. The sequence goes on from CM073731.1 coordinate 117,408,242, forward strand.
GATACGACCTCACCAGACGCGACTCTCTCAATGCACCAACACAAAACAAAAAAAATGAAAATATAAGGGACAAAATCGGGCATATAATGCTCTTTAGTTATATTATTAGAAAATGCAAACAACAATGGTTGTTATATTTTGTCATAAAATGAGCCAAAGATAAATACACACTAATTTTGTCTTGAACTCGACGCGAATGACAATGAGGATCAACGCTGACGCGCTTTAATCGGAAAGTGATAAGAAAGGAACACGCCAGTCGCAATCGACGAGGTAATCTAAAAGTGATAAAGAGGATTAACGCGCGCGCTTATCGAAACTATAAAGAAGGATCTCGCCAGGTCGCATCGACGCTGGATCGGAAAGCAATAATGAGGGATTAACGCTACGCTTATCAAAAAAAAAAAAACTATAACAAGGATCTCCGCCAGTGCTCGCATCGACACTGATCTAAAGCAATAATGAGGATTAACGCCGTTGGGCGCGTTATCAAAAAAAAACTATAAAGAAGGATCTCCGCCAGGTCGAGCAATCACGCGCGATCGGAAAGCAATAATGAGGATTAACGCCGCGCCGCTTATCAAAAACTATAAAGATGATCTCCGCGTTCGCACGACGCTGATCGAAAAAGCACACGAGGGATTAACGCTGCGCGTTATCAAAAACCATAAAGAAGGATCTCCGCCAGTCGGCATCGACACCCGCGGATCTGGAAGGTTCGACGCCAAAATATTGACGCCGATGGAAAGCAATAAGAAGGATCGCCGTGCCCGCACGTACCTCGGATCGGCAAGGTTCGACGCCAAGTAGGGTATTGACGTCACGATGGAAAGTAATAAAGAAGCGATCAACATCGGTCCTGAATCGATATGTTGGTCAAAAAGCAATACACGAGGACTACCGCCAGTGCTCGCACGACGCGGTGATCGGAAAGCAACAAAAGGCGATGCTCACGCATTTATCAAAATTATAAAGAAGGATCTCCGCTGTGCCCGCAATCGATGCGTGATCTAAAAGCAATAAAGAGTGAGCGATACTCGTGTCGCTAGAAAGCAATAAAGCGACCAATGCTAGCATTGCTTTGTAAACGAATGAAGGATCAAAATTTGGTGCACTGACCAGGTGTGTAACAAAACGGCTAAAAGGTGGTGATACGGCAGCACGATGCACGGAATCTGATATGGTATGTGATGCATGTATGTAATGCGATTATTATTTTTATCGATTCGCCCCAGATGATTCTCAGTGCTTAAAGATATCTGACTGACCGAGATTCATCTGATTTAGTCATGCTATGCCTTCGATCGGGAGTGAGCGAAAGTTATCGATGCAGCTAATTATTTTTTAAAGGTAATCCTTTGCCCTTTTTGAAACTTATTTGTTGAGATTTGCATGCCTCGTGATTCTTAAGATGTATATAATAATCTGTAATGCTTTCCCATATCATCACATGCTTCACACCAATTCAGTGCCTATTATCATAAAACAACATTTTGAAATACAAGAACTGAGGTGTTTGGTATTCAAAGAAAAGAGTTATGTACAAGGACTGAAGTTACACAGACTTGAAAATACATCAAGAAAAATGCGTGAAGAAGAAAAAACAAAGAAAGACAATAACTAAGGTATATTTTATAGTCAGTGTCTTTGTAGGAACAAATGTCACCTTCCCATATCCATAACTTTGATTACTCATTGCTCAACCTCCGAAATGTATAAAATTGCCCCCTGCTGGGTAACTTGAACCTCTTAATGCATTAGCCAACTTATTGTCCAATTTCCAGACCTTAACTTTTGCTTGATCGCTTTTCGAGTTTTCAATCCAACGGTCACTCTAATTTTTGCCTTAGTCGCCTTTCAGTGTTTTCAACCTAGCGAGCTCTTTTGCTTGGTTCTTTTTTGTTGTTTTTTTTTGTTGTTTTTTTTAGGCATTATATTTTTTTGATCAAGATCAATTTCATCGGAAGTGGGGAATTTTCGTCATTGGCCCATCCTTGTGAGGATTAAGGCTCCTCCAGAAAAGCTTTTCACAACATACTGACCTTCATAATTTGGAGTCCATTTACCGAGAATCCTTTGATGAGCAAAATCTTCGAGTACAAGGTCTCCTTGGAATTCCCGAGGGCTAACTTTCTTTCGTAAGCCCTTCATCCCAGGTCGATATAGTTGCCCATGACATAAGGCCATCACTATCTTTTCTTCAATGAGATTCAATTGATCCAAATGAGCCTGAACCCATTCTCGCTTCTTCTAGTTTTGTCTCCATCAATACATTCTTAACTGGTGGATCTCGACTTCAATGGGAAGCACCTGCTTCCATCTATACACCACTGAGAAAGGGCTGTTGCCTATTGAGGTGCAATCAAGTCCGATAACTGCAAGGCAAAGTGGAGCATTTCGTGCCACTCTAAATGTTACCACCATCTTTGACAATCTTCTTGATGTTCTTTGATGTTCTTGTTTGCAACCTCAACTCGCTCATTCATCTTTGGGCTGTGATGGTGAGGAATTATGATGTTGGATCTTGAAGTCGCCACACACAACTTCTTCATCATCTTGTTATTTAACTTAGTTCCATTATCAATGATGATCTTATTTCGGCACTACACGGGGCATAATCAGATTCCACATTTTTGGTAAAGCAACGCAATTGAGTTTATTTGGATTTTCCTCTTCCAAAAATCAAGTTTTGAGAAAATATGAGCAATTTGATTTTGATCTAATGGACTTTATTATGGTTGTAACGTGGCCAGTGGTCAAGGGTCACAAAAGAAAGGATATTTCGTGCTCAAAAAGTGTTTGAGGTATTTTCTTTCAACAAGGATTTTTAGTGCAAAGATGCACTTTGATGGTTGCTAATTGTCTGTCTTTCTTGCTTTGGCATTTTTATTGATTTTTTTATTCTTGCAAGCTGCCTTTTGTTTTGCCTTTTTTTAATGGCATCTAAATTGAATAGATTATTGTGCTAGTCTCCATTGGATGAGTAATCCTTGTTTAGGGTATTTAAAAAAAAATTTTTTAGGCTCAAAAGGGGTAGCAAGGGATGTATATATATTTTTATTTTTGGGATAGAGAAAATGGCCAAACTTCATCTCAAAATCTTATTGCTCAAATTTTCACAAAAATAATTTTTGGCAAATTGCTAATTTGCTTTACCTTTTTCTTTCTATTTTTATTAACTCCTTTTTGTCACTTTCAAGACATCAAATTGATTATTTCAAGTTCTTCCTCGTGATTAAATCACTTTGCTTCTCGACCATCAATCTCATCACCATAAGGTGTTTCTAATAGTCCTCACGGGTAGTCAAAGTATGAGTCATCGACATCATATTTCCAAAGACAAAGTTTTTTGATCTCATTAGTTAAAGATTAAATGGAAAAAACGAAAAAGATGGGAGGGAATGGAAAAGATGAAAAGGAAAAGGGAAATGATTGGAAAATTCAAAATGCATTTTATTGATAAAGATATCAATGAAACATATGCGCTGACAAATAAATTATCCTAAAGCCTTAGAGCAGAGCAATAGGATTTGCATTACAAAAAATTATTTTGCACCAAAAATCACTGAACTCAACAATCTCCCAATTTCAAAGTTCTTCATTTGGAGGGCAAGAAGGGACAAGGTTGACATTGTCATTATTCGACCGCGATCGTCCTGATAGCCGCTTATCCGATCCGGATTCAACATTCCTCGTGACTCCAAAGGCTTTCACGATGACACAGACAGGGATACTTCATCTTTTGGCTCCTCGCTTCCAATCTAGTTATCGTGGGTTGGTCCCCAAACTCCTCGAACGGCATTCGATCGGGCCGGACTTCCATGACCTGGAAGGGATTATTAGGCCCATCCTCCTTAAAACTCAACCATTTGGCATTGATTATCGATTGAACCACGACTTCAAAGCCTGCAATTTTCAAACAGGACCACGCCTCGCATGAAATTCACACTTGCATTCCTGGGGTCATATCTCTCGAAGTGGAGGCTGAAGTGGTTTCATTGAGCGTGAGACCAAGGAATGTCACGATGAGGCTGGAACAGATCCGTGATAGGTCATGGGAATGTGGATCAAATTGGACCGCTTTCTTCTTGGTCATTTTGGTTGTTTCGGTTTTGGTTCAGCTGGGTGGGAGCAACCCGGTTGTGCTTGTTTGAATGTGGAGAAGGTGGTTGAAAGTGCATCATTGGTTGGTTTGGCGGGGCTGGGATTATGAGAGGCGGCGATGTACGGAGGTGGGTAGAGGGTATGGAAAAGGATGGGAAATTGGTAAAGAATTGGGGTGGTTTTCCTTGTGCTTGTCCTCCCGCTACATCACAAAGATTGGTTTCCTTTCTTTCTTTACGGTTTAATAAGCTGGGGTCTCTCGATATTACATCGTTTCAAAGAAACTTTGGGCAATCTTTTCCATTCCTCATTCCTCCTTCAACTCTTTCCCTACGATGACCATATCTCAAAAGTTTCGAGGATACACTTCCGATCATTTTGTCATAGAAGCGGTGATTGAAGAGTATCCATGAACATGGCCACCATTTCTTTTTCAATCGAGGTGGTTCCACTGGGTCGCTACCTTCCTCCATCGCTGGGCATATTCTTTGAAAGTCTCATTGTCTTTTTGCCATGTTTTGGTAATCGTGCATCTGTCAGAGCCATATCAATGTTATACTTATATCGCTTTCAAAAAGGCATCCGCCAAATCTTTCTAAACAATATGAGATCGCTCAAGGTGTGTATACCAACTCGACACGCTCGTTAAACTATCTTGAAAAAAAGTGAATCAAGTTTATCATCATGTGCATAGGACGCCATCTTCCTACAAAGACATGGTCAAGTTGACTTTTGGGCAAGTTGCCCCTTTATACTTGTCAAAGTCCGCACTTGAACTTTGGCGAGTACAACCACATCCGGCACGAGACAAAGATCCGGCGATACTTGAACCCAGAGATAACTTACCTTCTACCTCTAGCTTTATCTTCGAGGATTTGCAACTATCGTGACGATTTAATCGATTCCCAACCGGGATGCTTAGATTGGGTCCTCCTATGGAGACCAGGCACGCGGTCCGGGGATTCAATGGATTTCCTTGAATATAATGGGGGGTAACTAAATGGTCGGTGATTCACCACGGGTCACTACGCGTATCGATTCCTCGAGTATTCCCAGAGGATGGTGGTGCATAACCAGTGGAAAGGTGTACGTCATAAAGCCAGTCGAGCTTTGAACCGTATGGTTTCGATCGAGCCGCATCTCGAAAGGCTACATCTTGCACAACAAGCGCTTGAATCCGCCAGAAGTTATTGTTAGCACTGGCGGTGTGTAACCGCGGAGGAGACAAATAAGTGGGAATCAGCTGTGGGCCTCAGTTTGGTTTGGAAAGATCATCATTGGCCATAGGTGGCGTGTAACCAAAGTGAGTCCAAAGGGGGAACTGGGTACTGATTCGAGGGTTGCTAACTGGTGAGGTGTAGGACCTCGCGTAAATTGCAAAAGGTACCATCATCCTCGAGTATCGAGACCATATTGCAACCGCATAGACCAAAGCCAGGGTGGTGGGAATGCAGTTGACTTTCATCATTCATCACGCCGAGAAGCCCCATCCATGCCTTGTCTTTGTTTAGGGATTGGGTAAGCTTCCAAAACTTTGTCATCATCGCTCCTTCACCGGTTGGGACGCCTCTTTCACCTCTCGTCATCCATGATCTTTGATCGAGAGCTGAGTTCGATAAGGCGGTGTCGAGGAACCGTTTGATTATTTTCCGATGATTTAAAAAAATGATACAGGCAGAATAGAAAAATGAATGAATGTGGATGTATGAATCTATTTATTTGTGCCTGGGAACCGTAGGCCTCATTGTTTTGACATGTATGAGTTTTGAAATCAAGCTAATTACCTGATCCCATATTATTTTGTCAGTAGATACTTACAAGCCAGCTCTTCCTTACGATTCCCTAGTAAAACCTATTCAAAATAAAATGAAATGATGATGAATGCCATGCGTGGAACTTTTATCATGTTTGATTGAAAAAATGCATGAACATGACGAGCGATGCAACTACTAGTGAGAGAGGGACATATTTTGAAATGTTTGTAAATGATGGAATGCCTATACTACTTTGAAAAGAAGCATTTAAAAGGTCAACTAAAAGTAAGATCTCTTTGTGTCCTAAACAAAGTCACTCTAAATTAGAGGATTTCTATTTCCTGATGATCTATAGGTCATTCTGACTTATGAACACTTTCATAGGCTGACTAACACTTCCTCACCAAAGGTCTCTGCAGCTAAGTACCATTTCTGGGATGCACCACCAATAGAAAGAGGATCCACGTGGTGGGCATCCACGGCTTGTCAACAGACTTAGACGAGGTTCTGTGGATACCCAAATCGAAAGTAGATCCGTGACTATCACTAACAACCTCTCACTCCCTAAGTCGCACTCTGCCTGCATAGGGTCCCACTCATAAGTGTGTAAAAAAGTGTGTAAGTGAGGTGTGTGATAGAGGCAACCTAAAATTACCCAAGCTACAAAACAAATGAAATATATAAAATATGGTCTTCTAACCTAAGGTTCAATATATATATATAATATTCACAACAAATATTCACAAAAGAACAATAAATAAAATAAATAAATAAATAAATAACTAAATAAACAAATAAATAAATAAATAAAAAAATAAATAAAAACAAGGGAAACTAAACATAGGAGTTAACTATTTACCACAATCAATTATTTAGGCTTGACAATTTCTAAAAATATCCCAAGGAGTCGCCAATCAGATAATTCGAAAATCTGGAGGGATTTATTCGAAGTTTAATGGAGCCGCCACCAATAATTTATTTCAAGGAAAAAATATTGGAAAAAACCTTTTTGAAGAAAAATGGTCCTGAGACCAGATTTGGGTTCGAGTCGACAGGTAGTAAAGGTATTAGCACCTACAACATCCTTTCAAAAAAGGTTACCTCTAATTAATTGTGCAAATCTTATTAACTTCTAAAAAATATTTATTTCCTCTTATTAAAAAAATAGACAAAAATTTACAATGATGAAATAATAAAAAAGGGGTTTAATAAAAGTTGTTTATTTTTTGCGCTGACAGTTGGCCCTCGCTCCTACGTGATCTCCTGTGCAAAGTGGAGAAATCAAAGGCCACGTAGTTCTTGGGTAGAAAATGATTGTGTGTTGATTGATTTTAATAAATTTTTAATTTTATGGTTTATGAGTGACCAAACCAAAAGTGGATTTGGCGTGAATCACTACTAATATTTTAAGATTTTTTTTATTTAAGATTTGTGTAATGACCAAACCAAAAAGAGGATTTGGAGTGGTCATTGATTTTAGGGTTTTCTAGATCGAAAAAGTTTACAAGTGACTAAACCGAAAGTGGATTTAGTGTTGTCACTACTAATTATTATTAGATTTTTTTTATCAAGATTTGATGATGACTAAACTAAAGAAGATTTGGAGTAGTCATCGATTTTTAAGTTTTGGAGATTTTAAAAAAATTCAAGGTGAGTGGCTAAACCAAAAAGTAGATTTAGTGTTACCACTACTAATATTTATTATTTAAAATTAGTCAAGACAACAAAATAATAAGTAATAACTACATCAAAAACAAGATAAACAGATGGGGAAGAAAAAGGGGCCAAGCCCAACGTTTCATCAATAGTTTAAAAAAAAACTAAAAATCTGGAAGTTTCTAACAATTAGCAGGATGCAAAAATAAAATAAAGAAAAGCAAAAGAGAAGGATTGATACCTCATTCTTGGTACCAATTATTTTTTTAGAGAGGGGCATAAATAAAAGGAACAGGGGTGTGAAAAGAAAAAAATAAAAATAAAATAAAAAGGAGCAGAACATAAAATAAGGTGGAATTAAACCTAAACACACACACACCAACACAAAACAAAAGGAAAGAAAGACAGCTGGCCAATGTAAGAAAAGAAGAGGCAGAGTGAAGGAGGAAAGAGAGAAAGAGAGAGAGAGAGAGAGGGTCGAGAAGGAGAAGAAGAGGAGGTGAACCCCGAGGTTGGGATCTCGAGGGAGGATCGCCCTCCTGAGGTGGGTACACGGCCATGTCATTGCAGTTACTCCACAAGCGCTACAACAATGTAATCTGGCGAGGGACGACGAGATGTGAAGAAAACAAAGAGAAGGGAGATCGGGTCGGGCCTCCAGACCGCACATTGCCCATGAATGTAATCCATGGCAGGACAAGTAGATGGAAGAAAACAAAGGGGAAGGGAGATCGTGGGGAGAGAAAGGAGGAACAAAGGGGAATGTGAAGGAGGAAGAAGAGAAACCTTTTTTTTTTTCTTCTTCCGCTTGTTTCTTCCTGCTTTTTTTCTAGTTCTTCTTTTTTCTCTCAATTTTCTCTCAAATTGCCGTGTATAATTGGTACCAAGAATGAGATATCCAATTCTCAAAATTAAATGCAATTTTTTTCCGTTCTCCTATTCTCACTGCTATTTATAGAAAAACAGAGTGCTCAGCTTTGTCCACTTAAGGTGCTGCTAAGTGTGTACTAAAATGATGCCGAGGGAGATGGTAACATGTGCAAAGTCCGAGATGATATCAATGGTTTGAAAAAATTGCAATCAGTCAGACTTTAACAACGGTGCTCTCCTTTTTTTGATTAAATTGCATTGTTTGTCAAACTTGGTTGGCAGATGAAAAAAGCAAGAGGCATGTGGGGGACATATAGTCAGAAGACATAGTTTGTAGATGGGTCGAGGAGATATGCAGAGACTTTGTGAAGATATGCAGATGACTTAGAAGGGTGAAGTGTGGAAATCGACTTTGATTTTTTAGTTTTGAATTTTAGGTTTTTTTTTTAATAACGCTTGTAATGAACCGCAATTGGGCTAAAATGGCTCACTAAGATACGATCTTCTCCCAACATACGACCTCCCACACCAAGAAGTACCTCACCCTCAGACGCGACCTCTCCACACCTTCTACAGACGACCTCTCCATAGCTCTCAAGACGCGACTTCTCCACATCCTCGCTGACCTCCGACACTCCCAGAGACGACCCTCCCACAGCTCCCAAGACGCCGACTTCTCCACACGGGCAAACGAACCCGACCTTAACTCCCAGACGCCGACCTCTCTCCACAACCTCTAAGATGCGATCCTCAACTCTAAGACGACCAATTCCACGCCAAGCGACCTCCCCACCGCAAGACCGATCTCAACTCTAACGCCGACCTCTCCACGCCACAAGCGACCCTCCCACACCAAGACCTCGACCACCCCAGATGCGATCTCCCCACGCCGGCCCAGACGACCTTCCATAATACCTCTAAGATACGACTCACTCCCAAGACGCGACCTCCTGGCCGCTACCGACAAAACAAAAAAAAAATGAAAATATAAGCGGACAAAATTGGGGTATAACAGCTTCCTTAAAAAAATGCTATCTATTAGCAACAATAGATAGCGCTTTCTCAAGGAAGCACTGACTATTCTCTTTTTTTTTCCTTTCTTTTTACAATTGCAGAATTTTACAATGATGTCAACCAAAATAAACAATACAACAATGCCAACCAACAATACAACAATTTCCTAAAAAAAAATCAACAATACAACAAACAATGCCAACCAAAATTAATGTCTCACATGGGCCAACAACATACATCTAACTACTACTATAATGTGTATACACAATGATCATAATCTTAAAACAAACTTCTCAGCCACATAACGACACCACTCTTCCTTGATTTGAGCAATTGGAACATCAGAATACGAATCGTATTTACATTCAGGAATATACTGCGAAATGATAAATAAATCACATTAAAGTTTAAGTATGCAAATGGTCAAATGAAAGAGTAATTATTTTATATAAATTAGAACATAAATTATACCTCCTTTGGGATTTGCATTTGGTTATGAACAACAATATCCTTCATAAACTTCATAACGTAATAGTCATAATCATTAGAGTTTGGTTGGCGGGGGCATTAAAAAACCAAAAATATTAGAAATAAATAATTTTAATTTTTTAAACTAAATAATTACATAACAATTTTGATAATACCTGATCTATAGTTATCCACTTAGTCGTTGTTTCAACCTCAATTTCACATTCAGAACTCGTTCCAATACATGCATATATATACTTATTGATTGAACGTATCCCTTATTTCTTTGCAATAGCTCAAAGGAGTACGTAAAGAACACAAATAGTACACAATGTCTTCCTGGGGATTGATCGCTAACAATACCCAACGGGCCCTAAAAAAATCTAGAATAAGGAAATCCTAATTAGCAGGTAATCACATTTCAGAAAATTTAGTATCGTTAATTAAGTCATATATATATATGATTAAATTAAATAAATGACGCACCCTAAGTTAATCGGTGACAAAAACAAGGTGTCAACACCTGGCTTCGCTAATGCCAAGCGTTCAGATATATAGTCCACCATATTCCCAAATTTAAATTGAAAATTTATTTTCTCTGTGCATAAGAACACAAACCTCTCAGTCTGTTCTTCTGGGATCAGTATCTCAGTACACAAGTACCTTTAATATAATTAAAACGTATATAAATTAATGGATTAAAAAATAAATTCAATATTAGGTGAAAGAATAAAAAAAACATATACTTTAAAGTTGGATGTTGTACCTGATATATATACTAACTACAGTTTGACTAACCCATGCTCCATAAGTAAAAACTTCTACCAGTTCATCCTTAACACTGAGAAATAATACAGATTCATAACCGAAAATACTTTTATCCATTGGTATTTGGATTTGTTCTCCGGTCAATGTCATCCTTGTTTAAGCATGAACTTTAAGATAATTAAAGAATTTTGCTTCAAGAGGGGAATGTTGAGATTTGTCCATAGGCTTTACTGGGGATGTACAAGACCCAACTGTTTGCTGCTTACCCTTTCCCTTGTCCTTGTCATTTGCTTTGGATTTTATGAGTTTCTATATATTTTTCATTAGTTAGTGGCCGCGTAATTTTATAAATATATTATGATTATGATAATGAATCATGTTTATTAAAAAATAGCACGTCACTTACAACGAGTTTTAATGGCCATGCCACATAAGTACCTATTGCCTGTCCCACTGTCATGATATCTGCCCCCTCAAGTGGTACATGCAATGGTGCATCCTCTTCAGTTACAAAGTCAACTCTAACCTTGCAATGATGGATAGGTAATGGATGATTGTGCAATGTGGCACTTAAATCAGTGAAGCAAATCCCCTTACCAACCACTCGAGACGGGCCTGACAAATATAGCGTACACTCTTTGAAGTCCTAAACCAATGATAAACAAAATATTAATATGATAAACTATTGAAGCAATACATACAAGTAACGATAATTTCTAATGATTTATTACCTCAGATGGCTTAAGAGTGCATCCATCCATGGGTAAACTAGGCTCGTGCACCTCCACCGGTTCCATTACCTCCACTGGTTCCTTAAGTAATCAAGATCCACAATAATATTAAATTAGAATATTTGAATACAAACAATTCACAAATACTAATTAATCTACCAAACTCTGCCTTTGAAGTAATTTGATTTATTACCCTGTGTGACTTTAGAGTGCAACTATCTTTGGCGCTACCATCCTGATGATCCCCTACCGGTCCCCTGTCCTTATGGTGCACCTTTTTCAATTCCTCGACCTCCCGATAGAGTTTGGCTACCATCCGCCTCAAGTCTTCATTTTCATCTTTTCTTGCGCGCTTCGGTGGACCAAAGATAGCTTTCTGTGAGACCCCAAATCCCACACCCCTTACACGTCCTGGATACTCTTTAATGGGGATGGCTTGGGAAAGGATGTCCATGTCAACCCCCTGTGACATAACCTCCTGTGATAAGGCATCCTAAGACACAAATATTATTCACAAAGATTGTTAAGTATTATCAGTTTCATGAGAAAATTGCAAATGAAAATGTTATTTAATCTATCATACTTACAATTCTTTCGTACACTTCCACAGTGGGGGGTCTTCAATCACACCTTCTTTGTTTCGGCGGGCTTCTATCCATAAGACATGGCGATTGATTGATTTTGAGGATGCATAGTCATCTTCTCCTGCTTGCTTCATCTATACATATTAAAAACAAAGTGAACTTCATCAGTGTTAATTAGGTTACTCTACATACATGCTCAAATTCACCAGTTGTACATATAATTTAAGGTTACTCTGATACCAGATCTTGCTCAATGCCCGAATACCCCTTAACCCTTCCTCTGTATGGGTAAGGAGGATTTGATGCTCTCTGTCGATTTGCGTTACTTATTCTCTATATAGACAAACATATAAATGTGTTTAGGAACGACAATAATTAAATATACAAGTATAGACATACATATACAGGTATATAAGTAAAGGCATGTATAAGTATACCAGAAATTCAGGATCTCCGGTGTGTTTTGCTACAAAATCAGTCCAGACGTCCACTCCTATGACTGATGCATACAATGATGGAGGCTTATGTCTAATATTCCCTTTTTTATCTCTCACCCGCGCAGACAACCATGCTCGGAATGTCCGATGAGCTTTTCCGACAATCTTCATTATGATGTCCTTACGGGTGTCGTCAACATCAAATGTTTTCTGTAAATACATTATAAACAAAATGGTAGGGTAAGTATATTTACACAACTGAGAAGAAATACAAATGATCAATGTTAATTAATTTATATACCTTTATCTCAGCCCAAAGCTGCTCTTTGCATCTATCCAAAACTACATTATTTTTCTCTAACCAACGACTAAACGTACATGGAACCGTCATTCGCACTTGAGTTCTTGTGAAACTTACCAAATCTCTGCCATCTTTGCCTATGGGTTGACCTTTAGCATTCCATGAAACCTAAAAAAAAAAATTAGGTGTACAACATTAGATAATAAATAGACAAAAACAACTAATTATATTAATTAGTAACTATCTTACCGCTTGTATCTCTCCTCTACTCCTAGCTCGAATGATACTTTTTTTGTATGTCGGTCCATGGGGACGACGCTTCACATTTTGGGCCGCTGCAGCATCACTATCATGATGAGTATCACTATCATGTCCGAAATTAGCTATCTATCTGCAATTAATACAACATCACAACAAAACATATTCAAATTTTTTTTTTCACAACTTTTTACATATTTTATCAAAATTTTGCCATGACCTATTTGTATTTGTATTCTTAATAATTACTCACTTTAATTAGAAAAAATGTAGGATTTTGGAGGGTGCTCAATATTTCAAGATTCTAACTCTTATCTAATCCGTAAGGAACCTCCAAAGTTGTTGTCATCTCCAATAAAACAGAACACAATGTATGAAGCACTATGGACACAAGGTAGAAAAACACATAGTGGCATTGCTTTAAGCACTAACCAACCAACACATATACATTCTATAGCTCATATATCTTGAAGCAAACTCATTCACATGGCTGGAGTGCATGAAAACAGAGTCCTATATTCACATGACAACACTTACATTTTCTAGGACACATAAATGAAATCCAAACCAAACATATTGACATGCATTCTCAACTATTCACCAAACATATTGATATACATGCAATAAAGACATACCAAACACACAAACATTTGCACCAGTGCCAACACTGTATTAATAGAGGGCAAACCATTTTACAATGTAACAACATGCACTGCAATATAGGCGTGTAAGCAAGAAAATGAGAGAGTGAAAAATTCATTACCTGAGTCGCGAGTTTGCTAGAGAAGAAAACAGGGTTCATAGCAGTGGGAAGCCCCTATATGGAGAGTAACAGGGTTCACAACAATGTGAAGAAAACAGTGTTTACAGTGACTGTTCTTCTGCAATGTACAAACCCTACCCACGAGTCACTAAAAAATGGGAAGCCCAAAACCGAAACAAACTATCAGGTAGATAATGAGACAGGAAATCGAAAGGAGGGAGAAGGAGATATACCTAAGAGAGATGGAGAGGAGGAGGAGGAACGGCGCGGTGGAGAAGAGGAGGCAGATGGACTTGCGCAACAGGTCGAGAGGGAGAGAGCGGCGGCACTGAGCGACTGAGAGGGAGGCGCGACACAGCGACAGAGGCTAGACGTAAATGGAGGTGAGACAGAGACTAAGGAGGCACTGTTCTTTAGACGAAACATAGGGAAGATAAATCGCGCGTAAGAGAAATGAATATTGTAACAGGAAGGATATATGATTTAATTTTCCAGAGTATAGGTAGCGTTTTTTTGAATAAGCGCTAGCGATTAAGAAACAAAGACAGCGCTTTCCTGGAAAAGCGCTAGCGAAGAATAAACAAAGACAACGCTTTTCTGGAGAAGCGCTAGTGAAGATATCATCACATAATTACCAGCGCTTTTTCAAAAAAGTGCTAGCTATTTAATTGACTAAAACTAACGTTTTTCCAAAGAAGCGCTAGCGATAAGTTATGAATTTTTTTAGCTAGTGTTTTCCGTGAATAACGCTGTTTAAGATGACGTCATTTTTCTATAAATCTGTTCTCGTGTGACCAATGATTTAATATAATAGTTTTAAAATTAAAAATTAAAAAATTCATTTTCAATTTATTGATTAATTAATTTTATTTAATTAATAGCTAATATATACACAATTGAAGTGTGTGTGTGTGTAGATATTAAAGCGCTTCAAATCAAATCAAATCTTCTCAAATAATATTCGGTGTGTGTGTGTGTGTATACACATAAAAATTAAAGGATCTTTTCCAAGTGTAATTTCAAGAATCAAAGAGGAGAATATCCAAAGAAGAACAAAATGGAAAAAAAATAAATAAATAAAAACATACAATGGATTTAGACAAGAGATGGAGAGGAAGATCACCACATTCCTTTGGAGAATGATAAGATCATAGTGAGGAATCGCCACAAGAGTAAGGAAGCCCTTGATGAGATCCAAGTTGGTTCAATGAAGAACACAAAGAGAAGCTTTCTCTAATCTCACCAAAAATGTAAATTTCATTCAAAGTTAGGGTTTTTCAAGTGTCATACTACTTGGCCTTATATAGGCAACATCTCCTACTAGGCCATGTAAGGCCAAACAAAACAAAAACACATGGCCCAAAATACAAGCCCATGGTCCAAACAATTAACTACTAAAATAGTTTTGATTGTTACAACTCAAATCAAATAAAAGAACTATATTATATTTATCACTAAGAGGTTAACACCATAAGAAACATCTTTAGCACAAATACTCTTATCAATAAGATAAGCCCCTATATGGAGAGTAACAGGGTTCACAACAATGTGAAGAAAACAGTGTTTACAGTGACTGTTCTTCTGCAATGTACAAACCCTACCCACGAGTCACTAAAAAATGGGAAGCCCAACACCGAAACAAACTATCAGGTAGATAATGAGACAGGAAATCGAAAGGAGGGAGAAGGAGATATACCTAAGAGAGATGGAGAGGAGGAGGAGGAACGACGCGGTGGAGAAGAGGAGGCAGATGGACTTGCGCAACAGGTCGAGAGGGAGAGAGCGGCGGCACTGAGCGACTGAGAGGGAGGCGCGACACAGCGACGGAGGCTAGACGTAAATGGAGGTGAGACAGAGACTAAGGAGGCACTGTTCTTTAGACGAAACATAGGGAAGATAAATCGCGCGTAAGAGAAATGAATATTGTAACAGGAAGGATATATGATTTAATTTTCCAGAGTATAGGTAGCGCTTTTTTGAATAAGCGCTAGCGATTAAGAAACAAAGACAGCGCTTTCCTGGAAAAGCGCTAGCGAAGAATAAACAAAGACAACGCTTTTCTGGAGAAGCGCTAGTGAAGATATCATCACATAATTACCAGCGCTTTTTCAAAAAAGTGCTAGCTATTTAATTGACTAAAACTAGCGTTTTTCCAAAGAAGCGCTAGCGATAAGTTATGAATTTTTTTAGCTAGTGTTTTCAGTGAATAACGCTGTTTAAGATGACGTCATTTTTCTATAAATCTGTTCTCGTGTGACCAATGATTTAATATAATAGTTTTAAAATTAAAAATTAAAAAATTCATTTTCAATTTATTGATTAATTAATTTTATTTAATTAATAGCTAATATATACACCATTGAAGTGTGTGTGTGTGTAGATATTAAAGCGCTTCAAATCAAATCAAATCAAATCTTCTCAAATAATATTCGGTGCAGTTGGGCGTTGCTTCCCCCAACCAGAAAGGTTAGGTGTCTGGGACAACAGACCTCGATCTTAATTGCCCTTATTAATCAAAATTATATTATTAATAGTAACTTGTGTGTTTATATAGAACTTTTGAAGCACTTAAACGTTGTCTATGGGCGAGTAGTTGGTGTTGTTGGGGCGCTGCATCGATCCACCAACCAGAAAAGTTAGATGCGTACGTAGAACAGTGGGCAACAACCTTAATCACCGACCCTTAACCACCTTTGAATGCCTACGTTGAAACATGCATCAAATGGAAATCCATCTGTTGTATCCTTTTTTGGTCCTATTATGTACTACTAGCGGCAAGACGGGCACTCACGTGCCCGTCTTTCCGCATTTTTATTGCGCTACAGTGTTTTATATTATTATTATTTTTTGTCCACAACACATTTGTCGTGAGAGAGAGAGAGGGGTAGTTACATTTGTTGGTGTTGGTTTCTTTGAAATGAAGGTGTAACAGTTTAAAAAAAATTATTTTTTAAATTTACAAAACAGTTTATTGAAGGGTAAAAGTGGAAACAAAAGTAGTACACCAAAAAAACAGTTATCTTACCCTGTTTTCTTTATATAATGGTATAGATTTTTACTAGTACACTGTCACAGACTCACAATTCAAATTAATTTTATTTAATTTTTGAACCATTCTTTTCATTTAACTGATATCTGTTTACAGCATGCACCCACCTACCGAAACTGAAAGCTTCATTCCTTTTTTCTGTTGAACTAAACGGGTTAAATTCACTATAACATTTTTTATTTTTGGCAACAGTTAAAAATTATTGGCAAAACTGTCAAAAATATTGTCTAAACGTATAAGTAACAGTTTTCGCACTACAAAATAACATTAAAAAAATGGCGATTATTTGTGCGAATTATGGCGGTTTGAACTGCCGGAATTACATCAATGGCGGCTCACCGAGACGCCATAAATTTGAGTGCCATTCGGTATAAAATGGCAGTCTATATTCGACCGCCATAATATGCAATGTATAAAGTGGCGGTCTAGGAAGCGTATATAGTGGCGGCCAAAGGCAGAGAGAGTACGGGGACCTTTGGGAGCTGTGGTCCCCCCCATTTTTTTTATTTTAATTTTAGTAATATTCTATTATAAAATTTTATGGGAGCTCTGGTCCACTCTTTATAATGATCCATATAAAATATGTTAATTGGGCTCCTTGGGCCTTGACCTTTTATCTTTTTTTGATAGGCCTTCACCTTTTAATTGATTATGAAGAGACAAAAACTTACTTTCTACCCAAAATATCAAGAGAACCCTAACACAATGTCTCGCTCATTCGCCCGTCCTCTCTGTCTCAGTTCCAGCGCTGCGCAACTTCAATGGTTCTGACTAGGGCTGTTCAAAAGAACTGTTGAACCGAACCGAACTGCTGAATCGAACCGAACTAAACTGTATAAAACCGAACTATTGATTACAATTTGCGAACTGAACAGATGTTTTATAAACAGTTCACGAACTGAACCTATGAACCCAGTTCAGTTAGCGAACTCAAGTGAACCAAACCCAAATGACCGTGGAGTTTGTTCACAATATTCGCCGTTGTCTTGGGAGCACTGCGTATAAGTTTTAGCAGAGGAGAGGTGCTGTTGGTGATTTTCGTTTTTGTTTTAGCAGAGGAAAGACGACGGAAAAAGACCAAATTGGGCTTGTATTTTTTCGTTTTCACCAACGAGTTTCTTTTTTGAAAAAAATAGATAAATACAAAGTGATTTATTGTTTTGTATAAATAAATTGAAGTGATGTGACGTGACCAAACAGAATTTTTCTTTTCTTTCAGAAGTTGTGAAAAAGTATAAATAAAAAAGTAATTAATTAATTGAAAAGTATTATAATTAATAATTAATAATTACAATAAAGGTGGCTTGTAAAAAAAAAGTAAAAAAATGTGAGTACAGCGTTTTGATTTGATCTGTTTGTTGCATATATATATATATATATATATATATATATATATATATATATATTTGATGAATTGCCTTTTTTTCTTTGTTTGGCAGTACCATTTCATCTATGTTTCTGCTAACGAACTTGGAGGATGCGGTGTGCGTTGACTCAAATGAAGTATGCTTTATTGAAAGCTGATCAGAGAACGAAGAAAAGATTAGAACTTGATGTCGGTGCATAGGCATTTCAACATAGTTTGAGTTCGAAAAGGTCGAACCGGGTGCACTGAACCAATGGAGCAGTTCAGTTCGGTTTGAGATCAATCATCACCAGTTCAATTCAGTTTGAGTGAACCCCATCGTCAGTTCAGTTTAGTTGGGTGTGGTTTTCTGAAGGAACCGAACTTTGAAAAGTCCTAATTCTGACTAGACTTCTTGAAAAAGGTGGCTTCTTTCTCATATCAAAAAGCTTGTTAGGAAGTAAAGATGAGTGGTGTACTAATATTTTAAATGTACATTTATTACTTTAAATTGAAAATATTGTATACAAAATTTCTTTTTCCCTAAATTTATTTGGAACTGATTGTTGTCAATTTCTATGATTTTATATTGATGTATTTCTTTTAGGTTGAAAGATGCATAGGAAAAAAAACTATAATGAAGGAGCACAAGCTTTGCCTCAACCACCAACTCCAAGCTTAGATACTAATGTTGAAATGGTTGATAAAGTTGAACAACCAATAGGGTCAGCCATAGAGCAAGTAAGTATCACTTATATAATTAATTTCTTGCATATGTTAGATGTATGAAAATTTAATTTTGCTTATTAAGTAATGTGTTTTAGTCTTGGTCCCCCAACTCAAAATCCTGGCTCCACCCCTAGTGGCAGCTTCAACCCCCACAATATACTTTCGAATACCAGTTCACGTTGTTAAAAATGGCCATCGAAATCGCCATAATATACAACTAAAAACGGCAATTAAAACCGCCATAATTTCCTTGTAAAAAAGGCAGCCAAACCGCCATAATTTTATTCATTTTCATTTAAAAAAAATATTGGGTATTCAATTTGATTGTTTCATTTATTTATTGATTGTATACTTGTCTCTTTTTTTCTTTCTTTTTTACTAGAATTGTATACTTGTCTAAAAATTAAAAGATAAATATAATAACTTAAAAAATAATTTAAGAACAAAATCATTTCATAATCAAACTAATATAAAATCAATGTTAGCACAAGCTACTGTAGTTGTTCAACATCTCAAAAATTACATAATATATCTGAAAGTTTGATAAAAAAATCCTAAAAATAACCCAAAACGTAAACAATAAGTAAAGATAATATCCTAAATTGTTCGTGTGCCATTAGGACTCTGATGATCTCCTCCATGTGTGCTGCAACTTCCACCCGCTGATTTTCTTATGTTATTAAGAGACGAAGCTCCACTTCTTATATGTGATGCCTACAAACATAAACATCCCATAAATGTAACAATAGGAGTGAGAAACAAAAACTTGTAGAGAACACAAAACCATCCAAATATGCTAATTCCCTACAGCAACATCTCCCTTTTTCATATTGTGATTATTTACATGCATACTAACACAAATATTTTTAAAGCAGTTTATAATAATCTATGATCAATCCAATAAGGTCTCTTGTTAGATTGCCCCTAAAGTAACCATCATAATCTATGCTCAATTTGGCAAGGACTGAATATTGAAATTTAATTATCAGTGACAACTAAAAAATATGCCCCTAAAGTATTCTAAAACCAAATCTAAAACCAAACCAGCAAGTCACAAACCAGCAACCTTTACCAACCTAAATTGACCACAAAACTACATTGGCAAATTCTACTTAGTGCAGTAAGACTCAATTAATAGGAACAAATAGTAGGACAACTAGTAAAAGTGTAGCAAGTCACAAACCAACAAGTTACAAATAGTATTCTAAAACCAAAACTAAAACCAAACCAGCAAGTCACAAACCAGCAACCTTTACCAACCTAAAAGATAACAATTCATATAGCAGGACAACTAGTAAAAGTGCAGCTCCCAACAGTTGTGAGATTTATAAAATACTTAACACATTGAGAAATACTAATTAAGTGATATACCTGCTGTGTAAAATTGGGAAATAAGACAGCTAACTCCTCGGGGATTCTGCCTTCTTCCTTCGCAGTAATGTAGGTAGTCAATGCATGCACTTGAGATGTCAGATTTACCACTGTTTGTTCCAAGTTTATGGAGGATGTACTGCCACTAGATGAGCCAAAGTTCATACCATTCAATTTATTCAATCATTTAAAGAGTGAACAAGAATAAAAAAACACAAAACTAAGTCAAGTGAAAGGCATTTGTCCTTATAGATTTGATGTGTCAATGAGTTGTATCTACATTATAGGGCCAATATTTCAATTCAGTTTTATATTACCAAAAAAAATTATCAATTGTGCTATAACTGCACATCAAAATGACAATACACCGAAGGGAAGGCAATAATTTTCAAGCAATTACCTACTTAAGTTGATAGGCACCAACACCTCTATCACACCTATAGCGTTTTCAAATACATTTAAAACATATTCATGAAACAACACAATACATCTAGTTTGCTAAGAGAAAAGAGAGAAAAAGAGGGGAAAGGAAAATAAACGTACATGCATCGAGGAGTAGCAGTGTTTTGCGTTCAGAGTTGCATCGCGAGTGATGAGATTGAAATGCTGAGGCCACAACGAATCTATTGTCTGAGATTAACAGCGGACCTATAACAACATTTGAGATTAAGCGCGAGATTGAGATTAAGCAGATAGATTAAGAGTGAACAGCGACCTGTAATGCTATGACAAGCGGCGAGCGGCGATCAGCGACCAGGGAGCGGCGAGCGTCGATCAGCGACCAGGGAGCGGCGAGCGGCGAGCGGCTACATGCTGCAGAGGGCGAGTGACGGTTGCGAGCAGCGTGGGGGTACTGTGATCGAGCGTGGGTTTGGGATTTTGGGGGTTCTGTGTCTCCAAAATTGTTGCGAGCAGCGCGGTGGAATAAGGGAGGGATGAGCGCGCAAAATTGAACTGGGTAAGTGAAAAAAAGAAGATAATGGCGGCCCAAACAGATGTTTTTGAACTAAATAGTACGTTGGTTACAAAAAATGCCATTATATGCGGTATAAAATGACAGTTAAAACGAATCACCTTAATAAAACCGCCCTAATTTACACAGTTTTTTGTAGTGTCGGGAGTAGTTTATGCTAGCGTTACCTATTGTTTAAGACAACAATTTTTCTTACTTTTTTGCCAGACTTTCAAAAACTGTTGCCTATACGTCACAGATGGGGTTATCAGGCGAGTCTAACACAACAGCTGGACAATGTTGTTGAACTTAACTACATGTTGCAAATGTTCCCTAAAGAGAACAATGCAACATTTAAAAATTATAATCGTAGCCAGCAGTGGCGGAGCTAGGCTAAATTATTTGAGGGGGCCAAATTGCTAAGGAATATATTTATTGATATTTAACCATTGTTAAAATAAGTGATAATGACATAGTGGCTTCAATTGCTTGTTTTACACACAAGCTAGCACGTAATTTGAATCTTTCTTAGGTCTTATTTTTATGGTAATTTTTTGCGCACAGATATAAAATAGACATGCAAAAAGCTAAAAAAATACTAATACTAGATTCGATCCTAGGTTCTGATACTTGCAAAAACTAGCAGAACCACTTAACCAATGCAAACAACTAAAGCATTTGTGACAATTTATGCACATATATCAATAGTCGATGTATATATATATATAGTCTTAAATATATATATAGTCTTAAATTTATTTTAATTTTAGAGGTAACCATGGCTACCTCTCCCCAACACAAGGAGCCGCCCCTGGTAGCTAGGGTCGTGGCTACAATATAGACAACTAAGGCTATTGTCTTAGACCCCACCTTGTGATGAAATAATTAGTAATATTTTACTACAAATTTTAATTTATTGTCTGTTTGAGTATTTTATTTGGGTGTAGGATTCCTTTATTTTTATAGATTAGGCCTATTTTACACATTTCAAATACCTCAAGAGATGTAAGCCGTATAGCTCCATTCTTCTAATAACCTTAATTGGGCTTAATTGAATGCATTTTGGGAAAACAGAAGACACATGCACTTCAATAACGATGAGTGCAACCCAAATTCTCAATTTTACAATGTTAAATAATTAAACATTTATATCCTTTACATCTTTAAATAATTCTCAATTCTTAATCAACTCAAATTGTTTTTTAACCTGAACTCAAATTGTTTTGCTTTCTCATTTTCTCTCTCTACATCTTCATGTTCGTTTCATATTATTTTAAAATGAGCTTTTCAAGGGAGATAACCATATCAAATAGTTGAAGTAGATAATATCAACGTGCAATTTTCCATTTTCAGGTTCTATCATTTCATTACTTTTTCTCTATTCACGTTAAATTTTCAGGTTCTATGCATTGTTTATGTAATATTAGTGACAATGCCTGTAACATACCTGTAACAGTTAATTGCTAGCGCTGAAAGATGTTTTTTAAAATTAAAATTGATCAAATCCTATCTTAGATCATCAATGCTACGTGATAGACTGAATGAATTAAAAATATTATCTATTAAAAGTGAAATATTAGAATTACTTGATTATAAAACTTTAATAAATGATTTCGCAACTCAAAAAGCTAAAAAAAATATATGAAAATTAATGCTCCCTCCGTCCCGTTATAAGTGACACATTAGGAAATTTCACACATATTAAGGAGAAACTATAAATGAATGAAAGAGTGTAACAATTTTACAAAATTATTCTTATTAACTATTGGGTATTAACAATTGTCATAAATGCATAGTAGAGTATAATGACTTGAAAGTGATGTACTCATTATTAATTTGAGGGTAAAACTTGAAAAAAGTAGTTAACATTACATTGCAAACCTAACATGACATTTATTTTGGGACTAATTTTTTTTACAAATGTGACACTTATAATGGGACGGAGAAAGTAATTTACATTATATTAAGTCTCTCTGATAGTTTTCCCTAAGGCCTCAAATTTTCTAAACATGGCCCTGAGCGTAGCTTATACACACCCTGAGCGTAGCTTATACACAACATTTTAAATCAGGGACTAGTCTCTAACCAATATAGCAAAAGAAGTATCTAACATATTCCCTCCGTTTCTTTTTACATCTCGTTTAAGGTTGTTTTACACAAACCAAGATAATCAATAAATTTTGTTGTTTTTGATGAAATTATTAGTCTTTTTCTATGTGATACCCTTGACCATTCATTATTTTATAAAACATATTTCTCTCTCTGCAATAAATAATTAAAGGTATAATTGACAAATACATAATTAATACAACCTTAAACTTTGAGAATGATAAGTAATTAGAAACAAAATTTCTCTAAAAAGCCGACATGTAAAAAGGAACGGAGGGAGTAGTAAAGAAGCAAACGCAGGTAAACACTAAAAAAATTTCATATAATTGGACATTGGACAAAGTGTGACATCATGCCTTGCCAAAGTAAAAATTTCATATTTACTTAGTTTTTTCCTTATTAATTACCCACTTTCCCATTTGGTTGGAAGAGAGAGATAAAATTCATATAATAAATAGGAAACTAGGTAATCAATAAGGAAATAAAGTGAATAATTAATGAGTCTTAACACGTGTAAGGTTGCACACATTAAAAAAACCTTATTATTTTTTCTTACTGTAAACCGTAAACATCTTCCTTCGTAAATACAATAGATTGAAAAGACCGTGTCCCTATGTTAAGGCATTCCTTCCCACTTATTAGTGTCAATATCATAAGCTAAATTAAACAAGACAAGAGATATAATACACATAGATGTTTAGAAACCAAAGGACAATTCCCAACCAATATCTAGATCTTAACTTCCAACCTTTCAATTTCTTTGTCACATGGTTAATGGGAGAGGATTGGCCCCCAAGGTGTAGCTCAAGTGGTTGAGCTAAGACATTTGAAGGAGTTAGAGAAGAAGGTCCAGGGGTTTAAACCCTGCTAGTAACATAACTCACTAACAACTAGCATTTACCTATCCAAAAAAAATGGGAGAGGATTGAGGATCCACAATCTTTATTCTATCCAGTTACATATCATTTATTTGACTTATACAGACACATTTCGACTATAGGTGGTCTTATGTATGTCCACATTTAACCCCTGTTCGAAAATCAATTGAACAGTATAGAGGATGTTGAGATTGGTATCATCCTCTATTAGATCTGCTGACCCTAAGTTATTCCAAATAACCAAGCTCTTTTAGGGCTTTTTATCAAACACCTCAGGTGAACAATCAAACCTTAAAAGCAACCCACACAAACTAGAGCTCACAGAGCCTTCAATATCTACGCTACCACATGGAAGGCATGTACCTGCGTTCGGTGGTTTTGGTGCAGGACGGGTAGGGGCCAGATCTGAGGATAGGGGAGCAATTGTGGTTAGGTATAGATTGGAGCTCCTTGGGCTTGCGTGAACACTAGTTCCCATTAAAGCTTTCGCTTTGTCTGGTGGCGGTGACTCTGGTGGGGGTTGCTTCACATGGCCGGAGAGGTACGAGTGACAGGATGGTGGAATTGGTATGAAACTCGGTTCCACAACAGTTGTATGGGCTTATGCAAGAAATCAGTGGTGATTGTTGGTGGGGGGAAATGAATCCATGGTGGTTGATGTCGGGGCTCAAAGGAGAGATGTGGTGGAGGGAGACAAAGCAAGGATAAGGGGAAGAATTCCCAGATATGAGGGCAAACTCCTATAGGAGAAGAGAGAAACCCTCAAAAGAGGTGTTGGAGGACCAGGACACACATGGGAGAGAGCCATCACATAGACCCTAAGGTTTGTACGGATGAAAACTAGAGAGAAGATAGAGCCTCTATCTTTAAGTTAATTTTTCACATTACATTATTATATAAATATTTTATATTTATTTTTGTTTGATAAATATTAAATAGATTAAGTTCTGTCATTTATAAAATATAAATATAAATTTTTTCATGTGATATTGTGTTGTTAGCACTCCTCTAAATTTTAATATGAAAACTCGTTTGCATAATGTTCAAACAAAATTTCTCTATAACTATTCTAGTATAGTTAAAAGGGACACTACAAAGACCTCGTTGGTGGGTAATATGTAAATGCTTCTATAAGCTCTTTGAGCTTAGCGGCTTTTCCTGACCCTTTGGGAGCTCCTGGGACCTAACTCACCTAAACTATTATTGATAAAAAAACGGACAATTACGACACAAAAATATGAAAAAAAGGCTTAAATATTTTGCAGGTTCATGCAAATATAGCAATTTTTGAATTTAGTCCTTGCAATTTTTTTTTCTATTTTTTCATGCATGCAAAATTAAAAGTTTTGTTTTTAGTTCCCCGACGTCAACTTCTGCTAAAAAAAGTTGAGGTGGCTGACAAACTTCTATGTGAGGTATGTCTTGCGAGATGAATTGTTACAGGTGTCTCATAATAGGAATTTTGAGGTGTCTCAACTTCTCTTTCCACTTTTTCCTTCTCGTGTCATCATCCCCACCGCCCCACCTGTCCCCCTCCCCATCTTCCCCAACATTCCTCTCCCTTGCCAATAGTGTGTTCTCATCTAGCATGTCAAGGACACCATCGGCCTAGGAGCTCCTCAATTTCTGCTTAAGCTATTCGCTCACAAATACACCAGGGAACCTAGATTCTCAAATACACCACCACCCTAACGATCAAATCTTGCGAATTCACTACAAAATTGCCATTATAGCTGCAAGAGGATAAATTATGTCTCAACAGAGTGCTTACACAATTTTTAGTTGTAGCACCAATTTAGAGGTCTCGAACGAAATCAGGGGTTGTGGAGGTTTAGCAGTGGCGTCGAAGAAGGAAGTGTGGGATCCTGATTTTTTGTGGCAGTGGTGAATCACTAAATAAGGAAGTCCTAGTTCTGTTCAGGGTGTTCAAGAACGGTCTGCCATTGGGCAATAGAGCAAGAGAACAGTCCTTAGGGTGATTTTGATCATGGTGTTCAAGGAAGTTAAGGAAAGCCCCCTCTCTCTCGTTTCCAATTTTTTGGTTATTTTCAGAAGAAAAAAAATATTTGTAAAAAGGCTTGGCAATTCCCTCTTCCCTCTATTAAATATTAGCATAAGGAAAGTGTAAGAAAAAAAGAAAAATGAAGCCAGTATGTATAAATAATTTTTTTTTGAGAGATTTGGGGTTCTTTTATTGTATGCATTAATTCTCCGATGTCTGAAAAGGTTACTTGTTTTGGTTGGTTTGATTCTGACCCCCCTGCATGACCTTTTCTTTCTTTACATGACCTTTTCTTTCTTTATCCTACCTAGCATTGTTAGTAGATTTAATAGTGGAGTTTTGGTCAATTTAAAAGCCTATGGTAATGTAATTTCTTGGGAAATTTGAGTGTTAATTGCCTTTACCTTATACACTTTGCGCGCAGTTAGGAAAGAGTGACCTAAAATCATAGACTAGTTAATTTCTTAGAACTTACATCCCTAATTGAACATTCTTTAAATGAGCACTTCTCAATTGATATTGTTTTGCTGTCATGCTCTTCTTTGTGACCCTAATTGGTTAGCTCTTGATTTTTCTGAATTTAAATTTTAACAAAGTCATTTGTTTGAGGGCAAACAAAGCTCATGCGTGGGGAGATTGATAAACCCAAAATTTGCCTAAATATCGATGAGTTTTTTAATGTGAATTATATCTTTTTTTATTATTTTCATATGCATTTCACCAAATTTTCCTTTAATTATGCCCAAATATGAAAAAGGCAACACTTGGAGCAAAATTGGGCATTTTGGATAAATTTTTGACATTTAGAAGCAAAATTCTGAGCTTTTGGTGAAGGAGCACGTCCTGACATGCTTTATGCATGACTATGCTTAATTGGTAAACGCCCTTACATAGTTCTAGTATGGTCCACCACCAAAAAATGAAGTCAGTACGGCTGTACATGAAGTAGCATGGTCGTACATGGTGGGCAGCACAGCTCAACGCTGAATTCTGAACTAAGCACGACCGTACATGAGTCAGCATGACCGTACATAATTGCAAAACTATGCAGATTTTGAGTGAAGTACGACCGTACACAGTGAAGCACAACCGTACATAATGACATAATTGACACAGACATGCGCGTTTTATTTAAACCATTTTAGAAACCTTTTTTTGGGGGGGGGGAGCTGAGTACATTTTTGAGATCTAAGACTTGGAGAGACTGATGCACAGAGCTTGGAGAGAACGAGAAGTCGTCATTATTCCAAAGGGTGTCCCGGTTTAGTTTATCCTTTTTCCTCTTATGGATTCCATGGTGTTTTTAGTTTATTTATTTTCACTGTTGAACATGTGTAGCTAAACCCATCACTAGGGTAATGAGGGATCTTTTGTCTACGTTTTCACTAGATTTCAATTTATGATATGTATGTTTTTCCTTTTCCTATGATTGAATTGTTCTTAGCATTCTTAATCAGAATAAAGCTTGATCAACCTTAGCATGGTTAATTAATTAACTGGTGACCGTACCACAATTAGTTAACAAAACTCTATAAATAATTGAATTCGATAACTATGTCGGACCAAGAATAACTTCTTATTTTCAATCAGTTATTGAACTAACGAGCTTGTCGTCACTTAATGTTTTTCTTAACTAAATATCTTTCATGACCATTGAGGATATATTAGATTAGGAAAAAAAAAGTTGTTAGAATTGCATGACCATTGGGTGTTAATAATATAAGAGCGAGTGATTGACAATTTATTAGAAAAGAGAAACATTCATTGATTAATTGAATAATAACTCAAGCTTGACAATAGTGAACCCGTGTACTTTAGGTTTTCCATATTTTGAATCCTCAATCTCACCTATCTTATCTTTGTTTTCAAAAGTGTTCATTCTAATTCTCACTTTAAATCGATTGTCTAAATAGTAAATTGTTAACATTTAATGTGAGTTCGGCGTTCGGAGTCTCAAATACTCCTTTATTACTTTTGTGATAAGATATACTATACTTGCTAACTTTAGAGCAACGGTCTGTGAGAAGGGGAAGAGTTAGAGAGAAGGTAGGGAGTTCTAGGAGGTGTTAGTGAGTCTTCACTGATGTTGTAGTGTTTTGTGGCTAGCGGAATGTCTTTTCCTCTGACATGTGTATTACAACTTTAGATTTTTTGTATGCATGTATGTTTTCAGCAACTCATGGATGTTTAGATAAGTTTTAATTTTACCATATATCTGATAGCATGTGCTAACGATATTAATATTAATAATCACGATTAAGGGTATTTATTACAGAATGTAGACTACTAACTATGAACTAACTAATAGTATTTAAGTAGGTTTAGGTTAACGTGACACTAAGGGGTGTTATAGAGGACAATTTGCCTCAGCCCCACAGTGGACGCCAAAATGATCACGTTACAAATGGGAAATTTCCAATCCAAAAGCTTAATGAACATTCAATCTTTGTATTACTCTGTGTTTTTGGGTGAAATAGTACATATGCCTTTACAACACTCATCAATACCCTTATATAGGCCTCTCAATTCTGTTCCTACATGACTAAATCCGTGTCCTCCACTTCTCTGGGTCATATGAAGCTTCCCTCCTTCCATCGTGCTGTTCGTGCCTTCGAGTTATGATCGTGGTCATTTTAATTAGCGGTTGTTAGGGGAGACATGATCTTATCTCCCAGATTCACCTTTGGACCTCCCTTTATTAGGTCTCATTACCAAACAGACTGTGACACCAAGCCTTTAAAATTAGACTACTATTGAAGGAGTTAGAAAAATGAACGAAGGTCATATAAATTGAGAAAGTTAAGGAAAGGCGTGAAATAATTAAAATTGGTCATCAAAGTAGGATACTGTGGCCACCCGTAATACTAATGACTAATGAGCTTGATGAGCTCTTCACGACTTCAACTACTCCAACTACTAACAATTTTCAATCACATGTGCTGTGCTGCCAACGTTATCCACCTTCCAATACCCCGAAAACACCTTAGTCATAGTCCAATTTTAGTGACTTAATGTCTAATACTTATTTTAATATTATTACTCCTCAGTGTCTATAAAATGAGGCATTTCCCCAAATATACAGATCAATTTTATTTATATATATACTGTCTTTTATATGTAGCTTTTTATTTTCTCTGTGTGGTCCCCTGTTAATACCCTGAAAGAGAAGCTAGCCAGGAAAAAATCAGGACACTTGAAGAAGAATTAAAATGATAAACCAAAAATGGAAAGGTTGTTTTCGTTTAAGACGTGTATATGCCTAATGTATGTGATTATAATAAACCTAAAATGTATGTGATTAAAAATAAATATGCATAATTAATTTTAGTAAATTATAAAAAATAGGTTAAAACATTTAAATTATAAAGATGAAACACATAAATAAATTCAAAAGATTTGAATTAAAATTTAACATAAGATAAATTAAGAATTACATGAGTCATTCTTTAAGAGATAGTATAATAAGATAGCTATCACACTCCTCATAAATTTGGCTTTAATTTATATACTATAACTAGATTTCCATATATTACATGATATTTTTGATTTTTTTTTAAAATTTTGTTCTTCCATACACACTAATCAGGGATTAAACCCTAACCGTATGCTTATGGGTGGCATTTGGTCATTTGAGCCATTTGAGAGGTGCGCAACAATTGTATCTTTTTAAATGCCCTTGTCGACAATGCATAGGTATTGGAGAGAGTGATAGTGGTGTCATGGAGATGGTTCCTGACCAGGGGAACGCCTGGATTGTGTCTATATTATGAGTAGTTTGCAGATTTTTTTGGTGTATTTGTAGGTAGAAATATTTGGGGAGTACTTATCCTTGTTGAGGTGTTATAAATTTGGTCGAATGGGTGTATCTCCTTTCCGGACCCCTTTTCCTTCCTCAATTGATGCTTGTATGGGTTGGATATATTTTTGCTATTCGAAAAAAAAAGGTTCACTTGCTTATGGAATCCGATTATCTGCCAACTAACATATTGGTCACAAAGAGATAAAATTACACTACAACAGAAAACGAAATCAATAGCACTTATTTTTTGCCTTCGCCAGCGTTTAAAAGTGCTGCCTAATCACCCGCTGGTGATTGTCTTTCGAAAAGACAGCGTTTGAAAAGCGCTGGCGATTTTGAGAATAGACAGCGCTTCCTTGAAGAAGCGCTGTCTATTCTTGAGAATAGACAACGCTTCTTTAAAGAAGTGCTGTCCATTTTTTATAATACACAACACTTCTTCAAGGAAGCGCTGTCTATTCTCAAAAATTCTGAGAATAGACAGCCTTCTTCAAGGAAGCGCTGTCTATTCCCTTTTTTTTTAAAAAAAAAATATATTGATTTTTCACATTTCCTTTCATTCACCCTTCAAAAAAATGAGTTTTTAGTATAAAAAATCAATAAAATATGTTTTTAGTATAAAAAAAATTAAATAGCCACAATGATTAACATATGCTTAATAATTCATATGGTTCCAAATGCATCAATAATTATGACTTTTAAAAATATTCTCAACAAAATGAGAGCAGGAATGGAATAGTGCATCTTACAAGTATAATTTCAAATATAACATCAATAAAAAAAAATACAGTATTCAAGTACAATGATATATCTCAACCATCTAAGTCATGCAGGTCACCCAACACATATGTAGTAACCAAACATACATGATGTATCACTTTATCATCACCCAGCCTCTACCGAGTCAAGAGACCACTACGCGAAAAAGAAAGGCAAATGTCTCAACTCCAGATACAAAAACATACACTATTGTTTTAAGGAAATGCAATCAATGCACATCCTTCAGTAGAAGTTTAGAAACAACACAAACACTCTAAGTTGCATAAATGTCTACAAATGCATACATACCCTGTGGATCCAGCACAAGCCAAGAGGATCTCTGTTGCGCGTAAATCGCAAGTGCACGATTACGTCAAGTTATAGTATAAAAGATTATCGTCTCCACAGGGAATTGGAATGATTACTGCTTTACTTAGATTAATTTGTTATTTAGACAAATGGTTTGAAGTGAAATCGGATTTAAAGAGAAAAGAAAGTTTGGAATAGAAACAAAAACTATGAGTATGGAGATACTAAGGATCTGGGTTCACTTTATACTAATACTTATTCACTTAACCAATTCATAAATAGAGCTGAGAAAAATATTCTTACTGATTACCAATCATCTATTTAAAAGCTATTAACACAGTTTGGTCATGCAATGTTAATAATCTTCCTCCTAAATTACTACTTTGTTTGGTCATTCAAAGCAAATAAATAGAAAGAGCATAAAACGTCAATAGATTTATCAATTCAATGACTGACTAAAAATGAACGCACTTTGTTTGGTCATTCAAAGCATACAAATTCAATTATTCCTAGAGTTCCGTTAGCTAATTGAAGGTTCGGTCGCCACACAATTAATTACTAAATAAAGAATGATCAGTTCTTATTAGAAATAAATTTACCAGGAATAATTTAATCATAAGAATTAAAAACTCATATTTATAAATTAGATTAAGATTATAAGCATAGTAAAAGATTCCCCATCACCTTAGTAATAGAATTAGCTACACATTATAATTGAAAATAATAACTCAACACTAATTCCATAATCCATAATAAAATATAAAGAGTAAAGAAATACAATAACAAAAATTAAAATGACAAAATACCAAGAGAAAATAAACTATGAGTAGGAGAAATACGCCCGGAATTGTTTCTCCTCCGAAAATTGAACGGGCTGAAATGAAACTGGGCTCTACTATTTATAGGCACAGGAAGTTTTGATGCACCGACTGTTTCATGCAAAGCATCGACTGTTCACACTTGCATCGACTGTTCACGCGGATCTGTTCAGCGTTGAATTTGCTAACTACCTTTTCTTCTGGCCGCGTGAGGCAGCATGAGAAATCTTCTTTTATGCCCTTTTGACTTTTCAACTCCTTTGTTTTCTTCATTAGAAAGAAAACGTGCAGCTCCTCATTTTTTTGTCTTATTGGCAACGTTTTTGTCACGCCTATTTTTTTCTCTTTGTCAGCGTCTCTTCAAGCCCAATTTTTTTATTTCAAAAATTGTCAGCCGCCTTACTTCTTCTTCTATGCATTTATTTGAGCTTATAGATTTGTGCTAAATAATATCTTCATTTTGCTCTAAAATTAAGTATTTTCACCTCTTTTGATATTTTCTCCATTTCTACAAGATAAAGTAAAATGGGTAAGTATCTGAACAATAATAATCATAAAATATATTAAACTATACCCAAAATACTTCTGTAAATTGTACATTTTCGTGGTTTATCAATTCTCCCACACTTGAACTTTGCTTGCCCTCAAGCAAAGAATTTGGTTTATGAATCTCAAAAATTTTGATCATTAAGAGCTAACCAATTTTAAGGGGCAGCGCAAGTGTTTTTGAAAGACAACCTTTTATCTCTTTGAGAGAAATATTTTTTACTTGATTAGATAATTTAGAAAAATAAACACCTTGAAATCAATCCAACCAAGAATGTGTCACTTCCTTTTAATCCCTCAAGTGTATCAATTGGTAAGGAGAATTCAGACAAATTTCTCAGAGACAATGCGTTACCATAAGCTTGACAATAGACCAAAACTCGTCTAACAATTTACAGAAATATTTCAAATCAAGAGGTCTTTATAAGGTTGTAATGAGGCTAAGGTAAAAATTCAAGGTATGAAGATTGAAGAAGAGGATATCACAAGGGCTAAAATCATCAATTATTTTTGAGCATATGTCCTTGTTTCACAATTTAGCATTTTAGGTATAGAAATTATTTTTTTTCTTTATAAGCTTTGGTCTTTTTTTTTTCCCCCTCTGTTATCATAGTTCCTCATTACAAATATCTCTCTTTTTTTTTTTTGAGGAATAAGTCTCTGCTTTATCACATTTTTTTTTGAATATATCTGCCACTAAACCAAGCTGCTCCATTTTCATTAAAACAGTACTCAAATCTATTATTTTTTTAAATCAAATCAGATGGTATAGAATAAAACTTTTTTTTTAAAGCTCAAAATGGTCAACTAAGTGGTGAAATTTAATCGCAAAGTGTAGCAGGCTAGAAACAAATCCTAAATGCCCCAATCATTTTCCAAAATTTCTAAAAATTAGTTTCGCTTTGAATGGTCACATGTCAAGTTCTAAAACACAAAGCCAATGAAAAACAACTCTCATGAAGAATAGGGTTATAATAATCTTGTAACAATGCGCAAAACCCAAATCAGGCTCAAATCCTCACATTTAGAAGCTATTTCATGGAAAAATTTCAATCAAGGGCTCATATATAATTTTCAGCTTTCAGAAATTTATATCATTTCAATAAGCATCAAAAGCTATCCGAAAAAGTTCATGATTTTAGCCCCAAAATTAGTAGCTCCAAGTTGTTCAAAACAGTGATAACAAATAATTAAGTAGTTAACTCCCCACACTTATTTTTAGTATTGTCCTCAATCTTTGGCAAATATAGCACAAGCACATAAAGATATAACAACAAAATTAAGTGCTAAAAGTAATGAGTGGAAAGTGACTCCTGTGGAAAATTTCACGAGCATATTACGGAGGGGTGTAGTAGACAAACTTCTTCCCAGAAACGACAGTTTGTCAAAGATGAAGTAAGTGAAGAGAGAACTGTCTACAAAAAAATAAAATAAAGTAAACTGAAATAATATAAACACAGGTTGCCTCCTGCGAAGCGCGTGTTTAATGTCACGAGCCTAACGAAACTAAGACATATCAATTCTTGAGGAGAGTGACATGGCTCACTTGGAGCATCCCTTCCTCATAGTGTTTTGCTCGCTGTCCATTAATTTTAAAAGTGGTACCATCCCCATTAGAAATCTCAAGTGCTCCATAAGGAAAAACTTGAGTTATGGTGTACGGCCCATACCACCTTGAGCGCAATTTTCCTGGAAAAAGACGCAAACATGAGTTATAAATTAAGACTTTCTCGCCCACATGGAACTCACGATGCTGAATGCGCTTATCATGCCATTTTTTAGTTCGCTCTTTGTATAACTTGGCATTTTCATAAGCTTCAAGACGGAGCTCATCCAATTCATTCAATTGTAGCAATCTATTTTCACCTATAATCTGAGTATCAAAGTTTAGAAATTTTAAAGCCCAAAATGCTTTATGCTCAAGTTCCACAGGCAAATGACATGCTTTTCCAAAAATAAGACGGTAAGGGGACATCCCAATAGGGGTTTTAAAAGCAGTTCTATATGCCCATAATGCATCATCTAATTTTAAAGACCAATCTTTTCTAGATGTATTAACCGTCTTCTCTAAAATTCTTTTCAACTCCCTATTTGAAATTTCAATTTGTCCACTAGTTTGTGGGTGATAGGGAGTTGCTACCTTATGGGTGACACCATATTTGCTCAAAAGATTTTCAAATTATTTATTGCAAAAGTGGGTGCCACCATCACTAATAATGGCCCGGGGAGTGCCAAATCTAGTAAAAATATTTTTCTTTAAAAATTTCACTACTACCCGTGCATCATTAGTGGGTAAGGCTACAGCTTCCACCCATTTAGACACATAATCCACAAAGAACAAGAATATATTGATTTGAAAATGATTTAGGGAAGGGGCCCATAAAATCAATACCCCACACGTCAAATATCTCACAAACCAAAATATTATTCAAAGGCATCTCTTGACGCCCAGAAATATTGCAACTTCTTTGGCAATTATCACATGCTTTTGCAAAGTCATGAGCATCTTTAAAAATAGTAGGCCAATAAAAACCACATTGCAATACTTTATATGCGGTCCTAGTTGGCCCAAAATGACCACCTGCCTCTTTAGAATGACAATGCTCAAGGATAGAAGTTACCTCATTCATAGGCACACAACGCCTAATTACCTTGTCTCCACATACTTTATACAGGTAAGGGTCATCCCACAAGTAATGTCTAGCATCAGAAGTTAATTTCTTCTTTTGCTGATAAGAAAAATGAGGGGGGATAATCTTACTTGCCAAGTAGTTAACAATGTGTGCAAACCAAGGAGTAGTGGAAATGGATAAGAGTTTCTCATCGTGAACATTTCCTTAATTTCCCCATCATTTGAGGTTGCATCACACTATGGTCAAGCCTCGAGAGGTGGTCACTACAAAGTTCTCTCGAGCCTTTCTTGTTTCTAATCTCCAAGTCAAACTCTTGCTTGACATAATCCACCTAATCAACCTGGGCTTTGCATCCTGTTTCTTAAGCAAATATCTTATAGCAGCATGGTCAGTGAAAACAATTACTTTAGAAAGAATAAGGTAATGACGAAACTTGTCAAACGCAAATACTACAGCTAGCAACTCTTTCTCTGTGGTAGAGTAATTTTTTTGAGCATCATCAAGAGTGCGACTAGCATAGTAAATGGTATAGAATACCTTATTCTTCCTTTGCCCCAAAACTGCCCCCACAGCAGTATCACTAGCATCACACATAATTTCAAAAGGAAGTGACCAATCGGGGGCAACAACAACAGGGGCATTAATTAATTTTTCCTTTAAACAATTAAAAGCTTTCAAACAAGTGTCGGAAAAATCAAAGGTGGCTTCCTTAATCAAGAGGTTAGTCATAGGTTTTGCAATTTTTGAGAAATCTTTAACAAACCTCCTGTAAAAGCCATCATGGCCTAACAAGGTAGGTACCCCTTTCACAGAATTTGGAGGGGGTAATTTTGCAATGACCTCTACCTTGGCAGGATCCACCTCGATACCTCTTGTGGACACCTTGTGTCCCAAAATAATGCAATCCTGTACCATGAACTGACACTTTTCCCAATTAAGCACCAAATTAGTGTCTTTGCATCTCTGCAACACTAAATTCAGATTTAGTAAACAAGCCTCATAAGAGGATCCAAATCTTGTGAAATCATCCATGAATACTTGATACATCTTTCAATTACATCAGAGAACATAGCAGTCATGCATCGTTGGAAAGTGGCAGGAGCATTACATAATCCAAATGGCATCCTTTTATATGCAAAAGTACCATAAGGGCAAGTAAAAGTGGTTTTATCTTGATCTTGTAAAGCCACGGGTATTTGCAAATAACCGGAATACCCATCTAAACAACAATAATAGTCATGTCCTGCTACTCTCTCAAGCATTTGATCAATAAAAGGAAGTGGAAAATGATCTTTTCGGGTGGCATCATTTAATTTTCTGTAATCAATGCACATACGCCACCCGATAGTCTTTCTAACTGCAATTAATTCATTTTTTTCATTTTCCATCACAGTTGTTCCTCCCTTTTTAGGGACACATTGTACAGGACTTACCCATTTACTATCAGAAATAGGATAGATAATACCTGCATCAAGAAGCTTAATTACTTCCTTTTTTACCACCTCTTTCATGTTTGGATTGAGGCAGCGTTGAGGCAGTGCTCGAGGCTGGTAGTCATCCTCCATGTAGATCTTGTGGGTGCAAGTTGTGGGACTTATGCCTTTTATATCATGAATAGACCAACCAAAGGCCTCTTTGTTGTCCCTTAATACTCTCAAAAGTTGATCCTCCATGGTTGCTGTTAAATCTGATGAGACAATTACAGGCAAGGAAGAAGGAGGGCACAAGAAAACATATTTCATATTTGCAGGAAGAGGCTTTAATTCAAGCTCAGGAGCCTCTTCAATGGAGGGTTTAGTTTTTGGGATATCATCCCATTCTAACTCCTCAAATTTATGGTTATTCCAACTTCTTTGGGGGTGGTGTTCTTGTAAAAACATTAAAAGCTCTTCTTCTTCACCACCCTCCAACGTACCAAGTCCCTGCAAGGTTAGTATTTTTTCTAGAGGGTCTTGCGTCCTGAAGTCATCAAAACTGTCAGAGGTAACCACATCATTAATATCCATAGACTGAATAAAATTACAGGAAGCAAATGAGGAAGGAGTTTTCAATGAATTAAAAACTTGGAACACAATTTCCTCATCCCCAAATCTCAAAGTTAATTTCCCCTGTTGAACATCAATTAAGCTCTTGCCTGTGGCTAAGAAAGGTCGTCCCAAAAGAATTGGGACCTCCTTATCTTCTTCCATGTCTAAAACAATAAAATCAGCAGGGAATATAAACTTATCAACTTTCACTAAAACATCTTCCACTACCCCACGAGGGTAGGCAACAGATCTGTCAGCTAGCTGCAAAGTGATGTTAGTTGGTTGTGGCTCCTGCAGGCCAAGTTTTCTAAAAACAGAAAGAGGCATCAAATTTATACTTGCTCCTAAATCACATAATGCCTTTTCGAAATGAGAGTTACCAATAGTACAAGGGATAGTAAAACTACTCGGATCCTTAAGCTTTGGTGGTAACTTTTTCAAAACAATAGCAGAACATTCCTCATTAAGTTTAATTGTAGCAAAGTCCTCCAATTTCTTTTTATTGGATAACATATCCTTTAAGAACTTTGCATACTTTGGCATATTAGCAATGGCTTCCACAAAAGGAATGTTGACAGTCAATTGCTTAAGCATACACAAAAATTTTGAGAACTGGGGATCTTGGTTAGCTTTAAGCCTCTGTGGGAATGGGATGTGTGGGTCAGGAAGGGTTGTAAGAGGTGTATCAGACAACTTTTCCATGGCTTTCTCAACCTCTCTTGGGGTTTGTTTGGTAGGTGGCTCTACTTTATCAGGTACTAGATTTTCAAGGGCTTTACCACTTCTAGTAGTGATAGCATTAGCCTGCTCTCTAGGATTTTTCTCAGTTTGACTAGGTAATGCTCCTTTTTCCCTTTTGGTCATAAGTTGTACTAAAGTAGAAATTTGGCTTTCTAAACTCTTATGGTTGTTTTCCAAACTCTTATGGTTAGAATTAACAGTACCTACCAGGGTGTCAATTTGCTCTTGAAGAGATGGTCTCCTTGGTACTTGGGTTTGGCCTTGCATGTGAGGTGGTCTATAGGGTGCAAGTTGTTGTCCCTGATTTTGCTGTTGATCTTTCCATGAGAAGTTGGGGTGATCCTTCCATCCAGGATTGTAAGTCTTGGCATAAGGATCATGCTTGACTCCATTTCCAACGTAATTTACCTGCTCGGTGCACTCATGTGTGTCGTGACCCATTACTCCACAATAATTACAAGAAGATGGCACATACCTTTTCTCTAGAGACTTAAATCTCTCATCAGCCTTCTCCATGTAACTTGCAAGTACACCCATGCAGGGGTGTCCATGCCTGTTCATATATTTTAGCATAGCCTCTTGCATCTCACCTTTTGGGTCTGAATCTTCTTTAGTAAGGGCTTTTACCTCTTCAACGGGGTTATTGCGCCCGGTGGCCCATTCATCCCTCTCATGGGAAGTTGAGGCAACTGTTTGAGAATTAGGGGCTAAGAGAGCTTCATACTTTTTGGTCAAAGCCTCCATCTTAGCCTCCCACTTGGCCTCTACAGCGGTGGTGGCATCCACTTTATACATTCCTGATTGTTGAGGCTTTTTAATGGCACTTCTATCTCCTTGTGACCATGCGCTAAGACTATTACAGGCTATTACGCCCATGATCTCGTAACAATCAGTAGGCGTTTTATAGCCTATTGATCCTCCACATGCTGCATCTACAGCTGCCTTGTTCTGAAAAGAAAGTCCATTATAAAAAATTTGAACTAACAGAGATTTATTAAAACCATGATGGGGACAGCATAAAAGTATATCTTGGAATCGTTCCCATGTCTCGTGCATAGTTTCACCCTCTTTTTGGGTAAATCCAGAAATATCTGCTCTAAGTTTTGCAGACTTTCCAGGTGGGAAGTATTTGTTTAAAAATTTACTTTTCAGATCTGCCCAAGTTGTGATGGAGTTGGATTCCAGTGAATCCAACCAATGTTGAGCTTTTCCCTGTAAAGAAAAAGTAAACAAACGGAGTCTAATGGCTTCAGGAGTAACACCATTATATTTTACAGTCTTTGTAATCCGCTGGAATCTTTTTAGATGGGCATTTGGGTCTTCATGTGGTAAGCTTTGAGAATTGCACATCTTTGACCATAGAAATTAGGCCTAGTTTAAGCTCAAAATTGTTGGCTTCCACCATTTGGATATTGGATACTATCATGTTCTTCACAAGTCGGTGTGAAGTACTCATTCATAGTCAACTCCTGTTCTGCCATTGTTCTTCTTTGTCCTCTAACAACTCTTCTTTGTCTTCTGAGAGCTCTTGCAGTTCTCTCAATTTCAGGATCAAACTGAAGGATAGGATCTTGAGAGCGTGTTAGCATACACTGCAACAAAGCTGGATCAAGTGATCAAGAACTAAAATTTTAATTTATTTATTTAAGGTTAGTCTAAAAAAAAGAAAAGAAAAATTAAAAGAAAGAAGAAATAATCTAGTCTTCCAACCAGGAGACGCTAAATAATAAGTTTTAAGTAATTAAATAGCAATAAAATCTAGTCTTCCAACCAGGAGACGCTAAATAATAAGTTTTAAGTAATTAAATAGCAATAAAATCCAGTCTTCCAACCAGGAGACGCTACTAAAAGAAAAAAAAATTAAAAATAAAAAACAAAAATAAAACCATCCATGTAGGAGGTAAAACCTTCCATGCAGGAGGTGATACTAGATTTAAAATGACAAGAAAGAGAAATAAAAATAAAAGACAAAAATAAAAATAAAAATAAAAATAAGAGAAAGTAAAATAATTACAAAAAGCGTCTAAATTAACAATTAATTGTTTCGAACAATATCATTAACAACTCCCCGGCAACGGCGCCAAAAACTTGTTGCGCGTAAATCGCAAGTGCACGATTACGTCAAGTTATAGTATAAAAGATTATCGTCTCCACAGGGAATTGGAATGATTACTGCTTTACTTAGATTAATTTGTTATTTAGACAAATGGTTTGAAGTGAAATCGGATTTAAAGAGAAAAGAAAGTTTGGAATAGAAACAAAAACTATGAGTATGGAGATACTAAGGATCTGGGTTCACTTTATACTAATACTTATTCACTTAACCAATTCATAAATAGAGCTGAGAAAAATATTCTTACTGATTACCAATCATCTATTTAAAAGCTATTAACACAGTTTGGTCATGCAATGTTAATAATCTTCCTCCTAAATTACTACTTTGTTTGGTCATTCAAAGCAAATAAATAGAAAGAGCATAAAACGTCAATAGATTTATCAATTCAATGACTGACTAAAAATGAACACACTTTGTTTGGTCATTCAAAGCATATAAATTCAATTATTCCTAGAGTTCCGTTAGCTAATTGAAGGTTCGGTCGCCACACAATTAATTACTAAATAAAGAATGATCAGTTCTTATTAGAAATAAATTTACCAGGAATAATTTAATCATAAGAATTAAAAACTCATATTTATAAATTAGATTAAGATTATAAGCATAGTAAAAGATTCCCCATCACCTTAGTAATAGAATTAGCTACACATTATAATTGAAAATAATAACTCAACACTAATTCCATAATCCATAATAAAATATAAAGAGTAAAGAAATACAATAACAAAAATTAAAATGACAAAATACCAAGAGAAAATAAACTATGAGTAGAAGAAATACGCCCGAAATTGTTTCTCCTCCGAAAATTGAACGGGCTGAAATGAAACTGGGCTCTACTATTTATAGGCGCAGGAAGTTTTGATGCACCGACTGTTTCATGGAAAGCACCGACTGTTCACACTTGCATCGACTGTTCACGCGGATCTGTTCAGCGTTGAATTTGCTGACTACCTTTTCTTTTGGCCGCGTGAGGCAGCATGAGAAATCTTCTTTTATGCCCTTTTGACTTTTCAACTCCTTTGTTTTCTTCATTAGAAAGAAAACGTGCAGCTCCTCATTTTTTTGCCTTATTGGCAACGTTTTTGTCACGCCTATTTTTCTCTTTGTCAGCGTCTCTTCAAGCCCAATTTTTTTATTTCAAAAATTGCCAGCCGCCTTACTTATTCTTCTATGCATTTATTTGAGCTTATAGATTTGTGCTAAATAATATCTTCATTTTGCTCTAAAATTAAGTATTTTCACCTCTTTTGATATTTTCTCCATTTCTACAAGATAAAGTAAAATGGGTAAGTATCTGAACAATAATAATCATAAAATATATTAAACTATACCCAAAATACTTCTGTAGATTGTACATTTTCGCGGTTTATCAATCTCGTATGCAGTTTCGCGAAGATCGTCATCTGTGATACCTAGAAGTAGTATCACCACACATTAGGAAAGTCCACGATGGCTTAAGTTTAAACCTTTCAATTGAGGTTTGATGCATAAATCATCCAAAACTTATATCTACCTATTTTTCTATGAAAGAATACATGAAACTGTGAAAAGGTACAAAGAATTAGGATGAGAAATCCTATTAGAGCTATGACAAAAACAAAAAAAACTGAAGCCTTTTTCCACTGTTGTGAAGTTGACTCTTACCAAACAACATTATAATGTCCTATAATAATTTGTGTATACTAACAAGCCATTTAAACGCAAATCCTTCTAAGTTGTTTAGCTTATGGCTTTTCTTTGTACCTTCATGTACGAGACCTTTCTTTATTTGTGCTTTCATGTACTAGAGCTTTCCTTAACATAATGGCTAACATTGTTGGTTCATTCAAGTTTCTTATTCATATCCCATCCAAGCTTTCATGTTATAAGCATTGTTGACCAAATAAAATTCACCAACTAAACCTGTATCACTCTGTTAAAGCTAGAAGCATTTAACATTGAAACATAATCCTCACAAACAATTGAACAAAAGCATTGAATTGGAAGGGGGATACAATTTATAATTAGCACAAAATTTTTGAAGATGCTTCATATTCAATAACATGTATCATAAAGGGTAGACCACTCATTACATGTTTAAGAGAAAAAATAAAAACAGAATGCAACAATGACTTCTAAACATGGTAAAAAAAACTAAGAATCAAGTTAGAATACAATTGTCATTCGAAAGTGCACAAGCCAAATCAATACATCATTTATGATACTTAAATGTATATAAAAGGACATGTATAATGACAGAAATAGATAAAAAAAAATCAAAAATACCAAATCATAACATACCATTTGGGGTAACCCAGTATGATCATGATAATCTCTAATAGCTTCTGAAAGCTCAAGCATTTCACATGCATAGAAGAATATTTTATTAAGACAAGCACTACTAGAATGCATTAATTTAGAGTCGAAAACGTAGCGTAGGCCACGACACCGACGCTAATAGCGTCGGAATAGCGTCAGCCAAGCCTACGCTAAACTGTCAAATAGCCTCTCAAATTAATTTTTTTGTTTGTTTCTTTTTTTAAAACATTAGCGTCGGCCGGACTGACGCTAACTCCCGTGCGAAGTTAATTTTTCAATATCTCGCTCCGTTCATTTTCCTTTTCCCTCTTCTTCCCAAACTCTTGAGGCATTTTTCTGAAACCCTAACTAGCGCCTTCTTCTGACCCACCATTGTACAGTATTTCTAAAGCCGCCTCCACCATCATCAACCACACGATTTGCCTCCACCATCATGCAGACCTATGACGCATTGAGACAACCCTCGCCGCTTGAATTGTTTCCCACCCCCTTTTCTCCATTTTACCAAACCTTCACTGCGTTGCCAAAATCACCTTCCCCGCCTCTTCAGTTTTTCAACTTCCCCACGTTGCCAAACCTTCATATTCCTTCCTCTTTTCACTTCTGAACCCTAATCACATTTGACACCCTAATCCTCTCGTCAACACCATCACGATTTACGACACCATGGCTCCGGCGTCATGGCTGCCACTGCCTTCTCCCATTTTCACTCACTGCCACTCTTCTCCTTCTTCCACAACCGCCTTCCTCCTCCGCCGCCGCCACCCTTCAATCCACATGGGTCCCACCTCTCTCCGCTTCTTCGCCCTTCACTCTTCTTCTCCGTTATCCCATATTGTTCCCCTCGATATAAAGCTCTCACCTTGTCTTTTCCTCTTGCTGTGCAGTTTTTAGCTTCTGGGGTCTTCTTCCTTTTTTTGTTGTTGGTAGAATCGAAGTTAATAGTTGTTTGTGCATGAACAAAAATGGGTCTTCTTTGTTGTGGGTCTTGTGGAAAGTGTTAAAGGTGGCTCTTTTCTTGTTTTTATTTTGTGCATTTTTTGTTCATTCTCAGTGGACTTGAAATGGGTGTTTGGCTGAGGTTGATGTTTGGCATTGAAGCCCCCTTATTTTTTATTTTCTGAGTGAAGGTTTTCGTACCCATTTGTGTTGCTTTTAGAGTGATTAGCTTGTGCATGCATTCTTCTGCCTCTGCTCACATAAATCACGTTGATAAAAAAAATTTAGTTTGTGCATTTCTTAATTGAATAGTTTTTTGTCTTCCCTTGTTGTTATGGTTGTGATGTTGGAGTTGCTTGGTTAAAGGCCATAAGAGGGCTTGATCTGTTTAGTTCAAAAATTTGAAATCAGTAAGGGAGCACTTTAATTTGGATGGCTTTCTAGTTATTATTTACTAATATATGGCCTTTTGGATGCATAAACTATGTTGTTGCTACTGCTTAGGGGTGTTTTTGGGACACTGCATCTGTGTGAGTTTGGCTGAGGTTGGTGTTGGTTTAAGATGTCTTCTGTCTGAATTGCCTACCTATTAGATTTAAGATAATGATTTGTCCACTGAAAATTTTGTTGCCTTAATAGGTTGGATCAAGATATTAAACTTAGCTGTGGATGGAATGGATTTGTTTCTGGAAATGTTATTTTGTCCTTTTAGTCATTAGCCTATTATTGACTTGTTATCATTGCTTGCAAGTCCAATGCTGTTGGTTCTTGGGTTACCCTATACTTATTTTTTTTAGTGCCTATATGTGTATGTGTATTCCCATTCATGCATATAGTGTCTTTCCTCTGCATGCTATTGACTGAAAAAGGTTTTGCTAACCTATGTTGATCCTGGCCCTCCTCAACCCGCCAAGAAGCCCGTTTTCAAGATCCACAAAGGTCCCCTCTCGCCTTCTCTCTCCTCATCCACCTTCCAATTTGTTGTTGAGGGTTTTTCATTTGTTGCTTAATTCTTTCTGGTGCTAGCGCCTTTTCCTTTCTCCCTCCTCTTATCTGATACGGCATCACTTCAATTGCCTTTATCGATCTCTAATTTGTTTAGAAACTGCCTCGTTAACTTCTTCACAAATTCTCAGAGTGAGGGTTCCCCCCTCCTCTGGTTCAATTGGTGAACTGAACACCAACTGTAGCTAAAAACTAATCTTAATCTAAGATTGCATGCGTTTTATATTTTTCTTGAGGCTGATTCTGTTTTATACAGGCTGCTGAATGAGTCTTGTTAACCTTGTACTTGTTTTATTGTGCTTGTTTTATTTTAATAATTAGTGTGATAAGGGTTTTAGATATGCCTAATCCACTTTACTACTTACAATGTGGTTTTTTCTACTAATTTGTGTGATTCATACCATCAGGAATTAGAAGCCGAGAATGCAGATTATCTCAACTTGCTCATTGCTACTACTCTGAGGTCAGCTAGTAAATTGTTTCATAGGTTTTAGCATTTTTTGCTCTATGAGATATTTGCTAATGGTTGCCTCTCTCCGATTTTCTGGTTTCTCCCGGATTTTGGATATTTCCTGCAAAAATGGAGGCTAGTTGTTTTTTTTGCTGCCTTGATCTATCATGTTAAATTGATACGATGATTGAAAGGCTTATTTAAGGGAATTTTTTTAT
Organism: Calophaca sinica; assembly: GCA_037113605.1. Classification (NCBI taxonomy): domain Eukaryota; kingdom Viridiplantae; phylum Streptophyta; class Magnoliopsida; order Fabales; family Fabaceae; genus Calophaca; species Calophaca sinica. The sequence goes on from CM073731.1 coordinate 117,453,044, forward strand.
GCATACTGTTCAACTGTGAAAAACAGTAAACTGGGAAAAGCATTACTGCTTTTATTGGGATCATTTGGGAAGGTTAATAACTCGGTGTAGTTATTATATATCTATATGGCCTGGTTGCCTAGGTTGCGAATTTATTGATTGTTTTGAATTTTAAGACATTTACGCCTTTGTCTTACGATTACTATATATCTTTTTACAAGTTATACTCACTCCATTTTATTCTGCAGGGCTTGAGACAGTTGTACTAAATATGTCTACACCGCTTGGTCAAGTGGTAACTTATGTTCAAGGCGTGTTCCTGTTGCTAGTGAGGTACTTAATCTATATATTTTAGCAAGATTGCATGTGCTATGAACCTAACTAAATCTTGATCCTTGTTAACTCCTTCTTTGTCATTTGCTATGAAACATAATTAAAATGTTTCCCACTGCAGGGCTTGAGTTTGGTTGTAAGCTCCTACGATGGTGAATATGTACTTGTATCTTTTGGAGGATACAATGGACGTTACAACAACGAAGTAAAGATTATTTCTACATTTTGCCCGTTTCTGCTTTCTTTTTCCCTTTGCTTTATCGTTCTCACTGATCTGATTTGATTTGCTGCTTTCAGGTCTATGTTCTTAAACCAAGCCACAAATCGACCTTGCAATCCAAAATGATTGAAAATTCCATACCAGACAGTGTTTCTGCTGTCCCAAATGCCACAAATGCTACAAGAGATTTGGAGTCTGAATTTGAAGCAGACCATGAAGGGAAAATTTGGGAAATTGTCGTGGACAATGCTGATCCAACAGTATGTATTATTGTAAAGCATGTACATTTTTTATGTCCGGCTCTAAAATGCCATTTCTTCCTACATTTGGTGCTTTATTTAGGGTCTATTTGGTTGGGGAGTTTTTATGTCCCAATCCATGTAGTTTCTTAGCCTTAAATTCATCCTAAAACCCTGACCCTAGCTTACTAATGTAACCACATATTAGAATAACCACCACCCTATCCTGCCAATGACATGCATTTAATTTGTCCTGTCACTTTGACTATCATAGAGTGACCACATGTTATTCCCCATTATGCCAGTTAGTGACATTTCTCTTGTTGGAATTAGCAACAGACCGGTTTGATTCTTGCTTATTTGTTACATTGTAAAGTAGTGTCAAGGAAAAGCTGTCTGCAAATGAACTAGTTCCTGTTTGAACAATAAATCCTAAGTCTGCTCCTAGTAGGATTATTAGGATGCAATATTTCCTTTAAAATTTAAGAAAGTTACCTTCCTTGTAATGTTTGAATAACAATGATGCAATATTTCCTTGAATTGTCACTACTAGAATGCATGGTTTTAGCGTCGAAAACGTAGCGTCGGCCACGACACCGACGCTAGTAGCCATCTATGACAGCCACTAATTGCCTCGCCGTTCGTCAGAGATACACCCAACAATCGTTGCAACCTCATCATCTGTGGTGAGAACATCTCTCTCTTTGCCTTTCCTTAATTTTCTTTACCTTTGCTTTGAATTCCTAGATCCCCTTTAAACCCTAGAATTCGAAAATTACTTAGGATAAATTAAGTATTGGTAAATTGAATAATGACTTGTTAATCAGTTCATTTAGATGTTATGTATGTAAATTATGTGATTGATAATTAAATTGAGTGGATGTAAGTATTGCATATTGTATTACGCTGTTGTTGGGATTGATTTTTCTTTGGTTCCCTATTTTTCCTATTGGGGTTGTGGCTTTTGATGCTTGAATGAGGCTAGAGGTTGTTGATCTTGGCTTTTTTGGAGGTGTGAACTTCTACAAATTGAAGATAAAGTTGAAGATTTCAAAGGTGGGGGAAAAGCTTTGAGTTGTAGTTTTATAAATGAGCTTCGAGAGAGAAATGATTATTCTAAACTTTACTTATACTAACAGTCATTGAACAATTTTTTTTTTTTACTTATTACATAATTCCCATGAGATTGTGAATGAAATATTAGATCGGGAAGAGTTTCTATATTTCATGGCCCAACTAATGGGATGTGCACTAATAAGCTTTTTATGTAGTGTATTTCCTAATTTTAGAGGTATGGTTGCAGTGTCCTAGTGCTTTACGTTTTACTTACATAAGAAATTGATGCATTCACAATATTAATAATATCAGCTGCTAATTGAATTGTGCATTAAATGATATGATTGATGTTATATATTAGGAACTATCCTCTCTTCATGGCTGCCTGGAAAGTTGTTCCTGCTTTGGGTGCTGGTTGTGCTGCAATATTGAAGCCATCTAAATTGGCATATGTGTATGTTCTCATATACTATTACAAACTTGATTATTTGTTGTTTTATTTCTCATTTTGTCCTATTGTATGTTGTCTTATTGTTTACAATTTTATAGGACATGCTTGGAGCCAGATGAAATATGTAGAGAAGTGAGCCACCAATAGGAACCTTAAGTTGGCCTCTAAGCTTCTTAAAGTTAATTCCTAGTTTGGGATTAGTTACTGATTCCATTTAGGGAAATCAAGGCAAGCAAGCAAAGCTGTTTTTCTTGTGTTTCTCAGGTCTTTGTTATGGCAAATTTGCTTACTACTCTTCTTTTGTAAGTTCTATTTCGTGTACAACCATATGTCTAAAAGAAGATAACCACTTCCACTTGATGGTTCATATTACAGATTTTGTATGAACTAGTCCCAGAACTATTTATGTATGTATATTGGTATTAATTCGTGTGCTTTTAGGCTCTCTATTCTCGCTCTAAATAATTTATTGGACTGACTAGGTTGACTCAGATGAAGTGAATCATTTAGCACAACTAATGACATGGAAAACAGCTGTAGCAAATATACCATATGGTGGTGCCAAAGTAGGAATAGGGTGTAACCCAAAAGAATTATATCCGAGTTAGAAAGACTTACCAGAGTTTATACTCAGAAAAATCATGATCTAATTGAAACTCACAGAGATATGCCCACACCTGATATGGGAACAGGACCACAGGTCAGTACATAGATTTAGATGTGAATCTGCTGCTATTTTTTATGATTATAATCAAGGTTTTTTATGATCAATCTTTTACATCATGATGCTCTATTAGTAATTATAATGGCTGAAAGACACGAGCATGCCATATATTGTTTATATCTGGAATGTAGTTGATTATTTTTAAAGACCTTCCTACCTTGCACACTTCATAATTTCTAGTTTTGACAATACAATAACAATGACTCAATTAAAAAATATAGTCATAAAGAATAAAAAAGATGCATAGGGTATAATATATAAAGGATTAGATCATTATATATTGCATATAAGTGTTTGCTTGCTTTTGTGGATTTTTTCTTGATAGACTCCTTTCAAGAGTCGATCTCGTGGTGTACAAGTCTGGGTCCATTAACATTGGTCCACTCCACACAAACATCTTGGTGGGTTTCAACCTCAATTTCCTATACACTTTTTAACACACCCTTGTTCCTGTAGTTTGCATATAATTGGCTGCAGTTTTTATCTATCTTCCCCAAATTGATTATCAATGTAAATATGGTCTCTCGTCTTAGATTGTTGGTGATTTTCATAGAATCGAGTGCTGAACTATACAAAGCCGGCATAGCAGACAACATTGAGGCCTACATATTATTTGCTGCAGCAGAGTTCATATGGTTTTTGTTGGATAGGATATGGCTAGGCTTCACCCTAGCATGCATGGTTGGCTTTGCCTGCCCACTAGCTGAGATACCATTAATGAAGTAAAAAGCTTTACTCTTTCCCCTCCCAATACTTGATGTGATGTGACAATGTGAAATTTGTTTGGCTATTGATGAATTGGCTCCCTCTCTTTGCTTCTTTCAGGTTCTTTCGCCTTTGGTACTATTCTCAAGCGAATATTTTGATCTGTGGATCTGTTGCCTTTGTGGATCATTTTGATCTAGTTCTGTATTTTCTCCTTAAAAGTATATAGATATATGAGATTATTGAAATATTGCTCTAATATAGGGTTGTTGTTAAGATGTTATCAATGTCATTGTGATGACCAGTTGCTTGTTGAAGAAAGATATACAAATCTCAAGTGGAAAAAATTCATGTAACACTAGCAGGATTTAACGTCCAAGCAAAAGAACCTTGGCTAGATTATTTGCTTGACTAGTTTATTGATTGTTTGATTGATGTAAAGGGATTTTTTCTTTTTAATGTGTACTTTTGAGTTTAAGCTGATTGAATTTTGGTTCCATGTTTCCTTTTTTCATTGACTTTGTCACTATGAGATCTAATGGTATAATTTGCTATTGGAAATTATTTATTATAAATGAGCTTCATTTGTTATAACATTGAAAGTTGGGGAAATGATTTTGCTCCAGCCTCCGTTCATTGTGTTGTTGTTGTGTAGTTTATAGTGAATTTTCAAGCATACTTTTCACTAATGTAGAGTCTAAGTATTTTGGATCCAATTGGTATTCTGCATTATTTTGGTGTTTTTTTTAAAAGAACATTATTAGCGTCGGCCAGCCAATGCTAAAAGCTGACGCTAATAGTTAGTGTGGGCCAAACCGACGCTAATTAGTGTGGGCTTTTGGCCGACGCTAACTTTAGTGTAGGCTGCTTCCTTGGGTTATACCGATGCTACTTAGCGTCGGCCGCTCTGTTAGCGTCGGTTTTAGCGTGGGCTAAGCCGACGCTAACTAGCGTCGGCCTCAAAATAGCGGACGCTAAAGTTAGCTTCGAGCATTTTAATGTCGGCCACGACGCCGACGCTAGGCCGACGCTAATCGTGATTTAGCGTGGGCTTTTCACGATTAGCGTCGGCTTTTGGCCTAACAAGCAACATTCTAGTAGTGAAGTAAAGCAAAAGAAAAAGAAAAAGAATTACAAGTAACACAAAGGACCAAATTCAACTTACTCTTTTTAGCACAGTTGAGGACAAAATCAACACTGACTTGATCTAGATCCACATCATCCAGAGTAACTGCACCAGGTGGCATTACAACTTTCTTGATTAAGCTCCCTGAAAGTATAAAGTCAAGAAGTACTCGTATGTCCCTTCTATATCTCTCTAGAAGATCTATTGCATTCTCTCTGAAATTCATGAAATCACCACAAGTGAGGGTTACATGAAAACATCACTCAGCAGAATTTGGTTACCAGAAATCTAACAACTAGTGAAGGAACAAATAGAAACTTACTCCTTCATGGCTAACAAAGCTACAATTATCTTTGACGACAACCAAATTCAGCAACAAGATTATTTACGCAACACGAAAAGTTGCATACATTATACAATCAAAACTCTAAAAGTGAAAAGATTCTGAGGAATTATTGTTACAAATAATTCACTAGCAGATTTCAAGCCACTAGCAGGTTTGAGAGAGGGAGAGTTAGGGTTTCTGGAAATTGAGAAGTAACTGAAGAAAAAATAAAGTGAGAAAAAAAAACGGCAATACAACCACAAACTACAAACACTAGAATCAAATCAAATGTTCACTAACCATGGGAGACGAAATGCTTTCATGGCTTGAATGATATGCAACATCATTAGATCCACCAATATGTGGTGAGCTTAAATTGTTCTCGGTGACTACAGGGTTAGTGGTTGGTGTTTCTTCCAGTTCAGCTTTTTCAATCTCATTCGCTATCTCCTCACCCAGACAAGGATGGTCAGAACCATCATCCACCAGGAAGCCATCATTATTATCAAAAGAAGCATTGGATCTGAAACCCAATTACGCATGAGCATGTTGCCTAAGGTGAAAATCCAAATTAAATGCGTGCCAAAACAAACAAAAAGAGCTTATGTAAATCCACCTACTTCTTTAAGATGTCTAATTTTCTCTGACAAATTTTATCCAGTATTGTGAAATTATTTCAACCAGGAGCAGGTTTAAATGCAGCATCTCTGGTTTCTAGCCAAAGCACGGTGAACCATTTGAGTTATTAGAGACTCAAAATAAACAAAACAAAACCAAAATTAACAGAAAATATTCATACCTCGAAGAAGTTTCTGAGACTCAGCTCGAAGCGGTTTGAGACATTCCCATATTTCCTGTTAAATCATGGAATCTACAAATTAGTAAACAAAAAACAAAGTGTATAAAATCGATTTACTGGAATCGAACTCCAAAACCCTCCTCGCACCTAAACCCTCCTCCTCGACAGTGTCAATTATAGTGATATCGTCACCGCCCAAATTTTCAAGTACGGGGACAGATCCTTTGTTTGACTCCTCCAATCGTGCGTCGTTTTCCAATTCAAAGGAATTGGTAGTAGGGGCGTTGAAAGGCAAGGATTTTCGTAAACCCTAGTTGCATTCTTCAAACGCTTCAGCTTTCGTTCATAGACGGGAGAAGAAGGCAACGACTCAAATCAGATGAACCCTAGCATGAGGAGAGAAGAGGGGGGAAAATGATAAGCCGTGAGAGAGGTTCAGTGTCGAGACTCTGGTTTCGATCGTTTTGTCTAGTTTGATGTTTATTTGCGAGAGAATGAGAGGGAGCAGATTAAAATTTAATTTAGAAAACGCGAATAGCCAGTGTTTCCTTGGTGAAGCACTGGTGATAATAATTTAGAAACACAAATAGACAGCGCTTCCTAGGAGAAGCATTGTGGATGTCACGCAAATAAACAACGCTTTTTAGGGGAAGCGCTAGCGATGTCGCTGCGTGTCTCTTTAATAACGTTTACTTGAATAAGCGTTGTCTATTTCTAAGTTTTAATCAGCGCTTTCTCTAGGAAGCACCGGTAAAGGCCTAATATGATTTTTACACAGCGTTTTTAATACGTAGCGCTGTTTAAGGTGGCGCTTTTTTTTTAACAATATGTTGTAGTGTTATCGTGTATCATTAAGAATCCTATTCACGTTGAAATGGACTAAAATGCAACATATTTTTTAACATAAAAGAGTACAATTTTTAACATATAAATAAAAAGTCAATATAATTTAAGTAAATTCTAATATTATTAGAAAGTGTTCAAAATTATGCACCAAAAAGAATTATTAAATATTACTCCTATAATGAACTGTAACTGGCAAATAAAAGATATAGATGGATATGCTACAGTATAAAAACGATGATTATCATTCCCACACCCCGCTTTTGTTCCGCACATAGAATTGGAGACTCGTTGCATGTGCATTGAGTAGTCCACTTTTGACTTGAGATCAACGAAAAAACAAAAGGTAAAAGGACCCACTGCACTGTTTTCTGTTGAAACCGACCAACCAAAAATCTCACGCAATTAAAGAATGGGTGGTAACCGAACTTAATTAAAGCAATTTATATCACTTGGTTTGAAGCTTATGGTTCTTCTCTTCGCTCAACTATAACAGCGAAGCGTAGCTCAACCATTGTTGACGAATAGTATGAACAAATAGCTCAACCATTGTTTTACCGTTGACTAAGCGCAACGTGAAGTGAACGGTTGTTCTGTGAAGTGAAAGGAAGAGAGATTATTCTTCACCTTTGGTTTGCCGTGGCCAGAGACGGTGAAAAAGGAACGTTTGCCGTTTATTTATGAAACCCTATCCAAGCAGGCTAATTAATTGCTGTGCCCCCCATCCCCCATGCATGTGATGTGCCTACTGTATTAGTAACAATAGTTGGAATGCATCATTATAAATATATAATATATAATGCCTCATTTTAAAATAATCACAAGTCTATCCGGTCCGAAACAAAAATGCATTGTAATAATATCAAATTTATACCCATTTTTTTAAAGTTCATAAAAAATAAAACGAGACCTCGGTATGTAAAAGTGAAATAGTCTAGAGTGTTAAATGGAAATTTGTTCTATGATTGCTCAAAATTGAGATATTTAAAAAAAAAATACTTTACGATCATTTTCGCTTTCATTGTTCCCGGTAAAGTATTATGGGATGCTTTGCATTAAATATTTGATCCAATGAAAAAGTAAATTATTTTTTATTCTTTTATTATTCATATCATGTTTGAGACTCAAAATCATGTTTAAATATAAGTTAATAGGATTTTACCAAATATGTTAATTTATAGACAAAACTCAATTTATATATATTCCTAGATTCCTAAATTGAAGTTTGGAAAATACAAAACGTAATCTAAACATGCAATTAGTAGTAAAAATTGAAACATTCTTTTTTAAGTACATGACTTCGTGTACATGGGTCGGTTTTAACCAAATCCGATGTCCGAACCAACCAAAATTTATCGGTTTGGCTTGGGTAAAAAACTCGTAGTTTTCCTGTCAAACCAAACAACTCAATCCGGTGGGTTAGTTTGGGTTTGCAGGTCATGAGACAAAAAAATAAATTTTAAAATTCCAAAAAAAATGTCATTAAACACTTAAAATTCCACAAAATTTTCAAAACCACTTAAACTAAATTCCATAATTTTAAAATGGAATTCTATTCCCCAAAATTTTCACAAAATAGAAAGAAACCCTATTAATCTATAAGTGAGCAAGTAGTGTTTTATCTCTCATAAATCATGACCATGAAATGTTAAGGTATATAAAAAATAAAAAAATAAAAAAATAAAAAAATCTTTGTCATCGACTTGGACTCACGAGTTCATGTATTTGAAATCATAAAGCCGTTACTTGAACAAAACCACTTCGGATTTGAACGGGTTGGTTTGGGTTCAATCAAAACTACGAAAAAACCGAACCAAATACTTTGGGTTGGGTTGGATCGTCAGGTTGATTGGATCGACCCAGACACGTGTACACCCATATTCCTCGAAACTAGGGGTGGCAAAACGATCCATTTATCCATCATCCATCCATAAAGAAATCCATCCAATCCATCCATTACAAACAAAAAAACTAAATGGATTGGATCCAATCCATCCATTTAATTTAATGGATGGTTAGTCATCCATCCACTATTTTTCTAAATCCATTGGATTACACTAGGAGTGGCAAATGGATGGAATGGATAATTTTTTGAATTGTTCATAAAAAATATTTTCAATACAAAAAATATTTTTAATTATAAAAAAAATATTTTAATAAAAAATAATTTTAATCATAAAAAATATTTTAATTAAAAATATTTTTCTCTCTCCATTCTCTCTCCAATCTTTCCCCTCTCTCTCATCTCTCTCTCCCACCTCTCTCTCTCATCTCTCTCCCCTCTCTCCCTCTCTCTCATCTCCCCTCTCTTGTCTCTCTCTCCTTTCTCTCATCTCTCCTCATAGCTCTCTCTCTCATCTCTCTCTCTCATCTCACTCCTCTCCCCTCTCTCTCTATCTCTCCCCTTTCCCCTCTCTCTTATATCTCTCTCGTCTGCCTCTATCTCTCTGCCTTATCTCCATCTCCCTCTCATCTCTCTCCCTCTCTTTCTCTCTCTCCATCTCTCTCTCCTCCTCTATCTCTCATCTCTCTCCCTCTCCCTCTCATCTTTCCTCTCTCTCTCATCTCACTCCTCTTCCCCCATCTCTCCTCTCTCCTCCCCTCTCTCCCTCTCTCTTATCCTCTCTCCCCTATCTCCCTATCTCATCTCTCATTTCTCTCTCTCTCCTTCCCTCTATCTCTCATGTCTCTCCCTCTCTCTCATCTTTCCTCTCTCACATCTTTCCTCTCTCTCTCTCTCTCTCTCTCCCTCTCTCATCTCTCCTCCTATCTCTCATCTCCCCTTCTTCCTTCCTCTTCCTTCTCATCTCTCCCCTCTCTTGTCTCTCTTTTTTCCCCTTCCTCTCATCTCTCTCCCTATCTCCCTCTCTCTCATCTATCTCCTCTCTCTTCTCTCTCCTTCCTCCTCTGTCTCTCATTCTCTCTCCTCTCTCTCATTTTTTCCTCTCTTTCTCCTCTCTCTCATCTCACTCCCCTCCTCTATCTCTCCCTCTCTCCTCCTCTCCCTCCTCTTCTTATCTCTCTCTCCTCTCCTCTCTTGTCTCTCTCTCCCTTTTTCATCTCTCTCCCTATCTCCCTCTTTCTCATCTCTCATTTCTCTCTCTCCTCCTCCTCTATCTCTCATCTCTCTCCTCTCTCTCATCTTTCCTCTCTCTCTCCCCCTCTCTCTCATCTCACTCCTCCCCTATCTCTCTCATCTCTTTCTCCTCTCTCCCTTCTCTCCCTTCTCTCTCTTCCTCGATCTCTCTCTTCTTTCTTCCTTCTCTCCCCTCTCTCCCTTCTCCCTCCGTCTCACCCAGGTTCTCATTGGTACATTTATTTTCATGTTTCCCACTCAAACTCACCTTGAGCAGCTCAATTTGCATCCACAATCAAACGCCACTGCTTTAACTAATTCATGTCTAATCAATATAGTCTTCTAAAAAAGAAGGCAATGCTTAATATTCATTTTATCTAGTTTAGCGAAAAATTCTAAAGACGAGAATTGAAAACATATTAATCATACAAAAGATGTACCATCTGCTTAGCTTAATATATTTTTTTGTGATAGGGAGACAGGGAGAGAGGGAGAGAAGGGGGAGAGATAGAAAGAAGAGAGAGGAGAGAGGGGGAGAGAGGAAGAGAGACAGGAAGGGAGAGAGGAGAGAGAGGGAGAGAGGAGAGAGAGAAGAGGGAGAGAGAGAGGGGAGTAATATGTTTTTTATGATTAAAAATAAATTTTTTTCTAATTAAAATATATTTTATGATTAAAATATATTTTTATGATTAAAAATATTTTTTTGTAATTAAAAATATATTTTATGATTAAAAATAATTTTTTGTGATTAAAAATATTTTGTGATTAAAAAAACTTTTATGGATGGATTGGTTATCTATCCATAAAAATTATTCTTGGATGGATGGGATGGTTTTTTTGTTTAATGGATGATGGATGGATTGGTTTTTCTTGATGAAATTTTAGTGGATGGTAAATGGATAAATGGATTTTTCCAATCCATCTATTAGGAAAGTTTTGTAGTTTTGAAGCCATTTTATGACATTCTGACTCTATTCTCAGCAAAGACTTATCCAAGCGATAAACCTGTATAAGAGAGAAAGGAGGGGGAGGGAGGAGAGAGAGGAGAGAGAGGAGAGAGAAAAAGATAGGAGAGAGAGAGATAGGGGAGAGGAGGGAGAGAGAGATAGGAGAGAGAGAGGAGAGAGAGAGATGAAAGAGAGGGAGAGAGATAAGAGAGAGGGGAGAGATAGGGGAGAGATGAAAGAGAGAGGAGAGAGGGGGAGAGAGAGAGATGAGATGAGAGAGATGAGAGAGAGATGAAAGAGAGGGAGAGAGAGAGAGAGAGGAGAGATAGGGGAGATGAAAGAGAGAGGAGAGGAGAAGAGAGAGAGGAGAGAGAGAGAGATGAGAGAGAGAGAGATGAAAGAGAGGGAGAGAGATGAGAGAGATAAGAGAGAGGGGAGAGATAGGGAGAGATGAAAGAGAGAGGAGAGAGAGGAGAAAGAGATAGAGAGAGAGGAGAGAGAGAGATGAGAGAGGAGAGAGAGATGAGAGAGAGGGGGAGAGATGAAAGAGAGAGGAGAGAGGGAGAGAGAGATGAGAGAGAGAGAGATAGAGAAGATGGGGAGAGAGAAGAGAAAGTGGAGAGAGGAGAGAGGGGAGGGAGATAGGGGAGAGAAAGGAGGGAGAGAGATATGGGGGATAGAGAGATATATGTGTGTGTATATATATATATATATATATATTTTTAATAGTTAAATATATTTTTTTGTAATTAAAATATTTTTTATGATTAAAAATAATTTTTTTGTAATTAAAATAATTTTTTTGTAATTAAAATATTTTTTATGATTAAAAATATATTTTATGATTAAAAATAATTTTTTGTGGATGGATTGGATATCCATCCATAAAAAGTTGTTAATGGATGGATTAGATGGTTTTTTTTTAATGGATTATGGATGAATTGGATTTTTTTGATGAAATTTTAGTGGATGATAAATGGATAAATGGATTTTTCCCATCCATCCATTAGGATCCATGGATGGATTTATCCAATCCATCCATTTTGCCACCCCTACTCGAAACTGACACCCAAATTAGGCTAGTAAAACCTTTGCTTTAGGCTTTTGATTTTTTTTTATCTATTAATACGTTTCAAAAGTCCCTTAAATATGTTGGGAGGGGGAGTGTAGTGTGTAATACTAGTACTAATATCTTATGAGGAAGAAGTTGTAATTTTCTCAAATAATAAAGATACCGTTGATGAGGGTCTTTAGGCTATTATGATTATATGATTTTTTTTTCGAAGGATTGATTAAATAATTTTAAAATAGGAAATTTAATTTAGTTAAAAACATTCAACACTATAATAATATTAAATATTATATTTTAAATATTTTATTTTTATTTTTTAAATGGTGCCTTAGAGTATTAATTAATATTTGTCAGTAATTATATCCAAGTATCTAACCATAAATCTATTTGATTTGATGCAACCGCAAGAGAAGACGACAACGTCTCCTCATCAACAAAACAACAATTGCATGATGAAGGGGTAAAAAGCAAAACCACGAGAACTTCCAAGGTCAAGTCCGTAATTTCTTGTTTCAGAAGCAACATTTAAAACTGGACGTCCCCCCGACCTTCCCCTCTCGCGTTCTTCTCTGTGCAGTGAAGAAAAAACAGAGCACAGCTGTCACGCCCGTAACAGAAAATGGCTACGGCGAAACTGAAACGTAACTTCCCGCCGATAACGGAATGCAACGGAACGACGTCGTCTTCTTCGCCACGTGAGTCCGTCGCCGCCGACCTCGACGGCACTCTTCTCATCTCCCGGAGCTCTTTCCCTTACTTCATGCTCGTCGCCGTCGAAGCCGGAAGCCTCCTCCGCGGCCTCATCCTCCTGCTCTCCATCCCCCTCATCATCTTCTCTTACCTCTTCATCTCCGAATCACTCGGCATCCAGATCCTCATCTTCATCTCCTTCGCAGGCCTCAAAATCCGCGACATCGAACTCGCTTCACGCGCCGTGCTTCCCAGGTACTCTCACTCTCACTCACTCACTCGCGCCATAACTCGTTTTCTGATTCAGTCAGGTTCGGTTCCATCAGATTCGATTTCTCTCTATACTTTTGTTCGTTTGCGTTCTGATAGTCTGATCTGATCCGTGAGCATGTGCAGATTTTATGCTGCGGATGTGAGGAGAGAGAGTTTCGAGGTGTTTGATCGGTGCAAAAGGAAGGTGGTGGTGACGGCGAACCCGACGGTGATGGTGGAGCCGTTTGTGAAGGACTATCTCGGCGGAGACAAGGTTTTGGGAACGGAAATCGAGGTGAATCCTAAGACGAAGAAGGCTACGGGATTCGTCAAGAAGCCTGGTGTGCTGGTGGGAAAACTGAAGCGTTTGGCGATTATGAAAGAGTTCGGTGATGATTTGCCTGATATTGGACTCGGAGATCGCAAAACCGACCACGATTTCATGTCTATTTGCAAGGTTTGGCTTCTACTAATTACTACTAATTATCAAGTTTTATGGAGTATATTGGATATTGGATCAATTAACTGTGTCAGTTATTAGTTAATAATGAATAAATATTGTGATTAGTAGATGAAGAATTTGTTTATGATTACACGTTAATTATTAGTAGGTTAACTGATCTAAACACTTTTTTAATCAGTGATTATGTTATCACTAGGATGTAAAATACATATGAAAATTTTAGACGCAAATAACGTTACCACACTCTTGATATGTTTTTTTAAGACATTTTTCTATTTTTAAAAGAAAGAATTGATGTAAAAATAACTCGCATAAAAGGTCAATTTTCTTAAATAGCTTAATGGAACAGTTTTTTGATGGAAGCATTATGGAACAGTTGAAAAGCACAATATAACCATGGGTTGGAAAATTGATCACAAAAAAATAGTATGTGTAGGGTCATAATGTAGTAGAAAGCAATTATTTGTTTTTTCGGTGTTTTAATGTCACGCACGAAAATTATGCTTTAATTTGCGTCCCTGTTGTATGCTTGATATGGCATAGTTGCCCAACTTGATTACTACAATTGATCATGCATTGCATGCTCTATTATTTCTTTAATTAACTGATTAGGTTTCCTTCGCATAAAATACAAGATAATTAAGTTGATAAGAGCACGCTACCTTTTCTTCCAATTTTTGAGTTGGAAAGCTAATGACCTTTTTGGTTTCGAAGAAATTAAAATATTCATAGATTAGATTAGATTAGACAATGGAATGGACAACCTAAGAAGACTGTGTGGGACTTGGTATATCGGAGTCCTTCCAAATCAATACTCCCTCCTGTTCTCAATATATGAGAAAAAATGTGTTTTTTAGGGTTTCAAAATATAAGAGATATGTGAGATAAAAATGTGTTTTTCATTGGAAAAAAGAGTGTTTTTCTTGGTTTTGATGAATTAGGGTTTTGTCTCTTATATTTAGGACCGGAGGGAGTATTTCTAATAGGTTAAACTGTGGAGCTGGTGGCGCTAGCTTAACCTATGGGTATGGGATAGGTTCAATGGCGTGTCCGTTGGGCAATGAAAGGATTGAAAACAGGCATTAACTTTTACGGTTGAGTGAGTGTATTTTCTTCTTTTGTTTTTCACAACCTGAAAATGTAAACAAGAGCCGAATGGGACCCACCGTATTAACCATCCCCAACCAACTGCCAGCATATGGTTTCTGTGGTCCGTTCATATTTTCATACTGTAGATCGAGCACGGTTTAATTAATGTAGTCATGGTTCATATAGTAAGAAATTTGCTACCCACAAATTTCTTTTCAATTAATGCACTCATGGTTTCTGAACCAACCCGCCCACAAGAAATTGCTCCCTTAGCATACATGAAATTGGCAATTCCTAGTTTGTACTGAAATGTAAGGGAGCCAGTAAAGCATTTCGCCTCCACAGAAAAGGTAGAAGAATGAGTGAAAGACAATACTCTTTATCAATCCAAACCTGGTTTGGCTAAACAATCTTTAACATAACTCGCATGAAATTGACCCAAGAAGGATAAAATTCCCAGTTTGTACTTAAGTGAAAGTAAGCATTTGGCCTCCACGGAAAAGGTAGAAGAAGAATGAGTGAATGACAATGCTATTTATCAATCCAATCTTGGTTTGCCTAAACAATCTTTAACCTAACTCCCACCATAGTTTTGTTTCCTCTAATCTTCTTTTAACATGGTTTACTTGTTTATCTCACGCTAAAGAAGGACACATGATTGTGTTACACATTAAAAAACCATAGCCAACACAGGAAATTATATTTATCACTGATGCAAAAAACCCCAAGGCCTCTTTACTTCTTCAAAATGTTTTCAATTTTTTTTTTTTGGGGTTGAAGAAGAAGGATATTTGAATTGTTTATATCTAGTGTTTAAAATTTTCTAATGTCCAGTTACTACTTCTAATATTCATTTTCGAAAATCGTGAAAACAATATTTTAGTATTTTCAAAATTTTCAAAAATATTAATTATGTATTTTGAAATTAAGAACGATAACAACCCAACAAATATGTTTTTATGGTCATTATATATTTTAAAAATAAAAATAGGAAACACCAAAAGTAAACAGACCCTATATTTTTTTATCATCCAATCTCCCATTAACATGGTGATGGTGCTAACTTATTTATATATTTTTATTTTTTCATCCAATCTCCCATTAACTTGGTGATGTGCAGGTGCTAACTTGTTTATAGGACACGTTTGTGTTATTGAAAACCGTAGGTAATGCAGGATGGACAAAACTTATGGTTAATGTTGTTTCTCTCACAAAATAGGATAAAAATTGTTTTGATAGTGACAGTTATGAGATGTTAGAAATAATAGCAATGGATAGAGAGAGACAAATTTATCTATTTTGTTAGAGGAACAACACCAACTATAACTATGGAACCTTATCTAAGTTTTCTCAATGCAAGAAATGGAATTTCATTTGTATTTACTTTTATTTTTGCGTGAATGAATATCATTCTTTTTTTTCTTATGATATAAAATGAATATCATTCTTTCTAATGTCAATATCACTTCCATTGTATATCATTTTTTTTTGACCAAATCCATTGAATATCATTAACAAGCAACCAGATATTGTTGTTATAATTATACATTATGTGATGCAAAATTCCCTAACTCTAAACTGTGATCTAATATTTAAAAAAAAAATAAAAAAATAACTGTGATCTAATAACAAATAATGTTGATGAATAACAGGAAGGGTACATGGTGCCTCCCAACAAATCAGCAAAACCAGTCCCCCAAGATCGTCTAAAAAGCCGGCTCATCTTCCACGACGGCCGCTTCGTGCAGCGTCCAGACCCACTGAACGCCGTCATCACCTTCGCCTGGCTCCCCTTTGGCTTCATCCTCTCCATCATCAGAGTCTACTTCAACCTCCCTCTCCCTGAACGCATCGTCCGCTACACCTACGAAATGCTTGGCATCAAGCTCGTAATCCGCGGCAACCGTCCTCCGCCACCATCTCCCGGAACCCCCGGCAACCTCTACGTCTGCAACCATCGCACCGCCCTCGACCCCATCATCATCTCAATCGCCCTCGGTCGCAAGGTCTTCTGCGTCACTTACAGCGTCAGCAAACTCTCCCGCCTCCTCTCTCCGATCCCCGCCATCGCCCTCACCCGAGACCGCGCCGCCGACGCCGCCCGCATCACGGAGCTCCTCCAGAAAGGTGACCTCGTGGTGTGCCCGGAAGGCACCACGTGTCGGGAGCCCTTCTTGCTGCGGTTCAGTGCTCTGTTCGCAGAGCTAAGTGATAGAATCGTGCCGGTTGCTGTTGATTGCAAGCAGAACATGTTCTATGGGACCACTGTCCGTGGGGTCAAGTTCTGGGACCCTTACTTCTTCTTCATGAACCCTAGGCCTGTTTATGAGGTTACTTTCCTTGACCGGTTACCGGAAGAGATGTCGTGTAAGGCTGGAGGGAAGTCGTCGATTGAGGTGGCGAATCACGTGCAGAAGGTGTTGGGTGATGTGCTTGGGTTTGAGTGTACCGGGTTGACCAGGAAAGACAAGTATTTGTTGCTTGGAGGGAATGATGGGAAGGTGGAGTCTATGTACGGTGCCAAAAAGTGAAAAACAACGGTGAAGTAAGCAACTAAGCGTAGTTAGTAACGTGGAGCTATATATCGTTGAATGGAGATCGAACAATTTATATTTCAAGTTTGTGTTTGAAGGTTGAAATATGAGTCCTTCCATTTCTAAGACCTCCATTTTTTAACTTCAAGTGCATTACTTTTGGCCAATACCAAATCCTGATCCCTCTTTTTACGTACACCTCATTTATACTTTCTCTCGTGGTTTGGAAGAATCAAGTGAGGGGTATTGTCTTTTGATTAATGTTTGAGCGTTGATTGATTGGAAAAAGGTTGGTTTGATATTATAGTTAGCAAATAGCAATTGGTATTTTTGGTGAACCCTTTGAGATGGGGTTGTATAACGGATTACCAACGATTTAAGAATTTAGAATGTTGATGCAGACTTTCTATATGTAATTTTTTATATTTTGGTTTTTACTCATCCATTTTACGTTTGATTCAGTTTTTGCCTGTTTTTTATAAGCAAAAAATTTTATTACCAAGGAGTACAAGGGGTACTCCAACTCGATACAAGGGTGTCTCTAATAAATTCTAGCAACAGCATGAAAGTGAGTAAACTCTACCCACCTTCTATAAAGGGTTGCAGAGGACCCACACTATCATGTGCTAGAGTGCTAGACTAGAACACCAAACATAGACCTTACATGATAGTTGAACAAAACCGCTAAAAGAACCCAATAAAACCAGCATAACAGTCACAATTATTCACCACTAAGCACCCCTACCATATCTTTCATCGACAGCATACAGTCACAGTTAAAATTAGAATGACTTCTTCACCAAGTATTTTGCAACAATAAACTCCAATTGCCCTGCTACCAACCACATTATTGGTTTACTGTCATGCTACCGAATGGATGCCAAGCATTCCATCGGATTTACACACCAATCAAAAAAATTAAATAGCAAATTCCTACCCTCCTTTGTGATTAGCCATCTCCAAGCAAAAGTTTTCACCTGTACAATGATGCCTGAATGTTCCGCAACAGCCCCCTGAAATAAGATTCTATTACGTAATCCCCACAAACACCAAACAGGTGCACTCCATATAAGGAATTTCACCCGGCATACCTTTCTTCCCTTGATCAAAGAACCATGTTGCAGAAAATTATGAATACAATTACTATGCCAAACTCCCTCCACTCCCATCCAAGCATAAATAGAGCACCACACATTATATGCAAAAGGACATGAAAAAAGCAAATGAGAGAGCGTTTCAGCGTGAGCAAAACAAAATACGCAGTTGTCACTATGCGGTGCAACAAGTACACCACGTTGCAGTAATGCAAACCGAGTGGGGAGGCAATCCAGCAGTACATGCCACACAAAAACACTGACTTTAGACGGAATAGATGTCCTCCATAGCCCCTTGATCGCCTTGGAAAAGTCAAGATCCATCTGCATATTGCTGTCACGTGAAATTAAAAACATATAGGTTGATTTAACAGAAAATTCATGTGACGAATTGAGCTTTCAAATCCATTTATCAGGGGCCCCCGTATCAAGTATTATTCCCGATAAAAACCTCTGTAAATTAGCTAAAGCATTCTTCTCACCACCAAGCAAATCCCTCACCCAATCCCACTTCCAACACCAATCATCTCCTAGCCACAAACCAGAACCAGCCACAGAAATATCCTTCACAGTTGCCAATTCATACAACCTAGGAAACAAATTACCAAATGAAGATGTGCCCAACCAAACGCCCAGCCAGAAGCGCACCCTATCTCCATTACCAAGCTTTATAGTTACAGCTTCATTAAACCAAGAGTTATTCAAAGCAACAATGTCTCTCCACCACAATGAGCTATACCGGCTTGCTTGTAAACCATTCACCACACCATTTGTCAAGGGACCATATTTGCAATTAAGGAGTTGAAGCCACATTGCATTAGTATCGTTAATGAATCGCCACTTCCACTTAGATAGCAGACAATGATTAAACACTTAAAGATCTTTAATGCCCAAATCCAACTTACCCAACAGATTTTACGGGAATCACCAGCTCCACCCCATAAAAACATTCGTTGTATTTGATTGAGGGTGTTGACAACCTTCCTTGGCGCCTTGAAGAAAGATAAAAAGTACAACGGCAAGCTTGATAAGACAGAATTAATCAACGTGACTCCTCTGCCAATGGACGATTGAGACCGTTTCCATGAAGATAATTTACGTTGCATCATATCCACAACCGGTTTCCAAGTAGCATACAACATTGGGTTTGCACAACAGGTATGCCAAGAAAGTGGAAAGGAATTTTACCAATAGAACACGACATAAAGGATGAGACAGCCCTAACAAAATAAACATCAGTGTTTATCCCAAAAATATTACTCTTGGCAAAATTCACACGAAGCCCAGAGGCAAGTTCAAACCCACGGAGAATTGCTTTAAGACACCAGATATTTTGCCAAGTAGGTAAACACATTAAGATCGTATCATCGGTGTATTGTAAAGCTGGAAAAGAGACATTAAAAAATACCTCATATTTTTCCAACTGCCCCAATTCCACCGCCTTGTTAACCAACCCCGTAAGACCTTCTGAGGCAATCAAGAACAAGAAAGGTGCCAAAGGGTCGCCCTGCTTCAGCCCTCTAGCTACATGGAACTCTTCAGTGGGGCTACCGTTGACAAAAACTGACATAAAACTAGGCCCAACACACCCTTTTATCCATCTCTGCCATGTAAAGCAAAAGCCCAACCGCTGTAACATATAATCCAAGTAATCTCAGTCAACAGAGTCATATGCCTTCTCATAATCAACCTTGAGAAGAAGACACTTATCCTTTCTCCGTTTTGCCACGTCGATTACTTCATTGGCCGTTAATACCCCATCAAGTATCTGCCTATTAGGTAAGAACACCGTTTGACAATGAGGGATGATTCTACCCAAGACAATCTTCAATCTATTTGCCAGAAATTTGGAAATAACTTTATAGAGGCATCCAATAAGAGAGATTGGCCTGAATTCACCTAACGACTGAGGATGGTCCGTTTTAGGAATAAAAGCAAGGAATGATGCATAAATTGCTTTTGGTAAAGAAGCATTCAGCTGGAACTCTGTCACAAATGCCAATAAATCATTTTTTAATAAGTCCTAGAATGACTTTAAAAATTGAAAATTGAACCCATCAGGTCCTGGACTTTTATTGTCATCACAACTCCATATAGTATCTCTAAGCTCCTCCATAGAAATTGGCTCAGTGAACATCCGATTCTTCTCATCAGTTACTTGATTAAAACTTAACCCATCAAGCGTAGGTCTACGAGAATTTTTCTTACAAGCAAAATGATCAGAGAAGAACCTCTTAACCTCACTTTTCATGTTAGCCACAAAATCCAGCCAAGCATCACCAGCCTTCAAGACAATCATCTGATTCCTTCTACGTCTACCTTTCAAACAAGCATGGAAAAACTTTGTATTATTGTCGCCTTCTGCAACCCATTTTGCCCTTGATTTTTGGATTAATAAGCTCTCTTTTTTATGTAACTGCTGCCAAAACTGTGCTATTAGGAGTTTCCTATGTTTAGCATTTATATCCTCTCCATTTGCCATACATTCGTCCATAGCATTAAGGTCAGCAACCATGTTATCTATATTCAAATCAACCATGCCAAAAATTCCTTAATCCATTCTCGCAACTTGACCTTTAGCCTTTTAAATTTTTCTTTCAACACATCCACACCATCCCTCCACCTAAAAAGACTTCCAACAATTTTCCACAAAAGCTTTAAACTCTTTATGTTCAAGCTAACAATTATTGAAACGGAATGGCTTTGGTCCCCAATTCTTCTTCCCCCCTTTAAGCCATACAGGGCAACGATCAGACACATCCCTCAAATCGACCCACTGAGCATCAACCTGCCACTCAGTAATTGCTCCTTCTGTTAAGAAAAATCTATCAAGGCGACTCCTAGCTCTACCATTCGAGCTAGACCAAGTAAATTTTTTACTAAGGACATGCACCACAATAACCTGCATATCCTCCACAAATTGTTGAAACTCCACAATCTCAGATTGGCTAACATGATTATTTCTCCCTTGTCTCTCCATTTTATCTAATACCGCATTAAAATCACCGGCTAGACATTGCTCACCATCTGCGAAACCCCTCCTTAACATGAGCAAATCATTCCACAATTTCCGCTTTCCCTCCATAGAACATGGCGAGTACAAATTTACTAAATAGAACAACCTTCTTGTAGTATTAGAATTGTAGCAGAGCCCCAGAAAACCATCACTAGAAAACTGAAAATTTACATGAAACAGCCCAGATTTCCATAGTGAAATCAGACCCCCTGATAACCCATTAGATTCCTTGTATATCCATTCCACATCTTGACCGCCCCACAAACTTTCAATCAACTTATTATCAACAGACATACCTTTTGATTCTTGAATAAAGCATACCTCAAAATTTTGTGAATTTAACTGAGACCGGATTCTTCTCCCTTTTGCCGGATCTCTAACCTCCCTTGCATTTAGTGTGAGTATCTTCATGACAAATTTTTTGATGACTCCTTCTGAGATGGTTGTGGGTGAACAGTCGATTCCATCTCTTGAATTGTTGCAACATAGACTTCTTCTTTCTCCTTTCCAGCAAGCCCCAAAATTTTTGCCTCCCCCCATAACTTCTCTGCCTTGGTTACTTCATAGCTGCGCCAAAATCGTTTTTTACCTCTTTTGAAGTCGGATGTTGAAATAGAGTCACAGCACAATACCGACCCACCTGAGAAGAATGAGTCATTTGACGTGCTGGAGGTTGCCGTCGTCACTCTGCGTCTCCAATTTTTCTTTCGGTAGGTGAAGATCGGGTTACATGTGACCCCATAGCAGCTCCTTGTTGGAGACGAAAGATATGGAGTGGAGATCCGGTCTTTTGAAACAATTGGACCTGAGTGATTAAGTGGCCCAGCCTGGCTCACTTGCGTTGTGGATCCATCTTACCTCCAGCACCCTGCTGATGCGCATCAAATCCCATCAAGATTGGTACTGGTCCACTATTGATCATATTTTGGCTACTAGAAGTCATTGGGCTAATAACCGCAAGGCCTAAATCGTTCGGCTGAATGGTTGCATTATTTGATCCTTCCACAACATTTCCTCCCTAATTACCATGCATTAAATTCGCATTATCGTTTAAATTCAAACCAGCTGTTGCACCATTAAACACCACCATATCCAATACAATTTCATCATTATTCCTCTCCCTATTTATTGCTCTTGTACCATGTATTTGGCCTGCCTCTATATTCTTCTCAGTCATGTACAGTCCCCCTTGTATATTGTCTTCAATGCCCAAATCATTGCAGTTCCCCTCATCATAATTATAATGATTGCTATCATTATTATCCTCGAAAAAATCTCCTTCCTCAAGACCGTTCGGTAGGCTGGGAGTACTTTCGTTAGACTCTGCATCGAAACCGTCCTCATTCGCCGAAAAAACTGCTGGAGTTAACCATTCTATTGGTCCATACCAGTCCTCCACTATTTTGATGGAAAACACATTCTCATTTATCTTGACCCTCATCACCCGGTTAACAAGTTCATGTACTTTAGTACGATATAAGATTCTTGCCACGTTCATGTGTCTTTTCTTTCTTGTGTTCTCATCGACATCTACATACACCCCAAATGTAGAAACAAGAAACTCGAAGAATTCTACTATCCAAGCATGGACTGGAATTCCATAACACCTGATCCAAGTTAATCATTCGTTATCTAGCTCCCTTGGACTCCACGGTCTCAATTTGTCAAACCATTGTAATAACTAGTCTCTCCCTTCATTAACCAGTGTTTGAATCTCCCCCTCCTCGTCTGATTCCAGCAACACAAGATTTGATCCCAGCGGAGTGGCCTTGATAGCAAAATATCCTTGTCTATGGAATTCATCCTGGATGCAATAAGCAGTGCCCGCGTTACTTACTCTTCCAACATAGGCTTGTTCAAGTTTTCACATCTGATCCATCTCAACTTTGAATTCTAAGTTAGCAGAGGTTTACTTTCTCGCGTATATCTTCCTCCAAAAATTTCTATTATTAATTCGCACCGCTCCCTCTCGAACCACTTTGCATATGTCCTCACATTCCTTGTATCCCCATAATGCATAGTTGTGCCTGGTCTGCATGATTCCCCATTTGGATCCCTCTGTGGTGACTTGTGACCCGCGTGCTGACTCTTGACTTGCCTGGAATCCTTCTTTGATTTTGAATGCCACCAATCCTCTTCAGCATTTGCCCACTCACCATGACTTTTGGAACGTACAAACCGAGGACATTTTGCATGGATTTTGTTGCTGCCTATGATAATATTATCCAGTATTATTGCAAATAAAGCTGGATCTCTAACATCTACGAATCTTGCAAACCCAAACCGCATTCCCCTTTTGTCTCTCTTTGGAGGAATAATCACTTCTCTTACACTCCCATATTTTTGGAACACTCGATACATTTCTTCAGCACCAAAATCATCTGGGAAGTTTGTGAAGTAGTAGGAGACTAGATTGCCACTTTCAGTTTATGCACCTCCCATCGTCATTGCTATATCTGATCTTTGCTTCCGTTGTCTCCCTTGCGCCTGTTGCCTTTTCTTCTTCCTGCTCAGAACTTCTATCCACTCCATGTAGCTTAGTTGGTTGGAGCTAGGCGTAGCGGGTTCGAACCCATGCCCAAGCGTCCAAGCGGCAAATACTTTGCCAGTTGTGCTAAGCACCACGTACAATATACGTCTAATATAAACATATTTAAAAGTATCTCAACCTTCCTTATTCTATATCTACTTTTTTTAGCTTTAAGAACATTGAAGTTGATGTATGTGCCATTAAAAGCTCCTAAACAAAGGTATATAGTCGCATGTGAAGTCACATATTAATGAAAAATAGAGATAATGGACTTTATTTCTATATCTTGAAGCATTTCCAGCTTTGTTTTTCCAAAATGGGCCTTGGTTGTTTTAACAATTCTTTATAACAAATCAAAATTATCAATAGCAAGTTTGTAAAATGCCTACTAATTGTTTCGCTACATCTAACAAATTGTTTTCTAATCATTTTATTCTTAACATGTGCCCATATGTGTAAAAATATGGCCATTATCTTCACCACACGCATGTCAAGTAGGACAATAATTGATCCAAGACTTTCAACATCTCACATAGATTATGGAGTGAAACCCTCCATCACTATGCCAAAATCGTGTTCGGATATCACATGACATTTACAGCAGGAAGCGTTATCTAAAAAAACACTGAGATTACTTAAAACTTCAGATGACATTTTCTAGAGAAAATGATATCATAATTAAACATAAGTATAACATTTGTAGACGAAAAGTTTATGTATAAGTAAGTAAAGAACTCAAGTAAAACTCAGATAACGTTTATGTGAAAAAGCGTTATCTAAAGGTATTGTTCCGATAACGTTTGATTAAGAAAGTGTACATCGGAAGCTTAAAACATAATATAAAACACGGGAAAGTCTCAGTACTCCTCAGTTCTTCATTCTCATCGTCAAAAACCCTAAACACTTACTTCGATCACATAGATCACAAATAGCCCAAAACAATTATGAGAGAACTATTCTCTGTGATAACTCGTCGTCCTTTCCCTCCCTACCCTATAGCATCTATCACCACGAAACAAAACCTGTTTAGAGGCATTTTGGACCCTCATCGTCCTTTTCCACCAAAGGGAGGCTCTAACTGTTAGAATCAAGTGGGTTCAGAAACAATGACCCTTAATTGTTTTGATGATAACAAATAACAAAAAGAATAATTTATCATCTGATGTATTTGTTAGTATGCAGAACTTAGTGAGTAAGTCACTATTCATCAGATGGAACTGTCTCAGAAAGCTGTGCCTCTGTGTGCATTTCACCCTCTAGTCAATTCCTCTGAGTCTGGTATTGATCATCTGGTAAAAGCTGACGATGTCAGCGTCTTATAACCTCGCTTTGGTCTACTCAATGCTCTGGTAGTCAACGCTCTGGTAAGAAGCTTTGGTAGTCAACCCTCTGGTGTAGACTATGCTCTGGTGAGACCAAGCTTTGGTAAGACTACACTGTTGGAATCATGCATTTGGTACTACAAGACTCTGGTATATGAAAGGCCAAGTTAAACTACTTTGAAGAACTTGCCTCTGGTCCTAGCTTACTCTGGTAAGCATAGTATCTCAGTAACAAGCATCATCTGGTAAAAGATGCCTATAGTTGGAAACCAGATTGAGTGAAGCATTAAAGGCTATTTCAAGTATTAAAAGATCCTCATTGATGAATACTTTAATGTACGAGGAATCAAAGGCCAAAGAGAATGTCAACGGATATAATCATCATATATGTCTTGCTCTGAAAGTGTCTCAAATTCAAAAAGGATCACAAGGGACAAGATATTGCATTTGTCTGCTGTGTCAGTGTACAGAAGCAGAGCTAAAAATGACTTGACTCGCTAAAAGACACAAAAAGCAGATCTCAAGTTTTGTCCATTGGGGAAAGAGCTGTTAGGTCACAACGGCACTATTTGGAACCCTAGCTATATATACCTTACTCGTATCTCAGAAGAAGGTTAACGAAAATATTCTAACATTTCAGAAGTAAGCAATCAAGAAATTATTCCAAGTCTCTGAGACCAAGTGAACAGCACTCAAATCGTTTTACTCTTTCTTTAAGAAAGTTATTCTTTGTGCTTAAAGCTTTTATTGTAAATACTCTCTGCTGAGAGTTATTTGTATTATTTCAAAGTATTTTTGAACACTTGTATTTAGCCCAGTAGTGGCTGTATTCTTTAGAGGCTTGACTGTACTAAGTCGTTCTAAGAAGTTGAGAGTATAGTCAGTTTGGCAGTAGGGTGCTCTTGAGTGTAATCAGTTGATTATAGTGGAGTAATCCTTCAGTGTGGTGAAGGGACTAGACGTAGCTATCAGGTGATAGTGAATTAGTATAAATCACTGTGTCTTTCTCTTTCTCTTCTCTTTACTTATTCTCATTGTTATTTTTGTTAAAGAATTGTTTTGAAAAGGTTTTCAAAAACATAAGTATTTCGAAAAGATTTATAAAACCCAATTCAAACCCCCTTTTCTTGTGTTTTTATAATGTTCACTAACAATAAGCATGCATCCATGGTAGACACCACCACAATTAGGGTTTTTCCTGTCACCTCTTTTTATTTCTTTTCCTCATGATATACCAACAGTCATCATGCATCCATTGTACCCTTTGTTGGAGCAGTAGTTGCGTGTTTTAGGTGTTGTTACTGATATACCAAGGAGAGGTATACCCTTTCTCGGTTTTTGTGTTTTTTTTAATCTTTTTATCGTTGATTTCTACTTTAGATGATAGATGTGATAAATTAATTTAAAGTGTTATTTAATTTTTTTATTTACTACTTTATTCAAACAACTATTTACTGCTTTTGATTAATTATGCTTAGTCAAAGAACTATTTATGTGCTTTTGATGAGAGAGGTGAGGATTGAGAGTTACACGACAGAGTAATTGTCAATATGAGACTAGTTACACGGCGAAGTAGTTGTATGAGCATGATAGACTTGAGGACATGCAAGACATGCGACTACCCTCTATGTCCTTCAAAATGGTAGACCTAATCTGTGCCAAATTAGTTCATCAAGGAGCTAATTCGAGATCTAGGAACTCGGTATCAATAATCTGTCTTGGCCTAATTGAGGCATTGAATGTGCAGTTGAGAACCCCTTAAGATTGAGTGTCAAGGAGTAATTATTTCAAGGAAAGCAATCATTTGCTTTGGTTGCCTCCAAGATGATGGGGCGAGCATGACGAGGTTCATGACTTCCAATGAGTCAATGACGTTGCTTGGTACATGATATAGTTGACCATGAAGAGAAGACATTGTCACATTGTGCACCAAGCATCGTCTTTGGAATTCCTGAATTCTGTTGTGTAACTCGCCTCATCCTAGTGGAGGTAAGAAAGCAAATAATTACTTTTTTTGAAGTAATTACTCCTTGACACTTAATTTCGATTGTTATCTCAACCACACATTCAATACGTCAATTAGGCTAAGGCAAATTATTGATACTGAATGTCATCATCACTATGCTCAACATCAATAGAATTTCTCAAAACGTGGCCAGTGATCAAAATTCTCAACTTTTGAAACCAAGAAGAGCATAGTTGTTGTTGATGATATTAAAAGCCTCCTTTCATGGTGGATGCAAGGTACCTCCTTGATCTAATTTTCTTTTTAAGTTTCTTGTCATGCATGTTACATATATTGTGTATGTTCATCATCTAATATGTCTTATCTAATTTAAGTACTGAATGTGTGGTTGAGATCCCTATTGAAATTGGCAAGCAAAATGGATTTCTATGGACAATCATTTAATGTCGATTCCTTCTCCTGAGTGTTGTTTCCACTGAAATTTCTTCACAACAATCTCAAGACAGATTATTGTTACGCATATCAACAATACTATCTCAGATTTTTTTTTTTTTAAATGTCCAAGATACATTTTTTCGAATATACACATGATAGCATTGACAACTTGTGATAGATATCATGGTACTCACTAATAAAATAAAAGTAAATGCATATGCAATAGAAAAAATTGAAAAACAGCATGGTTAATTAAATAAATAAAATACAAAGGGTTGAATTGCGTATTAAATTTTTTTTTGTTGAGAAAATGCTAGTTTGAGCATTGATACATAAATATCTTTTGAGAAATGTTTCATTTTAAAACAAAATACTCAGTTTTTAAAAAAAGTCATATTTGTGTGTTATTAAGTGATTTAAATAAAGAGAGTTGTAGCGGAAATTTAAATAAGTTAGAGTAGAGAAATATCACAAATAATTTTATACTAGTTTACTACACTTAAAGCTACTATGTCTAGTTCCTTCTACCTGAATGAATTTCAATTTCAATAAAATGATATAAGTATTATCGTACCTCTTTAGGCAATCTATAATCTAACATTGTCAGCTACACCATGTATTCTATCCTCGTTAGGACACCATATTCTATCCTTGTTGAGACTCGACGTATTATAACCTCGTTAGGACTCATTATCAATGTATATGAACTAGTGTGAGTTGGCAGTCAATATTGTTAAGCTGTTAGTCAAGATAGTGAGGTGGCATTAGCTAACAATTTTGTTATGCTGAGCTGTCAAGTCGATTAAGCACTCTGTTAGAGTTTGTTAAGCCAACTGTTAGAGTTAGTTTCATATCAATTAGCCTATAAATATGAGGCTTGTAATCACTGCAGTAGTCAGTTAAGCATTCATTCAATATCAATCAAAATGATTTACATTCAGTTTAATTCTGTTTACACTCATGTATTCTTTCAATCAAGGCTCTTCGGGCTCTTCTCAACTTGCCCAAGAAGAGAAAAGATTTACGATCAACTACTCACAAATCAGTGAGAGTGGAAGTTTTTTTGGCATAATATTCCCCTGAGTATATGCATTTTTTTCAGAGTAAAAATATCAATGTTATTTTTGAATTTCATACTTTGACACCCAGGACTGATCGCTAAAGTGGGGAGCGATCACCAGTACACGAGGAACGTTCAAGGAGTAACTTTTCAAGCTTCCAATAAAGGCACACATGAATGAATTGAATATACATCAGAATGAGAGGGATCCATAAACTGCGAAGGTATGAGACGGCATAGTTGAGGACAAATTAAAAGAATTGATTAGCACCACCCATACCAACAAGGCATCTTCTTTTCGGGAGCATAGAACATAAGAATTTCATAATTAAGCGCGTTTGACTTTGAACATTTTTCGGACGAGCGACCTTCTGGGAACTCTCCTATGAAGTGTGTGAGTAAGGAAAGTGTACTATTATTTTAAGGTCGCAAAAAATAGTTCTTATGAGATCGGTCTTCTTCCTAATCACTTCGCCTTTATTAGGTCTCATGCTTGTGGGGCTGTGTACTGTCATATTAAGGTCTCCCTTCGACTTGTTTGTTAATCACTTTGCCCTTATCAGGCCTCATGCTTGTGGGGCTGTGGACCGTTATATTCACCTAGCCCATGCGACCTTGTTAATGAGCAAACTCTTTATTACCTCAGGCTCTCTTCCCATAAGATCTGCCCAATTGGTTTTATCCTATTGCTATTGTAAACCGACCTCTTTCGCTTAGTGGCTAGGAGCGGTTAAGATCGGTTGGCCACGAACGAGATAACTGCTCCACTGAGAAGCGGCTTATAGGGAAAGAAGACTCGAAATTAAGGACTAACTGACTTTTGGCATGAAGAAGACATCCGAATCATAACCTCTACCTCGGAGAACTTCTCATCAAGCACATTTGGCGCCCACTGTCGGGCCGAGGTAAAATTCTGCCCGGCCACACTCATTCATTACGATCTTACAAATAAGGTCACAACGATGGCACGCCCAAGAACGTGGCGTAATCCTAACCCTGAGGAACCTCCTAACAACCCTCCAGAATTACCTTCTGTTGATCCTCCCGATAACCCACCAAATAATCCTCCAGTTGAAAATCCTGACTTGGTTGGCATTCAGGCGGTGATCAACCAACTCCAGCAACAAAATGCAGCCTTACAAGAACAGATGCACTCGGTGCAACAAAAAGTAGATGACATTCCAGACGCCGAGTTGGCCGACCCGCAGCCTCTAACTCCAGAAATTATAACCACTCCTGTTCTTGAAAATTTTAAACTGCTTCATTGGAAACTTGTGATGGTAAAGCTGACCCAAAAGAGCAATTAGTTGCCTTCAAAAACAGAACCATGGTCATAGGAGCCTCGGAATCCTTAAAGTGCAAGTTGTTTGCTGGCACTTTAAAGTCCGCTGCTTTGCACTAGTTCATGAATCTCCCTCGCCATTCTATCACCGGCTTTGACGACTTCTCAAAGAAATTTGTCGCTCAGTTTCAAGCAAGTACGCACAGGAAGGTCACTACCACTAGCCTCGTTAACATTCGGCAGCGACATGACGAGACGTTGCGCGGGTATCTTGGTCGCTTTAATGACGCCACTTTACATATCTTGAATCCAAATCAAGAAATGTTTGTTGGAGCATTTCATAATGGCCTTAAGGCAGGACACTTTACTGAGTCCTTAGCCCAAAAGCCTGCCTCCAACATGGAAGAGATCAGGTCTCATCCTGAATGTTACATTAAGGGTGAAGAAAGTAATGCAGCAAAAAGATCCAGAGATGCAAAGGAACGTGGTTTCGATCAACGAAAAAGCAGAAATGATAGCCCAGGACCTATCCGACGTCCGGGACCGGTTGAATGGGATCGACGACGCGTTGAGGGACCTCCAATTCCAACTAATCTTACTCCCTTGAATGCGAGGCGTGCTACTATCTACAATGAAGTCCTCCATTTAAGGCTCATCCCTCCTGAACCCGTGACTATAGGCAAAATGGGACCTCGGTCAGATTTTTGGTGTGTGTATCATAAAACCTGTGGCCATGATACTAAAGATTGTTTTACTCTCCAAAAACACATTGAAAGCTTGGTTCAAGATGGAAAACTTAAGCAATATGTTCGTGGTCAAGAACGCCGAGATGATAAGAGGCCCAGAGATGGAGAAGGACCGTCTAAAAATCGTAGTCAACCTCGTCCTGACGCTAAGGAGGGTCCCAGTGATGATAAGAAACAAAATGCCGGAGTCGTCAGAGATTTGAACACTATATCTGGAGGTTTCTCTTGTGGTGGAGAGTCAGGAGCTTCCAGGAGATAGTACGTTAGGCAAATCATGAACATTGAGTCCTTGGAGGACATCCCTCCTACCCCTAAAGAGTTCGACCTATCCTTTAGCGACAAGGATTGGGAAGGCATTGTTCCACATGAAGATGATCCTATGGTGATAACAATTCGGATATTGAATTTCAATATGAAGAGGGTGCTTGTAAACCCTGGAAGTTCGGCTAATATCCTTTTCTGGGACACTTTTGAGGGTTTGGAGCTTGATCCAGATTTACTTCAGCCTTTTAAAGGAACTGTCGTCGGTTTCTTAGGCAAGCCAGCATGTGTGCGGGGTTATGTTAGTCTCAAAACCACATTTGGTGAAGGGGAGTGTTCTAAAACAATCCGAACAAGATATTTAGTAATTCAAGGTTGGTCATCTTACAACATCATTCTCGGCAGGCCGAAAATCAATGCTCTTAAGGCTGTTCTCTCCACTCTCTATCTCACATTGAAGTACCCTTTGGATGATGGGAGAGTTGGAGTCATTAAAGGCGACCAAGAAGCTGCCAGGAAATGTTACCTGGATAGTCTCAAACTGAAAAAACCCTCCAAAGTCCCTACCTCAATGGTGTCAAGTTCGGTGGACAATGTCAGCTTCGTGGAACTGGATCCTCGCAAGAATTATCAGGCCGAACATGTTGAGGCGACAGAAGAAATGAAACTGATTTGGATAGGTGATACCCCTGAGAAAACCACTAAGATAGGATCTACTTTGCCACCGGAGGTTGAAGGTACCCTCACGGCGTTCTTGAAAAAGAATGTGGACGTGTTCGCTTGGACTCCAGCAGATATGCCAGGCGTTGATCCTAACTTCATCTGCCACCAGTTGGCACTTGATCCAAAGGCTAAGCCCGTTGCACAACGCAAAAGGAAACTTGGTGAAGAAAGAAGGAAGGTGGTGATGGAGGAAACATCCAAACTCTTAAAAGCTAGCTTCATTAGAGAAGTTCAGTATCCTACCTGGTTGGCTAACGTTGTTTTAGTCAAAAAATCAAATGGCAAATGGCGTATGTGTGTAGATTTTACTGATCTTAATGCAGCATGTCCAAAAGTTTTTACCCTTTGCCTAGCATAGATCGCTTGGTGTATAGAGCTTCAGGTTACAAGTTGTTAAGCTTCATGGATGCATACTCAAGCTACAATCAAATTCGGATGCACCCTTCTGATGCTGAGAAAACGGCGTTCATGACCGAAACGTGTAATTATTGTTATGGTGTAATGCCATTCGGTCTGAAAAACGCTGGGGCGACCTATCAAAGACTTAAGGACCGAGTTTTTTCTGATCAGATTGGAAAGAACTTAGAAGTCTATGTGGATGATATGGTTATCAAAACTGCTGATGAGCAATCCCACTGCAACGATATAGAAGAGATGTTTGGTTGTTTGAGGCAATACAACATGAAGCTCAACTCGAAGAAATGTTCTTTTGGTGTTCAAGCGGGAAGATTTTTAGGTTTCATGCTCACTCACCGGGGTATTGAGGCCAATCCAGACAAATGTCGAGCAATTGTTGACATGAGAAGCCCTGCTAATGCAAAAGAAATTCAATAGCTAACAGGTCGCATTGCTACATTATCCAGATTCCTTTCAAGGGCAGGTGAACGTGCATTTCATTTCTTTGCTTGTTTAAAGAAAAGTGGCAAATTTATGTGGACTGATGAGTGTGAAATTGCTTTTCAAGAATTTAACAAGTTTTTATCATCCCCTCCTATACTAACTCGTCCCTCGCCTGGGCGACCTCTTTATTTATATCTATCTGTTACTGAAAATGCCTTGAGTTCAGTCCTAGTACAGGAAGATGGTAAGGAACAATGTCCCATTTACTTTGTAAGCAAAGTCTTCCGTGGCGCTGAGGTCAGATACCAAAAGATAGAAAAGCTCGCCCTAACAGTGATAACATCGGCCAGAAAGTTGCGGCCTTATTTTCAGAGTCACAAAGTCATTGTTCGCAGTGACCATCCAATACGCCAAGTACTTCAAAAACCTGACTTGGCTGGCAGAATGATGTCATGGGCGGTCGAACTTTCTGAATACCACATTTCCTTCATCCCAAGAGGCCCTATTAAAGCTCAGGTACTTGCTGATTTCATTGTAGAATTGTCATCCCCGAACACTGCACTACCTCCCACAATTGGGTGATGTCCGTTGATGGAGCTTCAAACCTTAAGGGAAGCGGGGCAGGTGTCATTTTAGAAGGTCCTGGTGGTGTGTTGATAGAACAATCGCTTCGTTTTGAATTCAAGGCGAGCAATAATCAAGCTGATTACGAGTCACTCATAGCGGGTATGAAGCTCGCTCAAGAAATGGAAGTTCTTGACTTAAAGGCACACAATGATTCTCAGTTGGTTGCAGGGCAGGTTTCAGGTGATTACCAAGCAAAAGA
This sequence comes from Calophaca sinica, assembly GCA_037113605.1. Lineage (NCBI taxonomy): Eukaryota > Viridiplantae > Streptophyta > Magnoliopsida > Fabales > Fabaceae > Calophaca > Calophaca sinica. The sequence goes on from CM073731.1 coordinate 117,486,068, forward strand.
TCCTCAATTGATGAAATATCGGGAGAAATTTCACTCTATGGCCAACACGTTTCAATCTTTTGAACTCTCCTATGTACCATGGGAGCAGAACTCGCGTGCCGATCTACTTTCAAAGCTCGCTAGTACGAAAAAGCTAGGAAATAATCACACGATCATATAGGAGACCATTGGGCGACCTAGCATCGAAGAAATTGAGGTTGCCTTCTTTCAAATGACGAATAACTGGATGTCGCCCATTATCACCTATCTCAGAACTGGAGAGCTCCCAAATGATGCTGATGAGGCTAAACGTTGTAAAAAGACGTCGGCCAAGTACACTCTTATTACAGGAAAGCTGTATAGAATGAGCTTCTCTGCACCAATGTTGAGATGTCTTGATAAGGAGGAGGCAGAGTATGCGATGAAAGAGATCCATGAGGGCATATGCAGAAGTCACATCGGAGGCAGATCTCTTGCCAACAAAGTTGTCCGCGCGGGTTATTACTGGCTGAAGTTGATCCAGGATTGAAGGAGCTTTGTGAAGAAGTGTGATAAGTGTCAAAGGTTCGCTGATCTTCATCATGCTCTGGCCGAGGAACTTCGATCAATGAGTTCGCCTTGGCCCTTTCATATGTGGGGCATGGACATTCTTGGTCCTTTTCCTCTTGCACCCGGCCAGTTGAAGTTCCTTATTGTGGGTGTTGACTACTTTATGAAATGGGTCGAAGCAGAACCAGTGGTCACGATTATATCAGATCGTGTTAAAAAGTTCTATTGGAAAAGGATAATTTGCAAGTTTGGTCTCCCTCAAACTATTGTCTCGGACAATGGGACACAATTTGCTAGTGCTGCCGTAGTTGATTTTTGCAACAATCTTAGTATTCGTAATTCCTTCACTTCTGTGGAACACCCCCAAGCCAATGGCCAAGCAGAAGCGGCAAATAAAATCATTCTTACTGGTCTGAAAAAGAAATTGAGCGGCATGAAAGGAATGTGGGCCGATCAATTGCATAAAGTCCTTTGGTCATATCATACAACCCCCCATTCTTCTATAGGGGAAACTCCCTATAGAATGGTATATAGATCTGATGCCATGATACTAGTTGAACTAGGAGAACCCAGTTGGCGCAGAGATAGCTTCGAAGCCAACCTCAATGATCAGCAACAGCGGGTTGATTTGGATCTCTTGGATGAAGTGAGAGATATTGCCCACAATAAAGGAATATGATGCTAAGTTGAGAGCTGCAAGAAAATATAATTCCAAGGTTATTCCAAGGGAGATGAAGCACGGAGACCTGGTGCTTAGGAAGGTAATTCAGGCTGATAATGCTGGGAAACTAGCCCCAAACTGGGAGGGGCCTTTCAGAATTAAGGAAAAGCTCAATGGAGGAACTTATAAACTGGAAGAACTTGGTGGAAATATGATTCCAAGGACTTGGAATGCAGCGAAACTCCGCCATTATTTCAGTTAAGTATATGTCTTTGAAATTTCAATAAAATGGCAATGCACTCTTTTCTCCTGAAAAGGAGTTTTTAATGAGGCTTATCTTATGTTATCATTTTCTTGCACTAGTTATGAACTATGTTGTTGAAGTCTTATTAATGAATATGGGCGATGCACTCTTTTCTCCCATAAAGGAGTTTTTAACGAGGCACAACCCTTTTTAGTTCTCGGCTCCTTATCTTATTCCATTTTGTCATTTGCAAACTATCATTTGAATTGATCTCATCAGTCTCAGGAAGTAAATCCAGTTTCAGGAAGTAAGACCCTTAAAAGGGCGACCTGTACTGCCAACTTCTGTTTCAGAGTGTAAGACACTTTAAAGGGCGACTTTGTACTACAAACTTCTTCAGTTTCAGAGTGTAAGAACCTTTAAAGGGCGACCTGTACTGCCAACATCAGTTTCAGGAAGTAAGACACTCCAAAGTGCAACCTGAACTGCCAACATCAGTTTCAGGAGGTAAGACCTTTCTAAAGGCGACCTTGCACCGAACTCTAAAGTCAAGAATTTAGCGAATCGAATCAACAATACTTTTGCTACACTTGTCATTTTTGAAGTGTGAACTCTTTTGCAAAGGTCCCCTTCAATAAGAACGATAAGATCGCCTAAGGGTGAAAAAGCTAGCTTTTTACAAGTTAACCTTTCACAAGAGCTATCACGAACCTCTTACAGTGTATGTTATTAAGAATTCTATTATAGAAATGCACAACGGGATCAAAATCATCGTTACCTTATAAAATTCTCCTAAAGGATTATCTGCACGTGTTCTATTAACCGAAATATATGCCTCGAATAACATTGAGTAAAGATCTTCATTCATTTGTCCAAATATGCAATTACATTAACTCGCAAATCGTTATCAAAACAGGGCGAGCCCCAAAATTACATGTCATAATTATAAAGAAAGTAACCTACGCATTCGTTTAATTATTTTCCTCTTCATTAGTCGCCATATTATCCACCTTCTCTTCCCCAGCCAAATTATTATCAGCATCCGCCATTGCAACCAACACCCCGTTGCAAACCACTTTAAACATGCTCGTTTCTGAAACGTCAATTTCGGGGTGGAGATGTTGAACTTGCTCCACGGCGTTATCAAACCCATTACTGTATTGAACTACAGCTTCAAGCTTTAAATTCTCAATTTCACCAAGTAACTTGGTTATTTCTCCACGTAGTGATTCAACAATACACTTTTCCAATTCAAGGTCGCCCGAAGCCTTGTCTTTCTCACCTTTCAATTCCTTTTCGCGTTCGGTCTATTTGTTTTTCACCTCCTGTGCCTGTTTTTTTCAAATGATTTACCTCTTTCTCCAAAGTGTCAACCTTAGCAGCTTTATTTTCCGACCCCTTAACCTTTTCCTTCAACTCTCCCAATTCCTTTAGTTGCTCTTTGTTGGACTCTAATGACTTCAAAGCAACTCGCCATGGACTAAGTTCGCCAGCGACAAGTGTATCTTCAGTGGGCGACGTCCTTGAAGGCGATGCAAAAACAGTATTTAGGGGCTCTATATTAAGTGGAGTGCTCGGCTTACCTTGTTTCACCACTGGTATTTCTGGCTTGTTACTCTTTCCTGTAGCATTCTTTAATGCATCCGATTTCCTTTTCCTGGTGACAATGCCACTTAAGTTTGCATCAGGTGACCCCTGAACTCCTTTCTTTTGAGCAGCCTTCTTCAAATACTCTTGCAACTCAGCGTTGTTCATGGGTGTCATCCTAGCTGCAGCAACAAACACATTCAATGATCAGAAAACACGTAAGCATGCTGAACATTAGACATATCAAAGGTTACTTACACAATAAGGCGTCAAGGGCCTCAGAGTTAAATTTTCCAGTAGGTCAACATCTTCTTTTTCATCTTCAGTCATCATGTCATACTCAAATCTAGCAACAGGAGTGGCCCCACTTTCCCAGTACAGAGGAAATTTATATCCTCCTGATTGTCAATGAATAGCTCGGGGAAAGAATCACTACCCCTAACCCGGAAAAATTTGTCTTTGAAATGCTTGTAAGATGAACAATATGAGGTTATTATTCCTCTCCTAGGCATACTGCTCACATAAACCCAAGTCCCTTTATCGCAACCCTTGGCATGATGAAACGATAAAAAACGCCCAATAGAAGCTCTCATACACAAACCTTTACAGAGTACTTCAAATTCCCTAACGAATGCCCAACCATTGGGATGTAACTAAGTAGGGGCGACATTTAACGCACGCAAGACATCACATTCAAACTGGGTAAAAGGCATTCAGACATTTAAATCCTCAAACAGGGTTTTATACATATATGTAAACTCTGGTGTCGCCCCAGTGGGCCGCATTATGCATACTGCTTCTCCCTCTGTACAGGCTTCTAGGATGATATCTTCTTCCCTACCATGCGATGATACTCTATGCTCTAGTCGCCATGATTGAACCGAGTCATCACTCAAGTATTTAGTAGAAAATTTTCTAACCTCTTCTCTCACCCACTCTCTATTATCAACAGTAGCGCACATTATGATGGTCACAGGTTGCCTAATGTTAGTCTCCTGATGCAAACCTAATCCAGAGACCCCTGGCATAGGAAAAAGCAAACTATCACTACTCGAACTTGACTCAGAAGACTCGGGAGAAGGTGGATATCCTAAAGCTTTGTTAATTTGTTGGGATAAGTCCTTAATAGACATGTTCGGATCTCTGTTACACATAACTTCATTGATGCGATAATTACTATCTATCATGGAATGAATTTTTTCAACCTCCTCCTTGTCACTATCTAGTACATATACTTCTACCATTCTTTCGTCTAACTAAAACAAAAACAATAAAGGAAAATTGCGACAATCTTACCTTCTATAGCCTCGAAGCAAATCTTGAGTTGAAATTGACTCCAGATATTAGGTGCAAATCACTTGCTTGGAACATTTTGAACTGGTTCTAAGCCTCTTACATTTATAACATTCGCATCCCTGATGAGCAGTCGTGTACCTTCAATGCGAACGAAGCCAAGCGACACAGCTACTCACATTTGACACAACCAGGAAATGTTCCAGTGCAACATGTGTTTTATAGACTACGCTGGACTACGCCTCACATTCTCATTGTGGTGAACAATATTCACATGTCAGCATCCAACGGCCATAAATATTCGCAATCAGAGTGCATCTTGGTGTACATTATCAATCTTTCAGTGTGTTCTACAAGCTTCATCATTCGTCCTTGGGAACAAGTGAAACGTCATGTCCAATGTCAGAGCGAATACATTTCGTACGATTGTCTTATGCTTTATTGTGACTTTAGTCTTGCCAACCACCTCATCCAAATGACATTTCAATCTTGGTCGCTTCACATTAGGAATGTTTGTTTTTAATCAGTTCGCCCTTATTAGGTCTTGTGCTTGTGGGGCTGTGTACTATCATATTAAGGTCGCCCAAAATAATTCTTATGAGATCAATCTTCTTCCTAATCACTTCGCCCTTATTAGGCCTCGTGCTTGTGGGGCTGTGTACTGTTATATTAAGGTCGCCCAAAATAATTCTTACGAGATCGGTCTTCTTCCTAATCACTTCGCCCTTATTAGGTCTCGTGCTTGTGGGGCTGTGTACTGTTATATTAAGGTCGCCTAAAATAATTCTTATGAGATCGGTCTTCTTCCTAATCACTTCGCCCTTATTAGGTCTCGTGCTTGTGGGGCTGTGTACTGTCATATTAAGGTCGCCCTTCGACTCGTTTGTTAATCACTTCGCCCTTATCAGGCCTCGTGCTTGTGGGGCTGTGGACCGTCATATTCACCTAACCCATGCGACCTTGTTAATGAGCAAACTCTTCATTACCTCGGACTCTCCTCCCATAAGATCGGCCCAATTGGTTTTAGCCCATTGCTATTGTAAACCGACCTCTTTAGCTTAGTGGCTAGGAGTGGTTAAGATCGGTTGGCCACGAACGAGATAACTGCTCCACTGAGAAGCGGCTTATAGGGAAGGAAGACTTGGAATTAAGGACTAACTGACTTTTGGCACGAAGAAGACATCAGAATCATAACCTCCACCTCGGAGAACTTCTCATCAAGAACAGAAAGACACACTGAAAAAAACCTTTGTTGATTTGTAGGGACCCCTCAAGCAGTTATGTGACTTTATACATACCAAATGAATTCAAAAATAGATCGTGTATGCATGTACAAATATGCATCATGTTTGATGCATTAAATCTAGTTTTAAGCAATAAGACGTTAATTAATATCCATATCCATACTTCTCTCTAAGCAATATCAATGATCTGCATCAAATATAACATTACATACTTCTCTCTTATGTGTAGCGCTATCAAATCTAATACTTGTCATGTGTAACTACCAAATCTAATATCCATACTTACTCCCTTTTGTGATAAAAAGGAAATAACCAAAGTTATCAAAACCGGACCGGACACTGAACCGGTGTAGGTACTGGTTCAAGGTTCAAAGGTCAGATTGGGGTCGAACCGGGGTTGGACCGGAAATGAATTAAATTAAATTTTCAAAATTTTTAATATAACATATAAAGCACTAATAAACAAAAAATAACATAATATTTATAACATCACGATATAAAAAATTAAACTCCGCTTAAAATGTTATAAGTCAACATATAACATGTAAAAATTACATATTAAACTAAAACAAATATGTTATAATAACATTATAATATTCAATAATCACAAATATTGTAATATAAGTACTCTCATAATAATATTAATATATAAATTAATTTTAAATTTTATTATAATATTTAATTTAATCCATCAACATGAAAAAAATGGATAAAAAAATCTCTTATGTGTCAAAGATAATGTCATTTACCATTTTAAAAAAAAATAAAAAATAAAAAATTAATTTTTTTAAGAACCGGCCGGTTCCCGGTTTTGGCCGGTTTTTTCGCGGTTTTCCCGGTTTTGGCCGGTTTTTTACCGGTTTTCCGGTTTTTAGGCCGGTTCTTATACAGTCCGGTTTTCAGGTTCAAACGGACCGGACAGGGGTCCGGTTCCCGGTTCAACCGGTCGGACCGGCCGGTCCGGTCCGGTTTTAACAACTTTGGAAATAACCATCATCATTGCTAGACGAAAGTTGAGTAAGATGAATATATTATTACACGCTCTAAATTTTGATGATAACAAAATATTCATTTGATCCAACAATTGAAATATTACATATCTGGTTACCGGTGGAAATTGTCAGAACAAAAAATAAGCATTATATACTTCAATATCAAATATAATATTCTATACTTCTCTCGTATGTATAACTATCAAATCTAATATTCATACTTCTCCCCTTTTTATCATTAAATAAAAAGAAAACGAGTACCATCATTGTTAGACAAAAGAAGAGTATGATGAATACATTGAAAATTATTTGAGAATATGAATCTCAAGGATGTTAAAATCAGTCTGTTTAGAATGAAAGTATGTTTTCCAGGAGATTAGGTTGCCCTTTTTCAGATTTCGAAGATATTTATCAAGTTTATCGAAATGGACAATGAAGTTTGATTTCAAAGTCTTTTCAGTATTTCCAATCTTCATAGTTGTTTCTGTTTTCTTAGATTCCTTTCAGAATCAGATAGATAGATTTGTTCTAGATGAACTACTTTAATATTTTATTACACGAGTTCTTCAATACTGATAGTCTGTAATGATTAAAAGTTGCGATGCAAGCCGTCTAAATATCAGTATTTAAATGAAAACTTGTATTACTTCTTAATTAGTTAAGTCATTTCAAAGTATGACTTTTAACTTTGTTTTCTTAAAAAAGCCACAAGTCAAATAACGATATTTATCCTTCAAAATATGGATTAATAAAGCTGGATAAAAGAGGACAAAACCTGTTGTTTTGAGTTAAGCACAAAAACTATGTGCGAAAATGTTTTAACACACCATCTTTTTATGTTTATAAGGAAGTTGATAACTGAGAGGAGTTAAACAAATGTGTAGGTTCATAGTCAAAATTTTGACTAATGTATGAACAATGATTTCCAAATTCAATTGATTACGCTAAGAAATTGACTCTAGTTTGTTAACTATTCTAAAGAGTGTTAAGTGTTGAATGTCGAACAATGAACTAAATTTGCATGAAAATAAAATGGTAAAAGCAATAAGGATAAATTGCAAGAAAAATAGGTTGTTTGATTGATGAATGGTGTCTCAAAAAGTATGGGATGGTAGATTTAAAAGTAGAAAAAACAGTTGAGGAGATCAATGAATTGGACGACATAGTTGCTGAGGGGGGTACAGTTAATCTATCTCATAGGAAATTCTTATCATCTCAGTTATAGCAGCAACTTCATGCCCGAGAAAGCTTGCTACTGCAGAAATCAAGAGCCAAGTGGACTCTTGAGGGAGATGCAAATACTCGGTTTTTTCACTCATTCTTAAGAGCTAGAAGGAGATTCAACAAGCTGAATGCATTGAGGGTGGGAGAGACATGGATTGAAGATGTTGAAGGCATTAAACATGTTGTTAAGAACTTCATCCAGGAGAGTTATCAAGAGCCAAATTTCAATAGACCGGTTTTGGATGGTATTTCTTTATCAAAGATCTCCGAGGAGGATAACAACTTCTTAACAGCCCCATTTGGAGAAGAGGAAATTATAGAGGCAATCTGGAGTTGTGATCGGTCTAAAAGCCCGATGCCCGATGGTTTTAATTTCAATTTTATCAAAACTTTTTGGGGTATGCTAAAAGAGGAAGTTTGTGCTTTTCTCTATGAGTTTCATCTGAATGCTAGTTTGCCAAAGGCGATAACAACATCATTCATTGCTCTTATACTGAAAAAGGACAACCCACAGGTATTGAAAGACTACAGGCCCATCTCTCTTATAGGTTGCTTATACAAGATTATAGCTCAGCTGCTGTCTTCTCGTCTGAAAATGGTGCTAGGGAAGGTAATCTCTCCATGCCAAAGTGCTTTCCTTCCAAATAGGCAAATTCTTGATGGTGTTTTGGTTGTCAATGAACTAATTGACTTGGCAAGGAGGAGAAAAGGTAAATGCTTATTGATGAAAGTTGATTTTGCTAAAGCATATGACTGTGTTAGCTGGAACTATTTGGATTATATGTTAATGAGATTAGGCTTCAATTTTACATGGAGAAGGTGGATTAGAGCTTGCATTTTCTCTAGCTCAGTCTCAATTCTAGTGAATGGAAGTCTCACCGAGGATTTTGATGTAAAGACGGGATTGAGACAAGGTGATCCTTAGGCTCCTTTTTTGTTCTTAATCGCAGCAGAGGGTCTCACAGGCCTGGTTCAAAAGGTTGTTCAAATGGGCTGCTATAAAGGATTTTCGGTGACTCAGGATTTGTCCTTTCCTATATTGCAATATGCAAATGATACTATACAGTTATGTCAACCTTCTAAGGAGAATTTGTGGTGTCTAAAGACGATATTGAGGAGCTTTGAACTTGTGTCTGGACTTAAGGTGAATTTCTCTAAAAGTCAGCTTTTTGTTATCAATGTTGGGGACAATTTTATGGTAGCAGCTTCAACATTTCTCTCATGCAGTTTAGGGACACTCCCATTCAAGTTCCTGGGTGTCCCAACTGGGGCTAATCCTAGGAGGTGCGCAACCTGGGAATAGGTGCTACAATTGGTTAAAAAGAAATTATCATTGTGGAAGGGACACCATCTTTCTTTAGGAGGTAGGATCACATTAAATATCTCTGTTGAATAGTCTGCCACTCTATTTCTTCTCCTTTTATAAAGCACCTAAAAAAAATATTACAATCCCTGATTAGCTTACAGAGGAACTTTCTGTGGGGAGGGGGGAAATGAAACTCAAAAGATAAATTGGGTGAGTTGGGAACAAATATGTCTTCCTAAGGAGCAAGGAGGGTTAGGGATTAAGAATCTCAAGTGGTTTAATATTAGTCTATTGGCAAAGTGGAAGTGGAGGTGTTTGGTAGAATGTGATGCAATCTGGTACAAACTTCTTGCTTTTAAATATGGTAATTTATCTTGTTATTTGAATCAGGAACAGTTTGTTTCAAACACTCACTAGTGCAGAAGGAGAATTTTACACCAGTTAAAAATGACTTTTTACATCGGTTTTTGTACCGGTGTAGATGCTCTCGGTGTTGTATGTTAGGGTTTACACCGGTTATATTTCCAGTGTAAAATGCTAAGTTTGGGTTTTATCTTATTTTCTGAAGGACATTTTACACCGGTTATTATATAATAACCGGTGTAAAAGACCAGTTTCATGGAAAACCGGCGTAAAAGGTTTTATTTTTTTCCCTTTTTTTCCCTCTTTTTTTTGTCCATTCCTACCCAGAGGCTATCTAAATTGACAATAAACAGGCAATAAATTTGTCAATAATTGGCACCAAATGTGCCCAAAATTCAAACCATTTAAACATATATCAAATTTAATCTATAAACATATCAAATATACACATAAACAAAGTTAAGCTATATATATACAAAGTACAAAGAATGATCAAGTGCTATATACATAAACAATATATAAACAATGTACAAATTAAGAATGATCAATTGCTATATACAAAGTCATTTTGATGATTTTTTAGGTCTTTTTGATGAATTTGTTCCTTGGGATTCTTGCAATTGCATCTTCCTTTCTTTCTCCTGAATCATTTGCAAAAGGAATTTGCCCAAGTTTGTCTAACATCCTCAATTTCATCTTGACCATATTCAGTTGGGTCATTGAATATCTGCAAGTTCAAACATATATATAATAAATTAAACAGACCTAAAAGTAATAACATGTTTTTCATATTACAAATATAATAGTAAGAGGTTAAAAATTTTATTACTTTTTCTCATCCGTCAACAATATCCGCCGAGACAATTGTTAACATACTTTTCATCACATAATACCCACTGACCCAGTCGTTCTTTTGTCGAGGACCCTACAAATATATAATGAGTAAAAATTATACACATTAACTAGTACTACAAATGAATTGAGTAAATGAATTTCAGGAAGACAAACTATTTACCTTAGGCAGCACCTATTTGAAGTGGCACAGAGAGTCACAAGAAGGGGGGTTGAATTGTGACCCTTTTAAAATTTCCAACCTGAAACTTTGAGGACATCCTCACAAGATAATACTTGGAGATGAGACAATTAGCATAAAATAGTTTCAATGAACATGCTCTTAGATGGGTACGCTTCATACAACATTTTTAATGAAAGTCCTCTTAGATGAGCAAGTTCCACGTAGTATAAGTATTATGCAGTGTTGTGCAGAATGAACCTCCTCTAGTAAATATCTTTATGTTGGCTTAAAACAGTTTTAGAAAATATTCTCAACTTGAGTAGGTTCCACGCAATGAACTTACTCTAGCTGTGTAGAATGCATGTAAACGTGAATAGGTTCTGTTTTAAGCATAAATCAATGTGAGGTTTAGTGGATGATGCAGTATGAGCAAATTGTAAAGTATGCAAGAGATAAGGATAGAAAGCACCACACAGAGGATTTTTATAATGGTTCACCCAACAACCATGGGCTACATCCACTCCTCACCATCAGTGAGATTTTTCCACTATTTCCCAAATAGTACAAGTGGAGTATTCTTTCATACAGCCTTTCCAGGCTGCCTCTGAGTATTCTTTCATACAGCGTCTCCAAGCTACCTCCTAGTATTCTTTTGCATAGCCTCTATAGGCTTTCTCTTCCATCTTCTACCCAATGTTTTCCTCACCAACACTCACCGATCCTAGGTAGCTTGATAGAAAATATCTTCCCAAGACTTTTCTCATCAACACCCACCTACCCTAGGTAGCTTGGTAGAAAATACATGGTAAAGAACATTACAAAGGGGTTTGGGATTTATTACAGCTTGGTTACACTTTGGTAAGTGGATATAAATAATAAAACAAGCTAAGCACACTCTCTTAGATATCCCAGGATGTTAAGCACATATGAACAAGAGTGTGAAAGAGGAGAATAAAGGAGAGCAATGGTTGATGTTGATAAGGCTTGTGTTTATCTCTCTTCCTCATTGATTCTGATGCATTTCAGCTACTGGACACTCCTATAGTGGATGAACTTTGAAAAATAAAGCTGAACATGCTTCTGCAGTAAACTTGCTCATAACTTGAGCAAGTTCGAAGCAGGGAGAGCAAGAAGGGGATAATGTAGAATCTGCTTAAGCTCAGTGTAAACACATTCTCTCTCCTTCTTCCAGCTGCATTTTTTTGTTTAAATAGAGGTCCAATGGTAATATAGCCATTATAGAGTTACTGGAAATCCTTGGAGAAGTATTGGACAGTGTGCTGAGTGTTTTCTACATAAAGCAGATTTGCTTTTTACCTACTGACAGTCTTGTCCCCTGTTACTTATGCTTTTAGGACCTTCTCTTGCTAAACTTCCTCATTTGCAACAGTAACAGCAATTTTCTCTTGCATTCAGTGAATGTTCTTAATTAAATGACATGGTGTGCAAATTACTGTAAGTCTTTGATGCTTTAATTTACCCCTCTGTTGCTGAATTTGTTTGTGCAGTAAATGAGAGAAGTTTGAACTTACTCACACAAACATTTGCTTTGAATACTGCAGCTTGCATTCTTTTATTTTCTTCTCCACTGTGTGACATGTAACCAGCCATATTGCTGTCTTTTGTGTTTAAATAAATGTTCAATGATGATATAGCCGTTGCTACACTGTTTGTCACTTTTCCCACTTGATTTGACACTTTTCTACTGTATTTTTGTACTTTTCTGCAAGCTGTCATGTCACATTCTGCAGCAGAACTTACTCAAAAACATTCTGCAGTAGAACTTACTCAAAACCTTCTTAGAACTGTCTTATCTCAGCATAACATACTCTTCTCAACAGAACTTACTCTTCACAGCAGAACCTTCTCTTGTGCAGTAACAGAGAGTAAGTTTGAACTTACTCACCCTGAGTAATGCATTTAAGTTGTCTCTTTACTGCAAAATCTGTTTGTGCAGTAAACGAGAGTAAGTTTGAACTTACTCACCCTGAGTAAGTTTACAAACATTTGATTTTAACCATTGTAGCCCATCTTCTCAAGAATGATGTCCAATGCCAATTCACTATTAGCAGTTTATCACTTTGTTTAACAGCTTCCTTCTCAAGAATGATGTCCAATGTCAATTCACCATTTACACAGAATCTTATGATTAATCTCCATTATCTTCTTGCTTGACATTGTGAATCCTTTTCTTCTTGATGTGAACCTCTTCATGCGGATTTTTCTTCCATGAACCTTCTCTTTTTGATTGAACCTTTTATATTTGCTGTGAATCTTCTTCATCTTACTTGAGCCTTCTATACTTATTCTGAACCTTCAGGTGCTGTGATGAACAAAACTCTAGATGATAGTTTTCTCATCATCCTCTTCTCATGGTTCTGTAGTAGCCTTCTCATATCTTCATGAAGCTTGTGATGCTATTGTTGTAATCCTCTGATGTTACTCTATTTCTTCAATGGTTGAGTAGATATAACATGCACTTTGTTGATTTGAGTGGCTTCTAGCTTGTCCACTTCTGAGATACCTATTCTTTCAACAAAACTCAAGTGCAAACATCAGTAGATTACCATTCAGAAAACTTAACACTTAGTTCAGAAGGTTTGTTGTCATTAAAACACATATCAAACGGGTTTTGATCTCAACACCATTTAGGTTTCTTATTGTATATCCTGATAAAAGAACATATTCATCAAAATTAAGTTGCAAATCAGGAGACAAAGAATCAATGTATATATGATAAATATAAGTTTACATTTCAATCATGCCCTTAATTACATCGTTTGGTTGATAGTGCAGCGAACACAACCAAACAACAACATTATCCCTAGGCTTAAGAATAAACAACTGCCAGTGATCCCTGCAAATAATGAACAACAATAATGGTTTATCTGAAGTAGAAACAGACAAAAGCAAACTAGGCTACCAATTTGACAACAGCTAGTAACATATGTGCTTACCTATGCAAATACGCTCCTAAGTAACACATTTTTGGCTCACTCTGTATCTTATTTTCCATGTAAGATTGAACTACTTCTGTAGGAAGACAATGTTTGGAGGAAATAATCTTGACTGGGTCAAAGAATCCAAACATATCGTTGTTTCCCTTTGCGATATAGACGCGATGCAGATACCTAAGATTTTTAATCAAATGTTAATTACAATTAGCAAATAGACTCTGAAATAGTTAATAAATTTTGGAATAGTTAATTACAATTGATACAAAGTGAATAAGATACTTACGTGCACCATAATGACAACACCTCAGCGGAAAACCACTTAGTACCATCCATAATCTCATCCACGTCACACCTTTCAATGGCGAACCATGGAGGGACATTGGAACAATTCCAAGTCTACTTCGAACCTATCACCTTTGAGATTCTTTAGCTTTTCAACAAAATTTTCTCTAGGTGGCTGGTCCTCAATGTCAGGTGCACAATTACTACCCATAGTGCTGACATGCATGGTAGCTCTAGGAGAACAATTAGGTGGAGCATTATAATTTCTCACACCCATGGATTGCAGCGTCTGTATCAAATTAAGTAAACATTACTAACAATATTGATAAAGTTAGTATTTTTTATACATTTCATTAATTGTGTCAAGTTACACATACCTGCAAAACCTTTTGTTAGATCTCGTCCTTCATACTTACGCTTATCTCCTCCCAGATCTCCTTTGAGAGCTTATCCCGGAGCTCCTGTTGCTTCTTCTCATTAAACTCCTGTTGCATCTTCTCCTGGAACTCCAGGTTCATCTCTCTTTGGACCTGCAGCTGGATCTCTTGTCGGATGGCCTGAAGTACCTCATCAGAGATCATTCCTGAGGTGGGGCATACAGGTCCTCCATAGTAGTACTTTAGGCCCACACCCCAACCAGCAGTGCGAACACGGCCAGGGTGCTCTTGTGTTCCAATGGCAGTTGTCACGATATCCTGACGTCCATGTGGAACAAAAGATCCTCGTGTGCTCTGTTCGACTAACTCTTCCTACAACATATATATAAATTTGTCAATTAATACATGATGTGAGAGAATGCATAAGTTGTAAAACAATTACATTGATGAATCGAAAGATTTACTTACAATCCTAGCAGCTACTGAGGTCGTGGCCTCAAATGTATAATCTCCCGATGGCTTTTGTCGGGCCATCAGCCATAGCTCATGACGTCCTGATTTATAATTTGTTATGTGTTATTTGTAATAGGCGAAAAGGCAAAAGGGCAAGCAAAATACAGCAAAGAATCTATACTCCTACAGAATGTCTCGTGGGGGTTTGGAAGGTAACAGGATCAAAGTCAACATGGAGCCTCTCACCAGGGGGACGTCTGGTAGTAAAACCAGTCAAAGTCGTGGCATGTCTAGTCCTAGACCTCGTAAGAGAGGAGGCTGAAGAATCATCCATGGTGCCTGTATAAAAAAAACATATGTCAGTCAGAATTGTGCCACTAGCATTAATCATTAAGCATTCAAACCAGGTGCACACATAGTATAAGCATCTTACGCAATGCCAAAGTACTACTAAAAATAATTTCAATATGAAACAAGAGCAGTAGAATTGGTGACAATTGTAACACATAAAGCCCCTAATTATAATTACCCTATTTATAGTATTTCTAACAATTGTAACACATAAATCCAGAGCAAAATGCACAGAAATAATCTCACTACCACAGCAACCCACAACATTTGCACACATTGTTTCAAAAACTAACAGACTTCAAAGAATATGTCACTCTAGGAACCAACATTGAATAATCAAAACCAAAGTCAACAACATTAACATCACTTCACAACACAAACCAAACAAACCAATCCGCATTTCACAACAAACCAAACAAACCAATCCAAGCTCTAATAATCAAGTAATGCCATAAACCATTCACATATAGCAAGATTCATAAGCACTTACTATAGAATGTTAATGCAGGGTAGTGGTGACAGCAACAAAGGGCAACTAGGTATAAATATCTTGTGTCACACACTCTTATTCAACTTCAAGGTCTCAAATGTCATGCTTCATATGTGTTTATTATATACAATGATGAATCAAACACCCAACAGAAGAACATTCATCGAAAGAAAAAGCAGGGAAACTTACGTGTCGATGAACTCACCTGAGAAACTTATTACGCGCACAAGAGGCAAAGTTGAAGCAGAGAAGACGAGCACTGACGATTGCGAAAGGAAAATCGAAACAGAGAAGAAGACGAGCACTGATGAACAACTGCGTCGAACGTGAGCTCTGGCGAACAGTGCTAAGGGATAAGAGGAAACAGAGGCGAATGGGGGGGACGAGAAGGATTAGGACGGCGGCGAGAGAGAGCTTTGAATGGTGGCCATAGAGAATGAGAAGCTTGGAGACGGTGGAGTGCATGCAGTAGCGACAGAGAAACAGTAGGGTAATCTGTATGAGAAGAAGAAGAGCCCGCTTAAATGAGAATGAGACCCACGAAGTAATAAAATCAAAAGAAAGATATTTAACACCGATTCTTTAAACACTCAGAGTAATAATATATTTTTAACACCGGTTATATACATACCCGGTGTATAATATGTTCACTTTATAAATCATCAAGGATTTTACACTGGTCGGGTATATAACCGGTGTAAAATGTGACGCGATAATTTTAAAATTGTCACTGCGTCACATTTTACACCGGTTAAACGCAGAACCAGTGTAAAAACCCTAATTATTTTCCTTTTCGTGTTCTAGTGACTGCATCGATATGGTGGAGGGATCTAAATTCTCCAGAATTTAGTTGGTTCAAAGATGCTGTTAAAATAAAGCTAGGTGATGGGAAAAATACTTGCTTCTGGAATGATAATTGGTTAGGGAGCTTCCCTTAAAGCCCAATTCCCTAAACTGCATCAAGTTGCTTCTAATAAAAATGTGCCGGTGGCCGAAGCAGGTGTCTGGAGGGACAATTCTTGGGTACGGGATTGGAAGTGGAGGAGACCTTTATTTACATGGGAGAACGAATTGCTGGCTGAAATCAACACCTTGTTATAAGGAGTCAGGCCAATAAGGGAAGAAGGAGATAAGTGGATATGGTTACATAATAGTTCAGGTCCATTCACAGTCAAATCTGCCTATGTTCACTTGTTGAGCCGCGAGAGGACTTCTTCTACAAATCAGAATTTGTCTCGGTTCTACAAAGGTTTGCGGTCTTGTTCAATTCCATCCAAAGTTAAAGTTATGATCTGGAGGTTGGTGTTAGATAGGCTACCCACACGGGTTAAAGTTATGATCTGAAGCTGACAATCATTAACATTATATAGATTCAGTAAGAGTTTATCAACAGTGTGTGATAAACATAAAGTGTAGCAATATTACAGAACATTTGAGTCAAGTCAATATGCTTCAGAAAAGACCAACACAAAAGATACTACTTAGCATTACATATGATTCACAAAAAAGGAAGGTAAGTGCCATTGACAAAATGGTTGTTAAGTGTTGAAGTTGTTCTAGCTGTCCATTAGTTCCCCCATTTCTGCCTCCGATCTTGGCTACTACCACCTGTTCATATGAGCCCAAACTCCTTTAATATACCGAAACTATATAACAATTGATTGATGATTAAACCAATTAACAAATCATACATTTATTGATTTAACATTAATACATTCCTTAGAACTCAATGACAGTTTTGGACAGCCCTCTGTTAGCTTGTTCAACCTCTTCCATGTTAGTCTCTATCTATCAAGAATTAGAAATAAAAAAAAAAGAAGGGGAATAAATCCTTAGAAACAATTCATACTCCAAGTAAAGCTTAGAAAGCATCAGTAAACCCACAGATTTTTGAAAATCAGTAGCACCCTAGATGGATACTTCATGGTTGAGGCCAGCAGAATAAATCCCAAAGGGCCAAACAAAGGTACAAATCAATGTTCAAAGTGAGTTAAGGAGCAGTTGAAAAATGTAGATTTTAGACAAACAACTATTAACTAAAACAATTTTATACATAAACATATTTTGAAGGACTACAACAACAAATTTCTCCAAAATAGTATCATTTAGTCTGCTACTGCACCTAGGTAGAAGCAACAAATAACCTAAGTAATGAATGAGCAGTATTTGGGAGATAATATGATGATCCGGTTAGACAACACATCATAATAACTTCTTCCCAGTGAATTCATATCAAGTTAATCAAGAAGGTCAATAATTCTTGGCAAGCCATAAAAATTGGATATCAAGCATATAAAACTCCTTGCAAAGTAATAACTCACTGTTGGAAATAAATTCATAAGCAAATTGATAAAACTATTTTTCATTGGAGATTAAGAAAGTTAGTTTAAAACTAAGTTACTCATAAAGCAAAAGTCCCATAATTTTAATGCTTATGCTTTCCATAATTTTAAAAGAGCAAACATTATTTTGTTTTATGAGTAACTTAGTTTTAAAACTCTAACTTTCTTAATCTCTAATGAAAAATAGTTTTATCTAATTTTAAAGTTAGAGTTAATGAAACTCTGCTACGTTTATGCTTATTCTTTCCATAATTTTAAAAGAGCAAACATAATTTCTTTAACAGACATTTAATATTGGATTAGCACATCTTACTATCAAAGTAAATACATATTGAGAGTTCATCAAAACACGAAAATTGCAAGGAAGATTATGCAAGCATAACTAAAATGAGGCAAAACACAAATGTGTAAAATGACACTATTAAGCTTAATTCAACTCACATTTTTCCCTTGGCTTTTCTGCATCAACTAATACTCCTATTTTCAAGATATCGAAGATAAATTTCAATATTATCTCTTCCTTTCGACATCTGCTTAATTCAAATCACGTTCTGGCCCATCAAAAACCTTCAAGCCTAATAACGTGATCAATTTCATTAATTGATCACATTCTTGAACAATTGTATTCGAGTAGTTAATTGTGAACCGACCTCTTCTCGACTGGCCTCCAATTTGGCTAATCATTTGCATCGGCCAAAACTAGTGTGAAGCCTAATTCATGACAATGAGAAGCTTTGGGTTCAGGTTTTAGCTCATAAATATTTGGGCCAGAATTCAATTTGGACTGCGAAGCCCACTTCTAGCGCATCTGACACCTGGAAGAGCATCATTCACGCTATTGACGCCCTTCGTGAGGTTTTCGCTTCCGGGTGGGAAACGGTGAGTCTTCTCTCTGGTTCACCGACTGGCTTGGCATTGGTCTGCTTAGGAATGATGCCAGTGATTGGATTGTGGGCTTTCCTATTTTGATGGTAGTGGAGATCCACTGTTGGCTGAGCTTCTTGGAATCTTTCACGGGTTAGAGATTGCTCTTAACTTGGGTTACACACGGATCATGTGTGAGTCTGACTCTCTTGATGCTGTTTCCGCTATTAATGATAGGGAGGTTCACCGCTTTCATCCGTATGCTGGTCTCATTGCCCAGATTTGTCACCTGCTGGGTACAAATAACTCTATTCTTGTCTCCCATGTGTTCTGTGAAGCGAATTGCTGTGCTGACTTACTGGCTAAAGAAGGGGTGCGATCTAGTATTGCTCGCAAAATTTGGCATGTTCCCCCAATTGATGTGGGAGCTTCCCAGTTGAGGGATACTCTTGCTTGTTCTGCATAGTTTTTTCTCTGTTTCTTCTTTGTAAGTTTCACCAAAAAAAAAAAAATTGCATCGGCTAAAAATAGTTGTTTTCCATAGTTCACTACCAACTAGTTTTTTGAGTGTTAACAAAAACAAATGCTTTGATAAAAAACACAAAATGCTTTCACATGCACATAATAACTTAGGTGAAGTTTTTTGTGTACAATTTTTACTATTCTCCGATTAGAATTTAACACGAGTTAACTACCAAATAGTAAACAATAGAATCACTTTGAATTTGAATTTAAATAGAAATTTAAATAAAAATTTAATCCACGTGTCATGTTATAATTGGTAAACAACACAAACAACATCTATCGAATAAAATCTAAGTTTTTTACTATAATAATAATAATCTTATATATAAAAGTTGGTAAATCATGGGGTAGTTTTGCCTCCCAATTTTCTCACCTAAACATCATTAGTCCGTCAAAATGTAATAATATTTAGAAAATTAATTTAATATCAAATCAATCGAAATATGTCAAGTAATAATTTCTGCAAATAAATATACCTATAATTAATTTTCTAATATCAAAGTGATCTATATTATAAATTTATCTCATATCTATAAATTATGGAGCAAACCCATCACGAAAATATTGGCAACAATTTTTTCTTTTTCTTTTTTGATATATAAGGTCACAATTTAATAATATTCAGAAAAATTAATTTAATATCCAATCAATCAAAATATGTCAAGTAATAATTTCTGCAAATAAATATACCTATAATTAATTTTATGATATCCAAGTGATCTATATTATAAATTTATCTATTTTATAGATAAGATTATAAATTCCGAAAATATAAATATCACGTAGCAATCTATTAAAATACCAACTATTCGGTGGGTTGGTTAATTATGAGGTATTCTTATCTATAAAATATTTGCAGAATTAATGGAGCAAACCCATCAATCGAAAATATGGAGCAAACCGATCACCAAAATATCACATAACTATGTAAATCTTATCTATAAATTATGGAGCAAACCCATCACGAAAATATTGGCAACAATTTTTTCCTTTTCTTTTTTGATATATAAGGTCAAAATTTTTCTGACAAGTAAATCTTGAGCAAATCAATATCATGTAATATCTTGAATATCTACCCATTTAATAAGTCCGAAAAAATTAGATTTGTAAAAATTTTATTCTCCCCTTATATAAGTATCCTCATCCCAACTTATTACCATATGTGCTTATTGTTATTTTTTTAAATCCAACTAGGTTTTCATCTTATCTTCAGTATTCACTATTAACTGTAGGTGCATTATTGTTTGTGTTATCTATTGAGTTTCAAATATATGCTTATAAAACTTCTAAATCCTTATAAGTCTAATTGTTTTTGTGCAAACTCCTTACAGCATGGCACCACCACCACGAGTTT
Source organism: Calophaca sinica (assembly GCA_037113605.1). Lineage (NCBI taxonomy): Eukaryota > Viridiplantae > Streptophyta > Magnoliopsida > Fabales > Fabaceae > Calophaca > Calophaca sinica. Next base: position 117,506,520 of record CM073731.1, read on the forward strand.
CATTTGTTGCAGATATTAAATCTGGGAAAATTGATTGGAATATTAAGATTTGTATCATGCGGCCGTGGAAAGTTACTTACAGATATAATCCTAATATCATCAGATCGTTAGAAATGGTCTTCCTTGATGAAAATGTGATTATATCTGATGCTCAAAACAGACTAATCCATGATGAGCTTAATTATGATAGACAAGCTTTGGCTGAGGAACATGTAAAGTTATTGTCTACAATGACCTCTGAACAAAGACATATATACAACAAAATAATGTTGCATGTTAGGCAAAACCGTGGTGGACTGTTCTTCATATATGGATATGGTGGAACGGGAAAAACATATATTTAGAGAGCCATCTCTGTAGCTTTAAAATTAGAAGGAGAAATTGTCATCACAGTTGCATCAAGTGGAATAGCAGCATTGCTAATACTAGGTGGAAGGACAACACATTCGAGGTTTTCCATCCCATTAAATATTGATGAAGATTCTACTTGCAACATTAATTAAGGCAATCCTTTGGCAAATCTTATAATAAAGTGCAAGTTGATTATATGGGATGAGGCTCCGATGATGCACAAACACTATTTTGAAGCTGTTGACAGAACTTTCAGAGATATCCTTCGATTCTCCAATAATAATAGTCTAAATGTTCCTTTTGGAGGTAAAGTAGTAGTCTTGGGAGGTGATTTTAGACAAATCCTTCCTGTTATACCTAAAGGAACAAGACAAGAAGTTGTCTATGCCAGCAATAATTCATCTTACCTATGGCAATTCTGCGAGGTAATGACATTAACTAAACACATGAGGCTTCAGACAGGGTCTTCAAATTCTGATGTCAATTAAATGAAGCAATTTTCAGATTGGTTGTTGAGTATTGGAGAGGGGAAAATTAGGGAAGAAAACGATGAGAATATGGTCATTGAAATTCCAGATGATATGATCATAAAAAATTCAGGAGACCATCGTGCTTCAATAGTTAATGACACTTATCCATCTTTCTTGGATAACTTCGATGATCCATCCTTCTTTCAAGATAGGGCCATTTTAACTCCAAAAAATGAAATCATTGACACAATCAATGATTATATGTTGGTTTTGCTTCTAGGTGAGGCAAAAACCTATTTCAGTTATGATACACCATGCTCACAGGAAGAAAATATTGATGCCCCAGACAACATTCATACCCATATTTTTTGAATATAATCACAGCTTCAGGACTTCCGAATCATGAGATAAAACTGAAAATAGGTGTACCTATTATGTTGCTTAGAAATATAGACTAATCATCAGGACTATGCAACGGTACACGACTAATCATTACCCACATGGGACATTATGTTCTTGAAGCAAAGGTGATTTCGGGAAGCAATATTGATCAAAAGGTTTTCATTCCGAAGTTGTCACTAACTCCATCTGATATCAGAATTCCTTTCAAATTTCAGTGCAAACAGTGTCCAATTACTCTTTCTTTTACCATGACGATAAATAAAAGTCAAGGGCAATCTCTCTTAAACATGTTGGTATCTACCTTCCACAATTTGTTTTTACACATGGACAGCTATATGTAGCGATTTCCAGAGTTACCTCACGTAGTGGTTTAAAGATTCTTATCATTGATGATGAAGGTGATGTCACTAATATAACTTCAAATGTTGTTTACAAAGAAATATTTCAGGATTTAAAATAGGTAAGTTACATCTTATGTGTTATATTATGTTACTTCTTAAGGATTTTGTGTCGTAAATTACAATATTTCCTTTGAATTTAACTGATGAATTGTGACCATCATATACTATCATTTACGCGCCGTGCATCGCATAGGTATACACACTAGTAATAATAATAGTTTAATTTCTATACATTTTCAATGTAACAAAATTTTACACTGTCATTTTTTTTTTGAATGGCAAATATATTATAATTGGAGTACTGGGGGTGCTCCAACCCAAAAAGTTACAACAGAAAAACTACCGCAAGGTCGACAGACCAAAAGAGCTACCTCCTAGAAATACAGCTAATGAGGTCTACATACCACTCATAGTACAAACATGGAAAAGAAAAGATTTTCCTAATGTCATCTAATAATATGCCACCACCTCATTCAATAAGTTTAAAACATATGTTTTTTCATACTTATTAAATAATATGGTAACACATCATTAGATGTCTCTATAAAACATTTTTACACTCAAAGTACACACAAATTAAATTCTAATAATAATAGTAGTTCCTGAATCTTGAAAAATTTTAAGAGATTATTTTTGTCCTAGATCCTAATTTAACCTCTCTCCACCCAATAAACAAAATGACAAAGCACTTTTGACGTTGGACAAAAGGCATGGGTCAGGACCAGAATATTCTAGGCATGAATATGAAAATGCCATCAATTCCTAAAGATTTTTCAAGAATGAAAAATCAAGAATATAGTATAAATACCGTAACAAATACTAGTAATAACGACAATAAATATTTTCAATATTTGCACTTTATTGTGACGCAGACCAAAAAACAAATATGAAAAAGGAAAAGCACTTTTCAAGTGACTTCCTACAGTACAACAACGCAAGCTGTGCAACCACGTCCGCAGGAAGGGTATCTCAGCAAATTTAAATTAATATTTTGTCGACGTAGCGGCGAGAATGACACGCGACGTGTTGCTCTCTCAACCCTCCTATCTCTTGGTTTATAACGCCACCACACTGAGATTTCATTTATTTATTCCCAAAAAAACATGCGAATATTAGAATAATATATTTAGAATAAGATTAAAAAATAAATGCGAAAATAGTTTGTCGTTGGGAAATACCGAAATAGAGAGTCTCGGTACTTTGCTTATCCTCTCCCTTCTTTCTCTGAGAGAGAGCAGAGAAGAGAAGAGCAGAGCAACAATTTTGGCTTAAACGACATCGTTCTCTCTGCACTTTAGAACACTCAATTCTCTGATGCTGTAACACCTTTTTCTCTACTACAGGATCAGAGTATCTTCAGCACAGAACAAACATGGCTATGAGCGGATTGATTTCCAACCGCAACTTCGGTTCTCTCGTTGCCTCAGGTTCAACCTCAATTATTCCTCTTTTTTTTACTTGCATTTCTTGAATTATGTATATTTATTTCTCGAGAGGATTTGTTTTGTTGTTAATCTTAGTCTTTTGATAGCAATGGAATTTATGTTGCAATATTTGCCGACAAGTTATGGAAACTTATAGATAATGTTAAAAACACATACATTTAATTTATATTTTACCACTTTACTAAAGTGTAAATACAGTAGTAAGTTGTAAGGAGTAATAATATTATGATTTGGTAAGATGGGAAAATATGATTGAAAGATACTGTCAGTTATAATTATTAAACTGAAATGCATATCTTTTGTGACGGATCAGTTAAACTATTTACTAAAAATATATTTTTGGTCATATCAATCCCTAAAAAGTGAAAATCACCAAATAAGTACCAAGAATAAGCATTCCTTAAGTCAAATTAGTTTCTGCTGAGTTTAGGGGGTGAGGTGCTAATTTGAATAATAAAACACATAATTTAGGAACCTATACTGTGTGATAATTTCTATCATGCTAATATGACCAGCATTATATTTTTCATGGACTTAAGTTGATGATTTAATTTATCTTTGTTCTGTGGATATAAGTGTAAGTGATAGTCTCATAAAATTCTGGACTAGGAGAAGCTTAGCTTTCAACCTTTTTTTTTTTCCTTTTCAATTTGCCTCAAGCATAGTTTTTTGACTAACAATAAATGGAGACTTTGGTAAGATGAAAGCCATTAACTCTTTAAGCTTGGATTATGTTGATTCAGTGGTCAGTATTGTAAAGTAAGATAAAATTTTAGCCATTGTTCGATATTGGCAGGAAATTTTTATCGATCAAGAGAGGATCTGTCTCTTCAAAGAGGGGGGATTTCTGTTTCTGGTGTATCTGTTACACGGTATGGTGGCTGGATTGCGAAGGATCCTTTTTCAAGATGCCACCATGCAATGCATTCCCAAACTGGTTCTCCTTTGGAAGAGAGAGTTTCAAAACAAATACAAACATTTCACAACAAAGGGGAGCATTTTTTTCCAGTATCCCAGCAATCCAGTCGCTGCGTGAACTTTAAATTAAAGGCTGGCAGAAAAAGTCATTCTTACCTTTCTTCAGCTCCCTTTAGCAGTAGCAATGTTGAGCAAATGGAAGTATGTAGACTAGGTTTGAGCAAAGGAAAGCACCCGCAGCCAGAGGTTTGTAAAGAAAATAAGTTCCGTGCCTGTTACAAGTCTGGGGAGTATGACATTGAAGGAACAAAGCTGGATAGGCTGCAATCAACTGAAGGGACTGGTGAAGCCATTCTTTTGGAAGGAAATATGCAACAAATATCTCCTTGGTGGCAGCAGTTTCCTAAGCGCTGGGTTATTGTACTGTTATGTTTTACAGCATTTCTGCTGTGTAACATGGATCGTGTGAGTAACTTTTTCTGGTGTTTATGGTTTCAGTTATTATGCTATTTATATATTTGTGTTTTCCGTGTTCTATACCCAATTCAATAGGTACATTCCTTTCATCGCATTGAATTGATTGTCACTGCAGGGTGTCTTGTTACTTGAATAGAAATAAGGTGTTTAGTTGATCATCAATCCTAGTAGCCTAATTTGTTTCTTTATTCTATAAACAAACTAAGAAAAGAAAAGATCATATCACCTTTTGTAGCTGTAGATGTTGGAAGTTAAAAATAAATCTGTCGAGATTGAATTACTATTTTCAAAATTCTGCCTTTGTTTTGCAGAAGTTATTAAGCCTTTTCCTCCAATTATGTCAAGCGTTTGTTTATATTTAGTTAATTTTTTCTATATTTCCTTATTCTTACCAACCTAACATTACTGATGTTCCTTACTGATATACTTTACATTTTCATTTTTTTTTTATAGGTAAATATGAGCATAGCAATACTTCCAATGTCCAAAGAGTTCAATTGGAACAGTGCAACAGTTGGCCTCATTCAGTCCTCTTTTTTCTGGGGTTATTTGCTTACTCAGGTGTAACTGATATACATACGACATGTTAGTTGAACTAGAAATTGGTTTCATATATTAATCTTCTAGTAATTTTAAGTATTACTGCTGGTTGAACTTAACCTAACATATACTGTTCTTAGTAGTATATATCTAGCAAGTTCTGATCTTCAAACTGTCTTTTCATTTTGCCCACTGTACACAATGTTCTAATTACGTTACTTTCAAACTGACTGAATGCATTTTGGGTTGAGATTGTTGGTGGCATTTGGGCAGACAAACTTGGTGGGAAGGTAGTACTAGGTTTTGGAGTTGTCTGGTGGTCAATTGCAACAATTTTAACTCCTATTGCTGCAAAACTTGGGCTGCCATGTCTGCTTGTTATGCGTGCCTTTATGGGAATTGGCGAGGTTAGTCCATTCTAATGCTATAATACATTTATGACTCCATCTATCTGGTGCCTGTAATTGAATTCATTAGGCCGTTTGTCCATATTTCTTTGGTTCACAAAATGAATTGCCAGTTTTACTTCTATTAACCTGGCCAATAAGCAAGGAGAAAAACTTGAAAGATTAACCTGTGAACATAGTTAGTTGTATTCCCCCGCCCATTTAAAGCAGACACTGAAAGTGATGTAGAAAGTTATATGTAGTTGAGGTACTATAGATATAAACACAATAGTCTATATCATTTCCCACCAAGACATTAGCTGAGACAAATAATACAATCAAACGAAAGATATTTTCTTGTTGGAGTGGCTTTATGTTCAAAGTCCATGCCAAGTATAGAAATGATTTTTGCTCATATAACTTGGCATCAAATTTTTCCGATTCTTTGTTTTCAGGGTGTTGCCATGCCTGCGATGAATAATATACTTTCCAAGTGGATTCCAGTATCGGAGAGGAGCAGATCACTTGCGCTAGTATATAGTGGCATGTACCTTGGTTCTGTCACTGGCTTGGCATTCTCACCTTTTCTAATCCAGAAATTTGGGTGGCCATCTGTGTTTTACTCATTTGGATCACTTGGAAGTATCTGGTTTGTCTTGTGGTTGAGAAAAGTAAGTTAGCTTTCACGGTTACAATGAAATCTACTTATGTATTTGTTTCTGATTGGAAAAATGTTTTAAGAGGAAACCAAGCATTTCTACTTTGTTATCCAACCCTATTAAGTATATTATAATGTTTTGTGCTGATTTATTTGTTACGGGAATGTTCATGACGTATTGCATAACATGTGACTGGATACATGTTATGTTTATGCGAGTTGGTATTCCCTTGATTGGATGCATGAATAAATAGGTTATCTTGTACAATATCTTTGGATTTTACCATGACATGTATAAATGTGAGGGGCTCTTTGTAATTCCTTCTGAGCAAGTTGATTCTCATATCTTTTACCTTCTGTTGGGCTCTTCCAGGCATACAGCTCACCAAAAGATGATCCAGATCTTGGGGTGGAAGAGAAAAGGCTCATACTTGGAGGCAGCGTATCAAAAGAACCCGTCTCAGTTATTCCTTGGAAATTGATTTTATCAAAAGCACCTGTCTGGGCTTTAATAATCTCTCACTTCTGTCACAATTGGGGGACATTTATTCTATTAACCTGGATGCCTACGTACTACAATCAGGTACTTGCCTGTTCAAGCTTTTTTAAAAAAAATATATATATATATTTTGGGTTTTCATAAATGCTTTTTAGAATATACACGTCCTTAACGATACTTTCTATAATATCTCAAATATTTTCAAGCAGGAGTGGAACCACATTGCTTACATCCATAACTTGTAGACTTCATTATTTTATTTTATTTTATTTTTTCTGTAGCTCAACTAAAATATATAGAAATTTCCTACTTGTGGAGGTGGAACATAGGCATCCAACTGTCTGTATAATTCTGCTCCTATTCACATGAAACTTGTAGAATTTTGTACATTACATTTCCCCATTGTTTTCAATAAAGCTGAGCTTTAATTGACTGTATAATTTTGTACATTGATTAAAATGTTGGTTTCTATTTTGAGCTCCTTGATGTTAACGTACACCTTACCATTTTCTCTCAATTCTGTTAAACTTGAGCAGACAGTTATTTATATTACTTGGTAATTACTCTAAAGAAAAGTGAAGTAACTTTACTTCACTCCAACTGCTGATATTACGAAATTAGATATAAAGACACTGGAATGTGATTGATCTCTTGATCTGACTTGAATGGTTAGGTGATGCAATCAAATAGAGAGTAACAAATAAATTTGATGAATGTTTTATGGGCTATTTTCTCAGGTTCTGAAGTTCAACCTCACCGAATCTGGGCTCTTATGTGTCCTGCCATGGTTAACCATGGCCGTTTTTGCAAATATAGGAGGTTGGATTGCCGACACACTTGTGAGCAAAGGCCTTTCCATAACAGCTGTTCGAAAGGCAAGAAAATCATTACTTTCGTTACTGAAATTTTTTCATACATTGTCAACTCCTTTACAATTATAATATTTCTATGCTCAATAATTTACAGTTTTTTCACCCTAGATTATAATTAACTGCCTAATGTGGAAGCTAATTTTGATTGATATGACAATAGTACGGAGGCATTCATTTCAGTCCTCAGTAGAAGCAAAAAATTGTGTTGCGGACATTTCCAGGATTAAAAACAATATTCTTCCTGATTATATATTTAACAGCAGTAGAGACGTGGACTGATGCGTTTTACTTTTTAAGTTTTAGAATTTTTTATCTTTAAATATTTCCTTTATTTGGCAGATCATGCAATCAATTGGGTTTCTAGGTCCTGCATTTTTTCTTACACAGCTAAGCCATGTCAGAACACCCGCCATGGCAGTACTATGCATGGCTTGCAGTCAGGTTTGAGGCTTGAGCTATATATATCTTCCTGAGTTTCAGATTCCTCAAGTTTTGAATTATTTGTATTATCTAATTGATACTGATATAAAGCATGTATGCCTACAAAACATTTCTGCATACATATAGAATGTTGCAGAGTTACCTAATACAAACCACAATCTATTATTTTGTTTACAGGGATCTGATGCCTTCTCACAATCTGGTCTGTATTCCAACCACCAAGACATTGGACCACGCTATGCTGTGAGTTAATATTTTAATTTTCATGTACCAGGACTGGTAAATTGTCAATTACTCCCTCCGTCCCTTAATATAGGACCCCTTTTGACCATTTCACGGCTCTTAAAAAAGTGAGTTTTGTTAGTTATTAGCATTAAATTTGTACAAAATGTGTGCTATTTTTCCCAAGTTACCCGTCTCATCTTCCAAGACTATTAAAAGAGAGAGAGAATTAATGCACTTTGGTATAGAGGGTAGTTTTGTAAAAAAAAATAATTAATGCACCTTGGTCTTTGAAAATGGTCTTATATTAAGGGACAATTTTTTTTTTACAAAAGGGTCTTATATTAAGGGACGGAGAGAGTAACAAATATAGCTAAAGGAAGTTCCGTACTTTTTTTTAAGTATATATATATATATATCAACAAACCAACAACAAACTAATTGATCATGCTAAAGACTAAGGTGTTCTGGTCTTCTTGCTCAAGTTGCATTTTCGTGAAACATTTTTGCGAGCTGAACCTTTAGGATTTTGGCGACACTCGCCTGTAGCACTGATGTCAATTGCCAAAATCCTTCTACTTTAAAATTGCCAGGAAAAAGCGTCTCTCCAAGCCAATCAGTTAAAATATCTATTGCACCTCTAATTTGTTTCATGATTAATGAAGTCACTCACATAGTACCATTAACGTCTTAATCGTCAGTATCAAGTACCTTGTCAATTTATCTATTCATTCAATATGTCTATCTGAATGCATGAAATCTTGAGATAAATGTTTTCCATTATCCAATTTTGTTCTGGTTTTATTTATTTTTTTACTCATTATGTTTCTACATGAATATTAACTATTTTAAATACCAGGGAGTGTTGCTGGGATTATCTAATACCGCAGGAGTGCTTGCTGGTGTCTTTGGTACAGCTGCGACTGGATACATACTCCAACGAGGTGGGAATGCTTCACTTGCATTCAAAACCTATTTTCTTGTTTAGGTTGCTCACTGAAAAGCTGTGTGTTGTTGCAGGTTCATGGGATGATGTGTTTAAAGTCTCCGTTGTATTGTACATAATAGGCACATTGGTGTGGAATATCTTTTCAACTGGTGAGAAAATTCTTGATTGAAGAATGCAATGATGTCAAGGAAGGTGTAGGCTATATATATAGCCATAGAGATTACAAAAAGGGGGAAAAAGAACAAACAGATGGAACGAAAATCAGATGACCAAATGTATCAAGCACTTAGAAGCATAAAAGCACCCTGCTGAAACAGAAGAGAGCTACCATCAAAGTTTTTGATTAAAATAGCTATAGGCCTTTAATTTTTTATTTTTACCAGAAATCTTGGACTAACTGGGCATATTTTGCAGATTCCCTGTCCCATAATCTAAATGCTTTTTGTATAGATAGTTAATGGGTAATTTATGCCAATATAACTTCATTTAAGCATATTTATACTTGGAATACATGTTATATTGTTACTAGTCAGGGTTGCAAACACAGGTGACACAACGCAACTCCTTAATAAAGAAAAAAAAAAGAGCGGAAAAATACTTTGAACTTGAAGTTGGCGGAATAAGTTGGCGAATGAGATTCTGCCATTACTGTAGTTAATTTTTATAAATAAATAATAGATAGATTTGACTAAATCTAGTTCATCGTACCTGGCTGAGAAAATAGATAGCAATTCCTTTCTGATTCGATGCTCAACTTACCATTGGTCAAGTTGTGCATTTCAGTTGTCTGTTATATGTGAAACATGGACGAATTATGTAGTTGAATTATGCGGATTTTTCTGAGTTTACTACTCAAGAATCAATCATCCAAATATGACAAACATTAACATACCACCAAGATCATAAACCAGTCAGGACAGTCAAATCCAATCATCCACATTCATAAAACGTAAGGCATTCTTTTATGAACATTGACATTCAACATTGTTAAATGTGAGTTTAGCTCTTAAATAATTTCTTTATTTTTTTTTGACAAGTCTTACATAATAATTTCTTGAAACCAGTAAAATTTAATAGAAACATACTGAAAACAAACAAGAAATAAAGAATACAATGAATATTTGCAAGGATTCTACCGCAAGGAAGATGGATTGAGAAAGCATTCATCATCCACCCCACGCGCGATCCCAGAAAAAAGAAATCAATCCATCAACAATTCTCATTATGAATTATAAATTTATAACATACCATGAATAATATACCCTATTTCTTTTTATTGTTTTTCTCCCCCTGTTCTCTCTTGTTCTATACCATGAACATGAACACCACACTAACTTCCATTGCATTTCAAACCTGTTGTCAACTCTTTCCCTTCTTTTTGTATACTCTCCAAAACCCCGCTCAAATCCCTGTTGTGCACATTAACCCTAAGCCCATTTTTCATGAACAAAGTGAGTGACATCTTTTGCTCCACCAGGTGACCTGGCACCACCGCAAGCCGGTGACGAAGCAGCACCGCTGCGGCAATGGACTTCATCTGCAGGTAAGCCAAATCCTTCCCCAAACATATCCTAGGACCAGCATTGAAAGCAACAAACTTGAAAGAATCATGCATAACAAACTTTGTCCCATCCAATGATAACCACCTCTCAGGTCTATACTCCATGCAATCCTCACCCCACGTGGACTTCAACCTCCCCGCCGAATATATAGAATACGTTACCGACGATCCCGCCGGAACAAAAGTCCCGTCCGGCAATACATCATCGGCCACCACGTGCTTCGAATCTTCCGGCACCGAAGGGTACAACCTTAGTGTCTCCGACAATGCTGCCTTGAGATAAACCAAACGATCAACTTCCTCAAACCCCAGCGGCTCATCCATCCACTTTTCCACGTCATCGCCACGTGTCTCCATCAAGACCGTACAGATCTCACGTAGGATTTTCTCTTCAACTTTCGGATTCTGAATCACCAGCCAGAAAAACCAGCTCAGCGCAACCGATGACGTGTCACGTCCAGCTAGGATAAAATTCAACGCCACGTGCTGGAGAAACTTGTCCGAATAGGATTCCTTTTTCCTCATAAACCTAGTCAACAAGTCATCGTGAAGGGTCCCATCTTTTTGCTGACTCAGCAGTTCGACTTTTCGCTTTTCAATCACGCTGGACAAATGTTCGTCCACGTAAGCAAGGCTTCGGCTCAAGCAAACTTCGAGTCCGAGCCCAAGCCATTTCTTTACCTTCCACAACACTTCCGGTAATATAAACCGTTGGAGCGTGGCTTCAGTGGCTCGATCGAAAGCCGTGGCGAAACGGTTATCTGGAAGATCCGGATCACATGTCTGCGGGTCTCTTCCAAAAGCCAAGCCGCAAATGTTGTCAAAAGTGAGCCGGAGCATCAGGTCTTGTAGATCTACTGGCTCGGCTTGCAGCTCGGCTTTCTTAAGAATCAAACAAAGCCGATCCTTAATGGCTCGGCTCACCCAACGAGCCATGGCTTGGCGTAGTGTCCGGGTGGTGAATTCCAGTGCGGCGGTCTTACGCTGGAACAGCCACGTGTTACCGTCAGAGTTAAAGATCCCATCTCCCAACAGATCGTGAAACACCGCTTGCCACGTGGGGCCTTTAGGGTAATTATCGAACCGGGTTTTGAGTATATGCTCTAAGTTTCTCGGGTCGCACGTGACAGTCACGAGACCTTGCCGCTTGGCGAGGAAAGGGATCGCACAGATGCATGTTTGGTACGTGCCGCCACACGCGCGGAGGTTGTCGCAGATCCAGTCGTGCATACGTTCACAATTCTCAATCAGGCCTGGGAGACTACCCAATAGTGGCCAGACACGTGGACCTCTTAACGACCGTGAGATGAACGTGAACCATAGTAAGTAAGCCGTGATCGCCGTTAAAAGCAATAGAGCCGTACAAGTTTCCATCCTATTTTGTAGTATTGCACAACACACGCTAGCTTTTGTAATTTGTAAACTCGTAAGTGTTGTTGATTGTTGTCGACCCAAGAATCAAAAGCTCAAACCTACAAGAAAATTCAATGAAAAGTTTACTTTTTTGTCATGAATAAAAAATGGGGTGCTTTGGAAAATGAGAAAAAACACAAAAAAAAAAAAAAAACTTACCTTCAAGAATGGTTCTAAGTGAGGAGCATTTTGATGTAAAGGTTGAGCTAGCTATAAAGAATGGAGAAAAGTTGGAGGAAGGAGAAGAATGAAAGAAAGTGAGGAAGGGTTAATAAAAGAGGGAAAGAGGGTGAGAGTGTACGTAGTGGTAGTACAATGGGGGAGTGTGTAAAGGAGAAGAGATTTATAGATAGGTGAAGTGGTTTAGTGAGGGAGTTAATAAGGGCAGAGCCAGACTGGTTTTTTTTCTTGACAATGCACAATCTCTTTCTATCTTTCTCTCTCTTCCTAATCAATCTCATCAGATGCGCAAAACATAAATGCTCTTTCTGAGAGGTTGTTGAAGACTTTAAAGGTGAAGACACCCACCTGTCCCTCTCTCTCTAAAACTGGAAACCACGATGGTGTTTCTTCTTGTTCTCTCTCTCTCTCTCTCTCTCTCACACACACACAGGAATTGCAACAAGGGTGTTCAAGTAAGGCAGGTAATCAATGAAGGGAAATAAATGAGAGTAGTTGAGGAACATGGGGAGGGGAGAGCCAGGGAAAAATAAGAGACAGAGAAGCATAAAGTTTTGGGGTTACACACAAACCTTTTTCAGCAAATTGGACTGTTTTAAGAACAAGATTTCTCATCTACCAATATTACAACAGTAATATATATACAAACATTTGAAGGAAAAGAAAAAGGGTTTTACCAAGTGGGGTTTGGTTATGGTTTTGGTGAGCAACCTACCAACAATTTATAACATTAATGTGGGTGAACTGTATTCTTCTTATCTTTTTGTATGTGGATATATATATATCCATGGCATGCAAAAAAAACTGTTAATTTTAATTAAAAAAAAATTTGAATTGAAAAATAAAAATCACAACAACATAGATCAACAACAGCAATTCTAGGATTCATCACAGTCGCAGAGTTGACCTACCCTGATCATTTATGGTGGGATTTGAATGACCATATGCCTATGGTTGGTTTGATGCAAAAAGTCAACGTTACACTCTCTCAGAATTGAATTGAATACAAATTGAAATTATGGTTCCAGCGATCTCTGCTGAACTGAAACCTTGACTCATTCCAATGTATTCTTCACGAGAAGTGTAAGTTTTCATTTTTCTTTTCTTTTTTGTTTCTTTTGGCTTGTTAGTTTTCAACCCTCTGAAAGAGAGTGAGCCTTGACAGATTCAAACACTAAGAAGGTGGATGAACAAGTAAGTCAAGAAAGATATGTGAGAAGAACACGAGATAGAAAAAACGGTAGCCCTTAGAAAACTTTTACTCCCTTTGTCCCATTATAAGGTCACATTAAAAAGTTTCACACATAAAGAAAAACTATAAATGAATGAAAGCGTATAATAATTTTATAAAATTATTCTTATTAATCATTGGGCATTAACAATTGCCATAAATGCATAGTACAGTACTATAATGATGTGGAAGTGATGTATTCATTATTAATTTGAGAGTATTACTCCCTCCATTCCAAAACATTTGATGTTTAAGGTTGTGGCACACCCATTAATAAATCATTAAATGGTATATACCTAGACCAAAATACCTTTATTTAATCATACTTAGAAACTATGTAATGTGATCATTCTCATTAATGAATGGTTAGCTATTGGCTTGGTGACTACAATAGTCTCGTAATAAGCACATAGTATTAATTGGAATCAAGAGTATGTTTAGAAAAAATGCATTAATTTAGTCTTGTATTTGTAAAACATTTAAAGTTTTGGAACAAAACTAAAATACTAAAACATCAAATGTTTTGGAATGGAGAGAGTAAAATTGAGAAAAAATTACTACATTCATCCCTAATTAAAAGCACATTTTGACCAAAACATGGAGATTAAGAAAACTAGTTAGCCAATTTAATTTGTCTAAAAAGTGTACTAGTTTTCCCATACTAACCTTCAATTATTGGGTAAAATTCATTTCCCAAGGCTCTTTTAATACTCCACTTTGGTTTGCATCTCCAAAGACTATCTAAGGGTATTTTTATAAAGAAATAATCAATGTATCTTGTAAATTGAAAATGAGCTTCTATTTAGGGACAAAACTTTTTTACAAATAGAGCTTATAATTAGGGACAGAGGTAGTAATTAATATTACATTAAAAACCTAACATGACACTTATTTTAGGACTAATTTTTTACGAATGTGACACTTATAATGAGACGAAAGGAGTAGTAATACTCTATACTACCATTGATTAATTAGTGTTACAGTGGTATTACTCTAATATTATTAGAGAAAATCAACTTTGTGGCAATCTACTACTTATTTAAGAAAGTTACCTATACTGAGAATATATGGCAAAAACACATTCATTTGTTTTTCTAACAAAAATTATTTTTCCATTAAATACTTAATTACATCATAGGTTTCGTTTTTTAGTCACGTGTTAAATACGGTTTCTCTAAGTTAGTTAATTACCGTAAAACCAAGATTGAACTGTGTAGAAATTGAATTGAAGAGGTTGGTTGAGTAAAAGTTTAAGCGATCGAGTTTTGAAGAGATCACCTTAAGACGTACTCCCTCCAGTTTTAAATATAAGCAAAAGTTAAAATGTATTTGGTCCAAATTTAGTCTAAATATATTTTGACTTTTGTTTATATTTAAAACCGGAGGTAATATGAGTGAAAGAAAGTCAATTGAGTAATGTGGAAAATGATAGAGACATTGCTACGAAATTGATACATTTAAGGCAATGTGATTTACTGATCAAGTTAATTGATTAGGGAATCAATATACAATTCTGTATGTTAATTTTAAAATGGGAAAACAATTTGGTATTAAAATCTAACTATCGTTTGAAAACCTAGTGAAAATTTGCGTGTAATATTCTACCATTTTTTCCCTAGAATCTAGGGTATACGGTTAAATTCAGATTCTTGACGTTTTGCCACAAGAAATAAATTAGGGAAATGATGTTCATCGCGAAAACTGTCTTTCGCGAATCATCGCGAATTAAATTTATGAGTAAATACTTAAATAAGTTTCCAATAAAAATCATAGAAATCAATTTAGTCTCTAACAAAATGAAAAATATTAATTTAATCCTTAAGAATATCAAATGTAGGTCAAATTAGTCCTTGATAGGGACTAAAATATCCCTAAAAATTATCTTAAAAAGATTTAACCCACATTAAAGTTTTTAAGAACTAAGTTAGTATTTTTCATTTCCCAGGGATTAAATTGGTCTCTGTAATTTTTGTCGGATACCAATTTGAGTATTTACTTTAAATTTATTGGCCACGAAACGCGTAAATTCCAGAAATGAACAAAGTGACACATTCCGTTTTATTCTAAAAAGATGACACATCGGCATTCATGATGTTCGTGAAGGATTTTTGGCGCTACATATAGCATCGCTCAATAAATTAAAGTAAAATCTGCAAGTAATATTTCTGTCTAAATTATCAATTGGTAACATTCAAAAACTATTGTGGTCATGCAGGTATATATAATGAAATTGTATGAATGTGTGGGTCTTGCTCGCATTGCAGGTTAATATAATTCAGTACGTTGATTCTTATAATATAGTTAATTTTTGTACCCCGGCTGGCATCCAACAAGGGTTACCATTGTCGACAAGTGTCGATCGACACTTGTTGATGGGACTGTCGACAGTCTGAACCCGGAGGAAGAAAATGATCGATCGTGACAGCACCGAGGCTTGGAGGTTCCTTTCCTAAAGGAGGGAGGCCATGACGAGAGGGAGGAATAAAGTGATCATATTATAGTTATGACCACAACCCATGTAATGCATGTGTTCGTAGATCAGGGATGGTTGTGGATATACTATTCTATGCAAGGCCGGTGAAGGGCCGGTGCAAGCTGTGCTGTTGCACAGGGCCCCCAAATACCTAAATATGAAACTATCGTACTGCTCGCCAAAGGTTGGAAGAGAAAGAACAATGCAACGACCAGATAATTAAATTAAAGCACCTTGAGTTACTTTCGAAACTAATAATTTTTGTCTATTTGAATGTGGTATAAAAATTTAATACCTTCTATCAAGTTTAGTCCTTATAAAAATTTAATACCTTTTTATTAGGGGCCTAATTTTTAAGATTAGAACAGGGCCCCCAAAATGTTTAAGACGGCCCTGATTCTATGAAAAGTTTGAGAAAATGCAAGTAGGGTGCAATAGCTTCGCCCTATGTCCCAACGACCTAACAGGGTTCGTTTGGGGGAGGGTGACCCCGAAGAGCTCTTTGCATACTGCTTTCACGTTTGCAAGCGGTAGCAGGGGAAGGATAACCATGATGACTTTTATCGTAGTTGATGTGCCAACCGAGTATAATGCTATTCTGGGACGCTCTTTCCTAAGCAATTGGGGAAATGATTTTCGTGAGGATGTTGGAAATATGATTCCAAGACGACCGTGGGTGAACCGTTATCGTCCACGAAAATAGAGCCGTGCAATATAAATGTTACGAGATTAGTCTACAATTACAAGGAGAAGAGGAGCGCAAACCTCTCGGGGGTGCCCTGTGACACCCTTAACCCCTTTTTGAATAAAATAAAATAATTCAAATGAAGAGAAATGAAAATTTATACGTATTTGATTTTCAAAAAATTGTCTTGTAAATAGCACCGGGCGGAAATAGAGTAAAAATTTAAACAATTAAAATTAACGTAACAAAATTTAATTCACGTAAAAATTCCTGTGGTACGAGAGTATCACATTTCAGTAAAACTCCAAGTCAATTTTTCCAAAAGATAAAAAAAGTATTAATTTAGAAATGAATCTGGTAAAGCTAAATAAGCTGAATACACCCCCGGAAATATTTTTGCCACATTATCTCAGAGCTATTACATAACCCAATTGAAACTAAATAAATTTTGTAGTTTACAAACATAAAAATAACAACATAAGACAAAATTTAGCAGTCACTCATATTCTTCAGTTTAGCCACTAACTTCGGGATTAGCAACATCTGCAATTTAACACGAAACACACAAGAGACATATAAACAAAAAGGGGTGAGTACGTTGTAGTTGAGTTGTTGTGATATTTACAGAGAATAAGTGAATAAAATAGTATACTTATATATATATATGCAATTATAGCAACACAACTCATACAAATATACACCACGTTACATACACATCATACAACACTCACATTTAAAACCATAAGCACTCACAGATAAAATTCACCATTTTTCAGGGTCACATAGCTATCTCAAGAAAGATGCAGATACTAGCAACACTACTTTATATGCATGTGGTACTAACTACTACTCTGAGAATCGGACTAGGAGTACATATTTGGTTTATTGAGGGAGAGCATTTGCGGTGATCACCTCGTTACCTCATACTCTCACTAGTCATGATAATGTCCGGGGACTGTCAGGAGTCACGTAATCTTACAAATAGCTTCCCGACATCAAGTTGCAGCTTGGGTCACTTAGATGTGCCACAGATTCAGTATCCCATCCCCAAGGCCAGGATTATCTGCCACGAAGGCTCACCTCTATTGGCCTCCCCCTTTCATTTCAACGGTCATTCCCCCAAATCCTAATCACAAGGCTTGGTATGTCAATCATACACACAAGGTCGGGTTTTCTCCGAACGTCATAGTTCAATTTTTCATCGACAATCCATCATGGCCCATATGGCTAGGATCATCTCACAAGGAATGACTCAAGTCCCATTATGACTACTTATAGCTAGGTGACTTGCACACAAGGTCATTTATCCTTTCAAGGTTATTGCCACAAACGTTGACATTTTACAATCATTATCACAATTTAATAAGCAATATACAAAATAAATTATAAGAACAACTTAAAACAACAACCGCATATTTCATCATTCAAGTAAAACACGTAGAAACAATCATAATAAATTGACCACAACATGTATTTTTCATATAATTAAAATATGCAGAAAAAAATAGCACTTTTCATAGCATCATTCTACACATATAAACAGAAACAACAACAACAACAAAATTCTGCAAAAAAAACAGAATCAACAACATAAAGAAAAATACTGCATAAAATAGAATTTTTGCATACAACAATTCCTGCATAAAACAGAAACAACAACACAAGAAAATACTGCAGAAAACAGAATTTTTGCAGATCCTGCATAAAATAGAAACAGCAACACAAAAAAGTACTACAAAAAACAGCAATTTTTGCAACAGTAATTTCTGCCTAAAAACAGAAACAACAACAAAAGAAAAATACTGTAGAAAGCAGAAAAATCTGCACAATAAAAATATGCACAACAGCAGAAACAAGACAGAAAAAAACAATATATATTTTACAAAGAAACACTACAATTTAAATATAAACGTGGTAATTTAAATAGTTCTAAAATTTCCAACTAACAATAGCTTTAAAAAACAGTATCTATTTGGATCATTTATATAATCTTAAAATTCACAATTCAAGAAAGTTCACCATAAAACCTTGACCAATGATTCACAATTCACAATTTAAGCACTAACAATACGCAAACAATTCACGTTTCTTGCAGGCCATAATTCACAATTTAAGCACGAATAAAATACAAATAGTTCACCATAAAAAAAACTAATTCAAGAAATCATGATCTGCCTAATACTTTTAAAGCTTGTCCAATGAAAACCATTCAATATGCTAATTACAATACACATTGACCCGTACCTCTTCCTTTAATTAATTTAACAAAAACTTCCATGCTATTGTTTTCAAAAGGAAATGTAAATCGTAAAGTGGACTAAACTCAAATGCGTATAATCTGGGCATGGTTATCTTGCGCCGATTGCTAGGCATAAAGCCAATTTGTGCGCTAACAAAATAAAGTAGGTGAACCAATGAAAATCGAAACACAAATTTCACAGAGCGAAAATAAATTTCACAAAGCTATAACAAACCGAACATATACTTATCACACAAATAGCAAAATCAAACAACGGGGTTCAAGGACAACCCCTTCACCTATTCCCTCAAATATCCCCAACCACAATAATCTCTCCTCTTACCTTAAGGCCACGAAATTCAAGTTTGACAATAGGGGTTGAAGACGACGGAATCTTGTGAAGGTCCTTTCGAGAAAGGTTCACTACGAAAATGGGAGAATACAAGGAAGCGTTAGAAATCAATTTTGTGAACGAAACCCCAATGTTAAAATAACGAGAGGCTTACCGAAACTTGGATTGAAGAGAGTTCTATGATATGGAGATGATGATGATCACTTTCCTCTTTTCAAAATTGCAGCTTGGATGCAAGACCAATACGTTGCTCAAGCTCCTTTAATGGTGGAAGGAGTTGAGAGAAAGTGAGGGAGAAGAGAGAGTTTGCTCTAGGGTTGGGAAACTATTTAGAATTGTCAAATGAGAGTCTCAATAGGTTTAGATAGGTCTGATTAGACTTAGGGTCGAATTGGGTCGAATTTACATAGCCCCAAAGTGGTAAAACGCAGTAAAACTTGGTAAAAATTCAGAACAACATTTTTTGCCATCGTTGCTCCATCGTTTTGGCCATATCTTGAGCTCAAAGTGTCCTATTGTGGTATTCTTTGTTATGTTGAAAAGATAAGACAATTTTCTATAAATTCCTCTCTAATGTTGATGTCCAGAATCGGACTCTAAGTGGGTCAAAAGTTCAATGGAAATTTACTTAACCATTCCAAAAGCTACACTTGGGCAGCATTGACTCCGAAGAGCTTATCTTCAGTTCTAGACATCGGATTTGAGTTAAACCAAGGGCAAATGAAAGATGAGAGAAATATATACAACTTTCATGAAGATGTCTAAATCTAATTTGGTCGCTAAAGGGTTCGAATACACAGAATACGACGGCTGAATTATTTACCAAATCAAAGCAAGTCTTGAACTCCCTCAAAGGTGTCCTAACATGTGCACTTTAGTTCCGAATCGACCCTAATGAATTCCTAAACACTTTCATACATTCTTAAAACATTATTAAACATAATCTCACATTAAATTTTAATCAACTCATAATAATAAAAAATTAGCGTGAAATAGCCTATGAAAATGAGGGGTGTATCAATAAAGAACGGGTGTGCACAGTAAATTAGTAAAAATTCATTTTTATATATATCTTTGAAACCTTTTAACCCCTCAGATAAATGACATCTCGAATACTAATATTTTATAAAATGAAATATTAAATAATATATTACATCAAAATTGTAAAAATACAAATAAATGCTAATATTTTCTAAAGATACATATAAATATAAACTCAACATTTCTCAATAATTCAAGCACACATAGAGGAATCGGAATCACTAAATCTTTAAATCATAATATTTAATGAAATAAACACATATTTAAAAATATGCAATGTATGAAAAATGTGGGGTGTTACATGCCCATGTAAAGCTATAAAATAGGGTATATAGGTGTCTAGGTTAGACTGGGAAGGAGGACGACAACCTAAGGAGGTCTGTAGACCTTAACCAAATAAAGAACTATGGAGTTTCCAGTTATTAGAACATGAGGAACAAGCCACGAGTCTAGGAGTGAATCTCGATAATGAGGAGTATAAGAAAATCAAGTATTTCCTTCAAAGGAACAAAGATGTATTCGTGCGGACAGCAGCCAACATGTTGGGGTTCGATCCAAATTTTTGTTTCTGTAAACTCATGATTACCCGCGGTTCAATCCTGTGGAACAAAAGATGAGGGAAATAGCCTTGAAAAGCAAAAGGTCGTCAAACAAGAAGTCATCGAGCTCTTAGACACCAGACTTATTCGGGAAGTAAATTATGTGAAGCTGTTGTCTAATGTCGTCCAAGTCAATATATCTAATGGGAAGTGGAAAATGTACATAGACTATACTGACCTAAACAAAGCATGTCCTAAGGATCTTTTCCCACTCCCCCATCGATAAGTTAGTCAATGCATCATCGGGGATTCGAATGTTGACGTTCTTGTTGCGTACTTCGGGTTTAGTCAAATTCTTATGCATCCGGATGACGAGGAAAAAGTGACATTCATCGCGAATAAAAGCACAAATTGTTACAGGGTGATGCTGTTTTAACTCAAAAATGCAGGGCGACTTATCAGTGAATGTTGACTACAATATTCAAAGAGCAGTTAGAAAAAAATGTCGAAGTATACATGGTCAACATGATCGGCAAGATAAAAGAGGGAAAAACTCGGGATGAAGACCCTGAGGAAGTCTTCTGTTAATTGTGGAGATACAACATGTGGCTAAACCCAGCAAAATGTGCTTTTGGGGTAAGAGCGGGGAAGTTCCTCGAATTCATGTTGACATAAAGGGGATAGAATCAAACCCAGACAAGTGCCAAACTGTTCTACAAATGTAAAGCCTGGCGATTATCAAGGAAATATAGAAACTCACTAGGGAAATAACGACATTGAACAGATTCATGCGCAGATAGGCCAGAAAACCTTGCTGCTCTACGGTATTCTCAAGTAGGGAGAGGGTTTTGATTGGGCGTCGAAATGCAAGGCTGCCTTCCAAAGCCTCAAGGAGTACGTGTTTCCTCTGCCGATTGATTGACAAAAGCATGATGGTTTGTCTCTTGACTGGAAAGCGCACTGGTCACTCAAGTAATAAAGAGTAAGTAAAGAGTATCGTCTCCACAGGCATTGCAAGCTATTCAACTAAACTTGATATGCTAAAAGAAATGCAAAGGGATAAAGGGTTTGAGATCAAGGGAGCATAGTGGCATGAACAAAAATGGACAATGCCTTGGCTATCAAATCAACATTCTGAAACCTTCTCAGAGTGTTGTCTTCAATTTTAAACCAATCAGCGCAAGGCTCGCACAAGAATTCCAGCATAGTGTCTAATTCCAAGTTGTTCTTGTGCCTCTTCACATAGTGGCTGAGTTGAGGAGCGGGGGCACCAAGAAATTCATTGATTTTTCTGGGAGAAATAGATGTTCCAACCATTGACTTTGCTAATACAGGTGGCGGTATCCTCGTTGGCAACATATGCATTTGTGTATGATTCCCAAACAATCTCGGAGCAATGGTCTGTCACCATCCTAGGCAACTTAACCCATCGCTTACGAGCTATCTCTCTTAGGATCTCCTCAAGTCCCTCTTCATAGAAATCGAAGGTGCGATCCTGCACAATCTGCTCACCCTTAATGAGTTGCATATATCGAGCCTCATATACAACTGTCCTCCATTTATCACAAACATATATGGGCGCTGGAGGAGGATCTTCAGTGGTGTTCTTCCTTTTCCTTGTCACTCTTTCTCTCATATGCAAAAAGAAATAAACCATGAGTTGCAAAGATTACAATGGAGCATCAAGACTCACGATCCAACTTAAATATACAAAGATGAGTGTCTAGCAACTTCTACTTGGTCTTACACCCATCTATATAGCACACCTCGAAATGATTCTTTGTGAATGAGCGAGAGCGCAACAATGAAATTCCAACACAACAATTGCAATATTGTTACGCTTCATCTTTCAGGCAATTAAGCAAACATTTGGCTTGTATTCAGAAAGTGGTGTATTCATCATTTATACATGCATATAATCACTCCACAATTTTACCAAAATCAAATGAATAATATAAACTCAAAGTATTTGATTTCATGTCATGAAATTAAGCTCTCAAGTTTAATGGAACATTATGCCAAACGCCTTGCATACACTTTACAAATACAATTCAAAACTCAATATTTTTATCTTTCAACTTAACCAATCATGAAAGTGGGTTGAGAATTGATACCTTGAACTCAATATAGATGATGATGGGGATAGAAAATGCAAGACCTTGGAGGTGATTCAGGGAGTGGATGGAAGAGATAAGCAAGAAATGAGTGAAAGAGAGGAAATTTCAAACCTGAGATAAATGACATTCGTGGCTGGGTTTTTATAGTTTTACGAACCTTTGCCTCTCGCTTAAGTTATTTGTATGGCGAGGATGCTTCAATTCAACTTCCAGGCAAACTCATAGTTGCATCCCGCATCGAAAGATAACGGCTTGCCCAACGACACTTGATCGTGAGTATCTTCCCAGAATTCGCTCTGAGAACATCCTCGATTCACTCCATCCCTGAGAATGCATGAAATCCAGAAAGGCCCTGGATCTTTCAAATTTTGAGAATGGTTCTCTGAGACCAGGTCTCTCTTTAGCATTAACCCCAAATATATCCTTATTGGTAACCCTTGGGCTTTTCGTCCTCATTTTCCTTTGTTATTCTATTTTTTCTTCACATTCTTTTCATTTCAACTTTTTTTCTTCCTTTTCTATATTTTCATTATTTTGTACTAACACATCCTCAACACTCTCTTTTCTTCTTCCACCTCTTCAATGACACTCCTTTTCAACTTCCACCAAATTGTAATATGCCTTAGGATTAGGGATAGTATTTCCCGGAAAACCACTTTTGGCCAATTTAGCCATGGCATTGGTGAGTTGGCCTAATTGGACCTCAATGTTTCTGAGGGATACTTCTTGATTTTTGAAATTTGCCTTAGTTTTCTCCATGTATAAGTCCTACGTAGCCTTCAAATTAATTGAGCTCTCTCCTCGTGATTTTGTAGGTGCACGGGCATCCACTTGAGTGTTAGACTAAGGTTTATTTTGCTTCCAAGAAAGGTTAGGATGATTCCTCCATCCTTGGTTGTAATTGTTACCAAACCCTCGCTTGTTACCTTGCCTATTAAAGTTCCCCATGCAGTTGGCTTGCTCTTGCACAGTAGGGGGAATCTCACACTTGCAACTTTCATGCGCTCCAGCGTAATAATCACAAATTGAATTATGATTAGAAGTTGTAGTATACTACACAAAATTGACTTCAAGTGCTTTTAAGTGTTGTGTGACCGTCTCCAATTGCTGATTTGTCAATTCGTTTTACGCAAGCAAAGCATTGTTTGTATCAAGCTCGATAATTCCCTTCATGGAGGTGACAATTATATCATGATGCACTTGATGGTCATTTGAAACCATAGCCTCAATTATGGCTTTAGCATCTTCAGCTATCTTATTGTGTATTGTACCTCCAGCTTAGACATCCAACATCATTTTGGTTGATGGCCTTAATCCTTCATAAAAGAGTTGCATAAGCTGCAAATCATCAAAGTTACGAGTATCACATTTTCTTAATAATTCCTTATATCGTTCCCATGCCTCATAAAGTGTTTCCCCATCTTTTCAGAAGAAAATATATATTTCTCCTCTCATCTTCATGATCTTTCTCGCAGGGATGAATTTAACTAGAAACTTATGCTCCAAATCTTCCCAAGTAGATACATTACCACAAGGGAGAGATGTCAACCATGCACAGGCACGATCACTAAGTGGGAATGGGAACAATCTCAGCTTGGTGGCATCTTTACGTACTTCTTCCTTCTTCAAGGTATCATAAATATATGTGAACATATCAATATTCACATTGGGGTCTTCAATTTCACTTCCCCCAAATTGATTGTGCTGGACCGCATTGAGAAGGAAATGATTGCTAGGTGGGTCACTCCTCAAGTGGGCCCACACCAACTTATTAAAAAGAAAAGACAAAAAAAGGAAATACAGGTTAATGGGTTGAAGCCCATGTTTTGTGAAAAAGGGATTTTAATCCCTGGAAAAAAGAAGAGCTGCAGCGCCGCAGGAGAGAAATAGAAAAGAAGCACAATAGCGATGTCGTGATGGAAATAGAAGAAGAAAGTGGGTTCAAGGGGTGGAAGTGGGTTCAGCAAACGTGCTCTGTTTTTGCTGAAATTTTAGTATGTTTTTCTTGCCATTGAGCTTGTCATTTTGATATATTTTATTTGTGGTTTTATGTAACACTCCAACTTTTCCTAAGCTTAGTAATTAGAGACTCTAAGTAAAAAGAGGATTTAATTCCTACGATATTAAATGGGCTAATGGCCTAGAAAAATAGTTTAATCTATTAAATTAACCCAAAGTTAAGCTTAAGGGGTAAAATAGTAATTTTACCCAAGAGTTTAGAAAATGTGGAACTAATCATTTATGAGTAATTTAATTTATTAATTTATCTAAGGTTGAATTAAGGACCAAAAGATAAATTAAGGAATTAAATGAGGATTTGTTTGCAAGATTTTCATTAAACTATGCCCTATGTCCCACCATACACCCCATTTCCCTCTCACCCACCTAATTACCCCTCCTTCTCTTCATTTACACACACACGACCTGGAAGAGAAAAAAGAAAAGGGAAAAAAAATTAAACAGAAACAGAGAAGGGGAGGGAAAGAAGAAAAGAAAAGAGAAAAGAAGAGAAAAGGAGTAAGAAGAGGAGGGCGTGCGATCGAAGGAGAAGGAAGACGAAGTAGGCCTTGGCGACCACTGTGGTGGCGATCTTGATAAGGCTGCTGAGAGAGAGAGAAAGGAAGACGAGGCCGAGAGAGAGAGAGAGAACGTGTGAGAGAGAGAGAGGGAACTCGAATCAGGGAGAAAAGAGGAAGAAGGAAAGGGAAATAGAAGATTAAGTGGAGGATCTAAACCCTCAATCAAGCCCTAGACCAAGGAGGAAGAAGAGTAGAAGCTAGAATTGAAGCTTTAAGGAGGTGCTTTCATGGAGGGACTAAAATTGAAGCTTCAATGGAGCTAGAGTTAAGGAGAAAAGCAAGCATGCTTGAAGGAGGAAGCTCCAAGCCCTAGGAATTTGGGAGTTTATCTCCAATTTCATGGAGCCCTAAGGTAACATAGAACTTCCAAATTCAAAACATCTCTTAGGGTGTGCTAGGGTTATTGTTTTAATTCTTGATGTTGAATGTTTAATGAGTAGAACTTATGATATTTTAGTGGGATTGGTTAAGGGTTGGTCGTTGTCCCCAACCCTCCACAAATATTCGTGTGATGTTTGCCCATTGTGAACTCCATAGAGCATCAATTGGGATGAAGTTTTAATGATTATGTGAGTTTCTTCAATCTCAAGTTAGTGGGCAACCATAATGAGGTTATTTTCCTAAATAATGCATGCCTGTTAGTGTCTCTTTCAAATTCTTGAGTAATGGTTCCTTATGTGTTTTCATTTGGATTCATGAAAGTTGTGAAATGAGAATGATTGAATTATACTTGTATATTCCTTTCATTATGTGAATGCATTTGAAAATGCGTAAGCCAATGTCCAAATACATGTTAAGTTAATTTCCTTGATTTCTTTTGAATATCATTAGAGTTAGTTTGATAGTTACATGATGTTATGGATTGGAAATCCTTAGTTGCTAATTTACCTTGTTGTAAACATGCATTCAAGTATAAGAGTTGTGATAAAAATCACTTAAAATACACACAATATTCCTCATAAGAGGAGAGATCGGTATGGTTAGTCTCGTGGGACACTACTTGGGGGTTAATGACTTCTAACCACCGTACCATAAGTTATGTTGATTGGGGTCTAGGGAACAAAGTCTATGACAAAACCCAGTAACATAGATTCCCGGTTAAAAATCAAGTTAACCATCAAAGGAATAGCTAAGATGTGCTAAGCACAAAGTAAAGAAGAACTATATGTTCTTAGTTAAGTTGCATTGCATTTATGTCTCATTCATTTTCTTGGATGTAGCAAGTTATGAGAAGATGAACTATATGTTCTTATGCTTAATGGTCTTGCAAATATGTTTATGTTTGTATGGAAAGGGTGTTTTGGCTTTAATGCAGCAATTACGTTTATCATAATAGTATAATTTGATGAGAGAAGTTTTCCATACGTAGCACACCACGTATGGTTGAAAACAACGGTAAATATTTTAAGTTTCAGTTTTATGTTACTGAGTTTTACAAACTCACATATTTGGGGCATTGTTTTCATGTACAAGCATATCAAAGGAATTGGAGCATGAAGATGTACTCGGTCTTGCCTTCACGAAGAGACCTTTTCGAGTTAATACTGGATCACAAGTCATGCTTATTTTCGAGTCGAGTCGTTTTAATTATGAGTCTTTTGTAATTATTTGAAGTTTGTTATGATTTTCAGTAAAAGTCCTTTGGTTAGCAAATTTTGTTTTAAGTCCTCTACGTAATAGCGTATCCCAATATTTCATTTAGCCAGAGTATTGCCTTTCAAAAAGATTAACTTATTATTGCAATATGTGAAGCAATAAAATTTACTACGTTAAATTCATATTTCTGTTAATTTAGTACGTAATGCCCTAATTAGAGTCAGGGAATTACATTTTACCTTCTCTATTGTTTGGGATGTATACCCTCTGTTGGGTTTTATTGTGCTTGTTTCAACCTTTGTTGGTGATGATATTAATGTCCTGTTGATTCCTAGAGCTGTTAGGAAGACTTTATTGGTGTACCCATTATTTTACATAGTGAAAGTTTTTACTGGACTATGTCCCATGATTTTTATTCCCTCACATTGAGGAGAGTTTTTCACGTTAAAAATTGTGGTGTCTCTAATATTTATTTTTCTGCTCTGATATTGTCCTGTGGGAATATATTTTTGGTTGTGCCTATTTATTTACACAGGTGGGTAAAAATATTTGTTTAATTATCTCTGGTTTTTCCCAACAAAGTGGTATCAGAGCTCGGGTTGTTTTGACTTATGCATTTAAATGGAGGAAAATCAAGGATCAAATATGATTAAACTGAATTCTATAAATTATGCTTTCTGGAAGACTCTCATGGAAGACATGTTATACAACAAAGATTTGTATAAAACTATTGAGGGGGACACTTCCCAACCCACTGAAAAATCTGACAGTGAATGGAAGAAGATGAATAGAAAGACAGTTGCTCTGATTAGATAGTGGTTGGATTTGAATGTATAACCTCATGTAGACACAGAAACAAATGTTCAGAAAATGTGGAAGAAATTAATTGATCTCTATGAGCGGAAGAATGTACAAAATAAAGCATGTTTAATCTGAAAGCTGGTGAATATGAAATACACAAAGAAGGGGATTCAATGGTAGAGCATATGATCATTTTCAGAATATTGTGAATTAGTTGACAGCCACAAATTAAATTAGATGATGAGTTGCAAGCTCTGTTGTTGCTCAGTTCCTTGCTGACAGTTAGGAAGTTCTTGTTGTGACACTTACTAATTCAGCTCCAAATGGGAAGTTGACAATGTCAATGGTAAAAGAGAGCATGTTAAATGAAGAAGCCAGAAGAAAGGAGTGTGGTTGGAATGGTACTTCCACTTAGTCAGAAGCACTAGTTACATAGTCACGGGGGAGAAGCCAAACCAGAAATTTTCAAAAGCATAAAAGATCTGATAGTCGTAGCAAGTCAAGAAGCAAGTCAAGGACTAGAAAATAAGTGACATGCTATAAATGTGGTAAGGTGGGACACATCAAAAAATATTGCAGGTTCCTCAAGAGAGAAGTCAAGGGAAAGAGACGAAGACAAAGAGAAGAAAAATGATAGAGACACAACTGCAGTTGCATCTGACAGTGATATTTACATTCTTTGTGATGACAATTCCATAAATCTTGCATGCCAAGTTTCTAGTTGGGTTATTGATTCTACAACCTCATACCATGTCACTCCTAGGCGTGATTTCTTTTTATCTTATACTGTTGGTGGCACTGTAAAGATGGGAAATAAGGGGTATGTAAAATTGTTGGTATGGGAGATATTTGGGTTGAAACTAGCATTAGGTGCAAGCTACAATTGAAGGATGTTAGACATGTTCTTGATATCCGTCTCAACTTGATTTCGGTCTAATTAAGCCTTGGATAGTGAGGGCTATTATACTTATTTTGGTGGTGGTAAATGCAAGCTCACCAAAGGGTCTCTAGTGGTGGCAAAAGAAGAAAGCTCCACTACTCTCTACAGGATGTATGTACAGTTATGCAAGGAGGAGCTGAATGCAATTGAAGATGCGTCTATTGATTTATAGCATATGTGCCTTGGTCACTTGAGTGAAAAAGGACTCGGTATCCTAGCCAAGCAAAATTCTCTCCCTATGAAAAATACACCTTTAAATACTTGCACTCATTGTTGTGTTGGAAAACAACATAGAGTTACATTTCATAGTTTAGGTCCTCATCGGAGGCCAAATATTTTAGATTTAGTTCACACTGATGTTTGCTCTATAGATTGTAAATCTCTTAGTGGTGCTTCGTATTTTGTTACTTTTATTGACGACCACACTAGAAAAGTGTGGGCTTTTGCTTTGAAATCCAAAGACTAGTACTTGATGCCTTCAAGCACTTGTTGAGTTCAAATCCTTTTTTGATATGTGTTTTAACGACAACAAACCTTCTGAACTAAGTGTTAAGTTTTCAGAATGGTGATCTACTGATGTTTGCACTTGAGTTTTGTTGAAAGAACAGGAATCTCAGAAGTGGACAATCTAGAAGCCACTCACATCAACAAAGTGCATTATATCTACTCAACAAAAGAAGAATCAGAGTAGCATCATAGGATTACAACAGTAGCATCACAAGCTTCATGAAGATATTAGAGGGCTACTGCAGAACCATGAGAGGAGGGTGAAAAAATTATCATCTAGAGTTTTGCTCATCATATCACCTGAAGGTTCAAGCAAGAAGAGCAAGGTCACAACAAGAAGAGAAAAGAAGAGCTCACAGAACCTATAGCCAAAACAATATTGAGAAAGAAGATGAGGTTTACTGCAAGAAGAGGAGGTTCACGGTTGAAGGATCATGATAGAAGAACACACAACAGAAGCCACACAAGACAAAGCTTGAAGATATATGACAAAACTCACATTGAGTTTGTGTTACATACTTTAAATATCTGCCACTGTAGTACAAGCTAACAGGGAGATGCAAACATTTTATGAAGATCCTCAAAACCAACTCTGAGTATCGTCTCTACTGAATCTACTCAAGTTGAGAATGTTGCTAACTATGTTATTGAGTAAATTCAGTGAAAAAGAAGATCAAGGAAAGCAATAAATGAGTACAGAAAGGAAGATTCAAGATCAACCATGTTATATGTCTATAAAGATGGAAGAGAATCATAAATACAGTTCACATAATAGATTGAAGAAGACCGGAGCAAGTAGAAACCAAAGGAGTTTGGAAAACAGAAAGTACAAACCAACTTACTCATGTTGAGTTAGTTGAGGAACCTACTCTGGTATTTAAAGTCAGCATCCTCAAATAAGCAAGAAGACAATGGAGATTAATCATGAGAATCTGAGTGAATTTTGAAAGCATTAAGGGACAACAATATGGCTGGTTATATGTCACAAAGTATAGAAGAAATTAGAAGAATGCAAGTTGCAGTATTTAAAGCAAATGTTTGTAAACTTACTCAGGGTGAGTAAGTTCAATAAACTTACTCTCGTTTACTGCACAAACAGATTCTACAGCAGAGGGATAAATTAAATGCATCAAATGCTTGCATTAAGTAGCACACCATGTCATTTATTGAAGAACATTCACTGATTGCAAGAGGAAGTTGCTGCTACTGCTGCAAATGAGAAGGTTCAGCAAGATAAGGTTCTGCTGAGATGAGTAGGTTCTGAGAAGGTTCCGAGAGTAAGTTCTGCTGCAGAGTGTGACATGATAGCTTGCAGAAAAGTACAAAAGTGCAGTAGAAAAGTGTTAAATCAAGTGGAAAATGTGCCAAACACTGTAGCAACGGCTATATCATCTTTGGACCTTTATTTAAACACAAAAGACAACTAAAACAACTTGAGAGAATGGGTTTTTACTGCACATAAACAGATTATGCATCATCCCCATGATCCTCCCTTCTCATGACCATGCTCCTGCGAGAGTAGGTTACTACAGAAGCAATTGCAGCCTTGTTCTTCAAAGTTCATCCACTCTAGAAGTGTCTAGCAGCTGAAAGGTATCAAGAATCAAAGAGGAAAAGAGATAAACATAAGCCTTATTAAGAACAACTATTGCTCTCCTTTATTCTCCTCTTTCACACTCTTGTTCATATGTGCTTAACATCTTGGGATATCTAAGGGAGTGTGCTTAGCTTGTTTTATTGTTTTTATCCACTTACCAAAGTGTAACCAAGCTGTAATAAATCCCAAACCCCCTTTGTAATATTATTTACCATGTATTTCTACCAAACTACCTAGGTGGGTGAGTGTTGGTGAGGAAAACAGTGGGTAGAAGATGTAGGAGAAAGCCTGCAGAGGCTAGGCAAAAGAATACTGGGAGGCATCCTGGAGAGGCTGTTTGAAAAAATACTCAGAGGCAGCCTGGAGAGGCTGTGTGAAAGAATACTCCACTTGTACTATTGAGAAAATAGTGAAAAAACCTCACTGATGGTGAGGAGTGGATGTAGCCCATGGTTGTTGGGTGAACCACTATAAAAATCCTTTGTGTGGTACTCTCTATCCTTGTCTCATGTATACTTTACATTTTGCATCATCCTCTAAACCTCACACTAAACAGAACCTACTCACGTTTACATGCATCCTACTCAACTATAGTAAGTTCACTGCGTGGAACCTACTCAAGTAGAGAATGTTTTGTAAAACTATTTTAAGCCAATATTAATATATTCCCTAGAGGATGTTCACTCTGCACAAAATTGTATAAGACTCATCTAAGAGGACGTTCAGTAAAAGTGTTGTATGAAACATATTCATCTAAGAGGATGTTCATTAAAACTATTTTATGCTAACTGTCTCATCTCCAAGTATCAACTTGAGAGGATGTCCTCAAAGTTTCAGGTTGGAATTTTCAAAGGGTCACAATTCAACCCCCCTTCTTGTGACTCTCTGTGCCACTTCAATTGGTATCAGAGCACAGGCTCTTGGGGTTGACCACACTTAACCGTGTGAAGAGCTAAAGATTCTGGAAGAAGTAATAACCAACCATGAAATTGAAGAACGTGTTTTAGAAAGAAGATTTACAAGAGTTAAAGTCTATACATATGACAGAACTTGAATATCCAGCAAATGATGTAGAAGAGAAGCAAATGAGATGACGAAAAAAGGTAAGCTAGTAAGGACATTTCTGAACTTGATGAGGTATATCCTTAAACCATCTTGGAAAAAAAATTAAAAAAAACCTGAGATTTCTTTTTACTTTGTTTTATCCTACTCTTATAAAATGACTCATCATCATCAAATGATTTTAACTTATGTTCTCTAAGATGATTGAGCTTTTAAAAGACCAAACATCTTTAAAATCAAACTCATTTACATTTACTACCTATTAAGGATATTTTTTTTAAAAGAATTATTGAGTTGTTTTTAGATCTGGTCTGTCTTTCTGTTTAAAAAAAATTGAAATAGAAGTAAAGAGAAGAATAAAAAAAAATGGGAGAAGGAGGAATAAAGATTGAATTAAATAAGAGATCATGAGGCATTTTTTTTGTCATGACAAATTGTTGGAAAAGTCAAAAATAATTCAAGCTGGAACTTGCTTTTGAATTTGCGTGAATTCATTTCTTGGATTCAATATCACGTTCTATGCTTAAATTTGATTGGCCAAAAAATTGAACATGGATTTTGGCTTTTGTGAATGGTTGAGCAAACACTACGTGAACTCCTTTTGGCTAATGAATCAATTCAGTCATAGGAAGCAAATTGGGTCACACTTTTAATAAAATACTGATGAGTGTCTCTCATGGATTGCTCACGGAATGCTCATGGGCAATTATAAATCGCTTTCCACTGGATATATGCCCAAAGGGAGCTTGTTATATGTCTTTCATGATAATAGAAGAACAAGTCCCGCTGAATTAAACTGGCCAACCTGTTTGAAATTTGTGAAGGAATTAGAAAGTACCTAACTGACCACTTGACAATGTTTGAGGTAACAGTTTAATTATTGGCTTGTCCTAATCTTTGTTCTTTTTCATGCTTGCTACAAAATATGTTTAAATATTTGTCATGTGTTGTGTTTATTACCTGAGTCTATAAAATATTGGAACATGTCCCGAAATTAATTTTCTTTTTAAAAAAAGGGAGCAGTTGATGGGATTTCACACTGGGCACTATTCATACATAGGTGATGAGACTAGGAAATGATGGACATAAGTCCCCCTCTTTTCTTTTGTACTCCAGCGCAGCACTAGTCTCCCTGCCTGTCTATGTGTTTTATTTCTTAGCTTTTTTGTTTTTTGTTTAGCATTTTTTTTTGTTGCTTATCTTTTCTAGCTACTTCGTTAATGCATTGTTTTGTCTCAGT
The DNA here is from genome assembly GCA_037113605.1 of Calophaca sinica. Classification (NCBI taxonomy): domain Eukaryota; kingdom Viridiplantae; phylum Streptophyta; class Magnoliopsida; order Fabales; family Fabaceae; genus Calophaca; species Calophaca sinica. Next base: position 117,539,704 of record CM073731.1, read on the forward strand.
TTAATTATAACTCTTTATTTTACTTGTTACCTTTGTATATTTTTTTTAATCTAGTTTTATTTCTTTACATATTTCTACTTTATTTTTTTCTTGTTTTGTTTTATCTTTTTATTGTTTGTTGTCGTGTGATCTTTTTTATTTATTTATTTTTAGTTTTACTTTCTTTTTGTTTCATAAGTTCATGATCATGCTTAAAAGGGTAAGGTGTATGTTCACAATGTAGTAATTTAATGTTGAGACATCATAATGTAATTTAATGTTGAGACATCGTAATGTCACTACATGAACATATATCTTGAGAAGAAGTATACTAATCTTGAAGGACCCAATAAGTCTTGGGTACTAAATTGTTTGTGTATGCTCATACAGGTATACTAGTTGGATTTGGTTTTAGCAATTTTATGAATTAATTTGCAACACAAGGGGAATTAATTTAAAAGCTGCACATGCTCATGAAATAAGATTTGATCCTATTATTGGTGTGAATTGATTTATTGGGCTTAGTCACAAAGTATATATGATCCAGCTCATTCTTCATTCATGGTTCTACACGAATTAAATTGTTGCACATGAATTGGATATCAAGTAATCCACCAATAATTCAAGTGGTGTTGGTCAAATAAGAATTGCACATTGAGATTTCTCTTTTTCTCAAGCTTACAGGTTGATCAATTTTTGGGTCAAGAGTAATATTGCATATGGCCCACTACAAGTTGTAAAGCCTTACATGTTGAACTCAAGTGGAGCAGAGCTATTTGAGATTTGGTCACAATATGCGCATAAAATTTATTTGGAGATGCATCATTCACGGTCGCATTTTTAAGAACCCCTGGAAGATGAACTTGCTCAAATTCATAATCTCTATAATCCTCTGCCAATAAACTTGAAGAAGATGAAGCCACAATTATTCTATCTTAGCTGAAGTACAAAGAGTCAATTGATCTGAACATGGTATCCTCTCCATCCTCTCACAATCTAAGGCTGCTCTATGAGAGGATGATCCCCTCTGGTGAACAATAACAAGAGGTTGCACACATCCAACATCAAGTGGAGGCAAAAGAAGTTGGAATGCTTATCCTCTACCATCAATCAAGTGTCCTCAAAGTACAATGATGATAAAGGAATAAACACGATGAGATGCTACAAACTCATCTCTCCATATGAACCGCAAGTAAGGAAGGTCACTAAATGAAGTACACTCAATCCTTAGTCTCATAATAATTGCACAGTGATGAATCTGAGTTTTGCTATGCAGTTATATTATTTTGATTGATTGGTTGGTCTTGAAATTAGAAATGCATGTTAGATAAGTTGATGCAAGTATATAACCTTAAAGCTTGATTGTGTGCATCATTGTTTTGTCATGGACTTGAATGTGCATATGCTTAGTTCCATGCTTAAATGAAATCTGTTTGCACAACCTATGATTCTAAACATTCTCATGTTAATGTAATGACCATAAAGAAGTTTGCAAATCTGGTTTGATGATTAAAATAATTGCATGATGCTTTAGACTTGAAGAACACATGTTAAGAGTCAATATAAAATGAATTGGTGTTCTTTAAAGTGTTGGACAAGGGGTTGTTTTGTTAAGTGTCATTCTCTGCGTAATTTTGGCTCGGATATTGCACAATATTCACTTCTGGATTATCATGATTGAATGTTAAGTGAAATTAACATCGTTTAGTGCAAGTTAACCTCTTAGCGGCTAAGTTAGCAACTTTAATTGCATTGCTGACCAACCTCTATTTTGTGCGTATTAAATTGCATTCCTAAATGATAAACAAATCCTTTAAATGCAAGATTTATTCTCTTAGGTTTTGAGCATGATAGATTTAAGACTTAGAACAAGAAAAATGACAAAAACTCATATGTTGATCCCTAAATCTAAGCTAAATGACTTCATTTCATAGGTCTGACTTGTAGTTCATTTTCAATGTCATGTACTATTTTTATAAGTCTTATGTGCATGCATGAATCTCAATGCAAAATTTTGGATGAACCCAACTTGGTTTGCATATCTTGATTAGCCTATACTTTGCTTGATGCCTAAATGTAATATTTTGAATATGGCTTTTCAAAAATTGAGATTATGATACGGCTTATGTAAAATAGTCTTCTTCAATATGTTTTAAATGAATATCCTAGTATAGGATTTATTTTTGGAAGGATTTCAACAAGAATTAATAGGATTGGTCTTCATGTGGATGATTGTGTCTTAATTGGCTATAAATTACAAATCTGATCTAAAAAAAATAAGGTGTTTGCATATTGTGTTCCTAAACTTGTATTCAACTTACCTTTAGCATGAAAGTGTTGGTTTAATGATTATCTTGTTTTACTTGCATGTATGGAGTCAAAAATGGAGATATGAGCACCATGTGGCATATGAATGCATTTTTCTTCATAATGAGTCTTACTTGCTGCACAATTCAGTTGTGATACATGTATTAAAAGTGTTTCAAATGTATTTCAAACAATGCAACTAGTGATAGCAGCAACCTAGAGGTTTCACACACATTTCCTATTGAAAGTAAGTTTAAGCATGTGCATGAATGTTAACTTGTGTGTTTGCAAAAATTGTGCAGAATGTCTCTCTACAATTTGCTTTGTATTGTCATTAACATGCATAGAATTAAATCACTAATTCAGTAATTATTTTAGATAACTAAATATAGTCAATTGATTATCCTCAAATTATTTTTAAGTGACTTTGCCTTCCAAAGGTTTGAGGTGAATTAAATGTTTAAATCAATTGTACTTCTTATTGAATGCTTCTAAGGCTTGAGATAAAGTTGTTGATTCGCATTTGTGCCTAGGAAAGATCTTAAAAAATATATGAGGGTTGTTAAGGAACTTTGCATTAGTTGAATCCTATACAATAGGTCTTATAAGAGTTTTTCCATCAAAATATAAAGGCTTTCCATCAAAGCCTAAACAATAAGTATGGTCATGTCCTAAAGGAAAGGGTTGCCTCTATTGAAAGAGGATAAAAGGAAAAGAGGAACAATCCTAAAAATTTGAAAGATTGAAAAGATAAGAGGATGACCATCTCATATACTCAGGGGGAGTAATATGAATTCGAAAATGTTCTTGTTCTTAAAACTTGCTACAAATTGAGTTCAAATCACCTTATATAAAGTTTAGGAGAGCATAGAGTGAATGTATTAAAATTCGGAATGTCTTGAAATGCTTGCATGTGCTTTTAACGTGATTCAGTTATATTGCCTTTGTTATCATTGTCTATGTCTTGATTGCAATATCAACTGAAATGATTAATGATCCTCTTAAATGCTATGTGCTCATGTTATTAAATGCAAACTTGCTGAGTTTGATACGTGGATAAACCTCTTAAGTAGAACATACTCTTGCTACCTACTCTTGCTAGAACATAATCTGCATTTTTCTTATCATTGTAAGCTTGTAGGATCTTCTCCTCATGTTTTTTGATTAATGCCAAAAAGGGAAGAGAAATATAGGATGGAAATAATTAATGAAGAATGTTAAGAATTAACCTCATGCATAAGTTTAGGGGGAGTTTAATCGTATATCTATGAACATTCTTGCATTTGTTATTATATCCATCCAGAAAACTTAAGATTTGTTCTAAAAGGTTTGTCATCATCAAAAAGGGGGAGATTGTTGAGTTCAAATCCTTTTTTGATATGCGTTTTAATGGCAACAAACCTTCTAAACAAAGTGTTAAGTTTTCTAAATGGTGATCTACTGATGTTTGCACTTGAGTTTTGTTGAAAGAACAGGAATCTCGGAAATGGACAATCTAGAAGCCACTCACATCAACAAAGTGCATTATATCTACTCAACAAAAGAAGAATCAGAGTAGCATCATAGGATTACAACAGTAGCATCACAAGCTTCATGAAGATATTAGAAGGCTACTGCAGAACCATGAGAGGAGGATGAAAAAATTATCATCTAGAGTTTTGCTCATCACATCACCTGAAGGTTCAAGCAAGAAGAGCAAGGTCACAACAAGAAGAGAAGAGAAGAGCTCAAAGAACCTATAGCCAAAACAACATTGAGAAAGAAGATGAGGTTTACTGTAAGAAGAGGAGGTTCATGGTTGAAGGATCATGATAGAAGAACATGCAACAGAAGCCACACAAGACAAAGCTTGAAGATATATGACAAAACTCACATTGAGTTTGTGTTGCATACTTTAAATATTTGCCACTATAGTACAAGCTAACAGGGAGATGCAAACATTTCATGAAGATCTTCAGAACCGACTCTTAGTACCATCTCTATTGAATCTACTCAAGTTGAGAATGTTGCTAACTATGTTATTGAGTAAATTCAGTGAAAAAGAAGATCAAGGAAAGGAATAAATGAGTACAAAAACGAAGATTCAAGATCAATCATGTTATATGTCTATAAAGATGAAAGAGAATCATAAATAGAGTTCACATAATAGATTGAAGAAGACCGGAGCAAGAGAAACCAAAGGAGTGTGCAAAACAGAAAGTACGAATCAACTTACTCATGTTGAGTAAGTTGAGGAACCTACTCTGGTACTCAAATAAGCAAGAAGACAATGGAGATTAATTATGAGAATATGAGTGAAATTTGAAAGCATTAAGGGACAACAATATGGCTGGTTACATGTCACAAAGTATAGAAGAAATTAGAAGAATGCAAGCTGCAGTATTTAAAGCAAATGTTTGTAAACTTACTCAGGGTGAGTATGTTCAACAAACTTACTCTCGTTTACTGCACAAACAAATTCTACAGCAGAGAAACAAATTAAATGCATCAAATGCTTGCATTAAGTAGCACACCATGTCATTTATTAAGAACATTCACTGATTGCAAGAGGAAGTTGCTGCTACTACTGCAAATGAGAATGTTCAACAAGATAAGGTTTTGCTGAGATGAGCAGGTTCTGAGAAGGTTCCGAGAGTAAGTTATGCTGCAGATTGCGACATGACTGCTTGCAGAAAAGTATAAAAGTGCAGCAGAACAGTGTCAAATCAAGTGGAAAATGTGCCAAACACTGTAGCAACGGCTATATCATCTTTGGACCTTTATTTAAACACAAAAGACAGCTAAAACAACTTGAGAGAATGGGTTTTTACTGCACATAAACAGATTCTGCATTATCCCCATCATCCTCCCTTCTCATGGCCATGCTTCTGCGAGAGTAGGTTACTACAGAAGCGATTGCAGCCTTGTTCTTCAAAGTTCATCCACTCTAGAAGTGTCTAGCAGTTGAAAGGTATCAAGAATCAAAGAGGAAAAGAGATAAACACAAGCCTTATCAAGAACAATTATTGCTCTTCTTTATTCTCCTCCTTCACACTCTTGTTCAAATGTGCTTAACATCTTGGGATATCTAAGAGAGTGTGCTTAGCTTGTTTTATTGTTTTTATCCACTTAACAAAGTGTAACCAAGCTGTAATAAATCCCAAACCCCCTTTGTAATATTCTTTACCATGTATTTCTACCAAACTACCTAGGTGGTGAGTGTTGGTGAGGAAAACAGTGGGTAGAAGATGTAGGTGAAAGCCTGCAGAGTCTAGGCAAAAGAATACTGGGAGGCAGCCTGGAGAGGCTGTTTGAAATAATACTTAGAGGCAGCCTGGAGAGGTTGTGTGAAAGAATACTCCACTTGTACTGTTGAGAAAATAGTGAAAAAATCTCGCTGATGGTGAGGAGTGGTTGTAGCCCATGGTTGTTGGGTGAACCACTATAAAAATCCTTTGTGTGGTATTCTCTATCCTTGTCTCTTGTATACTTTACATTTTGCATCATCCTCTAAACCTCACGCTGACTTGTGCTTAAAACAGAACCTACTCACGTTTACATGCATCCTACTCAACTATAGTAAGTTCACTGCGTGAAACCTACTCAAGTAGAGAATGTTTTGTAAAACCATTTTAAGCCAATATTAAGATATTCACTAGAGGATGTTCACTCTGCACAATATTGTATAAGACTCATCTAAGAGGACGTTCATTAAAAGTGTTGTATGAAACATATTCATCTAAGAGAATGTTCATTTAAACTATTTTATGCTAACTGTCTCATTTCTAAGTATCAACTTGAGAGGATGTCCTCAAAGCTTCAGGTTGGAAATTTTCAAAGGGTCACAATTCAACCCCCCTTCTTGTGACTCTCTGTGCCACTTCAGTACTTTCATGCAAGTTTTGAAAGAGAAAAAGGAAGGAAGTAGAAGTGTATCCGAGCAGATAACAGTGGTGAATTTAGAAGTCCGTTTGAAGAGTACTGCAAAGAACATGGAATCAAGCTTGAGAAGACAGCTTCAAAGATGCCTCAGCATAATGGAGTTGCAGAGAGAATGCACCATACAATTAATGACAGAATCAGGTGTATGCTCTCTCATGCAAAATTACTCAAAGCCTTTTAGGGTGAAGCATTGAGAACTGCAATGGATTTGACTAACTTTTCTCCTTCAAAGATGGATAGGGAAAGATGTCTCTTATAGTCATTTGAGAGTATTTGGTTGTAGGTCTTTTGTTCACATTCCAAGAGATGAGAGGTCCAAGCTTGATGGGAAATCTAAATAGTGTGTGTTCTTAGGCTATGATCATGAAGAGCTTGGTTATAGACTATGGGATCCAGTTGCCAAGAAAATTATCAGAAGCCGAGATGTGATATTTCTTTAAGACCAAACCATCAAAGACTTTGAAAAAATTGAGAAACAGAAAGCAGTTGTTAGAAGTTACACTGATGTTGCACCTGAAACTTCTGCTAGAACTTCTGTTGATGGGGGAGATATACAGGTAGATGACAGGCATGAAACTGAGGATCCTCAACCTCCCCATGATGAGCCAGTTGAACAGAATCCACTTGAGCCATTAGTTAAGTCTCAGTTGAGAAGATCTACTAGAGAGCGTCATGCTTCCCAAAAGTATCCTCCACATGAGTATGTGATGATCGCTGATGCTGGAGAGTCAGAAAGCTACCAACAAGGAAAAGTGGTTGAAGGCCATGCAAGAAGAAATGAATTCCTTGCATGAGAATCACACATTTGAGTTGGCGAAGTTGCCAAAGGAGAGGAAAGCACTGAAGAACAAATGGGTATTCAAGTTGAAAGCAGAAGAGAATAACTCTCAACCAAGATACAAAGCACGATTAGTTGTAAAAGGCTTTACTCAGAGGAAGGGTATTGACTTTGAAGAAATTTTCACCTGTGGTGAAGATGTCCTCTATTCGAGTTGTGCTTGGATTAGCAGCTAGCTTGAACCTAGAGGTTGAATAACTTGATGTGAAGACGACGTTCCTTCATGATGATTTAGAGGAAGCAATTTATAAGGAGCTGTGTCTTGGCAATCAAAATTGCAAAAAATGTGTTGCCTTATCTACCACGGAGGCTGAACAGATTGTCATTACTGAAGCTTCTAAAGAATTTTGTGGACTCAAAAATTCCTACAAGAGTTAGGCCTTAAGCAAGAGAAGTTTGTGTTATTTTGTGACTGTTAGAGTGCAATCTATCTCAGTAAAAACCCGACTTTTCATTCCAGGTCAAAGCACATTGAGGTGCGGTATCAATGGATACAGGAGGCACTAGAGATGAAGACATTTTCACTTGAAAATATCCATATTGATGAGAATGGTTCAGATATGATGACAAAGACCCTATGACAAACTTGATATGCTGCAGAAAGAAAGTAGGCATGGTTGAGCAGTACCTTCCCACTTGAGTCGTGAGGGGGAGATTTATTGGGTGGGTCACTCCTCAAGTGGGCCCACGCCAACTTATTAAAAAGAAAAGACAAAAAGAAAAAGGAAATACAGGTTAATGGGTTGAAGCCCATGTTTTGTGAAAAAAGGATTTTAATCCCTGGAAAAAAGAAGAGCAGCAGCGCTGCACGAGAGAAATAGAAAAGAAGCACAGTAGCGACATCAAAGAGAATAAGAAAGTGGGTTCAAGTGGTGGAAGTGGGTTCAGTAAACATGCTCTGTTTTTGCTGAAATTTTAGTATGTTGTTCATGTCATTAAGCTCGTCATTTTGACATATTTTAATTGTGACTTTACCTTCTCTATTGTCTGGGTTGTATACCCTCTGTTGGGTTTTATTGTGCTTGTTTTTACCATTGTTGGGGATGATATTGATGTCCTGTTGATCCCTATGTTAGGACAAATCTCTCAATCTCTCAGTATTTATCACTCAAATTCAACAATGTGCACTCTACACATAACACTCATGCGATGCAAACACACACTCACAACTCACACACAGAAGAATATTGAGAAAGAGAGTAATGATACACTGAATGAAAATTCTATTATTGATCCACACCATAACAGTATACAATGCCTAGTATTTATAGGCTACACATGTGAGTAACTAACTTGTAACAACCACACCCTTTACAACTAACTCATAAGTCCTAACTAACTTTCTGTTATTAGTTACAATCTGAATTATTCACAACACCCTAGAGCTGCTAGGAAGACTTTATTGGTGTACTAATTATTTTACATAGTGGAAGGTTTTACTGGACTAGGTCTAATGGCTTTTATTCCCTCACATTGAGAGAAGTTTTTCACGTTAAAAATTGTGGTGTCTCTGATATTTATTTTTTTGCTTTGTGTTAATATGGTAAAATGAAACTTACTTCATTGATTCTCAACTGAGAGTATATATACAATTGATTAAGAGTAGCTAACAGCCTGTCAAGTAACTAATACAAGCTGGCACTAAACTATGAATGCAGTAAACTAACTAACTGTGTTAGGCAACTAAACTAACAGCTAATTAAATACATTATCAAGTAATTAAACATATAAATACTACATCTAACAGCCCCCCTCAAGCTGGACTGTGGATATCAAGTAAGTTCAGCTTGGAAATAAGAGATGTAAAAACTGCTGGGTGGAGAGCTTTAGTGTGGACATCGGCTAGTTGTGCTGCAGATGGAATAGGTAACAAATGGATGATGCCAGCCTGAACCTTCTCTCGGATCAAGTGACAGTCAAGCTCGATGTGTTTGGTCCGTTCATGGAATGGGGGATTCTGTGCAATTTGTACTGCAGAATTGTTATCACAATATAAACTAACAGCTGAGGAATGACTTTGCTGCAAATCTTTCAACAGATATAAGAGCCACTGAATTTCTCTGGCAGTGACAGATAAGGCCCTGTACTCGGCTTCTGAAGAAGACATAGAGATGGTGGGTTGCTTCTTAGACTTCCAAGAAATGAGTGCAGACCCAAAGAACACACGTAAACAAGAATCGAGCCGTGATCTGTAACAAGAAGCCCGCCGAGTCACTAAAAGCCTTGAGAGTGAGATCCGAAGCAGAGGGATAAAATAAACCCTTTCCAGGACATGATTTCAGATACCTCAGAATGTGATATGCTGCATCAAGGTGAGGTTGCAAAGGATTGGAGATGTATTGGCTCCATTTATGCACTGCAAAGCAAATATCGTATGTATTGGTGAGATAGATGAGCTCGCCAAGAGCCTACTGATACAAAGCAGGATCCTGCAGGGGAGTACCAGAAGTGGAAGACAGGTGCAAGCCAGGAAGCATGGGTGTTGAAGCCGGTTTACAACCCAGCATTCCAGCATCATCAATAATTTCCAAGGCATACTTTCTTTGAGATAAGGACAAGCCTTTGGCATTTCTGGCTACTTCAAAGCCAAGAAAGAACCGTAGAACTCCCAAGTCCTTGATTCGAAACTTAGAATCCAAAAACTGCTTAACAGAGGTAATTTCTGCCATGTCATTACCCGTGAGGACCATGTCATCAACAAAGATGAGAAAAATGGTAAGCTTGCCACTGTGAGACTTAACCAGCAGAGAATGGTCAGAAGATGACTGCATATATCCCAAAGAAAGCAAAGAATGAATCAATTTGGAGTTCCATTGTCTACTGGCTTGTTTAAGGCCATAAAGAGACTTTTGCAACTTGCAAACTTGGTTGGAACCCGAGGATTGAAAGCCTGGAGGGATGCTCATATAAACTTCTTCATTGAGATCCCCATGAAGAAAAGCATTATTTACATCAAGTTGATGTAAATGCCATTGATGTGCAGAAGCAAGGGCCAAAACCAACCTAACAGTGGTTAATTTGACTACGGGCGAGAAAGTCTCAGAGTAGTCTACACCTTATAACTGAGTGAAGCCCTTGGCAACAAGCCTTGCCTTATGTCTTTCAATAGAGCCATCGGATTTCCTTTTAATCTTGAACACCCATTTACAACCAATGGGAGTCTTACCAATTGGAAGCTCAGTCACTGTCCAAGTACTATTAAGTTCAAGGGCCTGAATTTCCTTGTTCATAGCCTCTTTCCAGCACGCATGCTTGACTACTTGTGCATAAGTGCGAGGCTCAAAATCACTTGAAACAGCTAAGACAAAAGACTGATAGGAAGGTGAAAGATTATCAAATGAAAGAAAATCAGATAAGGGATATAAAGTACCTGAGGAAGAGCTGGCAGTGGCAGAAGATTCAGCAATATTACACTTGTATTCCCGAAGGTAATTTGGAGGATTCTTGATTCTGGTAGACTTTCTAGCTTGAATGGGAGGAGCAGAAGGCAGAATTGATGAAGAAGAATTGCTGCCAGAACCAGAATTAGAAGAAGAAGGAGAAGTATTTGATAAAGGAGAAGTATCAATGAAGGAAGGATTGGAAAGAACAGGGGACTGGTTAGGAACAAGAAAAAGTCTCAGAGTAAAGCACAGATTCTGTCCCTCGTAATAAAGACACTGTAATCAGTAATAACCACTTTGGAAGGTGTGGGAAAACATGATTCATAACCTGATTGTGTAACAGAAAGCTGAGAAGAAGAAAAAAGGGAAGATGTTTTCATAGAAAGAAACATGTCTAGAGTAAAATACTTCATGAGAATGCAAGTCAAACAATAGGTAACCTTTGACACCCTGAATATGACCCAAATGGATACACTTTCGGGCTCGAGGAGCAAATTTAGTGCGATGATCAATGTGTGTGGTAGAATAACAAAGAGAACCAAAGACTCTTAAAGAAGAAACATCTGGCAATTTGTGGTGAATTAGAAAATAAGGTGAATTGCCATTCAACTTAGGAGAGGGCAGCATATTTATTATATGCACTGCCTGGGAAATAGCAAAATCCCAAAAGGAAAGAGGAACACCGGATTGAAACATCAAAGACCTAGCAACATTCAAGAGATGTTGGTGTTTCCTCTCAACAACCCCATTTTGTTGAGGGGTCTCAGTGCAAGAAAGTTGATGAAGGATACCTTTAGATGCATAAAAATCAGGCATTTTGAACTCAACACCGTTATCAGACCGAATAGTCTTGATATTGGATCCAAATTGAGTATGAATAAAAGTAATGAAATGCATCAACAATGGTCTTGCTTCAGCTTTAGATTTCATTAATTTTATCCAAGTGAACCTAGATTTATCATCTACCAAAGTAAGAAAATACTTGTTGCCATGAATACTAGGGGTTGAATAAGGACACCAAATATCGACATGAATAAGATCAAAAACAGAATCAGCAACATTATGACTAACAGAAAAGGGATGTTTCTTTTGTTTTGCATAGTGACAAGCATCACAAGCATTATTAATAGATTGTGGAATATTACAATGATGTTTTTTGTAAAAGTGTGTAACAATGATGTGAAGGATGGCCCAGCCTATGGTGCCAAACATCAACAGAAACAGCAGAAAGAACATGATTTATACAAGGAAAAAGAAGAGGTACAGATGATGATTCGGGAACCAAAGTATAGAGTCTTCCTTGCTGCCTAGCATTGCCAATCGTCCTCAAAGTAGGAATGTCCTGTATCACACAACCAGAATCAGTAAAAACCACTTGGCATGATTGTGCCTTTGTGAGTTTAGATACTGAAATCAGATTGTTAGAAAAATTTGGAACATACAACACATCATATAAGGTAAGTGAGGAAGATAAAGGAATGGTACCATTGTAAGTGGCTAAGGTAGTGTTACCATTAGGAAGAGATATGGGAATCGGTTTAATGGCTTTATAGGTGGTAAAATGATGGAGAGATGAGGTGATGTGGTCTGTGGCTCCAGAATCAATTAGCCAACAAAGAGAATTATTACCTTGAGGTGAAGAGGAAGCAATGTGATGAGCACTCACTAAGCTGGCAGGAGTGGCGATAGCGATGAGTCTTGTAGAAGGTAATAAAGCCAATAAGCTCTGAATCTGCTCCTGAGTAAAGGACAGTGAGCTAGTTGGAGCCGCATCAGAATTAGCGGCCTCAGAAAATTGCTCAGAATTGACATGATTTGCAGATTTCTTGTATTTATATCCAGGAGGATATCCATGTTTCACAAAACATGTATCTACAGTGTGGTTAGTGCGATTACAATGTGTGCAGAACCGAGAATTGTTCTTCTGTGGAAAAGGCTTGCCTCGACCTCTTCCTTGAGATGATGTTTAAACTGTAAGAGCAGCAGAGCCAGAATTTTGTGGCAAAGAGACAGAATTTGGAGATGGTAGTATACCATTCCCATTTACAAAATGTCTCTCTTGCTGAACAATCATAGAGTAAACCTTGGCTAATGGAGGAAGAGGGTCCATCAGTAAAATCTGAGATTTAACACTAGCAAAATTGTCGTTCAAGCCTTGTAGAAAGCAAATCACACAATCATTTTCACGGTATTGCATCACTGTTTTAGAAGTTTCACAGCAACAACCAGATCCAGAAGTGCAAAGAGGAATAGGTCGAAAATTGCATAACTCATCCCAGAGAACACGCATTTTTGTGAAATAAGAACTCACACTCATATCAGCCTGTTGCACAGAGAAAAGATCGTGTTGAATCTGAGCAATGCGAACGTGATCCCCTTGCGAAAATCGATTCTTCAACTCAGTCCACACATTGTATGCTTCAGTGATCCAGAGGATGCTGGAGGATATCTCGGTGGAAACCGAGTGATTTATCCAAGAGAGAACTAACATGTTGCAGCGTTTCCACAACGCGAAACTCGGATCTGTCGCAGCAGGTCGACGAATCGATCCATCAACAAAGACAAACTTGTTCTTCATTTCAAGCGCCATCGTGATCGCTTGAATCCAGCAATTGTAATTCGGTCCTTCCAAAACCGGTGAAACAAGAACCAACGATGGATTCTCGTTATGGTGCATATGATAAGGGTTGAGAAAATCCTGATTGGATTTCGAAGAACGCCGATGTTTGGAAGAAGAAGATGTTTTCGGCGGAGAAGGAGGAGGAGGAGAAGCATCGTGAACAGAGTGCTCAGAGTGCTCAGAATCAGAATCATGTTGAGAAGCCATGATCGTGAAAAACCGCAAGAAAGGAAAAAAAGAAAAAAACGGTTACACGAGAAAGGGCAAGAAACAAGAGGAAAAATGAGGAAAAAGAATCAGAGAGCAGGGAAATCGTTTTTCAATCTGATACCATGTTAATATGGTAAAATGAAACTTACTTCATTGATTCTCAACTGAGAGTATATATACAATTGATTAAGAGTAGCTAACAGCCTGTCAAGTAACTAATACAAGCTGGCACTAAACTATGAATGCAGTAAACTAACTAATTGTGTTAGGCAACTAAACTAACAGCTAATTAAATACATTATCAAGTAATTAAACGTATAAATACTACATCTAACACTTTGATATCTATTTATTCTACATTAAAAATAGGAATATATTTTTTGTTGTGCTTATTTATTTGCACAGGTAGAGAAAAATATTTGCTTAATTATCTCTAGTTTTTTTTCAAAAATGATTTATCTCAAAATTCATGCACGGGCACTAGTGTCATAAGTTCATTGGACGGTTAACGATACCTGAACCAAAATAGACGTTTAGTGAATACTCAGTTTATGAAAAATTAAAAATTCACGGGCACAATTTTTACAATAAAAGGAGACAATCAAAGTTGATGATATACATTCTACTTTTCCATATAACGTATACTGTAAAAAGTTATTTCATAATGCATGCTGACTTGGGGATTCATTCTTTTCATTCCCTTGATATCTGTTTACACCCAAAATATTCATCAGAACCAGCCGAAGCTAGTCCCAGTCGAATAGATCAAATAGCCGATTGCTCATCAGCCGATGTTCCTACCAGTCGATATGGCGTGTCAGCTGATAGGTTCGAAAGCAGGAAACTGGAAGCTATACATGGGCCTTGGACTGATTGGGCTTCAAGGAAGATATTCAGGCCCATGGGGATAGCATGGAGTCACGTATGGGATCAGATTCTTGCTCCACGAGTCGAGTGACGTGGGAGTAATTTTGAATTAATTAAATATCCAAGGAAAAACTGATTAAGATTGTTCCCCATGGTTTTAGGAGCTGAGCGAGGGAATCTGAGGAGATCTTTGCACATAGAGGACCGTTGGTTGAAGGGACGTGGCCACAATGCACTAATGCGCCTAGTTTTTAGGATCGTGGTTAGTGGAGCATGGCACGACTCAGCCGAATAACTGCCAACTAGGAATGTATCAGTGTTAGCCAACTGAACGTGGTAGATAGGGATAGTTCTTAGTTGCTACTATAAATACCCAGTTGTACATACATTTTAAGGAGATCGATCAATCAAATAACTTATATTTTTTAACTCAAAGCTTTTATTCGCAGTTTATGTTTACCTTTGCGTCCCAGTTTTTATCTTAGTTCACCGACTTAAACCTTTCTGGAGTGAGTTAAGGGACTCATAGCTAAGGAACAGAGTTCCTTCCTTGGCGTAATCGCTTGAAGAAAAGGGAATCACCGTTGTGAAAGTTAGCCGATCCACGGCTAATTGACTTTGCAGACAACAAAATTGGCACGCCCGGTGGGACCAAAGGTGAACGAATCAACACGTTCGAATCCCCAGGTCAGGATTACCAGTGGCGTATGCACTTGCGTTCGGGCAAGAGTTTGAGCAATATGACGGCAAAGAGCAATCCTAGAAAACCGGTTGAAGGAAGCCCATCCCGTGGAAGCAATGTTCCACCAAAGAGCAAGTACAAGCGAGATGGAGGTGAAACTCAACCCAACGAGCTCAATGAGACCGGTGGTGATGACCAGCCGTTTATACGCCAACAACTCAATTTGGGAATCAATGATATCATGTACCAAGTGTCGTAACAGTTGGCTGATATTGTGAAACCCATGGTGCATAACGAAGTACAGCAGGCCAGGGAGACAGAGGCCAGGAGGGCTCGCGCAAGTGAAAGCTCTATCAATTCTGCTATCCCAACACAAGTGGGGTACCCTACCCAGGCAGGACTCGTCATCCAGCCGAGTGCAGCTCAGGCGGGACCAATTCAGGTTCAGCCGAACATGACTCAGGCAGGTGCACGCTTTAGCCTACTCACATTCAGGACCTACTCAGGTTCAAATTAATATAGGACAGGTACCTTCTAATCCAATTAATTCCCAGCATGGTGCTTTTGCCACGTTGAACACTGGAGGGCAACCGGTGGCGAATGACGTGAACAACCACGCTAACCTTCATTTTGGACAGGTGCAGATGGCTAGGAGGCCACCGGATGCAGTGGGACCAATTGGTATGCCGCAAGCTATGCCACATGCTCACTCTTATGGTTCTGCGTGCGGCGACTAACCCACAAAGATATCTTTGGGGGCAAACTCTTGGTACAGATTGGGTGGTATAAGACCACCTGGGGATATGCAGGTCGTGACCATGGAACCAGGTTCCACCAGACGGCTAATCTTCCATTCTACCCATCCTATCCTGAAGTATCTGCAGGCACTCAAATGGGGTCAACTCCTCCAAGGGCACCTGGTTTGATGGCAGAGCAGTCATGGGGACAGATCCCACCTCTACCATTTAACACGAGTATGCCTGGAACTCAATATAGGGCACCCGGCGAAGGAAACATGGAGCAGCCATGGGCGGTTTACCCACCTCCATTGTTTAATCAACCAGGCTATCCCAATCCTCCAGAACAAGCATCCCAGGCGCATCCCCCAACTTGGAGACAGCAACCACAGACGGCTGCCCCTACTTTGGGAGAAGTGAGGCCAGGGGGTTCACAGCTGCTAGACCCGGCCGTCATTGCAGACACCATCAAAAAATACTTTGGTGTGCAGCTGAAGCCTCAGGATCGTTCGATCTACAGGAAACCTTACCCTGAGTGGGTGGATAGATTGGTACCTCTGCCTAGGGGATACAGGACTCCAGACTTTGCTACTTTCTCCGGGGAAGATGGCAAATCGACTATGGAGCATGTAGGCAGGTTTACTGCCCAATGTGGTGAAGGGAACCAGAATGAGTACCACAAATTGCAGCTGTTCCCCTTGTCACTTACCGGAACAGCTTTTACATGGTATTCCTCTTTGCCACCTAATTCTATACAAACATGGTCAGATATGGAGAGGTGCTTTCATGACAGATTCTACTGCCCCAACTCAAGTCATCCGGTGATCTCATGAACCTGAGGCAACAGGTAGATGAATCGGCTGCTGATTTTGTGGAAAGGTTCAGGAAAATGGCTGGGAAATGTTCAGTGCAGTTCCCTGAGGCAGAATATGCAGCCATGGCCATTAGCAGCATGCATCCCCAACTCAAGGAAAAGCTAGTCGGCCAAGCTTGCACTGACATGAACCAGTTAGTCTCAAGGGCTACTCGCATTGAGCAATTTATCCAGGAGAAAGAAAAGAGGCGAGCCAGTAGGGGGAGAGGCCCTCAGTTGGTATCCATTGTAGAAGCTGAGGACTCTGATGATGATTCAGCCGATTCCACGGCAGATATCATGGCAGCTGAAATAGTGAAGGGTAAAGGTTATACTTGCCCTGCCCTAAGAGCTGCCAAAGGAAAAGAGCCAAGTTCAGGAGATGGCAAGACAGAATACTCCTTCGATATCTCCAAGGCAGACCAGATCTTTGACTACTTGCTTAAGGATAAGCAAATTCGGCTGCTGGATGGGCACAAAATCCCACCTGCTGAGGAGTTAAAGGACAAGAAATACTGCAAGTGGCACAATTCTTATAATCACGCAACTCAAAATTGCATGGTTTTTAGGAAGGCCATTCAGAAGGGGATAAAGGAGGGGAGGTTCAAGCTTGCAGACAAAGGAATTGCAGAAATGACAGTGGATACTGATCCTTTTCCTGCCCTTGGGATAGGTATGGTCTCATTCTCAGGACTTGATGACGAAGGGCCCAGCCACAAGCACAGGATATCTGCGGCAACAAGTCCGAGGCCAAAAAAGGGACCAGCCGATTCAACCCATTTCGATCGACTGGGACCTCAAGATGCCAGGGTTTTCGTCTTTGACAGACTGGGAAACCCCCAACCAGAAGCAAGACCTAGGAAAGGGGGCAAGCCACCCAAACCAGGTAGGCTCACCCAGGAATTGGTGAAACACTACATTACACACTGCCAGGCCCCAACAGGAAATCCTGACAAAGAGAAAGGCAAGGCACCTATCGAAAAAACTGGGGGGCAAAATCGGCCAACCATTAGAGAAAGTGGTAGGCTATCTTTACCCAGGATTGATGAGGAGCTTATTCCCAGGGATAAGAGAAGGATAGTTGAGTTCACTGTAGAAGGAGGAATGTCCTCCCTAAAGATAACAGTGAGGAATGATGAGAAGTTAAAAACACAGAGAATGCTAAAACCCCCGGCTAATGTTACAGAAGGACACTGGTTCTTGAATAAGTATGCCAAGGACAAAAAGGCGATACCAGCCGTGCTGACAAGAACCCAAAAGAGAAGGATGCAGAGAATGAGGTCTGTCCAGAGGATGAAACAAACTCTGCAGATGATAGCCGATGTAAAGAATAGCGAGAAGAGGGAGATCCCCTTAGAAACTGTTAGTGAAGCATTGGATAAGGCTTTCCCGAAGTCGGAAGCTAAGGGGGCTGAGGAAAAAGAAGTGCCCAAAAATGTAGAGCCAACTACTGAACAGGAACCTGTCCCTGAAGCAGAGGGTCTGATCGCCGCAGTCGATGTAGATGAAGAGGCGATCACTGTAGAAGGTTCAGTGATCCCAGAGATGCACTGGGAACAAGATGACATCATGGAAGACTCCTTGTTGGATCTCCTGTTCAATGAAGAGGCCGACGGCTTTCTTTGGTGAGATAGAGGCTATCGCCTTATTCCCGAGAAGAATTACGGGCAAGCGACCCACAACCAGGAGGTTTGGAGGGGGACGTGTTTGTCAAGAAGCGCATCGGGCTACGTTAGCCGATACACCTACCGATGAGGTCACCAAGGTAGTCTTTGAGAAACCTACGTAAGAGATGATGAAACATTTGAAGCCCCTTTACATCGTGGCCTATATTAATGGGAAGATTTTTGGAAGGGTCTTCGTGGATGGAGAAATTTGTGCTAAATGTCATGCCTGTGACAACCATGAGAAAACTGGGAAAAAGTCTTGAGGACCTAGTTCCCACCAACATGAAAATGTCCAACTTCCTGGGGGAACCTTCTAGGGCACTTGGAGTCTTGATAGCTGAAGTCACAGTAGGCCCCAAGACCATCAAAGCAGCTTTCTTCGTGGTTGATGGCAAACCTTCCTATAGCGTGATTCTGGGAAGGGACTGGATTCATACAAGTCAGTGTGTCCCCTCTACTCTTCATCAGAAGCTCATGTTTTGGGTTGGAGACAACGTGGAGACAGTCGAAGCAGATAAGAACCCCTTTTCGGCCGAGGTAAAAATGTTGGAAGCCCTGTTCTATTCCCCACACCTAGGGCCTATTGCCATCCCAGAGGATTATGAGGAAGGGGTATGGAAAGCATGCAACCTTACTAATGAGGGGTTCAAGTTAAGATCTCAGGCCGAACCACGGCCCAATGAGCAGATAACTCATGAGTAGGGCATCCCAGGTACTCGAAGACCTTTTGGGTCGGCTAGAAATCTTTAAGGCCGAGTCCAAAGCGATGGATGCCATGATGGAAGATTATGACACTGCAGAGGAAGAGGAGGTACTACTCTCCAGGGAGGAAGGTGCGGCAGCCAAGCCTGATGAGGTGTGTGCAGCCGAGCCTATGGAATTGGATTCCCCTCTTCACAAGACTGCTCCTGCGTTTGAGGCAGAAGATCCTTTAATTGAGATCAATTTGGGCACGACAGAACAACCCAGAATCGTGAAGGTGAGTGGATTGCTTAAGGAAGACAAACGGGGTAAGATAGTCGAATTAATCCAGCGGTACAAAGATTGCTTTGCCTGGAATTACTTGAAATGCCTGGTTTGGCGAAGGTTGGTAGAACACAGGTTGCCTATCAAAGCGAGGATACAAACCGCTCAAGCAGCGCCTCGCAGTTCAATCCCCAACCGATGCCTCAAATTAAAGCTGAAATTGAAAGGCCATCAAGGCGGCTTTATAAGAACGGCCAGGTACGTTGAATGGCTATCTAACATAGTCCCCGCTGCCAAGAAGAATGGCGGATAAGAGTATGTATAGACTACAGGAACTTGAACTTGGCCACTCCCAAGGATGAGTATGCTATGCCTGTGGCTGACATGTTAGTCGATGCAGCAGCTACGCATGGCATTCTCACCTTTATGGATGGGTACTCAGGGTATAACCAGATCTTTCTAGCAAAAGAAGATACTCACAAGACAGCCTTCAGGTGCCCAGGAGCATTGGGGATTTACGAATTGGTGGTCATGCCTTTTGGGCTCAAGAATGCAGGAGCCACTTATCAAAGGGCCATGAACTCCATCTTCCATGACTTGATCGGCAGAACCATGGAAGTATACATAGATGACGTGGTTGTTAAGTCTGAGGATTTTGAAAGCCATCTAGTCGATCTAGAGCAGGCCCTGAAAAGGATGCGTGCCCATGGGCTAAAAATGAATCCGGCCAAATGTGCTTTTGGAGTGGCAGCTGGCAATTTCCTAGGATTTTTGGTCCACCATCAAGGAATAGAAGTAGACAAGAACAAGGTGAAAGCTATCTTGGAAGCCAGACCTTCTAGGAATAAGAAGGAGCTGCAAAGTTTGATTGGCAAGATCAATTTCCTAAGAAGGTTCATAGCCAATTCGGCTGGAAAAATGAAGGCTTTTTCCCCTTGCTGAAATTAAAGGATACAGAGGATATGGTATGGGGGAAGGAGCAACAACAGGCCTTTGACCAAATTAAACAAGCGTTGGCCAAACCTCCCGTGCTAACGCCTCCAGTGTCAGGAAGGCCACTCAAATTGTATATAGCTGCTGAAGAAGAGTCAATCGGCTGCTTGCTGGCGCAGGATGCCGATGATGGAGTTGAAAGAGCTGTATACTATCTCAGCCGCACCTTGAATGATGCAGAAACCAGATACACCCCTATTGAGAAATTATGTTTGTCATTGTTCTATGCTTGTACAAAACTCGAATATTATTTGTTGCCTAAGGAAATATTAGTTTTGTGCAAAATTGATATTATTAGGTATTTACTTAATAGGCCTGTCTTACAGGGTCGACTGATGAAGTGGGCCATTAAGTTAAATGCTTTCGCGCTAAAATACGTTCCATTAAGAGCAATGAAAGGCCAGGCGGTAGCCGATTTTCTGGCCCAACACCCTTGTGTTGAAGTCAAAGACCCATTAGCCGAACACGTTGCATGTATTAACTTGAAACCTTGGGTGCTGATGTTTGATGGGTCACGAACCCAAAAAGGGGTAGGTGCTGGCATCACCATCACTGATCCAACTGGGAAAAGTTGGAAATTCATGTGTCAGCTGGATCTTGGGTATTCTAATAATCAGGCAGAATACGAAGCTTTGATTTTAGGGCTTAAGATCCTGGCAGCCATGAAAACAAATTATGTTCAAGTCATGGGAGATTCACAGTTGGTAATAAAACAGCTAACTGGGGAGTATAGATGCAATAACCCTAACTTGAAAGAATGCTATGAAATGGCTAGCAAGCTACTTCGCTTGTTTGCTGATGCAGTAGTACATCACATTCCTAGAGAAGAGAATGAAGAGGCTAATGATTTGGCTCAACAGGCCTCAGGGTATAAAGACATGATAGTCAAAGTAAAACATGAAGAGTATCCAATCTGGGAGTGTGCACCAATAGGAGCGATCGACTCTTGGAAACAAGAGTTAATCGACTATCTTAAAGATCCTTCAAGCAGTACTGACTTCAAACTCAAGCAGAAAGCACTCAAATACGTATTGGTAGACAATGAAGTTTACAGGAGAGCCATCAATGGAGTGCTACTCAAGTGTATTGATAAAGAGGAATCCATGAAGGTCATGGGGGAAGTACATGAAGGAATCTGTGGATCTCACAGGGCTGGACCCACGATGAAATGGCTAATATACCGACATAGATATTATTGGCCTACCATCACAGCTGATTGTTATCAATATGCCAAAGGATGTGAGGCGTGTCAGCTGCATGGTCCAATTCAAAGGGTTCCAAAGAAAACCTCCACCCAAAGGATAAAACCTTGGCCATTCAGGGGATGGGCAATGGATTTAATAGGCAAAATCTATCCACCTTCGTCCAAGAGGCATGTGTTATCATAGTTGCGACTGACTACTTCACCAAGTGGGTAGAAGCCCAGCCGATGGTGAATGTGACTCGGGAGGAGGTGATTAGGTTTATACAATGCCAGATCATATATAGATTTGGAATACCAAACCATCACCACAGCATCAAGGCACTATGTTCACTTTGGGAGAAAGTGGTGGCCTTCGTGACAACAATTTGGGATTAAGTTAATTCACTCATCCCCTTATTATGCTCAAGCCAATGGGCAAGCCGAGGTTACCAACAAAGTTCTTATTGATATAATCAAAAAGAACATTGAGGATAAGCCAAGGAAATGGCATGAAACACTGAATGAGGCATTGTGGGCGTGAGGAACTCCAAGTGTAGTGCGATCGATTTACTCGTATCGGCTAACATATGGCCAAGATGCGATGTTACCCTTAGAAATAAACGTGACTTCACTAAGAGTAGCAAAGCAAAACTCACGAGCCTGGATGAATATCAACAGGCCATGTTAATGGAATTAGATTCGGTTGACGAAGATCGACTCATGGCCTTAGATCAGTTGAGCATAGCAAGCAAAAGATGGCTAGGGCTTACAACAAGCGCGTGTGAAGCCAAAAAGGTTTGTTGAAGGAGACCTGGTTTGGAAAACCATACTACCTGTTGGGATCAAGGATCCTAAGTTTGGGAAATGGTCACCAAATTGGGAAGGGCCATTCATTGTTAGCAAAGCTTATCATGGTGGTGCTTATCGGCTAGTCAACATGCAAGGCGAAGAACTAAATAGAAGCATCAATGGAAAATACCTCAAGAGATATTACCCCACTATGTGGGAAGGCATATTGGAGAATTAAAAGCAAGTGCATTAGCATAAAAGCAAAATTGTTTGTGGTGACCACAGGCTAGCCACCTAGCCAAAATTATAAAAGCTTAAATGTGAAACTAGGAAACTGCCGCCTCGGGAGCCTCACTTGATTTTTCCTCAACCTGGGCAGGACCTGGATCGGCTGACGATGTAGGAGCATCAGTCATAGCCGAAGCTTCAGCTATATCTGGGATAGGTTCTGCTGGCGCACTTCACTAATGCCTTTCGGGAAACAACAGCGTCTTCAGGATCGCCTTGCTGACTGGTTGAAGGATCGGCTGCTACGATAGCTTCCTGTTTCCTAACCTCCTCTAGCTGATGCTTGAAGGAGTGCCAAGCTTGATTGGCCTCGGTTAACCCAGCGCGGCTAGTCTCAAGATCTTTGTCTAAGCTTTGTCTTACGGCGCCAAAGACCGCCAAATCACGATCCAAAGAGGAAGATTGCTTGAACAAATCATAACGCTGTTGAGAGTTGACACGGAGCTTTTCAGTTAAAGCAGTCGATTGAGGAGTCAACTCTGCTATCTCCTTTTTTATCCTCTCTAACTCAGCCAACAGAACAGCTAGCCGTTCATCTTTGTTCTGGCGCTGGCTTAGGGCTTCTAGACGCTCCTTCTCCAACAATAGGAAAGAGGTTTGGAACTGAGCCTTTTGTTCCTGGAGGTCCTTCAGTCTTTTGAGATCATGAGAAGTCACGTCATGAACCTCCTTGAATCGCCCGTATTGGAGAGACAGTCGTTGATTGAAGAGCCAAGGTATGGTACACCTCTGGCTAGCCGCGAGGATGTCGGTAAAGTAGGCGGCTTGAACAAAGAAGTCCTCGGATGGGTAACTTTGCTCCACTGTTGGTTGGTATTTCCCCATCAGATCTTTGCATCGACTCTCTCCAAATGATTGGAAATAGGAGAGAGACCGAGAAGTCGGGTCACAGAGGTGAAATACCGTCGACTCTTCTGAAATAGAAACTGCGGGAGCTGTAGGAGGCGAAGGCATCTGGGGAGCTTCATAGCCAGTCTCTTCGGCTTGTGATTGGGGGTCCTATGGAAAACCATGGTTAACCGATTAAGTAAACAAGTAATATATGTTGAAAGGATAAGAAATCGGTTGTACCGGTGGAGGAAATTGAGAGCTAGTGCCCTCGGCAAATTCTTGAACAAAGGAGATAGGAATCTCCACACGCGGCTTCTGAAAGTAAGGTGGTTAGATTCAGGCTAACAAAGGATATTAAGGAAAAGGGAGATAAGGACAAGTTATGTACCTTTACCTTCGGCTGTTTGCCTTTGCTAGCCGAATGTGTTTTCTCTTTGAGCTTGGCCTGAACCTCGGCAGGTTCTTCTATTACGATGCCAGGGGCCCTTGTTCTTTTCTTGGCGGGAGGAGTAACGGGGTCGTCTTCAACGACAATGAATTGTGGAGTAGTGGTTGTGGCTGCCATAAGACAAGAAAAGTAAGAAATTACTTTGAGTCTAAAAGCAAGAACTGCAAAGAGCCGAATATAGGGGCACTTACTTGGCTGAAGTACTGAGGTCTTCATCCTGGTAGAAGACCGTTTCTGGACTTGGGTTTGGACCCGGGGCTTGGTCTTAACAGGAGTGCTTTTGGGTTGGCTCGACGGCCTCATCGCCTCGGCTACATCAGTGAGGATTAACCGGGTTGCATATCTATCCAGCCGATCAGGGAACAGCCTGTCTTTCACTGATGGCCACCAATTGGCAAAAGCAGAAGTCTCACCCGATACGGGAGTGAAGGGGAGGAAGTGGAAGGCCTAGATCTTTTTGAAGTTGGTAGAAACCACCTCCATCACATCAGTGGCGCTAAAGGGCAGTCGACCCAGGCTCCCTACCATAGAGTCGTATGGCAAAGGAATATGCTGTAACAACCCAAACTGCCTTGCCACGCAGTTTGGAAAGTAGAACTCAGCCGACGACTTATTATTTCGTGAGGTGGGTTTAAGACCACAAAGCAAGTCACGAGAGGTCAAGACTGAGCTCCAGTTAAGCTCCAATTGGTTCTGCTGATCGACTGGGAGAGGGTCATTAATGGAGAAGATCCAGAAAGGCCCAATACCTTTCTCCAGGACAGGGCACCAATCAGCAGCTATCCGGGTCAGACCAAAGAGCTTGGTGGCCACAGTAAAAGCATAAGAAGGCTCACAAGGAGTAAGCACCAAATGGGCACCCAATACACCTGCATCCCGGGGAAGAACGCTAGGGTTGAAGCGCGAGTCGATAAACTCTGGAAAATAGAGCATTATCCAGAGTTGTAAAACCAGTGGGCCTGAACGTTCTCGATATCTTCACCCCTGCACCGATCCATAATGGTAAACAGCAAATGATAGAGGTATGAGAGAAAAGGGTTCCCAAGAAAAGTTGCCATCAGAGTTCACAAGAGCTACATAAAGTCAGAACTCTTGAACCACGGCAATGGAACCGAACAGAAAGTACTTCCGAACGATGCGAAGGAATGCGTTGTGTTCTGCATCAGACACAGACCCTCTGGACTTGGCATTATTGGCAATGAAATTGGAGTATCCGGAGGTGTGTTTGGAGAAGTGGAACCCTAGTTCAGGAACCTGGAAGGAATAATGGGAAAGGACGTCATCGCCTGTGATCGGGAGCCCCAAAATAGCCGCCACGTCCAGAAGAGTGGGGGAAACCATACCCCAGGGGAAAGTGAAGGTGTTTGTGGCAATGCTCCAGTAGCCGAAGAAGCCATAGAGCAGCTCTAGGTTAAGGGGGATGTCCTTGGTTGACAGCATGATTATATCATAGAGACCCCATTGTTTCCACTTATCGGACTTCACAGCCTTTAGCCGATCCACCCAATCGAGGTAGGGCTGAGACGAACGAGGCCATGAACGAAGATCAGTAGGTTTGGACCTGGTGGTAAACCAGTCGCAGGAAATGGGCAATGCGTACAGAGAGGGGGCCATATACTCCGTCAAGAAGACCGCCCCTTCACCCATATCGGAAGTGGAAGGAGCCAATGAAAGAGAGCCCTGAATCTCGAATAAGGGAGATTGGAGACCAGAGTCAGGAGCCTCAGGAGGAAAAAGCGAGCGGTCAAGGTTCATGGAAAAGGAAGAAGATTGTTCGCCATCATATGCGTGAGATTGGTTTTGAGAATCAGAAGCAGAAGACATGGTGGGCCTGGTTGCTAGGTGAAAGATGAAGAGGTTGGAGATGGTGAAAGCTACAGGAGTTAGAGCTGAAAGTAAGCGTAAGAGGTAATTCGACTGATGAGTATTTAAAGGAAAAGTAAATCACTGATAGTGGGATTTAAAGGCGAATAAATCGGATGGATGAGGATTAGCCGTTACGCGATTCAAAAGTTGTTGTTAATGGATGACCTCGCATTTATGATTTAAAAAGGTGATTTAACTTAAATCATTACGCCTGACCTAAACCTAGGATGTTACTACGAGACAAATAGGGGGCAATTGTTTACACCCAAAATATTCATCAGAACCAGCCGAAGCTAGTCCCAGTCGAATAGATCAAATAGCCGATTGCTCATCAGCCGATGTTCCTACCAGTCGATATGGCGTGTCAGCTGATAGGTTCAAAAGCAGGAAACTGGAAGCTATACATGGGCCTTGGACTGATTGGGCTTCAAGGAAGATATTCAGGCCCATGGGGATAGCATGGAGTCACGTATGGGATCAGATTCTTGCTCCACGAGTCGAGTGACGTGGGAGTAATTTTGAATTAATTAAATATCCAGGGAAAAACTGATTAAGATTGTTCCCCATGGTTTTAGGAGCTGGGCGAGGGAAGCTGAGGAGATCTTTGCACATAGAGGACCGTTGGTTGAAGGGACGTGGCCACAATGCACTAATACGCCTAGTTTTTAGGATCGTGGTTAGTGGAGCATGGCACGACTCAGCCGAATAACTGCCAACTAGGAATATATCAGTGTTAGCCAACTGAACGTGGTAGATAGGGATAGTTCTTAGTTGCTACTATAAATACCCAGTTGTACATACATTTTAAGGAGATCGATCAATCAAATAACTTATATTTTTTCGCTCAAAGCTTTTATTCGCAGTTTATGTTTACCTTTGTGTCCCAGTTTTTATCTTAGTTCACCGACTTAAACCTTTCTGGAGTGAGTTAAGGGACCCATAGCTAAGGAACAGAGTTCCTTCCTTGGCGTAATCGCTTGAAGAAAAGGGAATCACCGTTGTGAAAGTTAGCCAATCCACGACTAATTGACTTTGCAGACAACAATATCACTGCAACGTCTGACTAGTTTAAGAATCGAATCGGCTTAAACAAACAATATAAAGAGATAATAACATTCAATCCTTGATGGTTTTGCCGATTGATGCTAGACAACACACAACATTGAATATGCGGTGTCATATTCTAAGTCGAAATTTAAAATATGGATAGCTTATTAGGTGAAAACTTCATAAATCGTAGTTGGGGATTTTGCTATATATCATTTTGTTCCAATGTGGTAACGAAGCAAAAACTTTTTATGTGGGTGATATGCTTTCATATTGGACCATCATGATGTGCATCACCATTTCTTACCCATTTGAAACAAACGAGTATTTATAGGTAGACTTTTTTAAGGAAAATATTTGAACCTCCATTCTTATTAATATTTTATCACTATAGTTTACTTATGTAGATTATTTTGGAAGCTTAATAATGGTGCAAATACAAAATGCAAGAAAATGTGCAAGCCTACGCAAGTGTATATTTATTTATTTTTTAACTTCATAGCGATTTTCCATTTAATTAACGCTCAATGTCAGTTTGTGAAATTTGATTATATATTTTTTAGAATGATTTAATTTTAGTTATCTTTCGATATCCTGGTGCAAAATTAGTTATTGGGCATGCAACAAGTAGGCTTGACATTAGGTGTGACAACCGATATTCATGAATTATTAAAATTTTGGTCATATGATTTCAACATCAATAACTTAAATTAAATATTGAAAGGTATGTGGCTTTTATTTGGTTAACTTGTCACATACCTACAATCTTTGGTTTATGCATTTATGTCAATAGTGGGATTCATAAGTGCCAACATAATGTAGGCGGTTTTGTCAAAAAAAAAACATAATATAGGCGGTCTCTCTGTTTCAATAAAAAAAAAAACATAATGTGGGCGACATTGCATAGATTGGAATTTTTATTTCAACAATTATGGTTTCTGAACCAGAAATCAATTCAATTAATTAAATTTTATCACTAAACTAAATAACCAAAAACTAAATTTGAATTGTTTCGGCATAATTATGGAACGTGTTACTTGGACAAACGCGCTTTTAAATGACATTTACTTTGTTTAGGCAAACATTATATGAAGTAAACAGTTAGATAGTGTTTATCTAGTCAAACATTATTTGAAAACTCCATTTTTTGTTTTATTTTTATTAAAAAAATAGAGCATTTAAATGACGTTTTCCTGGACAAACGTTCTGTGGGGTTTACTTCATATAACATTTTCCTAAGAAAACGTCACTTAAATTCTACTCTAGAATGCTTTCTCAGCCAAGCATTATCTGAAGGTTTACTATAGTTATAAGACAAAAGAATGTTTGTTCCCCTTCATATACTCTCTCACTCTACCGTACTGTTTCAACCTCTAATATTGTTTGTTCGTGGTTATCATCGCACCATGAGCCCTAAGACTATGAGTCGTTGCGCCGTCGCACTGCCTTTGTCAACTTTTTTGTCATTGTATCTCGTCTCTCAAACAACGTAGTTTGCCCCAACTTCTTCTTCATTCTCGTCTAGGGATGTTCATGGGTACGGGTCGACCCAATCAACCCGGCGATCTAACCCAAACCGAAGCGTTTGGTTCGGGTTTTTTCATAATTTGGGTCGAACTCAAATCAACTCATTCAAACCAGACATGGTTTGGTTTGGGTAATGGATTTTTTTATTTCAAACCCGCGAACCTTTTTGTCCAACCCAATGACATGAAAATTAATTTTTTATATTTTTTATATGCCTTATCATTGTGATGGTTTATTTTTATAAATAAGTTTTCACATTAACATTGAATTAACTTACTAATGATGAATTAATGATTTTTTATTTTACATTTAAATGTTTTACATTTTATTTTTTGGCTATATAAAGTGTTGAATGCTGTAAAAAAAGTAAAGTTTTTTTTTTAATTTAATAAAAAAATTATATTACATGACCCATTGACCCAACCCGAGCCAACTCGTTCTTCATCGGATTGGTTTGGTTCGGATTTGAAAAAAAAAATATAAAAATCCAACCCAACCCAAACCGAAGAATTTTGATTGGTTTGGGTAACGAATTTGGTCAAAACCGATCCAAACCGACCCAGGAACACCTATATTCTCGTCTTTGTGTCATTTCTTTTGATTTTCTCGCACCGCGTCTATATCATTCGTAGTTAGGCCATTGTACACGAAGGAGATTTTAACGGTTAAGGCATTATGAGGAGAATTTGTCATTGTCTCTGTAAATTTTGAGGTTAGTTTCTTTTATTTTTTTATTTTTTTTTATTATCAATTTTGTAGTTGTTTGTATTTTTTTTGAAAAGGCAGTTGTTTGTATTTCTATCAAGTTTACTATCATTTAAGTTTAATAAGAATATTGATTGGTTAGTTGCAAATTGCCGTATTGAATGTATGTGATTTTTAGTTCAAAAGGGTTTTTTAGTTCCCCTCTAATCCTTTTTAGATCATTGCAAATTTTAGGATTTTTGTTGAATATAAAACTCTAAATAATTAAAAAGATACAACTCAAGGAGTGTACAAGAAATAAATTAAATTTTATTGTTGTACAACTCGTGCAATCAGATGGAGGCCACACTACAAGAAACGACAATATTGACACAAGAACTAAATTAAACCTAATTAAGAAAGTTCAATTAGATGGAGGTCATACTCCAAAAATAAAAATATCACCACAGTACTATTAGGACTTTGGGTCTAACTCATCCTTATAAAACCAACTTGTAAAGTGAGAGGTGTCATTTACTTATAAGTTTTTTTAGGCCTTACCTCTAGTCTATATGGGACTTGGGTTTTTCCCAATACACCCCCTCACCCCTAGCACTATTAGGTTCGGTACGTGTACATAATGCGGTGGGTGACCCATTGGATCTAGTATAGCTCTAATACCATAATAGGATTTTGGGTCTAATTCATCCTTACAAAATTGGCTTATAAGGTGAGGGATGTCATTTACTTATAAGTTTTTTTAAGTCTTATTTCTAGTCTGCGTGAGACTTGAGTTTTTTTGGAAAACTACATTGGCTTGCAAAAGTACAATCGCCTAGAAAAGTTGTACAAAATTACAAATACCAAGAAAGGCTGTACTGTGAGGGAATCCTGTGAGAGCATCTTTATCCAGCGTTTCTTAATTTTTGTCCAGCGTTTCTTAATTATTGTTGGCTGATGTGGCAGTCAAATAAAAATGTGAAGTTGTTTATATTTTGGTCAAGGCAATTTGTTTGTTTACGGCAACAAACATTGGGCAACGAGCTGTGAGGAGAGATGCAGATAGAAGGGTCTGTGCTGCTGCTGCGTGTGTCAGTTTGTTGACAAAGTTTGTTGCCCACCACTGTGGGTGCTATGAGGGAATCCTATAGCAAAATCCTGTGAGGGAATCCTATACTCCATTAACTTCTCAAAGCTTACGTGACGAAGGGAGAGAACGTGAAAAATAGGTTTAACCGAATACTAACACCGTTAACTATAGAGGACTTTTAAACATAAATTAAATTATAAGGACCTTTTTATTTCATTTTAAATTGTAGGGACTTGATTAAAAATTAGGCAATATTATATGGACTAACAGATTAATTTAACCTGTGTAAAAAAAAGATTAATTTAACCTAAACAAATAAATATTTTACATCCTTAATTAAAGATATAATAATATTCATTTTCTTCTATCAAAAAAATAATAGTAATAATAATATTCATTTTCTCATTATCAATTGGTGCTAAAAAAAAATTCATTTTTGTTTACCAAAAAAATAATATTCATTTTTTTGACAAAAATATAATAATAGTCATTATCCTCGTCAAAATTAAAAACCAACACCCCCTGTTCTTGTTATTTAAAAAATTATCCTATAATATTTATGTAGTTGTAAATCAATTTTATTTGCGGTTGAGATATTTTACTTGATCCATGCTGAAAACGGGCCTTCATAATAGGCCTCCAGGTTGATCCCCAACCCTACTACTTGTGTCGCAAGCAACTTCACTATAACCTGTATCTATATAAAGCGACGTATTTTATTGCGTTATGCGTAAACCCTTATTTCAGTTCTAGTTATTGTTTTGCTCTTCTTTCTCTTCCGAAATCCCAAGTCCTCACTCTTACAATGAGACCCCCAACAGGTATGGCCACTCTCTCTTTTCTTTCTTCACACACATGATTCTCTGTAAAGTAACGATGTTCTCACGGTTTATGTGTTTCTTTTTTTGTGAATGTATATTGCACAAAAATTGTAACGCTCACTACTATAATAACAAGGTAAATACTCCCACAAAATAGGGAAAAAAATTGGAAACTTTGGGTGTTATGTGATCGTGTTGCGGAGAACTCTAAAAGAATTATGTTTTTTTTTTTTTTGAAAAATTGTTTCTCAATAAATTAGAATTAGTATTTGTATATTACATTTTGTAGGAGCATTTTGTTTAAATTTTCAATAAATGTATATAACTTATAAGAAATTTTTTATGTGAGCTTATTTTAATTTATAGAGACTTGTGTAAGTTAGTTGGAAATTAGTCTAAAATGAGTCTGCAATTGTGGTTGCAAACCTACTCTAGAACGTTGAGACATATATGTGTGTGTTGATATTTTGAGTATGTTGAATCAATGAATTAGGTCGTGGTGGTCGCGGTGGTCGTGTTGGTGGGCCACCCAGAGCTCATAATAATGGAGGAAGAGGTGGTCGCGGTGGTCGTGGTGGCCGTGTTGATGGGGCACCTGGACCTCATAACGATGGGGGAAGAGGTGGTCGTGGAGGTGGCAGAGGCCGTGGTGGTGGTAGGGGTAGAGGTGGTGGTCGAGGCCGTGGTGGAGGCAGAGGCATTGGTGGTGCACGTAATGGAGGTGGAGGGATGAGAGGTGGTAGCAAAGGGGTAATCATTCCACATAGACATGAAGGAGTTTTCATTTTTAAGACTGGTAGTAATGATGCTCTCCTTACCAAGAACCTTATCCCTGGTGAATCCGTTTACAATGAGAAGCGCATTGCTGTTCAGGTTTTTATCTCTTAACCATTCTCCCATAAATTTATCTATTTTTCTTGCCATAAAAACTCACATTCAGTGGCTTGAAACAGCTATATTATTGGGGAACCAAGGCATGGTAAAAGACAAACAAGGACATGACTCCCAAAAAAAAAAAAAAAAAAAAGAAAGGGACTTTTGTGGAAAAGTTTAATGTTTTTTGGTGGTGTATTTCATATACCATGTCACTCTTTGTACCAACTGAATTTGAATGTAGTTGCTTGGTTATTTTTGGGTAAAATTTTCACAGAAAATGTTGTGTATTTAATGTTGGAAAATCAATAAAAATAGAGAGTAATGAAAATGAAATGAATCGAATAAGGTTATTGTCTCTTGTGCTTTTTGCTGATGTGCTTCATGTTATGGACCTACATTGTGAATTGAGGTCTCAAAAAACGAAATTCACTATCAAAGAATTGGGAAAAGATGAGTGTACTGAATGGATTTAAAATAATGCATGGGGTGTGTGGGATAAGTTACATATATCTACAACAAAAAATAGATATCAAAACCCAAATGAGAGACTACTAGGGACCAAAATATGCCTTTAACCATTTTTTTTCCTGTTTCTTCACTTGAAATTTTGATATCAGATTCTACTGAAATTTAAGTTGTTTACATCTCTTTTTGGATGCTTAAATCTTCTCTTGCAGGGTGAAGATGGAACAAAAGTTGAATACAGAGTTTGGAACCCTTACCGTTCTAAGCTGGCAGCTGCAATTTTGGGAGGTCTTGATGACATCTGGATAGTGAGTATCTCATATATATTGAAATTTCTGTGATAGATATTGCAATTGAATAACATTAAACTTCCATGAAATTCGTATGCACCCAATGTTTAGTGTTAGTCATATGAGTATTTAAAAATGCACTCAGCCTAATCACTAGAATAATCAACTTTTTGTAAACAAAATTTTCAAATCTATTCTGAATGTATAGGAGCAGTCTTTGAGCTCAGTTCTTTAATTCATCAGTAGATTTTCATCACATGATTGTGACAATTTTCCAATATTCTTTATTTGTGAACTGAAAAGGCGCCGGGAGCACGGGTTCTTTACTTGGGAGCTGCATCAGGAACCTCAGTCTCTCATGTTTCTGACATTATTGGACCAGTTAGTGGCTTCATTCTATTTTCATATACAAAATGAAAGGAAAAAAAAAACAGTAATAATTTTTTAGATTTTCCTTATCTTCATATTGATGGGGTGCACTTTACCCTTTAATTCTTCTTTTTTTGGTAGAATGGAGTGGTATATGCGGTTGAATTTTCTCCTAGAAGTGGTAGAGACTTGTTGAACATGGCTAAGAAGAGAACAAATGTTATCCCAATCATTGAAGATGCCAGATACCCTGGTAGATACCGAATGTTGGTTGGTATGGTAGATGTCATATTTGCTGATGTTGCTCAACCTGACCAGGTCTATTCCCTACTATTAACTTATCCATTAACCATGGTTGGTTTGTCTGTTTGCTTGTTAAACTATTTTGCTATGGTGAAGTGATTATGACTTGTGAGTATATAAATTCTTTTTCCAAACGTATTGATTGAAAAACAAGAATGATAATTATTGACAGAATTTAAGTTCCTCTTTTAAATTTACTGCATTTTAACATATAATAAGGTACACCAAATTAGTTTCACAATCTGCAGTGACTATACTCAACTTTCACATTGAGGAAGTAGATCATATATGGGACTGAAAAATAATACTCTTTCCCTCAAAAAAAATTTCTCTCTCCGTTCTTTCTTATATAATATTTCCAAGGCAATAATGCTTTAAACTTGCTGTGATGATTTGCTTGGGATTTACTTGGCATTTTCTGCCATAATAGTTATACCAAGTATCTGATGCTAAATAGAATTTTTCTGTTCTTCTTAAAAGGTTGGTGTTAGCTGGAAATCGGAATAATCATCATATTAACTCAACTTGAAGCCGCATCTTTAGCTTCTCATAAATAGCTTACACTTATGAGGAACCATGTGAATGATTATGTGTACTTTAAATAACACAGTCTCACTAATATATGTCTATCAAGACCTTTCGTTTAAATAAACAATTGGGGTCTTTTATAAAATTTCAGCACTAATGAAAATCTTTTTCAACAAAAATGTGTGCTTTTCTCTAGATATTCCCTTGGCCAATTCCAGCCCTACTAGAATACAGCAAAACAGAAGATTCTGTTCTGCAAAATTCAGTTGGTGATGGAGAAACCACTCTGCATTAGTGCTCTAGTGCATTTACTTTTCAAGTGTGTTCTTTGCTATTTTGTTTGATCTCGTGTGCAGGCAAGAATATTAGCTCTAAATGCAGCATATTTCCTCAAAGTTGAAGGCCACTTCCTATTATCAATCAAGGTTTGTTACTTAAGCATCTATATATTTTGAACATTTTTCTTTACCTATTATCTCTAATGAGTAAAAAAATTATAAAATTATAGCAATGACTCTCTTATATAAAAAGAATAGGGAAATAATATAGTGCAGATTATAAAGTTTAATATGAATCAACAATATTTAAAATGAATGAAAACTTTGTATGTCACTTTTTTGGATTGACATTGAGCTCATTCTTTGTTGCCCTTTTTTTAAGGCAAACTGCATAGACTCCACAATGTCTGCTGAGAAAGTTTATGAAAGGGAAGTGGCTAAACTGAGGGAAGAGCAATTGAAGGCCATAGAGATGGTAAAAGTTGATACTCAT
Organism: Calophaca sinica; assembly: GCA_037113605.1. NCBI lineage: Eukaryota > Viridiplantae > Streptophyta > Magnoliopsida > Fabales > Fabaceae > Calophaca > Calophaca sinica. The sequence goes on from CM073731.1 coordinate 117,573,903, forward strand.
GAGAGGAACCATGCTGTTGTTGTTGGTACTTACAGGAAGCAAAAGAAACAACCAGCAGGGTCATAAAGACACTATAACTTTGCCAAATCAACTACAATTGCAAATGTTTCTGTTTTTCATTAATAGATAGGATTCCTTTGCTTAATAGTTAATTCTATGATATTTTAAGATTTTCTTTTGTGGATTTAAAATGTTGCCTTAGTTTTTTTTTCAACTTTACATGGATCAATTCAGTTTGTTAAGAAGATTGTCTATTGCTCAATATTTTTGTTTCTCTAGGAAGTAAACTTGCCTGAGATGAATTTTTCTTGAGTTCATTTTTTTTTTTTTTTACGGGTTCATTTCATTTAAAATAATGTCCTCAAAACAGGGATGCATAACATCAAAATCATAGCGACTAACAAATAAACGAGATACCTTTGCTAAAGCATGAGCAATTCGGTTAGCTTGTCTTCTTACAAAACTTATCCCAAAGTTGTTAGAAGTGTTCCATAGCTCAACGCATCTAGCTATAATGCTCTCAAACTCAATGTGAATCCTCCAGTTGCCTCCCATACCATTAACAACGGTCAAGCTGTCCAGTTCTTGAGTTCAATTCTAGAATCACCAATTTCAGAACACGTTTACTTAACTACTGCTCCTTTATAAAGGTTAAGTTGAATTCTCAGTAACTTTTTATGAATTGTAATGTTCAAGTGTTTATGTTTACATAACATATAGAGATTAAACTTTATTTGAATATTTTTTAAAATAAATTTATCTTAATTATAAACTTTTCTAATTCTTTTATAATTGTAACTTCTTTCAAAAAATAGTTAATAAATATGATAACATCATTGAAAGGAATTATGATATTATAATATTATTAATTAATAAAATATTTTTACTTTTTTATAATTATAGTTTAAAGACATCGTTTGTATCCTAACTTATAACCCGTACGAGTCAAACACTCCAATGCCCTTACAACATAAAACGGAATTCTCATTTTGTTTGGACGCCCCTCAACGTCCATCCACGAAACTGAGTTTGCCCTCAAACGTTGGTTAAGATGGAAGGAAGAAATTTCTTGCTTTTCCTTTCGACGTTTCCCGTTGAGAGGTTAGACTTCCCATTTTGCCCAGTTATCTGCTCGATGCTTGACTGTTAGTTTCATGGGGTGTTTGTTCTCTTGGTGCTAGTTGTTGTGCGAGAGCTATTATTGAGGAAGCAAAGCAAAAGATAGAAGACGATTGTGTTGCTTTAGGCCACCCACATCGGCGTTAACAATTGAGCGTTGCCAAACTGACACCTGCAGTGCTGTTTCTTCGTTCTCTCTCTATCTCTCTCCTTGTGGGCCCCTTTTTTTATTTAGTTGCCGTAAGTGAGAGAGTTGCTTTGACTCAAAAACAAGAAACGGTGTACTAAAATTCGCAGCCACATCAGCAAAAACAAAATTAAGAAACGCTGCAGCAGGATTAGTTAACGACCGCTATTGTTGCTTTTAGGAAGCTTTTTACCGGAGGAGAAATAAAATATAATAAAACAAAGGGAAAAGTGAAGGGAGATGTTGGGTAGTGTACTGTCACTACTGTGCGTACACTGCACGAAAAGACTTGCAATTGGAAAAAAATTAAAATAGTTTTAAGGCTTAAATATGGTTTTGGTCCCTGTAAAATGGGACCTTTTTGTTTTTCGTCCTTGCAAAATTATTTTTTTGATTTTCGTCCCTGCAATTTGCACTATTTTCGTTTTCGTCCCTGCTCTTCAACTGTCGTTAGTGACCTGGTGATGTTGCTGACTATGCAGCACGCTGGCACTGCCACATTAGCGTTACTTGCTAATTGTTTAAATTACATCCTCTCTTAAATCCCAACAAGGAACAAAAACGCATCGCAGGAGTTATAAAAAAAAAAACGCATCGCAGCAAATCCCAGAGAGAGACGCAGCAACTTTCACTTTCTCACCTCTCATCTTGCCCAACTCATGTTCAATTTTTTCCCCCATTCCAGCAACTTTCAACACCAAATTCTTCACCTTATATTTCTCCTCATCAAGTCCCTTTCTGATGCTATCCTTCTCAAGCTTGACTTCATCAACAACATTCCTGTAATGGTGAACTTGATAGACTAATTGTTCATTTTCTTTCTCCATTTCCACAACATGCAACTCCAAGCTCTTCACCTTATTTTTCTCCTCATCAAATCCCTTTCTCATGTTTTCCTTCTCAAGCTTCACCCCATCAACAACGTTCCTATAATGATCAACTTGAGAAAGTAATTGCTCATTATTCTCTTCAAACTCTCTGCAGCGCTCTTTCAACATATTCACAACACCCTTCAGTCGATCTATTTCTTCTTTCAACTCAACAATTTCACTCTCCGGCTAACTTTGACCTTCTCAATCTCCTCTCTCGCTCTATTTGTTTCACTAAGCTCACAATGTGTATCCTCCAATTCCTTCTCAACAGTAATCAGAACCTTGGACATCCCATCTTTTACCTCCATTAAAGTCTCAATATTCAGTTGCATCGCCTCCTTCTCTCTCAGCAATTCTCTGTTCTTATTTGCCACCAAGTAATAATGATGTGGCAAGGTAAAAAATAAACATAAATATTAATGACTGATGTGGCAGTGTCAGCGTGTTGCACAGTCAACCACGTCAGCGCTCCGTTAAGCTACATCACCAGGTCACTAACGACAGTTGAAAAGCAGGGATGAAAACAAAAAAGGTGCAAATTATAGGGATGAAAATCAAAAAAATAATTTTGCAGGGACGAAAAATAAAAAGGTCCCATTTTGCAGGGACCCAAACCATATTTATGCCTAGCTTTAATTATGTTTTTTGATTTTATGCACATGAGCTTATTTCTCTGCTATTCATTTTTTTTTCTATTTTTGTGCATTAAGAATAGCTTGCGGTGGTGCAGACCAAAAAAAAAAGAATAGCTTGAGGTGGCATTATAAAGATATTGTATGATAAAGATACATGCATGTTTAAAAATGTATTTGAAGCATATTTATTAGCCTGTTATTTTATAATTTCACCAAGATTATATTTAGAAATTTCTCTATATTGATTTGTTTTTGTTATTAGTTAAATTTTTTTTCTATGTATTTTTCTTGTTATCCTATTTTTAAATTTGGAGCATATGTATTAACTTGTTGCTTTATACTTTCACTAAGATTGTATTCGGAATTTCATCACCTGGTAGTGAAATTTATTTTTTTAACAAAGCAATATAAAAAATATTATTAATACTACATTATAAAACTCATACCCACTTTGGTAATTACACATTTAAAAATACGTTTGATTAATATCATCCAAACAAATTTCATTTTGTCAAACGTACGTATGCGAAAAAAGTATTCAAACAGAAATCACGTTACGGTAAACTCAGTTTTAACCAAACGTCTGTTTGTAAAATGACATTGAATCAAACATCCGTTCGCAAACTTTAATCCAAATGGGCCCATAATGTAGGCAGACTCGTCCGAAAAAAAAATGTAGGCGGTCCCCTAAAATAAAATAAAGTAGGCGGCATTGCATATGATTGGAATTTCCCCATTCGCTCAAGAACCTTGGAATTTTTATTTCAATTATGGTTTCTGAACCAGAAATTAATTCAATTAATTAAATTTTATCACTAAACTAAATAAAACCAGAAACATAATTGCTTCACGGTTTGACTTGTCTCAGCATAATTATGGAATGTGTTGGAGAAACACAGGGCTTTTAGATGATGTTTGCTTAGGCAAACGTTATATCAAGTAAATATTCAGATAATGTTGATCTAGTCAGACGCTATCTGCAATCTCTGTGTTTTTGTTTTATGTTTATTAAAAAAAGAACGTTTGAATGAAGTTTTCTTGGGAAAACGTTCTCTGAAGGTTTACTTCATACAACGTTTTCCTAAGCAACGTTACCTGAATTCTACTCTAGATAACACTTTCTCAGTAGTTAAGACAAAAGAATGTGTGTTCCTTTTATATACTCTCTCACTCTACTATACTCTCCCTTTAAACATCTAATATTGTTTGTTCGTGGTTGCCATCGCACTATCAGCTGCTGTGAATCGATTCATTCACGGGTGTGAATCGATTCACAGACTCAAAATTGCCTAAAAAGAGATTTTTTTTCCCATTCTAAGGTCAAGTAGTCCTTTCTAAAGGTCTCCATTCTCAACTAAACCCTAACACACTTCATAAAACAAGCAATTAGCACACAATGACCCTATAATTTCTAACACTTAGAGATCATAGAAATTTGGGGTGTTACAGTTGGTCCGTTTTCCCCAAGTACATTTAGGTTGAAATTTTGAGTTTTTAAAAAGTCAGAATAATTGGATTTCTCAGTTTGAGGAAAAACAAACTTCCATGTTGGTTCCCCGGAAAATGAGGCTTGAAATTAGTTCCAAAATAATCACATATCTTTTCTTTGAAACTGGTGACAAACATTTTCTTTGAAACTGGTTCATAACATTTAAATCCCTTTTGGTTTGGAGCATATACAACAAAAACTATTTTTTTGGCTCGAGGTTCAAGATTTCCTCTATTATGATTATGAATATGAACAAAGGAACAAAGGCAGTGCAAGGATGATCTTTAAGGTTAATAGGAAGAAAGTCTATCTGAAAGGAAAAACCTATGAGACACATCAAGAGGAGTGCCAAAGTTCAAAACCTTATTAGGCATTCTATTAGTAATTAAGATATGTAGCAGTAACTACAATCACCCCAAAGATATTTAGATATTTTGGTAGTTGATGTGATAAAAGTAAAGCCCGAGTAACTTTCGTTTTTTCTTTAAGCCAAACCAATAACCAGGCGATATTATCAACAACAAAAAAAATAACCAATATATAATTGCCTCTAAAGTGCCATTGAGTTTATTACCATAAGCAGTGGCGGCGGATCCACCCTAATGTACCCCAATGAGATAATTATTTTTCAGTTAAATATGCTTAATAATTTTTATTTTGTCCCCATAAAAAATTAAGTATTATTCTCGTAAGATAAATTTTTTAAGTAAAAATAGGTTAAGAAAGTTTTAAGAGATAAAAGAGAGAATAAATTAGTACTAATTTGAACTCTTTATTCTTCTAATTTTTACCTCTCCTTTATCACTAAACTCACAAAATGACAAAACACATTATATTTCAAAAAAAAACACTATTTCAGATAGAAAGAAAAAAAATTAAGAGACTTAAAGAGTAGAGACAATTTTCTTAATGATTTTCTATGAATACCATTGGATTAAAATACAAAAATTAGTAAAATGAATTTTTTTTTGAAAAAAATGCTCAAATGATTGTACTGTTACATACATATAGATATATTTTTTATAGTATTGACAATGAAAAAATCACATAACATTTTTGAAATATGAAAATGCGTAGAGGACAATTGTAATTTGTAGAAACTTTGGTATTTTAAGATTTTTTATCATAAGATTATATATTCTGTAAAAACTTATAATATTTTTCTTACATAACAATATTATAGACTATTTCTTGCCCTCACATAAAAAAAATTCTGGATTCGTAAATGACCATAATGGTAGTTAGATGAATTGACGCTATCAAATTGACAATAAATCCCATATTTTTTGTATGGAGTGGTATCACGAGAATAAAACTAAAAACTCAAATTGAATACATAGGATTGGAAACAATATAGGTTAATAACAAACATTTATCTCAATTGTCCTTTTTTTTTTTTTTTTTTTTTTTTGTAGAGAAGGAGAACAAAGCAAAACAACACCAAACCAAAATAAGACTTAGAAAGGCCACTCGCATACTACCAGCTAGCAGCAAGGTGCTCATTCCTAAAGGTGGTTGCTGAATCTGTCCCCAAAATTAGATCCCATCATAGCAAGGAAGTCTACGCAAACATTTCCCTCCACAAAGTGTGCCTATTATGTTGAACTCACTACTCCCATTTTAACACATCTTGGACGTCTTTGAAGTTTGATTAGAGCTGCATAACAATGACGCATGGCCACATTTTCCTCAACCAATATATATAATCCAAATATTCAAATACGACGTAAATGAATAAATGATTAAATTAATCTGTTGGTCCCTATAGTTTTACCCAACTTTTTAATTAAGACCAAAGTAATCTGAAACCACATAAAAAGATCCTTATACTTTTTAACTTTTTTAATTAAATACTATTAGAATTTGGGTTTGGACCTAACTCAATCCCAAAAGCTAGCTCATGAGGTGAGGGTTACCCCCTACTTGTAATCACTATTGAGGCCATATCACTATTCAATGTGAGACTCTAACACCCAGTGGCGGAGCGTGAAAAATTTGCTTGGGGAGGCAAAATTAAGGATAAAATATAATATTAAATAAATCTCCAGTAATCAACTAATCGGCAGCGATGCGGTGGTTTAGCTCCCCAGATTCTGACGTTTGTACGTGGTTCAAATCTTGGCTAGAGCGTTTTGGACTGTTTTTCGCAAGAAATACAATAAAAATGCGAAAAAAAAAACTCTCAGGAATCGATCCCTCGTCCTCTTGCTTACGAAACACAGGGATTACCACCACGCCATCTTAGGTAGCTGACAAAAGTAGGACAACTTATTTATATATATCAATAATATATGCATATATATACCTAGTTTTTAGTATTTTTATTTTTGGGGTAGCCATGGCTACCACATCAATACAAGAGGCGCCGCCGCTGCTAACACCCCCCTTACGCTCAGGAATAAACATCTGGAGCGTGAAGTTTGCAGGACTAAACATCTGCAGGCCCAACGGATCTCGATAGGCTTTGATACCATATTAGGATTTTGGCCTAACTCATCCTTCTAAAACCGGCTTGTAAGATGAGGGGTGTCATGTACTTATAAACTCTTTTTAGGCCTTACCTCTAGTCTATGTGGGACTTGTGTTTTTTCCAATACACCCCCTCACGCCCAGCACTATTGGGCTTGGTGCGTGTATATAATGCGGTTGGTGGCCCATTGGATCTAGGATAGAGGCTCTGATACCATATTAGGATTTTGTTAACTCATCCTTACAAAACCGACTTGTAAAGTGAGGATTGTCTTGGCTTTATAAGCTCTATTTAGGCCTTAAATTTAGCCAATGTGAAACTTGGGTTTTTCCCAATACAAGTCACTATCCCAACACGTTGCTTTAATTAAATATATATGTGGGCAATTTTTTCTCTGGCTCAAACACACACAAAAATATTTGAAGTAAAGAGTCGATCCCGAAAACTAAAGCATAGGTGAATATCACAGGTTTTTAATAATACATGTTTGAAAGATTTATTATACATACATTTTCAATATAATAACTACAACTTTTTAATGTTATGCGGATATGAAAATATACTTATATAAATCTATATGATTTAAATTATATTGATATTAAATTTATAAATATAAGTTTGAGAATATTTACTAAATTATGATTTTTTTTTTTTGACAAATAAAATTTGATATGAATTATTAAAGCATGGTATGATTTTTTTATACTTTATTAGGTATGAAATTTACATAGTTATTATTTTTTATAATTTTTTAATATATACCGGTTCATGCGGTTCAACTAGTGACCCACCGATTCGACTAGTGACCCATCAACTAAGTATCCCCACCGAGTCGATAACCGATCCAGCTATTAAAACACTTGGTTAATGCTGGTTAGTATTTGTTAAAAATAAAAATTGTTAGGTCGAACAATGAGTTGCAATGTTAATGTAGCGCGAGTTTAACCTTGCATGAGTACCATGTTATAATAAGATTTATACGAGTTTAAGCTAACTAAGGTTAATCCGTCAAGGGAAAAAAAATAACTAAGGTTAATGCATTTTATATCGTCATGTGTTGTTATATTATTTAAAAAGTTTGACTAATTATGTATCTCTAAATTTATTAAATAACTAGTGTGTTTACCCGTGCTGAGACGAAATAATTGTATGGGTTGAATGTATCCAACGTGCAAGAATAAATTTGAAGTTTTTAAAAAAAAAAAAATTATTAGCAGACTTAAAATTTTCAAAGACTATTATATAGATAATTCATTATGAAGTAGAGAATACATGTATTTATTTATACATATACTTCAAATTGTTTTTGAAATATAACAAATAAAATAGAAAATATCGGTTCTATTTTTGTTTATGATTAAATATGGTTTTTCAACTATGAGTTTCAACCAACAAAATATAAGGCAGACAGTTGAATTATTTATCTAAATTATTATAAGATAAATTCAAAATAAGTTGCATGAAAAAAAAAGATAATCAATTAGCTTTGTTGAACAACAAATTAATCCTACAATAAACTCTGGTTTTTCTTGTGTATAATATTGGATCTTTAAGAAATAAAAAATAAAAATACATATTGATTTAACATTTATTATACTTCAACATAAACAATGATGTGAATGTTGCAATGCTAAAAATATTTAAATTTTAGTAATATGTAAAAGATAAAATATACATATTATGAAAAAAGATAAAAATTAAATTTAGCATTATATAGTTATGATTTTTAAATTAAATATTATGATGTGCATAGTAAAATTAATCAGTTATAAAATTAAAAGTAACCAAATTTGTATGACAAAATAATGATGAATAATTTTTTATAAATGATATAATTAATAAATAAAAAATAGATTAGTCATTTAAGAGAATATATTAATGATTTACATTGTGAAATTATTGTTTGACATGGTGTAATAATGGTCACTGTAATTGAAAAGCTAACTAAAAAATGAAAAAATTGAAATTGATTTAGTCAAAAAAATTAATGATTCTTATGTTATTACATGACTTAGATAATATTTTGATTGAATGACAAATGTCCAGATTTGAGAATTAATTTATTGATATGCTTTAATTTATTAAATTTGAATTTGATTTAATTCAAATTTGATTGAATGGTAAAAGTTTAGATATAAGTATTAATCGATTTATATACCTTAATTAATGAAATATCATGAATTAATAAATAAAAAATAAAATATTTTGTATTTTAGAAAAAAAAGAGTGAATGTGAAACTTCACATGACATGAATCTACGTGTCAAAACTTTATTTTATATAATATAATAGAAATAGATTTACCTTACATTGTCTTTTTTTTTTAACGGAAGATTACATTGTCAACGATAGTTTTTTTTTTTTTTGACATTGTCAATGATAGTTAAAAATTTCTTTTATATTTTTTTTTGGTACATAAAATTTCTTTTATATTATAAGTGTATATAAATTAAAATTTGTTACTTATCATAAGTGGATAAATTCGCTAGTCTTTCTAATAAAAGGAGAAGTACATTTGCCACAACAATATCCCTGCCTAAATCAGTGGCATTTTTGTAAATCTAATTTGCAACAACAACTTTCTCCTTCCATTAAAAAAGTGTATATCAGGTTATTTGACTTCCTAATACAGTTATTAGGTTTTGCAGTCCACCGGTGCTCTCTTCTTTTCCTTCGTCTCTTTCTTCATTCACCATTGAAGATGGGTGATTTTTAGACATTTTTTGCCTGAAATAACTCATTTATACCGTTTTTTTTATTTAAATAAGTGGTTGTCCACATAGATCTGGTATTTTTGCTGTGTTTTTCCTTTGATTTAATCGTTTTAGTGCGGCGTTGTGTTGTTCGTCGTCTTGCTGCGACTTTGTTTTATTTTTCCGTCTTATTACTGTGTTCATTTGGTTTAGATTGACAGATCAGCTTCGTACTATTACAGATCTAATGAAGACTTGAGCGTCAACGTTGCAGATTTGGAGACATGGGTATTTCGGTCACTTTGATTTTGTCAAAATTGTAGGCAATTTGCAGTTTTGTGCTATTAACCTGGGTGCTGTGAGGTTGTTCGCTGATGCATCCTTTTTGGTTTTTAGCGATATTGAATTTGTGATATATTCGATGCATTTACCAATTTGAATGAATAAATATATTTTTTTGTAAAAAAAAATACAGTTATACTCCCTCGGTCACCCTTTTATAAAATTTTCTTGTCCCTTAATGTAATACTCTTTTCAAAGTCCGGGGTGCTTTAGTTTTATTTTACAAAAATTACTCCCATATTAAGGTATATTAATTTTCTCTTAATAGTCTTAAAAGATAAAAATAGTAACTTAAAAAAAATAACACACGTTTTGGAATAGGGAGTACACTCCATCAATAACTTTTTAAGACATAAATTAAATCTTTTTAAGTTATAAAGTGTTAAAGACCATTCGGTTTAAACAGTATAAGAAAATATAAAGGGGTGGGTTGTTATAAAAAATGAACTGAACAGTCATTAACCAGTATACATCTAGATAATTAGGACTGATCAATATTAAAAAGGAGGTTTTGTCTATCGTACATGAGTATTATGCTTTTTTTTTTAACTACCTTTTGTTTCTCTCACTCTCCCCTCCCCTTCCTTAAGGTGTGTTTGGATTGGTGGTATAGGATGAAATGAGATGGGATGGGATGGTATGAGATGGCATTTCATTGTTTGGATTTTTAAAAATTGGATGGAATAGAATGGAAGGTAGTGGTATCTATTCCACCAATTCCATCATCTTCCCTCATTTTTCTTCCCCCCCCCCTAATTTCGGGGTATGGGATGGAATCAGCTATCATACCCGATGGAATCACTCATCCTATTTATCAATTTACCAAATTAACCAAGGTTGTACATTACAATTGTTCGCGCGCAACGTTTCTTCTTCCTCTGCAAACCCTGTGAACTGACGACGTCTCCACTGCCCAGCAAGCTTATTCCCTATACACACAGCAAGGTACGACGTCTCCAAACCCATATGTTCTCATGCTTTATTTTCTGTGTTTAATTTTTCTTCGGCATTCCCTCTGCTCCTTCAATCTGGACGCAAGGAGTTTCTGATACTCCACAGCCTCTGATTTTGCCATCAGTGTTCCCTCTACTGGTGTTTGATCGCACCTTGTGCTTGATTTTTTGCCCCCCACCCTTTGCCTCTTCGTTTGGGTCGCTTTACTAATGTTTAGTTCAACAGAGTTATTTGAAGAACTCAAGTTTTTTTTTATCATTTTATACTTGTTTTTTGGTCTTTGTTTTTTATCCTCTAATAATACCTTTTTTTTTCGGGTACAATTTATCATCTAATACTTACTAAAAGCTGGATGTATATTTGAAGAATTTTTTTTTGTATGTACACGTATATGAAATCGATTTTACGTATTTTTCTTTTTATTTTATTATATTACCAGTGTAGTATATATTTTAATACTACATGATAGTATTTGTTTTTAAGAAGGGTAAAAAAGGAATAAAAAAGTTATAGCACATTCCATTCCGTTTACTTCCTAAACGATAGAATGAGAGTTTTGTTCTGTTCCATCATAAAATACCCGAACGATAGAACGGAAGATATATTTCATTCTGCTTCGTTCCATTCCGCTCTATTCCATTCCGCTCCGCTCATTTTGAATATTTAAACGTACCCTTACTGTATCTCTCCCTCAGTTGCTCGGTGAATCTTGGAAATCCCTATCTTCCCCTCCCCACTTCTCCGTCAATGTTCCCCCCTTGCTACTCCCTTACTTTTTTTTTTGGTTTTGTAGAAGTTGTACCTTCCTGGGTACTGACTGCAAGGACTAGATTCTTTTCTTCATCAATTGTTTCACTTCGACATGATGAAGAAACAGGTAACCGGACGCCGTTGTGGGACCCAGATGCCAATAACAGTTACAACCTGTTGCAGCTTCGTCGTCGGAAGTGCAGAATCGATGTCGGCGCCGTAGATCTTGTTGTGGGAAATCTTCGTGAAGGGGCTGAGGCTATGCGAGTCGTAAACGACGATGGAATTGGATTTTCGCCGGGAAGATTCGCAGATGACGAACATGTGCTCCGGTGAGGACCCGATGGCCTGAATGGTTGAACCAGACTCGGTCAAGTTTTCCAATTCAGGGTATCTTTCATGTGTCCCTTTTCCAAGTCAAGAAACTGGAGGTCAGAGAAGTCATTGGCGCCGGCGGCAGCCAATGACGGCAATAAGGCGAGGAGGGAATCGACGGTGGTGAAGTGGGTGAGAATGGTGGATTTTCGATGGAGGGACCAGTCGAAGGAGGTGATCTCGCTGTCGTGGGCGATGTGGAGGGAACCGTAAGGGGAGGTGGCGACGGCGGAGGGGGGTCTCTTCCGTTGAGAGGTAATAGGAGTGATTTTTGGAGGTTGAAGAGCTATAATTGGGAACAGTTGGAGAGGGGATTGATGAAGAGGTTTTCGATGCCGGAGAATTGGGACCACTACAAGGCTTTCATTCAGAAGAAAGAGGGGGAGGAGCTGCGATGTCGGGGGAGAGGAAAGTTAGGGGGACACCGAGAGAGATAGACGAGGGAAAGAGAATGAGTGATAGATCTGAGATGCAAAGAGAGAGAGTGAAGCAATAAAATTTTGCAAAAATTGACCTTTGTATTGTACATAACCCATCAATGATCAATCTCATGTACCATAGAAGCCGCCCCTTCTGTAGACTCATGACTGAGAGTTGGAACCCTATTGTGCAGAATAACCGATACCACCCAACCCAACCATTTATTTTTACATTATTTAAATCGAAGGGCTTTGCTCAAAATTTATTCTCCTGCTTTACTTCAGTTTATTCATTGGTAATCCTCACAAAAGCCTTTTTCTTTCTCCATACCTTCCCTTACCTTTCTTTTTAATTCTTTTCACAATCTCATTTTTTTGTCAATACAATGAATTTTTCCTCATCCTTCATCTCGGTACAGATCAAACCATTTTTCCTCTTCCTTCTTCGGGCTAATATCAGCTTGAGCATATTGTTGAAGACTGATTTATCACTTTTCTCATCATTTTGTCCTTGGTTTCTTCAAATGTTTATAGAGTCCTTTACATCAGTTTTCAGTTGCCTTTTGATTGCAAGGGTTATAAGCTTTTTATTATCAGTGCTTTATATCAGTTTTGGGGTTTTAAGCTTTTTCTTTTTGGTTTGCTGTTTATTCTTTGTTTTTCCTGAATCTTTTACAACGATGATGGTTATGGGGTTTTAACTTTTGTATTTTTTTTTTATTGAGTTTGGTTGAGATATTGTCAGAAAAATGTATTCGTTTGCTGAATTTTTGGGTTTGTTATATCATTCTTTTTTATCATCCTTTTTAATCCTTCTTTTTATTGAGTTCGGTTGACATAGTTGATGCTCCTAACATGTGATTGCCTGGTGTATTTCTCCTTAACCTTTCTTTTTAAATGATGTTATGCAATATTTTTTTGGAATGCTTTGTGTTAAATAATATGGTTCAGTTCTTTGGTTTGTTGAATCCCCTTTTTAATCATCACTTGTCTTGTATTTTTCAGGTTTGTGTTTTTTCTGTTGGAAGGAGGAATGTTGTCCTCTTTTATCAAGAGAAATGTTTGGTGGACACCAAAATTTGACAACAAATCGACAACTGGTTAATGACGTGTAAAAGTTTGGTTAATTCAGTTCAGTAGTTGGTTAATGGTGAATAACCAAACTTTTGTCTGTCATTAACCATTAACCATTAACCAACTACTCAACTGAATTAACCAAACTTTTGTACGTCATTAACCAAACTTTTGCACGTTACTAACCATTAACTATTAACCAACTACTCAACTGAATTAACCAAACTTTTGCACGTTACTAACCATTAACTATTAACCAACTACTCAACTGAATTAACCAAACTTTTGCACGTTACTAACCATTAACTATTAACCAACTACTCAACTGAATTAACCAAACTTTTGCACGTCATTAACCAGGTGTCGATTTGTTGTCGATTTTGTGGTGTCCACATAACACAACTGTTTATCAATTGTTAATGGTTTTTCATACCTTATTTTCTCTAATATTAATGTTTTTTTATTTCGACATATGTGTTAAACAACATGGCATCATCTAGGAATCCGAAATTCAGCAATTGGTTCATAACATTGACCACAAAATTGCTGCCAAGCAAAGTTCATGCACATTTCTTTTATACTCCATCCGTCTCTTAATATAAGACACTTTTGATCACTTTACGTCCCTTAAAAAAGTGAGATTTGTTACTCCCTTCATTCCAAAACATTTGATGTTTTAGCATTTTAGTTTTGTTCCAAAACTTTTGATGTTTTACAAATCCAAGACTAAATTAATGCATTTTTTCAAACATACCCTTGATTTCAATTAATACTATGTGTTTATTACAAGACTATTGTAGTTACCAAGCCAATAGCTAGCAACTCATCAATGAGAATGATCACATTACATAGTTTTTAGGCATGATTAAATTAAGGTATTTTGGTCTAGGTATATACTATTTAATAATTTCTTAATGGGTGTGCCACAACCTTAAACATCAAATGTTTTGGAACAGAGTGAGTAGTTATTATCATTAAATTTATACAAAATGTGTGTTATTTTTTCCTAAGTTACACTTATCATCTTCCAAGACTATTAAGAGAGAGAAAGAGAATTAATGTACCTTGGTATAAAGGGTAAATTTGTAAAAGAAAAAATAATGCACCTTGGTCTTTGAAAAATGTTTTATGTTAAGGGACAAGAAAATTTTACAAAAATGTCTTATATTAAGGGACGGAGGGGGTATTAGTTTGGTTTCGCACATACTTATGTATTTTTTTAGTAATATTTCATTAATTTCTTTTCTATTTGATTTGATCAGGATCATATGAAGATTGAGAAAACTTTTTATACTTACTATGAGACAGTTTGGCGTCTGGGTTATTGCTTTGCACAGATCCAAATGGTAATGTTCTACATCTTGTGGTTTCTTCTCGACTAGATAAACCAAAGTTCAAATCTGGTGTAAAAAAGTTGGCCGAATTTTATAGTCTGAATGCAAAGCATATTGTTCTGCTTCACTTTAAGGGAAAGAATCTCTGTCAAGTGAGGATATTTAACATGAAACTTAATGAAATAAGATATCCAAGTACTACGAGGCTTCTCTGCCTGTTATGAGTCACAATTTTTACAGGACTTTGAAGACAAAATTGTATCCATCTAAGGTAAATAATATGTTATTTTTAATTGGTACATTCTGTTATTTTCTGAAATTGTTTTTTATTCCTATATCAAGGATGACACTGTAAGGGTTACCCCTCAATAGCAATTCAACAACAATTAGAAAGCAATGTGAAAACGGACAATACTCTCTATATTGACTTTCTTCAATGGAACGGTACAAATAGAGTAGCAAATAAAAGAGGAAATGACAGAAACGAACCAGAGGGAAATAGAGCAGAGTCCAGAGGGAGAGTACTAAAGATGACAATACAATAGCCACCCAATAATTGCTTCCCTTTCCCTTATATCAGCATATTTTCTGTTACACTTTCTGTTACAATAGCCTTGCCCCTTATGCTATTTTCATTCATAACATTACTCCCCCCATTGAAAACAACCTTGTCCTCAAGGTTGTACAAGTTCTTCCATTCCTCAAATGGTTTAGTTCTGGGAAGAAAAGCATTGAAGACATGTTTCCCAAGAGGTGCTAGATTAGGACTAAGTACACTATAGGTACTGATAGCAACACAAACTTTTGGTATATGCATCCACTTCTCTTTTGTAGTTGTTTACAACTATATGATGAATTCCCAAAGCACTGCACATACCCTTAGCATCCAATACCAAATGGAAATGCATGAATGATTCACATTAAAGAATCATGTTACTCCAATACTTTTGAACAACTTCTGGAGGTAGCAATTTTAAAGTGTTCCACATTGTTGCATTGCTCACAGTAGTCCTTTTAGCCCATATGGATTGACCACTTTGCCGCTTGACTCCAATTTCTTTGTCCTTGTTGAAAATATGGTTTACCACGTGACTTTGAAGAGAAATCTGTCTACCAAACTTTTCCAGTCCTCGTACAAGAACATCAACAAGACCAGCAACTCCATGTAATGTGTCATAACATAATATGAATTTAGGAGATGACAACAGTTTCCTAACCGATTGAAAATCAAAAATTGAGATGAAGTCAGACCATGGTTGTTGGCTTCATTATCTACGAGAGAATGAATTTGAGATGAAGATTTTGGGTATTAACAAAACTGAAATAAGGTGCCCGGTAGTTATTGAGTTAGCTGGATCTGGCCAACCAACTGAAGATGAGGAATTTTCACAAATTGAGGAAGATCGTGATCTTGGGGGATATCCAAAAAGAAGATGCTATGACTTGGACAAGGGAGGTGTCGAAGTCATTTGCTAGGGGGGACAGACCTTGGTGGGTAAATAAATTGTTTACATGTATTATTTAAATTAGTATAGTAATAATATATTTTTTACATTGCCTTTTTGCCTTTTTGTGAAATCTATGTTTGACAGAATTTATATTTTGTAGGAACTCCCTTCAAGATTTATAAAGACTGTCGAAAGTCATATTTATGTTGAACTTGAAGGAGGTCATAGATATGAATGCCTACTTAAGGCCAGTGCTAGAAGAGACAAAGAAGTTTATCTCACCACCGGATGGTACAACTTTTTGAAGGACAACTAACTTTCTACCGGATATGTTCTTAAGTTTTGGTTTCTGGATGATCCATATATATGTGCTGTATGTATCGATCATTAGGGGAAAAAATTTAAAATTTAAAATTTCATAGGACATGCTAAGTTTCTATTGGTTTTTTTTTTTTTTTTTTTTGCAAGGGTCTATAGAAAGACATGTTAATTTCATAGGTCTTTTGATGATCATTATGAAAGGAAGAAAGGATTCAGTTCTATTTTCTGGATTAATAGTGGTTTTCTTGATGTTATGTTTTTCACTATTTTGTAAGGTATTTTTGTGCCTTTTTGGCTGCTGATTTATATATAACAGTGAATGCATTTTGAGGTGTTAATACTCATCTGATTTGTACGGATGTTGATTTATATATCATGGGTATGCCATTTATATATCTTTTTTTTAGGCAATGAAAGGAAAAGAGTCTCGTTAAAACCTTCTGATGTAAAACCTTTCTTAGGAAAAAAATAACTAGAAGGAAAAAGAGTACTCCTTCTTATTTTTATTCAACAAAGATAAAAAAGAATACAAAGACAGCATGGGAGGACTAGGCCAAAACCCATGGAGAACAATGAAACAACAATGGGGGCATAAACCAAAACCCTTGCAACAAAATTTAGTAAAGGAAATTGTATTATCCATTTATATATCATTCATGTGCAATAAAGGAAATTTTATTATCCTTATTATGAAGAGTCAATACCCATCTAGAAAAACTGCCCATCCATTAAAAATAAGCACTATCGATTTGCATTTTGATAAGTAAATCGAAAATGAAGTTCAATTAAGGCTAAATTACACTTTTAGTCTCTTAATTTTATTTTTTTTTGATTTGGTCCCTTATGTGTCATTTGTTTCGTTTGGTCCCTTAAGTTAACAAGGTCATACCACATTGGACCTTCCGTTACTAACGTCGTTAATGAAAGCATGTGTGGCCATTAACGATGATCTGGCAGTTGAGTCAACACGTTGAGGGACCAAAATAAAACCAAATAATAAGATAAAAGATGTAACACTCATACTTCAAAGTGATTTGAAAGCACGATATTAAACATTGAGTACAACGATTACTGAAAATTTACAAACTTGTTCAAGGATTACAAGTCTAAAATTTAAGAGTAGTCATAAATCTAAATAATAGATTACAACTTTTTTGGTGACATAACTTGTGACACAAGATGAAGAAGGAGAGCTCTGCAGCTTTGCTAGGGTTTGAGACCTTGAAGTGCCGCCGACGAAATTTCCCCTCTCCCGGTGGAGGTTTCTCTCCCTCCCTCTATGGAGGCTTTGCTCCCCTTTGGTTGGGGCTATCTCTTTCCCCTTGTTTGGGATTTCATGGTAGTTGGATAAGACCCACCCTCACCCTATGAAAGTCCTGTTCCCTTCCTCCAACCTTGTCATCTCATCTCGCCCTCCACCATCTTCCGCCACCAACCACCTTAGCTGGCTCCTTCACGACCACGCGATGCTCGTTTTCCTTTGATATGAGCTCCCTCCATTTGTCCCTCAACACCATAAACACTGGTCCACCCTCTGCTGTGAGCATCCTCTGTTCCTCCCTCAACAGCGTACCTATCTTTTGGGTCTCAGAACCCCCAACTGACAGGCGTTCACCACCACTCGCCTCACTCCTCTCTCCGGCGGAGCATCCTCCACCTAAACCACCACCCCTCCTAGAAGCACACTCCGGCATGGAAATCGAGGCAAGTCCTTGTTGGGTACTCTTCAATCTCTCCTTCCCCAGCAGCTTTGAAGTACCACCCTCCAAAGGCCTTGTTTCAGATTCGGCCTCCTCCAGAACCAAACTGGGAAGCCTCTGTTTTGCTTGGGAATTTCCTTTGCGTTCTGTTTGTCAATTTCCATTGTGTTTATGTGGTATTTATTGAAATGTCTGGGACTGATCTATTTAATGTCTTAGATCATGATGTTTTATTGTGTTTGTTCCCAACTCTAGTTTGGATTAAATTTGTATCCTCAGTGTTTAATGAAATGTCCCAAGAGATTCTGGTATGTTGGAACAGCAAGTTTGGTGTAGGACTAACTGTTACCATCAACAACCTCATCATTCTCTCCAACTGACAAGTGACTCCTGTATTTGAGTTTAAAATGGACTAACTCAAGACCACTAATTATCGATTTGAGCCTGCATCAGCCAAAAATATGATCCTTAATTGGATAGATTTAAATACTGTGGATTTTCTCCTCTCTTTGGCCTTTAACCATGTGTGGAAGTTGTTTGTTTGGCTGTTAGGGTTTTATGTCTGCTTAGGTTTTGGCCCATGGTTTCCTAAACCTCACTTGTGTATTAATGCAAATTACATGGTTCATTTAGCTATTAGGATCGACTCTATTATGTGAATGGGGATGCCCCAACGCAGCTTGTCCAAATTGGTTGTACTGCACTTATTTCTATCTATTGAATGAATATATTTGCTGTTAAAAAAAAAAAGACATAGCTTGTGACACAAAATTACTAGTGTAAATCTTATCATCTCAACAAAATACAACAAGCTATATCTTCAAAACACCCTAAAATAAGGAAATTGTGCCTCCTAGGATTCTCAATCCTCCTTGCTTACTGCGTATCTGAAAACAATAAAGGAAAAAAGTGAGATTAAAAATCTCTGTGAGTCCTTCACGGACCCCTTATCATCACGAACCACAACATATGATAATCTCCATTAATTGTATAACTTCATTAGTCAATAAAACATTTACTACATTGCAGAATAACTCTATTACACTCACAATTCTAACATGGATGTATCCCTTTCGGGTCCAATTATAATTGAACTAGGAATCCACGCCGCCGTGTCTTATCGATCATCGAACCGACACGTCTTATCGTTCACCGAACTGACAAAATCTTCTATCTATTATGATCTAACTATCATGAATGTATTCCTTTAGGCTCAATTGTAATTGATCCAGGAATCCACGCCGTCGTGTCTTATCGATCACCAGATCGACACGTTTGTCGCAAGGTCTTATCGTTCACAGGACCGACAAATATCTTGTATCTATTATGATCTAACTATCATGGATGTATTCCTTTAGGGTCCAATTAGAATTGAACCAGGAATCCACGTCGCCGTGTCTTATCGTTACCTAACTGACGCGTCTACCGCCAAGTTTTATCGTTCACTGGACCGACAAACATCTTACCCTCTATGATGAATAATGAGAAAACAATTCACATTTACACCCAATAAAATTCTATCACAATCTATAGTTTTAGTACCATAACTTCAATGAATCAATCAAAGACATGTTTACATGATGTTTTCTAAGAGATTCCTATGATATCTCCTTAGTCCCAAAGGGTTAAGAACATAAAAATTAAGTATTCCTAGACTTATATGCCTTCTAGGATTCAAAAACATCAAAACTGCAAAACAGGACGCGCTTCAACACATCCAGACTCGCTTCACGTGCATTTGGACAATTTGGTTCTAGCGCGCTATGCACATTTTCCTATTGAGTCTCCGTTTCGATGCTCGCGTCCTCTGTAGAATTGTGCATAAACATATTTTATGTTTCTCCAACTTCTTCAACCTTGATTCCTTCTTATTCTAAACCATATCCAATGAGATTTGGGCTCAAGATCAGGCATTCAAACATGGTAAAGTGAAGATCAAACTTATTCAACACAAGAACCACAAGCATGAAATTGATTAAATGCCACAAAAAACATCCAAAAATGGAAAACAACTAGAAACACATACACATTACATATCTCCCATAAAACCTAAAGAAGAGTCAGAAAATCACACTAATTAAATAAAAGGAGAAATGAAACCCTAATATGGGTCTTATGGGTACCCAAAATCTAAGGAAGAAGAACTCACCACAATCTTCAAGACTTGTGCTAAGGAGTTGAAAATTTTTCTAATTACCTCTTCTCCTCCCCCTGTTTTTGGTTTTCCCTTTCTTTCTCTTCGGGCAACTTCTAATCTCTCTTCAAATGTAGGATCTTAGCTCAACCCTCTTTTTCTCTAAGCAAAGGCTGGAGTAATCTCACCAATTTCCTCCCTTTCTTTCCCTGATTTTTCATGAAACCCTAGGACCTTCTTCTTCTTCTTCTTCTTTCTCTTGTGAACAGAAATTTTACGAGGGAGGAGAATAAAATGAGAGTGGCCGATTGGGTGAGGGAAAGAAGTGAGGTGTTGTGGGGGTCAATTTGTGTTGATGGGCCATTTTACCCCTAAATGAGCACCTGTGTTTTACTACTTTGCCCCCTAGACACCATTTAATTCCCACCTTGACCTTGGGTTCCCTATTCTCACCCAAAATTTTACTAATGACACCCAAAAATAAATCATTCATCAATTAATCAAAAACATCACAATATCTAAATTAGTGAAGCTAAATTATTAAATTAGGTGGGGTTGTTACAAAGGACCAAATTGAGTTCTTTCCCAAATTGATAACCTAGGCTTTCCTGGGTTTCTCTTTCCCAAATTTGATTATTTTTTAGATTTTTCTTGTCCATAATTAGCAATATGTAGGCACAAAAGGGATAGCAACGAAAAACTGAATAATTTTAAATACACTCACAAATCTATAAGTTATGAACCCCCAAATGAACTTATTGTTCTAAGACAATCTCTCCTTCACCAGACGAACTTGTTGTTTTTGATCAATCCGAATATGCCGCCAGTCAGAGGTACCCTCCATTTTCCCCATTTCTTCGAACTCCTTTTTCTTTTTTTACTTCCAGTTATTAACAAACTTGCACCAGCACACACTGAACGATACAACTTGCCATCAAGGACCTTTTTTTCATGTTAATAATAATCACTTGTATTTGGAGGCATGAAGCATGATCGTTGCTCATTATAATTACAATGAACTATATGAAACATCTTAAACATATGTATTATCTAGAATTTTGGAACCTAACACTTTGTTTGGATGAGAAGAGAAAGTGAAAGGAAAAAAAATAAAAAGAATGAATGTTAAAAAAATGAAAGTGAGTAGAAAGAGAGTAGAAGGTGAGATGATTTTTTGGTTGTTTGATATGAATTGATGTGAAAGAAATAGAGAGGAGAGAAAGATGTATATTTGTAGAATGACAAAAATATCCTTAAATAAAAATTGAATATGATAAAAAGAATTAAAATATCAACACAAGATAGATTTTAGAAATATATTAATGAAATTAAAAACATTTATTTTATGTTAAAAGTTGATTCTTTACAAATAAAAAATATTTATTTATTAATTTAAGGGTGCTTCTCACAAAGTATTATTAATTAGTTATTTTAAATAGAATATTAAGATTAAAAATAGGTTATTTAAATTTTACTTATCTAATTTTAAGTGAATGTGGCACACTGGTACTGCACCAAAAAGGCAAGCACATAAATGGACAAAAAAGGCAAGCACAGAATGCCGTACACACCATGCACACAACGCAACCTCACTAAACACGTAACCCAAAGCAAGGATTTTTGTGTCTTTTTAGCACAAGGAATGCTTTCCCTTTATTTTCTTCCCAAATTGCGATGAAAGGGTTTTGAAGGGTGGGCCCCACGAATTATCAATCTTTCCTTCCTTTTATATGGAAACCAAACGAGGCAAGGTGCTGTTCCAAAGAAACTTTCCACTTTATATGTTTCCTTCCTTTTATTTTCTTAGAAACCAAACAATATGTAAATCTCGAGTCGCTTTTTCATCCTAGGAGACACACCTAAGCATATCTCTTGCTCGCTCTTATTTACTCCCTCCGTAATAAAATATAAGCAAAACTTAACTCATATAACATGTTACAAAATATAAGCAAAATTAATCTCTTTTCACAATATTTAATAATGATATCCTCAGAATGCCTCTCATTTATTTTAAATTTTATTTCCAATGATCCTAAGTTTCTATACAATTAATGAGGGATAATTTTGGCAATCAAGTGGAAATTTTAAATGAGATAACAATATTTATCGTGAATAACTATTTTTCTTAATAAATGTGAAAGTGGTCAAATTTGTTTATATTTTGTTACGAAGGGAATATATATAAACATTGGTCAAGGGATCTATTAACTAATTAAACACATTCTGTAATTGAATTATTATATTCATTTTTGCATTATTATATTCATTTTCGTATTTTATTCTCTTTTCCAATTAGATCGTATGATGCCTTATATGTAGAAGAGTAGCATTCCTAAAAGCATTAAATAGCAATGCTGATGATGGTATAATATAGGATTGGATAGGGCACTATTACACCAACTATCCAATTTGGAGAAGAAAAATCCAGAAAAATGGTCTAATTTGGGAAAGAAAAACCCATAAAAGCCTAAGTTATCAATATGGGGAAGAATGATAAATAACTCAAATTGGTCATTTATCTTATTATTTGGTTTCATTTTGATCCCCCACGTGTTGACTCAGCAGCCAGATCATCGGTTAACGGCCATGTGAGCTTGCATTAACGACGTTAGTAACAGAAGGACCAACATTATATGATGTTGTTAACTTAAGGGACCGAAACAGAACAAATAATACATAAGAGACTGGTTGGCGCCAAATTTCAAATTTGGATTCTCGACAATATGCCAAGAATTCGACAGGCAATGAACCTGAATTCAGAGTAAATGATGAAAAATAAACTAAGTCTAAAATATTGAAGACTTGACGGTTATTCGACGAGACGAATGAAGCATCGAAAATGTCAGCATAGAGGCAGTCAAGTTAGGTTTAGGTTTTTAGAATCATATGTAAAAACTCGACAGGAAGTTTTACTGACGAAGTTTAGTAGTAACTTAGTAAATATAACTGCCGACTCAATGTCCGTACACGTGTCAGGTCGGATGATAGGTAGTTTTTTCATTTTTTCTCTATAAATAGTAGTTCAGACGATGTAACAAAGGTTGGATACTTGTTCTAAATTTCCTAACATCTCATCATCGAAGCAGATTAACAGAAAAACGATTAAAGTATGCCTTCCACTCCTCTTCATTGACTATATTGCAATAAATTCATTTTTATCTTCATGTTTGTTTTGTCTTAATTTTACATTCTTGAATTCCTTCTTACATTGTGCATTCTGTTTATGAACAATATTCATATTTACTACTTTTGAACTTTATTCAAACATTTACTGTTTTGTTTATTCTTACACATTCTTTAATTTCCTTTAACTGCATTAGTTTCAAATCACTTGTTATTCTGCACTTCTCTTTAATCATTTGCACTCTGTTATTGCTTATGTTCTTTATCACGTTTTCCAGCAATTACACTTTTCAATCATTTACGAGCCTTCTTTTAAATTCATTAATTGTCCTTTAAAAACTTTCTTTAACATTCAAATTATGAACACATGTTCATAGTCTTGTCTGCATATTTACTTGGTAGTCAAGGTATTGCCTTTCAACGACCAATTCTATTTGTTTGTATTGAATGTCATTCCAATAACAGCTAATATGTTAATTGGTAATTCTTAATTCAAAAATTGGCAAAGTGTACGATAAGGGCTTAAAAGTCATGAATACTCAAAACTGATATCACGTCGGAAATATGACCGTTGGCATTTAAAAACCGTTGTTTACAAGCGAGAATACCACGTAACTCGTCGAACACATAATTGTTTGAATCTAATTATTTGTTTGTTTGACGAATTTGGTAGAATTACTCTATAAACCAAATGAGTTATGATAAACCGACAACCAAAAGGTTGTCGGGACACCGTATTTTTCTACTAAATGCACTGTTTCCAACTTTTTTATCATTTTTTCTCTCTCTCTTTCAATCACATGCACACACTCATCATCATATGATGTCAACATACGGTGTAAAAATTGAGTTGTTCGCCTATTGTCATACCCTAATTTTTTCCGGTAAAATAACATTCAAAAAGAACAAAAATAGTAGTAGAGAAGAAAGAAGGAGAAAGAAATCTTGAAGAGAAAAGAGGTTGGAAAAATTTGTACTTTGGTATAGCTTATGTATTCTGGGTGTAATTAATGTTGTGAAGACGGTATTAAAGTGATTTTTACCTTGTTAGAAAGCTAAAACAAAACTCTACAACTTTGATGAGGAACCCAAGAGTCAAATCTGAAGTTTACTAAGTCCAAATTGACTTGGAAGTAAGAACAAGTATGCTGAAAAATGGTTTTGAACAGTATGTAAAGATTAGGTCATATCTTGAGTTGTAGAAGTCCTTTTTAATGAAACTAACGCCATTTGAAAGCTAACATCCTTGGCTACAAATGTTATGAAGGATTCGGGACTTGATTCTAACGATTTACTGCCCTAAAATAGCATGAAAGTTATAAAACTGCACAAAAATGGACAACACATTATGTTGAATAACGTTCAAAGAAAATGTCGTATCTTGAGCTATACTTGTCCAAATGAGGTGTTCTTTATACTGTTGGAAAGATAAGAAAAAGGTCTACAACTATTATTTTGGATTACAAGCCCAGATCGACCTCTATCATGGACCAAATCGAGCATGAAGTTCGAGACGTTATGTTACATGTATTGTTCAGGACAGCCACTTGTGTTGACAATATCTTGGGTTGTAGATATCCTTTTGAGATGAAACTTGTGCCATTTGAAAGCTGGAAACAATGTCTATAATTCTTATGAAGGTCATGAAGCACAGTTGTTGATGCTGGGAATGGTAGAGCTCTCCTCCTCCTTGGGATTGAGTATTCCCTCTTCCAGAGTCCGATGAAGGGGGGTGATACCTGCAAAGACACTCCGATGCCTAAGTTAGATAGGGCTTGGGAGGAGAAGGGGCACAGAGTGTACTAGGGTTTAGAGTAAGTAGAGAGTATGCAAACCTGGGGGGTCCAGCCCCCTTTATATAGTGGAGCCACGCAGAAGGAAGATAACTACCGATCCGATTTCCGCGCGCGGCAACTCCTCCCTGACAATCCGGGGATCAGCTCATCTCTTCCTGATATTTCAGGCCTGCCAAGCCCGTTACGTGCTGGCTACGTGATCTTCAGTCTTTAGGGTGACAACGGCTGGCGTTGTCTCGGTAGCGTCCGCACTTTTTAGAAGGTTCGCGAGTCCTGAGTTAGCTCGCCGCTTCCCCGCTCGGTGTTATCATTGGGATAGTCGTGGAGGTCGGGTGCAGCGCGTCTCGGTCGGTGGCAACTCGTCAAGCTTCGGATAGCGAGGCAGAGCCGATCCGCCGGTTCGGTGGGCACACTAGAACTTCGCCTGACGGGCCGGTCAGT
Organism: Calophaca sinica; assembly: GCA_037113605.1. Taxonomy (NCBI): domain Eukaryota; kingdom Viridiplantae; phylum Streptophyta; class Magnoliopsida; order Fabales; family Fabaceae; genus Calophaca; species Calophaca sinica. The sequence continues at coordinate 117,599,578 of CM073731.1, forward strand.
AACAAGCCCCCTAGACCCTTTGCACGAAAGGGTAGAGGGTCTATCTAATGTCCTTGGGTCGGTATCCGAGTCGAGTCACTGAAGTCGGGGGCGTGTCCCAGAAGCTTGTTTGTCTGGGGGGTCGCGCTTTTACTCGGCATTCTGCCACGTGATGGGACTCAGATGAGACGTTTACTCAGCCGTTTCTCTTCTCACCGTCGATCATCTGATGCAACCCGGACCGCTAGATCTTCACCTGGTTTCGCAAATGGAGGGCTCGGATTGATTCGCCCCTTCACTTCCCTTCTGCGGGGGTTATAAAGCCACCCCCTCTCCTTCCTTCTCTCTTCTTCTTCGTTCTGCTTTCCCTGAACGCTTCGTCTGCTATCTTCCCTGCGTCTGTATTCCGAGCGGCTGTCTCACCCTCATTCCTTCGCATTTCCTGGTAAGTCTTGCTACTGTTCTTCATTAATGGCTTCTTCCTCTTCTTCTCGTCGTCCCCCTTCCCCCATACCTTTGAGTTCCGAGAGCGGCTCGTCAAATGCGAAGCAGCGAGCACGTCTTTGACCTTTCTACGCCACCCCGGAGGCTCGGCCTGAGGGGCCCACCGTCCGACGGTGGTCGTGACCCAGTGCCTTTCCAGGTGGTTCCTCCCACCTCCTGGGTTCTAGCTTCTCCCCCCTCTGCGTCTGTTCCCTCGTACTCACTTCATAAGGCGGCGCGAAGTGGGAGATAATAGGTCTCCCTACGCTGGGTGCACCCCGATGTACTCGTGGTGGCTTCCAACATTTTTTCGGACATCGGGTGGCCGCCTTCGGTCTAGTGTGTCATTTACGCCGAACCGGGATCGAGACGAGGAGGTAACTTGCCTCCCCTGCTCTCCCGACGACCGAGTATGCTTTAACAAGGGCGAGTCTAGTTCCCCCGACTTTTGTTTCTTCTACAAAACTTTCTTTACGCGAATCGGCCTCCATTTTCCCTTAAGTAGGTTTGAGTGCGAGGTCCTCCAATGGCTGGACGCGGCCCCTTTGCAATTACACCCCAACAGCTGGGCTTTTATCCGAGCCTTTAAGCTCGTGTCAGAGTACTTTAGGGTTACCCTCCGCCGCTTCTCTTCTTCAGTTTTTTCCAGCTCAGACTTGGTAAGCAGCTTAAGTGGTGTTAGCTCAATAAAATACCTGGTTTTTATATTCTTGAGCTTTTGGACCAGTCTTATAAGAACTGGAAGCCTGATTTCTTCAAAATCCGGGTAAGGAGAGGGGATCCTTTTTTCTTTTCTGCTCAGAATGAGCCCTTGTTTCCTTTTTACTGGAGCTCCAATCCTCGCCCCATAAGAGAGGTGGACTTTAATTCATTGTCGGTCACCGACCAGACGATAGTGAACTTTCTTGCTCGTTTGCCCACGTTGCATTGTGGTCCTTTCCTCACCCGAGCTCTAAAGGATCCGCCCCAGTGGAGGGATTACTTAAGTAAGTCTCGTTATCATCCTTTAGCATGATTCTTAGCCCGAACATGAGCACTAACTTTCACTTTATTTTCAGGTACGATGGCTCCGAAGATGAGCAAGAAAGAGATGGCCGAGCTCCTCAAGAGAGCTCAAAGAGAAAAGGTCGCCCAAGCTCCTGGGCCGATTCCTTCTGACGCAGCCGCTTCCCCTTCGTCCGCCAAGGCTACTAAGAAGCGACCGCGCGCTCCCCCGACTCCCGGTTCCGAACAGCCCCCTGCAAAGGAGCCGAGGGGACCTCATGGGGGGATTCCTCTGAATATCCCTGATGGTTCTGAGTGGTTCCTCCACCTTGGAGAATTTGCCGACCAAGGCGAGAACGCCGAGGATTCCCTCTGGAACGTCGGCTTCAACCGCTCCGACCAGATCGATCAGATCATGCATAGGTCCGACGACAGGTGCATGGCCGAGGCAGGCGAGCTGGGTTTGTGCAAGGCGTTGGGTCTCTACGGGCTCCGTACTTCTGCTATGGCCCAGTTCCTTTCTGATCGGATAAGGGCACGGACGACTGAAGCCGAGCTGGCGAAGAGAAAGTACCAAAGCAAGGTCACCGCGCTTGGTGAGCTTGAGGAGAAGATGGGCAAGTTGCGAGAGGACTATGCTCGCCTCTCAGAGGCAAGGGATGATTTGAACAGGAGCAACGCTTCTCTGTTGGCGCAGCGGGAGGAACTCCAGGCCCAAAATGCCCTTTTGTTGTGTCAATTGCGGGAAGAGAAGGAGAAGTCCTCATCCGAAGCTGCTCGGGTCGAGGAGTATCGTGAGTATAGTGCCCTTCATTATAAGGAAGGGTTTGATAATGCCGTCGCGCAGTTGAAGGTGATCGCCCCCGATCTGGACATCTCCGAGCTCGATTTCACCAAGGTAGTGAAAGAGGGAAAGATTGTGGAAGAGGAGGACGAGGAAGAAGGCTGTGCTGATCAGGAGGAGCCTGGGGGCGAGGAGGCCGGAGTTGGTCTTGACTTGGCGGCTGTTATTCAGAGTCTTGCGGCCGATGAGATCGTCGGGGACCGAGCTGAAGACCAAGGGAATGCCCTTGCGTAATTTGTTTTACTTTGCTTTGCTCCGTCTTGATGATGTGCCCGCTCTTCTACGAGCTGCTCTTTTGTATTTTGTTTTGAGTTAATGAAATTGGCTAAGCTTAATCGTTGTCTTCTCTGTCTTCTCTGTTTTCTGCTTTAGCAATTCGTTGGTTATTGTGCTCGGGTAGCTGCTACTCGGCTAGGGTAGTCCCCGGGTGGCTTCCCCCGAATAAAACTTGTGTCAACTGAAGTTGAGACAATTTCTCCGCGGACCGGTATAGGCCGAGTAGCAGTTTTCTTATGAAACCTTTAGGTCGGATAGTGAGCTTCGGATCCTCTAACGAGGTTACCAAGTTTTTATGCTAACTTGGGTTTGAGATTGAATGTATCGTATAGGTCGAGCAAGACGTTCCGAGGCTCGAGCTGCGAGCGAGTTTGGGACCACAGGGGTCGAGTTGCGAATGAGCACACCAAGCCTTTATGCTGACTTGGGTTTAGGACCACAGGGGTCGAGCTGCGAATGAGCCCACCAAGCCTTTATGCTGACTTGGGTTTAGGACCACTGGGGTCTGTTGCTCGGTTAAGACCTTCCGAGCTCGGGAATAGGTGATTTTTAGTTAAAACGCTCTGAATGCAATGGGGGTTGACTTTTATTAAATGGGGAAGAAAGGGAAAGAAGGATACGCCTCGTTAAAACCTTTCCAAACCAAAAACCCAGTGGGAAAAAGGGGTTTGTAAAGGAAAGAGTACGCCATCCGTTTACAAGTGTTTAGCTAAAGTAGAGCTTGAGGTGCGTAGCATTCCAGGTCCTCGGTATTGCTTTTCCAGATAGTTCTTCTAGTCCGTATGCGCCGTGTCGGTGCTCCGATCTGATGCGGTATGGCCCTTCCCATGTCGGCCCTAGCTTGCCCTTCCTTGCGTCTTTTCGAGCCAGTTCAACTTTCCGGAGGACCAGGTCTCCTTCTCTGAAAGTCCTTGGTCGGACTCTGGAGTTGTAGTGCTTGGCGGCCTTATTTGTTTAGTTGCAAAGTTTTGTACACGAGCAAGTTCCCGAGTTTCTTCTAGGAGATCGAGCTCAACTCTTGCCTCCTCTGGCGTCAATGCCTGAGCGTGCTCTCTTCTTGCTGAGGTGGAACCGAGCTCTACTGGCACCATGGCCTCCATTCCATACGTTAGCCGGAAAGGTGTTTCATTTGTTGCTGACTAGGGGGTGGTGTGGTATGCCCACAGCACCCCGCGGAGTTCTTCCGCCCAGTCGCCCTTGGCCCTCTCCAGCCACTTGCGGAGGCCATTCAGGGTAATCCTGTTTGCGGCCTCGACCTGACCATTGGTTTGTGGATGCTCGACGGAGGCGTAGACGAGTCGGATTCCTAGACCTTTTCAGAAGTCCTTGATCACTGTGCTGGTGAACTGTGTGCCGTTATCTGTGATGATAGTGTGGGGTAGGCCATGGCGGCAAACCAGGATTTTCCAGACGAATTTTTTGATCCTCTCGGAAGTGATGGTCGCCCGGCGGTTGCGCCTCATCCACTTGGAGAAGTAGTCTATGGCGACTACGATGAACTTGAGTTGGCCCGGTGCAAGGGGAAAGGGGCCAAGTATGTCAAGCCCCCAGGTATTGAAGGGCCAAGGGGCGATGACTTCGTGCAGGACTTCCGGTGGAAGGTGGTCTCGTTTGGCGAACCTTTGGCACTTGTCGCACTTCCTTACGTATTCCAGGCAATCCGATCTGAGCGTCGGCCAGTAGTAGCCTGCTCGTAGGATTTTAGCTGCCAGGGTCCGAGTTCCACAGTGGTTCCCGCAGATACCCTCATGTAGTTCCCTCATAACATACTCGGAATCTGATTTCTCTATGCAGGTGAGTAGTGGCTGTGAGAAACCTCTTCTGTAGAGTCTGTCTCCGATTAGAGTGTAATGTGCGGACTGCCGTTGCACCCTGCGTGATTCTGCCGGGTCCTCGGGCAGTCTTCCCTGCTTCAAGTATTCCATGATGTCCTTCATCCAAGAATCTGAGCTGATCACTGCGTAGTTTCCGGCTGTCGCGATGCTTGGTGACTTTAAAGTTTGGACGACCACTGTATGGAGCTGTCCCTCGGTCTTCATACTAGCTAACTTTGCCAGCAGATCTGCCTTGTTGTTTTGTTCTCGAGGGATGTGCTCGAGTTGGACCTCTTGGAAGTTCTGAATCATGGCGTTGACTTTTTGAGCATACTGGGCGAGTATGTCGTCTCGACACTGGTACTCGCCCTTGACCTGGTTGATCATCAGCTGGGAGTCGCTCCTGACTCGGAGCATTTGGGCGCCCAGCTCCCAGGCGAGCTTGAGACCGAGTAGTAAAGCCTCATACTCGGCTTGGTTGTTGCTAGCTTGGAATAGGAACCTGAGTGCCTGTTCGATACTGATTCCTGCAGGGCTTTCAACGATGATTCCTGCTCCGCTGCCTTTGGAATTGGAGGAGCCATCCACGTAGAGTGTCCAGTATTCGACCTCAGGGGCCGGTGTTAGCTCTGCAATAAAGTCATCCAAAACTTGTGATTTAATGGGTCCTCTGGGCTCATACCTGATCTGGAATTCGGAGAGTTCTACCGACCACGCCACCATTCGCCCTGAGAGTTCGGGCTTCTACAGGATCCTTTTGATCGGGTAGTCCGTTTTGATTACCACCGTGTGCGCTTGAAAGTAAGGCCTCAATCTCCTCGCGGAGGTCACTATCAGGAGCGTCAGTTTCTCTCCGTGGAGGACTTTGCTCACGAAGTAAACTGGGCGCTGCTCGGTATCTTTCTCTTCTATCATGGCCGAGCTGATCGAGGTGTCGGTGGCCGCCAGGTAGAGGAGGAGAGGGGCTCCCTTGGTGGGCCGTGTAAGGACCGGTGGTGACGCCAGAAACTCCTTGAGCCTCTGGAAAGCCGTTTCACACTCGTCGATCCATTCGAACCGAGTCAGTTTCTGGAGTACCTGGTAGAAGGGAAGCGATTTGTCAGCGGAACAAATTACGAACCTGGAAAGGGCTGCGATGCAACCAGCGAGTCTTTGCACTTCCTTGATAGAGCTCGGGCTGCGCATCTCCATCACTGCTCGGCACTTGTCGGGGTTGGCCTCAATGCCTCTGTGGGTGATCATGAACCCCAGGAATTTGCCTCCTAGCACTTCTCGGGGTTTAGCCTGATGTCATATTTTCTCATAATGTCAAATACTTCCTGGAGGTCTCGGTAGTGTGCCTCGAAGCTGGAGGTCTTGACCACCATATCGTCCATATACACCTCGATCGTCTTCCCGATCTGCTTGGCGAAGACCTCATCCATCATCCTCTGGTAAGTTGACCCTGCGTTCTTCAAACCAAAGGGCATAGTGACGCTGTAGAAGTTGGAGGTTTCCGTCATGAAAGCCGTCTTTGGCGCGTCGAGTGGGTGCATCTTGATCTGATTGTACCCGGAGTACGCATCCATGAAACTGAGCACCTGGTACCCTGACGTGCCGTCCACCAGAGCATCGATGCTAGGAAGGGGGTATGGGTCTTTAGGGCAGACTTTGTTTAGGTCGGTGAAGTCAGTGCACATCCTCCACTTACCGTTGCTCTTCTTGACCAATACCACGTTGGAAAGCCAAGTTGGGTACTTGATCTCCTTGATAAACCCGACTTTCAAGAGCTTTGAGGTCTCTTCTCTGGCTGCCTGCTTCTTTTCCCCTGCAAGTCTTCTCTTGCGCTGAGCAACGGGGCGAGCGCCGTGCTCTATGGCTAGCTTGTGGCAGGCCACTTTGAGGTCTATTCCGGGCATATCCTCCGGGCTCCACGCGAACAGATCTGCGTTGTCGAGCAAGACCTTCGTCAGGGACTGTTCGCTCTGTTGGGGCAGTTGTGTCCCGATCCGCATGCTCTTGCCCGATCCTCTCACTTCGACCTCCTTGATGTCATCGACCGGCACTGGCCGGAAATCACTCTCACCCCTCGGATCGAGCTCAATCATGCAGTTCGACTTGGGGCGATCTCTTCTCCTGTCATCCCTTAGACTGTTGACATAACACTGTCTCGCCTCCTTCTGGTCGGCGTGTATTGTAGCAATCTGCCCATCGGGTAGGGGGAACTTCATCGCCAAGTGGGGGGTAGAGACTATGGCCCCGATCCCATTGATGACAGTTCTTCCGATTATCATGTTGTAAGCGGTGTCCGCGGCCGACTCGGCTTCCACCACCAGGAGGTGGGCTTCGATTGTCTTGACCCCGACGTCCGCCTTGAAGGTGAGCAAGACGTCGAAGTACCCAGCCACCCGAGCTTTAGCACCTGAAAAACCGACTAACGTACCTCGGTAGGGTCTGATAATCGAGCTCGGTAACTTGAGTCGATCGAAGGCTTCTTTGTAGATTACGTCCGCCGAGCTTCCTTGATCGACGAGCACTCTCCTGACGTTAAATCCAGCGAGATGTACTGTGATCACCATGGGGTCGTCTTGGTGGCGATCTATTCCCCGATAATCCCTCTCCGAGAAGGATATGGTCGGTAAGGCCGCGAACGGGGCCGATAGCGACGTTGAGCTATTGACGGACCTCAGGTGTCTTTTCCGACTGTTGCTAGATTCGCCTCCCCCTGCAAAACCACCTGCAATTAAATTGAGTGAGGGGGTACCTTCGTCTCGACCCTTCCTGCGTTGACGGGCGGGTGAACGCCTTTCCCGCCCCCTCCGAGCCGGAGATCGGTTACGCCTGCGCTCGGGTGAATGGGATCTTCTACGACTTGTTTCGTTTTCTCTGAGGGTCGCCCCATTCCCCTTGTCCACGTACTTCGCTAAATGTCCTGCCTGTATGAGTTTTTCAATCTTTATCTTTAGCGCCTGGCATTCATTTGTGGTGTGCCCGTATATTCGGTGGTATTCGCAGTATCTCTGGCGATCCGCATCTGGTGGGGAGTCCTTCCGAGGGGGCAAGGTAATGAGGTTGCCCATGTAGGCTTCCTTCAAGACTCTGTCCCTTCCCACTGTCAAGGGAGTGAACCGTCCTCCGTAGTCTTGCCGCCCTCGGCGCTCATTTCTTTTCTCTGCCCTCTCCCGGGACGGATCTCTACTCCTGTCTTGCCGATTCTGGGTTCCCTTTTGGCGGCGGCAACTTCTTCCATGTTGATATACCCCCATCGCTCGGCGCCAACTCGCCCGAGATCCTGCGGGCGAGCGAGGGAGTCCGAGAAGGGGCCAGGCTTTAGCGCTGACACTATGGCGTGGAGCGCCACATCGGTGCTGAGATTTCTGATTTGAGTTGTTTCGTTGTTGAAACGCTCTATGAAGGACTTTAGTGTCTCGTCCGACCTCTGTTTGAGCCCGACCAGGCAAGTGGAGTTTCTCCGGAAGGCTCGGCTCCTGGTAAACCTGGCCACGAATTGCTCGGCGAGTTGCCTGAATGAGTGGATCGAGCGTTGTGGGAGGTTAGAGAACCACATCATGGCCGATCCCTTCAGGGTACAGGGAAAGGTCCGACATTTCAAGCCCTCGGATGCGTCGACCAGTAGCATCCGTGCGTTGAAGGAGGTAATGTGCTCTTCGGGGTCGGTCTTACCCTCGTAGGCGTCCATGTTGGGGATTTGGAACCGCTTCGGGACTGAATCGGCCATAACCCTCTCGTCAAAGGGGAGCAAGGTTAGCCCGATTTCGAAGGGTCGGTTCTCTCGCTGCGGTGCCTGCCGGATGTGGCCCTCTCGCCTTGGGCACTCCGTGGCGCTGGATGCGTCCGACCTGGACGAGTCCCGGTCGTCTCTTCTGGTCCGCGAGGGTGTCTCGTGGCCCTGTCTTTCCTCGCGATCGCGGGCTTCCGCGATCTGGCATCTTAACTCTTCGTTTTCTGCCTTGAGAAGCTCCAAAACGGGGTCTGGTGGTGGGCGTTCGTTCTGGCTGGCCGAGTGATGACTCCGCGGTGGCGATCTGTGATTCGCCGTGCTCCTGGTGCGCACCATCCAGCTAGGGGTATTCTTGAGGCCTGGGTTAGTTTTACCGGGCCCCACGGTGGGCGTCAATGTTGATGCTGGGAATGGTAGAGCTCTCCTCCTCCTTGGGATTGAGTATTCCCTCTTCCAGAGTCCGATGAAGGGGGGTGGTACCTGCAAAGACACTCCGATGCCTAAGTTAGATAGGGCTTGGGAGGAGAAGGGGCACAGAGTGTACTAGGGTTTAGAGTAAGTAGAGAGTATGCAAACCTGGGGGGTCCAGCCCCCTTTATATAGTGGAGCCATGCAGAAGGAGGATAACTATCGATCCGATTTCCGCGCACGGCAACTCCTCCCTGACAATCTGGGGATCAACTCATCTCTTCTTGATATTTTGCGCCTGCCAAGCCCGTTACGTGCTGGCTACGTGATCTTCAGTCTTTAGGGTGACAACGGCCCCAAGCGTTGTCTCCAGGCGCGTCCCTTTCTAGAAGGTTCGCGAGTCCTGAGTTAGCTCGCCCTTCCCCTGCTCGGTGTTATCATTGGGATAGTCGTCTTTGGAGGTCGGATGCAGCGCGTCTCAGGTCGATGGCAACTCGTCAAGCTCGGATAAGCAGGAACCGAGCCGATCCGCCCCGGTTCGGTGGGCACACTAGAACTCGCCTCGGGACCGGTCCGTAACAACAATAAAGTTGTTTTAAGTGTTGTATTAGTGCTCAAAGTTGGCTACTTAGTTTTGTTGAACATTTAAAATATCAAACTTAAGAAGCCAACTCCCAACTTTACTATTGAAGTCCCACATTGAAAAAATTCACACTCTTTCAACCTCTCATTCTCCTATATAAGGAGTGCATCACCAAGCACTAAGATCATCCAAGAAAAAATGGATCAATGGGCCTAGTGCAAAGCATAGGGTCTTTGCTTTAGTCAAAAAAATTTAATGGGAGGGTTATTATCCCCTTCAACCTTCAAGATTGGAGGAGTACGTGGGGTTTGACGCATTGTGCCCGCATTGTGCCCAACAAAAAAATTTCTCTTGAGGTAAGTGCATCAATTCCTTCTCTCTTTTTCTTTCTTCGTATTTTTTTTAAGTATGCTTATGTTTGTCTTTTATTTATAACGTTAGATGTCGCTTCTCACTTTTTTTAAGTCATCTGTTTTTATTATTATATATTTCTTATTTATTTTTTTTCTTAATCATTAATTAGTATTAGTCAAATTAGGACAATAAATCTGACCCCATTTCACTCTTTGGGGACAATTTTTACTCAACTAAATTTCAATTTATCATACAAATTTTGAGACCATGTTTATTGAAAAGCACATAATAAAATCATGAAAATTAATTTACTAGTAATGATTACTCGAGATTGCTTCTCGTTTAATCATTGCGAACATCTTAATTTTCTAAACAAAAATGGGTTATTAGTGAGGACCACTCTTGATTGCTTCTTGTTTGGTCCCCATGAAAATCTATCTTCTTTATAAATATAAAGTCAAGTTATTTTCACTAGTAATGATCACTCGAGATTGCTTCCCATTTGATCATTATGAACACCGTTAATTTTCTAAACAAAATAGGTTGTTAGTGAGGACTACTCTTGATTGCTTCTTGTTTGGTCCCTACAAAACCTACCTTTTTTCCATCAAAAAATATACAATTAAAATCAACCAACACACAACCATTTTCTACCAAAGAACTACGTAGCTTTTGATTTCTCCACTGCACCCGGAGATACGTAGGAGCAGGAGCCCACTCCTGTCAAGCGTAAAAATAAACGACTTTTATTAATTCCTCTTTTTTTTTATCTTGGTTAAATTTTTTTTTAAAATAAAAGGGAAATAAATATTTTTTTAGAAGTTAATAAATTTTGCACAATTAATTAGAGGTAACCTTTTTCGAAAGAATGTTGTAGGGTGCTAACACCTTCCCTACGCATAATCGACTCCCGAACCCAAATCTGGTCTCAATGACCATTTTTCTTCAAAAAAAAAGGTTTTTTCCAATATTTTCCCTATGAAATAAATTATTGGTGGCGGCTCCATTAAACTCGAATAAATCCCTCCGGATTTTTCGGTCGCTACAACTGGCGAATCCACTGGGGACATTTAGAGAGTCAAGCCTAACATGATTAATTGTGCCAAATAATTAACTTCAATTTTTTTTTAAATTCCCCTTCTTTTTATTTTTTCTTTTGTAAATAATTATTTATTATTTATTTGTTTAATTTTAATTTGTTGTGAATATTATGTACATGTCAAACATTAGGATAGACGACTATATTTGTATGCTTTGTTGGTTTTGCAGCTTGGGTAGTGTTAGGGTGTTGCCCTCTCACACACCGCACCTACACGTTTGCACACACATATGAGTAAGGCCCTATACCCGGGTCAGAGCAAAGCTTAAGATTGAGTGGAGGTTCGGTGGTAGTCAATTGGAATTCGCTTTCCTTCTGGCTATTACGAGAACTTCATCTAGAGTGTGCTCCTTCTGGGTATTCCACACCGGATAGTTATCTATCATTGTGGTTAATATTCAGGAGGAGACTTTAGCTCTAGAGGCCTTTGGTGAGAATGTGACTAGAGCCACTCGTGAGACCCATCAATCAATACAAGACTATAGACCCCTTAAGTTAGAAAATCTCCGACTTTAGGTTTAACCCATTTAAGACACAAGGGCATCATGTCACTTTTGTTCTTCCACCAAAAATTTGTTATATCATGTCCATGCATAAAAAAGGGTCTACAAAAACACATATCTTCATGCATGTTATATAAATGATAATCATCATCATCCAACATTATATCTTCATGCATTCATACTTAAAAAAAAAACAAAAAAAAAACACATGTTGAAAATAAAGAAAATAATATCATTCATTCTCATTTCATTTTAGGTCGCTAGAGAATCGTAGGAACACAAGAGCTTGGCTGCAAGTATTTTGTGAAATAATATGGGATCAAATTGTGAAACAGTTTCAAAGAAGCTCATACATGTCAAAACAATGAGGCCTACGGTTTCTTGGCACAAATAAATAGATTCATGCATCCACATTCATTCATTTTTCTTTTCTTACATACTCATATCATTTTTTTAAATCACCAGAAAATAATTGAACAAACTGGTTCCTCGACACCCTTATCGAACTCGCTCTCAATCAAAGATCATGGATGACCAGGAGATAAAAGATAGCGTCAACCACCAAGGAACAGATGAGCAAAGTTTTAGAGCTTCAGTCTCTAAACAAAGACAAGGCTGAGATGGTGTCTTCACGGTGAATGATGAAAGTCAAGCTACACCTTCCCACCCACTGGCTTTAGTCCAATGCGATTGCAATATGGTCTCAATGCTCGAGGATGATGGTACCTTTGCAATTTACGCACAAGGTCCTACACATCCACCAACTAGCAACCCTCAGAATCAAGTATCGCAATTCCCACTTTACGGACTCCCACCTGGATATACGCCACCTATGGCCAATGATGATTCTACGAACCATAATCCTCAAGGCCCCAGCACAACAGTTCCCGCTATTTGGTCTCCCACCCGGTTATACACCGCCAGGTGCTAACAATAACTCTGTGGAAACTAATTCCCAAACACTTGTTGTACAAGATGAAGCTCAGCCTCAAGGATCCGGTTCAGGCACTGAAACCATACCAGTCCAAAGCTCAAGTCCTGTCTTCATGGCATACACATTTCCACCTGGTTATGGTCCACCCCATATCGGGAATAATCAAGGAGTCAGTATGTCTGTAGTGACCCCCGTGGTGAATCCCCAACCATTTGGTCACCCCTATTATGTTCAAGGAAACCCATTAAATCCCCAGACTAATCGTGTTTCCTGGTCTCCAGCCATGGGGGTATCCAATCTGAGCGTCCCAGTTAGGAATCAATGGTCTGATACAAAGTTGCAAATCCTTGAAGATAGACTAAGAGCTGTAGAAGGAGTGGGTTACCTCAGTTCAAGTAATGCTTCAGATCTTTGTCTCGTACCAGATGTGGTCATACCGCCAAAGTTCAAGGTGCCAGACTTTGACAAGTTTAAAGGGACAACTTGCCCAAAAAGCCACTTGACCATGTACTGTAGGAAAATGGCGTCCTATGCACATGATGACAAACTTCTGGTTCACTTTTTCCAAGATAGTTTAACAGGGACATCGTCAAGTTGGTATACACACCTTGAACGATCTCATATTCGCTGTTGGAAAGATTTGGCGGATGCTTTCTTGAAGCAGTATAAGTATAACATTGATATGGCTCCTAATAGAATGCAGTTGCAAAATAAGGCATCAAATGGACATCGCTTCATTCTTGTCGCAATCGACTATTTCACTAAATGGGTTGAAGCAGCTTCATATGTGAGTGTGACAAAAAATGTGGTTGTCAAATTCATCAAGAGGGATTTGATCTGCCGCTATGGTTTGCCAAATAAGATCATCATTGATAATGGGACTAATTTGAACAACAAGATGATGAAGGAGCTGTGTAATGACTTCAAGATCCAACATCATAATTCCTCACCGTACCGCCCAAGGATGAATGGGGCAGTTGAAGCTGCAAATAAGAACATCAAGAAGATTGTCCAGAATATGGTTGTAACATTTAGAGACTGGCACGAAATGCTCCCTTTTGCCTTGCACGGTTATCGAACTTCGGTTCGCACCTCAACAAGGGCAACTCCTTTCTCGCTGGTGTATGGAATGGAAGCAGTGCTTCCCATTGAAGTCGAGATCCCCTCGTTAAGGGTATTGATGGAGACAAAACTAGAAGAGGCAAAATGGGTTCAGGCTCGGCTGGATCAATTGAACCTCATTGAAGAAAAGAGAGTGATGGCATTATGTCATGGACAGCTATATCAGCACAGGATGAAGAGGGCTTACGAAAAGAAAGTTCGCCCTTGGAAATTTCAAGAAGGAAACCTAGTGCTCAAGAAGATTTTGCCCATCCAAAAGGATTCTCGTGGAAAATGGGCTCCGAATTATGAAGGCCCGTATGTTGTGAAAAAAGCTTTTTTCTGGAGGAGCCTTAATCCTCACAAGGATGGACGGTGAAGATCTCCCACTCCCAGTAAACTCTGATGCAGTCAAAAAATATTATGCCTAAAAAAATATATATAAAGAGCCAAGCAAAACTGAGCTCGCTAGGTTGAAAACCTGAAAGGGCGACCTAGGCAAAAATTAAAACGCCCGTTGGATTGAAAACTTGAAAAGGCAATCCAAGCAGAAGTTAGGGTCTGAAAACTGGACATTAAAGTCAGCTGATGCATCGAGAGGCTCTTACCCAACTGGGACAGTTCTATATATTTTCAGAAGTAGAGTAATGAGTAATCAAAGTTATGGATATGGGAAGCTATCATTTGTTCCTACAAAGACACAAACTATAAAATATCTGCTTAGTTATTGTCTTTCTTTGTTTTTTCTTCTTCCTGCATTTTTCTTGATGTTTCTTCAAGTCTGTGTAACTTCAGTCCTTGTACACATGACTCTTTTTTGAATACCAAACACCTCCGTTCTCGTATTTCAAAATGTTGTTTTATGATAATAGGCACTGAATGGTGAATCATGTGATGATATGGGAAAGCATTACGGTTATTATATACATCTTAAGAATCACGAGGAAACGCCAAATCTCAACAAATAAGTTTCAAAAAGGGCAAAGGGATTACCTTTAAAAAGTAACTAGCGCTGCATCGATAACTTGTGCTCCCTCCCAGTCGAAGGCATAGCATGACTAAATCTGATGAATCTCAGTCCGTCCCATATCTTTAAGCACTAGAGATCATACGGGACGAGGAATCAGTAAAAATAATAATCGCATTGCATACATGCATCACATACCATAGAATTCGTGCATCATTTTCATATCACCACCTTTTAGCCGTTTTGTTACACCTGGTCCGTGCACCAAATTTTGATCCTTCACTCTCGTTTACAAACAATGCGCCTAGCATTGGTCCTTTATTTTGCTTTCTAAGCGACACGCCAAGTATCGCTCACTCTTTATTGCTTTCTGATCACCGCATCAGTACCCGACCTGGCGGAGATCCTTCTTTATAGTTTTCTGATAAACGCGCCAAACATCACCCCTTTTTATTGCTTTAAGATTACCGCGTCAGTACCCGACCTGGTGGTAGTCCCTCATTATTGCTTTTTGACCAACATATCAGTTCCGGACCTGATGTTGATCCTTCTTTATTGCTTCCCATCGACGCGTCAATACCCTACTTGGCGTCGAACCTTTCGATCACCGTGTCAGTACCCGACCTGGCGGTGATCCTTCTTTATTGCTTCCCATCGACGCGTTAATACCCTACTTAGCGTCGAATCCTCATTATTGCTTTTCGATCACCGCATCAGTACCCGACCTGACGGAGATCCTTCTTTATAGTTTTCTGATAAACGCGCCAAGCGTTAATCCCTCATTTTTGCTTTTCGACCACCGCGTCAGTACCCAACCTGGCGGTGACCCTTCATTATCACTTTCCGATTAAACGTACCAAGCGTTAATCCCCTGATATTATTCCTCACCTCATCCTTCGCCTATCCTGATTCAGGACAAAATTAGTGTCATTATCTTTACTTATCTTTTACAATGAAAATTTGAAAACCATTGTTATTCATATTTTCTAGTAAAATATAACTAAAGAGGGGCAGCTGTCATACCCTAATTTTTTCCGGTAAAATAACATTCAAAAAGAACAAAAATAGTAGTAGAGAAGAATGAATGAGAAAGAAATCTTGAAGAGAAAAGAGGTTGGAAAAATTTGTACTTTGGTATAGCTTATGTATTCTGGGTGTAATTAATGTTGTGGAAATGGTATTAAAGTGTTTACCTTGTTAGAAAGCTAAAACAAAACTCTACAACTTTGATGAGGAACCCAAGAGTCAAATCTGAAGTTTACTAAGTCCAAATTGACTTGGAAGTAAAAACAAGAATGCTGAAAAATGGTTTTGAACAGTATGTAAAGATTATGTCATATCTTGAGTTGTAGAAGTCCTTTTTTAATGAAACCAACGCCATTTGAAAGCTAACATCCTTGGCTACAAATGTTATGCAGGATTCGGGACTTGATTCTAACGATTTACTGCCCTAAAATAGCATGAAAGTTATAAAACTGCACAAAAACGGACAACACATTATGTTGAATAACGTTCAAAGAAAATGTCGTATCTTGAGCTATACTTGTCCAAATGAGGTGTTCTTTATACTGTTGGAAATATAAGAAAAATATCTACAACTATTATTTTGGATTACAAACCCAGATCGACCTCTATCATGGACCAAATCGAGCATGAAGTTCGAGACGTGATGTTACATGTATTGTTCGGGACAGCCACTTGTGTTGACAATATCTTGAGTTGTAGATATCCTTTTGAGATGAAACTTGTGCCATTTGAAAGCTGGAAACAATGTCTATAATTCTTATGAAGGTCATGAAGCACAATTGTAACATCCCAATTTTTATGAAAAGAGATTTTAGCGAAAACCCTGATTATTTGAAAAATAAATTAGAGAGATTGATCACCTCGATGATTTATTAAGAGTACGAGAAATTATTTGATTTATTTTGAAATAATTTATTTATTATTCATGATGTCAATTCAAATTAATAGACAGCGTAGACGTATGCTGCGTTAACGAGAATTCATCAATTTAAACTTATATAAGTTTTCTGTTTGACGCGGCGACGCGTAATTTTTGTTGACTAAGAAAGTGATTGAATTTAATCAAGATAAAATTATATTTGGGACTTAATATATTTTATTAAGTCGCAGTAAAATTTTCAGTTTAAAATTCCACCGTTTTTCGGTCGAGTTTTGGACTACCCGGGTAAGATTTTACCCGATAGAAGACTTTAATTCGACCCGAATATTTTTATATTTGGAATTTGAGTGTTTTATATTATTTTAGATTTATTGAGAGTGGTTTGGTAATTTTTGGACGAAATTTTATAATACCGTATTTTCTACTCGGTTAAGACGCGAGACGCGTAGAACCGAATGCGCGAACGAGCGAGCGCGAGACCCTTGGGGGCAGAGACCCAAGGCGCCACCTAAGAGAAGTGCATGCAATAAGACAAGTGTTTGGCATGCAACAAGTCTAGTGCCACTTGTTGTGTGGATTGCATGCAATTTGCCATGTGCCTCACATGCAACAAGTTAAGTGCCACTTGTCATGAGACTTGCATGCATTTGGACACTTGCATTTCATGCAAACAAGGTCATGTGTCTTAACATGCAATTGGACAAGTGTTGAGGGTTGTACATGCATAGGCTAAGGGGCAAAGTAGGTGGAATGATTTCAAAGACTAGTATAGTTTGTAAGACTTGTTTTTGGCCAATGGGTGAGCAAGCTACCTTTTCTCTTCCCTTAGTGCATGTGTGGGTCAAAATTTAGGACTAGAAGGGAGCTTCATTCAGGTCATTTCTCATCTTGTGTGTTGTGGCAAAGTAGAGAGAAAAGGGGGAAAAGAATTAGAGAGAAGTGAGGAGAGAACTAGAAGGAAAACTAGCACATCTTGCAAACTAAAGAATAAGGCTTTGCACTTTCCTTTCCCCTTGCTAATCTTGCCACTGAACAGCCCCATGGTGAGGGTAATATGCTTATCTCTTCTTAGTTCTTGTCATGGTTATGCATGTTACACGGTTTTCCTTTGAAACAAGTTAAATCTTCTATGTTTTTTTAACTTGTCTTCCTATAGTTCTTCCTCTTCATCTTCCTTTTTGGTAAGTGTTTTGAGCCATCCAAAAGGTGGGGGAAAAACCTCCATACTTCATTCTTCCTTGTTGAAGAGGTGATGGACTCAAGAACCACAAAAAGTAAGGATCTATTTTGTCACCTAAGTGTTATAGTTGTTTCAAAAAAAAGTGATATTCTTTCTTTCTATGAAACATAAAGATTTCTTCTTTTCCTTTAAAAATATATTTTAGGCTATGAACAATATGTGAGCCTTGTTTGTTGGTGTGGATCTACTTGATGAAAAGATCACAAGCCAAGCTCTAAGTGATTTTGTTGAAAAGAAAAGAAATATGGTCTTGCATGTGGGTTTTTGATGTTGAACTTTTGATTTTCTTGCTTATTTCTTCATGCATGTTCTTGATGATGATCAAGGAGACAAAATGACAAATTTTCCCCTTCCTTAAAGAGCTCTAGGCCATGACCTAAGGAGGGAAAAAGATTGGATTGTTTTCTAAGTGAATCTTATCTTGCATGTGGGTATTTTGTTGTTATCTTAAGTTTTAGTGATTTGCATGTCATGATTTCTCCTCCATGAGCTTGATTTATGCCATGATTGGAAGAAGATTTTTCCCTAGAAAATGTTGTTTAAAACCCCTTGACAATGAGAATCTTCAACTTGAGAAAACCTAAGTGTTTCCAAGAAAAGATTGAGTCAAGGAAAGGGTGTTGGTTTTAATCTTGTTGAAAAACAAAAACTACACCGACATATGTATAGTGTTTTGGTCATAAAGTTTTCTACACATATCCTTTTTCGTTGGTTCTTGATGTTCTGGAAACCAGACTCATTTCTCTACATTTTGCACACAAACTTTACTGAATTTGGTTGAGTATTGATAATTTAAAACGCGTTACAAGTTGGCAAACAGAAGCTGTCATTTTCTGTACACCCGAAAATCTTTTTATTAAACTGTATAAAATGGCTAATGGAATGTTAAATTAAAATTCATTTCCAAAAACTAGACACTCCAAGCTTTCCAGGGAGTGGTCATTTGCTCAAATCCGACGCCGTTTGCTATATCAATAAAATCGACGAAGTTAGGGGACAGATTTGGCGTTTGCATGTATTTGAGTTTATGCTAAGGTTTTTGATAAAATTGTTTTCATTTTGGATCTTAATGATAAGGAACAAGTATAAGGCTTGAATCCTTAGAAAGATAGATGAAGTTTCTTTCATAAACATTTGGTGTTTAAATATTTAAAGTTTTCTAAAAAGTGTTTGGTACCTTCAAACCCTGTTCTACCTTGTTGAGTGTGGGTAATGAGTTAGGACTTGAAATGTTTCGAATTGGGGTAGGATGGTAGAAACCGTGGCTATTCCTAGGAGTTTAAGGTTTTAGTTTGTTTACTAAGCCCTAAGTAAATTGTTTGGTTAGGATCGTGGATGTGAGATCGTGATCGGATTCGCGGTAGAGTTCGAGTATGCGATTTCGACGTGGAAGGAAAGCCTTTAGGTAAGGGCATCTTCTAGATATTGTTTAGGTGATGTATAATTGCCATTGTATGCTTATGAAAGTGCGTCTTCTTGATATCTTGTTTGATTAGTACATGTGATTTGTGTTTATGATTTGTATAACCCTTAGTAAGGAAATTCCCTCCAATGAGTGTAAGCATCTTTGAGTTATATGTTGTTGTATTGAATGGATTTGGCTAATTGTATTGTTGTGATTAAGTTGTATGTATGCATGTAGTGATGATGCACAATTTGAACGATGTAATTGATGTACAGATGACACGCTACTCCGATGCATTTTCTTGAAAACGAATACGATTTGGGAAACTAGAGAATGTAGGTTTTGAATGCGATAATTAAAAAAAAAAAAAGGGCTCTCCAACGGAGCCTAGTAGCAAGGATGGGATTTGCAGTTAAAAAGGAATTATGTTTTCAACTCAAAGAATTTTCAAAAAAGAAAAAGGGACTTCAAACTCTTCTAAAGAATAAAAAAGGGGTTTTCGAAATAAATAACTAAATGAATGAACAGTTAGTTCCAATAAAAGCAACAAAATAAAAAGTTGACACTAGATTTTTAGCAAGGGTGGTTTCTAGTAAAAAGAAAAAGAAAGGGGGGTGTTTCAAGTAATCACGCGGAGAGTTTTAAAGAAAATGAGATTAGGGAGGAAGTGGTTGTCAATACATCAATTACGATTATATAAATTGTGGCATTAAATCACGGACACTTCTTGCTAGTGCATCCGAGGATAGTTGGATTTTGTGTAAGCATACGATCATAAGATATCATTTACCCTAAACTAGATGGTTGTTTCCTAGTGTCACTAGATGGTTGTTTCCTAGTGTCAGGGTATTCGCTGCTGGCCTCCGGCCTAAAAGACGATTACTGAACTTAAGGTGCATTGTAGAGAGCGTGTATACCGGGAGGCGTTAGTCGGCGGTGTCACATCTCCCATTGGTATGGGTATACAAAAGTTGTTGTGGCAGATTGCCTTTATCATATTGGTATAGGAATTAAGCCGTAAGAATTCACGCCGACTACATCCGTGATACTGACTAGATGCATTTATGATGTTGTTGAACTACATGTTGAAGTGTCATGTTTCTTATGCTATGCTATACTGTGTTCATGTATAATTCATTGGTATGATGTGATTAGTATACATGTTGTTAGCGTTATATGTTTTGTTAAGAAGATGACCCTTGCCCGTGGTTCTTTCAATTCAATGAATGTAACCCAGATGATGGAGACTGCGGATTGTTCGAGACTACTGCCGAGCGTAGCCGAGGATAGTCCTACATGGCTATTTGCCTTGCGTAGTCGCATGGTGAATTTACCAAGGGGCCTAGTAAGTGTAGTAGTGCTCCGACCAGCTATAGGGTGTCAAATGCTTTAATCACAATGTTGTAATAGATGCTTTATGTTTCAAGACTTGAATTATTTTATGTGAATGTCTTAATTAAATTCCTTTGCATGGTTTGGAGAGTTAGACATGATAATGTACTTTCCACCGCCTTCGAAAATGCTGTAATACTCTGGTTGCGAATTACTTAAGGGAGTTTGGACAGGAAAAAAAATAGACTCACATTTTTAGAAACCATGCAACAGCGTATTCCATTTTCGGAAGTACTTTGGACTGTCGAGATTAATATGTAGTTTAGTAGCGCTCCGGAAATGGGGTGTTACAACAATAAAGTTGTTTTAAGTGTTGTATTAGTGCTCAAAGTTGGCTATTTAGTTTTGTTGAACATTTAAAATATCAAACTTAAGAAGCCAACTCCCAACTTTACTATTGAAGTCCCACATTGAAAAAATCCACACTCTTTCAACCTCTCATTCTCCTATATAAGGAGTGCATCACCAAGCACTAAGATCATCCAAGAAAAAATGGATCAATGGGTCTAGTGCAAAGCATAGGGCCTTTGCTTTAGTCAAAAAAATTTAATGGGAGGGTTATTATCCCCTTCAACCTTCAAGATTGAAGGAGTACGTGGGGTTTGACGCATTGTGCCCAACAAAAATTTTTCTCTTGAGGTAAGTGCATCAATTCCTTCTCTCTTTTTCTTTCTTCGTATTTTTTTTAAGTATGTTTATGTTTGTCTTTTATTTATAACGTTAGATGTCGCTTTTCGCTTTTTTTAATTCATCTGTTTTTATTATTATATATTTCTTATTAATTTTTTTTCTTAATCGTTAATTAGTATTAGTCAAATTAGGACAATAAATCTGACCACATTTTACTCTATGGGGACAATTTGTACTCAACTAAATTTCAATTTATCATACAAATTTTGAGACCATGTTTATTGAAAAACACATAATAAAATCATGAAAATTAATTTACTAGTAATGATTACTCGAGATTGCTTCCCGTTTAATCATTGCGAACATCTTAATTTTCTAAACAAAAATGGGTTATTAGTGAGGACCACTCTTGATTGCTTCTTGTTTGGTCCCCATGAAAATCTATCTTCTTTATAAATATAAAGTCAAGTTATTTTCACTAGTAATGATCACTCGAGATTGCTTCCCGTTTGATCATTATGAACACCGTTAATTTTCTAAACAAAATAGGTTGTTAGTGAGGACCACTCTTGATTGCTTCTTGTTTGGTCCCTACAAAACCTACCTTTTTTCCATCAAAAAATATACAATTAAAATCAACCAACACACAGCCATTTTCTACCCAAGAACTATGTAGCCTTTGATTTCTCCACTGCACCTGGAGATACGTAGGAGCAGGAGCCCACTCCTGTCAAGCGCAAAAATAAACGACTTTTATTAAGTCCTCTTTTTTTTATCTTGGTTAATTTTTTTTTAAAATAAAAGGGAAATAAATATTTTTTTAGAAGTTAATAAATTTTGCACAATTAATTAGAGGTAACCTTTTTCGAAAGGATGTTGTAGGGTGCTACCACATTCCCTACGCATAATCGACTCCCGAACCCAAATCTGGTCTCAAGGACCATTTTTCTCCAAAAAAAAGGTTTTTTCCAATATTTTCCCTATGAAATAAATTATTGGTGGCGGCTCCATTAAACTCGAATAAATCCCTCCGGATTTTTCGGTCGCTACACCTATCATTTCTGAAACCAAACTTCCCAGTAAACTGGGACAAAACGAAATGTATAATACGTTACCGTGTTCGTTAATCTAAAATCCAGTAGAATTGTAATTATATAAAGAAACCGATAAAAGGGGGAACCCCAATAGATACGAACTCGTCAGAGGACCTTCATCAATTATCCCAGTAATGATCAACATCATATTCCATATTAAAGTCCGCAAAATTACCACTGCCCTCCTCATCAATATCCATAATAAAGCCCTCCGCAATTCCATTCGCCACAGCCACTGGATTATCATTTGCCAAAATACCATTTTGCACAGCGGCGCTGTGCAAAATGGTATTCTGGCCGCTGTGCAAAATAGTATTCCGACGAATGATAATCTAGTGGCTGTGGCGAATGGAATTGCGGAGGGCTTTATTATGGATATTGATGAGGAGGGTGGTGGTAATTTTGCAGACTTTAATATGGAATATGATGTTGATCATTACTGGGATAATTGATGAAGGTCCTCTGACCAATGTTGTCCAAACCGAATTGAAGAATCATTCCCAAGCCTACAGGAGCACCGCCCAAAATCCCACTGACAGCCCCTCCCACAATCCCCCAATGGGGGCAACATCTTTTGCAACACCCACATTGGGCGCATTCGCTCCTTGGGGAGCATCCCCTGGAACACCCACGAAAACCACAGCTCCGCGCCCAAGCAAAACCCTCATAGTGGCCCAGGTGGTGACTACAGAAGTAACAGCTGATACCAAGGCAGCGATATACACTTGTTCCTATAATAATATGAGACAGTCAATATAGTAAGAAAAGCAAGCTTCAGTGCATTGTTAATCCGCAAGCAATCAAAGCGACAAAAAGAAGGACTACAATTTATACCAAGTGAATGGAATAAATGTGAAACTATACAGAACTAAAATATTAAAGAGGTACGATAAAGAAATTAATGCCAAGCTTAGGGTTTCACAGTGTTTTCAGCAGCAAGTGTCGATTTGTCTACCGTTACGGTGATTTCGTTTTTTAACTTTTTTTCGTTGACCAGCATTCCGTTGCAAGAAAACTTGTACTGAATCGAAATCATCGACAAATACTGATCAAGCCACACACAATGCCAAATTTGTAAATGACTGAAAAAGCACACTATACATAGCTGTATTCTCAGAAACACAGAGCTCGGGTAGCATTAAATGTGTCCGAAAAATCAATCAATAGAATGAAATTCAAAATGAACCTAAAAAAGCGAAACCGATTTCTTTTTTTTTTCTTTTTTTTTGTGAAATCAAAATAATCGTTGAACTGATCGAATAGAACCGTTTACTTGTCCAATCGTCATTTCTTTCTCCACGCGCAAAAATGATAGCGATCGATCGAGATGAATGAACTGAGATTTCTTTGCTTCAGAGAAGAAATCAACCAAAACTGCAACAATGGAGCTCGAAAAATCAGAGAAGAAGGACTTTTGATTTTGATCGAAGAAAGCAAGAACGAATACGAAAACTCAAAGAATCGAAGCAATACCGTTCAGAGGATTTTCGGTTTTTCACTGAGACTGGACTTGGAAAACAAGTTTATGTGCTGTTTGTTTCCCGAGAAAGAGAAAACTCAGTGAGAAAAAGAAAATTGTTGGAGCGAAATAACGGAATGCACAATGAAGCTTAAATGAACGATGGCAATGGCAATGATTATGATTCTTCTCGCTCGCGCTCACGGTTTCAGTGAGCAAACGATAGGAAATTACTAGTAAGCCCCTACGTCACCGTTGGTGTGAAACATGGTTGGTTACTTGACCAAATTATCTGAGTGCATCGTTTCAGTAACGTAAACAACCAATAGAATCGTGACACATCATCAATATTTGCAAGTAAAATAGAAAATTTGAGATGCATAGTTTTGTTTGCTTCGTAATTTCACGCTATATATGTTTCTTTGAAAATATTATTGCTCCATCTGTTTTTTTTTTCAGAATATTACATTATCGTTCGATTGGGCACCGACGGTATATTGTTAGTAATTTGTTATATAATAACATACTGTAAATATCAACACATGGTCCGAGTAGAAGGGATTCAAATTCCCTTAAGCAAGGTCTCGAGTTCGAGTCTTACAAATAGAAAAAATGTATTTGGAAGAAGTCCCCTTAATTGTCCGACAGTACCTCGATCGGAGATTAGTTTCATAGGCGGTTCAAAGGACCGAACAGTAGAGATACTTCGAGGGACCCACTGGGCCCAAATGGCTAATTACGGTGGGATCCATAAAAAAAATAACATGTCGTAAATTTAGGAAAATGGTATTTTTATTTGGTGTAAAAATGGTTTTTTTAGACAATAGGAAAATGACATTTAAATTGTAAAATAATGTAAATAGTATATAAAATTAACAAAGTGGGTGTATGTTTGTTGTTGTTGTTGTTTGTTAGCGACAGACTTCCCAATTCCCACACCTGTGGAATAAATTTCGATCCTCAACTCAACGCAACGCAACACAAAATACAATATGAATCATAGCTTTGCCAATGCCACGATTTCGAACACCACGTGGCAGAGCTCCTTCTGGCTGTCAAAGGTTTTTTCTTGGAAAGTGCGGCAGAGGATGGTGGAGGTAGCGTTGGGGAGTTTGAGTGCTGAAGCGGTGGTGGCATTGATGATGGGGATTGTTGAGGAAGAAGAGAGAGAGTCGGTGGAGAATGGACCATGGTTGTAAGGGCGATTTCCATTTTTACCCTTTGGTTCACCGGTGCACCACTTTGCAAGTACTGCACCCTACACACGTCCCTTAACTTAGTATTCTCAAAGATGGTAACTTAATAACTTCAAGAAGCTTCGAAATTTAGGGATAACATTAGGTTTGAGCATAATACACGACCCAACCGAAACCAAAATATCTGCGTCCAAATATGGTACAACAGGTGTGTTGCAATAGGTTTTCGGATTAAAAAATATGGTTAAGAGTGACTGAATGTGACCGATCTCAGTTCCAGAAACCTCAAAACCGTTGTGGTAGTGAACACGGAGATGGATGTAGGGTCGACACATGGTTGATGTGTCTATACTCTGATGTGTATGTGTCCATATATAGTTCAACAATAGTCCAACTCATATGCCAGCTTCAATCATGTGGCCTAGTATAGTTAGCCCAGAAGTGGAAAATCCTATTTGACTAGTTCAATCTTGCAATACTCCAGTTCAATATTGTAGTTGCTCACTCCTTGTCGCCTCGTAGTTCTCTCTCTTGACGGTGCTTTTGTAAAGTGCAGTGGAAGAGGCTTGCTAGCCATGGAGGATCCACCTCCCTGGTGTGGGGGAAGGAGTGCACACAGTTATAGGGTAAAGTCGAGAATGCGCAGCAGTGCTATGCTCATGAGAAAAGATAAGAATTTGCTAGTGTTAACTTGTCTTTTGGTGTTGCCTTTTGATTCACATAATTTTTGGAAACCTGATTGTGTGAGATACTTTGATGTGTTGGTGATGTTGTTGTGGTTGGAGTTTTGGGATGCAAGTTATGATCTTTTTGAGATAGAGAGCTTCTCCACTCAAGTCAAAACACTTAAGTTCATATCTATGCGTCGGAACCGTGACAGAGACTGTAAAGGCCCGACCTTCTTTCAGGATTGTCGACTGTTCCCACAAACCAACACAGGTCTTTTCAGTATATTTTGTCCTCACTCACAGGCATTGTGTGAAACTTCCCAAAAGGTTACCTATCTTAGTGCTCCAAGTCAAACACGTTTAACTATGAAGTTCTTATGCTATGGGTTCTCAAATAGAAGATACATATTGTTAGTATAGGTAGTATCAACCAATTCTTTTAAACCTTCATTCAACTGTACAATCTCATACTAGCACAATTCATGATCCTCATTCCGGTGTGAACTCAGTTCATTTATGTGTTCTTTTACTTGTCTGTGCCTCCTGCACTAGCAAACACTTCCCGCTGTCGTAAGCCTCAGGTGTCACATAAACTGCTCTCTAAATATGGCTAGCACGGTGAGCATGGGTTGTCAAAATAGTGGCTCGTCGGATCTCTAAATTTTTCACTTTCTGCTTCTTAATTTCTATCTATCTCTGGTTTCTATTTTACCCACCCTTCTTCTTCTTTTCACTTTACCCGTGCAAATTCGGCCGACCCGACCAACACTCAATGCTTTCGTCACCCGACCATCATGTGGAATGAAACGAACAAAAATGGTTGACATTTTGCTGTCTTCAATTTTTGTTGGATTGAGTTTTTTTCAACCCGAAATCGGCTGTGGTCAGGCCTAGCTAACATGATTAAGTAGACTATCTAATGATTTGAACTAATTAAGTATAATATACACTTAGGAAATTATATAAAGTAGTAGGCAACATATACTAAGTTAATAAATTACCTATGACTACACTGAATTTCACAACGACAAAGTTGACCCCAAATTAATTTAGTTTCAATTATCCAAAATTTAATTAAGATAATAAAACCCTACATACTATTAAAAGTCTAATTAGTTGCAAACTCAACTAATTAAGATTAAGTAATGTAAGACTTAAGTGAATAATTAGTTAATTAACCTTAGGTCAACACTTAGAGTCAAAATTGACCAAGATTGTCAAAGTCAACCTATAGATCACGAGTT
This sequence comes from Calophaca sinica, assembly GCA_037113605.1. Classification (NCBI taxonomy): domain Eukaryota; kingdom Viridiplantae; phylum Streptophyta; class Magnoliopsida; order Fabales; family Fabaceae; genus Calophaca; species Calophaca sinica. The sequence goes on from CM073731.1 coordinate 117,625,862, forward strand.
AACCAAAGTAAATAAAGTTTAGTTTCTTAATTAGGCTATTAATCTCTAGTTTAAGCTTATTTGACCAAATTAACTTAATTAATCCTCATTAACGACCTATAACTAAAGCTGAAACTAAGATTAATTAAAACACCCATTAAGTTAAATAATTTACTGTAACTTTTTTTTTTTACGGAACTGTAACTTTGTTAATTATTCTAGATTTCTATAATATATCTTTCTTAATTAATACACTTTTTTATCAAAAAATTAATACATGTATTTTCTTAATATCCTATTTTTCCATCAATAAAATAAGCGATTCTTAATGTAATTTTATTTTAAAGTCTAGCAAAATTTGGAAACTCCCGTTCATTACTTTTTAGTCACTATAAAAAGTTATGCTACCATACCATCAGGTCAAGGAGGAAGGATGACTACATTAATATAATAATATTTTGACTTTTCAACTAAGATGAAATATATATATGCACTGAAATACTAAAAACAGAAACTTCACAGGCAAAGAACGAAGAGTTGTAGAAATTAACTTCCCTACAAGAACATAAAGGTTAGAGAAACTTGAGGTCAAGCAAAAATTACTCCAAAAATTATCAGCATTTGACTTGTTTAATTTTAACATTCGATTTGCAACTCCAAGTACATCACATAATTGCAATATCTAACTTCAATTATATGAAATACCAAGCAAGCAAAAGCGACCACATTAAATTTTGCTGCCAATATTGCTAAGTTGGCTTCAATCTAATAGTTGCTAACACGAGACTAAAAAAGGTGAGGTTTCTTTGAAATATATATATCTGTATGTATGTAGCAGCACTTTACCAGCGTCACTCATGGGTCGGAGGAGCCTCATTGAAGTTAACAGAAGAACCGTTCTTGGTGATGGTGGCAGTTACTGTGGAACTTGGTGTCCCTGATGGTGGAGAAAGATGAGGTGAAAAGGGCCAAGTGACATGGGTCAAAGTAGCTGTGCTCACAGGGCATTTCTCAGCTAGTGGCTTAACAGGAGAAGAAGAGTTAGGTGCAGGCAATGGCAAGTGCTTAGGAGCTGAGGTGGTAGAAGAGGAAGCTGAGGATGGGGTTGGTGTTGAAGTCAAGTCCCACATCGGTGGGTTTTGTCTTTGGCTTGGTTCTTGGGTGTTATAAAAACAACCCAAAGCTTCATTTTTATTCATCCCAAATCTTCTTCTCTTCTCATCTTTTATTGTTTCTTATACTCAACAAGAGTATTGTGAGAGTATTTGTGAGGTATTTTGTGAGAGGTATTCTTGTAATATTTTCCCACATAGTGAAATTCTTCTGGTCTTGCCTCGTGGTTTTTCCCTTATTTGTTGAGGGTTTTCCACGTAAATTTTGTGTGTTCATTTCCTTATTTTCTCGTCTCTTATTTTAGTTGTGTGACACCATTCCGATACTCTGGTACCTAACAATGGTATCAGAGCTCCAAGGTTGGTGATACTATTCCGTCAAGGCCACTCTAGGAAGGTGTCGGTTCTTAGTATGCTCTGTGGTTGCAAAGATTGTCCGATCTTCCACATCGAGAAAAGAATTGTTCTTTGGAAATAGTGTGGTAGTGTAGAAGTGCATGTCTAGGAAAAGTTCTGGCTAAGGAAAGACTTGGTATTTAAGCGTGTCCATTGGTGACCCACCTCTCTTTCCTGGGAACTTACCTAGTGTACTATTTACGGTCTACAGTCACTATTCCAGTATACGATACTATTCCCATATATGGTTACTATTCATACGTGTGGTTGTATACTTTTACAGTAATTGTTAGCGTATACTAGATTTGTTCTGGTGTACGAGATACGTACAATACTGTTCACGTATACTGTACTATTCACGGTGAAATAGTGTAATTCGGTTTGGTTCGTGTACAACCATGGCAGCAAAATTTGAGATAGAGAAGTTCAACGGGAGTAACTTCTCCCTGTGGAAATTGAAGGTGGCGGCAGTTTTGAGGAAGGATAATTGCTTGGAAGCAATTGAAGGCAGACCCACAGATATGACTGATGAAAAGTGGAAAGAGAAGGATGGCAATGCTGTTGCCAATTTGCACCTAGCAATGGCAGATTCAGTTTTGTCAAGTGTTGCAGAAAAGAAGACTGCAAAGGAGATTTGGGATGTACTTAACAAATTGTACGAGGTTAAGTCACTTCACACAAGAATATTCTTGAAGAGGAAACTCTACACTCTTCGAATGAGTGAATCCACATTGGTGACGGATCACATTAACACCCTGAACACGCTATTTGCTCAGCTCACAGCATCAGATTTCAAAATAGCAGAAAATGAACGTGCAGAACTTTTACTTCAGAGCTTACCAGATTCGTATGATCAACTCATCATCAACATTACAAACAACAATGTTCGCGACACTCTTCACTTTGATGATGTTGCGGTGCAATCCTTGAAGAAGAATCCAGCGCAAGAATAAGCAGGAAAGGTCAGAAAGTTCGAAGCAAGCTGAAGCTTTAACGATGACGAGAGGCAGATCAACAGAACGTGGCCCCAGTGGGAGCCAAGATCATGGTAGATCAAAATCTCGAAGAAGAAAGAATCTCAAATGTTACAACTGAGGCATGAGAGGCACTTGAAGAAGGAGTGTTGGAACACGAAGAATGGAGAGAAGACTCCCGAAGCCTCACCCTCGCAAGGTTGAGTTGCAATGACCTGGGCTGATGGAGAAAGTATGTATAGCGGAGCAACAAGTTCTAAAGGTGGAAGGAAGCTCAATGATGTCTGGATAGTGGATTCAGGTGCGACATGGCACATGACTTCACACCGAGATTGGTTTTGTACTTATGAGCCTGTCTCGGTAGGATCCGTGTTTATGGGAAATGATCACGCCTTAGAAATCGTTGGAATCGGGACTGTCAGAATAAAGATGCAAGATGGTACTGTTCGCAAGATACAAGGGGTACGACATGTAAAGGGCTTGAAAAGGAATCTATTGTCCACTGGGCAATTGGATGACCTCGGGTGCAAGATCCATATTGAAGGTGGAATCTTGAAAGTAGTGAAGGGCAATCTTGTGGTGATGAAAGCAGAAAAGATCACAAGCAATCTATACATGCTTTTGGGAGATACGTTACAAGAGGCGGATGCATCAGTTGCATCAGCGAGCCATGAAGAATCAACGATGATGTGGCATCGCAGGCTAGGCCATATGTCAGAACGTGGCTTAAAAGTCCTTGCAGAACGCAGTCTCTTACCCGGGCTCAAGACGGTAACTTTACCCTTCTGTGAGTACTGTGTGACAAGTAAGCAGCATAGATTGAAATTTGCAAAAGTAACTACCAGAAGCAAACACATACTAGACTTGATACATTCTGATGTGTGGGAGTCGCCGGAAACATCCATGGGGGGAGCAAAGTATTTTGTATCATTCATTGATGACTACTCCAGGAGATTGTGGGTGTACCCGATCAAGAAGAAGTCAGATGTGTTTCCAGTATTCAAGGAGTTCAAAGCACAAGTAGAGCTTGAAACTGGGAAGAAAATCAAGTGCTTGAGGACAGACAATGGAGGAGAATATGTAGATGGTAACTTTCTATCATTCTGCAAGCAACAGGGTATTACGAGACAATTCACTGTTGCACATACACCTCAGCAGAATGGTGTAGCAGAACGGATGAACAGGACTCTCCTAGAAAGAACAAGAGCTATGCTGAGAACATCGGGATTGGCCAAATCTTTTTGGGCAGAAGCAGTCAAAACTGCCTGTTACGTGATAAGTCGATCGCCATCAACAGCGATTGGTTTGAAGTCACCAATGGAGATGTGGAAAGGAAAGCCGGTAGATTATTCTTCTTTACATGTGTTCGAATGTCCTGCGTACGTAATGTACAACTCCCAAGAAAGAACAAAGTTGGATCCAAAATCCAGAAAATGTATATTCTTGGGTTATGCTGACAATGCCAAGGGGTATCACTTGTGGGACCCCACTGCCCGAAAGCTTGTTGTTAGCAGAGATGTAGTCTTTGTAGAAAATGAATTACAAAGTGAGCAGAAAAATGACAGCACTTCTAAAGAGACTGCTATAGTGCAGTTGGAGAGAAAGACTCAAGAAGATGATTCTTCTGAAGCAGAACCAGAACACATAGAACAAGAACCAGATGAGGTCAATGATGAAGAAGTTCGACGATCAACACGTCAGATAACGGCACCATCGTGGCACTCAGACTATGTTATGGCCTGCCATGATGCATACTGTCTTTTGACCGAAGAAGGTGAACCATCAGCTTTTCAAGAAGCGTTGAACAGTTCAGATGCTTCTCAATGGATGACAGCAATGCAGGAAGAAATGGAAGCCCTACATAGAAATAAGACTTGGGAACTTGTTGAACTTCCAAAGGGTCGGAAAGCCATCGGGAACAAATGGGTGATCAAAATTAAACGAGACGGCAATGATCAAGTGGAACGGTATCGTGCCAGACTTGTAGTCAAAGGTTATGCTCAGAAAGAAGGGATAGACTTTGACGAGATATTTTCTCCAGTTGTCAGACTTACTACTATCAGGGTAGTGTTGGCAATGTGTGCTGCATTTGATTTACATCTTGAACCGTTGGATGTAAAGACTGTTTTTCTTCATGGAGAGCTTGAAGAAGAAATTTATATGCTCCAACCAGAAGGCTTTAAAGAACAAGGAAAAGAAAACTTGGTTTGTAGGTTGACCAAATCTGCATGCGGTCTAAAGCGGCGCCCGGATGTTGGTACAAGAGATTTGATTCCTTCATAATTAGCCTTGGTTACAACAGATGAGTTGAGACCATTGTATGCATTACAAGAGGTTTGATGATAATGATTTCATCATTTCTTTGTTGTATGTGGATGACATATTGGTGGTAGGCCCCAACAAAGATCGAATCCAGGAATTAAAGGCACAGTTGGCTAGGAGTTTGATATGAAGGACTTGGGACCCGCAAACAAGATTTTAGGGATGCAAATTCACCGAGACGAAATGATAGGAAGATTTGGCTTTCTCAAAAGAATTATCTAAGGAAGGTCTTGCGGCGCTTCAACATGCAAGGCGTAAGCCAATTTCTACCCCGCTTCTGTCAATTTTAAATTATCCTCGGTATGAGTCCTAACAATGAAGCGGAGAGGATGGAAATGTCTCGATGCAGTATGCATCGGCGGTGGGAAGCCTTATGTATGCCATGATATGTACAAGACCAGACATTGCACTGGCAGTGGGAGCGGTTTGTCGGTTTATGGCAAATCCAGGTAGAGAGCATTGGAATCTTGTTAAGAGGATCCTTAGATACATCAAAGGAACCTCGGATGTTGCATTATGTTACGGAGGATCGAATTCATTGTCGGGGTTATGTTGATTGATTTTGCGGTGATCTTGATAAAAGGAAATCCACTTCGGGTATGTATTCACAATTGCAGGGAAGCGGTGAGTGGTTATCTAAGTTACTGATGTTGTAGCTTTGTCGACTATAGAAGCCGAGTACATGGCGACTCTAAAGCTTGCAAAGAAGCTATCTGGATTCAAGAGGAAACTGGTGGAACTCGAGCACAGACAGCAGAGGATTGTTGTGTCTTGTGTGATCGAGTGCCTTGCACATTGCAAGGAATCGACTTTTCATTCCAGGACAAAGCATATAGATACCCGGTATCACTACATTCGTGAAGTAGTAGAGGAAGGAACTGTGGATATGCAAAAGATTCACACCAAAGATAACCTAGCAGATGTGATGACGAAGCCGATCAATGCTGACAAGTTTATTTGGTGTCGATCCTCCTATGGCCTATCAGAAACGTAAGCAACATGGAAGGGCAAGGCAGAAAGAGTGGTGTGAAGATATGATTGGCTCAATCAAAATCTTCAAGTGGGAGAATTGTTGAAGTCAAGTCCCACATCGGTGGGTTTTGTCTTTGGCTTGGTTCTTGGGTGTTATAAAAACAACCCCAAAGCTTCATTTTTATTCATCCCAAATCTTCTTCTCTTCTCATCTTTTATTGTTTCTTATACTCAACAAGAGTATTGTGAGAGTATTTGTGAGGTATTTTGTGAGAGGTATTCTTGTAATATTTTCCCACATAGTGAAATTCTTCTGGTCTTGCCTCGTGGTTTTTCCCTTATTTGTTGAGGGTTTTCCACGTAAATTTTGTGTGTTCATTTTCTTATTTTCTCGTCTCTTATTTTAGTTGTGTGACACCATTCCGATACTCTGGTACCTAACAGTTGGGACCACAGTGTGTTCATGAAGGTTGGCCACAACGTGGGGAGACACGGTCATATTTGGCCACATAAAGGTCCCTTGTGGTTTGAAAATTTGGAAACCACTTTTCAGCCTTTCTATCTTTTTGCTGCCTTGTCCTCTGCAGCAGTACTGCTTCCTTGCATTTGTGTGTCCGCTGATTTTGTGGCTTTGTTATCATTACCATCCTTCTCATCCCTTGTCTCTCTTTCAATGTTTTCTGCCAGTGATTTTGATTTTGGTCCTCCAAATAACCCTGGTGGGCCTACTGATTCTGACATTATTGGTTCTTCTTCTTCCACTACTGTTTGTTTCAGTATTCATGGCCAGTTGAGCCTGCAGTAAATTGCCTTCCATTTAGCTTGAAAGAGAATAATTTGAATATTGATTTTGTCAGTCCTCAATATATATTCCCAATGAATAAGAAAATAAAAAATAATGATACCTGATATCATATGATAATGGGATATTGACATATTGTATGCTCCTGTTATATATATTAATTCTCTCTAGTACACTCTTGAGTCTGGACTAGCTAGTATATATAGATTTTTGAGGGAAGGCAATCAATTAGCAGCATTTCTTTGCAATAAAAAATCATTCAATCCATGAACTCTGAATAAAATACAAGACAAGATACTCAGAATTCAAACAAGACAAACATGAACTAGGAGTTGTCACAATGGCCAATGCTTCCTCTTCTTTTTTTTATGCGAGCTTCCGCACGTCTCTAAAAGAGTAACCAACAATTCAAAAATAAATAGAGTAACCGATAATGTCAATATTCATTCAAGAATAAAAAAGTTGAAGTTGGTCTTACTGCTTCAACTTAAGTATTTCTTCTTTGATCTCTTTGAGTTCTCTGTTAGAAACATGATCTAACCTAGTGAATTCCCACATTCAGTAATAAAAACAACCAAAGGTAAGATTTTTTAAATCTCTAAGTAATGTTTGAAAGGAACTCTGCATAATGTATATAGATATATATAGAGACTACCATTACAATGCGGACACGTTTTATTTGAAATGGGGAATTTGGTGGAAGGTTGGAGGGATCAATTTCATAAAAACCACCCACTTTAAAGTGCTCGGGAGTCCCTGCAGTTTCATTTTATTCCAAAAAGTTGCATTGGGTTAGAAAATCGGAAAGTGTGTATAATACTATCGGGTAAGGAAAGACAAAACGGGTGCCCAATAACAAAACAAAATTTGCATAAACAAACGGGGTGTAATTACGTTATTTATTTATTAATTAAAATTAAGATAAAATGTTTGAATGAATGTTTGAGATGCACATTAAAGGTGCCAAAAGGGTATAAAATGGCCATTTAAAGGGATATTACCTAAGTTACAAACTGGATCAGACGTGGGTGGAAAAGCAGAACCTGTTTGTCCAAACATCGGCTTTTTTAATTTCGCTTTTGCCATCGTGGACGTGGACGTCGTTCTTCTCCTGCCCCTTCAAGTACAAATTCTCCTAAAAAAATAGTAATTTCATAAATTCCTTTTACAATTATAATACTCCCTTTGTCCCTTAATATAAGATACACATACACTTTGTAAGTTTATTGAATAACTGATATATTTGGTCAATGAATTGACCAGATACATCAGTTATTCAATGAACCTAAAAAATGTATATGTATCTTATATTAAAGGACGGAGGGAATAATAATTAGAAAAAAAAAGGAGATCACCAGTCGGATCGAGAATTATAATAATAATTTGAATTTTAATTATATTACTGAAAGACGACATAAATATGAATGATATGATATTATTTAAGAATAATGACATTCTGACGTGTTTTTTGTAGTTTTATATTTCCTTTCTAAGTTTTGCCCCTTTCTTCTATCCCTTTCTTTCATATCATATATCCACCTGCATGTCTCGCTTTTCTATCCTCTCCAATGGGATCTACAGTCTACAAATTCCAAAGAATGTCAAACAATCATTATTCATTATTTAAATTTAAATACTAATACTATAAACTTTATGAAAAGGGTGCGGGACTGTTATTATAAAAAAAAAAGGGGTGCGGGACTGTGCCCATGCAAAATCAAATCAAATATATAAACGCTTTATTGCTTGGACTTTTTTATCCTTCAACGACCAAGTGACGCTGCTATGCGTGCGTGCATGCCGTATTCGTTAAGCCCAATAGGGTCTCGGCGCGTAGAAAAGTGATTCACGTATCTATTTTTTTTTTTTGTTACAAAGTGATTCACCTATCAAACAAGACCGGTATAGTACCCGTCCATACGCATGGGTCGCGCGTCGTTGATTGGTACAATTTTTAAAAATACTTTACTTTAATAGTATAAATTAGAAATAGACTAACCAAGACAAAATAAGACAGTTGCTTATAAATTTGACAGTAATCAATATATTGTATTGCAGCATGTATGTTATGCAGAATATATTTTTCCAAGTCACTAATTTTATTCTGTCAATGAGAATGTTAAGTACAGGCCATATTTTAGTTTCTAAAATCACAATACTAAACTAAATTTAGACAATATTTATAAATAATGTTTCTCTTTCCCTTTACAATTCAGTTAACCCATAAATGCATAAAGCTATTCCCACGTGCCAACAAAAAATTAGAAAGACAATATATAGAAAATGCAAGTATAAGAGGTTATCTTCATCCAGAGCCATTGCACCTCTTCCTTGCTTGTATATGATCCCCACTCATAGCAAAGTTGGTGAAATAAGTCGAGAAAGGAGCATCGAAGGAGGAGGTAACTACTTGGCCCCAGAGGATTTACAATAAAGCATAAAAAATTACCCAGAAGAAACCATAACCCAGGCTTCCAAAAGAAAACAGCACCAAAAAAGAAACATGAGTTTCAAAAAAGGAGAACCCGTAGCAGAATAGGATGAGAGAAGAAAAGACCTTGTTTAGCCTTCAATTCTAATCATTTATTTATTTACACATTTACAAATTTATAAATTACTAAAATGTGATAGGGTTGTATCAAATCTAACCTCCAGGACCATTATAAATAGCAAATGAAGTAGAGTCGTCCAAATTAGTATATGCACCATGCTAACAAAAGAAAAGAGAATAAAAGATCAACAACATATTAATGCACCAGGCAAAATCAATTAAATGAATTGAAAAATACAAACTTAAAAGTATAATCAACTGTATTCACATTTATTCTTGAAATCACTCTTCACTGGACCAACTATTGTTCTTTTGACATAATAAAGCAAAAGATAGAATTATATCTTCTAGTTCCCCAGGCAACATCAACATCTCTCTTATGCACCCTCCAGTCTACTACTCCATTCCATAAGAAACTATCTTGCTTCTGTTTAAAAGCAAAACAAACAATTTACAAAAACAAAACACCATAGGAAACTATACTTTCACAGGAAAACTCGAAAAAATCACAACTTGAAAAAAAAAAAAGGTTCAAACAAAGCAAAAGTAACAGTAGCATGTTGTGAATATGTGTAAAGGTAACAAAAACTAAAACAACAAATGAAAGTTGTAAGATTGTTCAAAAGCATTTTACCGTGAGATTGTGAAAAAGATTTTCAGCAAACTATAAAGCAACAAAACATTCACTAAAATCAAGACACATGTCGAAAGTGAAAGAGGACCAAATCAAGACACATAAATCAAATTGCTCTGGTCATGACTCATGTGGAAAAAAAAATCATAGAAAGCAACGGCTATCTATAGGGTTTTTTTTAATCGAAATCATGTGAGATAAACATATGTTCTTGAACTTCACAACAGAACCACAGTGGAATACAAAAATAGAGAACAAAGACAGATTCAGGCATAAAAATAAGTAATCAGTTCCAAAAGATAAATTTTGAAGAAAAGCAAGAATGGGATTCGGATAAATAAGAATAATATCATGAGTGAGAATATGAAAATCTAAAAATCCTCACTGGTCAAACGGTATTACTGTCAAAGGAGAAGATGAAGCAGAGAAACCCTAAGCAGATTGAGGAAAAAAATGAAGCACTTATGTGATGTATCTTACCTGATTCTAAGCAACATGCATCGATGTTTCAACACAAATAAAGGCAAGAGTGAAAACGAATAGAAGAATCAAAGCTAGGGCTAACCTTGTGGGAGGAAGTTGAGGAGTTAGTCATGGTTTCATCTCGGAATGATGCTAGAAGAGGAGAAAGAAACATCAAGTGATAAACGTAGAGGAGGAGGAGGAGGAGGAGGAGGAGGAGGAGGAGGAGAAGACAACGAAGGAGAATCATTTGATAGAGAAAGGGCTCCAGCTCCACTTACTGTTTAACATGCCGGAGAAGAAGGGGAAGAGGGAGGGGCTTCATCGTTCTCCATCAACGAAAGCAAAAAAAGCTTCAAAAACAAAAAACGGAAGAAGATGATGATGATGAAAATGGTAGGTGAAATAGGAGAGGGTGAGGATGAGAGAGTATCAGATGAAAGTGATTTTCAAAAATGAAATTTGAAATGAGAAGAGAGAAAAGAGGGAAAAGGATGAGAGAAGAGATGGAGTGCATGTTTTGCTGTGAAAGTGAAGTGAGAGAGAGTAAAAATTTTTGAAATCTGAAAGGTTGGAAGCAGGGAGCCGAGCGGGAGATGAAAAAACAGTAGTTCTATATATCACGAACTACTTTTCTCGCGAATGCCACAAATGACGTGTATCTTGTTTTTTAAAAACTATTAGAAATAAAAAAGAAAGGAAAAATAAAAATAAGCTGCCGCTCTTGAACGCTACCCACTAACCCGTAACTTCTTCCTTCAGTTTCACCGCTCTGAGTTTTGCCATTTTCGCCACTCACAAACCCATAACTTCTTCCTTCAGTCACTTCTTCGCTGTATTGCGGGACTCTCCTTGTTTTTTTCTGCTGCATCTTCCTCTCCAGCAGGCTTCTCATCACCCAAATTCTTTTCAGTTTCAATCGCCACTTCCTCATCTACTACAGAAATCATGCTCTGAACTTTATTATTATTATTAAAATTATTAAAATGATTTGGTCTATTATGCAGAACTAGAACAAAACTCACAGATCCATTAATCTGTTACTCACAGATTCACATTTGATTCACATTTGGTTTATTCCTTTTTTACCTACCATCTCTTTCCAACCACTACAAAGTCAAAAAAATAAAAATTAAAGAACAAGTTTAGTGTAACATCCCAACTTTCTTAAGCTTAGTAATTAATTATACTAAGTGTTAAGCCTAGTTGAGTTTAAGTTGTGAGAAGTTGTGTGATTATGTTTAACTTTAACTTGAATCCAAGAATGAAGTGAATATAATTACATAGAGTTTTGGTGTGTAAGTCCTTGATTTTAAGTTGAGAATTAAGTGGGATTTAATCCTAGAAATGATTGAAAGTATTGGTTAGGAATTAATTGAAGTTAGATTGGGTTGAAAGGAGTTAAGATTGGATGAGTTAGAATGAGAAAAGCATGAGTTACTGCAGGAGATTCGCTTAAGCGAGGAGCTCGCGCTCAGCGAGTTCCAGCTTCTGCAACAGCGTTTGCTGCTGTCCCAGATTCGCTTAAGCGAATCCGTCTCGCTTAAGCGAGCCTCTGCGGATCTGTTTTATTTAAAACGTGAGTTCTCTCATTTTCTCTCACTTTTTCTCCCATTTTCACGACCTAGGAGAGGAGAGAAACCTAGGGTTTCATCATTTCAAGGGAAAATCATGGATTCATGCTAGATTTACCTTCAATCTTAGCTTGAATCCATGTTTGGGAGTGTTGGTTCCTTGATTTGAGAGTTGGAACATCCCTAGGAGAGAAGAGGAAGAAGAAGCTCGAAGAAGAGGAAGAAGAAGGAGCTGGGACTTGGTCTTGGAGCTCGAAAATGGAGATGGGAAAGCTTGCTTGGAGCTTCAATGGAGGAAACCTAGGGTTCAATCTTGGGGGTTTTCACCCAAAGGTTTTGGAAGCTCAAAGGTAACATAGATTCCCCTCTCAAACTCCCAATTAGGGTGTGCTAGGAATTATTGTCTAATTCTAGAAATAGATAGTTATTGAATAGATTATTACGATCTTGTATGGGGTCTGACTGAAATAGGGTTGAATTCTGTCCCCAACCCCCCTAAATCAATGTATGATGGTTATTCAATTGTGAGTTCCACCGAGCCTCAATTGGGAATGTTTGGTTTAGAGTGGTCATTTGATAAATTGAGTCTGAATTAATGGAGGGCTTTATGTCTCCTTAAAATTAGTTCCATATTCCTATGATTTTGGGAATTGATTATAGTTGATGTATTGATGAGTTATGACCTTCGCATCAGGTTGTGTTGTGGTTTTTAACGTCTAATGAAATAGTTCTTAATCTTGTTATTATTAATGTTTGGTTTTTGAGTCTTTGGGAGTATCTCGTGGAGATGGTTTTAAATGTGTTCATACACTTTGAAAAGGACCTTTGAAACATTTGATTTGAATGCATGTTAATATGTTGTGTTAAATCGATTTGTTTCTTGATCAAATGCCATTGGAATGCCTATGTTAATGAATAAGATTGGACTTGAATAGACTTAATAACGTGTTAAGGTTCATTGTGTATTGTTTATTGAAGAGCTCCATGGAAAGTCATTGCTATATTTTCCTGGACTCATTGGATATTGTTTATTGAAGAGCTCCATGGAAAGTCACTGCTATACTTTCCTGGACTCATTGTGTATTATTTATGGGAAGAATTCCACTGTGAGTCTATGTTATACTCCCCTGGATTCATTGTGTCTTTGCATCAAGAATTCCATTGAGAGTTACTTGGGTACTTTCTTGGATTCATTGTGCATTTTAAATGCTTATTGGATTGTGATAACATTATAGATTTCTTTATTATGAAGTTATAATGTTTGTATTGTTAGGAATTGTAACATGCATGTCTAATCTTTTACTATTGAATGTAGTATTATGGTCTGACATAGATGTCAGTGATTGTACTTTTCTGGGAGAAGTTTCTATACGTAGCACACCACGTATAGCTGAAAACATCGGTAAAGATTTTTATGAAAGTCTATGTTACTGAGTTGTGATAACTCACTATGTTTGGGGCATTGTTTTCAGGTACTCATTGATCGGGGGATTAGAGAGCTCTTTTGGATGCTCGACATTATAGTTACCTGGGACTCTCTGATGTCTCAATATCGGATCACAGATAGAGTCGAGTGCAGGTTTTCTTTAGTTAACTTTATTGTAATTATTTGTGGAAAAACCCTTCGGGGAAACTTTGTAATTAATGTATTTAAATTTTGAAATGTGCACTTTTTTTTAAGTTAAAGGATTTTCTTTTTAAACAGATTCTAGTTTATCATGTTTTATCTAATTACCTGAATGGTTATTAATTAATTTTGACTTAATTAATCTTAAATTGTCGTAAGTAATACTCTGATTAGAGTCAGGGTTTTTACATTATGGTATCAGAGCAGTTCGATCTTATCGGACTGTGAGTTATGTGTCTATAAGTGATCCGGTTTAGGAAAGTGTCAGTTGTGACTGTGAATCCAAATTTTCTAATTTCTTTTGGTGAATTATTGAGGTAGGCCACCTCAGGGATTCGTCTGAAGAATGCAAAAAAATGAAAGATGAGCAGATGTTAGCATAGTTGTTTTCTCGATTTATGAGATTCTTTAATATGTGTAAATACTCATACGTAGGGGTATATACATATATTTAACTGTTAGAAGAAGAAAACGGAAACCATGTCGTTCATCTGAATGAAGACTTTCGGGTTTCTTCCCCAAAATTATAACCCATATATGGTTAGCCCTAATATGTTATTTGTTGATTGAACTCAGTGATGAATGTGCTAGAACCTTGCCATTGTTGTTTGGCTTAAGTTTATGTGCGTGGACGATTCATGTGCAGTGCCTTGTTCGTTCCTTAAAGTATTGTACTCATATATGCGCGTCCTTGGGAAAGGATTTGGTAAATGCCTGCAAAAATTTGAATACTCTATGTTATGTTTGATTGTTGATCTTTCTTTTTATAGTATAAGAGTTTAAGTTTTGAAAATACAAAGTTAGAAAGTCATTGCGATATTTGTGATTTCACAAACGCGAATGAATTTCCTTCACTTTGGACTTTTCCATTGGTTGTTTCCATTCCTCGCATGAACCGATTTTGTGCTTGCTTGTGGATGGGAAACAAGAAGTGTCAGCATAATAATTGTTATGATACTTGATTTTGTAGTGCTGGATTTAAATGATGTTAAGCTTAAGTGTAGGTAAGTGACCTCTACTTGCATGAGTGATTGCCTCGATGGTTATGTGGTTCTTTGAAGAAAATGTTTTGTGACCCTTAATCAAGCCCATGGTTATAGTTTGAAGGAAATTAAGATTGATCCTCACCATTTCACATTGGAATGTTTTATTTGAGGCCCTAGTTGCGTTAAATTGAGTTGATGTATATTGTTCGTTTGCTAGATGAATTTTGAATGAGTTTAGTGGAGTTAAACCACCTAATTGTTTAAATTCATAAGTTCAGTATGTTGATCTTCCATTCACAATGTTGACCCTTAATTCCTAAGCCTTAGTATTATTTTGCTTGGTTTGGAAAATATAAGTTTGTTAAGATGTTAAATTAATGTCTAGATTCATGATATTATATGGAATACGTTGTTCTTATAATTATCTTGTAATCGGTCTCTGTCTTGAATCCTTACTTGTTGTCAATTTAGCTTGAGTTGAGTTTAGGGTTTCCAATTCCTCTGTGTGGATGTGTGTTTTGCTTGATTCAAATGTGGGTTAGGAAAAATGCTTGAGAAGGGATTTAGGTACCTTGAGACATAATCACTTCGATGATTTTGTAATGTATTGAAGTATGATTTGTTGTGTATTTAATATGTCTTAAGTTACTCTTAAACTTGTATATATGTTGAATATTTTTTTTTTTTGTGTTCTAAACCTTATAGGGTGAAGCTTGGTTGTGTGGTACTTCTAAAACAGGAAAATGTGAAGGTCACTTTGGATATATTGAGTCTAGTGGGGCCTAGCACTCATTATCAATTCATTGTTGTGACTCTTTAGTTTAATGACAATAAAGGTTGATAAGTGAGGGTTCTTAGTGGTGTGGTTTTAGTCCATTGTGATGAGCATTTATGATCGATTAGGTTTCCAACTCTTGTTAATCAATCAAGTTTGTTTGGCCTAACCATTATGAGTGGATCTTAGATTGATTGAGAACCTTGAAGCCATCTAAAAGGACTGATAGGACTTCTGATTCGGGCCACCTTAGTGTTTCTTGAAATAAAAAGGGATGTTGATAGGCCGGATTTTCTAACGCCTAAGTTATAATAGGAAAACCTCAACGGGGATTAAGACCTAGTGAGGTAGAGAGAAACCCTAAGTCTTTTAGGTGTAGTGACCTTAGTGGTATTACTAGCCTAAGGAAGAGTAATAGACTATAGTCTTCGGACTATAAGAGTTTTAAGCATACTAAACCAGCGGAAACCCAAAGTTATTAATGTCTATATTAGATTCAATTGACTAGTGCATGAAGTGATTTCGCTTGACCAATTACAAATTCTGTTTTAACCGAATAAGAATCTTATTTGGAAAGAGGCCTAGTCTGTGATCGGTTAATGGAATCACCAAATTCTCTGGGCAAGTAGCTCATTTGTAGATATTAATCTTTGTTTGGATTCCCAATGATTTAGAAAGGTCCGTAAAGGTAGTTCAAGGTCAATGAGATAGATTATTCCCTAGAATTTTAAGAAATTATCTTTTTAAATGATTGTTGGTCAATTAGTTATTAGACCGGCTGACAGACAAGTCGACCCATCTTTATTATCGATCATGGCGGCTTAGGTTCCGATTTGAAATCGATTGAACCAAATAGGGAATAAATCTATCAAGTTGCAGAGTAGGTAAGAAACTCCAATCGGAGTGTAAGATTATGGGTGTGGTTTGATTGGTGGAAGCCTGAAGTTATTAATTTATACGAGTAATTCGTTAAGTTAGATTCGATGTGAGTCCATCTAGTCATTTACAAACTGCGTTTAAATAGAATGAGATCTATCACTCGGTTGAAGCCTAGTCTATAACCGATTAGTGTGAATCGGATCAGTCTAATCGATGAACGTCTTTTAGAAGTTAAGTAACTTTAGAGTTTTTGTTCGCTAAACCAAGTTTTAACTAAGACTTAGTATAAGGGGACAAGAGTGACGTGCCAATTCCCTTAGTTTAAGGAATCGTGCTTGTCGAGAAATTTCCATTTATAACGCCTGAAGGAGCGTTGTAAATGATAATTTTTCGAAAAGTGTCATAAGTTTATTCAAGGTGACGATCTTGCAAGAGTTTTGCACCCTCAAGAGGGGAGTACATCCTATGTGTAACAATGCGAGTAGCCGGGTTCAGTGGCCTAATTATAGCCTAGCAGAGGACCCAGGCCGTTACAATATAACGTGTTCTTTGAATGACGAGACAGTGGGAGACCTCTAGTCGAAGGAACCTGTCAAGATTCTGACGAGAAAAAGCCTTTGGGTGAAATTAGGATGCTTTAAGCATAAGAATGAGTAAGGAGTCTACCCGTTTGGAAAGGCGTAGAATCCGAGTTAGTAGCGGGAGCTCAGAGAATAGATCCTACCTAAGGTTGAGGTTAGAAGGTATATCGAATTTTGGGGACAAAATTCATAAAAAGGTGGGTAGTAATGTAACATCCCAACTTTCTTAAGCTTAGTAATTAATTATACTAAGTGTTAAGCCTAGTTGAGTTTAAGTTGTGAGAAGTTGTGTGATTATGTTTAACTTTAACTTGAATCCAAGAATGAAGTGAATATAATTACATAGAGTTTTGGTGTGTAAGTCCTTGATTTTAAGTTGAGAATTAAGTGGGATTTAATCCTAGAAATGATTGAAAGTATTGGTTAGGAATTAATTGAAGTTAGATTGGGTTGAAAGGAGTTAAGATTGGATGAGTTAGAATGAGAAAAGCATGAGTTACTGCAGGAGAGTCGGTTAAACGAGGAGCTCGCGCCATGAGTTCGATACGCAACGGCGTTCTTTGCTTGTCCCATTCGCTTAAGCGAATCCGTCTCGCTTAAGCGAGCCTCTGCGGATCTGTTTTAATTAAAACGTGAGTTCTCTCATTTTCTCTCACTTTTTCTCCCATTTTCACGACCTAGGAGAGGAGAGAAACCTAGGGTTTCATCATTTCAAGGGAAAATCATGGATTCATGCTAGATTTACCTTCAATCTTAGCTTGAATCCATGTTTGGGAGTGTTGGTTCCTTGATTTGAGAGTTGGAACATCCCTAGGAGAGAAGAGGAAGAAGAAGCTCGAAGAAGAGGAAGAAGAAGGAGCTGGGACTTGGTCTTGGAGCTCGAAAATGGAGATGGGAAAGCTTGCTTGGAGCTTCAATGGAGGAAACCTAGGCTTCAATCTTGGGGGTTTTCACCCAAAGGGTTTTGGAAACTCAAAGGTAACATAGATTCCCCTCTCAAACTCCCAATTAGGGTGTGCTAGGAATTATTGTCTAATTCTAGAAATAGATAGTTATTGAATAGATTATTACGATCTTGTATGGGGTCTGACTGAAATCGGGTTGGATTCTGTCCCCAACCCCCCTAAATCAATGTATGATGGTTATTCAATTGTGAGTTCCACCGAGCCTCAATTGGGAATGTTTGGTTTAGAGTGGTCATTTGATAAATTGAGTCTGAATTAATGGAGGGCTTTATGTCTCCTTAAAATTAGTTCCATATTCCTATGATTTTGGGAATTGATTATAGTTGATGTATTGATGAGTTATGACCTTCGCATCAGGTTGTGTAGTGGTTTTTAACGTCTAATGAAATAGTTCTTAATCTTGTTATTATTAATGTTTGGTTTTTGAGTCTTTAGGAGTATCTCGTGGAGATGGTTTTAAATGTGTTCATACACTTTAAAAAGGACCTTTGAAACATTTAATTTGAATGCATGTTAATATGTTGTGTTAAATCGATTTGTTTCTTGATCAAATGCCATTGGAATGTCTATGTTAATGAATAAGATTGGACTTGAATAGACTTAATAACGTGTTAAGGTTCATTGTGTATTGTTTATTGAAGAGCTCCATGGAAAGTCATTGCTATATTTTCCTGGACTCATTGGATATTGTTTATTGAAGAGCTCCATGGAAAGTCACTGCTATACTTTCCTGGACTCATTGGGTATTGTTTATTGAAGAGCTCCATGGAAAGTCACTGCTATACTTTCCTGGACTCATTGTGTATTATTTATGGGAAGAATTCCACTGTGAGTCTATGTTATACTCCCCTGGATTCATTGTGTACTGTTTACCGAAGAATTCCATTGAGAGTTACTTGGGTACTTTCTTGGATTCATTGTGCATTTTAAATGCTTATTGGATTGTGATAACATTATAGATTTCTTTATTATGAAGTTATAATGTTTGTATTGTTAGGAATTGTAACATGCATGTCTAATCTTTTACTATTGAATGTAGTATTGTAGTCGACATAGATGTCGATTGATTGTGCTTTAAGGAGAAGTTTCTATCGTAGCACACCACGTATAGTGAAAACATCTGTAAAGATTTTTATGAAAGTCTATGTTCTTGAGTTGTGATAACTCACTATGTTTGAGGCGTTGTTTTCAAGTACTCATTGATCGGAGGATTAGAGAGCTCTTTTGGATGCTCGACATTATAGTTACAGGACTCTCGATGTCTCAATATCGGATCCTGAGATAGAGTCGAGTGCAGGTTTTTCTTTAGTTAACTTTATTGTAATTATTTGTGAAAAAACCCTTCGGGGAAACTTTGTAATTAATGTATTTAAATTTTGAAATGTGCACTTTTTTTTAAGTTAAAAGATTTTCTTTTTAAACAGATTCTAGTTTATCATGTTTTATCTAATTACCTGAATGGTTATTAATTAATTTTGACTTAATTAATCTTAAATTGTCGTAAGTAATACTAGCCGAGATGGTAGTGGGGGTGCTTCTTAAAAGCCTTTATCCCTTTGGGCATGGGATCGAACCCCCACGGAGGCAAAAACACCAATTAAGGGATTGGTGAAGATCGTGAGTACGTGGCAGCCACTGCTGAGGCCTTTGGGCAATGGTCATTGGGCCGGTAGGCAGGGAGTCTGTGCGTTACATTTAGAATTCAATTCCAGTGGTCTGGATCAGGAGAGAGAAACTGAACTATTTGTTGCCTCGTCATTCGTGTGCCGCTCGCGATGGGTAGTCCCGCGATATTAAGCATTTTCCATAAAAAAAATGTATTAAAAAAATAATTGTTGTGACATGCTCTCTATGAGTGACACGTGTGATATTTTGTCTTTTTTTTTGGTATACAAAAGGGAAATGTGATATTTTATCCTGTAGTGGTGTAGTTTTCATCCTTAATAATTAATTAATTGACAATATTTTATGATATAGTTGTTTTTAAATGTTTCTTTTAGAAGTTACTCTTTTGGTTTATGAAAAAAGAAATACTGACAAATCAATTTGGGATGATGACTCATTCGTCAATTTGATCTCTTATCTTATTTTTTTTCTATGATTTGGTCCCTCCAAGTGACACCTCAACCGACAGATCACCAGTTCATGACATTAAAAACGGAAGGACGAACGTGGTATAACGTTGTTAACTTAAGGGACCAAAACGAAATAAAAAATACATAAGGGACTAAATTAAAAACTAAAATATAGTTAAGGAACTAAAAGTTTAATTTAGCCAAAAAATCATATCCACACATTTTAGGACCATGATTCCTTGCAGTCGCAAAAGGGTGCAGTCAGTGAATGTCGACCGTTGGATGCTGATCAAATGACTAGTGTTTTATCTTCATCAAATTAAAGCTAAATTACAACTTGAGATCAACGGCTGAGATTGCAACTTCGGGGAATCTGATTCCAGGGAATCCATTCTCATGAATTTATAGTAAACATTTGCTCGAAAAGGAATTTAAATATTTTCAAAAAAAAATAAGAAAAAGAATTTAAATAGATAGAAAGGAATTTATATTTTGCGACTTTTCTGGCAAAATAAATAAATTTAAAAATTTGCGACTTTTTTCCAATATATATGAGAAATAGATAGAAAGGAATTTATATTTTGCTCGAAATAGATAGAAAGTTTTACAGGCTCCAATTCCGACGCCGATGTCGCGTTTGCTTTCAGTCAGAGCAACTTCACCGACGAGGTTCTCCCGATCGAGATCATGGGCGACTCCATTCATCCCCAACCTGATTCCGAAGGCTGCACCACCATCGCCGGCATGGCTCGCGTGAGGAGAAGCGAGGATATCGAGAAAGAAAACGGTATCTCTCTCTCTCTCTCTCTCTCTTTGTTCATGCAATTTTCTGGAAAATTTTCGTAGGAGAAATTGAACTTGATTGTCTTTGTTTTTCTTTTCATTGTTTTCCTTGTTAGGGTTTCTAGCTTCTTCATTGGTAAAAATCAAAATGATTGTGATACTACGAATCCTTTAGATGCTATTATTTGTATGATTTTAATCATGAAAATTTTTACAGGCTCCAATTCCGACGCCGATGTCGCGTTTGCTTTCAGTCAGAGCAACTTCACCGACGAGGTTCTCCCGTTCGAGGAGAGAGGCGAGATTATGAACTTGCCCCTAGCTGGATTAGAGGCAATATTATCAAGTGATGATCTTCAGGTTGAATCCGAAAATGCTGTATTTGAGTGTGTGTTGAAGTGGGCTAGAAAACATTATGGAAATCTGGAAGAAAGGCAAGAAGTCCTAGGTGCACGGCTTGCACGGTTAATTCGGTTCCCTTACATGACCAGCCAAAGGCTTAAAAAGGTCTTAACCTGTAGTGACTTCGACCATGATGTTGCATCCAAGCTTGTACTTGAGGCACTACTTTTCAAGGTTGAGGCTCCACATCCCGTGTGGTCACTGGCAGCAGAAGAGTCTGCTTCCTTAAACTGTCCTTTCAAGGAAAGGGCGTACAAATATCACACCGTTAAGGTGGTAAAATTTAAACTTCCCCGGCAGCAGTGTGTGGTGTACATGGATTTAAAGCGGGAGGTGTGCGCCAATTTGTTCCCATCTGGTTGGGTTTATTCTCAGCCAATCTACTTTGGTGGAATAGGGTTTTTTTTATCAGGACGGTGTAACATGAATCAACAGAGCTCTTTCCATTGCTTTGGGCTGTTTTTGGGAACTCGGGGAAAGTGCCCAGTGAGCTTCAATGCGGAACTTGAATTTGCTGCAAGGTCAAGACCAACAGAGGAGTTTGATTACAAGTACAAAGGCAATTGCACAATCAAAGGTGGAAAGGCCATTGGCTGCCCAAACTTTTTTGCGATTCCATGGACTTCGTTCATGGCTGAGGATTGTTCTTACTTCATTAATGGTGTTCTACACCTTAGGGCCAAGCTCACCATCAAAGATTGACCCCTATTTCAATTTCTAAACTTTTTATTCCAGTTGGTAGCTCTGACATTTTTAACTGTCGAATTCTTATCTTCTGTTAGTTAACCTTGTGTAATGTTCAACATTCAGGCAATGTGGGCTAGGTGGTTAGTGTTGCACGAGATCGAAAGGAAAGGATAATTAGGACATTGTTTTCATTATCTAGATGATGATTACTTAGGGTGTGTTTGGTTCGCGAGAGAAAATGTGAAGAGAGAAAATGTGAAGAGGGAGTATGAAAAGAGAGAAAAATGTGAGAAATTAGGTAGATTTTGGGTATTGATTGGAATAAGTGAAAGAGAAGAGAAAAAGAGAAGAGAGAAGTGTTAATTATTTTTGAAAAGACATTAATATCATTGACTAAAAATTTATATATAAGGAGAGAATAGGGGTAGAATAATAGTAGAAGTGGGAAAATGACAAAAAAAGGGGACGCTGGTGATTTTCTCGCCACTTTGGCGAAGAAAATTTTTTATCATGGGACCCACACTTTTATTCTCTTTCTCACCATTTTTGTTGCAATCCATTCACGAGAAAATCACATTTTCTCAGCGTTCTCTCTCCATCTTTTTTCTCTTCTCCCCGTAACAATCAGGCCGTTAGTGTTATCTAAGTTTTCCTATGAACCTGCCTGCCATTTTCGTGATCCGCTCAAAAGTTGATTCTCTTGTGTGGTTGATTTAACGTCGTACCAAATGTTGCACAAGTCTTGCGTATGGCCACTAAATCCTAAGATCAGATTGCTATATACATTTTTTGCAAATATTGGTATGTTTCCCCAAAATTCACATATTATACACAATACATCAAGCACCCATATTTCAAATAAACATTTTAGTTTTAAATTCAGCTCACATTCTAATATATCTAGCTCAAAGTGGAGAGAACTGCACAAGCAATTTCACTACACAAAGGGAAAAGGATTAATCATCAAACACAAATAAAAAGAGAGACTAAATTATTATTTTTTGGATAGTAAGAATGCATTTATTAGCATAAAACAAGCTCATTACAATAAAATGGGTAAATTTGGTGTGGGACAGACCCCAACCAAGAACTAGAACCCAAAGTTTTTGATAAACCAACAAGGTTGTGAGCAACAAGATTGCCACTTCTTTTAACATGCACAATGCTAAAATTTCTAAAACCAGACAAGATTTCCAAACAGTCCAAGACAATCAATTCGTTCTCCACCAATTTGAGTTTCCCAGCTAAGCTTTTCACAATCGTTTCTGCATTTGTTTCAAATAGCAAGCTGTCCAAATTCTGTATTGCAGCCCAAGTCAGGCACCACCTTAGGCCAAGTGCTTTGGTCATGAGAGGAGACACAGTGATCGCATCGGATTTTGTGGCTGCGAAGAGCACTTTTCCATTGTTGTCTCGAGCAATCATTCCCCATCCCATGGAATCTGAAGCAAACCAGCCAGCATGGAAGTTTATTTTGATAGTACCAGGTTCATGAGCAGTCCATTTTACCTCTGTTTGTGTTGAAGAAGGCCACAGCAGTGCATAATTTTCAAAATTAAAATGAGCCACAAAATTGGAAGCATCATTCACCACTTTTTTTGGATCAAAACTAGATTGATTGAAAAACAAATCGTTCCGATGTTTCCAGATTTTCCGGAGCACAATACAAATGAACTGCTTGCCTAATACATCTGGATTTGCCAGCCACCTTTCAAGCCAAGATTGAACATTCACATGATCTGGCATATGGATTCCAAGAGGGGAAGCAAACCATACTAGTTGAGAGAAACAGGCAATTCATGAAGATATGTTCTTGTGTTTCAGGTGCTGAGTTACATAAAGGACAAGCCACATCAAGTTGGATACCTTTCTTCTCTAAATTGCTTCTGGTAGGAAGGATATTGCGTCCCAATCTCCATAGGAAATTTTTAACACAATTCAACACATGCACTTTCCAGATTCTGCTCCACAAATCTTTGTTGTTTCTGCCCGAGGACTCTGGGATGTGTCTTTCCTTCTCATCCATGATCAAATGGTGAGTTGAGCGAACAGAATATGAGCCCTCTTTTTCCCAGTGCCATATGAGTTTATCACAAGGTAGCCTCAAAGAGATGGGGATATTTAGGATATGTTTTTGCTTCAAAAGCATAAAAGGAATTATGAATTAGAGCTCTGTCCCATTGTTTTGTATCTTGATCTAACAACTCAACCACAGTAGCATCAACTGGAATATTTAAGTCAGATCTAGTGACTTTGAATTTTGGCAAACCCGGAACCCAACTACCTTCCCAAATGCGAACTTCATGCCCATTTCCAATAACCTAGCAGGCACCCAAGGGAATGACATCCTTAGCATGCATAAGGCTTCTCCAAGCATAACTAGATTGGTACCCAGTCTTAGCCTCCATGAAGTTGGATCTAGGATAATACCTGCTTTTGAACACTCTGGCCATCAAGGAATTTTCATCAGTCATAAGATGCCAGCATTGCTTTCCAAACAGGGCATTATTGAAAGCCCTGAAAGATCTCCTTTTACCTTTGAAGCACTGAGTCTTTCCCAGCTGGGCCAATGCATTTTCCTTTTTTAATCAGATGATCCCCACCAGAATTTTCACAACATTCCTTCAATTGCATCACAACAACCATCTGGGAGTTTGTAACAGCTCATAATGTAGTTTGGAATTGCCTGAGCCACTGACTTTATCAAAGTTTCCTTGCCCGCTCTAAATAGGAATTTTTCCTTCCAACCCTTTGTTTTCTTCCACACCTTGTCTTGGACCACTGAGAAGATCTCCTTCTTAGACCTTCCAAAAATCACCAGGAGGCCTAGGTACTTAGAGTGAGTTGTCACAGTCTTTACAACAATCTTTTGACAGAGCATATTTTCCTTAATGCTTGGCACATTTTGACTAAATGACACTTCAGATTTCTCTAAGCTCACCACTGGTCAGAAGCCGATTGGTATTCCCCCAGGACACTCATGATGGTTTCTACCTCTTTCAGATATGCTCTACTGAAGAGTAGGCTATCATCAGCAAACAAGAGATGGGTAATCTTTGGAGCTCCCCTAGCTACTTGGATTCCATTAGCACCTTCTTTGTGCAAAAGACCAGATAGCACATTAGCACACAAAATAAATAAATAAGGTGATAAAGGGTCACCTTGGCGGAGGCCTCTTTCAGGTTTAAAAGCTCTGTTTGGTTGACCATTCACAAGGACCTGATAGGAGACTATAGATATGCATGCCATGATGCTCTTAGTGAAAGATGAGGGGAACCCCATAGCTTCTAAGAGTGACTGAACAAAGTCCCATTCAATACGGTCGTAGGCTTTGGCCATATCAAGTTTTAAAGCAAGCATGTCTTTCTTTCCTTTTGTTTTCTTCTTCAGCCAGTGGAAACATTCCATGGTTACCAGGGCATTATCTGTGATGAGCCTTCCTTGCACAAAAGCACTCTGCTCCACATCAATTATCTCAGGGAGGATCGATTTCAGCCTGTTAGCAATAACTTTTGTCACAATCTTCATCACCACATTGCATAGACTGATGGGCCGAAACTGTTGTGAAGACTTTGGGGTCTTACACTTGGGAATAAGAGCAATGAAGGTCTTATTAATATTCTCGGGGGACTTTCCTTCATTTAAAATTTCCAGCACCAAAGTAGTGACATCCCTCCCCACAATGTGCCAGTATTGTTGAAAGAAAAGAGCTGGGAGACCATCTGGCCCCGGGGCTTTAAGGGGGTGCATTTGGTCAATAGCTTCCTTTACCTCCCAGCTCTTAAAAGATTTTTGGCACCAAAATTTGTGGTCTTCATTTAATCTACCTTCACAACATGGCAAATGGAGTCTGTATCTGCACGGTCAGAGGATGCAAAAAATTGGAGAAGAAATTTAGCAGAGTCTCTTCAATCTTCTCTTGACCATGCCTCCAACAACCATTCTCATCTTTTAGTTTTTGAATCTCATTTACTTTCCTCCTCTGAGAAGCCTTTCCATGAAAATACTTTGTGTTTTTATCTCCCTCTTTGAGCCAGCAAGCTCTACTTCTTTGGCACCATAGGGTTTCCTCAGTTTTGATAAGCTCTGCATGTTTTCTTTCTAATTCTCTATAACTTCTGATGCTTTCTTCATCTGCTGACCACATGGATTCCTCCTTCAATCGATTCTCAATCTTAAGAATCTCTTTTCTTACTTCTCAAGTGCGGTAGGACTTGAATTCCTGATTAATCCCCTGGATTGAACCCAAATGGTTCACATAGCCCCTAGAGCTTTGCCAAGCTCTTCTTCTAACCATTTCTTCACAATTTTCATCTTTGATCCAACATTTCTCAAACAAAAAATTGTGAGCCTTTTTCTGATGGTGATCCACCGGGACAACTTCTACATCAATTGAAAGAGCAGAGTGGTCAGAACCATACCTGGACAAATGTTCACTTTAATTGGGGAGAATCGGTTGATAAAGCCTTCAGTGGCCAAAGCTCTATCAAGTCTACATTGAATTCTATTTTCCCCTTCTATGTTGTTTCCTTACGTGAATGGATAACCCATGAAGCCAAGATCAGACAGGCCACACTCACTCATCACATTTCTCCCAATCTGCAGTTGGCCGAAGCTTCTCAGGTTCCCCCCTAATTTTTTAGAGTCTTCCAGGATATCATTTAAGTCGCCAAAACGCACCCATCTCTCTCCCATACTCCTAGCCAGAACCTTAATCAGCTCCCAAGTCTTCTTTTTGTTTGTTTCCACTGGGAAACCATATACCCCTGACAAGAACCACAGATTATCATTGTCCTCATCTAGAACACTACCACAAATATGATTCTGTGGAGATAATTGAGAAATCCACATCCTCGTTCCACCAAAGAGCTATCCCTCCAGACCTTTCTCTACCATTCCCCACACAAGACACCGTGAGGCCCGAATTGAATCCACTGCGACGTCTAACTTTCTCTAATACATCTTCCTTCAACCTAGTTTCCATTAAGAACACTAGGTGGGGATTTTCAATACGAATGAACCTTAACAAGGCTCGAATTGCCCGAGGGTTCCCTAAACCTCGACAATTCCAGCTTATGGTTTTCATTGTGGTAGGTGGTTTTGAGATTCCAACACCACCTTCTCAAAGCTGTCCACCTCCATGAGCTCCACATGTCTCTTCTTTTCCACCCTTTGAATATCCTCTACCTTTCTTTCTGAGATGACCACATCCACAAGTTGCCTCTTTCCAACTTCTTTGGCTAGTTTTGGAGCACTAGCACTTTTGGAATTCCTACACCCCTTGACTCTGTTCCACTTCCTCTTGGGCTTCTTTCCTTCCTCTCCTTTGGAGCAATTCCCAACAACAAATTCTGTTGAAATTACCACCATTCGTAGAGTCTCTGCTACACCCTCCACTTCTTTGGATAACTCAATCTTCTCCTCTAACAGCATGACTTCACCCTTCTCCTTCTCAGCCCCTTATTCTTCCCTTGCTCCACTTCAACTTCATCTTCATTTGATTTATGCTCATTTGAATCAACACACTTATTATTGCTTGTGGAGACAAATAAATCCTTGCTGCAAGTGCTTGAGTTGGATTCATGCCCTCCCTCAGCCGGCTACTTAGGCAGAGGTGAAGCTCGAAGCCAAGGACCAAAGGTTTGGTCCTTCTCTTCAACGTCGTTGTAGCTCTCTTCATCCACCCCCTCATGCTCCACACAATCTTTGATTTGATGCCCAATCTTGCCGCAGGAATAGCAAAAGGTTGGGAGACGTTCATATTTGAAATCTATCCACAGGTCTCTGCCTTGGTATCTCAGTGTTGTTCCTCTCTTCAGAGGCTTCCTGAGATCCAGAGCAACTTTGATTCTCAGGGACTTCCCATTCGATTGTTACCTCTAACATCAATTTCTTCGAAGACTCCAATCTTGTCTCCAATCTTTTTCGCCATGGCATCCGACCGGAGCTTAAGTGGCAGATCATATAATCTCACCCAGAAAGACACAATGTGCGTATCAAGTCCAGAGGGTTGTTTGTCACCTGATGTTCTGGTTAAGATTACCAGATTTCGATCGAAGCTCCATGGTCCCGTCGTCAACACCGTATCTGAGTCTTGCCGGTTGGTGAACTTGAACAGAAAGATGTTCCTATTGAGCTCTTGAACCTCCACGGGATTCTTCAACCGCCATGCTTGGACTATGGTTTACTTGAACGCTCGGACATTGTAGGGATTGTCTGTCCAGATCTTGCCTACGAGGGTTCTGCAGAATGCTTCCTCCTCAAAGATTTTTGAATCCTCAACAATCAGCAACTCCTCTTCCTCACTCAACTCGTGTTTCCCTTTCCCACTCACCATATCGTGTTTCCCTCTTTCACACAGAGAACTCGAAGAAAAACCCCACTCACATAACAGAGATGAAAATGCAACCCACACTCACCTGAGTAAAGTTGATGAAGGCCAAAACTAGATGGGGATGAGACTAGGAAGTGTTGGGTAAGAAAACTAGGAAATACTGGGTGGCGACGCGCACATAACCCTAGCGGAGCTATAGTCGGGGGATAAACTTTCTTAAAAGTTTCTGCCAAGGAACTGTAATTACACTACTTGGCAAAGAGAGACACCAAATTAACAAGAAAGATATGTAATTGATCCTCTTCCCTCCTCTTCTCCAAGCCGTGCGCAACCCCCCTTTTTCCCAAACTTCAAATCTTCCCTTGCCCCGCTTGTTTTCAAAAACCCAAAACTCCAAAACCTTGTCTTCCCCTCTCTTATCTCATGCACTGTCCCTCATCTTTGTTTTCCCAAAATCTTCAATGTAATTTAAAATCCTTGGTTCTCTACTCTTTTCACTCAAAATGCATCAATGAAAAGGAAAGGGAATGATTGTTGGTTCTTCTACTTCCTAACTTAGCTCTTAAATTTATGGCTTGGGAAGAAGCATGAAATGATGACAAGGAAAATTGCGAGGGAAGAAGGTAGAGTCAAGAGTGGTAATGTCCCACTAAGAGAGAGAGAGAGAGAAAGAGAACGAAAGAAATTGAGCTGAGAAACTTACGTGGCCAAGGAGCTCTAAAACTAATAGCAACTACATGACACTACGCTAAAGTTGCCCTTAATAGTGTGTGATTGATAATGAATGAATATTTCTTAGATTACTCTTCTTGTAGTTAACATGCTGACTCTAGTCTTTTTTCAGGAAACATGAATGTGTCAACAATTCCAATAGAAGGTGTAGAGAAATGGGTCAACAATATCCATGAAAATATTGTGCAACATGGCTAAGAGAGTGTTGCCGACTATACACCACACTTGGATATGAAGTTTGAATCTAGCAACATACTCATTTTATAATGAGTATAGCAGGAGAATTAGGTTTGATATTCGTCAAGAATATGAAAATAAAAGCAAAACAGATAGAATTCTGACTTCAAGAAGATTCACATGCTTCAAAGAGGGTAAGTGATGTAACACCTAATTTTATTAATAATATATATTAATATGTTTTAGTGATGTGTTAGTATTATTTATTATTATTAATTTATAAAATATTGGCTTTTGGATATTATTATTATTACTATTATTATTATTATTAAATAATAATTCGCTGCCTACACAGGTTTCTCCGTGAACCTTGATTCACCCTTTCGTATATATACTCTTATGTGTTGTATGATACTAGTATTAACATTAATACTAATATTAATCACTATCTTTATGTAGCTCTATAAAATATTGGCTTTTGGATATTATTATTATTATTATTATTATTATTATTATTATTATTATAAATAAGTATTTTACTTAAGTCTTAATCAGTCTTTTTTTTTCCAATTCGACCCTCTTAAGGGTGCAATTGGATTAGGTGTCTTCATAAACATTATAGTCTTTTCTCTTATCTTTCATTTCGTTTTGGTTTGACCTAAATCTGATACCTATAACTCAAGATACGCTTTCTGAAAGCAACGTAGCACACACGCAGACTGTGGAACAATAGAGAAAACTTCAATTGCACTTTTCACCATGTTAGAGTCTGATTTTGTTCTTTATCTAGAAACACGATTTTGTAATAGTTTCTCTTAACTTTCCAATGCCAATAAGAATGCCTCAATCGGATACCTCTAACTTATGTTATGGTCAAACTAGTGAAGCAGTGTCACTAACTTAAGTCCTAATTGATTAGAACTTGAGACTTAATCGATTAACTCGCGTCTGACAGCATATTTTTGCAGTTGGGCTTCTGTTCTCGAACTAGTTCCATCCTGGCACGTTTTTAATATCTTAGACACAACCAAAACCCTATTTTTCACCCTCAAAACATTAGAGAAGCTGTTTTCACCTTCTCCCTCATTTCTCTGATGATCCCCCTCAAGATTGGGCAAGAAACCAACCTTCATTCATCGTTTTTTGCCATAATATTCGTCGTTGTTGTCTCAAGAATTCTTCTCTCCTCTAAGTGTTGCAAGACAACCTCACTGCTGCCCTGGCTTTGCGATTTCGTCCTTCCATGTATGAGGCTAAATCATGTTCTTATCATGTGTGGGATTGTGTATAAACAATTGTAATTCGCATATATGTGATTGTTGTTATATATTATGATAGATTATGTTGCCTGAATAAATTACGAACATGTTATGATTGATGGTAGTGATGACCTGGTTATTATTTTGCGCCAATGTCATTGTTGTGATGATAATCGATTAAATCAGTAATATAACTAATTAAAGTGTTATGCATAATCGATTAGAATAATATAGGATCTCTGATGCATAATAAAATGAGATTAATCGATTAGAAGCCTTAACTGGTAATAACGAATAGAGATTCAAGTTTGTATATCCATAATCAATTAGGTTAATAATCTTAACTGATTAAAAGGGAAAAGTTTTTATTAATTAAGTAAACTGGAGGATCTAATTGATTAGGAGTATAGGCCAAACCGATTATAGCAGTAATTGAAGATAAGGAGTACCTTGAGGGAATCTCAATCGATTACCCTTGAGCCTATAACCGATTAAGACAAACTCACCCTCAGAGCTCTTATGGTATAACTAACCGGTTAGAATGTTCACTTATTCGGTTAATAAAGATGGATTGAGCCTTGTTAATAGACTATGCTTCAACCAACTAAGTCAACAAGCCTAATCAATTAAAAGGAGTACATGATGAGATTACCCAATAGAGCCCCCCCAATCGATTAACCACTAACTTGTAATCCATCAAGATAACTTACTTATGAAACGACTAAGGAGTGGCCAATACCGATTAAAATAATTGAAGGACAGTGATGGTTTTAGACTGGATCATAATCGATTAATTCAGATTAATAAACGACTAGGGTAACTAGTTTGATGAACACATGGGGAAATGAAGTTAGGTTGATAGCTTTAACCGGTTAGGTGTGGTAGATGTAGTTAATTGATTAACTTCCCGATCATAATCGATTAAAATAAGGAATTCTAGACCGAATGGCCTAGCAGTATAAAGTGATTAAATGTTGTTAATGTGTTGCTTGTGATGCTATGAACTGATGTGGTTAGTGATAGATGGTTATTATTATTGATAGTGGTAACGATGAGTTACCACTGTAGTTGTTGTTAATAAGGTGGCATGGTATCACCTTAGTGACGTTACGTTGGAATGTGTTTATCCTTGACGATTTGTGTTACAAGTCGTGCTGATTGTAATGTATAGTTGGAGACATGCATCTTGGTATCGTCACCATGGATTGAGAGTAGCAACAGTTGAAACGTCATAGTAAAGGCCATGATGGGCGTTGTCCCGGCAGGGCCTTTATATAAAGGTAGAAGCTAGCTACTCGCTATTGGGGACTCGTCGACAGGGTCACCCCGACGAGAAACTTCACATTATCTTGAATGGTGAGAGTTATTTTGGTGGAGTAGCGCAACTATCGAGGCAAGCCAAATATGTACCCCCATTCACTGTTCCAAGATTGCCGAGCCGTTAGTTATCGATCCTCATGCATATTCTAGGGTGCATGGCATCGTCATGGGTCTTCGTGGAGTCCATGTGTAACGACCCGTTTCCGGACTGCTACTAAACTAAAACTAAACCTGTATGCGATGGATTTTTAAAACGGTACTCTTGTGTCCTTCGGAAAATGCGGTACGTTTTTTTTTTTAAAACAACATCATCCATAAGCACGCACAGGGTACTTACAGCGTTTCGAAACATGGTGCAATCTAGGACACAAGTTACATACTGGAAATACATACATGCATAATATATATATACCCATCATACACAGTACGTACAAAAGGAAACAGAGTAGTAATGTATGAGAGAATACACCTATGATATGAATACCCTCGCGAGAGTGATCATACCCTGGGGGTACTCCCGGCAGACACCCGCGCAGGGGGCTGCTCCAAAAGTAAAGCCACCAGTCTACCATGTAACAACAAAACATCACTAGCCCGACTGGTCACCCATAAACGGTACACAAAAAGACATATACTACAGTCCTCTCAAAAAGAAATATAACAGCAGTCAGACAACACAGCACTACGGGTAACTATCCAGATCCTCAGATGTCTATAACGTGCTACAACTTAAAAGCACTATTTCATTCTATTCTCATATGTCTATACTGTAAGACACCTAGTTTCATATCGCTACGCATTCTATATCAGGTTCCATAAAGGCAATGTTTTCTCAACCTTCCAAACCAAAAGCTATGAGTTCCAACTCTTTCCACGAATCTCAACTTAAAGGTGTTGATTACCGATCCTTATTTCGCACAACCACGTTCTTTAAACCTTAATACAACCCATCGTACAAGGTCTACTAAGGTCAGCTGGAACTAAAATGAGATTGAGGTTAACTATCTTATGGTAAACTCATGCGAATCTAGACACACAACCTTTATAAAACCAAATCATAATTAAAGCTATATATATACATCTAGTAACATATCATAAACAACAATCCAGCAATCAACATTCACTTAAACATAGTATACAAAAGTTAATGACCAAAGTACAACAGACTAAAGCGTCAAGTAAAATAAATAAACGTATATGTAACATCTTTAATATAATTTTTTTTCTTGAAAGAAATAATATGTTTGTATGATGTATTTAACAGAGAACCAAATGAAGCATACAATATAGAAAGATCAATTAACCGTATGTCAATGAATATAACAAAATAATTTTTTTTTTAATATCATGTCATAAATAATTCAGCAATCATGACTTTGTTAAGCATAATGCACACACAAAAATTAATGGCTAAAGTATGTTAGACTAAAACGTTAAAATAAAATGAATAAACAATTATTCATCATTTTTAATCCATTTATTCCATAAAAAAAATAGAAACTTATTTATCCTAAAAGAAATAATATGTTTGCATGCAATATTTCATAGTCATTAAAATTAAGCACAAAAGTAATTTATCGCAAATTAAGGCATGACTAACTACAAGTATTTATCTTAAGGTACCCTACTAAGTTCACTAACCAGAAACTTGCTTCATGCAAAACCTTTATTATTTCTATTGCTCAACTTACTCGCGGAAACATTCTTTAGGATGCTACCCAATGATAGACTCAGTTTCTGTTAAAACATCTAAAATCGGTTTTGTGGTCTTATCAGAAGGCAAAACAATATATTTCCCAAAGATTAACTAATGTCCCACACTAATTTCTACTTCTATCCTCACTCTATAGTTGGTCTCTATGCCTAAGGAAAATTACTTTCCACCTTTAGAATCTACGGTTTCAAAGCCTTATGCCTATCCGAGGCCCCTAAGAATTTAACTGCAATGTAGATAATCTGTGCTCACAGCTAATTCTAGTAGCTAAGGTAATTCAAACAACTAATACTATCCACCTAATCGATTACCATTACTTTTCTCACCGGCGGTAAGTGATTGAGCTACAGTCCCTCCTACTCACTCAGCCAGGTAATCCAAGCAATAATAACCATGTGCAATAATCACCTATTCTTCTATAAGGTTCTTCGATAGGGCTTAAGTGTAAAGATGTCGACGCCACATGATTACCCTGAAGCTCTATTAAAGATCCTTCCTATAGCATAGCCACGATTCCGCTGCGCTACTCTGATAACATATTTCCCAGCTAACAATGCTGTAAATCTAAAATAAGGTCAGCTTATCCTCTCAAGTTAAGCTACTAGCCCATTGTACTTACTAGAATTCCTTTAAGGTAACGGATAAAAGTCTTGCACCTTAAGTGCAACAACTAAGGGTTAACCTGCATCTCTCAGTTCTGGGTTGATCCTTCTCAATTCACTAAGCGTAATTTTAAGCAAGATACTAAGAAATTAACAACTTAGGAAATTGCTAACCCAAGATTCATAGCTAATGGTTCAGGTACCTACTATCTTAGCTCTATCTATCATATACTCCTGTGAACTTAGCCCACTGAGAATTGTTCATGTACTAGAACAAACAAAATTAAACAAGTAATGCATGTAACTCAACTCAGAGTTCACGCACTGAAACACAATAGACCACACACAAAGTCCGGTTAGAACCAACCTGGCTCTGATACCACTAAATGTGACACCTTCTACCCCGCATGTTATCGTTACAAAAATAAATTAAGAAAAAATGTAACTGCTGAAAAATACAGTCAAATAAAATTTTCATAAATAAGGATAGAGTCGTCACACTCTCATAAACTTGCGGAAATAATCAATTGACAGTCACGAATAAAATTCAAATGATACAAACACCCCGATGTCACAACGTCTCAGAGCTGACCCTAAACATATACTTCGAAAATAACAACATCGATAATAACCAAAACATCGAAAATCTTAATCTACGATGACCGCGCCCATAGATCACTCCTCAGCCACGTCGTCATCGTCACCTGCAGTTTCATCGTCTAAACACACCCAATGGTGTATGAGTAGCCACTGAAAAGGGTTAGACATCATATACAATCATAGCACAAAACGGCAAAAGACATAGCTTAAGCAATGCGCATACAACACGTTAACTTAATCAACACATAACATGAATGCTTGACTCAACGAGTACTTATGCAATCCTAGGCAACGTCTACTTCACCGAACATGTGGATCCAAATTAACTCAGATAAGCGAGTGAGAAAACATCATCACTCTTGAGTACGAACAGTGTCTAGTCAGGGTAACCGGTATATTTATTGGTCACGCCCCAGCTATGGTAGCTATCCACCGCCTTTATATAAGACGCTCCTACCCGATTCACCCCCAAGGCCAGGTACCTTGCCCATCATGGCCGATACTATATCGCATCATCGTTGCTCACCCCCAATAACGTTAACTTAACAAGACACATATGATGCATGAACACAAACCAAGCAAGTGTCTAACAACAACAACAACTCACCAACCATCTCATCAAGCGTAGGCTATAACAACGATAACAAGGTACTACTCGTCGATGGTGACAAATTTCCCACAATCTTGGAACAAGTCCAAGTTATCAACCTACCTCACCACACTAAGTCTAGGCTAACTTAACTAAATTTCCAACTCTTAACTCAAGTGTTTCAACTTACTTATTTGACCGGACGTATCGTACTACTCCCCTAAAATTATAGGACACTATCCAAGAGAGTTTAGGTCAATACCTATTATATCCTGAATTTAAAAATTCAATTAGTGAGACTTTGCTAAAATAATTCTAGACTTAGTCATCTTTCTGCATAATTTTTCTGTATAACTATTACTCTAAGTTGTCAACTAGGCTGAAATACTCATAACACCAAATCTTGCTTCTAAAGCATTTAAACCACCGACACCACAATATGACCATCATATCCTAGTCCCAAGACTTGCTTGTATCATAACTTAAACGCTAAAAATATCATTATACCTTAGTTAACTCCTAACAATTACACTCATCATCCATACTTTATCCTTTCACATAACCATGATATACCACCTAGAGAATCTAAGTGTAACAAACCACACTCTATGATAATCTAGCTCTCACTCAACACAACAAATCCAGAACATCAAATAGCAACAATCAATCTCATTTAAACACATTTACATACATTTATCAATAACAAGCCAAGACAACCAAATCATCATATGATCCATACATGACATTTCATCGTAACACATCAATTCAAACAACACCTTATAAGACAATTTCAATTAACATTAACATTATGACATAATTTAATATCAAATTTTCCCATCACAATGGCAATGGTACTTATTTTGCACAACTGTGCCAAGTCTAGGGACCATGGGACGTCCCTATTGCCTAATTATATCCATGAGCCCACTAATCTTGTATCCATCTACCCCCCTTACCTCAATAAAAAGTTTGAAGTATTCCAAGGCGTACCTACAACGGCAATTTGAGCACCAACCGAGCACAGGATAAAATTCACGGAAGAGCGAAACGCGGCTGGAAAAAATAACGATTAGTATAATATATTTTTTTAGAATTTTTAAGGCTGAAACGAAATTAAAAGGAAGCAAAAAGAGTGACCAGAAAACGCCATACCGAGACAAAAGGGTTACAAGGGGTGCGACGTCAACTTCACCGAATCGAGCAAAGGAGTAGTGCTTTCTGAAGGTTTTGACGCGAGGAATCCGAAAATGGCGTCCGTTTTTCGAACCGAAAACTATGGTGTCCGTAAAAGTGAATTTACAGTCCGCCCAACAACAAAATACGCGACGAACAGAGTCACGGTTGAATGAACAGAGGCCGGAAACGTGTTCTATGGTCGATTTCGGGTGGGTGGTTGAAATTTGGAATTTTTTCGTGGCCTAGGAAGGGAGAACAAGAGCAGAGAAATTCAAGGTGGGGTTTGTGAGTACTGCGCGCATGGAGATGTTTGCTGGAAGAGGCGATGAACAGTCATGGTAAAATAACAGGGACGTGACCTACTGGGCTTGGGCCTTCTTTCTTTTTTTTAAAAAACGTGAGCAGCATACATATATATCACATATGATTATATCTTCTTTTTTTTTCTTTTAAAAACGTGAGCATCAGCATATATATATATCACATATGATTATATCTTCTTTTTTTTTTCTTTTCAAAACGTGAGCATCAGCATATATATTTATCATATATGATTATATCTTTTTTTTTCAAACAATTTCACTAATAAAGAATTATTTCCATATAACTCCAAAAATGTACTATTATTCATAATTATCTATAATAAATTCAAGGCTAATTTTTAATAGAACAAGGTAAAATAATATAATTAAAATATACTAATTATTAAGGCAAACACACTCAAGTTGTCACAAAATTACCAATATGAGCACACAATTTATAGATCCTAAAAATTCAAATTTGAGGGTGTTACAATTCTCTCTTAACAATAGTACTAAGAATAATAATAAAATATCATTCCAATACTCCTTAAATTTAAATAATTATTAACAAGATAATATTAATATTTCAAACTAATGTTTTACAAAAATAAAGATAATAATAAAACAATAAAGCATTACTAAAAGTACTAATTTCCAAAGTAACTTACATAAAAATTATCACAAAAATTATTAATATATTCAGGCATATATACATATGTATTAATACGAAAATTGGGGTGTTACATAATGCTCCTAGGGATCTCAAGGGGTCCCTCTGGTGACAAAGAAGAGACTAGCATAGCCCTCTCGCTCTGAATGGTACGCCAAGCATCAACCACCTGTATAGTCCGGATAGGAAAGCTCACTCTACACCGTGACACCTCTTGCCTCATAGCAACACCGTCCTCTCTGAAAGTCTGTACAATATCCCCGGTATATACAACACGGCGAGAGATGGGGTCAAACTCCATCGCCGCAGGCTGCTCGATGTCGGGGAAATCAAAGATGATCTCCGGCGACGTCCGCACGCCGGAATCAGTATGCTCTTCACCATCACCTGGGTAGCCATCATGAATCGAAGGTACCACGGGAAAGGGTCAACTTCTTAAAAATAAAGAGCAGATACGCATATTTGACAACACACTCGACAATAAAACATGTAATAGCACAATATATTACAGGAATTAGCAAATCATGCCAATAGGTAAAACAACTGTATGCACAGTTCTCAAGACACAATGCAAGACTCACTCATGACTCATCTCACAACTCATTTTCTCTCGACCTTCGACAAATTTCCTGAAAGCAGACGCCGCACTATCCACTGAATACCAGCCGTAGCTTTGGGATCTTCGCTCTCACTAGGACATTCAGCTCCAGTTCCATAACGCTGCGACGCCTAGCTAATCCACCATGAACGAAGGGGACCTAGCACCCTCAGTCGTCCGGCTCATAGCTCAAAAACGTCTCGACGACTCGACTAAGCTCTCAGACTCGATGAACAATTCGCCGCATACGAAATTCAAGAGCAATTCGCATAATTATTCGACCGCATATCAAATAATTTATAGCAAGCTTATTACAGTGAAATGCAATTCAACAAACATAAGCAGCATAAGCAGTTCACATTGTGAAACACAATTCAATACATAAGCCATTCACGGCAGTTATTCAATCACATATTAAATAAATGCATAACTCAACAATATCTTCATTCACATTATGGAATCCATCCCTCTGCAACTCGATGGAGTTGACAGAGAGGTACAACAAGTGTGGGGGGTTGGGGTCAGAAGACCAACCACAATATTTTTCACCCACGAACGACTCGGAATATAGGCGACCGCACGACAATAATCACGAAGGGGTTCAGAAACCCTAACTTCGAACCCGGAGAGTTTTCAGACTTCTTTGCATTTAAAACTTGCCCTTACACGAGGACATACAAAAATAAAAGCCTACAAATATCTAGAAGTGTCCTTACCACAAGCTGTCACTAACGTAGCTCTGAAGTCCTCAGGTCCGCGTCGCTCGGTCTTTGGAATCACGATTCCTATCACCACAACAATTTAATACACTTCTAGGTTAAAAAAAAACTAAAACTTTGCTCTCAACTTAGCCTTTTCCTAACCAAAACTCAATCAAGCATTTAGATCACTAACTACTTGAAATAAATAGAGTTTTAAAATCAAACCACTTCTAGGAAAAGTAACCTAAAACATAACAATTTTGGAACTCAAAACTATTTGAAAAGAGTACGGTTTTGAAACTAAACCCTTTCTTGGACTCCAAGTAAACACCAACAATAACTCATTTTCATAAGTTTTCAAAAACATTAACACATAATCTTCAAGCATTTAAGCAAGTTAACAAGCCAAAATTTCCTTTCAAAACCACATATGGCCTCACAGCCTCAACCTCCTTTTCTCACCAAATTTTCTTTTTGGTAGAACTCCTTTTCATAACTACAAGCATTTCCAAGCCATTCAACCACATTTAAAGGCAACAAAACATCAAATCTTATCTAAACATAATTCATACACGTTTTGAAACATGTTCTAAGCCACTTTCCAAATAAATTTCCATTTCCAAAAATCAACTCTTAGAGCAATTAAATTCATCAAAGCATGCTATACATTTAGTCAACACATGTTTTAACAATTAAGACCTACAAAGTTTCAAACTCATTTTCAAACATTTTCAAGAATAGGTTTTTCCCCAAAAAATTCTTTCTGATTTCATGCTTCAATCCAACTTAATCATGGTCATGCCAAGGATAAAAATTAGAGAACAACCTAATCAATTTTTTTCATGCCATTTTAGTCTCTCAAAGATCACTTTTTCACAAAACATGAACTAACTCTTATACTAACTCATGCATATCAATTCCAATAGCCTTAAAACTACCTAAAACATAACATCCAACACTTAGATACATGATTCAATCACCTAAACCCACATTTTCCATAATTAAAGAATAGGTCTCAATCATAAACTAACAAGTTAGGCATGCAAAATCAAAACTATAATTTAAACAATCATTATACAACTTCCATTAACTCAATTAAACCACTAATTATGTGATTCAATGAGGATCACACCATTTCCCCCTTTTCTCCTCTTAGGGTTTTCACCCTAGAGCTCAAAGAAGGGATTAAGAGTGTCTCATTTCCTCTTGATCATCATCAACCCATCAAACAATGTCAAACAAGCAAGAAAAACAAGATTGAAAAGCAAAATCACAAGAAGCAACAAAGGGGAGGGGCGCGGTTTTCAACAGTGGCAAGGGGAGGAAAAATTGATTTTTCTCTTACTTAGATGATGAGAATGAAGAAGAACTAGGTAGAGGTGAAGGTTTGGAGCAACTTTGGTGAAGATTGCAAGTTGAAAAACTCAAAGGAAATGGAGGAAAGCATCCGTGGAAGCTTGCTTCTAAAGAAGGAAAAAGAGGAAGAAGATGAGGGTTTGAGAGGGTGAGGGTGGCGTGAATGAGGACTGATGGGGGGGCTCCACCTTTTATTTACTTAAAATAGTTAAACACATAATTAATAATAGAAGGAAATTAAGTAAAAGTATTTTTTTTAAAATAAACCACACACCAAGTGACACCTAGCTTACTTTACTAGATGCTAATCATATCACCTAGTCTATCCCATCTAATCTCACTTCACTCATGAGTACTCTCTAATTCTAGAGTCTTAGAGTATAAAACACGGCGTTGAAAAATCGCGTTACCAATTTATTTCTCGCCGATAAAATCACGAAAAATTAATTTGCGAGAAATTAATTCATCGCGTGATAATATTATTTTATAAATAATAAAAATCATGCCAAATACTCAAAAATACTCATAACAAGTTACGATTCGATTTTCATCGAAATCGGGACTCATTTTAAATTTTATCTGCGGCAGAAACTGCCCGGCGATTCGAAACGCGACGAAACTTCATTAGAATTTTTCGACGATACTCGAACCGTGAATTAATATAAAATATTAACTCTCAAGTATAATCTGATCTTGATTTAATTAATACACTTACTTAGAGAACAAGAAATTTGCTGTATTATAGCGTAAATACGACAAAAATACACTAAATAACGCTAATTAACGCATCGTGAAAATACGCGTGTCACACCATGCATATATATATGTTTGCTCTATGGTGTGGAATGCTGAGTGATTGTGTATATTTTAACATGATTGTTATCTTTGTCCTCTCATATGATTTTAGTATGATATCTCATCCATACTTTGCTCACGTGGACCTGAGCACAGGAAGAATTGATAGTCGACCAGTTTGCCATGGACGGGTTGTCAGCCGAGGTGCAACCAGAGGAAGCTCCTAGCCTTAGAAGAGACTCACTATGTATTTTATTTGTGTTATTTAAGTATATGTTTGTAAACTCTAATATATTTGACATCGGGGATAATGTTGTACCTTGTATTTTCTAATAATTTGTGAAACAGGTGAATTATTATTCTTTTGTACCTTCTTATAAAGTATTCATGAAATGCCCTTTTTATTAAAGGTGTTTTATAAGTATATCTCATTAAGTTTTCCGCATGAGTTATATTGTAAATGTGATATTTTTACCTCGTGAAAAGAATTGCAAAAATAATACTTTCGAATTGTTCAAATTATTTCTAAAATGATTTATTTTCTAATTTTCACTAAAATAAACATCTTCGAGGTAAAAGGTGTCACATTAGTGGTATCAGAGCAGTTCGGTCCTAACCGAACTGTACATGTGGTCTATTGTGTTTCCAATGTGTGAACTCTGAGTAGAGTTACATGCATTATTTGTTAGATTCCTAATTGTTATAGAGTTTGACCAGTTCTACAATTGCGTTAACCCTGGGATCATGGGATAAGTGATAGGTTGATAGGTAACTAGGAAGGATTATTAAGATTAGAGTAGACAGGTCAAAATTAGAATCCGAGTAAGAACCTGAATACCTCTTGTATTTTAAGGAAAATCTCTAGAGCACGGGAGTAATGACGTGACGCGAACATTCTTTCACTCAAGCCCTATCGAAGACTCTCGTATAAGGAGCCCGTAGTGAGTTGTATAGTTGTTACTGCTTAAGTCACCTGGCTGAAAGAGTATAAAGGATTGATCACCCTAATTACTAGTCATCGGTAATTAAAGCAACGATAGCTACTATGAGTAGATAATGTTTAAGACTGGGAATACCAAGTGAGCCAGACATAGTGTAAAGGAGGACCAGCTCTGTAGACATACCTTTAGTAACCCATAGACACTTGGTAGTACATAACAATCGTATGGCCTAGATATTAAGTCACCAAGCCGGAAAATATTTGTGAGTATTAAGTAACCTCCTAAGATAGATCCCATTCTAGGTTGGACCTTTCCCTTAGACCAGGAGTTGTAGACAAGAAGACTATTGATGGAAGTGTAGACGTAATAGCTGAACCTGAGAGTGAATCGTAGGAGACCATGTCAGACAAACGATTCAGTCAAAATTATCTGTGCAAGACCAGGTCTAACCTATTAAGCCCACTAGATTAATTGATTACAACTGTGGAACACAAACATCGTGAGACACTAAGACTGGTTAATTGATTAGCACCATTGTTTAATCGATTAGCACCCTTTTACCCAACAGTAATTGTGTTAGTAGTGAGGTTAGTCACCTTAGTCACTTAGACGTGAACTTGAATAGCGACTAATTGCCCTAAGAGCAGAACCATATCAATCATAACTGAGTTGTATGCTTAGCCTACGCGATATATTTCCTAGACTAAAATAGTTAGTCTAAGGTCTCGTTTATTTTATATTGCGACATGAGTTTAGTTGTCCCTATTATATTAATTAATGACTCAAAATTCTTGGGACGTAAAAAGATTCTCTTATGACCTTTCCCATGACTTTTTCTTCAAGCGTTTCGCATGAAAGGTTAAAGGATTCGATTTGTAATTCTTCAGCCTAAAGATCACCGCTTCTCAGGTTTATCGCCAAGATGCCTATTTGGTATTCTAACTCCTCTTTCCTTACACTTGGAGATTTTGTTCTCATGTTGTTAACATTCATGGTTGTATCATACAATCGAGTGGACCAAAAATTCAGTATTGATCACT
Source organism: Calophaca sinica (assembly GCA_037113605.1). Lineage (NCBI taxonomy): Eukaryota > Viridiplantae > Streptophyta > Magnoliopsida > Fabales > Fabaceae > Calophaca > Calophaca sinica. The sequence goes on from CM073731.1 coordinate 117,668,306, forward strand.
AATCCAACTACTCTCCGCTTACTCCAAAAATTGTCAAGACTATTTTGCTTGAACTATAACACTCTTGGAATTTTTTTTTTCAAGTTCTCCCTTTCATTTTAAGAACATAGTGTTACCATTCATTTAAAGAGTCTTCCCTTTCATGGACCATTTTCATTTTGGAAATCAGACACTTCTAATCGAGTAAGAACACCTTTTTAATCGATTAAATATTGTGTTTTTACATAAATTATGTCAAGTTTCCTGTTTTGAACTCGTCATGTACTAAGCTTTACCTGAACAATTTCTGCACATACTAGATCTACCCCTAATCGTGCTTTGACCTTCTGAACATTAACTTCATTAAAGTTCTTATCTTCTCAATGATTAAGAGCTACGTCCATTGTTCCTCCCCAAGAACACTACTCCCATTCTGGAAGGACAACTCGATCTTATACCTTGATTCTGCCTATAACTTTCGAAGGGAATCGACATCTGCAACCAAGGAATACGCTTCGCCAAAGGAATCCATTCGTGGCGTGTATGCTTTATGCTTTCTATTGGGTAAGAAAATACAAGTTACATTTCAGATATGTCGGAAGTTTGGTAAGTCCTTAGTTCCTACCATATAGATACCATGTATTCCTAGCAATGTTTGGAGCAAACCTTTTAGGAGGGGAGATCTAGTTAAGGTGCAACTAGGTGGAACGATTAAATCGCCTTTTTTTCCCTGGACTAGTCAAATTCGAGGACGAAATTCATTTTTTGGAGGAGAGAGTTGTAACACCCCAATTTTAATAATAACATATATTAATATGTTTTAGTGATGTGTTATTATTATTTATTATTTTTAGTTTATAAAATATTGGCTTTCGGATATTATTATTATTATTATTATTATTATTATTATTATTATTATTATTATTTTAAATAAGTATTTACTTAAATCTTAATCAATCTTTGTTTTCTTCCTATTCGACCTTCCTAACGGCGCAATTGGATTCAGGTGTCATCATAAATGTTATAGTCTTTTCTCTTATCTTTCATTTCGTTTTGGTTTGACCTAATTCTGATACCTACAACTCAAGATATGTTTTTTGTCACAGCCGAGGTTCTATCCACCCTCGCATTGTACTCACGGTCTTCTCCACCCCCATGTGGAGGTTTTTTCCTTCTGTAAGCTTCCAACCCGGGACCTTAGGGCTTAAGTTACTCGGAAGGACCTTGCCATCGCAGTTGTAAAAGTCAGATAATACAGCCAGTCAGCCACCACTCAATGAAGTCATTAATTCCCACATCCATTAATTACTCTTTCTTTTCAAATTGGAATTGAAAGAACAAAGATTACAGCTGAAACAAAAGCGAGACATCATTCAAACACGACTACACTACTCCATTGGTGTGTCACAAAATTTTCTCCACGGCACAAAGTCCTATGCAGTCTATTTTTTGACACGATAGCAATATGGACCGTTAAAAACCCTAGGTTCTCCATAAATAGAAATTACAGCAGAAATCAGTGAGACTAGAGAGCAAATATTTCAAAAATTGACATATAGATAAAGCATAACTAAAACAAGGCAACAAAAGGAACATCAGTGTGTGTGAGTAAGAAATAAGAAGAGAAAACGTACCCTCCCCCACTGAAGGAGTTCAATCGAAGCATTCTTTATTTTGGCAATGTCAAACACATCGGAGAAATCGTCGTTATCGACGTTGGAGGAGTGGCGAGTCGCCGAACCAGCCACTGTACCATTCTTCGTTGGGTGCCGGTGAGGCAAAGAGAGGCACGCCGAGGACAGGAATGTGTGTTTTAGGGCTTTACAATTCACACTTGAAGAGAGACGCAGGGGTTTGGTTTGAAGTTTTGGCAAATAGAAATACACGGTGAGAGAAAAAGAAGTTAGCACCTAAACGAAATAGTTTTGGCAAATTGAAATCTAGGAACACCATTTTTCTTTCATTATTTTTAATTTAATTTCTTAATCATTTAAGTAAAGAGGAACGATTTTAAAATGTTGGACAAATTCTTTTAAAAAAAGCATTGCCACTAAAGTTTTGAGAACAATTTCTTATTGTTGCATATAAAAATACAAAATTTATCCAAAATGCCAACGGAATAAAAAAAGTTTTGCCTATTATAATATAAGAGAACGGTTTTTTAGGTGGTGCAAAGTTAGGTGTTGCCGTAGGTCTAAAATGTTATAGTTGTTGATCTTCTGATTCACTGTTGACCTTCTTCAATCTTCGTTGACCTTCTAGTTCTTTGTTGATCTTCTTCATCTTCTCTTTGATATTCTGGTTGCTTCTGATTGGGCCGCTTATGTCAGATGTTGTAATCAAACGCTGCTTCATGATTTTTTAATTCCAGTTGATCTTCACCACAGACGCATCTTCATATTATTGCTTCTTGTTTTTGTTTGTCTTTATAAACGCATTATGTTCTTTTAATGCATTTAGTTGCTTCTTCTGTTATAGTTAGTCTAACAAGTTTTTCTGCACGCTTAACAAACTCATTAAATACTCCTAATATTAATTTCTCATCTTGTTTATGATGTCTTTGTTATCATCAAACTATAAGATTGTCTGATGCAATTTCACATTTTTCTCCAACACACAACATATCCCACTCATCGTGTCCCTAAGAGTGCCTCCCTGTCCCTAATAATGGCGCTAGGGACAGGTATTAGGACTGCACTCAAGAAAGTTCCCTAAGGACTATGAGATACCAGACCCGACGTCAAGATGACTAAGCTACTCTAAGTGCCACGACACAATAGCAGCCAACCATCGACCACCTATGGGACTTTTTCGGACACATGTCTACACTAAAAAACACAAAGGTTTGACCACTGGGGAAACCATCATGATACCTCACATACAACACATCTCGCAATTACACCAAGATCAATGCCTGGAATCTACTCATGAGTCATGCCAGTTCATCAATCATCAATAAATATCAACATTCATCAACAAGTGTGTTATAACAGCCACAACAGTATAACAACATGTACGTCATGTTATCAGACATATCGTGTTATTAAGCAAATATACCATCCAACACGTGGAAAGTCAAACATATCCATATATACAAACAAACATGCCAGTCAATCACAAACATACCAGAGCCGATGTCAAGATGACCAAACAGCTCTGAATGCCACGACATGATAGCAGCCAACCATCAACCACCTATGGGACTTTTTCGGGCACATGTCGACACTAAAAAGCACAAAGGTTTGAACACTGGGGAAACCATCATGATACCTCACATACAACAGATCTCTCAATTACACCAAGATCAATGCCTGGAATCCACTCATGCCAGTTCATCGATCATCAATAGATATCAACATTCATCAATAAGTGTGTTATAACAACCACAACAGTATAACAACACGTGCATCATGTTATCAGACATATCATGTTACTAAGCAGATATACCATCCAACACATGGAAAGTCAAACGTATACATATATACAAACTAACATGCCAGTCAATCACAAATATAAGTAAGTCGTCTATCGTAATGTTATCAATCATCCCCAATGTCCCAAAAGATCAATCCTATGAGTAATATCTCTATGACTCTTAAACCCTAATTGGGACTACTCCACTGTTGCCACCAATACAGTTCAAGGATTGTAGGTTATTACTCCTAATAGGGTTTAGGTCGCCCTACACATGTTCATGCATACATTCTACCCTAACAATCTCAGTGAGTAGGGTTTGTTTGTCCCACCAGGTAAACTCCAACCGTAAGCTCATCGCGATTCGCTCGAACAACGAACAATCACAAACCTAACAAAATCGATCATAGACGCATGAAGACAACCCAAACAGAACCACTACAGATATTTTTGCAATTGAATTGGTACCACCATCCTTTCACAAATTTCGCCAAATACACCAACCGACCCAAAATCAGCCGACAACACAAAGACAATAACAGAATACTGATTAGGGACCAAAAATGGAAGAACAAACAAACGACCATAATCATTTTCAAGAGTTTACCAACAGAACTAAAGCCGATACCAAGCTCCCACCAACTCCCTTGCTCGTACGGACCTAAAATATCTAAACAATATTATATTGCCTAAAAAAAATTCTTAAAAGTAATATTAAGAAAAATTGATAAGTTGGTCAACTTATTATTATTATTTTTTTATAATTTACCCCCCTTCCGCCATTTTTTTTTACATAATAGCTATTTTATGTAGTCTATTTTTTAATTTATCAAATAAATTGATTTTTCCTGAACATAAAAACATTTCGTAACTTATATTTTAATTTTTTATATCCTATATTCACATTAAAAAAGGCATGTTTATTTTTTTTAGTTTAAATTTTTATAATTTTCATAAAATTTATTTATCTTTTCCCAAAATAAAAAAGAAATTCCTCATAATCTAAGATGGTGGTAGGCCCGTAATTCTGTTGCAAAGCATGGGATGTGGATTCCCTTCAGTCAGGGTACACATTCACACAATCATTCTATTCACAGCCCTTAGATTCATCCATTGGTCCAGATTATTTCTCCCACACTACACAGATACTACTTTCTCTTTCTCTAGTTTCAGTTCTTCATTTTCCTCCACTAACAGTTTCTGTCATGCTGCATTTGCATAATATCCTGAAACCAAATTTCCCTCGCCAGGAACCACAAGATCAGATCAAGGATTAAGAACATGGGAATAACCATTAAGGTGACAGAAAACTCCTCAATCTTTTGGCTCATTTCATTTTACGTCATGAAATTCCATCACTTCTTTGCCCAAGAACAATTCAAAGCCATGAATCTGAGAAATTGCAGCTTCCAAATCTGAAGTCTTCTTCTCAAAAAATTGCAGCTTCCAAATATGAAGTTATCTTCACAAAATGATACAAAGTCGGTTCCTCCTATGCTCACTGCCGGAGACAACGGCGGTTTCAGATCTTCGTAGCAAGACCGGTACACGGTAGAGATGGAAGGTGGTGTTGTGTTATGCGGCAGAACGATGATAGAGTTGGATTTCTCAGCCTTGCAAATCAAAGAGAGAAACGCAGAGGGTGAAAGAGGGGAAATGTGCATATGAAGCGAAACAGAACAACATCGTTTCGGTTTTTTTTTCTTTTCTGAAATGTAGGAGAAATAATATGGACCATTGGATAAATCTGAGGGCTGTGGATAGAATGACTGTGTGAATGTGTGATTTTCCTGACAGCAGGGAATCCACATCCCAAAGGGATGCATGGGTTATCTCAATGGATACCTTCCGTAAAGGAGTAACCGCAGCGAACCTGACCCTTCCTCATTGTTTTGGCATAAAGGCCACACAACACAATGTCCTCTTACACTTTCAACTTACCAACGTGAACCCTTCTCTCTCCTCTCTCTAAAAAAATATCATTTTCTTACAAGGGTGGCGATAACCACACCCCCTTGTTTCCTAACCACATCCCCTGGCACTTTAATGAAAATTATAATACCAAAAATGTTATTTTTTTATATTTAAATATATTCATCAAAACTCATCACTCTCTCAACCCTCTCTTCTCCATTCTTTCACCCCTCTCTTCTCCACACCATTCTCCACTCCCTTTATCTCATGAATGTTGGGAAAAGTGACTCAAAGGCTTCCCTACTACTTCCATTAGCCTTGATAAGTGCTCAGTTTCGTGTTTTATTCGCTCATTTTTTCTACGTTTTGGGTTCGTACGCAAACTCAGTTTGCGTATGTTTACGCAAACTGCGTTTGCATGTGTACAAACAAAAACTCATGCAAAGTTTGCACACACGCAAAGTCAGTTTGCGTAAATATACGCAAAATGAGTTTGCATACACATACTCAAACTGAGTTTGCGTACATCCCTGAAAATTCATTTGCACATACGCAAACTGAGTTTGTGTAAATTTACAAACCCAAAACGCAAAAAAAAACAGTGGGGTAAATAGTTTTTTTGCTTCATTAAAACCTGACAGGGGGTGTCAATAGGAAACATGGGGGTGTGGATAGCGCCAGCCTTCCATTCGTTGAAAAAAGGGGATTCGTAGCCGCCGCCTCTTCTTCCATATCACTGAAGGAAAGTTTGCCTCCTAAAATGAGGTTATAAATGTGATTAGGCTTAATTAGCAAATTGGTCCCTTAACTTATTTATTAGATGTAAGTTGGTCCCTTAACTCTTTTTTTTTGCGTCAAATTGGTCCTTTAACTTATTAAAAGGGATCACGTTAGTCCTTCCTCTAACCACTGTTAGTCCAACTCACCACATAAGCACACGTGGATCTGACGTGGTTAATTGGCAATGACATGGCGCTGAAATGGACCAATTAAAATTGAAAAATATAGTTAAATAAAAAAAACTAATAAAACGTGTTTATTAAACTTGTTCATTTTCATTTTGTTGAAAACAAAGAAAGCTGAACAAGTATGAACTGAAGGCGACGAGGATCAAAGAAAGCAGCCATTCGCCATTGATCGGAGACGAAGGAGTACTGTTGTTCGTGTTCGTCGTCCATTCGAGGTATTTATGTTACGGCTTGGGTTTTCATCTTGGATTTAGGGTTTTTTGTATTTTTTGACCCAAAAAACAGAGCATGCCTCGTTTGGGGTATTATGGGGCTTTAGTTCTTGTTTTGATGTTTATTTGATTCTGATATTGACTTAGTTACATAAATTTGTTGATTTTGGTCTATTGGATTAGGTTTTGTAATGGATGGATATTTTCAAGTAGTTGTTCATCATGGGGGTGAATTTGTTAAACGCGAAGCTTTAGAGTATGTAGGGTATGTCTCAGAGTGGAAATGTGACCCGGATAGATGGAGCTATTGGGAGATTTTGGATATTGTCAAAGATATTGGGTATGTGGAGGTGTCAAGTATGTGTATAATGACCCAACATGTCTAGCGGGAGAGGGTCTAAGGCTACTAAAAGATGATAAGGGTGCTTGAAATGATTAATATAGCAAGTGTCCATAGGAAAGTGGACCTTTTTATTATACATCCAGTAGGTGAAGCAACTGTTGTGAGTAACCAATCCAATGAAGATGGTCCAGTTGATGATAGGGAGCCCAAATTGGTTGATTTAGATGGGCCTGAAAGTGATGAAGAATTTGATGGGGAGGATGTGGAGGAATTTGATGAAGATCAGATTCAGAGGGGGAGGACAGTGCATTGGACATACATTTTGATGACTCTGAGGATAAATCAGATGAGGATGACTTCTTTGAAATGCCATCTAATAAGGGGGTTATTGAGAAAACTGCAGAGATAAAGGGTAAAAGACATGCACAAGGACCTGCAACCAATGTGAAAGAGATAAAGAAGATGGGTAGGCCAACAAAAAAGGCAAAGAAAGCCCAAACTGCAGATTATGAAACAGAGTTATCACATTTCAGTGATGATGAGGAAGAGGAAATTGATTCATTTGGATAAGGGATGGCAGTGATGAAAGAACATATTGTTAGGGATAGGGGGCCTAAGTGATAGTGAATATGAAAGTGAGAAGCTGGAGAGTGGGTGTGACAGTGATGAGGAAGGTGGTGAGGAAAGTGTACCTACGTGTAAGTACCCTACATTTAAGCTGCCAAAGAATATGGCAGACTATAAGTGGGAACTAGGTACTTACTTTATCTCAAAGCAAGACTTCAAGGAAGCAATTATTACTTATGCAGTGCATTCATGGAGAAACTTGAAATTTAAAAAGAATGATAATGTAAGGATAAGGGTGATATACAAACAGGGATGTGATTGGACTGCTTACTATGCTAAATTACCAAAAGAAGACACTTGGCAGTTGAGGAAGGTGGTGGATAGGCATACCTGCAGTAGGGACTACAGGGTGAAGTCGTTAAGTACCAAGTGGTTAAGCAAGAAGCTGCAAAATACCATTAAGCAGAATCCTAAGGTTGGGAATAATGACATAAGGGAAAAGGCTCAAAAAAAATGGAATGCTGGGATAACAAAGTCCAAGGCCGTGAGGGCAAGGGTCATTGCAAAGGATATAGTTGATGGGTCATTTAGAGAGCAGTATACTAGGTTGTATGATTACTGCCATGAATTGCTAAGGTCAAATGTTGGATCCACTGTCAAACTTAAGGTTCAGGAATTTCAAGGGACTGAAGATGACTTAGAGCAGCCAGATGTGTGTTTGAGTCCTCATTTTCAGAGACTATACATCTATTTTGCAGCATGTAGAGAGAGTTTCCTAAAGTGCAGACCCATCATAGGATTGGATGGTTGTTTCCTCAAAGGTTACTATGGTGGGCAGATTTTGGCAGCCGTAGGAAAGGACCCAAATGATCAGATGCTGCCCATTGCATTTGTTGTGGTTGAGGGTGTTGGAAAATCAAGATAGAATTTTAAAAATTCTTTTAAAATCAATCTCAAGAGCGGAAAATACCCGTGCCAAGATCGCTTAGAACTACGAGAATCACAGGGATGTTGTGTTTACCTCTTGAAGCGTAGAAGAGATTGATCACCAACACCACGATCTTGCAGTGTCTCTACTCAGTCCACACAAACGGTAGCCCCGGAATGTGTCTTGCTAGTTGACGGCTATAGGAAGGAGGCCCAGAAAAGACTAAGACTTAACCACTAGGGTTTTGGGACGTTAAGCTTATATGCTCCCTTCCTTTCATTCTATTGCCCTAATGGGCCTCATACAATATGAGCCCATTTCCTTCTTATTTAATTAAATCACTATTTAATTAAATAATTTGATTCCGATTAGACCGTTCTATCGTATGACCCTATAGGTTCCCATTAAGTTGGCAATAATATTAAATATTAAAATAATATTAAATATTAAATTAATATTAAATATTATAAATAATGAGCGGCATCTAGCAATGCATCATTGCTACCCAATTAACTGGAAAAAACTGGTGATCCAATTTTAACCTTACCACGACCAAGATTACTGTGAAGTCGATGTCCCTTCGTCCATATGTATTAATTGAACACGAGACATAAATGTGTCATCCTCGTTAAGTCCAATCATATGTTCCTCAATACCAGAATAGACATGTAATCACAAATGGGCCCAATATCACATATTGGCCCATTTTTGCGTGGCCACGCATGTTTCACGTCTCACTCTATCTAGAGGCCCAAGACATTACTCGTGTTATGTAGGAGGGACGAATCCTGTCTACATCACTCGCACCCCTCAACATGATTCATTGAAGGCCCAATTACTACCTTTATGATCATCCTGTTACGGATAACGTTTGATAGCATTAAAGCCTACAACTCCTCATGTAGGAATCGCAATGACTTCAAGTCAAAGGACTACTTCACTATGGTCGCCATGAGGAGCGCCTATGACACTTACATAACTATTATGAAGCGTCCTCATAGTGGGCCAGTCCAGTATAAATATTACTCCTAATATCTATACCTGTGTGCCGACTTGATATCTCATATCCATGACCCATGAGATGTGGCCATCAGTCTACTCACACAATAGTCTCTATGCATTATTGTCGTCCTAATTAACAATAATACTCGACTACAGATACTTTAAGAATAGCGTTCTATATGTTCAATGGGGTCTCACGATCAAGTCACACTTGATGTTCCATTAAACGAACAGTCTATTCTAAGGACTTTATTATGCTATAAAATAAATAACACAATAAATGAAATGCCTTATATATATATATATATATATATATATATATATATATATATATATATATATATATCAAATATATAATCTAAGTCATGACACAAATGATAATCTACTAAAACTAGATTGGCCCACTAGGGCTTACACCAACAATCTCTCACTAGCATTAGAGCCAATCGGGCATCAATCTAACACCCATCGATCTAGTGTGAGCATCATGCTTCTGCTGAGCAAGAGGCTTCGTCAATGGGTCTGCGACATTGTCCAGTGTGGGTACTCTGCATATCTTTACATCTCCTCTATCGATGATCTCTCGAATGAGATGGAAGCGCCTAAGTATATGTTTGGATCGCTGGTGAGATCTAGGTTCCTTAGCTTGCGCGATTGCTCCATTGTTATCATAAAAGAGATCAATCGGGTCTGAAATGCTAGGAACAATGCCAAGTTCACTAATGAACTTCCTGATCCAAACGGCCTCCTTGGCTGCACTAGAGGCAGCTATATACTCAGTCTCTGTAGTAGAATCAGCAACTGTCTCTTGCTTTGAACTCTTCCAGCTAACAGCTCTGCCATTTAGGCAAAATACAAACCCTGATTGCGATCGGGAATCATCCCTGTCGGTTTGGAAGCTAGCATCAGTGTAACCCTTTACAATAAGCTCTTCCTCACTGCCATAAACCAAGAACGAATCCTTAGTCTTTCTCAAGTACTTAAGGATGTTCTTGACAGCTGTCCATTGGCCCTCACCAGGGTCAGATTGATATTGACTCGTTACGCTTAAAGTATACGAGATATTTGGTCTAGTACACATCACAGCGTACATGATAGAACCAATTGCCGAAGCATATGGAACTTTACTCATGTGTTCCCTCTCATCTGATGAGGTAGGGCATTGTCCTTTGGACAAATATACGCCATGTGACATGGGCAAGAGACCTTTCTTGGAAACTTGCATATTAAAGCACCTAAGCACTTTGTCAACACATGTACTCTGACTAAGGCCGAGTAGCCTCAGCAATCTATCTCTATAGATCCTGATTCCTAACACGTAGGATGCCTCGCCTAAGTCTTTCATCGAGAAACATTTCCCTAACCATGTTTTCACATTTTGTAGTGTAGGGACATCATTTCCGATGAGTAGTATGTCATCCACATACAATACCAGAAAAACAACTATACTCCCACTAACCTTCTTGTAGACACAAGGCTCATCTTCGTTCTTGATGAATCCAAACTGTCTTACAGTTTCATCAAAACGAAGATTCCAACTTCTAGAAGCTTGCTTTAATCCATAAATGGATCTTTGCAACTTGCATACCTTTTCAGCATTTTTTGGATCGACAAAACCCTCGGGTTGTGTCATGTACACATCCTCGAGAAGATTCCCATTAAGGAATGCAGTCTTGACATCCATCTGCCAGATCTCATAGTCATGGTATGCAGCAATGGCAAGTAGAATCCGGACGGATTTAAGCATTGCAACTGGGGAAAAGGTTTCGTCATAGTCTATACCATGAATTTGTTTGAACCCTTTCGCCACTAATCGTGCCTTGAAGGTATTCACCTTACCATCCATGTCAGTCTTCTTCTTGAAGACCCACTTGCACCCTATAGGTTTTAGCCCTTTGGGTGGCTCAACCAAGGTCCATACCTGGTTAGTGTACATGGACTCCATCTGAGATCTCATGGCCTCTAGCCACTTCTCAGATTCTGGACCAATTACGGCCTCCCGGTAAGTTACAGGCTCATCTTGATCCATGAGCAGCACATCATCTTCCTGAGTTATGAGAAGTCCATATCTCTCAGGTTGGCGATGTGGCCTGCTAGACCCTATGCGGATCTTGTGCTACTTGAACCATTGGTTGAACCACAACACTTTGTGGAACTAGTTCTTGTTCCATTACAGGTGGTTTGGTATTTTGTGGGTCATGGATTTCTCCAAGTTCTACATTCCTCCCACTGGCTCCTTTAGAGATGTATTCCTTCTCAAGGAACACTCCAGTCCTTGCAACAAACACTTTGTCCTCGGAGGAGTTGTAGAAATAGTATCCCTTAGTTTCCTTAGGATACCCCACAAATATAAATTTATCTGATTTAGGTCCAAGTTTATCTGAAATCATACGTTTCACATAAACATGGCAGCCCCAAATCCTTAGAAAGGACATACTGGGTCTTCGGCCCGTCCATATCTCATATGGTGTCTTTTCAACCGCCTTAGATGGTACACGGTTAAGGGTGAAAGCAGCTGTAAGTAAAGCATATCCCCAGAAAGAGTCATGGAGGTCTGACTGACTCATCATAGATCGGACTATGTCTAACAAGGTATGATTTCTCCTTTCGGACACACCATTCCATTGTGGTGTTCCAGGTGGTGTGAGTTGGGATACTATCCCACACTTCTTTAGATGGTCATCAAACTCCTGGCTTAAGTACTCACCACCACGATCTGATCGTATGACCTTAATACTCTTACCAAGTTGGTTCTCCACTTCGTTTTTGAATTCTTTGAACTTTTCAAAGGTTTCAAACTTGTGTTTCATTAGATACGGACTCCATATCTCTTGAAATCATCAAGAAATGTAGCAGTAGGAAAACCACCTCTAGCAGTTTTGCTTAGTGGGCCACATACATCACTATGTATTAAGCCCAAAAGATCACTAGCCCTTTCACCTTGTCCAGTGAATGAGACCTTGGTCATCTTTCCCGATAAGCAATATTTGCATACCTCAAATGATTCATAATCAAATGAGTCCAAGAGTCCATCTTTATGGAGTTTGGAAATGCGCTTCTCACCTATATGGCCTAAACGACAGTGCCAAAGGTATGTCGGGTTCGAATCATTTGGTTTGACCCTTTTCGCATTTATGTTATAAATAGGTATATCAAGATCAAGGACATAAAGCCCATTACTCATAGGTGCACTAGCGTAGAAAACATCATCCAAATAAAGCGAACAACATTTGTCCTTAATAATAATATTAAAACCTTTCTTGTCCAAACAAGAAATAGAGATAATGTTTCTGCTAATTGCTGGAACAAAATAACAATTATCCAATTCCAAAATAAGCCCAGAGGGCAAAGTCAAAACATAAGACCCTACAGCTAATGCAGCAACCTTTGCTCCATTTCCAACTCGTAGGTCCACTTCACCCTTGGTCAAAGTCCTACTCCTTCTTAGTCCCTGCACATTAGTACAAATATGAGAACCACATCCGGTATCTAATACCCATGATGCTGAAGTAGATAAATTAACCTCAATAACATATATACCTGAAGTGGAAGTCTCACTTCCTTTCTTCTTCTTGCACTCTTCTAGGTATTTTGGACAATTCCTCCTCCAATGTCCAAGTTTTCCACAATGGAAGCAGGAAGCATCCTTAGCAACCACTTTCTTCCCACGGCTAGAAGAACTTTGCTTGAACTGTTTCTTGCCCTTGTCCTTCGTAGCCCAAGAAGCGGGCCTTTTGCCCTTCCCCTTTCCAGAGTTGACCATCATAATGGCATTTCCCTTTCCCTTGTTAATATTTTGCTCAGCAGTTCTCAACATACCTGCAAGCTCTGGCAACGGTTTAGCAAAATCGTTCATGTTATACTGCATGACGAAATGGCTAAAGTTATCCGGCAACAATTGTAGGATAAGGTCCGTTGCCAGCTCTAGGCCCAAAGGAAATCCCAGCCTCTCGAGACTCTCAGTGTACCCAATCATCTTAAGTACATGAGGCCCTACTGGGTTTCCTTCAACCAGCCTGCAATGGAAAAGGGCCCTAGAGGTGTCAAATCTCTCCTGCCTAGCTTGCCCTTGAAAAAGCATCTTGAGGTGTTCGATCTTATCGAACGCCTCCATGTTCTCGTGTTGCCTTTGCAACTCCGAAGTCATGGTAGCTAGCATGAGACATCCTACATCTATGGCGTCATTGAGGTGCTTTTGGTAAGCATCCCTCTCAGCCTTAGGGGCAGTAGCAGTGGGTGTTTCAGGCACTGGCTCATCGAGCGCATACAACTTCCTCTCCTGCTTGAGAACAATTCTCAAGTTTATTGCCCGATCGAGAAAGTTGCTTCCAGACAGCTTGTCCTTCTCAAGGACAGATCGCAATGACATGGTATTAGCAGTGTTGCCAGACATGATAATCTAAAACAAAATAAAACATGCAGAGATAAGTATCATGACAATAACATATTTAATAAGGACTTTTATTAAATACGCTCCCACTATTTTACTCAAATCAATGACCCTCATTATTGGCTCGAAAAATCCCGTTGGAAGATTTTTTAGTGGGCCAAGATCCATATTTCGCCACGTCCTGAGTCAGCTTTGGCTGATCGCCCAGAACTCAGCTATTTAGGTAGGAAACTCCTTTCCAATTGCATCTCTATGCAACTCTTGGATCAGTTGGGTGAATAACTCTTTATTCTAATTCATCTTATGAATCAAAGCCCAATTATTGCCTCTAGGCCCATCTCAATCCTATTGAATTCGGTCCAGTTAAGTCAAACCCGATGGTTGGCAGTTGGATATTTCACCTATCGTGCCTCACGAAGATAAAACGAGGTGCTCAGCTTTGTCATGACCCACACTCATTCGATCAAGGCCTTGACAAGTGCCACACATCGGAAGGCATTTATGACTTAATATTTAAATTGAGGGAATTTAGTTAAGTGATCTCACCGGCTTTTGTATCACATACAAATGTGTCCCTCAAACATGCACAACATACAAGCATACATGCATACACTTCATATAAAACATGCATCTCATACATCCAATCATATAATGCATACATGCATGTATCTCATACATTCAAAACATGTTAAACATACAGCACATACACATCAATCATGCAAGACGTGTGGTACAGTTATGACCTCCTAACGCCTAGGAATTAAATAAACTATTTTATTATAATCCTTTGACCCAGGAGCATGTTTCGTAAGCTTCTCCCACCGGCATCCTCATTTGGCGTTATCTCATCTTCAACTCTTTGAAGAATTACATTTATTTAAATGAAAGTACAATTAAATAAATAAAATGGCACGACACGCATGTCGTATTTAAAAATTAAACAAATCACGACACACAGGCCGTATTTACCAATATAAATAAACACCATAAACTAAGGCCATAACTTTACACCACACATTAAAAATAATATAATAATAATAATAACGCTTATTATTATCAATATTATAATTAATCCAATTAAATAATTAATCCATATGATTAATTAAATAATTAAAACTAATGAACTCAAAAGCAATTGATTTCACGTATGCTACAACTATGTTGCGTCCAGTACGGGATTTCATGGAATGCCAAAAAGATTCTCGTTTTTTACTTTGAATCGCTGACATAATGCTATTGAATTCTTGGATATGCTTTAGAATCAAATTCAACAACGTGTTTGATCCTATTAATTGCTATTGAAAGCCTCTTAAAAACAATCAATAACATCAAAAACAACATTATTGATTTTTGTCCAGTATTTTTTTTATTTAAAACAATTCACATTGTGCCAACACTTTTCACAAAAGTTTTTGACTATTCAAACGACTTTCTTTATCAAAACTTTCAAAACAAATCGTGAATTGATTCTAGAATAATAATAATAATCATTTATTCCAAAAAAAATGATATCCCGTAAGACCCGTAATGGACATTCAAAACCTTTTAATCAGATAGTAATTGAATTTGAATGCTAATTGGATTCACATACAAGAAGGTCTCTTGAATCTAATTCAAAACCAATAAAACTAATCAAGCCAGTGATTAAACCACATGCATTCTCATAAAACCATACTTGTTACTACTGGGCTCAAAAAAAATTTACAAACATAATTCGTTCTCATATTTACTAATTGAATTAAATCATAAATCCGAGGATACAAAGCAAAAACAATAGTACAAATTCATCTGATGTATATATCGCATATTATACAAAAAACGAGAACGATGATGCGCTCACAAAAGACAACATGTATATCGATGAAATCATATTCAAAAGAAATAAATCATGTTATCAAACAAGGCAAACAATCACACAGGATTCAAGATAGCTAAGACCATAGCTCTGATACCACTGTTGGGAAATCAAGAGATAGAATTTTAAAATTCTTTTAAAATCAATCTCAAGAGCGGAAAATTCCCTTGCCAAGATCGCTTAGAACTACGAGAATCACAGGGATGTTGTGTTTACCTCTTGAAGCGTAGAGGAGATTGATCACCAACACCACGATCTTGCAGTGTCTCTACTCAGTCCACACGAATGGTAGCCTTGGAATGTGTCTTGCTAGTTGACGGCTACAGGAAGGAGGCACAGAAAAGACTAAGACTTAACCACTAGGGTTTTGGGACGTTAAGCTTATATGCTCCCTTCCTTTCATTCTATTGTCCTAATGGGCCTCATACAATATGAGCCCATTTCCTTCTTTTTTTATTAAATCACTATTTAATTAAATAATTTGATTCCGATTAGACCGTTCTATCGTGTGACCCTATAGGTTCCCATTAAGTTGGCAATAATATTAAATATTAAATTAATATTAAATATTATAAATAATGAGCGGCATCTAGCAATGCATCATTGCTATCCAATTAACGGGAAAAAACCGATGATCCGATTTTAACCTTACTGCGACCAAGATTACTGTAAAGTCGATGTCCTTTCGTCCATATGTCTTAGGTGAACACGAGACATAAATGTGTCATCCTCGTTAAGTCCAATCATATGTTCCTCGATACCAGAATGGACGTGTAATCACAAACGGGCCCAATATCACATATTGGCCCATTTCCGCGTGGCCACGCATGTTTCATGTCTCACTCTATCTAGAGGCCCAAGACATTACTCTTGTTATGTAGGAGGGACGGATCCTGTCTACATCACTCGCACCCCTCAACATGATTCATTGAAGGCCCAATTACTACCTTTATGATCATCCTATTACGGATGATGTTTGATAGCATTAAAGCCTACAACTCCTCGTGTGGGAATCACAATGACTTCAAGTCAAAGGACTACTTCACTATGGTCGCCATGAGGAGCGCCTATGACACTTACATAACTATTATGAAGCGTCCTCATAGTGGGTCAGTCCAGTATAAATATTACTGTTAATATCTATACATGTGTGCCGACTTGATATCTCATATCCATAACCCGTGAGATGTGGCCATCAGTCTACTCACACAATAGTCTTTATGCATTATTGTCATCCTAATTAACAATAATACTCGACTATTGATACTTTGATAATAGCGTTCTATATGATCAATGGGGTCTCACGATCAAGTCACACTTGATGTTCCATTAAACGAACAGTCTATTCTAAGGACTTTATTATGCTATAAAATAAATAAGACAATAAATGAAATGCCTTATATATATATCAAATATATAATCTAAGTCATGACACAAATGATAATCTACTAAAACTGGATTGGCCCACTAGGGCTTACACCAACAGAGGGAGAGACAAAAGACAGTTGGTTATGGTTTCTTGAGTTTCTTATTAATGATCTTGGAGGACAGAGTCAATGTATGACTTACACGTTTATTTCTGATCACCAAAAGGTTGATGTTTTTGTTATGTTGATTTTTTTTCAATTAGAATACATATTCACTTACACATTTATCATATCATTTCATGTGGCTGTATTATGATATGGTCTACTTCCTGCAATTGAGGAGCTGCTACCAGGTGTGGACCAAAGGTTTTGTGTGAGACATTTGTATAATAACTTTAGGAAGAAGCACCCAGGGAAGCAATTGAAGGAATTATTGTGGAGGGCAGCAAAAGCACCATATCTACAAGCATGAGAGAAGGTGATGAAGGAGATGAGGACAGCCAATGTAGAGGTATTCAAGTATATGATCCAAATTCGTCCAATGTATTGGTGTAAATCCAGGTTCAAACCTGGACCAAAATGTGACATATTACTCAACAATATGTTAGAAGCCTTCAATAGTGTTATTGTTGATGCTAGAGGCAAGCCAATAGTGACAATGTTGGAGGAAATTAGAACATACTTGATGGAGAGGTGGTCTAACAATAGGAAAAAGATTGCTTCATTCGAAGGAAATATTTTGCCTAAGATTAAGAAGAGGCTTGACAAAATTAGTGACAACACCAACATGTGGCTAGTAAGGTATGTCTCTGTAACCATTTTTTTTCTTTTTTTTTGCTTCAGTTTTCATGATATGCAGTGGACTAACACCAATTTAATTTTGTTCATGCTTAGGTTGGCTGGAGAATATATGTATGAGGTGAGACACATATCATTACTTGGTGACAAGTTCAGTGTCAACCTGGAGACAAAGGAGTGCTCCTGTAAAATGTGGAGTTTGACTGGCCTTCCTTGTTGTCATGCCATCTCTGCAATCAAGGATAGGACTCTTAATCTGGAAGATTACATTCCAGAATACTACTAGAAGTCAGCTTATGAAGCTTGTTACCAGCCAATTATATACCCTGTGAATGGTGAGAATTTATGGAGGAAAACCACTTATCCTGATGTGCAACCACCACCAATCAAAAAGATGTCTAGAAGGCCAAAGAAAAAAAGGAATAAGGAACAAGGGGAGGTTGAAGGTGATGGTAAGAAGACGGGGAGGAAGGGTTTTAATATAAGGTGTAGTAGGTGCAAAGCTACCGGACATAACAAGTCTACATGTAAGCTACCACCACCACCTGAAGCTGAACAGCCCACTGAGCAACCACAACAGCAACCACCCGAAGCTACCACTGAGCAACCACAACAAGGGCAACCACAACAACGGCAATAATGAGGGCAAAGCTGGCTATAAAAAGAGCTTAAACAGCCCCTGTGAAGGCACCACCACCAGCCAAGGCACCAACCAAGGCACCACCACCTGCCAAAACATTATCACAGCCTGTCAAGGCCAAGGGTAAGCAACCAGCACCTAGCAAAGCACTGTCACAGCCTGCCAAGCTATGGCAACCTTAGGATGATTTGGATGTAATTAGGATTATGGAAATGTAATTAGTAACCTGTTATTTTGGAAATGTAACTAGTCTTTTGAATTGTGCAATTTTGTATATTGTGCAACTATGTAACTAGGGTTATGGTATTTTGGTATATTGTGCAATTCTGAATTGTTAAATATGGAAATGTAATTAGTAACAGATGGTTATTGCACAGTCTTTTGGATGCAATTCAGAATTGCCCAAACTTTTGATGTAATGAATGTTATTTCATCTAATGAATGGCAAAAGCTTATTTAAACTGCATTGTTTTCTGTTTTGGGATGTTTACTGCACAGTCTTGTGTGCTATTGCATTGCATTGGTTCTGAATTGTGCACAGAATTGGTTATGAATTGTGCATTGTCATTGCTACTGCATTGTGCATTGCATTAGATGCACACTATTTTTGCACCAGGTTATATGGTTCTGTTTTGCAATGCTTTGTGTTGCAGTGTTTCTTAATACTGCAGATTTTCTGTTTTGTGCATTGTTTCTGTTTCTGATTTTTTGTGTTGCAGATTTTTTGTTTTTGCGCACACATTGGTTCTGTTTTGCAATGTTTTTGCACCTGCAGATTTTTAGTTTTTGCTACTTGTGCAATGGTTCTATTTTGCACAGTTTCTATTTCTGATTTAGATTAGCAATGGTTCTGTTTTTCTGTTTTGTAAATTGTGCACAGAATTGAAAGAAACATTAATTGAAATAAACTGAGATACATTGTCGCATTAACTGAAATACTGAAGTACATTGACAAAAGCCTATAAATACTGAAATACACTGACACAAACAAGCCTAGAATTACCAAAATACATTGACACAAGCCTAGAAATACTGAAATACATAACTTGAAGTTCTACATGGCTAAATTGCAACTTGAATTTAGTTGCAACATCAATTTAGCTGAAACCATGGACTTCCTACAACTCTCCCTTTGTCTCCCAATGCACAAAACAATGCCATAAGTAGAATTACAAAGAAAATCCCCCAAATTTTGGTCCATTTTTTGCTGTTACTTAATGCAATCTCAAGTGAAACAATTTTCCTATATTGTGCTTCGAGTATATGGTTCTGCGCATTCATTGAGGATATGGCTTCATCTAGATTTTGCCTTAGCTCATTTACATTGTTCATCTGGTCCACATTCAATGAGGAGGATGTAGCTTCATCTAGCTTCCACTTTAGTTCATTGACATTGCTCCTTAGCTCATTCACTTTGTTTCTCAGGTCCCCCAGTTTCTCCCTCTAGCTCATAATCATATGATCTTTTTCATTTGTTACCCCTTCATAGTACCAATCAAAAAAATTGCATCCTGGATTATTTGGCTGCCACACATCAAACAAAACGCATTTGCCTAACAATTCGTGAGTTCATAATAACAAAGAAACAAATTTCATTGTTCAGGACAAGAAACAAAACACAGAATTCAGTTGAACAACCCAGAAATTCATTCTTACCTTGAAATTCTTGCATTCCCGGAATTTTCTCCCATAGTTCAACTTGGTGGTTGCTGTACGGACAACTGCTCTTTGCCGGCAACCGTAGTCAGGTGCCCAACCTTGCGATTCGGATGTGGGATGCGAACCAACAGATCCATGGCTTCTCGAACCTTGTGGTAATCTCGAACAGGAGCATGATGAAGAAGCATGGTAGTTTGACATGTTGCAGAAATCACAACTTTGGTGAACAAGAAACAACAATTAGGGAAGAGGAATAAGGAAGATGAAGATTGGGAATCAATTTCTAAACCCTAACCCTAATATGAAGAAGAAGGAAGAGCAGGTAAACCACGTCAGTTAATTCATTTTTGGCTAAAATTCACGTCAAATAATTTGTAACGCCATTTACCTCAATTCTGACGGAAGGACCATTTTGAACCAACTAAAAGAGTTAAAAGACCAATTTGACTCAAAAAAAGTTAAGGGACCAACTTGCACGAGACCGGATCCTCTCCAGTCTATGAAAGAAATGGATAGGACAGTCCATGAAATCGTGGCCTTACACGTGGCGTAAATGAAAACGAACGGTCAGATTTAAATTTGCTTTATTTTATTTTAAAATTAAATCAGAAAATGGGGAGTCTTTCCCCCAAACTCCAAACTTGTCGCGCACACTTCTCCCTCCAATCCGCGCTTCCTCCACTCGCGGTGACTCTCCCCCCAGTCGTGCTTGCCGTCGCCGCCCAACTGCCCCATTGAACCATCGCCGCAACATCACCGCAACGCTGCTTCTCACGGTTCTCTCCTCTCCCCCCAATCTGCGCTCCTAAAAAATGTGGACTGAGTCGTGCTCGCCGCCACGCCTGGACGTCACCGCCGCCCCTCTTCCCCATTGAACCATCGCCACAACGCCGCTTTGCTCGGAGAGTAAGCAGAATACGCGCACAACCCATGCCTGCTTCTTGAACCCATATTTGTTTCTTCAAAACTCCAATGCCATGTATATATGTATATTGATTCTGATAGCTAAACAATTTGGAATAAAATGCAGAGTTTCTGTTAGTTATTGTTACTTCATCAAAACTCTTCTCTTTTTTTTTATGATGGAAAAATGTAGATACTCCAAATACAGAACTACCAGCTTGGCTAATTTACTCTTGATCTTTATTCTTTACAAAGCCACTGTCACCCTGTTGACATTGATCTGTCGCACTCCCTTTGCTTGAATTTTGAAAAGATAAGAAAATAGAAAAAAGTCAAATGCAAAAAGGGAAATTGCCGATGAAGATACACAAGTTACATATATATAAAATAATACCACATAATCAAAGAACAATGAACTGATTAGTCTTTTCCATCTACCATGATTTACAATGCAAAAAGAACTCTTCTCTTTTTTTTTTTGGTTTTTAAATTGTTGTTTGAGTGGCTATACTCATACTGATGTACTGTGTACTGGATGATTAACCTGATGTTTCTATTTCTTTTTTAGAAAGCATGGATGCGTCATCAATTTCGATAGATGATGGTGTAGATAAATGGGTCAATAATATCCATGAAAAAATTGTGTAACATGGTCAAGAAAGAGTTGTGGACTATACACCACATTTGGAAATGGAGTTTGAATCTGAGGTAGCGGCTTATGATTTTTATAATGAGTACAGTAGGATGATTGGGTTTGGTATTCGTAGAGAATATGCAAATAAAAGCAAAAAAGATGGAATTCTGACTTCAAGAAAATTCACGTGCTTCAAAGAGGGTAAACGAAGTGCTGACAAACGAGACCACTTAACAAAAATGCCTAGAGCAGAAACTAGAACAGGATGTGACGCACATATGGTTATTTCATTTAATCGGAAGATCGGAAAATACAAGGTTGTCGACTTTGTAGCTAAACACAATCATCCTCTTCAACCGCCAAAACATGTCCATATGATTCGCTCTCATCGACACATATCTGAGTCACAAGCATCACAAATTGAAGTGGCTGAGAAGTCTGGATTAAGGCCAAAAGATTTTCATGAATATGTGTCCAAGCAAGCTGGTGGAATAGACATTATTGGTTATACAAGACAAGACCTTAAGAATTACCTTCGAACTAGAAGGAAGCAGTCACTAAGGTATGGTGAAGTGGGTGCACTGTTGATGTATTTCAAACGACAAAGTGAAAATCCTTCATTCTTTTATGACTTTCAAATGGATGTTGAAGAGCAAATAACAAATATATTTTGGGCGGATGCACAAATGATAAATGATTATGGGTACTTTGGTGACGTCCTCACTTTTGACACCACATACAAGACAAATAAGGACTATCGACCCTTGGGAGTATTTGTTGGAGTTAATAATCACAGGCAAACAGTTGTTTTTGGAGCAACATTGTTGTATGATGAAACAATCCCTTCTTTTCAATGGTTATTTGAAACTTTTCTCAAAGCAATGGGTGGAGAAATGCCTAAAACCATTCTAACAGATCAAGATGCAGCAATGGCTAAGGCTATTTCTTTAGTTATGCCAGAAACATTTCATGGATTATGCACTTGGCATATTAGAGAAAATGCCCTAAGGCATGTGAACCATCTATATCAAAAGAGTTCACAATTCTGCTCAGATTTTGAAGCTTGCATTGATCTACATGAAAAGGAAGATGAATTTTTGAATGCATGGAATGCTTTACTTGTTAAGCATAATGTTCCTGATGATTCATGGCTACATATAATTTTTAAATTAAAGGAAAAATGGGCTTGGGCTTATGTTCGACAAACTTTCACTGCAGGTATGAGATCTACTCAATTGAGTGAGAGCTTTAATGCTGATTTGAAAAACCATTTGAAGTCAGATTTAAATTTAGTACAATTTTTCACACACGTTGAAAGGGTTGTCAATGGAAAACGAAACAATGAGTCAGAAGCCGATTTTGAGTCAAGACATAAGTTGCCAAAATTGAAGATGAAGAAGGGCCCCATGCTTGTACAAGCTGGAAACATTTACACCCCAATTTTCTTTGATGAATTCCAAGCGGAATATGAAGAATTTCAAGGCACTTGCATAAAGGAGTTGAACCCAGGGTTTTATGTTGTTACAAGTTATGATAACAGTGAGGAGCGGTTAGTAATGGGTAATCTTATGGATCAGAAGGTTGCTTGTGATTGTCGTAAATTTGAGACACATGGTATCTTATGCAATCATGCTTTGAAAGTTTTGGATGCCATGAATATTAAGCTAATTCCTCAGCACTATATATTGAAGCGATGGACAAGAGAAGCAAGGTTAGGAGGTAATCGAGATTGGAAAGGATAACATATTGATTTGGACATAAAAGCCCATTTCACGAAGCGATACAATGAGTTATGTCCTCAAATAGTTAAGTTGACAACCAGAGCGTCTGAATCTCATGAGACTTACACATTTTTGTCTAAAGTTTATGAAGAGTCCAACAAAATAATTGACAACATGTTGGCTAAAAAGTCTGTGGATGGAGAATCAATTGGAATGTGCCATGTATCCATATTAATTGAAAGCGACGAAATTGAAAACATGGTGGACTCTGTTGATGTTGGTGGGGCTAAAGGCATAAAGAAGCGAGACTGCTCATATAAGAGTAAAAAACGGCCTAAAACATGGGTTGAGAAATTGCATAGAAAGAGAAAGAGAAACTTGTCACAAAAAAGGCAAAAGTCTCAAGAAAATATGGTAATTTACTCCTTACTTTAGTATTACTATATCATATATATAATACATTTTACTTATACTATCAATTATGTAGGAACATTCTCAAGCAACAAATGATAGTATGCAGCAAATTGGGAATCAAAGTGGAAGTGGAATCCAAGTTTTGAATGCAAGTCTACATGAGACTACAATCCAAATGACACAATCAAGTCAAGCTGAGAACAGTGCACTGGGGATGTACAACTTCTTTTAGACATAGTGGACACATTTTTTGGGTTTGGATTTTTTTGGGGTATGTACAACCTGCTGTGTTTTTTATATGAAGCAGGATTTTTTTGGGGTATGTACATCAATGGAAATAGGTACAGATTACTTAGTGGAACATAGTGGACACATTTTGTAATTTTTGGAAATAGGTACAGATTACATAGTGGTTCATTCCACCTTTTATATGGTGTATTATTTGTCAATGGAACATCAATGGAATTTGTCAAATATTGTTTCATATTATATCTGTCATACTATTTGTTGGCTATGTTTCATTTTTTTTTGTGGAAAAAGCAAAAAAAAATTATTGATGAAGGTGAGAAACAAGGCTCAAGAGAGCCAAGACCACCAAAATGTTCAACCAACAGCCACATTGCAACGTGACAGCAGCACTGGGTCTGCATATTTTTCATCAAAATGTCACTGCATATTTTTCATCACAGCAGACCAATAACAAATAATGCTGCATATTTTTCATCACAGCACTGCATATGATAATTGGCAAAGCAGCACTGTCATGTGCTTTAAGTATTGTGTGCATTTGTACCAGTAACAAATAATGTTTCCAATTGTACTCACTGCATAAGATCAATTTCCAATTGTACAAGAGAATTTTTTATTTCATTACTATTATATTACAATGTGTAAACAAGAGTACAAGAGCTCTTTTGACTACAATTGAATACAAGATGTACCAGATCTCTTCCTATTACAATTTAATACAAAATGTATAAGAGCTCTTTCTATTACTATTTAATACAAGACCAAATTCAGCTTCCTAGATGTACAAATTCAGCTTCCTAGATGTCCAAATTCAGCTTCTGGCCTTAAGAATGGTTCTTGTTGGTGGATGGTCCTGCTCCAATTTCATCCAGTTTGTTAATCAATTTCAGCAATATGCCAAGGCTGCAATTCAAGGAGTAAGAAAAATGGGAAACCATGTAAATGTTTAATTCAGCTTTCACCATAGTGCACTGTCATGAAGGACAACAACATAAATGGTATGCTTAATTACAACTGTTATTTGCCAAAACCACTATAATATAGGCATATAGCTTAAGGAGCAGTATATAAGATCAACAGAGGTCTTGTTTTGGGTTCCATCCACAATGCCTTTGCCTCTTCCACAATGACATTAAAAGTATCTAAACAGCCAAAAGAAAAACTAAATGGTAAATACGATACAAGCAACAATTACAAATTAAACATGAATAGTTGAAACCATTTTGGGAGCAAACAATAAGCGAGACTTTTATTCAAGCAGATGGTGTGCACAACATGACAATGAAAAGAAACAATGTAAATGAACAAAAGAAGACCCACGTGGAAAGTAAGCAAGTTGAAAATAGAAGGAAAAAAAGATTAGGAAGCGAATTCGATTATCTCTGGAGAAACCAAATGGGTATTCAGCAAGCTCCCAAAACCGTGATTTTTATATACAGCGAAATTGGACCCAGTACGACGGCGAGGGACGGCGAGGGACGACGCACGAAGGCGAGGGACGACGCACGAAGGCGAGGGCAGCGCGGCTCAGTCCAAATTTTTGATTTGGGGGAGTAACCTGCGAGAAGTTGAACAAAATTGGGTTCAGTTTTTTGATTTAATTTAAAAATAAAATAAACCAGCTTACAATTTAGGAGCGCAGATTGGGGGGAGAGGAGAGAACCGCGAGAAGCAGCGTTGCGGTGATGTTGCGGCGATGGTTCAATGGGGCAGTTGGGCGGCGACGACAAGCACGACTGGAGGGAGAGTCACCGCGAGTGGAGGAAGCGTGGATTGGAGGGAGAAGTGTGCGCGACAAGTTTGGAGTTTGGGGGAAAGACTCCCCATTTTCTGATTTAATTTTAAAATGAAATAAAGCAAATTTAAATCTGACCGTTCGTTTTCATTTACGCCACGTGTAAGGCCACGATTTCATGGACTGGCCTCTCCATTTCTTTCATAGACTAGAGAGGATCCGGGCTCAACTTGCCCCTAATAAATAAGTTAAGAGACCAATTTACTAATTAAGCCATGTGATTATAAGCCCCACAAGATCCCGCCCAATTCCTTAATGGCAAATTCCACATTTAATACAAACTACCTACCAACCTCTTCCATTAATTATGCAATCTACCTCTTCAATTTCAATTTCAAAATTCAAACCCTATGCCACGGCATGGCTCTGACTCCCTCCCATCGCATGACTCCCGATCGTGAAGCTTCCTCAATTTCTCTGCACCACCACACAGATCAGTAGCTGACAGCACCGCTTCACCCATCGGCTGCCGGCATCGCATGACTCACCCATCGGCATCGCAGACGCAGTGATCTCACCACACAGGCGCTCCGCTGCACACACAGCTGTGCCGCGCACAGCTCCGCCTACGCGTCACCTTCCTCCAGTTCGCATCCGCCTCACCTTCTCTATTATTATTTGGAACAAAACTCAGCATTCTCTACTTCCTTTCCAGTTTCCACGCAAGTTTCGACCAAGGTATGAACCGTTTAACTTCAACTCTCTAACTTCAACTCATTTTGGGTAGATTTTCGTTAAGTTTCCAGTGAACTACAAACGATTTTTCTGATTTTGGTGTTAACTTTGGGATTGGGTTGCCATTTGTGGTTTGTGACTGATTTTCAACCTTTTTTTAAAAAAAAATTTTATTTTGGGGTTAATTTTTGGGGTTGGGTTGTGATTTCTGATTTGTGGTTCATTCTTTTTTTTTTTTTTTTTTTTACAGGTTTCATGGGGATGAAGTTAATGAATATGCTTCCCAAGAGTCAGAACAACTACTACACGACCAGAACCTTTCACTACCGAAAAACTAAAAGAGAATGACGAACACATCGAATGTGCTAAGGTTTGTGACCATTTTTTGTTCTTTCCAATCTCTTTCAACTACTCTAATCATTATTGTTATTGTCTTTCAATAAATTTCCAATTTTTTATCCTTTCCTATTCTTATTTTGTTTTGTTTTTTATTTTTAAATACTATGAAGCGTTTGTGAGTGTGACCCTTTTGCATTTGTTTCTGTTTTTAGTTCTTCACATTGCATCCATTGATTTGGCTTGATGTTCAGTTTGAATTGGACGTTTGCAAGAGGATGAATGCATAAGCTTGAATCCAATGGTAGCAAGTCTCATCATGAAGGGTAATTTTGAACTTTGAAAGTAAAGTGGTATTTGGTGGCCCAAGTGATCTCTCTCTTCAAACTCTTACTCTCTTATTTGTCTGCTTTTCAATTTCCACCACATTGCTACTGGTGCAGATTATCCTGCTTCAGCATTCAAAAGTCTTGTAAAGTATGCATATTTTTTCTCATTAAAATTGAAATTCAAAGTTGCGCCTTTTTATTTCAAGAATTTACTTCCTCACTTGGATGTAGGGCTTTCTTTCACCATGAATGTATACCTGCTTTTTTTTTATTTTTTTACATGGGTTCCTATATTGATGCCTGAGTTTTTTCTTTCAACTTAATCTTCAGTTTTTGTGTTTAATTAGTTTACAGAAATAATGAAATCAGTTTTCAGTTTTACTTTCAAAGGGTATGAATATATAATATGTTAATGTCGTAGGAGGCCAGGGATGCATGTGATTATTGATTAATTTTTATGTGGCAATGTATTGCTTTTTATGTCAGTTAATATCAAACTATTCTCTATGAATCATTCAACAGAGAAATTTGTATACATTTTTGTTTGCAGATTTCATGTAACTAGAGTTTACTCCAGAAATAATTCATGGATGATTATAGTATAGATGAATAAAATGTCTCTATCTTTTGGTCATTCACTGTGCTGAAAGGAAAATTAAAAAAAAAAAACATATACATACAGACAATGGCTTATTGGTGTAAATCTATTAGAGTCAGCCAAGCAAAATGTAGTAGGAAATCTTATAACTTTTTTTTTTTTTAAAATTTCATTTACCATTGAATTCCCTACCTTTCTTAATTTCATTAACCTGCTCTTGATATGGAGTTGGTAATAAGGGAAATGGTAAGTGCTAATTTTGCTTTGATTGGAGCTGTCCCGATGTTGTGCGCAGGATTCACTATAGGCATGAGTTGCTGTTTTTTTCGTTACTAATACTACTTCTCATATATATTGTTTTTAATGTTGTACTATATTGGAATGTGATGTATCCATGTGATCTAACTATATTGGGTCTCTCATATAGCAACATGTTGTGCTGTTTTTAAATTTTAAACCTGATACTTTGGTATGTTCTGTTTGTAATTCCTTAGAATTGTTAGTTCTTGCCTTGGTTTATGGGTTAATCTGTTGCCGTCACAAACTTCTAAAACTAGGAAAAACATATTCCTATATATGATATTAAATTATGCTTGGATAGATTTTTAAAGTTTTAAATAATATTTTTTACAAATGAATAATGAGAGTTGTGTTCCATTTTATCTCATGGCATCAGGTTCTTGGAAGGGGTGATGGGGGAGCACAGGGTATTGTTGACCACAATATTATAGGTCTTCATTTGACCAATTGGACGTGTAGGGAGTGTTGTTCTTGCACATAATCTCCGGATTTTACTTAAATTCCAGTTGGCAAAGAAACATATGGGGATGAAAGGAAGAAACAAGGTGCAGAGGATGTATTTGAAGCAATACATGGGTAAGAAAATTGTTGAGCTGATTGTCAAGTAAATGAGAAGCAAATTGTAAGTACTTCCGGTACTCTCATTCTTCTTTTCCCAATTGAATTCCCTCTTTGACATTTACATAATACCGAAGTGTTATTATTTTGCCAGTTTATGACCACCTCCACTATTTTCTTTTATCAGGAAATGAATTGCTTGGTTAAGGCATTTGAGTAGAAGGCAACTGTCCAGGTAGCTTTATATCAAGAGTGTGTGTGTGTGTGTGTGTGTGTTGGTGTAGAGAAGATAGATAATTTATGTTATTTATTTTTCATGCTATGGTTGTGTATTTGCAAGTTTTTCTTTTTCATTGCATTACTTTGAAACCTTTTTTCTACATGCTATTTTATGTCCCTAAACACATTCATAACATGTAACTGTGTATATGGGGTCTACATGCTTTGTTCTACAACTGTGTATTTGCAAGCTTTAAATTTTGATGCTTTTTTCTTTTTAAAACAGTTACTTCTCTGGCTTTTGCCATGGCCACCATAGTCAAATCTGTTTGGCAGGTTTTCTCTTTGTTAGTGATGGGAGTAGAAAGGAAAAGAACAAAGGCAAGAAAAGAACTAAGATTCGATTGAATGCTTAGGTGACCAAATAACAATTCTGGAGCCTTCCTATG
This sequence comes from Calophaca sinica, assembly GCA_037113605.1. Classification (NCBI taxonomy): domain Eukaryota; kingdom Viridiplantae; phylum Streptophyta; class Magnoliopsida; order Fabales; family Fabaceae; genus Calophaca; species Calophaca sinica. Next base: position 117,697,522 of record CM073731.1, read on the forward strand.
AAAGCTTCAAGGAGGAACCATTTGATAAATTAATTTTTAGCAGTTTAATAATAGTAACAATTTATGCATATACGTAGGGTGAGAGTCCCAAATTTGATTGATTTGAACAGCCTTAAGAACCATTTGATAATTTTGGATGTGAAGTAGTTAATTATATGAATAAAGATGACCATGGAGGTTCTCATGAAAATGCTCTTGAAAACAGTTTTGAACCTTTTATTGCATGTCATTGTTTTTTATAAAAAAAATAAAATAAAATAAAATATTCTATTGGGTCTTTGTTTTCTTTGGGTTGGTTGGTTGATGATAGTAACTTTGTGATTGATTTCCCATTGATCCGGTAGACTACTTCCATGAACCTATTTCACGTTCCTCATATTTTTTCAACAACATTTTATGCTTTTGATTTTTATTTGCACACAGGAAGTAGACTTCATTCTGAGAGGTGTTTCTCATAAACGAAACATAAAGCAACAAACATATTCGTGCAAATGAAACAAGTAGAGGGAATATATATAATTAATCGAGGAGTCAGCAAAATCTAGAGAGGATATGATCAAATTGAGAGCAGAGGAGAATCTAATCTAAGGAGGAAAGGATCAAATTGAAAGCAGTACATACATGGCATCCAGAAACATGAATAAAATTTTACAACTGATGCATTGTAGCATATTCACCCCAATGTTTCCTTCATGGTTTAACAAACAATTGGGTCGTCAAAAGTCTAAATTTATGTGGTTGAGTTCTAACACGTGCTTAATAGAGAAACTATTAGTATTTATTGAAAAACAAATTCCATTTATTGGGATATTGAGCAACAAAGCTGCTAAAAGCTGATAAAAGTGATTGGCTTAGAAAATTGTGTTTGCATAGCTGTCGGTAAGGAGCCAGATGTTGACAAGCATGCAGTTGAAATCAAACAGTATTATAACTGCATTTTATTAAAATTGTGTCTGCATAGCTGATTGATTAGTGACTTTATTAACCAAACAATATGATTATTTTATTGAATTATGTATGCAGTTGAAATCCATTTTTGCATTTTATACATCTATTATAACTGCAATTTGTCCAGTGGTTTCATATATCTGGGCTAATTTATTGATTACAGGGACTGTGTATTAGTTACAGCTGTTAAAGCTCTACAAAGCTATATCCATGTCCATGAATGCTTAAGTTTGCTCATTTCATGGACCTTTCATTCCTCAAGAAGATAAAGGATGTCCCTGAATTGGAGTCCTTAAGTAGACAATAATATGGATCAAATGATTGATTTAGTAGAATAGCGCAAAAGCTTTTGAGTTCATGGGCAATGAAAACTGCTGGTAGCCAGCCTGGCTTATTACTTTGTTGTGGCAAATGTTATGCTTCAAGTGATAGTTAAATTTAGCTATAGGTGGCAAGAATCATATCACTAAATATTTTTACAAATAACCGCTGAACAGGTGAGTTGGAAAGATAGAAATGTGACATTAACTTCACGTTTAACCAAAGCTATTTCTTTCTTTTTGTCTTCTACTTTTTGTTAAAGTTTAAATTGAATTGTTGAAAGTACGTATTGTTTCCCTGTCTCTCGCTCCTTCAGTTGAGTTTTAAAAGTTGTATTAAGTTAATCAATTTCATTGTCCATCACCGAGTGCTCCAAAAGACCAATGACAATTATATTCTTGCAATCTGTAGAAGATTCCAAGTGGGTATTGCAAAAATCTTTGTGAAGTGCTCGGCAAAAATATGTAAACTTCCAATTTCTAAATATTAAAATTCAAATATACGGAGTTTTGGAGGAGTGTTAATGAAGATTGGTATTCAGTTTCTGCCTCCAATTCTGCTTCGACTTTATGGTGAAAATGAATAAGAGAAGGAAAGTATGCGTTGCAAAGGACAAATTAGAAGCTTGCAAAAAACAAATAAGCTTAGTTATTCATAATAAATAAACAAACTTATGCTATTAACTTATGTAATTATTAAATTTATGTTGGACACTGAAATAAGTATAGCTACATTGGATTGCATTAAATTAATGTAAAAATATATGATCAGCATGCTTTTAAATTGAGTTTATTCTTGAAGTTTTTATTAATTTAAAATTTATTATAATGTTTAACTTACTAACATTTAAAGGTGATCTTAACTTAAATTATTTTACTAAAAAAAAATAAATTCTTTAATGCTCTATTGGCTGAGAAGATTTTAGTTTTAAATTTGGGAATTTGACTCTTATAAAGTGACAAATATTTTAAAGAAAAAAAGTGCTAAATTATTTATGAAAGTAATGATGTCTGAACTATTATTATCAACCCATATTATTGTTACAAACTAATTTTAATTGTTGATCACATCGAGAATCACCATTTTAGGGGCAATTTGGTAAATACATTGTACTGGATTTTATCTCTATTATATATAAATCGAAAGAAATCTCATTGATTACTGGACAAATGGCGACCTCACATAGAATTAGCAATAAATAGGCATTAGGTGTCATGTTTAAAAATGGAAATGCGCATATGTGTTTTCATGATTCAGCATTAGAATGCTTAAGTGGAAAATAATAATAATATTAAATACGTTAATTATTTATTTATTACCAAAATGCAATTAATGTTTGATCATGAAATTAATGCTATCAACCGTTTTATAGAAAGAAATTAAGTGTGTAACGTTTAAAAAGGAAACCTGATCAACGTATTAAATGGTCAATTTTTTAATATTGAATTGTATGATCCAAATTTAACTAATAAAAATAAATAGACAGAAAATTTGAAAACGTGAATAGTCATATGGCAAAATAAATATTAATTCATGTAAAATATGAAAAATTAGATTCAATAGTCTAATGGCTAAGTCATATGGCCTGTTTTTGTTATTTACAGTATTACTAACAAAATATGTTTGAATCTATTAGTCAGAAAATTTATGTAATGAAAAATGATGGGAATCGAATAAAAATAAAAGTATTTTATTAAATAAAGAATAAATAATACAAATTTTGGTATAATCACTCATTAATGATATTCTGAATTAAAACGTAATGAATAAATTAAAAATTTATTAGCTTTTAATGCATTGATTTTTTATTTAATGGGTTGAATTACTATTTCCGATTTAATGCAATAGAAGCAACAAAAATAAGAGGAGCGAATACTACCAAAAAAAAGAGCAGCGAAATGTCTTGACTGGCACCCAAAAAAAAAATGTCTTGACTATTAAAATAAAAAATTAGGGATTGTTTGATTGAATCCCGCGACCATCTCTCTCAAGGTCAACACTCCTTCTTGGATATCATGCTCGCTCTTCCTCTCGCTGTCACACGGCCCGCCAGCCACCAGTTTGCTGTAACCTCACCACATAATGACGCCTCCAATGTCTCGATTCTCTCTTTGAATTGTTATTTCTCTTGCTTTTTCTCTGATTTCTTCTTTATGCTTTCCTCAGGACTGCTTAACGTGAAGGCTTCTCCACTGTCTAGGGTCAGGTTGGTTTTCCGTATGAACATGGAGGCACAGAAGATGGCGAAGAGATCTATCGAAAGCTTAATGCGAAAAAATCTTTTTGATTATCAAAAGCTCTAACTCTGGACAAGATGACCACTCACTCCCACTCAACACTTACCCCTCTGATAGCATTGCATTCAATAACTCCTAAAGGTATAATTTTTTTCCTGTTCATCTCCTTTGTTCTTCTTTTACTATTTTTTTGTTATCTTTTTCAATTTGTTTTAGATTTTCATTTTCCATGAAGGTTTTGGTGTTGTGGATCAAGGGTTGAACATGAAAAGTACTATTGACCCATTTGTGCCAGGGAATTACCGTGAGTTTTCATTCATTGCTAAGAATATAGACGACCACACTGCAAAGGACGGACCAGTCTCAGTTTTAGAATCCATCTTCTCTGTCTTGAGTAACTATGTGATCCAAGATGAGTCACTTTTATCAGACATTTACTTTGCTCAAAATATTTTCTATCTTCTCTTGATTACAATTTAAGATGGTGTACTTTTGTTTGATATTCAATTTATTTTACAATTCTGCAGATTTATTCAAAGGTTAGTGGAGAACCGCCTCAACACATTGGCTTGGCACTTTTTGTTTCTAGCTGTTCGAAAACTATTGCTCTCAATTACAGTAGGTGTCCAAATTGAACAGTCTCAAAGAGCTTTAACTACCCTCATTTTACTTCTTTGATTGAAGTGCTACACAAGATATTTGGTCATGGTTCTTATTTTTTAGTATTATCAGTTCATGCATAGACTGATTTCTTTACACATTGAAAGTTATTGAGTTTATGTACTGGCAACTAGATTTTTATGTTGGCACCATTAACCATTGATGCATGTCTTGCAGTTAGACAACCAGAAAAACTAGATCGGGGAATGAGAATGAGGAAAGCTACAGTAATAACTAACTGTCTGGAGCCCCTGAATCAGCTGGCACCACCCATTGACCACAAAAACTTTCTATCTTCCTTTATATGCCAGACTGAAGATTATGCTGCTTAAGTATCAGACTGTAGTTTCTGGAGTGATGTAGGTACTATAAGTGTGGGCTCTGAAGCCACACAACTCTTTCTGTGATATGTCTAGCAATTCAGTTGTTATCTTTTTTCTAGAAGCTATGTCAATGTGTTTTAAAATTTTTCTACGTTTTTTCATTCAATATATATGCCCACAATCTTTAGCAATTTTATGGTGGAGGTTGATGTTGCGTGTGGAATGCTTATGGTAAATAATAAATTTCTATGCTTTTTCTCCTCTGCTTTGATTATAGGGCCAGGATGTGGTGCAAGAAAGTGGTCAATACACATAGAAGTATTCTTTTCTGAAAAATTGTTCCAAGTTCCTGTACTATAATATGGATTCTTTTAATTTCTATCTTTTTTAGGTTATTTAATAGCATCATGACTTTGTGGTTGCCATTTAGATCTGTGTGTTTTATTTCTGACCATTCATTATAACAACATGGTTTTTTGGTTTTTCTTTCAGTTTATCTCACTTCAACCTTTTTTCACTCTGGAGTCCTGCACTATCTTCCTAAGATTAATTCTGTTTTGCTCTTCTAAAAAGTTCTATTTGTTGCTGAATTCTATTGTTGCGTGCATTAATTTGTTTTGTTCTTCTAAAAAGTTTTGTTATTTGATTTTGTTTGTCATACGCTGCAGCTTCGAAATTACATTGAAATTCATCACACAAAATATGGGCGAGCTGAATTTAGGCAAAAAATGGCCTAAAACCACCCCGATGGCCGAAGAGAGAAAAGTGCAAGCGGCGCTAGGTTTGTGTCAGAGAAAAAGCCGTATTCGTTAAACTGAATATCATATAGTATAACATGGGGATGGACATATTACAAGAAAAATATAGGGAAAAATTGCATTAAACACAATATTTTACACAAAAAATATTAATACCTATAAATCATAAATAAAATGCTACGTGTGAGAATAAAATTTTACATTGAAACAAATTTAGATTTATTAAAGTTTTAGTTTATTCTAAGCAAATTTAGATTCTCTTTTATAAATATTTTTTATATATAGATTCTCTTTTAATAATTTATATCTATATATAGATTTATTTTGATCAATATATCTATATATAGATTGATCAATATATAAATATAAATTATATATAAAATATTGTGTACGAGAATGAACATTTTACATGAAAGCAATAGATAAAATATAATATACGAGAGTGAATATTTTGCATGAAAAACAAATTCATTACAAACATTTTATGTATATTTTAGATATTTTCTTTTTTATGCATGTATTTTAGATAATTTCTTATGAAATTCTCTATGATCTTTTTTGTTTATATTTTTTAATGGGTGAACATACAATAGATATTGTGTTACCATAGTGTACATCTCATTCATACTCCGGTTTATAACCTGTGGGAAGATCTAGAACTATATACACATTACTAGCTATATAATAATGTTATTTCTTTTAAACTCTAGGTGTATGATTATAATTTTTCTTAAGTATATTGCGTGTTGTAGCACGAGCCTACAGATATATATACAATAAAAAAAATTATCAGTCATTTTTTTATCTAACAAAATTCAAATTTCTTTTGGTATAACACGGGGATAGACATCTTAAAATAAAATTATACACAATAGAAATTATAGATAAAACATTACATATAGAAATAAAATTTTACATGAAATCAAATTTAGATTTATTGCAGTTTTAGTTTAATCTAATCAAATTGAGAATCTCTTTTATAAATCTATATCTACATATAGATTGATCAATATATAAATATAAATTATAAACAAAACATAATACAAGGGAATAAAATATTTTATATGAAAAACAAATTTTTTATATACAAATTTTATGTACATTTTAGATAATTTCTTATGAAATTTCCCATGATCTTTTTTGTTTATATTTTTATATATACACCGTGCGTAGTACGGGTCAACATACAATAGATGTGTCGTTACTATAGAGTGCATCTCATCTATATCCAATGCATAACACATGGGTCAGGTCTATTATATTTGAAATTTTCATTTTAAAAAATGTTGTTTTGTTTTTGTTTTTACTAGGAACTCCCACATTATTTGGTAAAAATATAAGTTCATAATAATTTTTTATTCTCTTAAGTCGACAATAATTTATATTTTTATCCACTATATTCAATTTTAAATATGATAATCAGTCAGATATCTAACCAAATCTTTATAATGGACAATAGTAGTTACTATGATAAAGATTGCTATACTTTGTGATGCATAATTGAAATTAAAATATTTTAATATAATTATTGGTAAATATTGCCTCAAATTCACTTTAACAAAAAAATTTATATAAAAAATTAAATAAATTTTATAAAAGTGTTCAAAAGCCAATACACACCCGTGCATGGCATGGGTTACTATATAGTCCTACTCGCCATAATTATTATAAAATAATATATTAAAAGTTAGTGAAAGTTATTAATTTAAACAATATCAATATTCATATATGTGTTTATATAAAAAAAAAAACTATTTATGGAATAAGATTTGTTAACTTACACCCACCTATTATTTAGTTGATGTAAGTTAACAAGTTATGACTAAAAATTTGTCAAATATACCCTAAGGTGTAACTTGCTAACTTACAACAACTAAAAAAGTAGGTGGGTGTAAGTTAGCATAGACATTTGCCAACTTACACTTGCACATTTTTTATTTGTTTTAAGTTAGCAAGTTATAACTAAAAGTTTGTCAAATACAATTTAAGGTGTAACTTGCTAATTTAAACTAACTAAAAAATGGGTGGCTGTAAGTTAGTAAATGCCTTTATATATACTAGCGGCAAGACGGACATATTTTCGCATTTTTATTGTGCTATAGTATTCTATATTACTATTTTTTTATTGTCCACAACACATTTACCGTGTGAGAGAGTGAGGGGCAGTTATATTTAATGGTGTTGGTTTCTTTGAAATGAAGGTGCATCAGTTTAAAAAAAATTATTTTTAAATCTACAAAACAGTTAATCGAAGGGTAAAAATGGAAACCAAATTAGCACACCAAAAAAACGGTTACTTTACCCTGTTGTCTTTATATATATATACTCACACACACACACACTCTTTTTTTGGGTACATTATGCACACTTTTTTTTTAAAATATGTATATATGTGGTTCTGCAGTGCGCAGACGAGTTGGCAATTGCGCCTGAGACGTTTGCATGAGGCGGGGTTCGAACCCCAGTGCCTCCACTTTTCCCTTCCCTGTGTGCGTGTGTGTGTGCCGCTAGGCCCAATAGACCAAAAAAAATGTATATATGTGTATATGATACATTGATATGATTAAACATTACAAATGTTATTTTTTATCAATATTTATATAAATATTTCTCTGATTTAATGGCACGGGTTACATACTAGTTGGTTACATTTTGTAATCATTGTATAATATTGTTGCAAGTTATAAATTTTATTGGTTGCATCTTAGTTTTGCAATATTACTTCCACAATTTATTCTGTCACTAATTTCTGGTGAGGGAAAAACTTACTAAAGTTTTGATAGCCCATGTTCGACTGATACTGCCATTGATAGGCTAGATGATGTTCACACTCCTGAGTTTTTAAACACTATTACTTCTTTAGGACTTCCAAGTCATCAGTTAAAACTCAAGGTTGGTGTACCGGTAATGTTATTGAGAAATATTGACCAATATTTAGGATTATGCAATGATACTCGGCTTATAATCATCCAGATGGGAAATTATGTGATTGAGGCAAAGGTCATCTCAAGAAATAATATTGGCCAAAAAGTCTATATTTTAAGATTGTCATTGACTCCGTTTGATCCCAGGATTCCTTTCAAATTTCAGCACAAACAATTTTCCATTGTTGTATCATTTGCAATGACTATAAATAAGTGTCAATGTCAATCTCTTAAAAATGTTGGTCTTTATCTTCCACAAACTGTTTTTTTCACATGGACAATTATATATGTTTCCTTTTCAAGAGTTACTTCATGGGCTAGTTTGAAGATTCTTATTACTGACGACAAATGGGAGGTCTTTAACACGACTACAAATGTAGTTTACAAAGAAGTCTTTCAAAATGTGAGATATGTAATATACAATTTTACAAAACATCTTTTATATATGACGAGAATTAATGTTACTGCGTTTAAGTAATTAGTATTTCTACTTATTAACTATGCATATTTATCCTTATATTTTATTTTATACAGGTGAAATTATTTGTCAAATCAATTGATCAGACCAAAGCACAAGAACATTTCTGTTATTAAATGATGTGAGTGTGTTTTTATGGACTTATGTTTATATTATTTGGGTATTTCTAATGAACATTTCACTTTCGACCCATTTTGAAGTTTTTGCAACCATATATACAACTCATGACTTTTATATTTTTGTGGATCTAATATTACTTTCATAACATATTTACCTGTGAATCGCACGGGTCGGTGATCTAGTTCACATTAAAAAAGGCATGTTTATTTTTTTAGTTTAAATTTCTATAATTTTCATAAAATTTATTTATCTTTTCCCAAAATAAAAAAGAAATTCCTCATAATTTAATATAGCGGTAGGCCCGTAATTCTGCTGCAAAGCATGGGTTATCTCAATGGATACCTTCCGTAAAGGAGTAACCGCAGCGAACCCGACCCTACCTCGTTGTTTTTGGCATAAAGGCCACACACAACACAATGTCCTCTTACGCTCTCAACTTACCCACCTGAACCTTCTCTCTCCTCTCTCTAAAAAAATATCATTTTCTTTATTTTTTTTAAAAAAAAAAAAGAAAAAAAAATTGTTAGGGTTTGACCGAAAATTGCACAATCGCGTGCGACTCACATAGTGGAATTTCCACACCGATTCGGACAAGTTTCGCTCTCTTCCGAAGATCCATCTTCCCTTCTCCCGAAACTCGCGGCTTTTTAGAGAGAGAAAATCGGTGTCCACAAGCTTCATCTAGAGAGAGAAAGAGGGAAAAAAAAGGAAAAAGAAAAATGGTGGGAAAATTATGCTCTTTGAATCAAAGGGAAAGCGAGAATTCGGGGAGTATTTTGTTGAATTTTGGAGGGATTTGAGGTTTTTTCATATTGTGGGGTCTCTTTGTTTTTTTTTTTATTTACGAATTTTGAATTTTTTATTATTTTGGGTGGGTTTGTAGTGTGAGTGATCTGAATTGCGGGTTCTTTGTTAGCACGTGTGAACCAATTGAAATTGTGGGCTAGTTTGCATGCAATCCGGTGGCGGCGGGCCCGGCCGGAACCTTCCGGCGGGGCGGTCATCGGCAGCTGCATCGCCGTCTTCTTCGTCTTCGGCATCACAGTTAGGGTTGGAACAATTGCAGCAGCAACAACAGCAGCATCAACAGCAACAGCAGCAGATAGGTTCTAGGCAGGTGTGGATTAATGGGTTTTAACTCTGATAAGTTATTTTGGTTATAGTGAGGTTGGTATGGAGTGTTGATGTTGCCAAGTGTTGTGTGTGCAGTGCTTGCTTTTTTGGTTTATGGGTTTTTGATGACTTGTAATACATTGTGTGGTTTTGGGAATTGTGAGTGCCGTGCATGTTGGAATTTGGGAATTTGGGTTGTGGTGGAGTATTTTTTTTTTTTCCGCTTTTTGGGTTTTATGACAACCTCGTACCTGTCTGTTTTCTGTCATGGTTTGTCGTGTTTGTGGTTTGCTTATTTCAAGAACAATTAATTTTTCGGGTGTTGAAAAGAGTCAAACTAGGCATGTGTTAATTTAGTAATAAAAGTGCAAAACTGTTGGTAATCATTGAACTCGGGCGCAGTTGAGTGCTGCTGCTGAGTGATGTCATTGTCAGTTTTATTTTGAAGTCAAGTTTCCTTTCAATCACAACACTATGAACTCTGCTTCGGTTTATGAATTTTTTAATTAATTGGTCTTTTGCATTTATTTCATGTTCATTTGTGACGTTCACTCGTTGGCAAGCATAACTATTCTGTGTATGCTATTTCTTTTTCCTTGAGGTTTGTGTTTTGGTTTAAATTCCCTTCCCTTTTCCCTCTCATTTCTCTGTTCAGGTGCTATTGTTGTAGTTGTTGTGGTTTAAACATGTTGATTGACTGTAGATTACAATCAGACAAGCTCAAGTTCCATGTGTTAAAAGTGCTGTTTCGTCGGCTTCTGCATATTGTTGAATCTTCCTGATGCTTATCATTTGCTGTTATTTGTAGCAAAATCTGAGCGATATCATTAATTTCAAATCGTCTGTTTCTTGTTGACTGTTAGTTTTGTATCTGATGCAATCATAATGGGAAAATCATCATTGTATCAACTGCTTTCTAAAAATGTTGCCATAACTAATACAAGATTTATTTTTTGCATGTTATGTGGTTGGAATCTGTCATACTTCATAACCATGGTCTTGTTTCTGCTGTGATGTTTGTTACTTCAGTGTAGGAAACTGTTTGGTTTTTACATATATGTTGTACTAGTAGCCTGCATAAGTTTCCAAGGAGTTTCCTTTCCTATTTTTGAATTTCATGTTTTTATTCTTGATAAGCTGAGATCATGATTACAGTTGTAAGTCTTGGAACCAAATGATCTTGTTATACTTAACACAATTTTTGTGTACTTTTGTTTGTCTTGTTATCAATGAAATTTGCTTTATTATCTCATGTCTGTCTTGTTTTTAGTGCAACCTTTCTACTAAATGATTAGTGTTGTGGAATCATGACTTTTATGTAACTGTATACAAATGCAGTCATTTCAACAGCAACTGCTCAGAAAACCTGAAGGGAGTGAAGCTTATTTAGCTTATCAAGCAGGGCGTCAAGGGGTATTTGGGAATAGCAATTTCTCATCTCCTATTGCTATGCAACTGCCCCAGCAGTCTCGAAAATTCATTGATTTAGCTCAACATGGTCCCAACCAAGATACCCAGCTTCGGGGTCAAGGTAGTGAGCAGCAAATGCTAAATCCTGTCCATCAAGCATACCTTCAATATGCTTTCCAGGCTGCACAACAAAAGCCTGCTTTGGGAATTCATTCACAACAGCAAACTAAAATGGGAATGTCAAGCCCTGCATCTCTAAAGGATCAGGAAATGCGTACAGGAAATCTGAAAATGCAGGACATTATGTCTATGCAGGCAGTGAATCAAGCTCAAGGATCATCCTCTAGGAATTCATCTGAACACATTGCTCGAGGAGAAAAGCAGATGGAGCAAGGAAAGCATATAGCACCTGATCAGACGAGTGAAGGAAAGCTTTCAACCCAGGGACCAGCCATTGGCCACTCAATACCTGGAAATATGGCAAGACCTATACAAGCACCAGAAGCTCAGCAGGGCATCCAAAATGTTGTGAACAACCAAATTGCAGTAGCTGCTCAATTGCAGGCCATGCAGGCATGGGCTCGTGAACATAATATTGATTTATCACATCCTGCGGGTGCACAGTTAATGGCACAGCTCATTCCAATGATGCAGTCAAGGATGGTCTCACAACCAAAGGTCAGTGAGGTCAGCATTGGTGCGCAATCATCACCTGTCCCTGTTTCAAAGCAGCAGGTTAATTCTCCAGCTGTTGCAAGTGAGAGCTCAGCACATGCTAATTCATCAAGTGATGCATCTGGGCAGTCAGGTTCTTCAAAAGCCAGGCAGACAGTTCCACCCGGCCATCTTGGCTTAACAACAAATGCTGGTATAGCTGGCCACTCTAGTGACATGGCCATGCAGCAATTCAGTGCTCATGGTAGAGTCTCTCAAGCTCCTCTGAGGAAACAAGTAACAGGTGGAAATGGAATGCCCTCGATGCAATCTCATCAGTCATCTGCCAACATGAACATAGGTGCAGATCATCCTTTGAATGCAAAAACTTCATCATCTGGTCCAGAACCTCCTCAAATGCAGTACATCAGGCAGTTCAACCAATCTACTCCTCGGACTGGAGGTCCAACAAATGAAGGGGGTTCAGGAAATTATGCCAAATCTCAAGGGGCACCAGCTCTGATGCCTGAGCAACGAACTGGATTTACCAAACAACAGCTACATGTTCTTAAAGCACAGATACTAGCATTTAGGAGGTTGAAGGTTATATCTCTGATTCTTTTCTCATTCTGTCTGCATCTGTCTAATTTTGTTGCCTTATGTGTGCGCGCTATTTATTTACTCTTAGCAAAGAGGTACTATATATAATGTTAATGGAGATAGTCCCTACTAATTTTCTTTTTCTGTTGGTTGATAGAAAGGAGAAGGTACTCTGCCTCAAGAACTTCTCCGGGCTATCGCTCCGCCACCTCTTGAGATGCAGACACAACAGCTAAGCTGTCCTGCAGGAGGACAAAATCAAGACAAATCTGCTGTAAATACTGTGGCAGAACAACCACGGCATGTTGAGGCCAATGCCAAAGAGTCACAATCTATCCCTGCTGTTAATGGACACAGTTCTTCAAAGCAGGAATCCTCTGCAAGAGATGAGAAATCCACTCCGCCACCAGTTCATATTCAAGCTGTTATGCCATCTGTAACAAAGGAATCTGCTTCAACATCATGTGCTGGAAAGGAAGAGCAGAAGTCAATTGGATGCTCTTTTAAGTCAAACCAGGACGGTGAACATGGAAATAACAGTGCTCCTGTTAGAAACGAGTTGGCGCTAGATAGAGGAAAGGCTATTGCACCACAGGCCTCTGTATCTGACACAATGCAAGTTACAAAACCTGCACAAGCAAGCACTGTTTCTCAGCCAAAGGATGTGGGACCAACCCGAAAATATCATGGACCCCTATTTGATTTTCCTTTCTTCACTAGGAAACACGACTCCTTTGGGTCATCAATGATGGTAAACAACAGCAATAATTTATCACTGGCATATGATGTCAAAGATCTTCTTTTTGAGGAAGGCATGGAAGTACTTAACAAGAAGCGGACAGAAAATTTAAAGAAGATTGAAGGTTTACTGGCAGTGAACTTAGAGAGGAAACGAATTAGGCCTGATCTTGTGTTGAGACTGCAAATTGAAGAGAAAAAGCTTCGCCTTTTAGATCTCCAGGCACGTTTAAGGGATGAGATTGATCAACAGCAACAAGAGATAATGGCAATGCCAGATAGGCCATATCGTAAGTTTGTTAGGCTGTGTGAACGTCAGCGTATGGAACTTGTTAGGCAAGTGCAGGCATCTCAGAAAGCTGCAAGGGAGAAGCAACTCAAATCTATATTTCTGTGGCGTAAGAAGCTTCTGGAGGCACACTGGGCAATTCGTGATTCCCGTACTGCCCGCAACAGAGGGGTGGCCAAATATCACGAGAGGATGTTGCGGGAATTCTCAAAACGTAAAGATGACGATAGAAACAAAAGGATGGAAGCCTTAAAAAACAATGATGTTGACAGATATAGGGAGATGTTGCTGGAGCAGCAGACTAGCATCCCGGGTGATGCTGCAGAGAGATACACTGTTCTTTCATCTTTCTTAACCCAGACCGAAGAGTATCTACATAAATTAGGAAGTAAGATAACGGCTGCCAAAAATCAACAGGAGGTGGAGGAGGCAGCAAAAGCTGCTGCAGCTGCTGCACGATTGCAGGCATGCTTCATTAACATCCCCCTCACTGACCCCATTCTGAGAAAGTCTTTCTGTTAATCCCCTTTTTTCTATACAAATTAGTTTTGAAGATTCTGATTTTGATGGCTCCTAATGTTCTATGTGAACTTGTTCTATAAGATCATTTACATGTCTCTGATCCATTATTTGTTTTTGACCAAAGGGTCTTTCTGAAGAAGAAGTCAGAGCAGCTGCTGCTTGTGCTGGAGAGGAAGTGATGATTAGAAATCGTTTTCTAGAGATGAATGCTCCTAGAGACAGTTCATCTGACAACAAGTGAGTTTTTGTTGGTAAATTTAGTTTTAATATGAATGTTTATCTTGAGTTTTGACACAAAAATGCTTGAGGGAAGGTGTAATTATGAAAATTATTGGCTCAACATCAATGTGTTTATGTATTCTTTTGTGCATTTTGATTTAAATGTCCTGATCATGTTTATATAACGGTTTTTTGAAACTTAATTTAATTTGCTACTTTCTAGGTATTACAACCTTGCTCATGCCGTGAATGAAATTGTCATAAGGCAACCATCATTATTACGAGCTGGAACATTGAGAGACTATCAACTTGTAGGTTGCTACATTATTGAAATAGTTATTCTTTAACTGATTGCCTTATGCTGTATTCTTGAACAAGTTTTCAAGGCTTTGACACAATTTTTTTAAGGTTGGTTTGCAATGGATGCTTTCTTTGTACAACAACAAATTAAACGGAATTTTGGCAGATGAGATGGGTCTTGGCAAAACTGTACAGGTTAGCCTTGTTTTTTGTTGCTCTTCCTTAGATTGGGAAGAACCTTTATCATAATCTTTTTTGGCAGCTGAGTGACTTCACAGTTCATAATTAATTTTATTATGCCTTATATGGGAGATGTTAAAATGTTTATTCATATTTTTAAGGGTAACATATAATAATTTACTGTAATGCTTGTCTGTTCCATCTATAAACTTGAATATTTTTTCTCTCTTCAGGTTATGGCATTAATTGCATACTTGATGGAATTCAAAGGAAACTATGGCCCACATCTTATTATAGTCCCAAATGCTGTTTTGGTTAACTGGAAGGTGGGTTTTGAACTTAATAATTTGATTGACATTCCTTTTCTTTGTGATTGTTTTTTTTTCCCTAACTTGAAAAATTATCTTTATTGTGCAGAGTGAGCTATATAAATGGTTACCATCCGTGTCGTGCATTTTTTATGTTGGAGGGAAGGATTATCGGTCAAAATTATTTTCTCAAGTATGCCTCAGGTTATTCACATATCATATTAAAGAGTATAACTTTGTTAATTATTGCCTAATTTCCTTTTATATTACATTTGCAGGAGGTTTCTGCTATGAAATTTAATGTCCTTGTGACTACTTATGAGTTCATCATGTATGACCGGTCAAAGCTTTCAAAAATTGATTGGAAGTATATCGTAATTGATGAAGCACAGAGAATGAAGGATAGAGATTCAGTTTTAGCACGTGATCTTGATAGGTATCGTTGTCAAAGACGCCTGCTTTTGACAGGAACACCGTTGCAGGTCTGCTTTTTTCTGATACGATATACATTATTGTAATCGGTTGTGTCTATGACTGTATATTCTTTTATTTCTTTTGTGCACCACTCGGGCCAAACAATACCATTTCAGATCATCAAGTTTGCAGTTTTTTATTTTGTTCGGCTTTTTTTTTTCCTTTATAACAAAATCTTTGTTCCTTCGCATGTTAAATATTTGCATAGACAGGTCCATAAAACAATACTAACTTGCTGAGCATGGTTAAGAATTAGTTTACCTTCATCTGAACTTGTTCAAATTGGAACTCTTATTTAGATACCTCAAGATATGTTGTATAGCATTCCATATATGAGGATGAGGGGTTTGTAATGTGCAGTTTCCTTTTCTAGTGATGAGGACTGGTAAATCGTTAGAAGCAAATTATATGCAGAACCATTTAAAAATCAAGGTTAAAATATATTGTCTCTACGTGACACTCATTTTCAATTTAGTCCTTATACATACAACTGTTTTCAATTTGATCCTCACTGTTTGTGGGAGTATTGACATATTGAATGTAGGGACCAAATTGAACCTGATCTTAACATATCGGGACTAAAAATATAGTACTATGAGACCCTATACATGACGGTCTTTTTCAATTTGGTCACTGCACTTCAAAATAACCGTGTCATAACAACGACGAGTTGAAAATGGATGTTATGAATGGGGGCCAACAATATGTTTAACCAAAAATCAAATTTTCTCCAACAGTGTTTGTTGCCAATAAGGATTGATACCTGATAAGTTTAGATCAGCTTTAACAGAGCTCGTAGTCCTAGTTTTGTCATGCCTACCTGATGGACGATGCTAAGTGTGGTACTAGGTCAATGAACAGTTATCTATGGTACATGTAGTTTTTGTTTTTAGTCACAAGTTACTACGTCAGATAATATTATATGTTTTTTGTTGGCCTGTATTTTAATTACAGGTCAAATGTCTGAATATGTTTGCTGCCATATCCTTTCGTCATCATTATATCCTTTGTTTTACAAGTAATTCATAATTATAATGTAGTTATATTGGCAAAATAAGTGATCATATGTTAAAAGTACAACAACAACCACCACCACCACCACAGCCAAAGCCTTTTCTGCCAGGTGGGGTCGGCTACATTGAGCGATGCCATAATGTCTTAATGTCGTGTCTAATGATAGACCGATCAAATCCAAATCCTCCTTAATGGTTTGACCTATAATTTTTCTTGGTTTCTCTCTACCCAAAACTATTGGAATATTCTTAAGAGTGTTGAGGTATAATGGTATATATTCTCTGTTAGTGTCAAGTAGATGCTAATTGATAAGTCATATAGATACTTGATACAGTGTAAATTTTGTTGATGGGATTGTTTGTGGTGTGATTTTCTCTGCAGAATGATTTGAAGGAACTCTGGTCACTTTTAAATTTACTTCTTCCTGAGGTTTTTGATAATAAGAAAGCCTTTCATGATTGGTTCTCAAAACCATTTCAAAAGGAAGGTCCTACTCAAAATGCAGAGGATGATTGGCTCGAGACAGAAAAGAAAGTTATCACAATCCATCGACTTCATCAGATTCTTGAGCCTTTCATGCTCAGGCGTCGTGTTGAAGATGTTGAAGGCTCACTACCACAAAAGGTGTGATTATAGTCTATAGCCCCTTAACTTGACCACTTGTTTTATTTCTGGTGGCTCAGTCCTAATATTATTACTACTGCATTGCAGGACTCCATAGTTTTAAGGTGTAAAATGTCAGCTGTCCAGAGTGCTATTTATGACTGGGTCAAATCAACTGGTACCCTTCGTCTTGATCCTGAGGATGAGAAACTTAGGGTTCAAAAGAGACCTGCCTACCAGGCGAAGCAATATAAAACTTTAAACAACAGATGCATGGAGCTGCGGAAAACTTGCAATCATCCATTGCTTAATTATCCATTCTTCAGTGACTTATCTAAAGAATTCATTGTAAAATCTTGTGGAAAATTGTGGATCCTGGATAGGATCCTCATAAAACTCCAAAGAACGGGACATCGAGTTTTACTGTTCAGTACCATGACAAAACTTCTTGACATCTTGGAAGAATACCTGCAGTGGCGAAGACTTGTGTACAGAAGAATTGATGGGACAACTAGTTTGGAAGATCGTGAATCAGCTATAGTTGACTTCAATAGCCCTGATTCAGACTGTTTCATCTTCTTGCTTAGTATTCGAGCTGCTGGGCGAGGCCTTAACCTTCAGTCTGCTGACACAGTTGTCATTTATGATCCTGACCCAAACCCTAAAAATGAGGAGCAGGCTGTTGCCAGAGCTCATCGGATTGGACAGAAAAGACCAGTCAAAGTTATCTACATGGAAGCAGTTGTTGACAAAATCCCTAGTCATCAGAAGGAGGATGAACTGAGAAGTGGAGGCACTGTCGATATGGAGGATGAACTTGCAGGTAAGGATCGCTACATAGGATCCATTGAGAGCCTCATAAGGAACAATATTCAGCAGTATAAGATAGATATGGCTGATGAGGTCATTAATGCTGGACGCTTTGATCAAAGAACAACGCATGAAGAAAGACGTTTGACGCTGGAGACATTATTACATGATGAAGAGAGGTATCAAGAAACTGTACATAATGTTCCCTCACTACAGGAGGTAAATCGCATGATTGCGAGGAGTAAAGAGGAAGTTGAACTGTTTGATCAAATGGATGATGAACTGGATTGGATTGAGGAGATGACACGCTATGATCACGTGCCTAAATGGCTTCGTGCCAATACAAAAGAAGTGAATGCTGCTATTGCTGCTTTATCAAAAAGACCATCAAAGAACACTTTATTGGGTGGCAGTATTGGCATGGAATCAAGTGAATTAGGTTCTGAAAGAAAACGAGGAAGGCCCAAGGGAAAAAAGCTTCCTAGTTACAAGGAGCTGGAAGATGAAAATTTGGAAGACTCTGAAGCAAGCTCTGATGATAGAAATGGATATGCACATGAAGAAGGGGAAATAGAAGAATTTGAAGATGATGTGTATAGTGGAGCTGATGGAGCTCAGCCCATTGATAATGATCAATTGGAAGATGGCCTGCTTTGTGATACTGGATATGAATTTCCCCAATCTTTAGAAAATGCTAGAAATAATCAGGTGGATGAAGAAGCTGGTTCCTCTGGATCATCCTCAGACAATCAAAGATTGACACAGATAGTATCGCCATCAGTTTCCGCTCAGAAATTTGGTTCCCTTTCTGCATTAGAAGGCCGACCAAGTTCCATTTCAAAAAGGATGGTATGAGGCTTTGCATTGTATGTTATTATTATTTTTTTTTTCAGTGGTTGTTTTGTTCTATCTCATTCTGATTAAATTATCTAATTTTTGCCAGACAGATGAGTTAGAGGAAGGGGAAATTGTAGTATCCGGTGATTCTCACATGGAGCATCAACAGTCTGGAAGTTGGATTCATGATCGTGATGAAGGTGAGGATCAACAAGTTTTGCAGCAACCAAAGATTAAACGCAAACGTAGTCTTCGTGTTCGACCCCGTCATGCCACTGAAAAGCCTGAAGAAAAGTCTGGCTCTGGCAGTGAAATGGCACCTCATTTGTCAGTCCAAGCAGACCATAAATATCAAGCTCAACTCAGGACTGACCTTGAATCAAAATCACTTCGAGATTCCAGTGCTAGCAGGAATGATCACAACACATCATCATTAAAAAATAAACGAACTTTACCTTCAAGGAGAGTTGCTAATACATCCAAATTACATGGCTCACCAAAGCCTACTCGTTTGAATTGCATATCTGCTCCTTCAGAGGATGGTGGTGAACATTCCAGGGAAAGCTGGGAGGGGAAGCCTATCAATTCAAGTGGATCTTCTGCTCATGGCTCTAGGATGACAGAAATCATCCAGAGAAGGGTATGTGTCTTTAATTGAACAATGTTGTGTGTGTGTTTTTTCTCCTGCAGTGGCCTTGTGTTTTCCTGGATGGAGTGTGTCTCATTGCATGTCATACAATGATAAGAAGCGGAAATCCTTATTAATTTTCTTGATTTACAACAGTAATAATATAACTAAATAAGTATAAGGTTGCCACCTAGGGTCGGCTCAACTGCTAGAATAGAGCTGCATGAACAAAAATGATTCTTGCTGGAGGTCCTTTGTTGGTAGGTGATTTGTAAGTACTATTGTAAGCCCTCGTTGAGGCATGTGGCATGCCCTAACCTTGGAATTGGGCAACCTCCCCCACCCCCTCCTTCCTTTTGAAAAATCAGCATAAGGTTCCTAGGTATCCGATCTGAGGTATCTTTACCGGCTGCAATCCTGAATTTTTTTTACTCTGTTCATTTCCATTTTCACAAAGACTCTGTTTGCTATATTAATTTAATCTCACTTCTCGATATGAGATGTTCTGTTACACATTCTTGTTCGCCTGTTTATGTACTGTAAGCATTTGAACTCATACAATTATTGCACTTGCAGTGCAAAAATGTAATTAGCAAGCTCCAAAGAAGAATAGACAAGGAAGGCCATCAAATTGTACCTTTGTTAACGGATTTGTGGAAGAGGATTGAGAATTCTGGGTACAGTGGTGGATCTGGGAATAGCCTGTTGGATTTACGGAAGATTGATCAGCGGATTGATAGATTGGAATATAATGGAGCAACAGATCTTGTATTTGACGTGCAGTTCATGTTGAAGAGCGCAATGCATTATTATGGTTTTTCCCATGAGGTGAGATTTCTTATCTGTATCATCATATAAAATGGTTCACTTTTATGGCTTTTGGTGGAAGCTGTTGCTAACTTGCGCATAGTAGACCATGACACCATGCAACTTTTAGAAGCCTTATTTTTAGTTATGCTTGCATTATATCCTATTAACAACTGTATTTTACAGCTTTTTTTTGTCAGTGAACTTAATGAAGCACTTAACCACTAACTTTTGAATACTGGTAAAATATTACCCGAAGTTTTACTGTTTCTTGTTTGGTTGTGGCTACCACATTCTGCTGGCTGAGCCGAAGTTCTTAAACGATTATTTTTTTTGTCATGAAAGTCCACAGGTTCATCAATTATTCGTATCCTTGGCATTGCATCGTTTCTCCTTTATTGATATAAAACACTTACCATACTGACGATGTTTATAATGGATTTACATGTCTTGGCTAATTCAAGCATTTCTATGTCTTTTGTATTATTAAGCAATGAGGAAAAATCCATTGAAATGAAAAATTCTGGTTCTGTTCTCCTTATCAATATACTTCCAATATATGATATATCCAACTTGTACATATGAAAAAACAGCAAGAGTTATGTTATGATCCCCTTTGTATTCTACAATTCATGCTCTTTATATTCAAAGGGATTCTTCCTCAAATTTGCTCCCAAATGTGGAACAGCATGTCTGTCTTTTACTGCCTGAAGTTCAAGATTGCTGTTGATGTAGAATTCACTGGGGATTCACTATATGAAATATCTTACGAATGTTAAAAGTATCATTATTTTCAGGTAAGAACTGAAGCAAGGAAGGTTCATGATCTCTTTTTTGATATCTTGAAAATTGCATTTCCGGATACCGACTTCCGAGAGGCGAGAAGTGCACTCTCTTTCTCTGGACAAATTTCCGCCACCGTATCATCCCCTAGACAAGTGGCTGTTGGCCAAAGCAAGAGGCATAGGCTGATAAACGATGTGGACACCGATGCACACCCTTCACAGAGGCCACTGCAGCGTGGATCAGCTTCTAGTAGTGAAAACGGCAGGATTAGAGTCCACGTGCCACAGAAGGAGTCAAGAACTGGAAGTGTTTGTGGAAGCACCAGGGAGCAACCTCCGCAGGATGACTCTCCACTACTCACTCATCCAGGTGAACTGGTTGTGTGCAAGAAAAAAAGAAATGAGAGGGAGAAATCATTGGTGAAGCCTAGGACTGGTCCTGTTTCACCATCTATGAGAAGTCCAGGGTCATGTTCAGTCCCTAAGGATGCTAGATTAACTCAACAGGCTCAAGGGTGGGTTGGCCAGCCCTCTCAACAACAAAATGGTTCCGGTGGGTCGGTTGGCTGGGCTAATCCTGTAAAGCGGCTAAGAACTGATTCTGGGAAGAGGAGACCAAGTCATATATAGATGGTATATAATGGACATATATTGCTGCTAGTTTCAGGAAGATTTTTAGTTGCACTTCACATAGAGTTTACCACCATACTGTTAATATAGATTTAGGTTCCCTGAATGGGTTCAATGTAAGTTACTCTCCAAATTTTTTTTTTTTTTTGATATCTGCATCTTGCAGAAACTGTTGTATAGTAACTCCTTGGTTCTAGTTAGTCTATGAAAAGTCCATTTCTGCAAGGTCCTCCTCATCCCTCCTAATTTGCATTCACTGAAGTCAAAATTTGATGCAGTATGATATCGACCGTCCAATTGAGATAAGACGATTCACATATGAACTTTGCAAAACAGATACAAAATTCTAAAAAATGAAATATGAATCGTTCGATCTCAATTAGACGGTCGAGATTGCCGACTACATGTGACTGTGTCAAATTATGACTGCAGTCAATCCGGATTAGATTGAAGCCAGATAAAGTATAATAATAATAAATTAATAATACAAAAATCTAAATGATGACTGAAGTATTTAGTCTGTTGTGTACTTCGAAAAGAACTGCTTATTGATTGTTATTATTTTAACTGAAGCATCAGCTGCGCTGAATTCCTTTATTAATTTTAACAAGATCTTTGTTGACCTTCCTTTCTTTCATCCTCAAAGTACTCCTACAATACTTGGCATTAAGCCTATGTTTGGGAGGAGGGAAGGAAAGTGAAGGAAAGAAATTTTTTTTTGAAAAATGTAAAAAGTGTGTATGGATAAGTGTGACAGACCAATAATAATGTAACACATCATCAATTTTACACTTTAACCAATAAATTTTTTTTCCTTCCGCTTTTTTTTCTCCCACTTTTTTACATACCAACGGGAAAAAAGAGGAAAAACATTATTTTAATATTCTATAAAAGATTGAGTTGATGTGAAACTTATTCCAAGTTTTTTTCCCCAATCCTCCAGTTAATTTGAGTTGAGTTGGAGTTATTAATGAGATAATTTTTTTTCAACTCTATTTTTTATTTATGTCTTGAATTTATGACTTTATTTAAAATAAATTAAGTTTTTGTTTTCACTTAAATCATACAAATGTTGGTATGTATCTTGTCATTTAACCCAAGTGTTACGGATAACACATTAATTTTACTTTTAATTTCATAACTTTGACCTGCAACTCCATATGTGGGGAAATTCATTTTATGAAAGCTTAATGAATGAGCCTAACAAAATTGAGTTTGTGGAAAACATCTCTTACCTTATTGTTTGGTTTAAACTTTAAAGTCATATTAATGTGATTGTGTGTAGCGCGTTATAAAGCATGTCCAATGTTTTTGCAGCAAATATTGGTAAATGATGAACTTCTAAAAAGCTTGTAATTCGCATTACTTTTCCTCAAGCTTGCAACCATGTTCTTCGTTTATTTCTTTAGGCACGCGGCCTATCAAATTGCAATCTTGATAAAATGTAAAATTATATAGTCCTATTGTTTCACAGTCATCGCTCATGAAAAAACTACTAGATAGAACGGAGAAAGTGTAACATGTTTGATTACACTTTTTAAAAACAATTTTCTATTTTTAATCGGGTGGAATCACTTTATCTAAATTCTAGCTTTTTTTACTGGCACTTTGTCGGTGATAAATTTATTTGGCATAATAAAACCACTCTGCATCTCATAGGTGAAACAACAAGTAGTTTTTGTAATCATTTTAAAAGTCACATCACAAAGGTTTTCGAGCCTCAAATAAAATATGGATTAATTATTAGAATTATTTCTAATAATTTTTGTGGGCTACAATCAATTGTGACCTTTTAGTTTTCTAAAAACGGGCTAATGTTATGATCCAATTGATGATGCTCAGACCCGCAAATAAGTGATCAATTGTAATGGGCCTTTGGACACCTAATTCTGATTTAAGTGGGAGATAGTGTAGGCCCAACCACTAGGCCCATGATGGGTGGTTCCAAGGTTGATAAATAGGGAGGCTAGGTCCCCTTTGCCGTCACCGAAATCATATATGCTCGTCTACGGTTTGCCCCATTGAGAACCGAGAACCGGAGTTTGTGACCAGTCAAAGGAAGACTTAGTTCGTGATTTCAGGAGCTCTAAAAGACTGAGGCAGTTTCTGGTATTCGTGATCATGTCTTCAACAAGTAAGTGCTCTAATCGGTGTTCTAATTTCATATAATAGATCCTATATATTAAAACATGTGGTATCAGAGCCATTATTATATGATTTAGGACCTGATTATTGAATGAAATCATCCTCTTTTATTTGAATATTTATGAGTTTCAATTTTATTTTTTTTGTTGATAATTTTCGTTTTTCACTGTGTGTGAAATTTTGAATTGTGATTAACAATAAATTAGGACTTGAAACTATAGGGGTGTTGTAGAGGATGATCATACGAATCTAATGGCACAAGTTTCGTAATTTTTTATGAACTGTAGAGGGAGAAATCAAAGAAAAACCGTAATGTTTTAGGGTTCAAAATCCACTATTTGTGCTTTTAATCTCGCGCGAATTGTTAAAAATTGGTGTTTGCGTCGTTTGATTTTGATTTGCGATTGGTCTCTGTGCGATGTCGTCACTGGACGATAAATGAAAAGGCGTGATTTTCTTTGTGAGAGCAAGGGTCTGATTTGCTCTCGTTAATTTTTCAGGTGACCAATGTGATTTGCTTTAATTGATTGCGCCGTTCATTTGCAAGAGACCCGTGAAAAAGGATTTTCCTATAGCACGAATTGGTCCATCGTCTTCAAAACGATGCAGTAGATGAAAGAAAAAAAAATTTGTGCTGTGCTATTTTTTTTTTCTTTCTTTCTTCTGTTCGTGCGTTTATTTTTAATTGATCCGCACATTGTTCTTGCTGAATGATTTGCTTTCAATGTGTTTTTCATGGATTACAAAGCATCAATGTGTGACGTTTCTATTTTGATTGGCCAATCCTTTTTGTGAAATGTTTAACAATGATGCCTTCGCAATTTTAATTGGCCCGTGAGTTTTTCACGTAATTGATATTGTTCAAACGTAAAAAAAAAAAACGTGAATGGACAGAATATTGGCTTTCTATGCGCTGATTTTTAACGCATATGCTTTATGTGTTTGATAAAATATGACTGTTAGCGTGTAGGCCTCGTAGATGTCCGTTTTCGACTTAGTTTTATGCATTATGCTCTAATTTTAATGCTTGAATTTGCTATATTTTTTCGAGAATTTTTCCGCTGCGTTAGATATTTTTTATAAAATATAATGTATTAAATTATTTTTGATTATTTTTCTGACGAAAATTAAATTGAAAAATATGTTAGAAAAATAATATGATGCATTCTGGATTTAATGGTAGTGTTCACTCTCCACGTAGAGTTGAGCATGATTGTATGCTATTATTTTTATATATGTGTATTTAATTGGCTACCTTGTTACACTGTAAAGTACAAAATATGTTGAGAATGCGGATTGAATTGATGCATGACCTGTAAGGGTGCTCATTTAATGATGTAATTGCCTGTTGACTGTGTCTTATCTATGGACAAGAGAAAAATGATTCCTATGCAAGAGTTTTTGTGCGTCGCTATGAGCCGTTACCACCAAAGTGGGACCGCTTGTATTGATTCATGAAAATTTCTTTGTAGTTTGAGGAATTCTTTTAATCATTTCATGCAATTACTTGCCCAAAGGGGGTGGTTGTATGTTGTGGTTGAAAGTTGTTTGGAGATGGAGTTATTGTGGAATGAATTGGGCTAAGGGATTGTCTGCCCAAAGAGAACAATTTTCTGAACCCAGTGTATTCTCATGGATTAACCCATCCGAGTTTTTCAACTTTGGTTAGTGCATTCTACCCAAAAGTGAATGTACCATTATACTGGCCTCAATGTGATAGCTTGTTTTATTTTTTGAGCTATATCTTGTCATATTACATATACTAATGCATTCATGTTTTGTCTTAACAGTAAACTATTGAATATTCTGATACTAGTATTAATTTTAATAATTGCTAGTCTGATAAATTTTGAATTATTAAAAAAAAAATTCTTTTAATTTATCAAACATATTTGGTTTATGCTTGAGCACATATGGTTTTATTTTGAGCAATTTAATTTATTTTTGACAAACAATAAAGTTGTGCTTAATTATATAAAAGTATCTTTTAATGACCTTCTTGTCATTGATTGTGACACGCCACATTAAAACTTGAAAATACGTAAGCTTGTATGTGTTAGAAAGTAGGACTTGTTTTGACATGAGTTTAATCATTGTTCTCTAACATTTATTCTATGAGCCATTTGAGAACTTACATAAAGTTGATGCTTCCCCTTTTGTTGGTCCTACACACAAGGATGAATGATACACCTTTAGAGATTAGTTATAAAAAATATATATTTTTTGGTTATTAATGTATTGGATACATGCACAAATAAAGAAATTTCTTCTTAATGAGCTCTTAACTCTCTCTCATTTTTGTGTTTGGAATATGTATTTATATACGGGTGTGACATTCTTTTAGAATGTTGTGACATGAAAATTGTTGTGCTCTTTTATTCGAACAATTTTTTGAAAAATATTTTTTATATCTACGTCATATTGTTTTCCATTGATGGTGATTATTGTCACAATAATTTTATAAGTATTTGGAAATATAATATTTGGTATATGTTGATTTGTGCTCCCTTAGAGTGGTACAAATTGTATGAATTTAGAGATATTTATTGCATGATTAATTCAAAAAGTGAATTTATGGATATCTCCAATGTGATAATATTTAATTTTGAAAAGCATTGTATAATCATGTCTTTAATTTCCATTGAATGGTTAAGTTAGTAGTTATGCACATATGTGGTTCCATTTTCAGAATTTAATTATTTATATTACGGTATAATCTTTCATGGTTATTACTGTGATCAAGTTGGAAATTGTGGTGAGCATGTGAAAACGTTTCAAGTGCTTCCTCTTGGATTGTGATCTACTGTTTAAATGTGGTTATAGCTTATTGTTTGTGTTTTTCGCTGCGCAAATATTTCTACCGGAAAACGATCCAAATGTATTATAATTTATTTATTTTCCAGCTGATATTTAATAAATAATATACTGGAAAGAGAATATATCATGGTTTAGATATGTGCATGATGTATATGTGCTTGGCTGGTGTTATGAAAATTAATACTTTTATCATATATCATGTAATTTTAAAGTGTCAATTCACTTAAATGTGAACTCTTGTTTCGATTGTTATAAGCGCAAAACTTGTAGAATGCTAATGGATTTTTTTTTAATTCATGATCAGTAGGGGTGTTTATTTTTTTTATTTTTTAATGCACCTTCTTATGGACTGTATCATGGTTAAGGGCAAGACATATTGATTCCTGGGTAAAAGCATTTCACTGATTATAGTGGGGATTCCCGCCAAAGTGGGAATACTCATTATTAATTGGTGGAATTTCTTTTTATCATTAGAGGAATGTTTCTGATTGTCATATACAATTTCGTATCCAAAGGGGTTATTGTATGTCATGATTAGAAGCTAATTTGCGATGAAGTTATTGGAGGTACACTGGTCTAGGAGATTTGTCTGCCCAAAGGGGACAATTCTCTAAACCCAATGTATGGTCCTTGAGTAACTTATTATCGAATAGTTGGATGAAGTTAATGGAGGTGCGTTGGTGTAGGGGATTTATCTGCCCAAATGGGACAATTTTCTGAATCCGATGTATGCTCATTGATTAACTCATCTGAGGTTCTGACCACGGTTGCGACCTTGGTTGCGCATTCTGCCCAAAGGAGAATGTGTTGTTATGTTGGCCTCCAAATAGCTTGATTTAAGCTGAAGTCATGTCTTGCCCTGTTTCTTACTTTAACGCATTTTAAGTTTTGCTTAACAATCATTTTTTTTAATAACAACTATTTTGCTTATTTTGTTATGGAGCACTACTTAATTTATTTCATGAAAGTTTGTGATAAGCTTTTAGATGCTTGTGTTAGTTTGCTATAATTTTTTTTGTAAATTTAACATGTTTAGATCTTGACATCAGTGGGAGGATTTTGACTTTAGTCATTATTTGATGTCAAGAATGGTAATAAAAATAATTTATTGAAATATACGATTTTCAAGGCTTTTGTTTGTGGGTTGCGACTTTGAATTCGAATTTGTTATGCATCAGATATTTGAATTTCCTGTTGCAATTTTTGAACTCCCAGTTGTTCGATTTTTCTGGTTCTTATATCAGACCACATCAAAAGTTATATGATTCGTGATTACTTTATTGTTACTTGTTCTATAGCTACTTTTGATATTTATACAGATCTGTTGACATTATTTGCACATTCTTTTAAGACTTTACGGAGATCTAGCGCTTTGCTTTGTTTTATCATAAGAATAGTTTATCTTTATTTGATGAGCGCAGATAAGGTACATAATAAACCTTTATCAATTTCAGTATGATTGTGGATTTTATACATGGATTGGAAAATCCTAATATTTTCAAAATGATGATAAAATTGGAGTTAATGAGCTCAATTATTTGTTAATTACCTTTATGATTGAAAGGTTTACTGTTAAGTTTGTCTGGGGAATAATAAACCTTTACTATATGGTATGTACAATGAACTTATCAATTATCATTTGAATTATATGTTAGCATAAAGAAAAATGGTTGTCATTCAAATCTTCTATATATAAGTTTTTCAAAGATTTTACTTGTAAGGAAAAAGGTTGTTACTCAGGGATGCAATTTTGAAAGATTTAACTCAGATTTGAGCCACCTTTGACTTCCTTAAAATCTATCTTGTATTCATATTTCAAAGCATACATTGTTAGTATCCCATTATATCTTGGTCTTTCTAAAGTTAGCTTCTTGTTGCTATTATTGCCTATTTATTTATTAGCTGAAATTGATGAGTTGTTACCTTCTCGTTCATGATTTAATTCTAGCAGCTAATGCTCAGATTATGGGCTTAGCGTTTCTGTGGTAGAACTATATCCCTCTATATATTACTGCATTATTTTCAAGTGACCCCATTTCTGTCGGCTTGAGCCCTGCAACTTTGAAGGGTCGTTGTCTTGAGCCCTATGCATTGAAGGCTTTGAAACCAGTGATTAGAAGCAATATTTTTCATGCAAAAGAATTGAAGAAATTGTTGATCCAAATAGCTATCATGAAACTAGATAGATTCCACGTTGGTTAATCCTTTAACCAAGGGACTCTGCCCATAATTATTTATTTATCATTATTTTTGTGAACATGGGCTCTATGAGTTTGTATAATATGCTTGGTTAGTGGGAGTTTGTGCTTTATGTCATGTTAGCTCTCACATTTTTTTTTAACACGTTTGGTGTTTTGATAACATTTTCCATTTGACTTGAGAAATTAATTATAAATTGAATTATGTTATGTTATATACCTTTGTATATGTTTAACAGATGCGAAAATGTTGAAGCTCGGTGTCGCTGGACCACTGTGCCGGTGGTCGACACCATATTGGAGCTGAGACATTACGGTTTTGTTAAACCATGAAGCTTGGTGTCACTTGGACCATTGTGCCGGTGGTCGACACCATGTTGGAGCTGAGGCATTGTGGTTTTGTTGAACCATGTAGCTCGGTATCATTAGGATTAGGACCACTGTGCCGGTGGTCGATGCCATGTTGGAGCTGAGGCATAAGTGCAAAAATATTAGAGCTCGGTGTCAATGGGATCACTGTGCCGGTGATCGACACCATGTCGGAGCTGAGGCATCATGGTTTCTTATGAACCATATAATTTCTCTGGCTTTAATGCATTTGAGAGAAATTGAGGACTGACAAAGAAAATGACAGTATGGCTGTAAGATCACATTGGCATGTCGTTTTCTTGCTACACTCCACATAGATGACTAGTCGATGGAGTTAGTGGTATTTGTAACCATGGAAGGTGTTATGTCGATATAAGATATGA
Source organism: Calophaca sinica (assembly GCA_037113605.1). Classification (NCBI taxonomy): domain Eukaryota; kingdom Viridiplantae; phylum Streptophyta; class Magnoliopsida; order Fabales; family Fabaceae; genus Calophaca; species Calophaca sinica. The sequence goes on from CM073731.1 coordinate 117,727,124, forward strand.
CTACCGTCATGATTCAGTATCATTTAGCTTTTGTTGGATGTAGTCTTAATTAGGTGTTGCATCTTGGGATCGTGTGTTTAGTGGCCATGTTAGGAAGTATATTATTAGCCCGAGAGTCGTTTTCAAAATGTTTTCTACAAATTAAATTGTACAATTGATTTTGCCCAAGTGGGAGAATGTTAGAATTATTTCTAATAATTCTTGTGGGCTACAATCAATTGTGAGCTTTTAGTTTTCCAAAAACGGGCTAATGTTATGATCCAATTGATGATGCTCAGGCCCGCAAATAAGTGATCAATTGTAATGGGCCTTTGGACACCTAATTCTGATTTAAGTGGGAGATAGTGTAGGCCTAACCACTAGGCCCATGATGGGTGGTCCCAAGGTTGATAAATAGGGAGGCTAGGTCCCCTTTGCCGTCACCGAAATCATATATGCTCGTCTACGGTTTGCCCCATTGAGAACCGAGAACCGGAGTTTGTGACCAGGCAAAGGAAGACTTAGTTCGTGATTTCAGGAGCTCTAAAAGACTGAGGCAGTTTCTGGTATTCGTGATCATGTCTTCAACAAGTAAGTGCTCTAATCGGTGTTCTAATTTCATATAATAGATCCTATATATTAAAACATTAATAGGGATGCACTCTCGGTCTAAATTAATTTACACTTACGTCCAATGAGAGTCTACTAATCTGTTATCTTAGCCTACTATTATAACTGCATTTTAAATTAGGACAAAATTTAAGTAAAGTTTTTTGTGTGTAGTTTTTACTGTTTTTCGATAACAATTCAACACTTGGATTAATTATTCAATAATAAAAATAGGATCATTTTGAATTTGAATTTCAATGAAAAATTTAGTCCACATGATATATTATAATCGATGAACAATACGAAAAAACACATATAAAACAATACCTAAGTTTATTCCTTTAAATTAATTGCCAAATCATGGTCTCTGATTGAAAGAGTATAAAATTAGTTTAGAGTGCACGACTCCATTATCATAAACTCCAATTTGTTGTTTATTTGTCATGCTTTCCCTGGTTTAAGGGATTTTGGATTCTTTCACTCACATGACTATTCTATTGGAGAAAAATAAATACAAAATGAAATGGTTTTCTTTTATTTTTTAAAACTAATAGTTTTCTTTTATTTTTTCAAAAAATACAATGAAAGAAACAATAATACAAGACGAAAAGGACTAAAAGTTTTTTTTTAATTACAATATTATATATATCTTTTACTCATGAAAAAAAAGTTAAAATATCTTTTTTGTCTCTTATGTAAATTTTTTGTTTCAGTTTGTTCCCTTAACTTTTAAAATTTTTAATTGGGCCGTTTATCTTTATTTAAGGTTTTAATATGGTTTTTTGTGTTTAAATTATGTTATAGAAGAGACCATATTCACAGGACAGAGGTATGAATTTTACTCTATAGGGACAAAAAAAGCTAAAGTATATAATTATAATATTATTTATTTTGAGTATATAATTATAATACTATAATCGATTATGTTTATTTTTGTCGTTAAAATGTATACATGTTTTGGTTTTAATGGAAAAAGGAAAAAATAAAGTGAAAATAATTGCAATTATTAGAGTTTTGTGAGGTGAAGAATAGGAAGTCATGGGACAATTGCAATTATTAGAGTTTTGTGAGGTGAAGAATAGGAAGTCATGGGACAATTATTAGAGCCTAGGTTGTCTGTACTCGTAGAATGTTACATTTTTTTTATTTTATTATTTTAATGCGTTATTTATCACTTTTAGAAGTTTTAATGTCATTATATATTTTCTTCTTTATGTATTCTCAAGCAAAGTTCTCAATGACACATTTTCAAAAGTCACCCACCATTTAGATACATAGTTTAACTATTTTTATTTATGTTTATCTCTCTATACTTCTTCTTTTTCTGATACCCGTGGAATTCCTCTCTTCTTTTTCTCTTATCTTTTTTTTTTCTGCTCTTCTGTCTACTCTCCCCCTCCCCCCCTCCCTTTCTCTCTCAACCCGTTAAATATGTCACGGGGAGGGGAGCTGCATCAGCTGCCATGAAAGTAGAAAAAATGCCCCGACTAGCCAAAAAATAGGGAGAAACAAAAAAACGCCATGAGAGCTCACTTACTAATGAGACTTTAATAAAAAGTCTATGAGGGTCCGAGCCCTTGGAGACCCTAACGCACCTCCGTCCCTGCATATTGATATAATTTAGGAATTATTTGGAAACAAAAAATGGACTAGATTGGTATAATTTTTGCTGAATAAGACTATTTCGAAACAAAAAAATAAAGATTGGTTTGCAAAATAAAAGACTAAATTGAAACTTTTAAAAGTTAAAGAATCAAATAGAAATTAAAAAAAATAAGATAAGGGATAAAAAAGATAGTTTAGGAAAACAAAAAAAAGGTAGTTTAGCAATAAAAATAAATAAATCGTAGAGTCCACTAATAATATTCAAAACAAATTGTTTGCTTTATCTCTAAAATAATAACACAATCTCGTGTTATGTTATTCAACAACCGAAGAAGATCTAGATCCTGTTTCATTCAACCAATCTCTAGCATCACACAATTTCCTCCCTCGTTATGTTTCATTGAGCTGAGGAGTATGATCAAATTTGTGAAAATCTCTGTTGCTTCAAGAAAGCCATACAAGTCCTTCATATCTCGAGAAAATCTGACACATTATATGCTTCCTATCATTATCGGGGAAACCGTAGAGGTATCGACACGTTGCCCATAAACATTAGTCATATGCATAAGATTGCCAATGTGACACCCATGTCTAAAGAAGGCAGGGAGTGAAGTAAAAGACAAGCAGATTCTGACAGGATTTTAGGCAGGGCCAGGGGGACACATTCATGAAACATTATTAATATTATGCACAAAACTGCCAATGTGACACCCAGGTATAAAGGAGTGAAATAAAAGATAAGCTGATTCTGACAGCTTCTAGGCTGAGGGGCACATGTTGTGAATGTAAGTCAAATGTGAATTAGTTAGTGGGCCCGATATGTGGGCTTAAGTGTGGTCTATTGTAATATAAAATGCCATGTATAAATACATGTGATACTGTTAATAAAGCCTATGCGCAATATTCACTAATTCATCTCTCTCTCTCTTTCTGTTACTATTAGTTACTCACTTTGAGTGTGCTTAATGTGTGTGCTCTGAGTATTCTCCCCAACAAATTAGTATCCAGAGCTTTAAGCTCAGGGACCTGTGTGTGTGCTAGCTACGATTCTGTGAGATATTGGTGGTGTACGGTGGGCGAATAACGCAGATGATGGCAGGTTCGAGTGGTGGCTCATTTCCAATAGTTTTGTTGGTGTTTGATGGCAAGAATTTCCAACAGTGGTGTGTGAAGATGAACGTGATCTTCGGGTTCCAGGATGTGCTGGAAATCATCAAGAACGGAGTTCAGGTAGAAGAACCAGCAAGAATAGCAACAGATGCGCAGAAATCAGAATAGAAAGATGCAAAGAAGAAAGATTGTAAAACTCTCTTTCTTATTCATCAGTGCGTAGATGCTACAATCTTTGAGAAGATTTCCTCGGCAACCAATGCCAAGGAGGCGTGGGACCAATTGAACAGAACCTATGGCGGTGCAGACAAAGTCAAGGAGGTGAAATTGCAATCCCAACGTAGACAGTATGAATTACTCACAATGAAGAACCAAGAATCAGTAAGTGATTTCTTAAACAGAATGCAATCTTTAGTCAATTCTATGAAGAACTGTGATGAGATCTTCACGAATCAGGCAAGGGTTGAAAAGATTCTCAGAACCTTGAATTCCAAATTTGACCACATTGTGGTGGCAATAGAGGAATCCAAGGATTTGGAGAAATTAACATTGGAAGAGTTACAAGGATCTTTAGAAGCACATAAGCAGAAGCTGATCAATAGAAGTACTGAAACGAAAACTGAGGAGCATGCTCTTCAGGCTCAGTTCAGTAACAAGAATGGTGGTTCTTGGAATAAAAATAATTAGAAGGGGAAAGGAAAGTGGAAAGGTGGAAACAGTGAAGGGAGAAATGACAAAGGGGCTGAGCAAGAACAAGGTGAAAGTTCTTCCAAGAAGAAGGGAGATCAAGGTCGCAATAAGGGGGACAAAAAGAGGTTTGATAGAAGAAAGGTGCAATGTTACACATGTAACAAGTTTGGTCACTTTGCAGATGAGTGCAAAAGTGGCAAACGTGGTAAAAAGAGGTCTGATGAAGAAGCTTATCAAGCGTGTGATTCTGATTCTGATTTAGATTCTGATTCAGATGAGATTTTCTTGATGGTAACAACCAGTTCAGTGGCAGATGGCAATGAAACATGGTACTTGGACACAGGGTGCAGCAACCATATGACTGGAAATAAGGAATGACTGGTTGATTTTGATTCAAGTGTGAAGAGCAAGGTAAGGTTTGCTGATAACAGTTCCGTTTCTGCTGAAGGAATGGGAAAGGTGATGATTAGAAGGAAGAATGGCAAGACAGCTCTAGTGAATAATGTGCTTTATGTTCCATCCATGAAGAACAACTTGCTGAGTTTGGGGCAGCTACTTGAGAAGGGTTTTTGGGTCGAAATAAAGGGGAAAGTGCTTCAGGTTTTTGATCCAGAGAAGAAGTTAGTGATTGAGGCTCCCTTATCAAGAAATAGAACCTTCAAGGTGGATTTGAAGGTGGCTGAAACTCATTGTCTTTCAAGCACAAATGTAGCGGAAGAAGAGTGGCTTTGGCACTATAGGTTTGGGCATTGAATTTCAAGAGCCTAAATCAATTAGAGGCCAAATGCATGGTGACTGGTCTTCCTCTTATTAAGTCACATCAGAAGTTATGTGAGGGTTGTTGTGTGAGCAAGCAACCAAAGAAAGTGTTCAAGAATCATGCACCATCAAGGGCTCAACATGTTCTTGAAGTGGTCCATGCAAATGTATGTGGTCCAATGGAGTCTACCTCACTTGGTGGCAGCAGGTACTTCCTTTCTTTTGTGGATAAATTCAGTAGGAAAAATATAGATTTATCTATTAAAAGAAAAGAGTGAAGTGTTCAAGAATTTTGTCAAATTTACTGCACTGGCAAAGAGACAGAGTGGGCTGAAAATGAGGGTGCTTAAAACTGATGGTGGAGGAGAATTCAACTCTAATGAGTTTGATGTTTTCTGTGAAAGTAAATGAATTGAGCATGGAGTGACTACACCTTACACTCCTCATCATAATGGCCTAGCTGAGAGGAGAAATAGAACTTGGTAGATATGGTGAGATGTATGTTGAGAGGGAAAAAGATGCCTAAATGCTATTGGGGAGAGGCAGTCAACACAACTGCCTATATATTGAATAGATGTCCTACTAAGAAAAAGGAATGTGACCCCTGAAGAAGTATGGTTAGGGAAAAGGCCTAGTGTCAAGCATTTGAGGGTTTTCGGCTCACTATGCTATAAGCATATCCCTGATGAGAAAAGAAGGAAATTAGATGACAAGAGTGAGGCTTCAATTCTAGTTGGATATCATCCAACTGGTGCATACAAGTTGTATCACCCTGTGCAGAAGAAAATCTACATTAGCAGAGATGTTGTAGTTGATGAATCAGCCACTTGGAGTTGGGATAAAGGGCCTGACAAAAGAATTTGTATGGAACTTTGTGATGATAAAGAAGGCAGCTTCTGTATAGGCCAGCAAGGGCCTAGAAGATCTTCAAGGGAGAGGTTTCCCTCAGTTGGACTCTCAAGGTATGAGGTGCTGGCTGATGATGCTATTACTGAAGATGGTGAATTAGTTCACTTGGCATTCATGGCAGGGGCAGAGCCAATTGAATGGGAGGAAGCCTATAAACAACCAGAATGGAAGGTAGCCATGGTTGAAGAAATCAAGTCCATAGAGAAGAATCAAACTTGGAAATTGGTGGAGTTGCCAAACACAAAGAAGCCAATCAGTGTGAAATGGGTTTTTAAGCTAAAACTCAAGCCTGATGGATCAATAGCTAAGCAAAAGGCAAGGCTAGTAGCTAGAGGATTCTTGCAAAAAGCAGGGCAGGACTACACTGATGTGTTTGCTCCAGTGGCAAGAATGGATACTATAAGGTCAGTGGTTGCTATTGCAAGCTTAAAAGAGTGGCCATTATTTTATCTAGATGTGAAATCTGCTTTTCTTAATGGTCCACTCCAAGAGGAGGTTTATGTAGCACAACCACCAGGATTTGTGATCAAAGGGCAGGAACATAAAGTGTACAAGCTTGAGAAGGCCTTATATGGGCTAAAACAGGCCCCTCGGGCCTGGAACAGAAGGATTGATGGTTTTCTGCAACAGCAGGGATTTGTCAAGTGTGCAGTGGAATTTGGGGTTTATGTTCGGGTGTTCAACAGAGGTGTGCTCATTATTTGTTTGTATGTAGATGACTTGCTCATCACTGGCAATAATGGTGGTGAAATAGAGAAATTCAAGGGGAGAATGAAGCAAGAGTTTGATACGAGTGACTTAGGAATCCTCAATTATTTCCTTGGGTTCGAATTTCTCTATACTCATAGAGGAATTTTCATTCACCAAAGGAGATATATTCAGGAAATTCTTAAGAGGTTTCACATGGAAGGTTGCAATCCAGCTGTGACACCAGTAGAACAAACTTGAAGCTGACTAATGGAGAGGAGGAGCAATCTGTTGACGGAACTCAGTATAAACAGCTAGTTGGATGTCTCAGGTTTGTGTGCAACAACAGGCTTGATATTTGCTATGGAGTTAGCCTTGTAAGCAAATTCATGAGCAATCCTAAGAGTTCTCATTTGGTGGCTGCAAAGAGAATTCTTAGGTATTTGAAAGGCACTCAAGAATTGGGTCTGTTTTTCCCAAAATCACAGAAGCATGAGGTGAATGTTTTAGCTGAATTAGAAGCTTACACAGATTCTGATTAGTGTGGTGACCAAACTGATAGAAGAAGTACATCAGGGTACTGGTTTTATTTCCTAAATGCAACCATCTCGTGGTCATCTAAGAAACAAAGTGTGGTGGCACTCTCTTCATGTGAAGCAGAGTATATTGGTGCATCTTTGGCAGCATGTCAAGCTGTATGGTTGGAAAATCTGTTGAAAGAGCTGAAGATTGTGTATCGAAGTCCTGTGAGGATGCATGTGGATAATAAGTCTCGATCAACTTGGCAAAGAATCCTATTGCTCATGGTAGGAGCAAGCACATTAAGGCAAAATATCACTTTCTGAGGGATAAAGTAAATGGTGGGAAATTGGAGCTGGTCTACTGCTGCACTGAGAAGCAAACAACAGATATTCTCACTAAATCACTAAGGGCCGGTAGGTTCGAGGTGTTGAGAGAAATGTTAGGTGTTTTACCTTTGAGTATTTAACTTAAAGGGGAGTGTTGTGAATGCAAGTCAAATGTGAATTAGTTAGTGGGCCTGATATGTGGGCTTAAGTGTGGTCCATTGTAATATAGAAGGCCATGTATAAATACATGTGATACGGTTAATAAAGCCTATGCGCAATATTCACTAATTCATCTATCTCTCTTTCTGTTACTGTTAGTTACTCACTTTGAGTGCGCTTAGTGTGTGTGTGTTCTGAGTATTCTCCCCAACAGCATTCATGAATCGGTGTATTTAGGAATCGTGCATAATAAAACAAAGTTTAAAAGAATTGACTGGTATTACTTATATTGAATCTTTTTTGAGAGATCATAACTTAGGAACTTAAAGGTTAATTTAACTTGGAGCAATTCTAAGATGGGTGACTTCTTGAAAAGTTATTTTAAAAAGCGCATGAGTGAGGACAAAACACACTCAGAAGGCTCGTGTTAGTTTGTGAGAACAATCGTCAATCTAAAAAGAAGTACCTACAGTTGAGGGACTTTGAGACTGTGCAATGATTGGACTACACATTCAAGAAAAGCTTAAAAGAATTAATTACATTACCTATACCAACAATTTTTGGGAGTCCATAATTTAAGAAATCTAAGGTTAAATATGCTTACCTTAGAGAAATTCTAAGACGAGTGAAATCTATAAAAAGTTTCCTAAGAAGGGTGTGAATGAAAACAAAACACACTAAGAATACTTGTGTTGGTGTGTGTGGACAATTGTCAATTCGAAAAGTAGGCCAATCGTTACAACCAATATTTATACCAGTCCACTATTGAGCAAAGGTCTAAACGGAAGGTTTGAAGGCCTAAGTATTGAAGTGATTATGTCCATGATGGGGAAAGGGTGTAAGAGAGCTAAGGAATATATGAAAGCTTGGGTCTGTTTGGTTTGAGAAAACATTTTTATTTTCATTCTTGTTTACTTTCGGTTTCAAGCACCATTTGATGGTATATTGGCCCACTACAATTCACAAATTGTTCATCGCATGTTCATCATGTTCTTGAATGTAATTCATTTTGGTCTTGTAGATTTTGGTCATTTGTTGTTTATGTGTTTGATAACCACTTGATTTGAAGGATATTTTACCTAGATTTAATTCAACACCTTATTTTGTTGTGATTAACTTGCAATATTCAAGACATACATACTTTAATTCCCAAGTTCAAGAGTTTTTACATGAATTGTTCTTGCAAGTTCTTAATACATTATCTATTTAATCTTGTTAACACACAATTAACTTATAAGGGACTATTGTGCAACTATCAAAAGAAAATGGCCAAAAGTACAAGTATAAAAAGAATCTAATACCAATATATCACTATCTAAGAAAACTATGGAATCTAATAATAAGGAAATGATATCAACAAGTTGGTCCTTAAAATTGACAAAAGAGGTTTTGATGATTCTCAAGAGAATATTTTCTCTAAGGAAATGACAGTCGACTTTTATATACTTTGTCCTCTCGTGAAAAACTAGATTGGAAGATGCACACAAGCTCCATAAGACAAACCTCACAAAAATGTAGTTCCTGTAGTAATGTTTCGAGCACAAATGCTCGCATGAGCATGAACAATAGCTAGATACTTGGCTTCTACACTTGACCGAAAAACAACAATCTATTTTTTGGAAATCCATGAAATTAGATTTCCCCTTATGAATATACAATAACCCGAATGATCGTATATCACTAACATATCCTACCTAATCGGTATCTAAATAACCAATGATATTAATGTGACCTCTATCAGTGAAAACAAGTCCCTTTCCAAGTGATCCTTTGATACATTTAAGAATTCAAACAACTGCATTCCAATGGTCATCACAAGGGGAGTTACGGAACTTACTCAGTACCCTGAATGAAAAAGATATGTCTGGTTTGGTCATAGTGTGATAATTTAATTTTCCCACAAGTCTTTGTTATCTACCTGGATCAGGATAAGGCTTCCCCTGATTAGGAATGAGCTTTACATTAGGATCCATAGGAGTGTTGACTGGTTAACAATCTGTAAGACATGTCTCCTCCAAACTATCAAGAGGATACTTCCTCTTAGTGATAACAATACCCGACTTTGAATAAGATCCTCAAATATGGGACCCACAAGCTGGAAAGGGTCCCAGCAGAACCAAGAAGCTAAGGCAAATCGAGGCCGATGCGGCGGTGAACAGGTGGTCGGAGGGCGGCTCATGACTCACACGCGCCAGAAAACTTTCGATGTGCTGACGGTGCATGACGGTGCTTTGGTGGTTTTCTTATGGCAACGCTTGGACGACTAACAAATCGGCACCCTCTGGTTCTGATGGTGGGGCACGTGTCTGGCTAAAGCTCCAGCGACTGTTCTGGGACCAAACAGTGGTGTCCCTTGGATATGTAGCAACCAATATGAAAGAGATTGGGATTAGCCTTGACGATGGTTGAACCCAAAGACTAGGAGCTATGGTTTTAGAACCTTGCTCTGATACCAACTTGAGACTGAAATTACTTTTCATTGTATAGGATATTCACAAATGTACACACACACACGAGAAGTATAATCTAAGGAGGAAACTGAATCGTTGAATCCTATAATTTAGGGATCAACTCAATTATCCATATCTAGGAAAACTATGGAAGCTAATAATAAGGAAAGGATAATAAGGAAAGGGGGGGAGAGAGAGACGCACACGTATACAACTGAAATTTGTGCCCCTATTCCAATTTTAGAGTGTTTTATAGCCTTGATATTAACATTTACTTCCTGGTTGTGGCAAACCTACACAGAGTTGACTGTGTGCATATGCATCCCCTAACTTTGATAAAATTACAAGTATGTATCTTGAGTTTTTGTATTTACCCCTTCTATCGTTATATATTTGAACTCATTATTTTGTATTTCCCCCTTTCTTCTCTAAGTTTCAAATAAGCCAAAGACTCTCTCTCACCATCTCTCAAGACCAAGTAACCAATCACTTTGATAAAATGTCTTTTATCTTCATATGTATTTTTTTTGGTAAACATATAAAGATAAAAGACATTTTATCAAAGTAGTTGGTTACTTGGTCTTGAGAGATGTAAGGGACATGATAATAATTATTATTAATTTTTAATTTTAAAAAATAGATTGTTCCCACTGACTCAGGGTCCTAAATCTGCCATTGGCTACACTTTGGTGCTATAATCCCTCTTTACTATTTTGTTCACTTCTACTACATAGTTCATCTCTACTCCATACTTGTTCTTGTTTCTTGTTTTGTTCAATTCTTTTGTTAGCTTTTCTTGTTTGTTTTCCTGAACTCTTTGATTTTGTCTCGAGTATTTCGCATTTTATTGTCCTCTTGAGCGTTTAAGATTTGTGTGAATTATTTACATTGGTGTGTGTATGCTTTTGTGTTGACTGGCTTGTGATTCATTGTAAAGAGGACTTGAGTGAAAAAAGACAAGAGAAAACCATCACATAGATACCCCCTTTTTTTTTTTTTTAATAATCACGTAGATAATAAGCCTTTTAGTGTGAAAACACGGAGTGAACTACAATTCTAATAGAGAAACAAGGGAGAAGAGTGAGTGAGATCCTTATTTCTTTTGTTTACTAATTTGTTGATTTTGTACCATGTGATCGGTGCAATAATAAAGGGCAATAATTTTTTTTTTGATGGCAAATAAAAATATATGATTTAAAAAGAAAAATGTGACGCGATTTTATAAAAAAAATATCAAAATTATCTTTGGAGTGAAATTTTGAATGTACCAAACCAATATTTTTATTCATAAAAAAAAACCTGGATTTCCTCATAAAAAAAGACCCCTAGATTTGTAGACAATTTTTTACCTTTGTTATTTATTTCATAATCAAGTATACTAAAATGTAAACTACACCCTAAAATGAACGAATCGATTCCATTCTATATTGTAATCTCAGTTTTATATCTTTTGTGCAGTACCTTCTTAACTTTCCATTCTCGCAATTATAAAATAAGACTTGTTATTCTTGCCTTGATTCCAGGAACATAGTCTGGAATAGAATATTCATCACATTGTTAATTATACCAAAACCTGAAAAGAATGATAGCTCCATACCATTTTTCATTCGCTATTATTTCAAAAGTCAACATGACCCAAAGCTTTCGGAAAATTCCCATTTGGGGTGAATAATGTACAGTTTAGTTTTACATAATTTTTTTTTATGGAAACCAAATCCATGAATTCCTTGTTTGATAACCAATTATATACATTTAATTATATTTCATTAGAAGCCTCTGAAAAATTTGTTTATTATAATTATTAATTATTAAACTGTTAGGAAACCAGATTAATCCTGTGACAGTTTGTTACCATATTAGGCTAACAGCTTAATCCATGCACTTGAAAGCAAATTTTTTTTTAATAATGAAAAATTTAGAGTGGGGATTTAACCCCAGTCCAAGACAAAGAAAACCTTTAGACTCTACTTTCGAAGGAAATTATATTTACCCCATCCTAAAAAGACTAGTAGAGACTTAAATCCGCAACATATTAGATACAAATTCTGTCATGCTCTATTAGACCAATCCCTTGAGGTTGCACTTGAAAGCAAGTTAACAAGAAATAAGATTGCATCAGGAAATCAATGGTACATTATTTACATTGAGAGAGTAAACTAGCGTGAAGGGGAATTTTCCCCCTACCAACATCCAGGTACATTCATTTTAATGAGGTGAACATAACTAGAACATCATGTACAGATAAAATACAGAAAAAACAGGACATGCATCGTTGCATACACAAGACTAGGGGTCTACTTTACCAGCAACCTGTTCATCACTAGAATCATATTCATCTTCAGTTAACTCCTCATCACTGGATTTCTCTTCTGTGGCAGCTCCTATGTCTTCAGGCTTGGCAAACTTCTCACAGTACTCTAAAAGGAAGGCAAAAAAAAAAAAAAAATGTTAAGATGCTATTGTTTCTGAAATACAAGCCGGAACAGAAATTGGATCTTACAAGAATTCAAGCTTGGATAAACAACTAGAAGTGATACTTGTTGGGAAAATTGCTCATACCAAAGATTGAATTTGTGAACACACAAAATACGTCACAAAGAAAATAGCACAAAAGAATATAGAACTCAAGTGATTCGACACATGTTGCCTACGTTTGCAGAAATACCTCAATAAAATATTCACCATCTCAAACAAGATTACAAGTTGTATGAAACTTGAAAACCCATTTCAAGTTGTGTACCCTCTACAAATCTGAGTTTCCCGCTAAAGAGTTATAAAGAATGGTAAACACTCACTTACAAGAGTCCCTCTCACTACTCAAGTGATCATTCATAATTGCTCTTGGCATGCCCGCACTCTTTACGAGACCCACTTCATATAGTGGTGGGGTGTGGTTTCTTACAAGAATGGATAACTACCAGTTAATTGCTTCTAATATACCCAAGATCATTGAAATTGCCATAAGGGACAATCAAAAGTCAAAAAATGAATTCCAAGAACATTTACTTGTACATGGCTCATCTCCTTGCAGTAGTAAAACACACATTACCCATATCCCTTTGTGGTTGTGACCGTGATTGTGACCTTGATCTTCCTTCCGAACTATCCTGTCTCTTCGATCGACTACCTTGCAGCTCCTCCACAACTAGTACATGATATTTGTCATCAATATTTTCATTTCTCATCATTCCCTTATTTTTCTCATAAACCTACAATCACCTCGTCTAACTTCAACATTGTCCTCATTACAAGTAACATCTGAACCAAAGGTTTGTAAGACCTTTGTAGTAAGGCCAACAACAGCAACACTTACTCCTTGTCAGAGATTTTACAGCTCCATATTCAAACAAGTCGATAGGTTTGCGACTTTGATGCATAGATTCTCTAGAACTTCTCCTACGAAAATTTCAATATTGTCTCCTTCAATTGTTTTTGATCTCGGGAATAAGAGCAAATTAAAACGTGCTCATGGCCTTCCCTTGGATCATAGTCCAATCACTCATACTAATGGTAGCAGGCCTGTGATTCTCTAAAGCCTGATCAAGACCTCGTTGCACCAAAAGGTCCTGAATAGTAGTGTCAAAATTGGATTTCAAATTTAGGTTTGTTCCCCACCATTGTCAGAGCTCTGATACCACTATTAGGAAAAATCGTGCACATCAAGGATCAAAGAAAGAAACACACACAATGCAGACCACAAAGAAAATAGCAAAAGACATATAAGTTGTGATTCGTCACCACTTGCCCACGTCCACGAATACACCTCAATAAAATGTTCACTATCTCAAAAAGTTGTATGAAACTTGGAAACCCACCCCAAGTTACATACCACCAACAAAACTAACTCCTCCACTCAAGTGTTATAAGGAATGGTAAACACTCACAAGAGACTCTCATTTCTCAAGTTATCACATACACTTGCTCACTTTTCTTTGACTTACGATGCCTCCCCTGTTCACCACACCCCCTTTATATAGTCATGTGGTGTGACTTCTTCAAAGAATGAATAATTATCAATTAAGTGCTTCTCACATTCTCAAGACTATAAAAAATTGTCATCTTCATCTAATGTTGAATGCTGGCTTCCCAAAAGTCAAAAAATGAACTCCAAAGAATATAACAATTTTGCAGGCCTTGGAACCATAAATTTAAATTGTTTTTCCCCAACAATATTTTCTACAATTTAGTGTTCACAAAAGTCAACAAAAGATATGGAATTCCAAAGTTCCATACTAGTTATATGTGAATGATATATGTATATCATGAGGTATATAACTCCCTCGTTGACACCTTCCTGAAATGTTAGGAGTGTGTTAGGTACTGGGTTGGGCCTAAGCCCAACAAATGGGCTGAATAGAGAAGTTAGGGTGGATTGCTTGTGTGGCAGTTAGTGGGCAGTTAGTGGGGGAATAGAGAACCGAATATAGGTGAGGGAAGAGGAGAGAGGAAGGCATTCAATTGATTGTTTGTTAGAACCTTGAGGGTTGGGCAGAGAGAATTCATCTCTCTGAAGGAGCATTGTGCTCTGGGACAGTTAGGGAAGATCTCCCTCTTTGTATTTTCCTTTTTTGTTGCAAATAATACAAATCTCTTCCTCATTTTACTGTCTTATTGCTCTTTTGATTTTCGGGTTCCTATCAATTGGTCCGACTCACGGATCTGTCGAGGAGAGCAGCGATGTCGGAGAAAGGAATTCCGATTTTTGACGGAAGGGAGATGCTGCGGTGGTTGATCTGATTGGATCGATTCTTTGAAGCCACAAATTGGATCCATGATGAAATGAAGGTGATGTGGGTGACTCTGTTTGCATTGAGAGGAAGCCTTCAAATGGTGGTCTTCTTGGAAGCAAGACCATCGTAACGCAACCTGGGAGATTTTTGAAAGGGGCTTGATTCAGGAATTCATCCCAGATCTGTGGGAAATGCTTCAAGCTGCAGAAGAAGAGGAACGAGAGAAAAACAACCACGAATTGAACGTGGTAGCAGAGAGTGAGGAGGAGCCAGAGTGTGGTGAGAATAGAACCGCTTCTGGGTTCCTGAAGGTTCCGACCAACCTGGTACCGCCGTCGGAAATGCCAGATCCGAAGTTTCCAGTGATGACCAGGGGAAGCGAAGCCATGTTCCCTCCGCCATCAGAGCCGAACTTGAGTCCGATGAAGCTCACAGTGGTAGAAAGAGAGAGGAACCAAGCTGCTACGGTGGAACCACCACCGCCTCCAGAACCGCCGGACACAGATCCGTTTATGGCGGCCGAGGCCAATCCAGAAGAGCGGCGAGGCCGACGAGGAATCGAGAAGGAAGCAAGTGAATCGGTCGAATCACCATCTCCGACGAGCCGTGAGACGCTAGTTCACATGTGACGGTCCTTCCCGAGCCCAAACCGTCGGATTTGGACGTGGTTGGGTCATCAGTCGAGCTCGGGTTGTTAGAGTCGTCGGATCGGGTCACATTAGTGGACAAGTTTGGGTCGCTGAACGACCCGCCGCTGCCAGAGACGCCGGAGTTGCCACCAAGCGTCATCGCCGGAGCTGTCGGCGCCGTCATAAGCAAACAGGATTGGTTGGGTTTGTGGTCGCATCCATGGGTGAAGGTCGAAGGGGCTGGGTTTCAAAAGGAAGAGGGAAGGGAGACGAGAGAAGCAGAAGAGGAATTACGAGAGGTGGGTCAATTTTTTGACCTAATGGGCCAAGCCCAATTCTCTTTAATTAAATTTGAGTGTGAAAAAATCTCACGCTGGAAGCCTGATGATGGACCAGTGCAAATCACTAAGTATTGGGCCCAATTTGCTCATGAATGGAAGATGTTTCAAGAAGAAAGGGTCAAATGGGTCATCTGCAAAGTGGAGCTGTTTTTGGGCTTAATGGGCCAAGCCCAACTACCGCACAGAAAAGAGGAAGTCGATGCACAACCTCTGCTTTGGAGAGCACAAAATGAGTTCCCTTCCAAGGAAAACACTTTGTTAGGAGCGATCTAGAGATCCCAAGGTACAATGATTTAATATTGTTATCTCAAACAATAGGCTTGCGTAATTATCGAAGTTTCATTGATGAGTCGAGCAGAATAAGAGGTACAATCAAACTCACTGGATTTGAAAACAAGGATATAGATCTTTCAAAATCATTATGGACCTACCATGTTGAGCTTCAGGGTGAGATTCTAAAATTTTACAGTGAATGGAATGAAAAAGTAAAATGGGTAGAGTTGACTCTTGATGCCATTCCATCCACATTTACATGGTTCAAGATATATTTTGATATTCCTAGTGGTATAGATCCAGTTTCTCTGGTTGAGGGGATTTCAATGGGTGGAGGTGCAGCCTTGATGGTCCCATTAAAGTTCTCTGTGGAAGAAATTATAAAATCATTGGGCCCAATCCAAGACAAGGAAAAAGGCGTTGAATCTCAAGAATGGAGTCACATTATTTACTGCTTACAAGAAAATATTTTGATGGAGCTTTTTGAAATGGATGAGAAAAGTATTTCTGGGGTTGCTAAGTTTGGTTGGCACAAACCAATTGTTGATAACATAATTCAAGGATCGAAGTCTTCAAGAGTGTCAATGGCGAAAACCATAATTAGTTTGGGATTGAAAGAATCAGACTTGAAACTCCTTGGTGAGCAAGGAGCTATACCTCCTTTGCTAGAAATGCTATCTGGAAGTATTGAATGGAAAGAATTATCTTTAACAGCCTTGGTCAAACTAGCAGGAGTTATTGCCAATAAGGGAATTGTTGTTACATGTGGAGATTTGCAGCAGCTCCCTAACTCAGTTCACCAACAGTAAGCCTACTTTATGTGATTTTCTTGGCAATTGCAAGTGCGAGGCAAGATTGGTACTTGAGTTATTAGCTGTTAATAAAATTAGCCTTTTGCACCATTATTGGCTGATGAAGTCCGGAATTGGAGAAAAAGCAATGCTTATAGGCAGCTTTAATATAACAGCCATGACACGCTGTTTTCTGGCCACAAATGACATTGAAAGCAGAGCATTAGGCCCATTAGGAAGTTCTTTAGTAACACACTTAGCTTGGTCATTATACTTTAAGCTTTGGAATCTAGGAGAACCCAATTTCCCCATGGTAGCTACATGTTGCTATTGGAGTGGTTTACTCATTTTCCACGGATGGTTCAACTTTGTATTTGACAGAGGCAAGTTGTGGTGCGGTGGACAGGTTTGGCAGCTGGTGATGCAAATTTCAGCCTTGAGGACAAGGCTGTTTTTCAAGCGGTGGGTAGGGTTAGGTCTGGTCAGCCTAAGCCCAACAAATGGGCTGAATAGAGAAGTTAGGGTGGATTGCTTGTGCAGTTAGTGGGCAGTTAGTGGGGGAATAGAGAACCGAATATAGGTGAGGGAAGAGGAGAGAGGAAGGCATTCAGTTGATTGTTTGTTAGAACCTTGAGGGTTGGGCAGAGAGAATTCATCTCTCTGAAGGAGCATTGTGCTCTGGGACAGTTAGGGAAGATCTCCCTCTCTGTATTTTCCTTTTTTGTTGCAAATAATACAAATCTCTTCCTCATTTTACTGTCTTATTGCTCTTTTGATTTTCGGGTTCCTATCAGAGTGTCAGACATGCTTCTGACACCAGGGCATAACGTGACACTGCTCACTTGATGTCTAATTAAACATTCATTTTTTATCAGCTTGGACATGCAGCAGATACGATTGAACACTAAGCCAACACTCAACAATGCCTTGACACTTGAAGGACACATGACTCTTATACAAACAACTTCATTTTGTTTTCAAATAACTTTCGGAAAAGTCAACTCATAAAAAAAATAGTTCAAACAAATTTTTTTAAGAAAGGTCTCCAACACACTTCATTTGAGAGCTTCCCCCCTCCCTAGAAGGTGGGGAGCTCTCCACAGTGATGCTAAAGCTAGATGATTAATAAAAGTTAGAATTATCAATAAACAAAAAAAGATGCATTCCTTTCTCTGTTCATTCCTTAAATCCCCCACGTATGTATATATTTAGGGGGCGTATCAAGTGAATATGCATGAGGAGATAGCTTTGACAACAAAATCATACATGAATGATCAAGATTAACTCTCAACTGATATACTCCATACATCAGACATAACAAGTGAATGTGAGAGGAGATAATATTGACCAAACTGTCATAAATGAATGTATGATTAAGATTAACTCTCAACTAATATGCTCCATATATACATACACATGTGTATGTATCGTGTCCTAATGTCCTATATATTAGATATTGCCCATGGCAATGCGTCAGTGTCAATGTCATGTTTGTTGTCCGTGCTTTATTAGGTTGATACTAGACACATTACAGGAGACTGAATGACAAAGAAGAAATATAACCTTTCCTATGGATAAGTTATGAACTTGAGTGAACGATGGGTAGATATCGCGACAGACATTTAAGTTTCGACATTACTAACATCTTAAATTCAGCTAGACCGACAGATTTATATAGGTGAGACTTGCAAGAGAAAGTGAGCCAGGGATAACAACATAGCACCTCATGAATAAATCTCGAGTTACAAACACAATGGAAGGTTTATTTCTTTAGTGATATAAGGATAATAAACATCTAGGCAGCCCACTAGACAAGTTTGAAGATAGATATGATGTTTTTATTTACTTACACAAGTGATTATTGTATATAACATAAACGGAGACAGTATATCCTGTTTCACAGGTAAATTTACTTTAACACCCCTCTTCTCCCTTGCAAGTACTCATATGCACCTAGATACTACCCTATAAGGTTCACTTTTATGTTTAGGATTTGATGGCATCATCGGAGGCGGTTGCAAAATAGTTGTAAAAAGGCAATAAAGTCAGTTCTGTTTGCAAATGACAACTTGGGATGGTCGAGTTTATGATGCAGTTAACAAAAGAGTAGCAATAGATTTTCTGTTAATAATAGATAACAGCAGGGGGTTAAGAATTATCAGTAAGTCATTATAACTGTCTGTGAGAGTGTACATGCATGTGCATTACATAGTAGTCCATGCCTACTACCCTGAGGTCTACAAATTTAGTTACTCGCTCCTGATTTAGAGTTCAATTATAGCTCCAATTAGGAAGATCAAGAAGAGAAACTTCAAAGAAAACATAGCAAGCCTGTGATACTGCCATGGGACAAGTGCATATGAACAAATACTGGACCCATATATTCAATAGATGAAATTTTAGAATGGATGAATACCTTTAACCCTTTGTTCATAAGTAGCTCGGTCACGCATCAGTAAAGCTGCAGCTTCTCCATTCAAGGGGTCTGATGGATTGGGATACAGAAGAAGTTGTGGCAGAAACACCTCAAATACATTGACAAGATCTGGAAGAATGCCGATTTTGACATATAACAATGTACCAAAATTACCAAAATGAAAAACTTGAATGAAACCACATATTTTGCCAAAAGCAATGTTTTAAGAACCAGACCGGCCGGCTTGGTTATATTGACGATTTGAACTTCAGTTCATGTCGGTCCAAGCGGTTTAAAGCAATTGAACCATGAACCATGACCAAGAGGTCTCGCCGGTTCGATCTCCAGTTTGGTTCTTAAAACATTGGTCAAAAGGTATAAAGACAGATCATTACCAAACATAGGGCTCCAGGTCTGATTGATAACATCAAGACAAACTGATCCTGACCTGAAATTATTGTTATCCAAGATGATCAAACATTTACTTATTCTTAAAATTAAAATAACACAGGTAAACTTTCCAAGATAGACAGTTTCAGTGCATTAAAAGAAGATTCATACATCTCATCAACATTTGGGTGATAGATCTTATTGACAAAGCCTATGGAAGGAGATTTATAAGGATAAGCATCTGGCAGCTCAACTCTTACTTTCCACACACCTCCTTGATAAGGACCTGTCAGTAGCCATCACATGGATGAAAAGAAGATTAAAAAATGGAAGGTGCATAATACAGTAACAGCACCTTTCTCATAATCAAACATTCAATCTCGGTTTAACATCTAGAAACAGGACAGAACAATAAATAAAAGTGAAAATCAGCAACTTAGGTATAACTAGAAACCTAAATAAATAAATATGCTCATCATGCCAATTCTTTTCTAGATAAAAATTAGTGTTATATTTAGATTAAGAAAGTCATAACAAGCAAAAGGGAAATTAATAAGAAAACTAACAGAAATTGCTTTGTAAAATAAGAACCAATAATATTGTTGCTTCCTAAATCTATTTGCAGAATACAAGAAGCAATCAAAACAAGAAACAAAACAAAAAAATAGAGAAGACAAAAGATTAGGAGTTCCAAATGAGCATCTTTCTGATGCTACACAAATCTAAATCCAGAGCCGCCAAAGTCAATATCTGGTCAAATATCAAAATACCCACAACAGAAAAACCCCAAAATATTTCACAAGGAGCACCGAAACAAAACAAAAAAAAAAATAGAGGAAAATGAGAATTTACTCTCATTGGGTCCATGAAAATGCACATAAAACTCTTGCATTCCATCATTAATCATCTCCACCTTGTAGTCACTCATCATCCTATTTTTTTTCCAAAAAAATAAATAAAATAAAATAAAATCAAAATCAAAATCAAAAGCAGAATCCAGGGTCAAATTTAGACACCCAATCAGAAAAAGATCAAAACTTGAATCGAAATTAAAGTGAAGAAGAAAAGTTGAGGATTAACAATTTCATCAAGTCCATCTCTCGCCGCTTGCTTGGAGAAGACATCTTCTCTCTCTCTCTCTCTCTCTCTCTCTGGGTTGGTTTCTTTTGCTTAGTTACTTGCTTTTGAGGAATTGATTGGTTGATTGAGAGACAGGGTTAGGGAAGAAAGGAAAGAACAGGATTGTGGAAGACCCTTTGCTTGCGCAACTGAAAGAAGTAAAATTGGTTCAGACAGCAATCAGCAAAAGTAGAGTTATATACACCCTCCCTCTCAAATTATAAGAGATTTTTAATCGATTTATTTGTCTCATTTTATAAAAACTCTTTGTTGCATTAATTAATTTTTTTATCATATTATTTTTATTTAATTTATATTTTTTGTCAAAAGATAATAAATATGGTGATTTATAATATTAAGTGAGTTTGAAAAAATAAAAGCGAGTTTGAGAATATGAATAGTCATTATAATTTTTCAATTAATTCAATGATAGTTTGGGAAAAAAATACAAATTGTAAACAAAATTAATGCTTTTAACTAATTTTTTAGTGGAAGAAAATTGACTAAAAAACTCATATATTTTGGGACGAGGGAGTAGATAACAACAATATCAATAATCAATAATAATACTTCCTCCGATATCGAAATACAAATAAAAATTCGCGCTAATTAAAAATAGTAGTTACTTTTATTTAATTTTTTTGATATGATACAAAAATAATAATTGTATTCTCTAAAAGAATTTCATGAAAACTTGTTTCATAAAAGTATAAGAAATTATTGAAAAATTGAACCTAAATTAATTGAATGGTGTTTTATGAATTACATCGTTAAATATGGTATAATTAGTTGAGATTTGCTTATATTTTAAACAACTAAAATTGGATTTTTTTTTCTTCCTTATATTCGAAATATATTCGAAATCGGAGAGATTGTAAGGAGATGGAGAACCACATTTACAGTAAAGCCCTATAGCAATACTTCATTACCACTTATACATGTCTTGCATTATGAGTGAGGACGATGGCTACCGTACACACACGCGAATGGGTTGTGTACGCTACACAAGCCTATAATAGATAAACGCAACTGCTTTCATGTACCCAATTCTATGGAACCATATCCACACCATCCACCACTCCAATGTTGCTCTCGGAGCCGAAATATATACAAACGCTGCCATTAAATTTGTTGTTCCATCCACCGATTTCACATGGGTTTAGGAAATATTCATGATCACAAAAGGAGGTGGGTGGAGAAAGCGATAAACTTACCCTAAGCTAACCACAACCCTTGATTCTAAAAAGGGAAAATATTAAGTGTCATATATTGTCAGCACCCACAACCAGAATTCACGAATAGAAAAATAAAAACTATAGCGGTAGAATATGAAAAGGGAATGAGATGATAGAGGTGGTGATGAAAATAAAGTAGAAATCAGTGTGAGATCTAGGATGAGGAATTAGGAGTAATCGTGATTGTGTTTTTTTAGGTAATTGGAGGGTTGGGTTAAAATTGTAATGGAGAAAAGGAGAGGAATTGGACGAAAAAAGAAAGTGTGATTAGCTTGTGTTGCCTGTTTTCGTGTTTATCCTCAGTCCTCGTTTCTGCATTGGTTTTGTCTTGATATTAAGCATGCAAGGTGTTGGAAGTAAGTCCTAGGTGAGTCCAAGAGACATTTGTATGGTAATTTCAATAGCTTCTTCTTCAAGTGACCAAGAAAACCATAACATTAAAGGCTTTTAGGATCGCGTAGTGGATTGACGGTGCACGAAGGTGGGTTTGCCGACCTATGGAGGACGAGGACACCAGTGATATCAGTAACCATAGAGATGATAAGCTTGTATTGGTCTTGGGGAAAGGCTCGCTGGAGGGGGACACGAGTTGTGGAGGTAGGCCGAAAGGGGATGGGGAGGGTGGATCAGCTGTGGTGGGGGTACAATGAGATCTAGGGGAAGAGGGCAAAAAACAAATATTTTTTTTGTGTGTTCAGTTATAGGCTTGTGCACCGTAGATGACCTATTCACGTTGTGTATGGTTAGACATCGCCTATGAGTAAGTATGAGACGAGTTATACTTGTTTTTCACTCAAACCTAAATGTTGACCAAATCAAAGTTTTAGATTCAAAACCAAAGCCTGAATCCGAAAAGGAAAAAACTAAGACCCCGGTTCGGGGTGGTGCTAAGTTTCTTGTTTTTAGTTTTGAAAGTTAAATTTGGAAACAAAACATGTTCGGGTAAATTGGGGTTAAATTGGTTTTTTTTCCTTAATTTTGAAACAGTTTTCATCTAAATCCCAAAACCACAAAAAATGGTTTTGTGATTCTTGTTTGGAGCTTTATTTTCACGGGTCCATTTTTCGAATCCGGCTCTCGGTGAAATCTGTCGTCTTTCTATTTTTCCCCCCTTAATTCTACTGTGAAGCGCTATCATCCCTCCTTGTTCCCCACTTCTCTTTCGATCCTTCTCTCCTCCATGATTCCCTCATTCTCTCCCTCTTTCTTCTCCTAACCCCATTCTGCTCATGAGATCCGCCCCACTCCCTCTTTATTCTTTTTCCTCTTCTCCTTCTTTCTTCAAATCCGAATCTTTCATTTTCAAACCAGATCTTGAAGATCTTCACCATATCTCCTCAAATCTGAACCTAAATATCTACAATCACCCAAAACGAGTACAACTATTGTGTGAATCTTTCCTCTATTCTCAAAACGACAATGGCGGAACCACCACCTTCCACCGAAACCTCCACCATTGACCCCTACGAATTCCTCAAAGTCAAACTCAACTCAAACGATTCCCTCACCAGACACTACACCATCCCCATCGTCCTTCCATCTCCCCATCATTCTCTACTTCCACGACGGCGGTTTCATCTTCTTCCACCCTTCCTCCCTCTTCTGCCACCAATCATGTTCTCTTCACCAGAATTGCAGAGAAGATTCTGGAATACTTTTGGTCATTTAGTCAAAAGGCTTCTTGTAGAAGCCACTATGTTTTTTTTTTATTTGACGGATCCACTATGTTTTTTTTACTCTTTTTTTTAACAAAACTATAATATTATATATGTTTTTGCTTTTGTGTTGGAGTCAATGTTTTTGATGTTGGGTGAATTCATAGTGAGATAAGGTAAAGAAAGTGACTTGACTCAAAAAACAAAAATAAAAACTGAAACTCAAAATCCAGAATTGAAATTCAAAACTCAAAACTAAAACTAGATTTGGTTTTTGAAATTTTTAAAACATAAAACCAAAAATCACCCCGAACGGGGCCTAAATTTGTGACCAAAAAAAACCTAAATGATATACAGTCAAATTAAAATAGGGCCTAGGTGGTGGGAGTCTCAAGGTAATTGAGGCAATTGCCTTAGGCCTCAACAATCGTTCAAGATCTCAAAATTTTCATACTTTAAAATGTTATATTTATTGCTTGTTTAAATTATTAAAAATATATTTTTGTAAATACTTGTATTAACTTTTCTTTTACATTTATTCCGTCACTTTATAAAGTTTTTTATCAACACAATAATTATTATTGATTTTTTTTTGACAAAATAGGATTACTGCATTTCATTAATAATCAAGGAAGCAATACGTGTAGAAATATCAATAAAAGGCTGAGAACAAGCATTATATATGGTCGCCTTAGCCAGACAATGAGCAACCATATCAACTTGTCTCATAATAAATTCCACATAAAGTTGTTACAAAAAAGCAAAATAGACTCTTTACACTCGTGAATGATAGCTCCAAAATCCGAATGGTTCTCGCGAGTGGATGTCACACTATCAACAACTAGCTTTGGGTCCAATTCAAAGACAATATTTTTTGAATTGTAATTCTCGCATCCAATTTACCATAAGCAACAGCTCGTATGTTTTGTTGGAACCTAAACGATTGAGAAGTTTAGACCCTCATTAATTTTGATGATAACAAAGTACTTGCAAGTGAACAAATTATCTTCTAATAAGTCTTGAAGAGTGCAGGTATTAAAATTGTTTACGCTTTATAAGTCACTCAAGCAAGAAGGAGAAATTCACAAGAAATTGAATACATTCCATGTGTGTCAGCATCCGGTTCACTCCAGCATCTTGTGTATAGCGAGCATCTGGTAGTATTATTCTTTGACACGTGGATTACTCAATTCCTATGAGCATCCGTCCATTATTCTGAGCTAGCATCTGATCTATTAATGAAGCACTTGATGGTCACGTTTATGCTCTCCTACCTCAGCTATTTGGAACGGAATTTGAATTTGATTTTATGCGCTCATTTTGATGTACGAGGTATCAAAGGTGACATCTTTAGTATAAGACAAAATTCGTATAAGGCAATTGTGAAAAGCAGATAGTACAAAAACGGTAATGTGTACTATTCTGATATTCTCTGGAAAGGAAGAAAAGGACAGCATTTCAAATTACCTCACTCAATGATATGGAGCTAAAATTTACTGCAACGGTAATAGTCCTCAGAGACTCCTATAAATACCTCAGGTATTCGTTGAAGAAGGTTGCCAAAAACTGCTAGAAACTACATTCTGAAAGAGCTATTACTCAAGTGAGCAATCAAATTTCGTGCCAAGTTTCTGGATACCAAGAACTGAACCTCATCGTCTGATATTCTTTCTTTTAGAAAGTTATTTGTTTTTGTGCTCAATCTTTTTATCCTCTCTGTGAGAGTTATTTGATTGTATTCAAAAGAATATTACTTTGTAAAAGCTGTTCTGCCTAGTTAAGGTTTTGTTCCTCAAAGGCTCGAACGTATTGAGTCGTTTTGAGAAGTTAAGAGTATTGGCAAGTTTGTGACAGTAGAATACTCTTAAGGAATTTGTAATCAGTTGATTATAGTGAAAATCCTTCAGGAACGAAGGGACTAGACATAGCTACCAGGTTGGTGGTGAATTAGTATAAATCTCTGTGTCTTTTGCTTTGCTGCTTTACATTTATTCTTATCTTGTAAAGAAAAACAAGTTTTCTTAAAACTTCAATTCCAGCGTCTGGTCATTCTCCAGCATCCGATAACTTACAGATTTAAAATCAAGAGTTCAAAAGTCTTTTTAACTTAAAGTTTGCAAAAAATTTTGAACACAATTCAACCCCCCTTCTTGTGTTCACGTTCACGTTTCACCCTGTGGACATCGAGAAGGGGGGAAACCAATGAGTTTTAGCACCCATGAACAGACCAAACTCATCCTTGAGACACATACCTATACCAGCCCGGTTGAGTTGCGTAGAGAAAGACCACTACGCCAGAAACGTTCTTTAATAGCACTTCTTTTTTCTTTCAATAGCACTTTTAAGCGCTATAAACCTTTCCGCTATTATAGAGTACGTAATTGATGCGTTCATAATAGCATATAGTTTGTTGTTAGTTTTGCATTGTATAGTAGGCATTGTAGTGGTTTTTTACCCATAGTTCTCATGCATTTTTGCTTGAATTAGATAATGCACATGGTTTGAGTTCAATTGTGCAGAAAAGAGGTTATTGGCCTAGGAAAGCAGAGCTAGATCACTTAGACGGATGTTGCAACCAACTCGAAGGCCAAAATGACAAAATATGGCAAGATCAGAGGAAAACACGGCCTGCCCGTGCCCTATGGCACGGCCGTGCCTTGGTGGATATGAAGAAACTCAAG
The DNA here is from genome assembly GCA_037113605.1 of Calophaca sinica. Lineage (NCBI taxonomy): Eukaryota > Viridiplantae > Streptophyta > Magnoliopsida > Fabales > Fabaceae > Calophaca > Calophaca sinica. Next base: position 117,753,189 of record CM073731.1, read on the forward strand.
AATTTGAAGTCAGTAAATAACACGGCCAGGCCGTGTTATCCAACACTGATCGTGCCTGCGCTTCCAGACAACAACACGGCCTGGCCGTGTTCGTCCCCACGCCGTGTCGGGCCGCTTCATCTGCGTTTTTGTGCTTTGAAAGCGACGGCCAGCCGTGCCAGTGCTCCACTAGGCCGTCTTTGCGTCTCGGCCAGACTTTTATTTTTGCGCGTTTTGACTTAATTTTTAGATGTTTTTCACCCCTTTTGGTCCAGAACTATATATAGATAGATGAAACATTGACCTAGGGACGGACTTACTACTGGTTGTTGGCCTCTTGTGAGTTTGAATCAAGAACAAGGATTCTAGGCAAAGTTGAGGAATCAATGGAGTCTATTGCTGTTTCTACATCTCAAATGCTTGGTTCTTTCTCTTCCATGAGGAACTAATTCCTTTGTACTAGGGTAAGATGAACTTTGTGGATCCTTTTATGTAATTGAATTCAGAATTTTCAATGCAAGTTTGATGTATGTCATTTGATCAATTATCTTTTTTCTTAATGCGATTCTATGTTTGATCACCATGGGGTTGAACTAGGGTTTAACATCAATTGGAAAGTTGAAGTTTTAAACTTGCTTTGGGATATTTTGACATATCTATAGGGTTATAGGGATATAATTCTCTTTGGTATGAGTTTGTATGAATCCTTATCCTTATTGCTTGATTTAATTAATTGGAACCTAAGGGATTAGGGCTTATTAGTTGAATTAAAGGGATTAAGAGGAAAGGAATTTTCGTTAATCTAATTTAGAGGATTCGAACTTCAAATACGTGATCATTACTTGCATTGGAATAGGATTCAAGAGCGTAAAGGGTGAGACAAAGGGATTCAAACCCTAGTCACTCTATTCTTCTTAATATTTAAATCAATTTTTTTGTTAGTCATTATCTTATTGTTGAACACGAATTACACAATTCAAACACTACTCGTTCGTCTGATAGTTCAAATAGTATATCGTTAGTATAGTTAAGAATTGGTCACAATCCCTGTGGATACGATCTTTTATTACTTAACGACGAAATCGTACACTTGCGATTTTGCCCAACAAGTTTTTGGCGCCGTTGTCGGGGATTGTTGAATTAATTTTTAACAAGGCAAACGAGTACCTTATTGAACTATTTCTTTTATTTAATTGTTTTTAAAAAATATATATATTAATTGTTGCTTTGCTACTGATCTTTCCCTTTAGTTTTGTGCATGCGAGGTAAACAAACAGGTGAACTGTTGTTTGACTCGGAGATCGAAAAAACAGCAAAGGCTTTAAGGAAGAAGGCTAAGGAAGCAAAGCAACGACAAAAACAATCCTCTGCATTTACTTCTCAAGTCCCAACTCAAGAAGTGATGGGGGACCAACCACGCACTTTGGGTGATTTTGGGAGACGGAACAACCATGCAAGGGCTGTCAATGCCTACCAACAGGTTGAGGCCAATGCTAATTTTGAGATCAAGCCGGCTTTGTTGAACACTCTCAAGCAAAGCCAATTCGCGGGGAGTGAGATTGATGACCCAAATCAGCACCTGGTGAGTTTCTACGAAATCTGTGACACCTTTGGGCTGTTTGGAGTGGTGAGGAAGCAAGAAATTGAGGCTTTTCCCTTGGACCCTGCGGGAACGAGCAAGAGATTGGCTTGACACCTTGCCTACAGGAAGCATTGCAACTTGGGACGATTTGGAGGAGAAATTCATGACAAAATTTTTTCCACCCTCCAAATTCATCAAAAGAAGAGGTGAGATTCATGGCTTCCAACAGAACCAAAGTGAGAACTTATATGAGGCATGGGAGAGATTCAAGCTCCTTCTAAAGAGGTGTCCATGACATGGATATGATGACTTTAACCAGATGCAAATGTTCTGTAATGGTTTGAGGTCAAACACCAGGATGATGTTGGATGCCTCAGCTGGAGGTACAATCAACAACAAGACAGCTGAAGAAGCAAGAACCTTGGTGGAGCAAATGGCTTCCAATGAGCAGTTATGTCAGAATGATAGAGGGACATTGGGTAAAAGAGGAGTCCTAGAATTGGAAACACAAGATGCGCTCTTGGCTCAGAATAAATTAGTCTCTCAACAATTGGAGGCTATCACAAAAGAGTTGAAAGCACTGAAAGTGGGAACCTCTTCCTCTGCTCAGGTGAACCAAGTAAATCAAGGTTTGAGATGTGACTTCTGCCAAGGGCCTCATGAGAATGGAGGGTGTGATACTTTGGGAGACTCCAAGGAGCAAGCTAATTACATGGGTAACTTCCAAAGGCAAGGAGGGAATCCATATTCTAACACCTATAATCCAGGGTGGAAGAATCATCCCAACTTCTCTTGGAAGCAACATGATAATTCATCATCGAGCAACCCTCCACAACCTCCCAAGCAAAAGAAGCCAAATCAACTGGAGGAAGCTCTTACCCAATTCATGAAGATGACTCAGTCAAATTTCCAGAACCATGAGTCACATTTCAAGAATCAGGAAGCTTCTATCAAGAATCTGGAAAATCAGATCGGGCAACTCTCAAAGCAACTTGCAGAACAATCTAAAGGTAAGTTTTCTGCTAGCACAGTAGATAACCCCAAAACTGAAAATTGTAGTGTAGTTACTTTGACAAGTGGAAAACCTTTGTCTGGAGTAGAAGTAAAGAAAAAGAGTGAAAAAGAAAAAGTGATAGAAAAAGAAAGAGTGGAAATAGAAGAAGAGGTTGAAAAAGAAAAGGGAGAAGTTGAAAATGAGAGAAGAGAAAATATTGAGAAAGGAGAGAAAAAAGAGGGTGAGGAAGAAAATGTTGTTACTGACAATTTGCAGGTACAAGAGAAACAAAAAATTATTCAGCCACATATGAAGCTTCCCTATCCTCATCTGAGCAAGAAGAACCAGAAGGATGAACAATTTGCTAAGTTCATGGACATTTTCAAGCGTCTCCAAATCAACATTCCTTTTGGAGAAGCTCTTGAGCAAATGCCTACATATGCAAAATTTATGAAGGAGTTGTTGACCAAAAAGAGAAGGTTCAAGGAGGATGAGACGGTAGCCTTGACTGAAGAGTGTAGTGCCATTATCCAAAGGAAGCTTCCTCCAAAGATGAAGGATCCGGGAAGCTTTACAATTCCTTGCACTATTGGGAATTTGCACATTGGAAAGGCTCTCTGTGATTTGGGAGCTAGCATTAATCTGATGCCCCTCTCTATGTTGAAACGTTTGGGAGGAGGTGAAGTCAAGCCTACCAAGATGTCTTTGCAACTGGCAGATAGGTCGGTAAAATACCCCTATGGAATCTTGGAGGATGTCTTTGGTTAGAGTTGACAAGTTCTTGTTCCCAGTGGATTTTGTTATCCTTGATATGGAAGAGGACAAGGAGGTCCCTCTTCTTCTTGGCAGACCTTTCCTAGCTACAGGGAGAGCCTTGATTGATGTGCAACAAGGTAAATTGATATTGAGGTTCCAAGATGAAAAGGTGACATTTAATGTCTTTGAAGCTATGCGGCATCCGGATGATATTGAGAGATGCTCTAGAGTTGATGTGATTGACGACTCCGTTTTGGAAGTCATCAAGCAAGACCAACCTTCACACCCACTGGAGAATGTGTTAGTGAATTTCATTGAGAAGGTGGATGAGGAGATGGAAGATGAAATTGAAAGATGTCTTGCACAACTTGAAGCTCTACAAGTTGAAGAAGCTGTTATGAAAATGAAGGAGGATTTGCAAGGTGGTGAGTTAGAAAAGAAAGTTAGCCCGGAACTAAAGCAATTACCCCCACACTTGAAGTATGTTTTTCTTGGGGATGATGCTTTTAATCCGGTGATCATTAGTAACTCTTTGTCAAAGCTGGAGGAGGAGAAGCTAGTGAGAGTACTCAGAGAACATAAAGAGGCAATTGGATGGACCATCTCAGATTTAAAGGGGATCAGTCCAGCCTTTTGCATGCATAAGATCAAGTTAGATCAAGAGTTTAAGCCAGTTGTTCAACCACAGAGAAGGCTTAATCCGGTCATGAAAGAAGTGGTGAGGAAGGAGGTATTAAAGCTTTTAGAGGCAGGGATGATCTACCCTATTTCTGACAGTGCATGGGTGAGTCCAATACATGTGGTTCCAAGAAAGGGGGGATGACAGTTGTAAAAAATGAAAAAAATGAGTTGATCCCTACGAGAACTGTCACAGGGTGGCGAATGTGCATTGACTATAGGAAACTGAACCAAGCCACTCGGAAGGATCATTTCCCTCTCCCGTTTATGGACCAAATGCTTGAAAGGTTAGCTGGACAAGCCTACTATTGTTTTATGGATGGGTACTCAGGTTACAATCAGATATCTGTCAACCCAGAAGATCAAGAGAAGACAGCATTCACCTGCCCATTTGGAGTCTTTGCATACAGACGGATGCCCTTCGGTCTTTGTAATGCGCCCGCAACTTTTCAAAGGTGCATGCTTTCTATTTTTGCTGATATGATTGAAAAATCTATTGAGGTATTCATGGATGACTTCTCTGTTTTTGGAATTTCTTATGATGATTGTCTGGGTAACTTGGAAAATGTTCTCAAAAGGTGTGAGGAGACCAATTTGGTATTGAATTGGGAAAAATGCCACTTCATGGTAAAAGAAGGCATTGTTCTGGGACATAAGATCTCATCTAAGGGGATAGAAGTGGATAAGGCAAAAATTGAAGTGATAGAGAAGTTGCCCCCTCCGTTGAATGTGAAAGGAGTGAGGAGTTTCCTTGGGCATGCTGGATTTTATAGACGGTTCATCAAGGACTTCTCCAAGATTGCTAAGCCACTTTGCAATCTCCTCATCAAGGATGTCCCATTTAAATTTGACCCAGATTGCTTGAAGGCATTTGAGTTATTGAAAGAGAAACTTGTCTCAGCTCCTGTGATAGTTGCACCCGACTGGGATTCACCGTTTGAGTTAATGTGTGATGCGAGTGATTATGCGGTGGGGGCTGTTTTGGGGCAAAGAAGAGAGAAGTTCTTTCATGCCATTTATTATGCTAGCAAGGTGTTAAATGAGAACCAAGTTAACTATGCGACCACAGAAAAAGAATTGCTTGCCATAGTGTTTGCTCTCGAAAAATTTCGTTCCTACTTGATTGGTTCCAAGGTTGTGGTGTTTACTGATCATGCGGCAATCAAATATCTGATGACTAAGGTTGAATCCAAGCCAAGACTCATTCGGTGGATTTTGTTGTTGCAAGAATTCGACCTTGAGATCAAAGACAAAAAGGGGAGTGAAAATGTGGTGGCTGATCATTTGTCCAGGTTGGAGAATACTGAGATTACAGTGAGGGAATTAGACATTCTAGAGGAGTTCCCAGATGAAAAACTTTTGGCTGTGACTGAGAGGCCTTGGTTTGCAGATATGGCAAACTTTAAAGCTGCTGGTGTTATACCTGAGGAATTAACTTGGCAACAAAAGAAGAAGTTTTTCAAAGATGCCAATTACTTCATTTGGGATGATCCCTATCTCTTCAGACAAGGCCCAGATGGAATTCTGAGAAGGTGTGTTGCGCATGATGAGGCGCAGAAAATTTTATGGCATTGTCACAATTCACCATATGGAGGTCATTTCAATGGTGAACGCACAGCTGCAAAAGTGCTTCAATCTGGATTCTACTGGCCTTCAATTTTCAAAGATGCTTATGCTCATGCAAAAAGTTGTGACAAGTGCTAGAGGATGGGAAGCATTTCCAAGAGGAATGAAATGCCCTTAAACTCCATTTTGGAGGTTGAGCTTTTTGATTATTGGGGCATTGATTTCATGGGACCATTTCCCTCCTCATTCTCTAACCAGTATATTTTGGTAGCTGTGGATTATGTCTCAAAGTGGGTAGAAGCAGTGGCAACTCAAGTAAGTGACTCTCAGACTGTGGTGAAATTCATAAAGAAGAACATCTTTTCTCGGTTTGGGGTCCCTAGAGTTTTAATCAGTGATGGTGGTTCGCATTTTTGTAACTCAAAGTTGGAGGCTGTGCTGAAAAAGTATGATGTGAAGCACAAAGTTACCACTCCTTACCACCCTCAAAGTAATGGGCAAGTGAAGTGTCAAGCGAGAGATTAAGAAAATACTTGAGAAGGCAGTGAATGCCTCGAGGAAAGATTGGGCCCATAAGGTGGATGATGCTTTGTGGGCATCTGGGACAGACTTATAAATCCCCTATGGGGTTGTCTCCTTACCGGTGGTCTATGGCAAAGCTTGTCATTTGCAGTTGAACTTGAACATAAGGCGTTTTGGGCCCTAAAATTTTTAAATTTTGATTCAACCTTGGCGAGGAGAGAAAAGAATCTTGCATTTGCAATTTGGATGAAATGCGGTTGCATGCGTATGAGAATGCTTCCATCTATAAGCGAAGGTGAAAGCTTATCATGATAAGCACATTGTCTGAAGAACTTTCTCTCTGGGCGTGAAGTGTTCTTTGCTCAACTCCCGCTTGAAGTTATTCAGGGCAAACTCAAGTCCAAGTGGTGGGACCTTTTGTGGTAAAAGAAGTGATGCCACATGGAGCGATGAGGTGGAGGAGCCTTCATCTCAAAGATCGTTCAAGGTGAATGGTCAACGACTGAAGCATTATTTTGGAGGAGAGCTTGACAGGGAAAAGGTTGCTCTAGTCTTGCAAGAGCCTTGAGCATACCATCACGCGTCAAGCTAGTGACGTTAAAGAAGCGCTTCTTGGGAGGCAACCCAAGGTGTTAAAGAGTGCATTCATGTTGATAAAAAAAAAAAAGGAAGAGGCAGTGAAGAACACGGCCTGGCCGTGTCTTAGGCCACGGCCGTGTGGTTAAAAAAAAAAAAAAGGGAGAGTCAGTGAAGAACATGGCCTGGCCGTGTCCTTGGCCACGGCCGTGTGGTTAAAAAAAAATAATTTTGTGAGGGAGACACAGTGAAGAACACGGCCTGGTCGTGTCCATTGCCTGGCCAGTGTTCGGTTGTCTGCGGCCGGGAGTTGGCGTACCTCAGTGCGCGTTCCCTTACCAAATCCTTCCCCCAGCCAATCACAACCATCCATTCCCTTTCATTTGAAATATGTGGCCCTGATGCAGACCTACCATACCTATCCTACACCCAACCACACCACAGCAGAGCCCAAAAATGCTCATTTCAACAGCACACGCCCGTGTGCTTTCTTCTCCTTCATTCCAAACCTAATTTTTTCCCCTCCTCCCTACAGCCGCGGCGCAACCTTCTTCTCCTCATCCTCCCTAATTCCATTCTTCCTCCTCCGTCCTCTTCACCTCTTCCTCGCCTCAACCACCCCATTTCCTCTCCAACCGTCGCACAGCCCCCCTTACTCCACCAAAGCCATCCCCTCCACCCTTCAACATCAGCCACGCCCCCTCCCTCCTTCCATCGTCTTCACCTCCTCCTCTCACCAACAACCCACCACGTCACCCTCCCTTCCTGCCATCTTCCTCACCTCCAACCCAAACCCATTTTTATTTTTATTTTATTTTCACATTACCTGTGTGTTGTGCTTGTTGTGTGACTTGATTACAGGGTATTATGGCTTCAAAAAGGCAAAGGGGTGATGCCTCAGGCACCAAGGAACCGGCATTGGCCAAGGGCAAGGGAAAGGGCAAGAAAAAAGTCACTGAAAATCCTCATGGCATCCAATTTCGTGACGATGTCCAAGAAGCAAGGTATAACTCTCTGGTTGCAAGAAATCTTGTCCCCACCTGTTATATGGATGAACCTGCCTTTATTAATTCTAGAATGCTAGATGATGTCCAAGATTTATTTGCTAATGTGGGTTGGACAAAGTTTGTGGGGTTGAAAAGTTTTACTCATGCAAGAATTACTCTGGAATTCCTCTCATCCGATTAATGCTAATGTCTCGTATCACGGAATATTGGCGGAGGACCATGGATAATTTGATAACCTTTAGGTTATTCAATACGAGCATAGCCTCGTCATCGAGCCAATTCAATGCAATATTTGGATTGCCATATGGTGGTCACCGAAAAGTCCCCAATGATTTCTCTGCAAGACAATTTTGGTACTTGCTAACCAAGTCCGACACCTATGACTCCTCTTCATCCAAATCATCAAAGTTGCGAAACCCCTGTTTTCGCTATGTTCACAGAGTAATGTCAAACACATTGTTTGGCAGAGGGGATAGTGACGACGTTGTCCGTCAGTCAGAACTTATGTTTTTGTGGAACATGTTGCACCCAGAAATTCAGTTAGATGCAGGTGCTCATTTGATCACCCACATGGTTAAAGTAGGGAAAGCTTCAGCCGGAAAAATTGTTATTGGTGGTTTAATCACCCCTATTGCTGAGGCTCTGGGCTATAGAACCTCCGGTCTCCCAATTGTTCGTGGTAGCACACGCTTGGACATGGAAGCATGCTTGGCCATGAGAATGATAGTCAGGAAGGCCAATGTTATTTTTGGTGCTACGACGATCGAGGAAACTCATCCTCTACACGACCAGGAGCACACCACTATCGAGACCAGAGGCTGGAATTTTCGAGGCCCCCAACCTGAGCCCCTTCAAGAGGAGAGACTGAGGCACCCCCACGAGACCTGAGGCCCTGGCGATTCTTCACATTACTATGCTCCGCAGCCACCTCCCGGTTCTTATGCCGCTCTTCAGGAGGAGATGGCTGCTCAAAGGGCCCAGTTGACGAATCTGGACAACACCGTCCACGGTATTCAGGACATGGTCACGACATTGTATAACTGGCACCTACATCAGTATCCTGGCCAGTTTCCTCCTCCGCCCCCACAGTGAGTCCTCTCTTGCATCATCCCTATCTCAGTTAAATTGTTTACATTGGGGACAATGTAAATTCTTAAGCTTGGGGTAGGGCGTTTAAATTTTTGCATTTAGTTTTGCATATTAGTTTTGCATTTTTAGTTTAATGTTTGCATATTTGTTTTAATTGTTGTTTTGTTCGCATCATTTTATCCCCTAATTGTACGCTATCCTCTTGTGTTTTGGCATGTGTGCTACAATCTTTTTGAAATTTGAGATTGCAATGAGTTGGAACCCAACTATCTTTTCTTGTGATGGGCTTGAAGGCAGTATTCTTAATGTACATAGGGATAATCTTTGGATAAGTTGAGAATTAGCATGTGGCACTCTGATTTGATGTCTTTCACTGAATTTAACTTCTAAATGTGAGACTTGAGCTTAATATTGGGGCTTTTACTTTATCATGTTTATATGCCCCCCTTTTCCTTGTATGAGTGTGTCCATCCTGATTGTGCTCTCTAGAACTTGACTTGAAACCGTTTCAAAACTTGAAAATTTTTGTCAACACACTTGAACATGATTTAGGCAATTTAGGCATGTTTCAAGCCTCTGTTTGTTGAATGAAAAATTCCTCTAGTTGCCCCCTTTGAGCCTGAAATGAGTTTAATTTTCTTGGTACCCAGGTGATTGCTAAATGTTACAGTACCTTTTAAAGTATGTGTAAGGGAGCAATTAGTTGTGAATCTTGTGTAAATTATGCAGTGCTTGACATTTGGGACCTCTTCTGTTATTCAATTCCTCCCCAGTAATTGCAAAAATCTCAAATGGGGGAGGAAACAAAAAAATAAAAAAAAAATATATAAAATAAAATAACAAAAGAGGAGCAAAGTAAAAAGGTGTTGAAAACGAAAGGGAGAATAAATTGTTCCGCTTATGCTGCTTTAAAAGGGTTGTTTTCTTTGTCTATTATTTTAGCCCTTGTGTTCCCCCTTTCTTGTTTTTATCCCACCGTGCAGAAAAAAAAAATCCCATGGCCACGTTACAACCTTACAAAGACCTTTTGATTCTTGTGTGTTTTCATGAATTGTATGCTGAGATTTGGTTAATAGTCAAGCTTATGGTAGAACACTTTCATGGATGGATTTGAGCGATTTGTCATAACCTTTAAACACTTGGAGAGTTGGGAGGAGAGTGCCCTATCAGTGAGAGATATGAATTCAGAGAGCCTGATTCTCTATTTTGGACTTGATTTTGGTTGTCCCTATTGTTTGCTCTAGCCTTTAGCCTATTGCTTGAATGTGCTATCATCTCGGGGTCCTTACTTGTTGCGTCTCTTGTTTCTTTGCTTATCTTTGGCCACTGAAATTGCTTGAGGACAAGCAAGATTCTAAGCTTGGGGTAATTTGATGCGTTCATAATAGCATATAGTTTGTTGTTAGTTTTGCATTGCATAGTAGGCATTGTAGTGGTTTTTTACCCATAGTTCTCATGCATTTTTGCTTGAATTAGATAATGCACTTGGTTTGAGTTCAATTGTGCAGAAAAGAAGGTTATTGGCCTAGGAAAGCGGAGCTAGATCACTTAGACGGATGTTGCAACCAACTCGGAGGCCAAAATGACAAAATATGGCAAGATCGAGGAAAACACGCCCCTGCGGTGCCTATGGCACGACCGTGCCTTGGTGGATATGAAGAAACTCAAGAATTTGAAGTCGATAAATAACACGCCAGGCCGTGTTATCCAACACTGGCCGTGCCTCGCTTCCAGCCAACAACACGGCCTGGCCGTGTTCGTCCCCACGCCCGTGTCGGGCTGCTCATCTGCGTTTTTGTGCTTTACAAGCAGCACGGCCAGGCCGTTGTGCTCCACTACTGGCCGTCTGCGTCTCGGCGGACTTTTATTTTTGCGCGTTTTGACTTAATTTTTAGATGTTTTTCAACCCTTTTGGTCCAGAACTATATATAGATAGATGAAACATTGACCTAGGGACGGACTTACTACTGGTTGTTGGCCTCTTGTGAGTTTGAATCAAGAACAAGGATTCTAGGCAAAGTTGAGGAATCAATGGAGTCTATTGCTGTTTCTACATCTCAAATGCTTGGTTCTTTCTCTTCCATGAGGAACTAATTCCTTTGTACTAGGGTAAGATGAACTTTGTGGATCCTTTTATGTAATTGAATTCAGAATTTTCAATGCAAGTTTGATGTATGTCATTTGATCAATTATCTCTTTTTTTAATGCGATTCTACGCTTGATCATCATGGGGTTGAACTAGGGTTTAACATCAATTGGAAAGTTGAAGTTTTAAACTTACTTTGGGATATTTTGACATATCTATAGGGTTATAGGGATATAATTCTCTTTGGTATGAGTTTGTATGAATCCTTATCCTTATTGCTTGATTTAATTAATTGGAACCTAAGGGATTAGGGCTTATTAGTTGAATTAAAGGGATTAAGAGGAAAGGAATTTTCGTTAATCTAATTTAGAGGATTCGAACTTCAAATACGTGATCATTACTTGCATTGGAATAGGATTCAAGAGCGTAAAGGGTGAGACAAAGGGATTCGAACCCTAGTCACTCTATTCTTCTTAATATTTAAATCAATTTTTTTGTTAGTCATTATCTTATTGTTGAACACGAATTACACAATTCAAACACTACTCGTTCGTCTGATAGTTCAAATAGTACATCGTTAGTATAGTTAAGAATTGGTCACAATCCCTGTGGATACGATCTTTTATTACTTAACGACGAAATCGTACACTTGCGATTTTGCCCAACAGTAATCTACGATAACGCTTAAGGAAGCGCTATTATAGATACACCTTTAATAGCGCTTCCTAAAGCAAGCGCTATTAAAAGTGTATTTTTTTTTTAAAAAAAATAGAAAATAGAAAAAGAGAGTTCCTGTCACTCAGTTCTGTTCATACAAAGACCAATCCCTCATAACTTCGTACATAAATATCACAAACGCATACTATCAAATACTACAAAGAACAAAGAAACTGAGCCAACTCTCATGTTTCAATAATCAAATCAAATTCCATATGCTTAAACTGCCAGATATTCTTGAAAATTATGGCTAACCATGCATTGGCTAATATGGCAGTAAAAGTGAAATACCAGCTTACAACATGAGATTCCAATCAAGTAGAAAGACTCCTTGATATTTGATAAAGGACAGAAAAGTGGAGTTACCTGTTTACAGCTTGAAAGAAAGACAAGTGTTTTTTTTATTTTAGATGCGTCTTTATGAAACTCCATATCATATCTAACTTTTGATCCTGAGGAACAATCATCACAATTTGCTTCAAGTGAGTAGGGGTGGCAGTCACAGACTCTTCGTGCACACTCAGATACTCTGGGTCCTTCAAAATTAGTCTTGCAAGATCTTGATTCGACTTCGTTTGAGTTGCTGAGAAAAGAAAGGTTTGTCTACGCTTTGGTAGCTGTGAGATGATTGCATTTAGTTCCTTCTTGAATCCACTGTCAAGAATACGATCAGCCCCATCTAATACTAGAACCTGAATCCAAGAAGTTCACTCAATCATCAGCTATCTTTACAAAATATCTAATGATAAATATCTGTGATCAAGTTGATCTAACATAAAAAAAAAGCCTACCTGCTTTGGAAGATAAAATTAGAGCCAATTTGGATAAACTTTTTAATAAATAGTTATAAAAAAGAAATATTGTAAGAACAAGAATCTTGTAATAAATATGAGTTTTTAAAACAGTAGCTTCTGGTAAAAGCTAAAATTAGGCTCTATATTTTAATATATCTTAATTTTTTCAGATACTCTCTCATTTAACTTCTCCATAAACTCCTATAAGTTATCAGGACATTTTTAAGGGCAGAAAAATAAACTCATTTTAACTGAGAAGCTCCTATACAAGTTAAAAGCTAATTCAAACTCGCTCTTAACATGTTAAGCTTTACAAGAGCTCAACCATATGAAAATTTAACCACATGGATACTCTGCTTCAACCAAAGTTACTAAATCACCTAGGTAGCTTCAAAAAATAAAGCAAAAAAAATAAGGAAGCAAAGCTTGAGATAATAAAATGACTTGATTGTAATTCTCATTTCAGAGTAAAACTGAAATGACCAGTTAACCATTTCGATAAGACCATGACCAGTTAACCATCAATCATTAATTTCAATATTGAGATTCAACAAAACTCAACAAGCACTCACTTAGAGTCAAAATTCTCATGTCAAACCAAACCGAATCAAGCCAAAGAACCAAAAAAAAATAAGTATATCTAAATTATTCAATAATGACCAAAATTCCAGTCTAGGAATAAATCTAAATGCATAGTTTTCCATTTTAATAGATAATCAAGCTCAATCTACACAAAAATCCAATCTTTTCACCAACAACAGCAGAGTGAAACCGATTCGAAAATACACTCGACAATAATTTGTGGAAGAAAACACACCCTCTCTAGTATGCTTGTTAGGACTAATTTCCAATGCCAGATTTTCTGTTGCCTTCAGCTCTCTTTAAACTTCCCTGTTAAATAAAATACATAGGCAAGTAAGGTAAATTCCAAATATTACTTAAGAGAAAAGAACAGAACAAAGTGAACCACGCCATTGATTTCTCCAAGCCATTTTGAAAAACAGTAATCATACAGTTTCTCCACCAGTCCATAAGTCTTGACCATCAGAGCTCAGCACACCAGCCATTTCAAGTGCAGATCGACCTTGCTTAAGATCTCCATGTAGATCTCCAACTATTCAAAAGTAAAATCAGTAGAAAAAATTGCACCAGTATAGTAATGTGTGCATATTCAAAAAAAAAAGTAAAACTCTTGACTTGTGGCTTTGTGAAATTCAGAATACACTGAATTCAATCATGTTTACATAGCTTCTCTAAGGTTTGGATTTTTCAGGTTGAAACATGGATGCAATCACTGTGATATGGATTATGAAAATATGGATGGAAAGGGAATTGTGAAAATATAACAGAGGGGAATAAGAAATTCTAATTATGTAAGTTGTAAAATTCTAAAATATTTCCAAGTTGTAGGAACAACATAAAATGTTTTTCAAGCAAACATTCAGACATTCACCCATGTTCATGATGTCTATATCAAAAATGTAAAATGTTAATGCTTAAAACCAATGGCCAAACAAAATAAAACCAAATTGATGCTCTGTTTGACAAACCCATGGGAATCAACAAACAATTCCTATAGGACCCTCCTCCTTTTGAAGTTCAGGTTGATCCATGATATGCACGATCATAGGAAGCACAAAAGCAGCAGTTTTACCAGAACTAATTTTTGCTATACCAATGATATCTCTACCAGAAAGCACAACTGGTAAAGCTTGGCATTGTATAGATGTGGGCTTCTCATAACCCTGTTTCTTTATAGCATTCATAACTTGTGGAGCGAACCCACAGTCCTCAAATGTTTTTATTGGCTTAGGAACATCAAAACCCGATACCCGAATAGCCAAACTCTTCTGGTATTAAGTTAAATCTTGCTCACTCATACCTGTAGCAAGGGAAAAAAAACACACAGATGCCAAATATTCAATCTCGGTTAATTCATAATTTAATTACATTCTCTTTCATGTGAAATATTAACTACAGCAAAAAAGCAACTAATAACGCATAATTCTGCAAATAAAGTTTGTTCTAAACAATTACGAACAACATTGCAATCGCTGAGAGACTCAATGGGAAAATGAGAGAGAAGCAAGAATCAACAAGTAAAAGATAAAAACAGAATTTCAGGGTTCTGCTATGCTATGTTACGCAGTGGAATTACCTGATATTGAAGGGGTCTCGTCATAAAACTCTTTTTAAAAGGGCTCGTAATCAATGGAAGTGTGATCGAGAGCAGGTATCGGCTCAATTTTCTTCTTGTCAAGAACAAAAAGAAGTCCAATTTGTTTGAGAGTACTGACCTGGAAGTGGTGGGTTGGAGATTTTCCTTAGGGCATGATGAAAAGAGGTGGATACGGCCACAAGCCCAATCTAATTGAAATCTTAAGGGTAGCGACTCCTGCAAAATGAAAAATTAGGGGAAAAGATGAAGAAAACAAGCACATGTGAAAGGAAGATTAGGAAGATTAGTGGAAAAGGCGTTCAGTACCACGGTGGGGCCTCCATGATATGTGAAGGCGAGCGCGCCGAGGGAGAGGTTCTTCGAATCCTTTCAGAATCATCTGAACCGCATTGCAATCTTCAAAGGTTCTTCGAATCCCTCGCAGGCTCGTCAAATACACAACGATCCGATCCTCTGTGCCCGCCAATCAGAACAACATGCCTAATTCTGAACCAAATTTTGAAGCCGGAAGCAGTTCCCGCTTCGGTTCTGAAGCGTGCGAGGGTTTCAAATTCGACGACTCTTTCGGCGAATCGAACAAATTGCAGAGCTTCTTCACCATCCTTCCCTCGATTCCATCGAACCGTAGAATCGGCTCAGCGAACCTAACCTGTTGAAGGGTTTCTGCGACAGTTCCGTTGATGATGAGTGAATCGTGTTCGATCGATTGAAAAATGGAAACCTCGACATCTTCGATAATTCAACGAGTGTGCGACAGCGTACCAACATCGAGGGAGAAGAGAGCCCTACCTATTTCAGCAGCGAGGGAGAAGAGAGCCTTGGAGTCGAGTGAAGGAAAGTTGATAGGGCAGAAATTTTACGGAACGAGGGAGTTTTATTTTTTCGCATATCTTTTAATATCGCTTCATGTAGGAAGCGATATAAAATGCTATACGTTTCATAGTGCTTCATTAAGGAAGCGATATAAAATGGAACCGCATGACTTTTAATAGCGCTTCTTATCGAAGCCGCTATCAAAGAGTAGAGATTTCATAGCGCTATCTCAAATAAGCGCTATAAAAAAACTCCGTGTACTATATAATAGCGCTTCCGGGTACAAGCTCTATTAAAAAGCCGCTATTAAATCTTTATTTTAGCATAGTGGACGTATCAACATTGCACTTGACATATCCCATAGGGGGTTTGTCCCAACACACCTGAGGGGCAACATTACCTTGCCTACCGTGTAGCTCATCCTCGGTCTGAGCTTGCACCCACGAATCAAGCAAAGGTTGGTCGCAGTACATAACCATTGACGGTCTCTCATCCACACCCTCCCAAACCTTTTGGTTTCTACTCCTCCAGAGACTCCACAAAGTCATAGCCCACTGACCGTTCTCCTCCTCCGAGAGTTGTTGAAGCACTAGGAAGATTAGACTCTTGACATATAATATATAATATATATTCTCTTTTTTTATCTTTTCATTGACCTTTTATATCTTTTCAATTTTCGTTCTATATTACCAAATTATTATTCTCTTTGTTTCCTAGTCTCATTTACTAAATTACATTATAACTATTGCTTTTATTGAAATAAACTTTTCAAAATTAAAATTACTTAAATCCTATTTGAAATCAATTATAATACGAAATAAGTTTAATGAATTAGTCACATTATCTAATAAGAGTAAAATATTAGCTCGAATTATTTGATTATAAAATTTTGATCAATAATTTTATAATTAAGAAAATAAAAAAAGCTACAAAAAATTTATATTAGACTAAATTTCACGTAACATTTTGCCAACTGCCCCAAATTTTCTAGACACGACCTTGAATCGGGTCTAAGTAGGATGGGACTAAGTTGACCCAAAACATAAGCAAAATAAAATAATAAGATAATTATATATCAATACGCAAAAGAAAAATAGTTCAAACAATTAGTGAATATATCATATACACCGGAACTTATAGGTTACGTCTTTTCACTCTATTATAATTTTATGATATTGCTAAAAAAATATATATATTACTTTATGTGTAAAATATGTTTGCAAATAATTAAAAATATAAATAACATATAAAAGTAAAGTTATACATGAGATGAGATGGGTAATCCAAAAGTTAACATAAGCTTATCCATAAACCGATACTAAATCATAAAACAAAACCCTACTTTATTTTTATTTTATCTATTTACACTTCCAAGATTCCTTCCTATCTATTTCACATGCTGCCCCTTCTTCTTCTTTTTTTCTTTTTTTTACAAAATGCTGCCCCTTCTTATATTTCATTCTTTTGATAAACAAGTTAATACATGCGTGGATATAACACGTGAGGTATATTTTATATTTTCAAAAAAAAATGAAATGGAGTATAAAATTGAAAAATAATGCATTTTAATTCATGAAAAGGATAAAATCAAATCAAGATGAAGCAAACCAAAATAAAACCATTTCATTTTGTTTTGTCTCCGTCAAATGTTATTAGATTAGAGTTACGGAAATTCATTTACTTATTTTTATCAGGTAACTTTTAAGTTTTTGAAATAAATAAATTCATGTGTCAGAGAGTTTAAAATGAATCAGAACTTTAGTGTTTCAAACATACATGAATCTGAGTGAATAAATTAAAGATATAATGTAAAAAATTACATTAGTTACTTTATTTAATAGTAGTAACTTATGTTTTTAAAATAGTTTATATGAATGCTTCCAGCAGCTGTAAAATCCCCCTCTTGACCCTAGTTACAGTTTTAGTATAATTATTTACTTTTTTTTTTATAGATAACAGCACGAGTCCATAGCTTTTTAACTTTCTGACGGTGAGCATTTGATTTGAGGCAGCTTCTAGGACCCACATGTCATGCACACGTGCGAGACCGAAAATACGTGAGTGTATCCTACACTCAGTTTATCATATTCCTCCCTCAACTCTTTGTTCTCTTAGAGCATCTCTAACGGGCCGTTCTTGGCTCACAAGAATGTGCAAGAATTATCCTTATTTTTGCACAGCGTTGGAGCTCGCTTAGGTGGCTTCCATCGTAGAGAACGGTCGCAACAGAAGAACACTGAAGAATGCTGACAACACCAGTAAAGGTGGAAAAGAAAACGAGGGAAGGGGAAAGAGACGCTCTAAATTAGATTAAAAAATACAAGATCTGAAACAAAAATACCATACAAAAACATTCAACAACCCAAATCAAAACCCATGAACTTCCATGGACAAAAAATTGAAGATCTCGGTCTCAGATTACAGAACCAACAGAAAGGGGGGAAAAACCCACAAAAACCTAAAAGAAAATGAAGATTTTTCCTCACCGGCCGCCGATATGCTCTCCTCACCGCCGATCTGCACTTAGCTTGCCTCTGTTCTGCCCGCCGCGGTTCTGCTCGCCTCTGATCCGCACTTGTTCATGTCAGGTACGGGAGAAATGAGGGCGGTGGGGAGTGGGGAAGGAAGAGGTGGAGGAGATGGGTAGGCGTGGAGGAGAAGAGAAGAAGATCTGGAAAATGAATGGAAACCAGTGGAGAGGGAGGCAGGGGCAGGACGCGGAGAAGAGGAGCCAGAGTGAAAGCTTTCTAAAAAAATTTGAAGATTCTAGAATAAATTTATTTTTATATGCTGCTTTTTTGGGTACATTTTTATGTGCTGCTTTGTTTTTAAGTAATTTTTTTTATTAAGTATGAAAATTTTATTATGAAATTTTGAAATAAAAATGAATATAAATAAAAATTATAAAAATGTGAGGCAAATTATGGGACCCACTAAAAATAAGGTAAGAACCAAAGTTGTGTTCAACCATTGGAGCAAAAATTAGTAAATGTTCTTAAATCATATGTGGCATGATAGACCCCACTTAAGAAGAACACATATTGTGTTCTACCTTTGGAGATGCTCTTACAGTTTCAATCAACTCCGTCCCCACCCGCGACCGCCGCGCCCCACCGCACCGGTTTCCCACCGTCCACTCACCACCTCTTTTGACTGCCTTCCTCGCCTCCCCTCTCCTCCACTTCTGGTGGTTGCTCATAAGCCATAGCCAGGTGATGGTGAGCATGGCACGGTGGCGGGAAACGATAGAGTTGAAGATAAGGAAATGTTATGCTACAAATAGTCCATGTTATTATCTTGTGGTTCTTCTTAATCTAATGCTAAAAATGGTCTTTCACCGTAGGAGACATGATGTGGTCTCCCACCCTAGCTAGAATAAATGGCATGTAAAAGTTAGACTCTTTTATTTATTTATTTATTTATTTATTTATTTATTTGACGAAAACATTCATTTCATTTATTAGACAAACAAAGGTAGTAATTCATCATAAAGTTTTATAGAATTCTGTAATATATACTGCCTCTGTTTCGAATTAAGTGACGTTTCAAAAAGGGGAAAATTTTCAAAATAAGTCTCATTTTATTTTTTCAATGTAACATTTATTATTTTATTCCAATTTTATCTATAAATTAATATTGTATGCATTACAGTTATTATACTCCGCTATGTATTTATGACTATATTTAATACCCAATAGTTAATAAGGATAATTTTATAAAATTGTTATACCCACTAACTTATTTATTGAGTTTTTAAATCTTTGTGAAAAAACTCTAAACGACTCTTAATATGGAACAAATGAAATATATAAATTATGTATATAAATATAAATATTAAATATTGAACAAGTGGCCAAGTGGGTGTGATAATTTGAGGGACCGATACAAGCACAAGTTTGGTAATTTGCTTTCCGACATTGGAAGATCACGATAAAGTAATGGTGATGGGCCGGTGGTAAGATGGAAAAACACTCCTACTTGAGATAAAGAGGGAAAAAAATACTAAAATAAATAAAAAATAACTAAATTTTATATATTATTTATAAAGAGGAAATAAAAGAAAAAATATAAACATTTCAATATGTTTAATTGCATTAAAAGCTAGAGAAAAAAGAAAGTGAATAACTGATATATTATTTTTTATTTTGTATAAAATGAGAAATTTTAATAGATTTTACATTATAAGAGAAAAAATTTATGTAGATATGTGGGTAAAATTTGAAAAAAAAAAGTGATTATCTTTTCAAAATCTAAACTTTCTATCGATTTTGTTAAATAAATGATATATTGTCCTCGTTTTATCTTCACCAAAAATAAACTCATTCTAGCTCTCCTCTACTTCAACCACTAAGCGCTTCGCTCCTTTAATTAAGAATCGAAAATCTCGCCTTTTTGGCATGAACATATAGCATGTGTGCCGTGAGGTCAATCACTGTCAGTTCTTGTTTCGAAATTGTCGAACATGATGAAGAGCTCTTATCGGCTTGAGGCTTCTTTTCAAGCTGAGTAGAAATCTCGTAAGAGAAGAAAAAAAAATGTTACGTTACGCCCAAAAGTCCCAACTCTGGCTCAAGAAAAAGAAGGGGTATCCATATCCATAATATAAGGAAGGGTTATTTTTTCCCCTCTCATTTTTTCAAAAAAATGAATAAGATATAAAAGATATAAATTAAGAAAAGTGTAAGAAATTAATATAAATTTTGTGCATTAGTTTAATATTTTAAAATATAGGCGCATTATAAGAATATAAATTAAAATATATTTAAGAAAAAATTAATTTAATTGATAAAATATTAGTCTTTTAATAATAAAAAATTAAGTAAAACTTATAGTTTTAAAAGAATATCAAAAACTACTTTAATCGATATTAGATTATTACAATAATGATGATTTACAAATCTTTGTCACGTCTTATATTAATAGATAAAAGGTAAACATTGATTAATAATTTTTTTTATATGAGTAGCTATTTAAAAAAGAAAGAATATTGATTTTCTTTTGATAGAAACGGGCTAAAAGCCCATAGATAAAACAAAAAAGACAACTCCCCTCTTATATTACAAATGATACATCATACAAGAGTGGAATTGAAACATTTTATAGTTGTAGTTAAAGAGAGACCATGCTTGGCAAACACATTTGCAACCTGGTTGCCTTCTTTAAAGATGTGCCTCTATTTGGAAGAATTTAAGCATTGGGCATCTCTGTGAATGCAAGACACCAACCAAAAACAAGGTGTTGAGAATTGATTTCTATTACTTTAGAAACATTCACAAGTCTAGAAGTGTCTGTGATGGTCGTGTCCTCTTCTTCCTTCTCTGATAAGTCAAGGTGTTGCTTCCTCCACTAGCATATGTCGTACGGTCGTCCAGGCTGGGGTCCCATCCTTTACCTCCCCTCTGGCGATCATAGCATGCATCATGTCTCGAAGCCTCGCGATCGTCGCCCGTAAACAACAATTTAAAATATTAAATAAACATTAAAAATAAAATAAAGTGATATATTGTGCAAAATAATCTAACTTAATATTGACTTATGAGATGGGATTGAGCAGTACTGCAGGCAGAGTTGTCCTCTGGTACATCAGGAGCATCTGTAGTCTCTCTTACAACCTATACAATAGCCGCCCTGGGTGGGTCTCCCTCAATTGGTAGTAGAAGGTACAAACGTGAAATCCGCACAAACCAACGAAGGTACCCCTCTAAGCAGTCCTAGGGCTGCATAACACGCTCAGATCGGATGGCCAAATCCACCAGATGCTCCCCCACTAAAGGTATGCAACATCCATCTCCTTCGAGGACATCGCCAGTCTTGCAGCCTCCTAAGGATCCCGCAGGATGCCTTGTACATAGTCGAACAGGAGTAGTACCCGCTCCGGAAGGTGTGGGGTGCATCATCTTGCTACACCTGATCCGCATTGAGTATCGACAGATCTCATCAAATGCACAGTGCTGACGATGGTCATCATATGGAGACCACCACACGTCATCCAATGCTAATCGGTCCAGAGTAGTTCGTGTCGATGTCGAATCTCCAACTCTCCTAACTTGTACCCATCTGTAGGCACACGGCCAATGAAGAGGAGGCATGAGATTTTGAAGAGAAAAATGAACAACGAGAAGAGGGAGAGTGAATGAGGAAGAGGGAAAGGAGGGGACAGAGGTAATAAAACATGTTTCGTTGGGAAGTTTATATCCGAGTGGGGGTAAATTTGGAAAAAAGATATAAACGAAGTCTGTAGGGTGTATTAGGAAAAAGTGGTTGTCAATAGTAACTCTCGAAACTTATAGTCACATCATCTAAGGCCAAGTCTTTAATCGCCCATGACATGTGAAGAGCCGAGGTGGGAGAGCCCCAAGATGGAAATCAAAGATGCATACTCACTTGTTGGCCTTTTATTTCACCACCTCCCCCACTTAATTTTCCCACCTCCCATATTTTTAAAAATCCAACTTTGTCCTCGCTCTAAAATATCCATTTGTTAAAAATCCAACTTTTCCCACCTCCGGATTTTAGAATCCGGACACTTTAAATCTAGCAAAAAATTAACACGTCCGGATTTTAGAATCCGGACACTCTAAATCTAGCAAAAAAATTAACACGTCCGGATTCTTGTCTCCGGAGTGATCCGGTAATAAGAATCCGGACGTGTTAATTTTTAATTTTACAGATCTAGCAAAAAGAGAGGTGAATTGTTCAAAAAAGTCCGGATTCTTATCTCCGGAGTGATCCGGTATTAAGAATCCGGAGGTTGAAATTTTTCCAAAAAAAAAAAATAACGTCAACATTTTGAATTTGAAAGATAGAAAAAATAAAGGGTAAAATAGTCTTTTCCTTAGGTGGGGGAGGTGAGAAAATTAAGTGGGGGAGGTGGGGAAATAAAAGCCCTCACTTGTTTGAAGCGGGTTTCTCTGGACTAGTCTTCACAATAGATCTTGAACCATTTGGCCACATGTGTGGGATGTGAATCCAAGCCTTTTGGCCTAGTCTGGAAGAAGCACATTTAATTTTCAAATAAACAAAATTGTTATAATACTAATGTATTGACTCGTGTCGCACGAGTTATCCGTACAATTGCAAATGTATTTAACGTGCACTTATAAATTTTTAATTTGAGCTTTAGTAAAAAAAAGTATAAATTCAAATTGTTTATTTAAAATTTATTAGAGGGCCTAAATTTTTCAGGAAAAACAAAATACCATAAAAAAAATCTATTATGAAGTGGTGAATTATGTATATTTATACATGTGCAATCTAATTTTAAAATATAGAAAATAAAACAGAAAAATGCTTGAATCTATATAAACCATGTTTCATTAAAATTCCTTCGTTATATAAACCACCCAGAAAAAGTATAATATATAAACAAGAAAAAGTTAAATACAACAAAAATATAAACAACAACATATAAAATTGAAAACAATAGTAAATGATAAAAAAAAATAATAATTGTAAGAACCCTAGAATATAATTACATTGAAGACAATATATGTTAAAAGGGAAATGATAAAAAGCACGAAATAGATACGCACGAAAACACAAGAATTGAAAATAACCGTACGATTGTTGTTTTGATTTCCATTTGTTTTATTTTTTATTTATTTTTAAAAAATAAAATCAACTCTTCCTTTGTATTTGTCTAATTCTTGCGGTGTATTTTTTGTAAGAATTAGCATCGCTCATGTTAAAATTTCAATGGGATAATCCTTGCTCCAAGAAATAAAATCTAAGAGAATTATGATTGTGAACCAAAAAGAATTTATTATCTAGTCCAATAATATGGCTAAAATGTTATGTTAAATGATAGCAACAACATATCTAAACATATAGTGTGAGGGCTCGTACTACTCACGTATCAATAAATATGGTAGTAAATTATTTGTTGATTACATGATTGAATTAATAAATAATTACTAATTGTTTATTAAATATTATTAGTATAAAACATATATATACTATTATACTTTTCCATTCAATAATTATTAGAAATTATATTTTCAATAATAATATGATTTGATTAAAGTCACTATTTGATCTGATATTTATTGAATTGATGGAAATAAAGTCGATAAAAATTATTAAAAAAATTGAAGGGGAAAATGAATATGAGGATGAGACATGATAATATGGATAAAATGTTATATTAAATGATAGAAACAACATATCTAAACATATCTATAGTGTGAGGGCTCGTACTACTCACATATCAATAAATCTGGTTGTAAATTATTTGTTGATTACATGATTGAATTAATAAATAATTACTAATTTTTTATTAAATATTATTAGTATAAAACATATATATACTATTATACTTTTCCATACAATAATTATTAGAAATTATATTTTCAATAATAATATGATTTGATTAAAGTCACTATTTGATCTGATATTTATTGAATTGATGGAAATAAAGTCGATAAAAATTATTAAAAACATTGAAGGGAAAAATGAATATGAGGATGAGACATGACGGGCATCATCATAGCAAAGTTTTACCTTATATAATATAATATAAAAGGTAATAGATAACAGATGATATTTTTATTTTCTAATTATTTTTCACACTATTTTTTCACTTCTCGCTCAATTCCTTCTTATTCTTTCCTACTTTTTTATTTTTTACCTAAACTTTCCTACTTTTTCCCTTTCTCGCTTTATTATTTTCTACTTTATCTACTATGCTGCAAACTGAGTCCTAGACCCCGACTCTTGCCCAATTTTTTCTTTGGAGTACGCCCATTCATGTGCATCTTTGCAACAAAAATTTTGTATCAGTAAATATAAATATTTAAATTAGTTCCTACAAAGATCATGTAGACCAATTTAATCTCTTAAAAATAAAAAATATCAATTTGGTATTTAAGAATCTCAAATATGGGTCAAATTAGTATCTGATACGAACTAAAATGTCCCTAAAAATTATTCTAAAAAAGATTAATTTGACCGATATTTAAGTTTTTTAAAAACCAAATTAATATTTTTTATTTTTCAGAAACTAAATTAGTCTCCGTGATTTTTATCTGGGACCAATTTAAAAATTTACTCATTTTGGTTTTACCAAAGCAAAAACTTATATGACACACATCAAATTTTCACTAACTATTTTTTTCCTTTTTCATTTCATCTCATGCTTTCAATTTTAATTTTTTTTTCCCTTTCATTTCACTCTCTCATTTTTTTCCATTTATTCTTCTTCTCCTTTCTATATCAGGAAGTTACTACATCTTCCTCTTTTATGTTATGCATTCTTTCTTTTACCCCTCCAACAAATAAAATATTATTTTATTATTATCTATTTCTATTATCTATTATATCTTTTATCTATCTATTCTATTATATATTATCTTTTATCTATTTCTATTATCTATTTCATCGTCTCCCAGCATTTATCAAATTTTTATATGTCTTTATTATTTATAAATGATTGTTTTACTTTTGAGTCTTGATCAAGAAACATTACATAAACATCGGTATAATTTTATTGACTTTGAACACATCAAATTTTATAAATATTTTATTATTTATAAATAATAATTTTACTTTTCAGTCCCCGCAGGGAAATAATACATGTTATGTATAATTTCATTGTCTTAGAACACATATCAAATTTGTAAATGTCTTTATTATTTATAAATAATTATTTTACTTTTAAGTCCTGACCGGGAAAAAATACATGTTATCGGTATAATTTCATTGTTTTTGAGCACGTATCAAATTTTATAAATGTCTTTATTATTTAAAAAATAATTATTTTGATTGAGTCCCGACGGGAAAACAATACATGTTATCGGTATGATTTCATTGTGATTGAGCACATATCCAATTTTATGAATGTCTTTATTATTTATAAATGATTATTTTTTAAGCCCAAACAGAAAAATATTACATTTTATCGATATAATTTCATTGTCTTTGAACATATATTAAACTTTATAATTTTTTTTATTATTTATAAATTATTATTTTGATTGAAACCCGATGGTAAAACATTACATGTTATCAGTATAATTTCATTATCTATGAGCACGTATCAAATTTTATAAGTTTTTTATTATTTATAAATAATTATTTTACATTTAATTTCCTACGGGGAAACAATTCATGTTATGGTATAATTTCATTGTCCTTGATCAGGTGTCAACTTTATAAATGTATTTATTATTTATAAATGATTATTTTGTTTTTGAGTCCCGACGGGAAAAAATACATGTTATCGGTATAATTGAATTCTCTTTAAGCACATATCAATTTTATAAATGTCTTTATGATTTAAAATATATTATTTTGCTTGAGTCCCGATGGAGAAATAATACATGTTATCAGTATAATTTCATTGTCTTTGAGCACATATATCATTCAATTTTATAAATGACTTTATTATTTATAAATGATTGTTTTGCTATTGAGTCCCGACAGAGAAATATTACATGTTATCGGTATAATTTCATTGTCTCTGAGCACGTATCAAACTTTATAAATGTCTTTATTATTTATAGATGATTATTTTGCTTGTGTCCCATGAAATATTACATATTATCAGTATAGTTTTATTATTTTTAAACACGTATCAAATTTTATAAATATTTTTATTATTTATATTTGATTATTTCAGTTTTGAGTCTCAATAGGAAAACAATATATGATATCAATATAATTTCATTGTCTCTAAGCACATAATAAATTTTATAACTCTCTTTATTATTTATACATGATTATTTTATTTTTGAGTCCCGATGGGAAAACATTACATTTTTAAAGAATTAAAAACAATTATTTATGTTCGTCACAATATAAAACTTTAATTTTAAAAAAGTGAATTTCAAATAAATTGAACATTGCAACTAATTTATTGGGAACATACGGCTAAATATATTATCTACCTAGCTCATTCCTTGTGACATAATAACATATGCTTTCATTTTCTCTTTTACATTATAGCTAAAATAAAGGTAATTGGGACATGCGAAAAAATCAATGTGACCCGTGCGATAGCACGGGTGACTGGCTAGTTAAATAAAACAAAATTGCTATATATCGCGAATATAATGCTCGCGAATTCTTCCACGAATGACGTGGACCTTTTTTTTGAAATTATTAAAAATAAAAAAAGTAAATACTTAAATTGGTCCCAATAAAAATCAATGAGACCAATTTAGTCTCTGAAAAATTAAAAAATATCAATTTTGTCTTTAAGAATCTCAAATGTGTATCAAATTAGTCCTTAATAGGGACAAAAATATTCCTAAAAATTATCCTAAAAAAAAGCTAATTTGACCCATATTTAAAGTTGTTAAGGACCAAATTAGTATTTTTTATTTTGTAGGGACTAAATTAGTCTCCGTAATTTTGTCTGGACCAATTTAGGTATCTGACCAAATAAAAAAGAAAAAGAAAAATAAGAGACAAGCTCTGTTTTTGCCGCATAATCATTTCGTGGCATTTAGCATTTTCCTAAATAAAATATTGACTTGACTTAAATTATTTTAATGATGTTAATTCAATCTTTTAAAATATACATTAAATCAAATAGTGATACTAATAATTAGGGTTGGGCCAGTGAACCCGACCTACCTGATCCAACCCAACTCACAAAATACGGGTTGGTTTGGGTTATTGGGTTGAGTCAGTTTTAAAATAAGCAAACCCAATGCCTCTGGATTGGGTGTCGGGTCAGAAGATTGCAAACCCAAGCAACCCAACCCACTGCACATAATTGAACACATATACTAACTAATACCATTTGAACGAAGACGTAATTTGTAAACACATAAATTTTGTTTTGTTTTCATTTCATTTAGTGCTATAATTTTAGTGAAAATTTACTTTAAATTGAGGTCAATTATGCTTTTTATACAACCACGAAGACATGAAGATTTTTTTTATTTGAAAATCCAAATTAAGGCCTCGGCAATCGGGTTTTTTCAATTTTTTTGAGAAATAAATATTTTAATAATAAACCCGATCACCCGACCCAAACCCACCCATATGAGGTCGGATAGGGTTGGTTCAGATTAAGCAAAAAAAAAAAAATCGATTAAACCAACCCAATCCAACCCGTATTTAGTTGATTGGGTTGGATCTTCAAGCACCCCAAAACCCACCTAACTCGACCCATGCCCACTCCTACTAATAATTATACTATCAATAATTATTTGATTTAAATAAATTCAATCATACGGAAAAGAACACTCATCATTCTATTGATTACCTAAAGCTTTATTTACTATTATATATTATTTATTGATACCTTTCAGCCCTTTCTACGATTAGATGGGGGCTTGGCTCCCTCTAGGACTGTTCATGGTTCGGTTCAGTAAGAGAACCGAACCGAACCAAACCGAACTAACATGACGGTTCTCCTGAACAGAGCTGAACTCGAATGACGATTCGTCCCGAACTGAACCAAACTGTTCTTTGGTTCGGTGCACTGAGTTATGTGTTTCCAAACCGAACTGCTATTTGGTTCATCACGAACTGCTACGTTTTTTATCCGAACTGCTCCAAACTGTTATGTTTCTGCTTCGAACTGCTTTATTTCTGATTCGAACTGCTCTGAACTCCTCCGAACTGCTCTATTTCTGCAGCATTACTTTACTTGTAAATAACCAAAATGAGTGGGAAATTCGGTAAATCTACTGATCGTTTGGTAGCTAGTATTCATCCGAGAAAGAATGGTATTTCTGATTGCTGAAGCTAACCATGAAATTGTAACAATATTTATCCCCTAAAAGCTCTCTTGGCCTGTCACAAGGATCAAATAGTGAGCACTTTAAACATTGACTAACAGAATCATGTAGTCAAATATAATTTCATGTTAAAAGGAAGCATACCCACAAAAAAGTTAATAATATCAAAAGGCAAAAGCAGACTTCTGTAATTTATGAGGACGCTATTTTATTTATCATAAAAGCAACAAAAAGATCTAGAGATGAGACCATTCTACTTGGCTATGACAACTTTCAGCACAAAGATCTACTAATTTGATGGTGATCAAGGTGAAAAATAAAAGTTACTAAAAGCTATTTTCTCTTGAGTAGGTGATGAGTTCAGGTTGTCCAAACATAAAATATAAACTACATATATATAAACCGGGTTTGCTCATGCCAAATTTTTTTATCAAACCACCAAGCTAGCAGCAACTGTTAAAAATATTCTCAGTTTGCTCGAGAACAGAGCAACAAAGGTTGCAGCAAGTATGAAAAATATAACATATTTTGCTGGGAAATTATTTAACCATTTCAGCCATTTTTCTTCCAACACATCCATCGATGGCTCTAGGACTAAAGGACCAGCTAAAAGAACTTGTTTTCCAAATTGCTTTTCTATGTAATCTATGTAAACTCCTTCTATTTCCTTGCATGATTTGAACACCACATATGAGCATTCACTAAGGCTCTGTAGAACTCTCTCATAGCGAGTTAAATCATCACCAAATCTTTTAAAGAGAAACATGAAATCCATAGCTCCAAACTTCAAACAAGCAACTTCACTGTGAATGTGATTTGAATAATTAGGGTTGCGAATTGAAATGAAACTTACATAACGGTTCGGTTCACTTGAGTTCTAGAATTGAACCGGGTTTAAGGGTTCAGTTCGTGAACCGCTATTTAAACGCCAATTCGGTTCGCGAACTGTAGTGAAAAGTTCGGTTCTATTATGGTTCAGTTCGGTTCGGTTCGATAGTTCTTTTGAACAGCCCTAGCTCCCTCTTCATTTATAATATCTTCATTTATGATCCCAGCATAGCTTCTTGGTAGAATCTTGTCAAGAAGTCTCTTAAACGTTCACCCTTTTGCTGCTTAACAAGGGCAAGGGTGTAAGAGGTTTTGGAAACTACTTGCCGGTGATAAAGAATTGTACGAATTGACACACCAATTCGTTTCATCCTAAAGTGGACTAAAGAGTCGGGAACTTAAACCACATCCATGCTTCTTTCTTCAAAGTAAGCGGAAGCACTCGGTAAATGACTGCATCCGGTCACTACTGTCGATTTGCAGAATGCACCAAGGTGTTGTTGTGGAACCGTGTCTCTGGCATAGGCGTCTATTTTGCTAGGTCGCTTAAGCGTGATTTTTGAGATGTGCTCTGTCATAAGTGTGAATGCGAGTGGATGCCAATGGCGAGTAATAACCTTGTTTCCCCGAGGTGTATGAAAGTTTCCTCTATGTTTGTGATTAGGCACGTATGGTTGTGACACATAGGATTGGTGGGACACTTGTTGCGGCTGCCATATGACATACATCGAGAACATGGTGGGGCAAGGTTAAGCTGCATAAGATACATGCTCATTGGCGGGGTGGAGGTAAATGTTAACAGGTTTGTATGGAGCTCCAAAGGGGTTCAAAGGTCGTGGATGAGTCGAGTCCGTCACGGCTGGGGGTGGCACGTACGATGGGAGCTGTGGATGTTGGTCGTAACTCAACGTTGGTGTTTCTAAAAAAAAAGCATTTGGCCTCCTCTTGCTAAGACAAGTGGATCCCCTCTAAACAACTGTTGTTCCAACAGCCTGATCATTTTCTCTGCATCGTTTTCTCATTTAGGTATCCCACAGGGAAGGTTCGTCCTTCCCTCTTGTACCACAAGGTTCACCACAGTGGGGCGAACATCGTCGAGATGGCCACGTCGCGCAAAGTAAGGGGTGGATGCATGGGTGGCCACTGCAGCTCCTCATCAGATTTTGTGGCTCTGAAGGTCGTCGAGAGTGTCCCCTTACTGCTTGCGTGCTTTTAGTGGTTTCCTTATTTAGAGTTTGAACATGCCCTTTAGGAGTGTTCTCTGGCAAGTTACCAAGCAACATTTGCACGCACTGTTGCGAATGAGTTTACACTATTGTTGTTGCCTTAACAAAGCTGGTGAAGATGATGGAAATAGATTTATGGCTTCCCACAAACGGCGCCAATGCTCTGCTCCAATTCTTCAATGGGCCAGGAGTTGGCTTGAGTCCTCCTCCTATGGTCCAAGATATTGGCTCCTCCGGTCTCATGCAATTGAGAGTAGTGGGTTGGGTACCTGCAAAATCACTCTGACTCTCTAGTTATTTTGAGAGTTTGGGTATGCTTGAGTGAATGGAACAATGCACATACTTTGTGTGGTGTGTTACCCTCCTTTTGTAGGAGATAAGTTGGAAACCACTCTCTTTTTTTTCCAGGTTTGCCCGAGGTCGACTCTTGGAGACAAGCCTTCTACAGCGGAGTGGACATACCCTCTACATGTCGGTATGGAACTCCCTTGCGGGGGCTACTGGGACAAGGGTTGGTCAGCTTGCGGAGTGTGATCTGCCCCCACTCATGCCCTACGAGGATCTTGTTATGAATATGAGATGCCCATTGCAGTTCTTTGGACACGACCATCTCATCATTGACATGATATGAAGTGAGCCTTAATTTCATACTGTAACATGTACAAACAATCAAAATTTGTCTTTTTGTTTTCCCTTTACGTTGTGTCGTGTTTAATAATGTTTATCATAGCCAGTGAATTTTTGCAATCCCATTAAACCGAAAGTTTCTCATGCTCAAACATTTACTTTTCTAGTTAATAAACTCATTGTTGGGACTAATGTAAAATATGCTCAACAGTTAAATATAGTTAATATTCATTTAATAAACTCGTCTCGGGACTAATGCAGATATCTAATGGGTTCTTCCATTAGAGATCCTATCAATAATTGTGTTCAATAAATAACCATTTAAATCAAAATATCTTTTAATAATTTGATTAATAAATTTCTTTGCTCACCCTCCACCTCTTGACATATGTTTCTACTCTTGAATGAGAATATGATACTAGTAGTATAAAATATTTCCCCTTGTTCTTATTATAAAGAACAAAACTCTAATTCACAAAGACCCATGAATTGCATTGAAATCTATTTTTTCTAATTAATACTCTTAAAAATTGTGTTTTTTCCCCTAAAATTACCCTTTTTATGAAATAATATACAACTATCATTTCACTTGCATAGGAATAGGTATATCGTTAATACAAGTCTCACTTTAAATAAGGATAAAAATAAAAATTAACAATTAATACATTAAAAATTTTATGTGTGTTTCTTATAATGATGACAGAAAAAGAACTCTTGTTCCTTATAAAAATGACTGAAATGAGTATAAATTTGCCGAACAGACAATTTCTATACCACCTTGAAAGAAAGAAACATCAAAATATGAACTCCCATAAAATGAAAAGCTACAATTTGAATTGCACTGTGATGTATTTGTTCATGACCCTCTACAACAAAATGTCTCTATATTCCTAATGGCTTTTCTGTTTCATGTAACCCTTGCAGTCAAAAAATAAAATAAGATGTGCAATCTGCGGCTGCTATATATCATCAATTCATCATTGTAGACAGACAAAAGTTACATCTCAAAATCTGAAGCATGTAAACTGAAAACTCCAACACCTAAGCTGTTCAAATGTTTCCTGCTTCCACCATCAAAGACACCAACTATCCTGAATTTACCAAACAACAAACCAACCTTTCAAAATTCCAATCTTTTACTCCTCAAAAGCAATGATGTATTTCTAAGCAATGATGCACAAAATTGTCAAAATTTAAATTCTCAACGAAGCTCCGATTTTGACGAACATTCACTTGCTATTTTCCCTTTGTCTGGCTTTTTGGGGGTCAACAAGATGGAGCCACGCGATGTCTGTGTCTGATGCCCAAAAACATTCCTCAATCCACATTCAGATTCGTCGTCATCACTATCAATGTTATCAGGTGTGTGCCTGTTCTGGTACCCTCTGCGCTGCAAAAGAAAGACATTGAAGTAGTAGCTAACTAAATCCGCCCTACTCTTGTTAGGAAATGTTCTAAAAATATTATCCCAGAAATAGCTCTCAGAAGATGGAGGGTTTGATTCTACCACATCTTTGAATTTTTCCTCTTCTTCATCTGTCCACAAATGCCTAACATCTTCACCTACCTTATCAAAATTCCATTGGTAAAAAGCCGCACCTAACTCCAGCTTAAGTTTAGCCCTTTTCTCAGCAATGTGGAATCTAACACATTCAACAGAACCCGGCACTGTGCAGCCACATGAATCTTGTCTTCCCTTTCCTATGGGATCCCTTTCAATAAGAAGTCTGGAACTTCCTTTTTCCAATGGCCATATCTGGGTCCCTAACCACTTAGAGTCACTTTCAAAAGTCTTGCCGGTCCACTCTGGCACTTCAGCTTGATGAGTTGGCCCCAAAGGGATGCGCACCATTGCACATGTATCAATACCTGCAAGTGCATTGGAGAAATCAAGTAACGGCTTCTTAGCATGACTTTCAGTATAAGGACTTGGTGTTCTGTCCAAATCTCCTTCAGCTCCTACAGATGAACCTGAAGAGCTTTGTAAAGATGATGTATGTTTTCCAATTACGAGTTTCTTATCCCGTTTCAATCTCTCTCTGAGATTGTAGGCAGCGCATGCACCAAGGTGTTCCTCATATATGGAAGGGTGCATCTTCTGACCCTGCAAAATGAAAGAAGGTTTCGGTTTTAAAGCAATGTCACAAGCAAATTTAAAGTTTTGTTTTAAACATATATATAACAGCGGCAGCATTTATAGAAGTTTAAGGAATCTTGAGAACCAGCTAGCAAAAAGAGAAGACCTTTATTACCCAAAAAGCATGCAATTACTTCTATCAAGAACTTGTCTATAACGGTAATGATATACATGATACTTATTAGATTAACTAACAACAAGTCAGCTCTTTCCATCATAATTTAACCTGCAATTTGGTGTGTATTCTATCCCAAAAAAGGCCCAAAAATGTATAAGTTATCCTTGCTTTAAATAAGAAGGGCCCATAATAGTGAGAATGTTTGCCTTGCCACCTTTAATATATACTACATATAATATACCATACTTTAATAGTAAGGAAACTGAAAAATTCACCCCAAAAAAACACTATAACATACTTCCAAACATTAATTAACTAACAACAAGATAGTAATAGATCCAGATACTATTCATAAATAAGATAGACTTCGCAACTACTTCCACAATATCTCAACTTTCTTTCTGAATCTATGGCCAAGTGAACAAAGTAGCCTCCAACAATTTTCACAATCCAAATACACACCTGAGTTGCAATATAGTACAGAAGTAGTACCCCAAACACCCCCCCCCCCCCCCCCCCAAAAAAAAAAAACACACAGGTTTGAACCAAAACTTTCGTTGTTAAAATGATCACATAATTAAATTATGGAGGATATGAAGGCAGAATTTAAGATCACCATAATTAATAGAAGCTAACAGTAGCTATCAGCCAAAAGAAAAGTCAACAATATGAATGTCTCAGCAAAAACAATGACATGTGGCCCCACATCAAATTTCATTAGTGGTTTACAAGACAAATAAAATCTCTTTTCCCTTCAGAAAACAAATTTTTAAGGGAATGAAACAGCAAAAGTTACCATTAAAAGTTGGGGATTAAAAAGAAACGGAAGTCCAGACTCCAGAGTAACAAGTGCATCCAATGATCATTAAACATGCAAACACAAATATACTTGAAAACCAGAATAATTACATGTGGCTTGCAAGTTTCACAGATAACATTAATTGCACAGAACATAAACAGAATCAAAATTATGTACATTCATAGACAACTTTTATTTGACTTACTTCTTTTGAGTCTACTAAATTTCAATCATGCAGCAACCACACGTGCAATTACAAAAGCAATTTACGGTTATCTAAATAGCATAGTTTTTTGAGATCACCTGCCAATTTTGTTGTTCACTGCTTGACTCAAAACTTTTTTTGTTAAATGCCGCCTCTCGAAACAACAGAACCTGCTTCCAGACCTCCTGATTACTGTAAGATTTCCACTTTGACTTTTCAGGCATTGAACAAACTGCAGGATCACAAGGATTCTTGGCAGTTCCAGTAACCCAACTCAGCAAATCAAACATAGACTCTCTCTTCCTCTTCAAACCAAAACTCTCTCTATCAACACTAGATGGATCCAATACCATGGCACAGTCATCACCGCTATCAACACCACGCTTCTCTCCTTTGCTCAATAACCCAGACTTGCTGCTGTTAACCACATCAGATACATCCACCGCCAGCTCAGCGGACAATTTCCCACCATCAACCTCTTCTACTACTTCCATTGCATCATTACCCTCACACAACTTTCCAAGAATGGGTTCATTAATCATCAACCGGTCCGGCATTTCCGAATCATGACATCCTCCATTCTTAACTTCTTTCTCCTCATTAGACTCCAAATTCAAACTCTTCACCTCATTAACACCCCCCAACTTGAACTCCTCTCCGGCGACCTCATTATCGACATCATGATCGGATAAAAACCCTTTTACCTCGGCCTGCAACTCCATCAAACGCCTACGAAACTCATCCCTATTATCCACAAAACCACACTCAGAAGACACCTTACTATCAGTAACTTTCTTCACCCATGCCTCAAAAGGTCTCAAGTACTTACTATAAACCAGTTTCACAGATAAACCAACACTCACACCCAACCCAGATTCTTCCCCAACCCAATCCCACAACTTCTCATCGCAAACGGTGTCGTACCCGCCTTTATCCTTAACAACAGTGAACAGCTTGAACAAATCAACTTGCTTCCCACCAACCAGCATTGGAGATAAAAAATGAAAGCAATGTAAGGCAAATATCTCCTTCAAAAACACAACAACGAACGCCTCAAAACGACACCGAGCAATGTCGTATTGCAATCCAACAACGACACCGCTATCGTCTACGAGCAGCAACCACCCTGCCATGGATATCGAATTCAAACCCTAGAAATAAATAACCATGCTCCAAATCATCCATTTCTTTTTCAAAAAAAAAAAAAAAATTAACCCATTTTTTTCGGTTTTTTTTTTTTTTTTTGCGAGAAATCGATGAAAATGAGTTTACGGGTGAGAAATTGGCACCGATTGAGAATCTGGGTTTAGCTCAAAAATGAAATTTGGCGGGAAATAGAGAAGGGTAAGATCTGGTTCTAACTAGCTAGGGCTATTTTTTTTTTTTTTTGAAGCAAACTCTGTGGTTGCTTGCTCTGCCACCTTTCTGTGTGGCGAGAAAAAATGTGTATTCACATCGCGCGCTTACTTTCTCTCTCTACAATATTGGTGTTAATTGCAGAGAGAGAAAGGGGGGAAGGAGGGAGAAAGGGAGGGACCAAAATTCAAGTTTTCAACAGAAGCAGACCCTCATCTTCAAAATCTGAATTTTCATTGGAAGTAAAAAAAAAAAGAAAAGGAGAGGAAAAACGTACCAGTTTTTTTAGAGAGGAAAATAGAGGGTTTCGATGGACCCCTATGGTTGAGTTTGAAGTTGTGTTGTTGTGACCTCCTTGACCCTTGGCCTGGCTTGGCCTCCTATGTGTCTAAATTCTAATTTTGTTTTGTTTTGTTTTGTTTTTATGTTGAATTTGTTTTGGGGGAATTTAGGAGAGATCCATTTTGATAAAACTCAAAAAAATGGAGATTTATTAGGGTTTGCTGATGAGACTTGAGAGGACCTTTTATATTGGGGTGGGTTAGAGGGTTCACTAACTTTGGTTAATATTTAACTAGACTAGAAAGATGGTTGAGTTGGGAGTTTAGGATTGGTGGAATATTTTTTTTTTTGGGTTTTAATTATTTCTTTAATAAGATGATGGAAAAAATATAATTAAAAGAGGCTTTTATGGGAAAGGGGAAATGAGGGGGCATGAGAATTTGTCATCAACACATGGGTGCCCTTGTGGATGGCTATCAAAAATTTCAAGATTTATCATCTCTAGCCTTTTCTGCCTAGGAAGATACCAAATTAATTAGGGGCATTGAATATTATCTCATGATTGTTTTTTTTTTTTATATTATAAATGATAGGTGGGATTTTTATTTTCCTTAATCTTCCTTTTTTGGGTCAAAGTCTATTTGTAAATAGTGTAAATTGAATTATTTTTTTCAAGATTTTTAATATTTTAAAATAACACAAATATTTATAAGTGACCAAATACATATCATATACGTTAATTGTAAGCTAAATCAAATATAATAATATTGAATTGCAAATTTACAAAATCTTATAATAAATGAGTGTACAAATATAATAAATTAAAATTTAATGGTGTGTTATTTAAAATTAATAGTTATTTACATAGAGAATTATTATGATTGAAATTCACTCTTAGAAATAAAAGTGTTAATTGGTACAGATTTGAGTTCGTGAAAATAATGCAAGTAGAGATGAAAATAGGTAGAGTTTGAGGTAAGATGCTATAATACATATCCTCATACCTGCATTAAAAAAATACATGTGCTCAAACTCATCTATATGGATAGCAATTTTAATATCTGTAGCCTTACTTATTGGATATTTAAGTACTCGTACCCTTATTCACCAAGTACCTAATTATTTGTACCAAAACTTCAATTAACTATGAAAATTTAATAAACAAAAAAGAAAATTGATTAAAAATACAATTGTAACTCAATTGAAAACTATCTAAATATCTTTCAAACCTATTCATAAAATATTATAAATTTAAGTAAATTAAAATGTGAAATAATACAGTAATGGTAACCGCATAAAAGGAAAGAAAAAATTTAAATCTAGATATAGATTATTTTTTATTTTTTAATTTAAAATTATAATTATAATTATAACCAAACAAACAAATATGTGCAAGCACAGGTGCAGCGCAGTTACTAGAGTACTCGTACCTGCATCCATATGCATTAACATCTCGTTTGTCTAAAATTAAAAAAGTGATTTTTAGATAAAATAATCTAGAGTTATTATTTAAAGATTTTATGTGGAGTATAAGCTAATTTGTATTTATTTATAATAAAAAATTACTTTTTTAATCTTCTCTCTTATCTACTGCACTTATTAAAATTAGATTTTTTTTATAAATACTTACTAAAAATAACTTCTCATTATAATTCAATATCAGCGTTTTTTCCCATATTCTAATTATTTGCAAGAGTTGAAACACATAGATAAAAAATCCTAAAAAATTATTATTTCTTTTAAAACAATGATATTTTTCAATATATAGTGTGAAACAAATAGGATCTAAATTTTGCATTTATTACCTTACTCATCGTGGGTAATTTTTACGGGTACCTATTAATTCTATTACTCATTGTCATCTCTAAACACGAACAACAATGATATGTTTTCTATCAAAGAACTTTTTTATTTTTACAATTTTTATTTAATATTAATATTATTTTTAAAATGAAAAAAAACTACATAACTGTTCACACCATTCATACAAGTTTTAATTCTTACCGAATAATAGTTATCTCTTAGTAGGCACGGCAAAAGAGCCTGAACACGTGGATACCCTCCCGAACTAAGCTCAACTTTGACGAGGACCCATTTTGACTCGGTTTGGGTTCGAGTTTTTCCAATTTTTCAAAGTTGGTGGCAAATTAAAATTAGTATTACAATTAATCATTTTAAAATAACTAATATAAATATTTATTATATGTATATAAGTAATATTATTAAAATATCATCACATTATTATTACTAATTCATTATTTGATATCTTATAACATTAATAATATAATTATGTATTAAAATAATTATTAATAATTACAAATAATGAATAAATATAAT
The DNA here is from genome assembly GCA_037113605.1 of Calophaca sinica. Taxonomy (NCBI): domain Eukaryota; kingdom Viridiplantae; phylum Streptophyta; class Magnoliopsida; order Fabales; family Fabaceae; genus Calophaca; species Calophaca sinica. The sequence continues at coordinate 117,791,131 of CM073731.1, forward strand.
GACTTAATAATTAATAATTTATTATTATAAATAAATTATTAAATAATTTTAGTTTACTAATAAAATAACTTAATTGACTTAATAACTATGTATATTAACTTAATAACAATTAATTATAATTGTATGGGGAAATAATTAAATGGAGTAAAGTTAGATAGGGAGGGGTGAAAAAAACTGACCCGCCAGGGACACTGATGGATACTCACTTCTCATCCCTAACGGGGATTGGAGGCAGGGACATAGATGATTTAGGGGACTTTGGGTAAGGACGAGAAAGGAAAAACTCACTCCTAACTGCCCTGTTGTTAAGCTTATCTCTTAAAATGGAGAATTGTCGAGCCGCAAAATGGCAGTAGCAAAAGTAGGAATGATATTATATGATAGCAACTGCATGTTGGTTTAAGTGACAAGGAGTTTAGTTTCCCTTATATCTCGTGTTTGAGTCTTATAAATAGAAAAAATAAGTACAGGAAGATCTTTCCCCATTATATACGTCCACCCGATTTGACTCGAATAATACTAATATTCTAAAGAAAAGTGTATATGATAAATATATTTCGCCATGAGTTTTTTTTTCCCTTTTCTATTAAAGTGTTTTAATTTTACTTATTTAATTTATTGGTATCTTACTTTTGGTGTGGGCATATGAGTTACTTAAGAGAAATAGAGCCTACTTTGTGGTGGGCCTACCTTTCATCTAACCCTTTTTAACAATAGGAAAGTTATCGGGCCCATGATTTTAGCATCTCCCCTACTTAATTTTATCACCTTCCCTTCTCCTTGAAAAAGTCTAAAATACCCCTTCACTTTTCCCATACACGATGCTTCGCTCTCCTTTTTTTGCTAGATTTGAATTTTTCGGATTCTAAATTCCGGAATGTCCCAGCAATAAGAATCCAAAAGTATTTTGAACAATTTAACCTTGTTTCGCCTCCCCTTTTTTTGCTAGATTTGAATTTTTCGGATTCTAAATTTCGGAATGTCCTGGCAATAAGAATCCGTGAGTGTTTTGAACAACTTAACATTATTTCACCCCCTTTTTTTCCTAGATTTGAATTTTCCGGATTCTAAATTCCGAAATATCCCGACAATAAGAATCCGGTAGTGTTTCGCCTCTTTTTTTGCTAGATTTAAATTTTTCGGATTCTAAATTCCGGAATTTACAGGAAATAAGAATCCGGGAGTTGGTGAAGTATGTGTTTTCTCTGCGTAGTGCAACCCATCACATCCTCTGCGTACTACTGCCATAGTTGGCTTTTTCTGGTTGTAGTGTCTACCCATCACCTCTTTTTACCCTTTTAATTAATTACTTATTCATTTTTAATAACTGGCGTGATGATGCATGCTTTATGTGAAAGCTACTGAAGGGTCCGATCCAGTTGAATAAAACCCTTTGTTGCGGTTGTTTTAACAGTGCTGCAGTGATGGCCAAGAAGTTCAAGGAGAAGAAGAAGGAAGCTGGAAGTATGCAATGGGTAAGTGAGAATGAATTGCAGTTGCAGAATCCTCTTTCATTCTCAGCACATTATCCTTTTACAAACATCACCACCAGACCCTTCATGTCTTGATTTTATTGAGTGTTTTGAAAGAGGGTGAGAGAGATTGAGAGATGGAGGAGGTGAGGTTTGAGAGGGAGAGATGTGAGGGAGGTGAGAAAGAAAGAGAGCAATTCAACAGATGGATAAATTTGTATTTTAAGCAAGGGTAAAATTGTATTTTAAAAAATATGGGAGGTGTGGAAATTAATGGTGGGAGGTGGTAAAATCAAAGCCCAAGTTATCGATATGAAAATGTTATGCCTATACTCTTAGTATTTTGGGCTTTACTCTTGGTATTTTTGAGCCCAATTCCGTATACATTTAATACTTTTTTTTTTCATTTTTACTAGTGTAGTTGCCTGTCCAATGTATATTTTGTAAAATGTGTATCATTAACATTTAAGAAAACTTCGAACTAATAATTGCAATAAAATATTGTGTATTGAAAGAAATCACAGAAAAATGAAATATATTTGAAATTAGAAAATACGCATGTTTTCCAATAAGAGACCTATAAATTAATAAGAATATACTTATATTACATAATCACAAATAATAGCATCATTTTAAAGAACTCATTCATTTTTTATATTCTTCAATTTTATGTAGTAAAGATGACTTCAAAATTTGCATAAATGGCGGGTGTTAGAATTTGTAGAATAATTGAAAAAGACTACTAGAAATTTAAATAACAATTATTAATTAAAAAAGACGAGGAACAGTACCAGAAGAAGAATTGTTCTTGCATATTTTGTACTCTTAAAGTCTGAAGATATTCCCTGCCTTAGATTCGGGCGTCATTTCCTCACCCTAAATTTTGTATAAAAAAAAATATTCAGGCACTAATCCTTTCCTACTGCATTAAAACAATCACATTAACATTATAATCACTAAAAACAAATGTTACAAAAATTATTTGGCTACTATTACCATGATTAATTCTAAATTAAAGATCCTAAAATCTCAGGCTTGAATAAAACAACAATATCAAATGTTTATTTTGAAATACAACACTCATATATTTTCTAGACTTAAATATATTTTCGGTCTCTATAATATACCAAATTTATCATTTTAGTTCTTATAAAAATATTTTGTTTGAAATTGGATTATATTTTTTTAGTCTTGATCGGTCTTTTGAAAAATATAATATTTTGCAATCGTTCCTTATAAAATTTTGATTTAAGTTGTTTGGTCCCTATAATATGATTATTTTATCATTCGAATCCCTGTAATTTGGTCTTCCGTTTGTCACCTAAGTAGTTAACAGCGACAAACTAACAGCAGGGACCAAAACGAATAAAATATATTCCAGGGACTATTTCAAACAATTTTTTAAAGACTAAAATGAAAAACCAATATATTGTCGTGACCAAAAACATATTTATGCTTATTTTATAATATGATTTACAAAGTGCTCACAACAAATAATCTGTCTAAAATATTTACTTATTAATTTTTTCGTTATCTTCTATAAATGACATTCAAATGGTCATACCTTTGTTGGATCGATGATTTGGGCCTTCGTGAGATTCTTATGACAGTCTCTAGCAATATTTGGCTGGCAGAGAAGTGGAGGGACTTGAAATTTCTTCGAGGATTAATGAAGAATAACGAGAAAAAGTACCAAAGAAGATATCAAAATGCCATGAAATCCATACATGAATAATAGATCTAAAACCCTAACAAACATAAATTTCTAACCTTGATCCAACGTAGGTTGTTGCCCAGAGGTGGTTGAGATATATGGCTTTGAAGAATAGTGGTATGTGGATTGTTGAAATGTAGGGATAATGCTTGTGAAGATGAAAAATGAACCAAGAGAATGGATTTAAATAATTTGTGAGGGAGGATGGGAAAACTGAATCATACTTGAAGCAACAAAGAATAAGTAAGATAGAAATTTTAATTTGAAATGAGATAAGGAAAGTCCACTACATTAATAGAAAGAGTAATACTTTCTTTGAACGTTTCCCTTAAATAAGCACCAGGAAAAAGAGATATTTAATAACTCGCAGCGAAAAACGTAAAAGAGTTTTTAATGAATACTCTACCAAAATATTAAAAAATATTTAAATAGAAAAAGTAAAGAAATAAAACTGATTGGTCACTGAAGTTGACTCAAACTTTTGGAGAAAAGCTGAGTGAAGGAGAATGTGAAGCATGTATAATTCTGCTGGGCATGTATTAATGGATAATAGATAACTTTTTTTTACCTCGTTCCCGTAAGTGATTATTGTAACATTCCATTGAATGTCTAGGTATTAATATGCGATTAGATATTCGACTAGGTGAGGGTCGAAACGATGTTAGAACGAGCTAGGACACGTAACCAAGATTTTTATCTTGGCTCTGCTCGCGATGCAATGGGGATGCACAAGGACCATCACGATGTGATGATACCTTGATAAAAGTCCCCATTAGCACTACAACACGTGTAAAGGAAGGGGTGTCTGCGATGCGATGACTCCTTAATTGAGTATTGTGGCGATGTGACAAGAACATGAACTTAACTCCTTTCGAAGTGTGACGCGTGGAAAGGGAAAAGGACCATCGCGATGCAATGAGATTTTTCACCCACCTATAAAAGGTGGTTCGGCCCCACCATTTTCACACCCAAAACTTTCCCCTTCTCTCTGTGCACACTTTCTCTCTCTAGCAAGGTCTAGAGAAGCAGTCCCCGAGCCGAAGCACGAGGAGAGGTGCAAGTAGCGGAGTCATTTTTTCAGATTCAGTGGTGAAATAAATATCAACCAAACAAGCTCTCAACAGTTAACAACAACAAACTAACAACGGGACCAAACAAAAAAAATATATTCCAGGGACTATTTCGAACAAAGTATTCATAAAGTCTAAAATGAAAAGCCAGGTATATTATAGGGACCAAAAACATATTTAAGCTTATTTTATAATATGATTTACAAAAGACATTCAAATGGTTATACCTTTGTTGGATCGATGATCTGGGCCTTCGTGAGATTCTTATAACAGTCTCTAGTAATGTTTGGCTGGCAGAAAAGTGCAAGGACTTGAAATTTCTTCAAGGATTAATGAAGAATAACGGGAAAAAGTGCCAAAGAAGATATCAAAATCAAGAAATCCATACATGAATAATAGATCTAAAACCATAACAAACATAAATTTCTAACCTTGTTCCAACATAGGCTGTTGCTCAGACGTGGTTGAGATATATGGCTTTGAAGTATAGTGGTATGTGGATTGTTGAAATGTAGGGATAATGCTTGCGAAGATGAAGAATGAACCAAGGGAGTGGATTTAAATAATTTGTGAGAGAGAAGGGGAAACCTGAATCATAATTGAAGCAATAAAGAATGAGAGAGATAGAAATTTCAATTTGAAATGAGATAAGGAAAGTCCACTGCATTAAAAGAAAGAGTAATACTTTCTTTGAACGTTTCCTTTAGCTAAGCATCAGGAGAAGGAGATATTTAATAACTCGCAGCGGAAAACGTAAAAAGTTTTTAATGAATACTCTAGCAAAATATAAAAAAAAATATTTAAATAGAAAAAGTAAAGAAATAAAACTGATTGGTCACTGAAGTTGACTCAAACTTTTGGGGAAAAGCTGGTTAAAGGAGAATGTGACGTATTTATAATTCTTACCTTGACACAAGTCCCCGTTAGCACTGCAACACGGGTAAAGGAAGGGGTGTCTCGCGATGCGATGGCTCCTTAACTGAGTATTGTCGCGATGCGATAGGAACCTGAACTTAACTCCTTTCGAAGTGTGACACGTGGAAGGGGAAAAAAGCCATCGCAATGCTATGATACCTCATCGCGATGCAACAAGACTTTTCATCCACCATAATTAGGTGGTTAACCCCCACCATTTTCACACCAAAAACTCCCCCTCTCTCTACGCACTTTTTCTTTCTAAACAGTCGAGAGTCTCCACTTCGGGGATTCTGGAGCAGTCCCAGAGCCGAAGCAGGAGGAGAGGTGCGAGTAGCGAATTCTAGGGTGCAAGGAGCAGCTTTGGATTCCGTTGCTTAGCTGAGCAGCCCAAGTCAGGTAGGGAGATCTAAACTTTATACATTAGGGAACCCTACACATTAGGGTTAGAATAAGTGTATGAATAGGTGTAGGGTGACCTAAGCCCTATTAGAGGTTGGTAAGTAGCAACACCTTAAGAGAGGGATTGTGATGGCTGAAGACAGTTGTCGTAGGTCTACCAACCATACAAAATGATCAGTTTAAATTTGAGGATGTGTGATAACCCTAGGATAGATGACTTATGATGCACTGAAACCCTAGGATAGACGACTTCTCTAATGAATGTGAATGTTGTGATGTGATTGATAACATGTTAGATGGCAATTACCTTTAGTAACGTGAGGGTTGATCTGCACGCAATTGAGGATGATTGTGATTGACTATGAGTGTGCTAATATTGTCGGTACCATATTTGTTTGAGATGTGACTGTTTGTGTACAAATTATGATTGATGGGATTAGTGATTAGATCATATTAGATGGTTATGATGGCTGAACTATTGTCTAAGGATGACTCTGATTGATGGTTTAGTTAGAGAAGCGGCCAAGACATGATATGATATGCTGGGTTGGATAGATCTGAGCTAGCTATGTCGTGGCCGATAGTCGCATTACTAGGATATGATTTTGGGATTTACCCGGTAAGGATCATTGAGACATTATACCACTGTCGTGCGCATAGGTTGGCGTACGGGGTTAGGTACCCGATAAGGGTGTAAACGGGTCGAGTCAAGTCGAGCACCTGAAGTTTGATCTTGGCTTGAGAAAAAAAAATGGGTTGCTCTAGCTTGGCTCATCTATGTAAACGACCCTAACTAAGAACTTGAATTTGACTTGTTAAATAAAAATAAAGCTTGAGCTTGGCTTATTTAGCTCACTTATAAAATTATTATTTTTATATTTGTTAAATTTTTCTCAAATTATTTTTTAACTTTACCACTTCAGTTAATAAAGATTTTAATACTATGTTATAATCAACAAATAGAAACATGTGCTTAACAAGTGATATATATGGAATTAAAAAATTCTAGACTATTACATTTTGATAATTCTTTAAATAAAAAATTCACAATTTCATGACTATTATAAAAAAGAAACTTCAAAATTAATTTCAACGCTCGATAAAGTTCTACATATTTCCATGATAGAATAATAATAGCTAGTAAATACAGATGGGAGGGAGCGAAATCCTAATGGTTCCAGTAAGCTTGGTTTCTCACACTTGATTCAGAATCGCGTACATAAGTCACACTTTCTTCAAGTTAAAGAATGAAATGGAGATGACCTACGAGTGGGAGGGAGAGCAAAACATTGAGAAATAATAGGCAAAACGTTGTACGAATTGGGTGGGATATGATTTACAAATTGGGGAAAAAGATTTGATGAAGGAAGGACATACCTCATGCCCAATTAGCATATATATAGCTTACAAAAAAATTAACCATAGTGACGCTAAGGATTCCAAAACATTGTACAGTGTACATGGGATGTCAAAAGTCGAAATATGCCTCTTCAGTCTTCACGATGCCTCAGAAAATGGTTTGATCTAAATGCAGCAACTGACATATCTTGCAATGAATTGCATAAAAAATAATTTGAAAAATAAAATATAATTTGAAAGAGACAGTTATGCCCTTAGTTATACAATCGAACTATTCACGAGCCGTTAAAGCCAAGCCTTACAGGCTTGGGCTTGACTCATTTAAATAATTGAGCTTGATCAAGTGAGTCAAACTCGAATAGTTCACGAATAACTCAACTCATTTACACCCGTAGTACCCGAGTACGTGTACGAGTATTGTCAGTACAGGACACACTGGTCCTTGAGGATAGTATGGGTCCAACAAGTTCCATAGTTGGACAATAGTGTGGCCGCTATTGTTCCGTGGAGTCGGAGTGTCTGATCATCCTGATGGGCTACCAAGGTCTCACTGTCCATAGTGACGATCCCGGTGCAGCCCCGATACCTACTCCTATCACTGAAGTTGGAGAGTAGAGATACACTTTTAGAGGTACGATGAGCGGGATATGTGGATGGCAACTGACTTACCGCCCCTCATAGGCTGATGGGGGTCGTTGTATCGCTGTAAATGACTAAGTGGGGTCAACTAGGATGTGTGGCCATTATAGGCATATAGTACATAGGTGCATGAGAATGAAAGCGAGATAGTTAGGTTACAATGATTCTATTATTGGACGATGAGTGTGACTGACTTGTATGTAGCTTGTTTATGCATTGATTCTGATTTCCTGTTTTCTCGTTTCATTTGGTGTGTATAGCGTGTTCTTATCTCCTTGTTATTTCTTGTATTGCTTCATGATTTGTGTTGTAGACGTTGAGGAGACAAAGGCTGAGGACGGGACAAGTATTGGCACCAGAGACCATGACTCATTACTTCCATCCATTGTTGTTGTCAGATCCAAATATCCCAATGTGAGGTGACTTCGAGGTCTATTATCACGACATGGATGTGGACTGCTAGAAGATCGACTACCGCCGCCATGTTGTCACATATACATGAGTAGTTAGTGTTTACTTTCGTTTGATGTGTTTAACAAGAGCATCCTTTGTAGGAGATTTTAGGATTACAAGCGGTTACCCTTTCGACGGATGTGAAGGGAGTCCAGGCATCAGTATCACGATTTCTACCCTACCTACTACAGTGGTACACCCTCATCGGTAGCATATTTTTATTCAGTGAATGGGGGTAGTGGGGGTAGCTAGGAGTTTCGATGTCGGTCAGGAGAGACGTCTCGACCTTTTCCCCTTATGATACCTATGGATCGACCTTTGCGATTTTATGATCCCAAATGCTAAGGACACCCTACCGTGGGTGATTCCTGAATTCCTCCCAGACCCCATGATACCTCTCATTAGTGAGTATGGCCAATAGTAGTTTTGAGTCTAGTAGAGGAGGGCTCTCTAGGTTTTGATCTTGCTGTGGGTAGCTGGTTAGGATAACTCCCACATTTTTTTACACTCCCCAGGATATATGTGCATGAGGGTCTTTTGTATATCATTTGCTTAAATCTACATAGGAATTTAAGCATGTATGATGAATGATGAATGACAAAAATATGCTATGTATGATGAATGATGCATGTTATGTGATACTTAAGCGCATTCATTAGACCTTACTTTTACTCCTCCTTTTGTCATCAGACAAAAAGAGTGTAAAACACATCATTATCAAAACAATAAGAGAAAAATTTGAGGTTAAAATTCATATCTTTAAAAAGATAATTTATGAAGTGCAAAAATAATACATACATTTGAAACAAAGGAAAAGGTTTTAAGGTGGAGGAGGGAGGAGTTGATTGAGACGATTTATGAGCAGGTTCACAGTACTCTCCAACTGAGTCACTTTCTGAGTTATAGTAATTAAGTTCTCATATTGTGCTCTAGATATGATGACAGGTTCATTATCTGCAAGAGTAGCAGGTTCTGGAACTCTTTCAGCATGTTCAACAATGGCCCTTTGCCATCTTCTGGAAGCCAGCTTCTGATGTTCCATAAGAATTCTTTGTGATAGCTTCAATCTTCTTTCCTTAGCCTTAAGGAAGAATTCATCATTTGGTAAGGACCATTTGATTAATCTTCCAACCTTCTGACTTTTAAACTCCAAATTATATTCCCATCTTAGCACCAATTCTTCTGGGTAAACCATACTCAGAAATATAGTTTCTCTATGCTTGAACAGCTCATCAACATATGCATCAAATCTGGCAAGCTCAGCTTCTGATAAGTCTCTTCTTAGAACTTCTTCTGTCTCAGCAAGACAGGTGTTGAGAACATCATTCTCAGACAAATAAATTCTTCTCAAATTTTCTTTGTCTTCTTCATCTTGAGTAGCAGGCTTCAACGGAGGTAGAATAGCTTAGTATTTCCAAGACATTGCCATTTGATTCCAGCTGAATCCAACTTCAAGATGTTCACTAATTACTCCCCATTGTTGTTGTAGTATAAAAACACTAGGAGGCCTAATTACTGAACACATCAGCATATCATCAAAATGCAAAATGGCAAGATTCGTGTCATAGACTTTGTTGATTGACCCAACGGTTTCATAAGTGGCCTTCTCAGCATTACAACACCCTGAAGAGCCAGTATCTTTGACGTCCCTTGCCAACCTTGTGTGATATACTTCCATAGCATGATTATCAGTTAAATCACCAACTTTCTCTAAAGAAAAGAAAGTGGTGTCATATAGCTTGGGGGCTTTTTCAAACTCCTTGATGGTCATAATCTCGGGAAGTCTTGGAGGAGGCTTTCCCTTTCTCTTTTCAGGTACATACCATGGCAGCCATCTTTGCCTATCAGGCACAATCTTGACAGAGGCTAGAGAGAGGTCTCTATATATACTGAAAAGCCAATTCATGCCTCTTCATCTCCAGGCGATGGTTCATAAAAGCTCTTTCTTCATCAGTGATCCACTTTCCGCACTGCAGATCTGAGGGAGGTCAAATGACAGTGGAAGAATTCAATGATTTGGAGGAGGTCTCAACCTTCCACCAAAAGTCATTTGCAGAATGTCATTATAGCTGAATAGAGCAATTTCCAGCCTTGCTACCCCTGAAGTAAATGTCTTCAAATGCCAAAGAGAAGGGTGATCATATACATAATGATATGCTTCTTCTCTGATGGGCACTAGTCTCTCAGGCTTTAGCATAGACTTGGAAGCACCAAAGTAAGTAGTTTTTGATGTAGAAGTGGTAGAGGTTGATGATGGAGTGGATGTGTGAGTGGGAGTGGAAGTCACCTTGACTTTGTAAGTTTTAGGCTTGTTGGGACTGATTTTGAATAGCTGATAGAAAGGGTGAGTGAGAGATGTGGCTATCTGTGAGATGAGGGAAGTGTTTGAAGAGGTTAAGGAGTGTGGTTTGGGTAATTTAGGTGTTTTAGGTGGGGCTAATGTTTGGGTAAGTTTGGGTGAATGGTTCCCCATGTACCTGGAAATAGTTCCTGAGGGAGTGATGTAGGCTTTTATGGATTTGTCTTGGTAATATAGAGGAAGTGGTGGTCGTTGAGTGATAAGGGTAATGGCTTGTGAAGTGGATTTTGTGGTTCTTTTGGAGGATTGTGGTTTGGTAGGTGGAGGTTTTGTGGAGTGAGTTTGCGGTGATGAAACAGAGAGTGGTGGTGCAGTAATAGGATCATCGGAACCAAATGCAGTAATGGAATCATCAAAAGTAAATTCCAGTACCTTTGGATTAAGCTTCTCAGAGAGCCTAACCAATCTCCTTTTCTTGCCTTGAGGGATATCAGCAGGAGGAGGAGGTGGAGGAACTTGCTTCCTAGGACCAGACGTTGAAATAGGTTTCTTAGCTTTTGTCTTTCTCTTCTTCTTCTCCATGATGTTTCTGATGGGGACTATATCCTCATCATCTTCTGGTTCATCCTTCCTTTCTGGTGTAGGAGGCACCTTCTGCTTCTTGCTCCTTGTCTCCTTGGCCGGAGACTGACCAATTCTTTTCTTACCAGATACTGAGCTTCTGGTGGGTTTCTTCACAACTTCACCAATAGCGGCATCAACTACTTCTCCCTATTCTTGCTTCACTTGCTTAATCATGTCACCAGTGACAAGATTCATTTTCACCAAACTATTGACTCCAAAAACATCAGGACAAATAATAGCACCAAATCCAAAATATTTTTCCTTTTCTTCCCCTTGCAAAGCTCCAAGCTTTCTTGCAATTCCGTCTTTAATCATCAACGCAGTAAGAAAAACACCATAAGGAATGCTCTTGTTGATTTGTTTCTCTTCAACAGAACCCTTCCTCGAATTGACAAGTGCATTTACCAGAGTGTTGAAGATCAATCTAGGTAAATTTATCTTGTGATCAGCCATATAGTTCCTCATTATGAACTTTTGTTCATAGTTCACAACGTCACTAGACCCAACCTTCAGAATGACACTTTTAGCAATTATCTTGTGAAACACCCTGTAGTGACTCTTTAGATGCTTGGCAGATGGTGATTCCCCAGATTCCTTCAACTGGCAATAATTCTCAAATAGAGTTTCATTGACATTTTCCATTCCATTGAAGGCATTTTCCCAACCAGTGTAGAAACTGGTTCCTTCACATGGACACTCAATAGTATCAGCAATACTGATAACAGTAAACACTAATTTAAAACCTCTAATATGGCCTTTAACAATACCACCCTTAAACATACGAATGTTTCCCCAGAGTTCCTTGATAGCAGTAACCAGAACTTCAACTGGATCCCATAAGAAGTAGTTCGACCAGCCCAGAGCCCTTAATCCGTCATCGAAATTAAAACCATAAAGGTTGAACTTCTCCAAATCAATCTTATTCTCAATCAGAACTTTTCTTTCAGTCATAGTGTTGTAAATAGCATTGTCTTCCTAGATTCTAACATCAGACATGATTGCAGTAGAGGAGATGGAGACTTAGGGTTTTCAGAGAAGGCACACAAAGAGAATGAGAGAAAATAATTTTTCGCAGAGAAGACAGAGAAAACAGAGGTTACAGAGTGGTGCGAAAGAAGTGGAGTAGTGGGAAAGTTTTGAAACAAAAAGTACAGTTACTTTTTCAAAACCGCTTCACATTTCCCTTGATAAAATTAAATCAAAAAGAAAATAAAAATAAAGATTTGCTTTGCATTAAATGCAGTTATCAAAAATCAAGAAAAAGATTTTATTGAGAACGCAAATTTAATCATGACTTAGTAGGTGTGATGAGACGCTTCAGTTCCATACGCATGTGACACGTGTGTGTCCGGATGCACGCAACGAGTTCACCAGATGCTGAGTTATGCAATGAGAATGACATATCATATGCTTACACGTGTGAATGCTTATGTCACACCAGATGCTGAAAGATACATATCACAAGACGCAGGGACGGATCCAGGAAATTCGATAAGTAGGGGCAAAATCATATACTATAAATATTTATATAAAAAATACGTCAATACATAAATGATAAAGCAATAACATCATTATCATTAAGCAAAAAATTGGACATTGCAAAAACTATAGCATTATATATCCAAAAAACTGAAGACATCACGACATCTACGAATTAATTATAATTGCTTTTTACGTGTTTGTATGATTTTTTTCATTTTCAACACTATCAAAAATATATTTTTCCATGTATGTGACCAAATAATTATTCAATAATTCATCTCCTATAAGGTTGCACATTTGATTCTTCATAAAATTTATTGCAGAGAAATTTTTTTTCAATAATTATAGTTGCCACTGGCAAAATCAAAGCTATCTTCAGCGAGTAACCCTCTATTAACCCACTTAGGCAAATGACCAAACACATGGACATGGTGCACATATATGAAACATGGTGCACAAATAAGAATGAATGTAGCTTTTTAATTGAGCTGATATCTCTTTTCTGCTTATCATTCCAATTTTCTCTAGCTATAGCAACTCCAACAGCATTAGTGGGAGTAAGGTATCCACTTTCAACCATATCCCACAGCTCAAGCTGTTGTGTCTCAAAGAAAGCTTTTATCTTGTCTTTCCAGCAATCAAATTTTTCTCTAGTAAATAGAGGAGCACGGTTCAAGTGACCACCTTCTGCAAACATGTTCACAAGTAAAGGATATTTTCTCTTAACATTGTTAAGTGCTCAACTAAGATGCCGAACTCTGATACTAATTGAACGTGAACACAAGAAGGGGGTTGAATTGTGTTCAAAACATTTCGCAAACTTTAAGTTATAAACACTTGGTTATGAAAACTATTTGTTATTGGATGCAGAATTAACCGGACGCTGGAATGCAGTTTATGAAAACTTGTTTTTTCTTTGCAGAACAAAAGTAAATGTAAAGCAGTAAAGCAAGAGACACCGAGATTTATAGTAGTTCCCCACCAAACTAGTAGCTATGTCTAGTCCCTTTGTTCTTGAAGGATTTTCATTATAATCAACCTGATTACAAATTTTCTTAAGAGTATTCTACTGTCACAAACTTGACAATACTCTTAACTTCTCAAAACGACTTAGTACGATCGAGCTTTTGAGGAATCAAGCCTGTTACTAGGCAATACAACTTTCGCAAAGATATTTTGAATACAATCAAATAACTCTCACAGAGAGGGTGAAAAGATTAAGCTTAAAACAATAGCTTTCTAAAGAAAGAATATAAGACATTGAAGTTCAGTGTTGGTTCTCAAAAACTTGGCAAGAAACTTGATTGCACACTTGAGTAATAGCTTTTTTAGTATCTCGTTTATAGCAGCTTTGAGGTATTTATAATAGTCTTGAAGATAATACTGTTGCAGATATTTTAGCTCCAAATCATTTGGTGAGGTAATTTGAGTTTACGTAATTTTTTTCCTTTTCAGAAAATATCAGAATAGTACACATTACCGTTTTTGTACTATCTGCTTTTCACACATTTGCCTTGTACGAATTTGTCTTATTCTAAAGGTGTCATCTTTGATACCTCGTACATCAAATTGAGCTCACAAAATCAAATTCGAATATCGTTCCAAGAAAACTGAGGGCAGAGAGAATAAACGTGATCATCACGTGATTCATTAAAAGACCGGATGCTCGCTCAGAAACCAATAGGACGGTCGCAACAAATGAGTTTTCCATGTGTCATGAGATAACATAACCGGACGCTCGCTAAGAGTGTATAGGGCAAGGCGCTGGAGTGAATCGGATGCAGACACATAAAAATGTATTCATCTTTTTGTGAATTTCTTCTTCTTGCTTGAGTGAGTGAGTCATAAAACATGAATGATTTTAATACCTTCAAGACTCATTAGAAGTTAAATTGTTCCCTTGCAAATACTTTGTTATCATCATTAATGAGGGTCTAAACTTCTCAATCGTTTAGGTTCCAACAATTTCCCCCTTTTTGATGATGACAAATATCCAAGGTTGATGAACAATTTAGTTTCAAAAAATAATTTCAAGGGGTCTCCCCCTGAGTTCAACATTCTAAGATACAATCAAATATTTTCAAGTATCAGAGCATTTGCATGATGGCAAAATACATACATGTATCATAGCATATATTTAAATGACATTGGGGACCAGATGCTGAGATCATTGTATAAGAATTAAGATAAAATTTTACCAATGAACATCAATGAATATCAGAGCAATAAAAATATGCTATGTATGATAAATGATGCATGTTATGTGATACTTAAACGCGTTCATTAGACCATATATATATATATATATATATATATATATATATATATATATATATATATATATATACACTTTTACTCCCCCTTTTGTCATCAGACAAAAAGAGTGTAAAACACATCATTGTCAAAACAATAAGAGAAAAATTTGAGGTTAAAATTCATATCATTCAAAAGATAATTGTACGAAGTGCAAAAATAATACATATATTTGAAACAAAGGAAAAGGTTTTAAGGTGGAGGAGGGAGGAGTTGATTGAGACGATCCATGAGTAGGTTCACCTTACTCTCCAACTGAGTCACTTTCTGAGTTGTAGCAATTAAGTTCTCATATTGTGCTCTAGAAATGATGACAGATTCATCATCTGTAGGAGGAGCAGGTTCTGGAACTCTTACAGCATGTTCAACAATGGCCCTTTGCCATCTTCTGGAAGTCAGCTTCTGGTGTTCCATAAGAACTCTTTGTGACAGCTTCAATCATCTTTCCGTACTTTCCTTAGCCTTAAGGAAGAATTCATCATTTTGTAGAACCATTTGATTAATCTTCCAACCTTTTGACTTTCAAACTCCAAATTCTGTTCCCATCTTAGCACCAATTCTTCTGGGTAAACCATACTCAGAAATACAGTTTCCCTATGCTTGAACAACTCATCAACATATGCATCAAATCTGGCAAGCTCAGCTTCTGATAAGTCTCTTCTTAGAACTTCTTCTGTCTCAGCAAGACATGTGTTAAGAACATTATTCCCAGACAAATAAATTCTTCTCAAATTTTCTTTGTCTTCTTCATCTTGAGTAACAGGCTTCAACCGAGGTAGAATAGTTTTGTCTTTCCAAGACATTACCATTTGATTCCAGCTGAATCCAACTTCAAGATGTTCACTAATTACTCCTCATTGTTGTTGTAGTTTGAAAACACTATGATGCCTAATTACTAACACAATATATCATCAAAATGCAAAATGGCAAGATTCGTGTCATAGACTCTGTTGATTGACCCAACAGTTTCAAAAGTGGCTTTCTCAGCATTACAGCATCCTGAAGAGCCAGTATCTTTGGCGTTCGTTGCCAGCCTTGGGTGATATACTTCCATAGCATGATTTTCTGTTAAATCACCAACTTTCTCAAAAGAAAAGAAAGTGGTGTCATATACCTTGGGGGCTTTTTCAAACTCCTTGATAGTCATAATCTCGGGAAGTCTTGGAGGAGGCTTTCCCTTTCTCTTTTCAGGTACAGACCATGGCAGCCATCTTTGCCTATCAGGCACAATCTTGACAGAGGCCAGAGAGGGGTCTTTATACTGAAGAGCCAATTCGTACCTCTTCATCTCCAGGCAATGGTTCATAAAAGTTCTTTCTTCATCAGTGATTCACTTTTCACACTCTTCTAGAGTGAGAGGTTCATTCTGTGGCAGATACTGAGGGAAGTCAAGTGACAGTGGAAGAATTCCACGATTTGGAGGTCTCAACCTTCCACCAATAGTCATTTGCAAAATGTCATTGTAGCTGAATGGAGCAATTTCTAGTCTTGCTACCCCTAAAGTAAATGTCTTCAAATTCCAAAGAGAAGGGTGATCATATACATAATGATATACTTCTTCTCTGATGGGCACTGGTCTCTCAGGCTTTAGCATAGACTTGGAAGCACCAAAGTAAGTAGTTTCTGATGTAGAAGTGGTAGAGGTGGATGATGGAGTGGATGTGTGAGTAGGAGTTGAAGTCATCTTGACTTTGTAAGTTTGGGGCTTGTTGGGAGTGATTTTGAATAGCTGATAGAAGGGGTGAGTGAGAGATGTGGCTATCTGTGAGATGAGGGAAGTGTTTGAAGAGGTTGAGGAGTGTGGTTTGGGTAATTTAGGTGTTTTAGGTGGGGCTAATGTTTGGGTAAGTTTGGGTGAATGGTTCCCCATGTACCAGGAAATAGTTCCTGAGGGAGTGATGTAGGCTTTTATGGATTTGTCTTGGTAATATAGAGGAAGTGGTGGTCGTTGAGTGATAAGGATAATGGCTTGTGAAGTGGATTTTGTGGTTCTTTTGGAGGATTGTGGTTTGGTAGGTGGAGGTTTTGTGGAGTGAGTTTGTGGTGACGAAACAGAGAGTGGTGGTGCAGTAATAAGATCATCGGAACCAAATGTAGTAATGGAATCATCAAAAGTAAATTCCAGTACCTTTGGATTAAGCTTCTCAAAGAGCCTAACCAATCTCCTTTTCTTGCCTTGAGGGATATCGGCAGGAGGAGGAGGTGGAGGAACTTGCTTCCTAGGACCAGACGTTGAAATAGGCTTCTCAGCTTCTGCCTTTCTCTTCTTCTTCTCCATGATGTTTCTGATGGGGACTCTATCCTCATCATCTTCTGGTTCATCCTTCCTTTCTGGTGCAGGAGGCACCTTCTGCTTCTTGCTCCTTGTCTCCTTGGCCGGAGACTGACCAGTTCTTTTCTTACCAGATAGTGAGCTTTTGGTGGGTTTCTTCACAACTTCACCAATAGTGGCATCAGCTACTTCTCCATGTTCTTGCTTCCCTTGCTTAATCATGTCACCAGTGACAAGATTCATTCTCACCAAACTATTGACTCCAAAAACATCAGGACGAACAATAACACCTAATCCAAAATATTTTTCCTTTTTTTCCCTTGCGAAGCTCCAAGCTTTCTTGCAATTCCGTCTTTAATCATCATCGCAGTAAGAAGAACACCATAAGGAATGCTCTAGTTGATTTGTTTCTCTTCAACAGAACCCTTCCTTGAATTAACAAGTGCATTTACCAAATTGTTGAAGATCTATCTAGGTAAATTTATCTTGTGACCAGCCATATAGTTCCTCATTATAAACATTGTTCATAGTTCACAACGTCACTAAGCTCAGCCTTCAGAATGACACTTTTAGCAATTATCTTGTGAAGCACCCTGTAGTGACTCTTTAGATGCTTAGCCGACGGTGATTCCCCAGATTCTTTCAACTGGCGATAATTCTCAAATAGAGCTTCATTGACATTTTCCATTCCATTGAAGGCATTTTCCCAACTAGTGTAGAAACTGATTCCTTCACATGGACACTCAATAGTATCAACAATACTGTTAATAGTAAACACCAATTTAAAACCTCTAATATAACCTTTAACAATACCACCCTTAAACATACGAATGTTTCCCCATCGTTCCTTGATAGTAGTAACCAGAACTTCAACTGGATCCCAAAAGAAGTAGTTCGACCAGCCCAAAGCCTTAATCCGCAATCGAAATTAAAACCATAAAGCTTGAACTTCTCCAAATCAATCCTATTCTCAATCAGAACTTTTCCTTCAGTCATAGTGTTGTAAATAGCATTGTCTTCCCAGATTCTAACATCAGACATGATTGCAGTAGAGAAGATGGAGGTTTAGGGTTTTCAGATAGGGCACACAATGGGAATGAGAGAAAAATTAACAATTTTTCGCAGAGAAGACAGAGAAAACAGAGGGTACAGAGTGGTGCGGAAGAAGTAAAGTAGTGGGAATGTTTTGAAACAAAAAGTATAGTTACCTTTTCAAAACCGCTTCACATTTCCCTTGATAAAATTAAATCAAAAAGAAAATAAAAATAAAGATTCGCTTTGCATTAATCGCAGTTGTCAAAAATGAAGAAAAAGATTTTATTGAGAACTCAAATTTAATCATGACTCAGTAGGTGTGACGAGACGCTTCAGTTCCACACGCATATGGCACGTGTGTGTCCGGATGCTCGCAACGAGTTCACCAGATGCTGAGTTATGTAGTGAGAATGACATATCATATGCTTACATGTGTGAATGCTTATGTCATACCAGATGCTGAAAGATACATATCACAAGACGCAGGGACGGATCCAGGAAATTCGATAAGTGGGGGCAAAATATATACTATAAATATTTATATAAAAAATACATCAATGCATAAATGACAAAGCAATAACATCATTATCATTAAGCAAAAAATTGGATATTGCAAAAACTATAACATTATATACCTAAAAAACTAAAGACATCTCAACATCTACGAATTAATTATAATTGCTTTTTACGTGTTTGTATGATTTTTTCATTTTCAACACTATCAAAAATATATTTCTCTATGTATGTGAATAAATAATTATTCAACAATTCATCTCCTAAAAGGTTGCACATTTGATTCTTCACAAAATTCATTGCTGACAAATTTTTTTCAACAATTATAGTTGCCACTGACAAAATCAAAGCTAATTTCAGTGAATAACCCTCTATTAACCCACTTAGGCAAATGACCAAACACATGGACATGGTGCACATATATGAAACATGGTGTAAAAGAAACTTACTCAAATAACGAAGGAGTTGTAAATAGAACAAAAAAAAAAGATTAAGAATGAAATGAAAAACATATGAAAGGAAAGGTAGCAATAACAAAATATGAAGTTGATTATGGAGAGAGAATGTTAAATAAGGAAAGAGAAGGCAGAAATCGAGAGATAATGAGATAAGGGAGTAAAAAGGGTTGAGTTAGAGCTCATGTAGAGTATTTGAGTTGATAGATTTTGAGAATAAAACAGAGTAGAAACCAGAGAGTATTTTGAGAAGCATACATAGAGAGACAAAGATAAAATGGAGTAATAAATATTTATACTTTCTCTTAAAAAGAAAGTAGGCGTGGGACAACACTTAAAAGATAGTAGCTGAATTTATATTTTTTTGCTCTTTAGTGGGGTCAGCACTTAATTTTTAGTGGGGTTAAAAATAATTTTTTTCAATAATTAGTAAAAAAAAAATAAGTTAGTGGGGTCAAATGCCCCCAATTTACACTATATAGGTCAGTCCCTGACAAGACGCTGAGATTAGTCATTCTTCTATAAGATGAAAATTTAAATTTCTTCTTACAAAATTGAATCTATCTTCAGCAAGGGGTTTTGTGAAAATGTCAGCCCACTGATGATCAGTGTCTACGAATTTAATTTCAAGTACACCCTTCTGAACATAGTCTCTAATGAAGTGATGCTTAATCTCAATGTGTTTTACTCTAGAATGCAATATTGGATTCTTAGTAAGACAAATTGCAGATATATTATCACAAAAGATAGGAATGTTACTCTCTTTTATCAGGTAGTCTTCAAGTTGATATTTCATCCACAGAAGTTGAGAACTGCAACTTGCTGCTGAGATGTATTCAGCTTCTGCTATGGAGAGTGCAATGGTGCTTTGTCTTTTGCTTGATCAAGACACAAGATTTGTTCCAAGAAATTGGTAGCCTCCACTTGTGCTCTTTCTCTCAATTCGGTCTCCAGCAAAGTCAGTATCACAGAATCCTACTAACTTGTAATCTTTTGATTTCTTACAAAACAAACCAAGAATAGTAGATCCTTGTAAATATCTAAATATTCTTTTAACAGCACTCAAGTGTGATTCTCTAGGATCATATTGAAACCTAGCACACAGGCAGACGCTGAACATAATATCAGGTCTTAAGGCAGTAAGATAAAACAGAGATCCAATCATACCTCTGTACATTTTCTGATCTATCTTTTTACCAGTTTCGTCTTTACATAGAATACAAGTGGGATGCATAGGTGTGCACATTGGCTTGCAATCGACCATCTTGAATTTCTTGAGCATTTCCTTGATATATTTGCTTTGATGTATATAGATGCCATCATTGCATTGCTTGATTTGAATTCTAAGGAAGATCTTCAATTCTCCCATCATGCTCATCTCAAATTCAGCCTGCATTAACTTAGAAAATTCTTTGCAAAGACTTTCATTAGTAGCTCCAAAAATGATATCATCAACATATATTTGAACAAGTACAAAATGCTTGTTTGATGTTTTTCTAAATAGAGTAGTGTCTACTTGACCTCTGATAAGACAATTTTCCATTAAAAGAGAACTCAATCTACCATACCAGGCTCTGGGAGCTCGCTTAAGACCATATAGAGCCTTTTTAAGCTTAAAGACATGTTCAGGAAATTCAATGTCTTTAAATCCAAGAGGTTGTTTCACATAGACTTCCTCAGTTATAAAACCATTCAAGAAACCACTTTTCATATCCATTTGATAAAGAATTATCTCATGATGTGCAACAAATGAAAGTAAAATGCGAATTGCTTCTAACCTTGCAATAGGTGCAAAGGTTTGAGTAAAATTTATACCTTCTTCTTGTGAGTAACCTTGAGCAACAAATCTCGCTTTGTTTTTCACTACCTTACCATCTTCATCAAGCTTATTTCTAAACACCCATTTAGTAAATAGCTTGCTTATCTTCTGGTAGAGTGACTAACTTCTAAACATCATTTCTTTGGAACCGATTCAACTCTTCTTGCATAGCCAGAATCCAACCTTCATCTTCCAATGCTTGATCAATCGTTTTAGGTTCCATCTCAGAGAGTAGTGCAAAATGTGCATGCTCTTTAAAAGAGGATCTTGTTCTCACTTTGTCTCCAGATTCTCCTATGATTTGATCCTTGGGGTGATTAGTTTTGTAATTCCAACTCTTTCTGGCTTCAGTTGCTGCCTGAGTAGAATCTTTTGTCTGGTTGTCACCACTGGACACTGAAGATGCGGGTTCATTATTTATTTTACCACCAATATCTAAACCTGAAAATAACTCAACTAACTCTGACATGGCAGTGTCAGGCTTCTTGCCATCAAACTTGACATGAATGAAATCTTTCACTATCAAAGTTTCTTTATTGTATATTCTAAAAGCTTTAGATCTTTCAGAGTATCCCAAAAAGATACCTTTGTCAGCTTTGGAATCAAACTTATCAAGTTGATCCTTAGTATTCAGAATATAACATATGCAACCAAAGGGATGAAAATAAGAAATGTTGGGTTTCCTGCCCTTCCATAGTTCATATAGAGTCTTATTCAAAATAGGTCTAATAAAGATTCTGTTTTGAATATAACAAGTTGTGTTTACTACTTCTGCCCAAAAATGTTTTGCAATATCAGCTTCATTGATCATGGTCCCGGCCATTTCTTGGAGTGACCTATTTTTCCTTTCTACAACACCATTTTGTTGTGGTGTTCTTGGAGAGGAGAAATTGTGAGAGATGCCATTTTCTTCACAAATTTTTTTTAAAGCTTTCATTTTCAAATTCTCCCCCATGATCACTTCTAATTAAGAAATACAAATTCCTTTTTCATTTTGAACTAATTTGCAGAAAATAGAGAACACCTTGAATGACTCGTCCTTGTGAGAAAGGAATCTAACCCATGTCCATCTAGTAAAATAATCAATAATGATTAACCCATATTCTTTCCAGTTAAAGAGGCTGTCCTTGTTGGATCAAAAAGATCAAGATGCAAAAGCTCAAGTGGTCTAGAGGTTGAAACAACATTTTTAGAATGAAAAGAAGTTTTAACTTGTTTTCCTCTTTGAAATGCCTCACAAAGAGCATTGGATTGGAATCTAGGATTTGGTAAGCCTTTAACAAGACTATGCTTGTTCAACTTTGAGATCAATCTCAAGCTGACATGACCCAATCTTTTATGCCAAGTCCATTGCTCATCTTCAACAGACAAGAGACACTTGACATCTTATTGTGCAAGTTCAGAAAGATCAATTTTATAAATATTTTGTTTCCTCTTTGCAGTAAAGAATATAGAGCCATCTTTCTTGCTTTTTACTGAACATCCAGTTTCTGTAAAAATGACATCATAACCATTGTCACATAATTGACTTATGCTCAATAAGTGATGCTTTAGTCCTTCAACATACAGTACATTATCAATAGAGGGAAAAGAGCATTTACCAATGCGACCAATTCTAACTATTTTACCTTTTTGGTTTCCTCCGAAACCAACATATCCTTCTTCTATAGGTCTTAGCTCTTGGAACATATGCTTTTCTCCCGTCATGTGACTCGAGCATCCACTGTCTAAGTATCAAGATAGGTGTGTTGACCTTATTGCTAAGCATGTCTACAACATAGACTATTTTATCTTTAGGTACCCATATCTTATTGGGTCCTTTCTTGTTAGTTTTTGAAGGATGCTTATCCTTCTTAATCTTAAAAGCAGTACAGGCACTTTTCAAATGATCAGGTTTATTGCAGTAAGTACAATACAAGCATTCACTGTGATCAGTGGGTTCAGTAGATGCTAAATTTTCATTTTGTAAAGTGGTTTCATCTAATATGTAACCAAGAACTTGAGTTGTCGTTTTACTAACACCCCAAATCATTGAAGCTTGCTTGCTTCGAGTTACACTTTCTGCAAGAAACTTTTGAAAGGCATATTCATAATCATTTGATTTACACTTAGGATTGCCTTTAGCTTGAGAGCTTTCAGCGTGAGAGCTCTAAGCTTCTGGTTGCTTGCTAGCAGCCAGACACTGGTGATCCACCAGATGCTGATTTTCAATTTTCAGCTTCTGTTCTCTTCATTGAGCTTTTAGTTTTCATTATTCAAAACTTGAAATTCTTGTGATAATTTTAAAAATTTATTTTTCAAAGCTTTATACTCAATGGAGAGACTGGCAGAATCCTTAAGGAGATCATCAAATGCAATTTGAAGTTCAGAGTAAGAATCATATATTATTACCTCTTTAACTTCTTCTTTAGAGTCTGAGTCAGTGTTTGCCATAAGGGCAACATTGGCTACTTCTTCATTATCGTCATCCTCAGAGGATGATAGGTCCAAGTCTTCCCATCTAGCCATGGGAAGTTTCTTGTTTCCCTTGAAAGAACTCTCTGTGGCTTTTCCTTAAGGTTAGGACATTCAGACTTGAAGTGTCTTGGCTTTTTACATTCATAGCAAATGACTTGACTTTTGTCTTTGCTTTCCTACTTGTCGTTGACATCTTTCTTCTGGAATCTTCTTTTGAAGTTTCTTTTCTTCCACATTCTTTGGATCTTTCTGGATATGAATGTGAGCTCATCATCTGTCCCATCATCATCGCCTTCTGAAGCTTCATCTTCTGATTCTTCTTCAGCCTGAAGAGCTTTAAAAGAACTAGCTTTATGCTTGTTGACTTTTAAGGCAATATACTTGCTTTTCTTTACAGGTTCTTCCTCATTTAGCTCAAGTTCATGAGCTTTCGGAGAACTCAAAAGATCTTCAAGTCGTAAGATGTTTAAATTTTTTGCTTCTTGTATAGCAGTGACTTTGGGTCTCCACTGCCTAGTCAAACTTCTCAGGATCTTTCTTACATGATCAAGAGTGGTGTAGCTTTTTCCAAGGGCTTGTAACCCATGAATAAGAGTTTGGAATCTTCCAAATATAGATTTAATGTTTTCACCATCTTCCATTTTAAACAACTCATATTGGCTAACTAACATGCTAGCTTTAGTTTCTCTTACTTGGACAGATCCCTCATAAGACAAAAGAAGAGAATCCCAAATTTCTTTGGCAGTATCAAATTTGCCACATTTATCATATTTTTTTTCTGACATAGCACAGATAAGAATGAATCTAGCTTTTTGATTGAGCTGATATCTCTTTTTCTGCTCATCATTCCAATTTTCTCTAGCTATAGCACCACCAACAGCATTAGTGGGAATAAGGTATCCACTTTCAACCATATCCCACAGCTTAAGTTGTTGTGTCTCAAAGAAAGCTTTTATCTTGTCTTTCTAGTAATCAAATTTTTCTCCAATAAATAGACGAGGACGGTTCATGTGACCACCTTCTATAGACATGTTCACAAGTATATGATCTTTTCTCTTAACACTGTTAAGTGCTCAACCAAGATGCCGAGCTCTGATACCAACTGAACGTGAACACAAGAGGGGGGTTGAATTGTGTTCAAAACTTTTCGCAAACTTTAAGTTATATACACTTGGTTATGAAAACTATTTGTTATCGGATGCAGAATTAACCGAACGCTGGAATGAAGTTTATGAAAATCTGTTTTTCTTTGCAGAACAAAAGTAAATGTAAAGCAATAAAGCAAGAGACATAGAGATTTATACTAGTTCACCACCAAACTGGTAGCTACATCTAGTCCCTTCGTTCCTGAAGGATTTTCACTATAATCAACCTGATTACAAATTTTCTTAAGAGTATTCTACTGTCACAAACTTGACAATACTCTTAACTTCTCAAAACGACTCAATACGATCGAGCTTTTGAGGAATCAAGCCTGTTACTAGGCAATACAACTTTCACAAAGATATTTTGAATACAATCAAATAACTCTCACAGAGAGAATGAAAAGATTAAGCTTAAAACAATAGCTTTCTAAAGAAAGAATATAAGACGTTAAAGTTTAGTGTTGGTTCTCAGAAACTTGGCAAGAAACTTGATTGCACACTTGAGTAATAGCTTTTTCAGTATCTCGTTTCTAGCAGCTTTGAGGTATTTATAAGAGTCTTGAGGATAATACTGTTGCAGATATTTCAGCTCCAAATCATTGGGTGAGGTAATTTGAATTTACGTCCTTTTCTTTTTTTCAGAGAATATCAGAATAGTACACATTACCATTTTTGTACTATCTGTTTTTCACACATTTGCCTTGTACGAATTTGTCTTATTCTAAAAGTGTCACCTTTGATACCTCGTACATCAAATTGAGCGCATAAAATCAAATTCAAATATCGTTCAAGGAAAGCTGAGGGCAGAGAGAATAAACATGACCATCACGTGATTCATTAAAAGACTGGATGCTCACTCCTAAACCAATAGGACGCTCGCAGCAAATGAGTTTTCCACGTGTCATAAGATAACATAACCGAACGCTCGCTAAGAATGCATAGAGCAAGACGCTAGAGTAAACCGGATGTAGACACATAAAAATATATTCATCTTTTTGTGAATTTCTTCTTCTTGCTTGAGTGAGTGAGTCATAAAACATGAATGATTTTAATACCTACACACTTCAAGACTCATTAGAAGTTAAATTGTTCTCTTATAAATACTTTGTTATCATCAAAATTAATGAGGGTCTAAATTTCTTAATCGTTTAGGTTCCAGCAACTATAAAATTGGCAATAATATTAAATCTTTATTTAATATTATAAACAATGAGTGACATCGAGCAATACATCATTATCACCTAATTCATGAGAAAGTCAGTGATCCGACTTAACCTCATCATGACTAAAATTACCTTGCAGTCCTTGTCCCTTCGTTTCGATATCATAATTGAACATAAGCATAAAATGTGTCATACTTGCATAATTCAATTATTTTTTTCTCGATGCCCGAGCAAACGCGCAATAATAAATTAGCCCAAAATCACATATTTACTAATTTCAGCATGGTCATGCATTTCATCATCTCACTCTATCGAGATGCCCAAAGATATCACTCTTATTATGTAGGAGGGACAAATCTCATCTAGATCACTCACATTGCTTTGCATGTCTTATTGCATGTCCAATTATCACCTTTATGATCATCCTATTATGGATGATGTTTGATAACATTAAAACATGAAACTCCTCACATAGAAATCATAGTGACTTCAAGTCAAAGGACTACTTACGCCATAGACGCCATGAGACGCGCTTATGAAACTTACATAATTTATATGTATCGTTCTCATTGGACCAATCAAGTATATATGTTACTCTAATACATGTACCTATGTGAAGACTTGATATCTCATACCCATGACCCGTGAGATGTCGTCATCAGTCCACTACTCCACTCACATAATAGTCTCGATATATTATCATCACCCTTAATAATAATAATAATAATAATAATAATAATAATAATAATAATAATAATAATAATACTTGACTACGGATATTTAAAAAATAGTGTTCTATCGTTCAATAAGGTCTCATGATCAACTCTTGTACTTGATGTTCTATTGAACTTAACTTACTATTCTAAGGACTTTATTATGTTTAAATAAATAACATAATAAACTAAAATATCTCATATAATAAATAATAGCAAGATACAAATGTAGGTCTAAACAAATACATTGGCCTCTAGGGTATACACCAACAATCTCTCACTAGCACTAGAGCCACCCAACCATAAGTCTAATATACATCGATATAGTGTGACCATCATGCTTCTGTTGAGCAAGAGGTTTCGTTAGCGGGTTAACAACATTGTCAAGTGTTGGTACTCTATCAATAATCTCTCCAATGAGATGGAAGTGCCTAAGTATATAATCGGATTGCTGGTGATATCTAGGTTTCTTGGCTTTCACAATTTCTCCATTGTTATCACAATAAAGATCAATTGGCCCCACAATGCTAAGAACAATACCAAGTTCAATGTGAAATTTCTTGATCCAAATGACTCCTTTGTTGCATTGGAGACGGAAATATACTCGACTTCTATAGTAGAATCAGCAAGTGTCATCGGCTTTGGACTCTTCTAGATCATAGTGCCACCGTTTAGGCAAAACACAAACCCAGATTGCGATCTAGAGTCATCCTTATCGGTTTGGAAGCTAGCATCAATGTAATCCTTTGCAACGAGCTCTTCCTCACCACCATAGAACAAGAATGCATCCTTAGTTATTCTCAAGTACTTAAGGATAATCTTTATTTTGGTCCAGTGACCTTCAGCTGGATTAGATTGGTACTTGCTCGTCATACACAAAGCATATGAGACATCTGGTCGAGTACATATGGCATACAAGATAGATCCAACTGTCAAAGCATATGGAATCTTGTTCATGCATTCCTGTTCCTCTAATGTAGAAGGGGATTGCCCCTTGGACAAATATACCCCATATGACAAAGGAAAAAGACATTTCTTGGAATCACGCATATTAAAACGCATAAGAACTTTGTCAATGTATGTACCCTGACTTAGGCCAAGCATCGTAACTGATCTATCTTTATAGATCCTGATTCCTAATACATGGGAGGCTTCGCCCAAGTCCTACATTGAGAAGTAATTCCCTAACCATGTTTTCACATTTTGCAGGGTAGGGATGTTTTTTCCAATACCAGAAACACAACTATGCTCCCACTAACCTTCTTGTAAGCACTAGGTTTTGTTCTTGATGAATCCAAACTGTCTTACAACTTCATCAAAATGAATATTCCAGCTTCTAGAAGCTTACTTTAATCCATAAATGGATCGTTGCAACTTGCACACTTTTCCACTGTTTTGTGGTTTGGCAAAACCCTTGGGTGGTGTCATGTACACACCCTCGAGAAGACTCCCATTAAGGAATGTGGTCTTGACATCTACCTGCCATACCATGTAATCATGATGTGTAGCAATAGCGAGTAGAATATAGGCTTATTTAAGCATCGCAACTGGTGAAAAAGTTTTGTTATCATCTACACCATGAAATTGTTTGAAACTCTTAGCTACCAATCATGCCTTAACGGTATTCACCTTACCATCGATGTCATATTTTTTCTTAAAAATCCACTTGCACCCTATCAGTTTTACCCTTGGGCGGCTCAACAAAAGTCCACGCAAGGTTTATGTACATGTGTAACATCCTGATTTTCATACCAGTACTTGTGTGATATTTTGTGAGTGATTAATTAATATTTTAGTGTTAATGTGACTGTATGATGGTTTTATTTGATTCTGTGTTTGAATTAGCTGGTGCAATTGTGATTGCATGTTTTTCGAGATGATATAATATTTAGTATTATTTTATTATTTTTATAATGTTGTCTATCAAATATTATTAATTTAGAAATAATTATTTTCCATATTTAGAAGTATAATGTTGATTTTTAAATTTAAAATGCAATTTTAAATAAAATATAAGAATATTTTAAGTTTTTACTTATACACCCCCCTTTTCTAATACCATCCATTATGTTGATCCAATGGTCAAGATGGAGTTTTTAAGTGAGATGTAATCTAAACCCTTGATTTTATATCCAAACAAGCACAATCCATGTGATATACCTAAAATCAAATTACAACTATTAGATCAAAGAGATCTTAGCCCTTAGACTACACGTAATTTTTCTCTATTTCCCCTTTCCCTTTATCAGTTCAAATACACACATTATCCCAAATCTCATAACAACACATAATTTTTCTCTCTTTCCCCATTTTGATTCCCGTAACGGCACCCGCAAATCTCTCTTCTATTTTGAATGTTTTCTCTTTCCTCTCTTCATTAACCATTATTTCTTATTTATTTTCTCTTTCCTCTCTTTGCTTTGCACACCTCCCTTTCTTGCTTCGCCACCCGTTAGATATTTTTTCTTTCAAAAATGATATTTGTACAACCAATTGGGACAAAAAAAATCAATTTGCTGGTTAACACAGTTAACACACGTGATTAATAAAGTGTTGATCTTGGTTAATGGATATACAAAGTGTTGCAACTCATTAACCATCAACTGAACTTTATTAACCATAATTTTAAACTTTATTAACCACAATTTTAAACGTCACTAACCATAACTGAACTTCTTTCTTTTGGCTCTGCACACCTCCCTTTCTTGCTTAGCAAACCCCTTAGATATTTTCTTTTCTTTTTTTCTTTGACCAAATGAGACCCCCCCTATTTTCACACACTCTCGATCTCTGTTGTCTATGTTTTTTTACATTTTAAACAGAACACTTCCGTTTATCTCTTCAAACGACCACCACCGCTACCACCCTATACGCTCGCTCTTTGGCCACTAATGGCCTCAAACGAAAGAACCAAGGCCATATTCAGGTTTCTCTCTTTTACATCTTTCTTCCTATCCGATTATATTCTCAAATAAAGAGAAATCTAGAAAATGGGTCTTCTCGGGAACCATGTTTTCCGACCACCCATCTCCCCCTCTTCCCTTTCCATTTAGAGCATTGAAATATCCTCCCTCTCCGTGACGTAACATCTTTCTCTGGGATCTCAGATATGTTTTTCCACTCGAACCACCGCCACCAGCAGCCATCGCAAGCGCCTGAGCCGCTGCGGGTTTGGCCCATTTTTTGTCATCTCTTTCATTTTCTCTTCCTTTTTGGTGTTGTAATCTTATGTTGGTTTGTCATTGGGTTAGACCCAATATTTCAAGGAGCATTGAAGGCGCTGCCATTTAGAAATTAGAACTGACTTGATTTACCCTTGAAGTTCTGATGCACGTCCACCTATGATCCACCTACTTTGAATGAAAGTCTTAGGCCAACCCAAAAGAAAATTCACATATTATATATATAAAAAAAGAAGGGTTTATGGTATATTTGATCGTTCCATATACAACAAAAAACTGGACCCCATAATCTACCAAACTAATCTGAAAATGTAACCGCAGATGTGTTTTATAAGTCTGTATCCATTTTATGTTTCACAAATAGAACATAAAATATTAAATATTGAGAAATTTGTATAAGGGCAAAAAAAATCAAATCAACACAGAAAAGGTCATAACCAAGCATGATTTTCTGCTTCTCAATAAGATGCTGCATGCTTTTACTAACAATAGAAAAATTAGCACTTGAGGAATTGACCAATGAGACAGGCACTCAGTCAAAACCTCATTTTCCTCACAGATGTCTAAATATGAATTTGCAAAAACAATGACTGTAAATGCAAAATGCAAGGTAAACAAAAAAAATGAATCATAAAATATTTAACCAATTGTTGAATCATAAAAATGACTGTGAAACAATGGAATTTCTCTCATCAGCTGCCCATTTAGCTCTCTGTAATTATATGATAATAATAAAACGAAGAAACTAAATCATTGGCTGGTCAAATCATAGCCTGTAACATCAAAGGAAAAAAGAATAATTCAGTTGAGTTTCTGGTGAACAACTATGGAAACATTTCATTCCATGGTTAGCTGTCTGTCAGCTACAGTCAATCAGCAATAACCAGTGCTCCACATGTGGCTATAATTGTAATATTTTTTGTCCACTCCTCTTTTCCCTTATTTAACCGTTAGATCTGGTGATCAGCCACTACAAAAGAGTAGTAAAATATTATTACTGTAGCTATTCTAGGATATGAAAAGGAGGGCGGTTATTCTCAGGTTCATTTTCTTGTTAAACCAATCTTTTGCCATAATAGCATGACCTCTTCAAATATGTCTTCAAACATTTCTTTTTTCATCAGCTGGGTAGGATCACAAATTGAATCATGACCATTGCCTTTTGACATAATTACATTACATGTCAAATATAAACTTATTTTGATACCAATAATGATATTTGTACATCTGAAAAGTAGACATCTTAGACGCTTTGCTTAATGAAGTTCATAATCGTGATTAATAATGTATTGAATTTGGTTAATGAATATACATATAGTAGATAAGTTTAGTTAATAGTGTATTGAGTTTGCTGAATAATGTACAAAATCTTGGTTAATGAAATTTAGTTGATGATTAATGAGTTACCTAATCTTGATGTACCCTTTAACCAAACACATACGCCATGAACCATAATTTTGAACCTCATTAACCAAAGTGTCCCAAATATCCACTTATCCAGGTATACAAATAACATTGTTGTGCGGTATGGCTACATTCTACAGTCGGCTTTAAAGTGATCATATGCACTAGAAATACAAAAGCTAATGTTTAATTTCACTTGAAAGAAGAAGATTTGAAATTAGAAGTTGGGAAATCCACTCTTTCAAGATCAAGCATCCTAACTTCACACAGCCAAAAGTTGTCCAACAAAGGCAACTAATTTACATCAACATCCAATGTTATTGTTTTGGCCCCCAATCCCTCTCCTTAGAGAGAAAAAAGGGAGGGAAGGGGTGAAGAGGTATACTAACTTACAATGCTATAATCTGTGGATTAGAACCAGCACTTTGTTATCGAACATTAACTTTGGCATCCAATGGAGAAAAAGCATCCCCTATACATGATTCTGAATCAGCAGCTGAAACTTCCAAGTTGTCACCAGATGAGCTGCCACCGGTGAATACCACACTACCGGAATCAGCCTTGACGCCATGAAAGGACTCTCCGGTAACCAACGCTTGTAGCAACTTAGGCGGCGGAGGAACAGCCACCTCAACTAACCCCTCCAACATTTTCACCACCATACCCATAGTAGGTCTCACTTCCTCATCATCCTGAATGCACCAAACTGCCACCAAAGCAACCCTCCTAGCCTCCTCAATGTTATATACATTTCCAAGCTTCTTATCAACCACAGCAGCCACATCACCCTCGATTATCTGCTGCGCCGCCCACGGAGGAAAGAACCACTTCTCTCCTGTCTCACAACCACTCTCTCTACCACCACCAGCAGATGGCGGTGTCTCCACATTCCGACGACCCCCTACGAGTTCTAGTAATGTCATTCCATAGCTGTAAACATCAGCTTTTGTGGTAATCGCCACGCCAGAAATCCACTCCGGTGCTACATATCCCCAGGTACCCCTCATCGTTGCCAACACCCTACTGAAGTCCCTACCAATGAGCTTGGCCAATCCAAAATCAGAAACCTTGGCAGTGAAATCACCATCCAAGAGTATGTTTTCAGGTTTGATATCACAATGTATAATGCAACTTCTACACTCCTCATGTAAATATGCTATCCCTTTAGCAGTTCCAACTGCTACCCTAAACCTAACATCCCAACTCAAACAAGGCCCCTCCTTTCGCAGATAAGCACTCAAGGCGCCATTTTGCATATACTCATAAACTAAAAGCCTATGAGAATTCTCAGAGCAAAAACCTCTAAGCCTCACAAGATTAACATGCTGAATGTTCCCAATTGTGGAAACCTCTGCCCTGAACTCTTTCTCCCCACCACCAGGCCTCTCCAACCGCTTCACCGCGACATGAGTAGAATCACTCAACTCCCCTTGAAACACCGTCCCGAATCCACCATGCCCTACTTTCTCAGAAAAGCCTCGAGTAGCCAATTGAAGTTCCTTGTAAGAAAACACCTTCAAATTCAACACAGGAACAAACTCATCATCCTCCAACCCCTCCTCCTCCTTCTTTTTCAATCTACCCCTCTTTACCAACACCAGCAACGTGACCACCACCATACCCAAAACCGCAACACACCCAATAACAACACCACTCAAAACCTTATTACTAAGCCCTTTCCTCACAGATCTCTCTCGAGGCACCCTAACATAAAACACATTACCATCACCACTCTCCAAAGCAGTTAAATTTTGAAAATCAAAAAGAGAACCATAAAAATTCTTACACAAACCACTATCTTCATCAAAATACAAACCCACACAACCACAAGAACCCAAACACCCCTTCTCACATAAGCTTCTAGATTTAGCCCTAAAAGAACTCACATTACCAAAACCAAACCTCACAGCACCCAGATCTTCAAAACCATCACTTTCATCACAAATTCCTCCACGGCGGAAACAACCTTGGGAGTAATCACCGGAACCCCAACCACCACCGTCGACAGGCTCGAAACCTTTCAAGCACTCGCAAGGCCTCGAGATGTCGCCGGTGCAGATGCCGAAGCTCCCGCAAAGTCCACGAACCTGACAAATCGCTTCAGGTCTGGACCAAAACATGTTCCACGAACCTGCCTGGTTGGACCACGTGTACTGCCGAACCTGTCCAAACGGTTCCACACGGAACATAGTGGGAGGTCTAAGCCCGTTGTCCAAGGGTCGTTCCGAGTACCCAAACGACGCCGTTGGGGAAAACGCGTCCTCGAAATCGAACCGGTAAATGTAAGGAATCGTCATTTCAGGAACGTTGAGAAACGACCCGCCAGTCCAGTTCCCGGTAGACCAGTACGAAACGGTGCCGTTAAACACGAGCTCGAACTCACCAAAATCCGGCGGTTTCAACCGCAGCGAATAAAATCCGTTAGAAGGGTCCGTTAACGTGCGCCATGACAGAAGGGAGCGGAACCGGGTGAGGTTCATGCCGGGTAGCCACGTGTCAGTGGGTTCATCGAAGCTCTGCCATAAAACGACGCCGTTGCGGGTAGTAAGAACCAGGTTTCCGTTTTCTAGAAGCTTCGGGTTTACGCTATGATTATTTTGAGTGTTGTTGGTTTGCCAGAGGATTGAGTGAGTGAGAGTGAGGAGTAATTGTAATTGACCGGTTTGGGTGAGATGGAGAGTTGAACCGGAGAGGGATGTGATGGGTTTGTTGCGGTTTGCGACCCAGATGATGTTTGGGGATGGAAGGGAAGTGAAGCGGATTGCGAGGTACCAACGAGGTTGGTCTTCTTCGTCTAAGTTGAAGAAACCGAGCTCGAAGATTCGGTTGTCGCTGAGAATGGTTGTGTTTTCTGTTATAAGAACAGTGGAGTGGTTGAGTGAGATGGGAGAAGCAGAAGCAGGTAGAGTGAAGTGAGATAGGAGAAAGAAAAAGAAAAGGAGGGACATTGTTAGTTTGTGGTAGTAGGATGGTTGTTGTTGAGGTTGTCGGAGGGAAGGGAAGAAGGGAAAATGGGAAGAGGATGTTTGAAGTCCAACATATCTGTGTGACTGCTTCCCCTCCCTACATTCTAAAATGGCAGGCAACGGGGGATTGTTTCTGTTTCTGCTTCATTTTCTCCTTTTCTAATCTTCAACCCATTACAAACAAACATTCTTCTTATGTCCAAATTACCCTTACAAAGACCTACTAGTTTATGGTAAACTAAAAACTTTTTTTTTAATTCTCTTGGTTGCATTACAAGTGTCACATTAAGAAGTTTCACACATATTAAAGAGAGCTATAAATAAATGAAAAAATATAACAATTTTATAAAATTATCATTATTAACCATTAAGTAATTAACAATTGTCATAAATGCATAGTAAATTTTAATAATGACTTGGAATTATGTACTAATTATTAATTTGAAAGTAAAACTGAAAAAAATAATTAATATTATATTAAAAACTTACCATAATATTTATTTTGGGACTAATTTTTTTTCATTTTAATTTTATACAGAGGGAGTATTTTACTTCATAATTATTTTTTAAAATTACAAATAAGTATTTTTTTTTGTGATTTTTAACACTCTCGCCCGCGAGAGGGTTTTATTACAATTCTAGTCCTAATCCAAGTACACTGGTGACAAGGACGTTGCGGTTTTGATAGGATGGGAAAAAGCAAGAAAAAGAAATGCAAAACAAAAAATATAGTGGTGATAATTACGGGCTGCTTTGCGGTTGACATAGAGCTAGGTTTGGAGCACATTATTTTCGGGCTTGATGCTAAAATAGTAGCTGATAGCATCAATGGAGATTTTGACCCAAAAAAAAAAAGCATCAATTTTTTTTTTATAAGCAAAGATTTTATCAAGAGAGTACGAGGAGTACTCCAACCCATAATAACAATAGCATGACGATGGAAGTGCCTCATTAAAATTTCTCAAAGCCAAAATCCGTTGAAAAAAAGACTAAGGGAAGAAAAAGAGTACAACTTCCACCACAATACGTATTTACAAAGCAAGTTTCTCAGTTTGATTCTATTATTTCTGCATGTAGGATAAACTTATTAAATAGGCAAAATTGTTTAATTAATTTTGTAAAGGGACAAATTCTGTTGTTCATACTCTAGTAAGGGCGGCCTCTTTAAGCTTTATTGTTGTGTTTTTTACTATGTTCCTAAGTATGTTGCGGTTACTATTGATAATGAAATGAATTGAGCTTTTATTGTAAAAAAAATAAAATTAACGATTGCATTAAATTTTTCAGGAATTTTTGTTTGTTTATCTATATGTTATTAAATATTGATCAAATTAGTCTTTAATAAAAATTAAAATATCTCTAAAAATTATCTTAATTAAAATTTTTTTACAAACATTTGAGATTTTTGAAGGCTATATTGATAGTAACCAAATATATCTTTGTATTTGGACTACAACCAATTAAATTAGAAGGCACATTGTCAAGTTGAGGATTGGAACCGAATTATGATGACAAGGAGCTGATCTTAATTAGAAGACTGACGCATTTGAATTTTTAACATAAAGTTGAGAAAAGATCACCATATCAGAATTTAAGGCAAGTACATGTTTACATATCTCAACAAGGATTTACATGTTACTTCCATCATCGTTTACCAAATAAGGGCATGATAGCCCCATGAATTAAACATAAGCTAACAAAATACTTCCGCTCTTATGAAATGAATTAACTTTAAAATCATTAATAATGGAATAGTAATGCCATGATCTAGTAATTGTTTGTTAAAGTTGTAAGTTCAAATTTTATAGTAATTACTCCCTCCGTCTTTTATTAATAAAAAAATACATGTATTTGATTTAAATTTGGACTAAATACGTGAACTTTTTTTCTTATAATAAAGGACGAAGGGAGTATTGTATAAAAAACTAACTTTTGATGTTGCTTGGTTTTCTTAAAAACACTAAATTAACTTTGTTAAATCAAATAGGCTTTGTTTGGTACGTCTCATCTCATCCGCTAGCTTATAGCGGATTTGACTGGTAGATAGCAAATTCAAAAAAAAAAAATTGTTTAGTAACCGATAGCTTATAATGTTTTTTAGTAACTTATAACATTTTTTCAGGCTCTACTTTAAATAGCATTTGAGTTTATAGTGTATGACTTTTATCTCACTTTTACCCTTATTATGTTAATCACATTCCTTCCCTGTCTTCTATTAAATGAATTTAACAAATATTAATCTGTATATTTATTTTAAAAAGTATATACATTTCTATTGTTATGTATATTTATTTTTTTATAAGTCCCAGAGTAGGCAGCCGAGTGGTAAAGTGCTGCTAGACATTGGGAGCGCAGGTTCGAATCCGCAACACTCCACTTCCCATTTCCATCCCCTACCCCCGACTATCTGTACTAAGGATTAAAAAATGTATATTTTTATAATATGTGTATTTTTATAAAACATGAAAAATTAAATGGAAAGAAAATTTAAAATAATAATTTTAAGTAAAAACAAATATTTTAATGATAATAAATAAATTAGATCTTTAAAATATAAATTTCAAGATTTTGACTTCTAAGTATCTTAAAATTAGTTTAATTAACATCAACTTATGGTAATAATAAGTTATAAATATTTTATCATATTTATATTAATTGAAAAAAAATTAAGCATTAATTAAAAATATCTTTTTATATCATTTTATATTTATCAGTTAGTTCAACCGATAATTTTACTAAGCACTTATAATTTAATTCACTAATTTATCTGCTATCAGTTATCCGCTATAAACTCATCCACTATCTCAACTAAATTATCTGCTATCCGCTATCCTATCCGATTTTTTCTACTTTTTTCTGAAGATAGCCTAAGTGCAAACCAAGCTCCATGTTGATAGACTTTATGCACATGGGTTCAAAAATTCACTGAAGATACTTTTTGAAGTCAAATTTATGCTAAAAAATAATCTTATGTACAAAGGATGTGAAAACAATTCAATCTCTTAATAAAACAAAACTTTATTACTTAACCATATATCATAAAGGATATGAAACCACTCAACGTTTTGAAACAACATAACTTTATTAACTCAAGCTTCTTTTTTTTTTGTCAGTTCCATCTAACTCTTTAGATAGAACTGACAAAAAAAATTCAAGCTAAATAAACAAACTTGAGGTCCCATTATGGTCATCATGCAATGAAACGTCCCAAGTACGTAGTTCGGTTGGTAAGTTAAGGAATGCTGAAGGAGTACAAGCTGGAGGTCCCGTGTTCAAATCTAGAAAACTAATAATTCTAACAATTACTAACGACTAACATTTGCATAAAAAAAATCATGCAATGAAACAGCCATTTCCCTAATCAACCCTCATTAAGAAGATCACCGTCTCTTTCATTCCTTGAGAGAGGGATAAAACTATTGATTTTTGCCTTGTTTG
Source organism: Calophaca sinica (assembly GCA_037113605.1). Classification (NCBI taxonomy): domain Eukaryota; kingdom Viridiplantae; phylum Streptophyta; class Magnoliopsida; order Fabales; family Fabaceae; genus Calophaca; species Calophaca sinica. The sequence continues at coordinate 117,828,435 of CM073731.1, forward strand.
ACAACTAATAATATTAAATAAAAAATTAGCTGTTTCTCAATAACCAATACTTTCATCTTAGATGATTCGGATTGTCTACTTATTAATTATAGTAACTTGATATGATATCTCTTTTAGTTTAGATAATAGAAAGTCAGAGTGATGACTTCATACAAACAACTTTTTTAAAACCAAACCTTTAACACTCATTCACGTGGAATAATTTGAAATGATATTAAACTGTGTATGACATAAAGTTCTAGCTCGGTTGAAGTGTTGAAAGAGAATATCTTACCAATAAATGTTTGAGAAACAAAATTAAGAGCTACAATCATTGCTAGTATGGACAAGAAATGATTTGTTGTTTTATACATATCCTCAAGAAATTTATTTACTCCATATAGTGTTTTATAATGTTTAGGAATTGTTGCGGAATGGGTTGAAGCCTAAAGCCCAAGCCCATTACCATGTTCGAAGCGTGCTTCACAAGACAGTAAGGGAAAGCACAACACGCCGATATACTAACAAAGAAACACACATGAGCTTTGAACGCACAGATCGAGATCTTGACCGTTCATTAGACTCTCCCATCAATAGTTGTCATGCGATTGCCAATGTCATACAGATAGTGGTGGATCCAAAAATTTTCTTTCGTAGAGGCAAAAAATAGTTATAGTATTTTTATATATAAAATATTATAAGTTTTTACAAAATAAATAATGTTTATGACTAAAAAACTAAAATACTTAAGCTTTTACAAATTACAATTGTGTTCTACGCATTTTTATATTTTAAAAATGTTATATGTTTTTTAAATGTGAACACTATAAAAAATATATCTCTATGTATGTACAACACAATTATTTAAGCATTTTAAAAAAAAAAATCATTTAACTATTCATCTCTCTTATGTTTCCCCGGTATCACTTTTTTGTATCTCAATCTAATGGTGGTATTGATAGAAAATCATCAAGAAATTGTCTCTGCTCTTTGAGTCTCTTAATCTCTTTCTCTATCTTAAACGATATTTCTTTTTTGAAATTTAATGTATTTTGTCACTGTATGAGTTTAGTGTTTGAGAAGTGGTAAAAATTAGAAGGATAAAGAGATGAAATTAGTATCAATTTATTCTCTTTTTTGTTTCTTATAACTTTCTTCTTTTATTTAAAAAAAAAAGTGTCTTATGAGGGCAACACCTAATTTTTTATGGGGGCAAAATAAAAACTATTAAGCATATTGAACTAAAAAACAATTATGTCGTGGGGGCAATTGCCCCCAATCTGGTCAAGGTGGATCTGCCACTGCATCTAAGTCATCCATCCAAGCTTATCAGCGGTAGAGCGCAGTCCACACCATAATGTTCGCTAAATCGGTTACGTTACAACAAACTTTCCTGCCAAGTCTACCTCGCTGCCGATCTGCTATATAAGGCCACCTTTTAGAGTGGCTCAGGTACGTTCTCTAACCTACAAAACTCTCATATTGTTCACTTTGAGAAACAGAGTCTCAGCAGATACACCCCCATCGCGCTCTGCTGTTAGGCTGCCGCACCAGATCATTCCGGCCATTGTCCTGATCGACTTCGATCACCACTTTATGTACACACCGGTTTTTGCCATTGCTCAAAGAAAATGAAAAAAAAAATATAATGGTATGTTAAAAGTGCATAAGGGAATGTTTGGCTTAAATAGTGATTTTCCCCAGCTAACTTGAAAAGTTGAACAGGAAAATGCATGAAATTTTACTTGGAGTTGTGTTATTTGTACAATCAATTGGGACACCCAAAATCGACAATTATTTTGCTAATTAACGCAGTTCATGTAACATCCTCATTTTTCTAAATCTTGATTAACGTGTGTTTATTGTGCGATTAAGTGTACTTGTGTGCCCTAGGTCGGTTTGATGTGTACTTGACTATGTGTTTGACTTTTTGGTTATGTATTTGTTTTCTGTGTGATCATGTGATTGCTAGAGAGTGAGTTTTGAGGTTTACTGGGTTGGATGCGGTTAGAAGATTGCTTAATAAGGTTTTGGTATAAGTCTTAGAAGCCTCGTAAAGTTTGAGAACGATCGGAGTCGGGATTAGGGTTTTGCGTGTTCGTACCCTTAGGCGAGTGCGAGTTTTCGATCGAGTAAATGAGACTTTTAATCTTGGTGTTTTGATCCATTTGATGTCCTCTTATGTTGGAATCATGTTTAAGTGGTAGAGTATCGAGTTCTGGATCGCACAGACGTCAGAATCGAAGAAATCGCGCGAAAACGGACAAAACTGCGCAAAAGCGCGTGGGACGCGCTTGAGGCGTGCTTGAGCGCACTGGTGTACGGTGCACCAGCTGCTCCTGGTCATCTGGGACACGTGGCGATGGTCCAATTGGAAGCTGACACGTGGCGCACATGCAGAAAGCTACTTCAGCCTGAAGAAAGGCCAAGTGGACGTGGGGGGCGCGCAGGTTACGCAAGGTGCATGTGGGTCGCGCTGGAGCGCGCGCCAAGCATGCCCAGGGACCCATTTTTACCTATTTAAGCTCATTTTCACCTCCTGATAATTCTTTTTCGTCTCTTCTTCATTTTATGCGACCTGAGCAGTAACAAAAACTAGAAAACGCCATTTTTGAACATTCTAAGCTTTGTGATCCAAATCCAAGTGATCTCAGGCGTCAGTTCATCAATCCGACGTTGCAAACTCGTCTGTTTCCGTTCGGGCTTTCTAGGGCTTATCTCCGATCGCCGTTTCGTCGAGGTAAAACCTATACCCTCTACTGTAAGCCTCTGATTTCAGTATGTGGTTTCTAATTCTCAAATTAGTTCTAGTTCCTTGGCCCAATCAGACTGTGTTTTGGACCCCGGTTTGACCGAACGAGCTGGGTTTTGCCGAAACTCTCGGAGGAGATTCTTTGGGCCACGAGATAGAGGCTATAATCTCTGTTCTCTCTATTGTTAGGCCTCTAATTCGTGATTCCCTTGTAGTTGAATTGTCCCTAATTAACTGTTCTTCGTATTTTAGGGTTTTAGTGCTAGTACGGGTGCCCGTTATTCGTAAAACTTCGTCCGGAGTTGCTTTTGGGTAAGTTGAACCACCTAGACCCTCTGGTCAGCCACTGGCTGAGAGCTTCTTAGTATTTTAATAATTCGGTTTACCCTAATTCTAATCCGAGTGCTTTTTGTGTTTCTGGTTAATTATGGATCGTTCTGACGTGCTCGGTGGAATTTTTGCGTGATCCTTGGCCTATTGTCTGGTATTGGCCGAACCTAATCTTAGTATAGGGAGAGTCCATTTGTTGGTTCGTGAGTTGGTAAGGTGGTGGTACGCTTGTAGTGATTCCCAAGTACTCCGTATTCCAGGTGGGAGAAAGAATGCACTTTCATTGGGTTGTGTGTAGTAGAAATGATTGTTTGGCATGTATAGGGTGACCTAAGCCCTACTAGGGGTTGATGTCAGTAACACCTAAGGATAGGGGTTACGGTGTGCCACATCTAAGGATAGGCGTGGTAGACCCATCAGCCAACATAAGATTATTTATTATTAAATATGATTGCCCGATAAATATGCTTATTTGTGGATTGTGTTGTACATGTCAGATAAGGGTAGTAACATGCCTAGGATTGTTTTATGACATGCCTGTTAAATATGTGATGTTGTGATAACTTTAATAATATGCGAAATTGAATGTTTATAGATGCTGTGTAAAATGTTGTAGCACTTAAGTATGGTATGATGCATAAAATTATATAAGTTTAGGGATGTGAGCATAACATGATGTGAGACATATGATTATGAGTTGTTGGATGCATGCACATGATACATTAATAACCACTCCATTCTTAACGGGAATGTGATGTGGAGAGGATCCCTAACGGGAAAGAGGGATACCTCGCCCAGCAGGTTAGATCCACTCCGTCCCTATCGAAAACGGGGGAAACGGATGTCCCTATCGGAAAAGGGGGAGGAGGATTCCTATCGAGAAAGAGGAATACCTCATGGACTAGGCTAGTGTCGCCCCGTCTCTATCAGAAAAGGGAGGCGGGAGTCCATATCGGGAAAGGGGGACGACAACTCTAACGAAAAGGGGGGCTCACCAATACGTATTCCTATCGAAAATGGGGAGTACATTTCCTGCCTTTTAATGGATGTATTGTTCTTACCTCCTTGTGTTTGCATGCTTGTGTGTATATGTATTATTTCTGTGTTAAACCTTGTTGAGGAAGATGCAGCCCTAGCTTCACTTGACGAAGCAGTTCCTAGTGATAATGCCGATGATGAAGCAGGCCCCGAGGATCAGTGTTTGGGAAAGTTTTGAGTCACAGGCGAGCTGGAGCCCAAAGTGGGAACTCTCAGCATCCACCTCGCTGATGGTTTTCAGTCTCTTTGGCCAAGAGTCTTTTGTTGATGTTCTGTTTTGTTGTTTTGTTTAGTTGAGGCACAGGTTAGTCTCATAGGCTTTATATTTTGAATGACTGTATCTTACTATTCACACTATGCTACTTTGCACACTCTGATAATCTAGGCCGTACTGATGAGGCCATCTTTTGAGAAAACCTATATATATATATATATATATATAAAACTAGGAAGGAATTAAAATCGAAGGCATAAATAAGACGACGATGCTTCACGGTTTTTTTTTTTATAACACTAGTTACTTCACCGTGAAGCATCGTCGTCTTATTTATGCCTTCGATTTTAATTCCTTCCTAGTTTTATATATATATATATATTTTATAACACTAGTTACTTCACCGTGAAGCATCGTCGTCTTATTTATGCCTTCGATTTTAATTCCTTCGTAGTTTTACGTAAGCATATTAATGCTAATTACGTGAGTTAGATTAAATAGAATAAAGCATAGATAAGACGGCGGGGTGTTACAGTTCACACACGTGATTAATGAAGTGTTAAACTTGGTTAATGGATATACAAGGCGTTACAACTCATTAACCATCAACTGAATTACATTAACCATAATTTTGAATGTTATTAACCACGATTTTTAGGTGTTCATTACTGACGTTCAAAATTGTGGTTAATGAAATTCAGTTGATGGTTAATGAGTTCTAATATCTTGTATATCCATTAACAAAACTCAACTCTTCATTAACCGCGTGTGTAAGCTGTGCTAACTAGCAAAATAATTGTCAATTTTTGGTGTACCATTTGATTGTACAAATATCATTTCTCTTTTACTTATTATTATTATTATTATTATTATTATTATTATTATTATTATTATTATTATTATTCCCGGAGACACCGTAAGCTAGTCTACCAATCGAGCCACGGAAAGATCTCTGCGAGATTTGAACCACAACAACTGCCCAGAGATCCGTCATAATCGCTAACACCGAAGAGCATCCCTGCAAAATCACACTCTGTCAGATTCAAAACATGCACAAGTCATTTTGTTCGCATCTTCTTCTCTGATGAGACGCAACCGCAACTTTCGCTTTGTAGAATAGAGATTCGACTCCGACAAGCCTCGTTGCGTTCTTCGGTCTCAAATCGCAAGTCCACCACCACCGGGACCTAAGTGGAAATCCCAAGTAACACCGGTATTGAAATTCCAAGTGGATTAGATTTTAATGTTATTAGAAATATAAACACCAACACCGAAATCTTCAGGGATGGGATGGGGTGGGGTGGGGGGAGAGGAGAGGAAAAGAGAGAGAAGTTGAACCCTAAAAAAAAAGGAAAAAATAATAAATTACACAGTCATCAAATCTTTAGTCCATGTGTTACGACTTACCTGACATGGTAGTGTCAGAGTGGACCACAGTTAGCCACCTCGACCTTTTTTTAACGGAACATAATGGAGAGGGACGAAAAACAAAACGGGCAAAATTGCAGGGATGAATAACAATTTTTTTTTGCGGGGATGAAAACCAAATATCATTATATTTGCAGTGACGAAAAACATATTTTACCCTTATTATTATTATAACATGATGATGATGATATATATTGGAATAAAAAACAAAGGAAAAAAAGGTAGGAATGCAGAAATGCGAAGATTTGAGGGTTATTTTGGTACAATTGAAAAGTTGGAGTGAGAAAGAGAGTGAAATGGTGGTGGCAGACAAATGTTCTGAAGTCTACTCATCCAAGATATCAGTTTTCAACGGAGGAAATGGGAAAAATAATTAAAATAGGGCTTTTGATGAAAAAAAATAACCTTTCCCAGCTGAAACGAAATATCTTTTCTCGTTTATTTATAACAAAAATGAATAAAATAAGAGCATGCAAAGAGAGGGAGCATTAAAATATGGGAAAGCAACAAGTGAAAGAAGTGACAAGCATGTTAAACCAGACCAAAAGAACAATGAGGTAAGCCAAAGCAAAGGCTTTTACCAAGAAAAAACGTGTAAATGACTGTGCATGCTGCCATGTAAAACAGTTTATTTTATATAAATAATAAATAAATAATAAATAATTATTTAAAAAAATATAAAAAATAAAAAGAAAGTGTCAAAAATAATTTGCGTTCAAGAAAAATCTCATATTATATTACAGTGTTCACTGTTCGAGCAAGAATGAACCCCACATCTGCCCTTTGAACTCCCAGCTGGTCCCAAACTTGTGGGCTGTAGCCTCTGGAGCTATTCAAGCCTGAGATATTCTCGTACAAAAGATTAAATTGTTACTATCGGTAAATAGGAATGAACACGGGTTGGTTCGAATTGATGTGGAGTCTGTACATAAACCAATCAAATTTACTTGTCGAGTTTATATAAAAAAAAAAACAATTTTGAGGTGGTTTGGTTTTGAGTCTCTTAACCATGTGGTTAGGAATACCATTTCACTAGTTATATATACATGAAGCTATTAGGACAAATTCACTAGTTTTATTTATAATCTTCAATAGGAAAAAGAAAATACTTAATTTATTATTAAATGAGATTTCTTGAAACTGAAACATTAATAGTCTGTTTGGGAGAAAGGAAAGAAAATAAGGGGAAAGAAAAGTTTTTGGTAAAGTATGAAAAAGATGTATTAATAAATGTGACAGACCAATAATAATATAACACATTATCAATTTTACACTTTAATCAATAAACTTTATTTCCCCCCACTTTCTTTCCTCCCACTTTCTTACATACCAAACATACCATAAAAGCTCTACAATGATAGAGCAATTCACTAAGACACAGCTAAAATGATAAATTTTCTGCAACATAAACCCAAACTACACATTGGTGGCAACAAGCTGAAACCACTGGCTCTGGGGATCATCTAGACAGAGAGAATCATTATCTATGCAGATACATTTTGAAGTCACAACAAATGATGAGTTGGAATCCTTCTGCAAGCAAAGTTGTTTCCCATCTTGATCCATAGTTGTCAAATGAAGTTTAGAAAGTGATGCAGGTTTCCATGAGCTGTTCCTACTTTGGCAATCATCAGAAACAACAACTGGAAGCCCTTCATCAGAAGCAGTTAAGCACTTGTTAGTGCCACTCAAAAGGATTTGAGACCCATCTTTACTAGAAACCCATCTGTTTTGGTTCTCACAGCTACCAACTTCAAGTTCATTCTTGTCATTCACTTTACCACATTGTCCAGTAAGTGGATGGTACATGATATATGCTTTGGAAACTTTAGAAGTAGGATCTGCATCAAGAAATCACAAGAAAAATTCAAGTGGATATTTATATTAACAATTCGGCATGCAAGGTTTTTCCAAAAAGTTTGTGACCGCAATCTGGGCCGCAACACTACTGTGATTGAGACTAAATCAGTCGCATTTGACTGTGATTCTTTGTAATATTAAGGATCGTTATACGATCGAGACCACAATTTAAAACCTTGTCTGCATATGCACGCAAAATACTCAATTGATTTATAAATAACTCAAAATGCTCACTCACCTTGATTTCTCCTTTGCAAAAGCTGGAACTTGTTTGTGAAATTTGGGTATCTAAGGTTGTGCCAAGTGGCATCCATAACACCAAATGACTCATCAAGTTGAACTTTGTCTTCTCTAACATAATAATCACCATGAAATGCCCACAAACCCCAATCCAAGTCTCTTCCAACAAGATATGTTTGAAGACATGTCAAGAACCTGTTGTCTTCCACTGAAGAACCTGTTTGGTCAAACCCAAATTCTGTAAAGATCAAAGGAGCTGCATTCTTTCCAGTGGTGAGGAAGCCAGCTCTTTGGTCTATCCCTCTAATGCTCTGGGCACATATCCTGTTCAGTGGTTGCTTAGTCCAAAATCTCTTTCAATTTTAGTGTCCCAATTCCAGACCATGAGTACAAATGTGTCTCATAGACTAGTTTTTTACCCAAGTCTATCTTCAATGGTTTGTTCCTTAAAAACTGCAACTCAGTGTCATAGTTCAAACCTGAGATAACCACAAGCACATTTGGGTTTGCTTTATGGATTGCTAGTGCTCCTTGGCTCATGTACCTATACCAATCTCTAAGATTTTGGCGTGGTCCATGCAATTCATTCCTCAAACTCATTGCCACAACCTGTTAGTGAACAAAAACCAATCAAAGTTATGTTATGTTATATATTCAATTTAGCATTGAAATTTAAAAAAATAAAAAAGGCAGTCAATTGTTATCAATTAGTAATTTATAATTTATTTTCTTTCAACAAAATAAAAAGGGAAAATTATAATATAACTATGCCGAGTGTTACTATGCCAAGAGTAAGTTGATCCCGAGAACTGTATTTTCGCTGGTCGGGATAATCACATAGTCAAGCAATCTCAGCCTTTTGATTAAGATCAGATGACTCGTATTTCAACTTTACAAAATATAGATATGTGACAACGTAATTGTGTGACTGCTCTAAATCCATGGTCCCCCTTTAATTAAAAAAGATAATAATATAACCGCTAAACCCTTAACTCGCCCTAAACACATTAAAAAAGGGCTCTCAACAATTTTTATTTTATTAACAAATCAAGTGAAAATAATAAAATAGTTAATGAAACAACAATTAGTATTATCTTAAACTCTAAAACTCAAGGCATGAATAAAAAATATGAAGTAGTTAGCAATACATACAGGATGCTGTCCAGAAAAGTGCTTGGCTGCTAAAGTAAGGCCCTGAACCCATTCCATAGGATCAAAGTGTCTATCATGAAAGAATCCATTCTCATCATCATCATTACAACACCACTTAGGCTCACTAACATGGTTATCAAGCAACACTTTAATCTTTTGAGCACCAAGTTCTTCAACAACAGCATCAAAAGCCTCAATGTGAGTCATTTTCAAAACAGAAGGATTGTACTTGGCAATGCCATCCACAACCTCTGGTGCATCCAAATCATTAAACGTGTCATTCACAATGTTATGACCATGACGTGTCCACATGTAAATTGCATAGGTTAGACGAACGCAATTGAACTTGTGTTTCACAAGCTCACCAACAAGTTCCTTCAAGGGTCTTCTATCAAGACCCTCAGGGACCATTGGTTTAAGGTGACCAGCCCAATTGCCACAAACGAGTTTTGCACGTTGTCCTGTGGAATCATCAATGATCCATCTGCTTTGGGTTGATAGAGGATATGCATTGGAATGTGATGATAATTGTGTAGAGATGAAAACAAGGAGGAGGAGGAGAAATAAGGATTGTGAGGTTTTTCCCAACATGTTGAATTGGAGTGGATGAGAATTTTGGGCTTGTGAGATGTATGGAGCATGTGGAGAAAGGATTTATATATAGCAAAAATTTTCAAATTTAGAATAGGAGTAAACAAAATTTTTGTTATGTGTAATCTATATCCAAACTGAACAGATTTTTATCTACCTATATCTTAAATCTATTGCTGCTTTTAGAAAATTATTAACGGGTTGTTATCCTTTTTTTAAATTTGGTACCGTCCAATTCTTATCTGACGGGTTGTCTATTAGATTTGAAAATCAAATTGATGTTTTATGAAACCGTGCAGGCTGTTTAGAAACAATATATGTTATTATCCTTTTAATAGCTTTTCAAAAATATTGAAAAGTTGTTTTTTTATATTTAAAAATATTGAAAAGTTGATTTAATATATAAAAATATTGAAAATAAAAACACAACTTTTGTACACAAAAAAAAAAAACAACAACATTTCAAGATGTTTTATGATAAACGACTTTTTAAGATATATGATACATTATTTTTCCTGTGGAAAAAAAAGACGAGACATTATTTTTTCTTTTGGTAAGGGATGAGACATTATTTTTGGTCAAACAGAAAGATGACAAATTATTAATAAATATATAATTTAAGTGTATGAAATTTTATAGGCGTCAAAAAAGGTGTATAAAATTTTATAGACTCTACTCGATGGGAATTTTTATTTCAACAGTTTCGTTCATTCAATATATATATTTTTTTATATAAGTTTGGTTCATTCAATTTACCTTGTACATTAAAAAATGTTGAATATATGATTGTGTCAATGTCAATTTTGACACTTGATATCGAGGAATTTATATGTGTATTAAAACTCACTTTAAGGTTAACATTAAATATTATGTTATAATTCATTCATAATGTTTTTTTTAGTCAGCTAGTAGAAATGGTAAACAACAAATACACACGCGTCCAAACGGTAACACCCGGGTTCGAACGTCCTCATGTCGCTGAAATTGCCAAAGCAACTAACAGTGGGGGACAATTCATTCATAATGTATAAGTATTACTTCTAAATTTGTCACAAAAAAGTACTAATTCTAAATGACATATATATTAAATATTATAAGAAATATTTATTACATTTATTAAATATCTTTTTTTTACATAACATTTATTAAATATCTGAACGCATATTTATATTTTGATAAAAAAAAATGGAAATTCACTATGAGAAGTACAAGAGACTGGGTTTGACAATGTCCCACTGATAAAACAAGTCAAGATAGGGTATCATATTGAGTTTAGTTCTTATAAAAAAAATTCATTTTTAGCCATTGTAAAATACAAAAATCATGTGTTTTTAGTCCTTCACCGGAGAATTAAAGTATATAGTTTTTGTATTTTGTAGGAACTAAAAATTAATAAATACGTTTGATGGTCAGGATAGGAATATAGGATTGTTAGATAGGGAAATGATAGCATATGAACATGATAAACTCTTAACCTATCTTGTGTTTGATGCACACCTCATAAAAAACTAGATAATAATATGTTATCATAACATGTGTTTGAGATGAACTAAATAATAGTATGATAGGATATAAATTATATAAAATGACAAAATTACCCATGTGACAAAGTTATATATAATTTTTAAAATTAATTTAGAATATTTTTTATTAATTTTATAATTTTTAGTATGAATATTTAAATTTAAATTTTATTTTAAATATTCTTATATTTTATTGGATTCTTTATAATTTCTAATTTTTTATATTTTTTAATTTTTCAAATCATATGTGATGACAATTGATATTATAGGTTTTAATATTAATTTTAAATTTAAATAATTTTAAATTTATTAGATTTTTATATTTGTTAGTTTTTTTTAAAATAATATCAAATTACAAAACTACCCTTGTGAAAAATTGCACATGCTTTGTAAAATTAATTATTAATTTAAATTTGTTTCTTAATTATACTTTTACATTTTAGTTTTTATTTTAAATATTTTTATTATTTTTAAAAATTTAAATTTATTTTTATTTTATAATTTATAATATTAATGTTTTTTATTTTTTATTTTCAATATTGTTATGTTTTATTATATTTTAAATTATGTTTTAAAGGGTAAATTATGAATTTTTTCTTTTCCTATCTTATTGGTTTCTAACCTGGCTCTTACCTTAGGATAAAATTTACATTAGAGAGACATGATAGGATAGAGCAACATGATTGACTTATCCTATCTTGTTGACACATCAAACACTGGATTAAAATATGATATGATAGCTTATCCTATCCTGTCTCCCTTATTCTGGCCATCAAACATATCCTAAAATTAAAATTAAAATTTTATAGGGATAGAGAATATATTTAATCTTTTTTTTAATTGAAAACATATTTTTTTGAATAGATAGTAAAGATAAAGATTGTGATAAATATTAAGTTAATGCCTACATTTAATTTTGTGATTGTATAATCACATTTATATTCATCTAATATGCTATAAAACTAGATGTAACCTCGTGCGTTGCACGGGTTTGTTTCTATTTTATGTAAAATATTTATAAAAAAATGCATGAAAGTTATATAATTTAAATATGTAAAAACATTTTATACAAATCTCTCAACAGATTGGTGTTCACTTAATACATAGTCATCTTTTAGATTGTTTTTAGTTTTTATTGACGAACTTGAAAGGATTTTCCCCATCTTGAAGAGTTAGATTTTAGTTTTTTTTCTTTGGACCTTAGGCCATCCTTACTAAAAAGTGTAAATAAATAAAATTTATTAATTATAGAATAACATGTAATAATTAAGTGTTCCATCAAAAATGTACTTTAACATCGTTGTTACCTTTTGTAATAATCTTTATTTGAATTATTTAATCTCTTACAATAAGGAGTTTTATTCCACTATACATTCCTAATGTAATATTAATATTTCTAAGTATCATAATTAATATTTTTTTGTTGTAAATATGTAAAATCTAAGTTTTCATCAATTACAAGAATTATTGTCATTCTCATTTAACTTTTTTGATATATATTTTCATCTAAATTTTGGTACTGGTTCTTCAATTATGCCATTAAATTATGTATTTCTTTTTCAAAGTATATTTTATATGTTAAACTTTTCTGTAACATTTGTCATAGACCAATATAATTTTTAGTCACTGTGGTTTTTAAATAATAAACAATAATTTTTAAAATGAATTAATCATACATTAATAATAATAAGTTTAAATAAAAGTAAAAATGCAATAAACAACGATATGATAACAAATTTGATCACAACTTAAGATGAAACATATTTTTAGTAAATTCACTAATTTAAATTAATAATATATATAAGATAATAGTAAACATTCTCTTAATTAAAAGAAATGTTATAGTAAGATTGCACCATTTATTTTAAATAGTTTTTTAAGAATATGATTTCACATAATAGTAAGATTGTGATTCTTTAAACATTATGGAAACTACTAACTAAATATATGAATATAAGCATATGTCATAACTAATAAACAGATTCGAAGAACTAATAAGGTGAGTCAATGCTAACATAAAAATAATTATTCTTTACTATTTATTTGCATGACTTAATTTCACATGTTAAAAATGTTTTTTAAAGAATTATAATCATTAATGACACATTGTTAATAGAAAATATATTTAATTTTTATAGTCAGTATAATATTATAATTGACCTCCAATTGATATAAACCCCGATGATAATAAAGTTTTTCTTGATCATACTAATCACATTAAAAATTGAAATTGAAATTTATTTTACTTATCCTTTAAAATCGTTGTTGAGTCATTTTAATATATGATCCATTATAAATATCATACAATTATTTTTAAGATATTTTCTAAATAGTAAATAGCACTTAGTATTGTCATGAACTAATTTTAATAAATAAAAATATATTTTATATTTGATAATAATATTTAATAATTTATAGTGTAACTTAATTGTAATTTTAGTTTTTTTCAAATTGTAATCAATAATTAACAAAATAGCACTTACTATTGTCATGAACTACCTTTAATAAATACCACTATATGTTTTATTTGATAATAGTATTTAATAATTTATAGTGTAACTTAATTGTTTTTTAGTTTTTTTTTTAAATTGTAATTAATAATTAATATTACTATTAAGCAATTTTTATTTAATAGAATCTCTATGAAGTTTCATATTTAAAAGTTAATACAACTAATATTTAATAGAGTAATAAAATGATAAAATGAATTAATTGCTAATAAGAGCAATTGAAAGATTGTAACTCATGGGTTAAAGTAAATATGCATTTAATTTTAAAACTCAAATATTGATAGATAGATAGATATAGATAGATACCAGTATGTATGGAAGATTATATGTTGAAAAAGGTCAATCCAATGGATCTCTGTACCTCAAGCGATTCTATATCAAGAGATACTCTGGGTTCACCTAGTAAAAATAAATAGCTAATAGCAAACCAACCCAATAATTTTTGGATTGGTTCGAGTCTTGTTATTAGGTTTAATATTAAAAAATCAAAATTCACAAAAATTAAATTTAAAAAATCCCAAGAGAGCTTATTATGGTTAAGATCAAACAAAGTCAAAAACTTTTATTGATTGATCTATGAAGCAATACAACTTGCGAACTTGTGGCCAAAATCATTTTTTGAGAATTGCTGTATCTTTCCAACAGGGTTAGTCCAACGTTGGTCCAGGATTAAAAACACTATTTGAGTATCTTAAATAGATAATAACAAAAGTCTTTTGTTAGCTATTTTAAAGTTAATTTAGACCATTTTCTTTATGTAGATCAGAATTTTTGACACAAAATAAACTAGTCAATAGGCCACTCTAAGTGGCATTTTTTTTATTGGATGGTCATTTACCAACTACAAAATGCTCAAAAATTACTCACAGTGGGACTTGAACTCAAAACCACGAGGTCAAGAGCATTGTGCTATACCATCTAAACTAGATAGACTTATTATAAACAAGACGAAATCGGTCCTTTATATTAAGTGAAATTTATAATTTTGAAGCCTTTTTGTCAAAAATTTTGAGGCCTAAAGCCCTTGCCTTAGTGGTTTGGGCCTTGGGCTGACACTGCTTCCCAATCCGTCCTGAGAACATATTGTCATCGAAAAGAAGCTTCTGCATGTTGGAGAAATTACCAAAAAAGGGAGGCAAGAGCCCATAAAGTTGGTTGAGAGGGTATTCTAACCAAGATTAATAAAAGAAACATAATGTTAGAAAAGTTTGTAGAAAGATAGTTATCTTGAAGCTCAACCTGGGTGAGTTTAGGAAGTCCAAAAAGGCCTTTCGGAATTGAACCATTGAAAGTTGTCTTCTGTGCAAATCTAGAACAATTGCAGTTACGATAGTGAAAAACCGTGGAAAAATTATTTATTAATTTTTTAGGCAATTAGTTATGAGAAATGGGGGCATGCAGTGTTAGTGTAAATCAGTTTTACACATACATCCAATGAGAACTCATTATTTAGTAGTTATTTTTAAAATGTTGTTACAGAAATGGCTGACATGGAAAAATAATGAGTTCTTATTGGATATCTGTGTAAAATTGGTTTACACTGACGGTGCATATGCTTTAAACACATTATTTATCAGTTGTGATTTAGTTTTCAGGCTCTTCACTCCATTCACAACAATATATGAAAATGGCAATACAACTATTCACAAAAGCAATTGTTCTAGAGTTAAACTAAGAGGTCGAAAGTGCCACCACTACAAGACAAAACAAGTCAAACACACCGATCATTAAGTGCAGGAAAAAACCGACATATCAAGAATAAGAGGTCACGCCTCTCACAACAAGGATTCAAGAATCATCCATAACTATGATTGTCTCTCAACAACCTAACAAACTATCAGTGAATAATCCCCATCGGACCAGACTGTGATACAAGCATGAGCACAACTATCTATACCATTCGTCCACAAGATGCTAGATACATGCTTTAGCTTCATAACATACTAAAATCTTGCACTAACCCCGCTAACTTGAGCGTTAGAGTGTCATTGCAGGTATCCCTCTTCTCCAACATCAACGGAGATCGATGCACTGAAACATTGATGTTGGGGAGCATTCATCATCACCAATGCAACCAGTCACCATTTCCATCATTGTTGTGCCGGGTAGGAGCTCTATCCTAGCATGAACAACAATCTGTTTAGTTTGGCTTCTATGATTTTTTTTTAATCTAGTACCCTTACCGAAAACATTGGATTGGTAAAAATTTAAAATCGATTCAAACCAATTAACTAAATCAACCCAATTTTTATTCATTGGATCAATTTGATTTGGTTGAGTCACCGAGTTGATTGATCCCATGCCGACCCTTACTATTATATACATTTTTAATTTATCAAAAAAAATTTAGTTTTTATTAAAATATCTGTACATTCAATTTAATTCAAAAATTTTATATTAGAATTGTATAAAATCCTAGTAGCCTTATTATTTTGTTTTTACAATAGCTATTTTTGTGCCAATAAAATTTCAACAAATACTTTTTGTTATAATTTAAGTTTAATTTAAAATATTTATTCAAAGCTTTTAATTGTAGTTAGATTTGTATATTATATTGGGAAAAAACTCAAGTCCCATGTAGCATCCCAACTTCCCTAAGCCTAGTAATTAGAGATCCTAAGTTAATAAGGGGATTTAATCCCTAAGGATTAAATAGGTTTATAGCCTTTATTTTAGTTATTTTAAGTAAGGTTTGAACTCAAGCGTAAAATAGTAATTTTACCCAAGAATTTAGGAAATGTGAGACTAATCATTCAAGTGTAAGTTTAATTTATTAAATTTACCTAAGGTTTAATTAGGGACCAAAGAATAAATTAGGAAGGATCATTGAGCAATTCTTTTAGAAAAATATACACCCATTACCCCACCATACACCTCACTCCACTTATTCTCACCTTAGCAACCCTCACTCTTTCACTTACTCCCTCCTTCACGATCAGAACTCAAAGAAGAAAGAAGAAAAATAAGAAAATAAAGAAAGGAAAGAAGGAAGAAGAGAAGAAGGGAAGGACGGGCGTGGAAGTAGAGGCAGGAGGGCAGCCCGCCCAGCTCCGGCGTGGCCACGCGACCACCATGGAGGTGGTGGTGCACCACCTATCTTCGGGACACAGAGGATGAGGCCGAGAGAGAAAGGGAGCTCGAGTTGAGGGAGAGATCATGAGATCGAGAGAGAGATTCAGGGAGAGAAAGAAAAGGATCAAGGGTTCATCAACCATCTTCTTCCATTCCACCAACAACCATCTCCATTAACTTCTCAAGTTAGGGTTTTGCTCTCCAAACACCCAATGTGAGTTCTCTTTAGGGGTTATTTACATTTAGAAGTTGAAAAACCCATTACTAAGTTAATTGAAATTATTGTATGTTTTGGGTTGTTGTTTGATGTTTTATGGAATTTTGGGGTTTTTGAAAGAACCCCAAATGTCTTACAATGGAATACTTAGTATACACACCAAGTGTTTGTAATATGTCCTTAAAGGGCTTTATGGCATGTGTTGAGTAACTTTATGTTGATTGAGCTTTTGTTGGTTTGAGTGTGTTGTTCTTGATGTGTTTAAATAATTTGGGGTTGTGGATATAACATCCATTTATGTTGCCTTGGGTTTACTTGTATGCACTTAAGGTGCTTGGTATATGTCTTCAATGAGTTTTCTTACAAATTATGTAATAGGGACCATGAGCCAATTCAAAGGCTCATGGGCATGGTTAAGATTCTTCAAGAATGCCTAAAATTAAGTAGGTTATCATTGTTGTTATGGCTCTTGTTGGATGGTTGAGAATATCATCTTCAATTCATGATAAAAATCAAGAATCATGTTAAGTTATCACTTTGAATAATTGACTATTAAATTTCTAAGTTTTGGCATGTAAGGCTCATGGTCTTGAGTTTGAATTTCAAGAATGTTTAGATTTAAGTATGTCATGATCATTGTTAGTGCTATTGTTTGATTGAAGGGGATATCAGCCTCAATTAGCATTATAAAATCAAAGATTACGTTGGGTAATTACTTTCACCTCATGATAACTTCAAGAGTTATGCCAATTGAATTACTATGAATCATTGATAAGTAAGTCTTTAAGTTTAAGCATTGTAATGCACAAGTGAGAGTAAGGGAATATGGAAGAAACTCAATTGATGAGGATTCAAGCATCTTGCCTTACTCATGTTGGCTTGTTGTATGAGGATCTTATGTTGAAATGTATTTCTTTTAAGCAAAGTGTTAAAACTAGAATAATTATGAAATTTGCATCTTTATGCTAGTTATTAGATATAACTCATTTAGACTGATAACTGTCATTCATAAGCGGTACGTAATGGGATGGGGGTAAGGGAACTCACTGAGATTTTATATCTCACCCCTTTCCTTTATTTATTTCAGATGACAAGTACTATTGGAAATTTCAGGAAATTGCTCAACAGTCCATCCCGAGTGGATGATGTCAGCCATTAGGCTATATCGGATCACGAGTCTGTCTTTAATGTATTAAGGTTTATGTACGAGTCCTTGTATTTGTATTATGTGTCCATCTATGTTATAGTGAAATTAGCAATTAACATTACAAGGTTGAGTAGTCTTTATTCATTCTTTTTACTATAGAATGTAGTATTTGTAATCAAGGTAACTTCCGCTCTTCGAACTCTGTTCTATGCCTGACAGCTTTAGTTGTTAGGACGAAATTTAGTAAGTTTTATTTAGGCAAAGTTGGTCAATTTCAATAGTTGTACTTTCACTTATTATTATTTAAAGAAAATTTTTCCGCAAATACCTTTAATCATGGTTTATTTAGTAAGTAATCCCCTGATTAGAGTCGGGGCGTTACATCCCACATAGACTAGAGGTAAGACGTCAAAAGAGTTTGTAAGTAAATGATACCTCTCACCTTACAAGCCGGTTTTGTAAGAAAGAGTTAGACCTAAAATCTTAATATATTATATATTAATTCATGTATTTTCGATACCTACAAGTTAGATGCATAATTGTATGTTTTCTTTAAAGAAATAAAATACTATAAACTTTATGTACAATAAGTTGTTTTTTTTTTTTTGACGAGATGTACAATAAGTTAACATTATGTTTTCATATTTTAATTTTAATTACAATATATAGTTATCTTATTTTTTTTAAAAAATTGTATTCAAAAGTTTTTTAGCATATAATTCAATTATACATATTTTTAAAATTATTTTTCATTTGCAATTTCCACTTGATGGGTGGATTTAAGTCCAAAGTCCAGCTCAATCAACCACTCCAGGAGGCCCATTCTTAGAATATTGTTGTCCTTATTGGTAAATAAGTCAATCAATTCAAGTTATGACTTAGGTTATATTATTATGTTTTCTCATAGTTGCAGCCTTTGAGATGTGCCATGTAGAGCAAAGTAAAAGTCGTCTGTGGCTGCTCATTCCAGCTATGCCAATAGCTGAGGTGTTGGATTAGGCCACGACTTTGAATTTTTCACTTGGCATTTATTTTTCCAAGTTTTGCCCCATATTACGTTGATATGAAATGGTTTCAATGATAATATCTGCTCATGAAAGAAGAAAGCCAAGAAAAAAATTTGCTGTTATTCTGCATGCTTATGAATCATAATTTCATGATCAAAACATCATCATGTTTGCTTTTTGACAATTACTAATTTGCTACTGTTTATCTTTACCTTTTTCTGGCTTTCAAAAAAAAAAAAAATCTTTCCGCTTTTTAGAACCAATCAAAGAGTAGTTCGTTACCATATCCCCTTATTCTCACAAGATATAGTACCTATTTGTTTTGCCCAAAAATTGTGTTTGCAATGAGTACATTTGATTTGCACGCTAATAATTGTGTTTGGTTAAAAGGATGAGTTCTCAAAATCAATTTTACCATGAGTCAAATTATTTTATATAGAAAATAAAAATTCGATATTTTGTAAGAGTAAAATTAATTCTACAGGAGACCATAAATTTTTTAAGAATATGCATACATTTGTTCTTCAAAAGTGATTTTAATTTACTGTATAGACAAAGTTTCATTTAAGATTAAAAAAAATGTGATTTGTACATAAAATAATTTAGCAATTATTTTTTAAGGATTTTTATATAAATCAAAAGGTAATTTGTTTTTGTTTTATGATTATAAAAACTATTTTTAATATTCTCTCTCATCTATCACACAATAAAATCAGATTATTTCTCAAAAACTATTAAAGAACATTTTATTATAATCAGATTTCATGATTTTTTTCAGATTCTGATTATCTTGAAAACTGAAACAAATAGATAGAAAATCCTAAAAAAATGTTATTTATTTAAAAAATAATTTTTTTTATAAAGTAATTTGAAATAAATAAACTGAAAATCATTTATTCGAAACTCACTTTTAAAATATTGTTCTTAAATATAAATATTTTTTATTTTTAAAAACTAATTCTACCAAAATTCAAACCAAGCATATGCTTAAAGAGTTAGGACCACTGTGGGGTAGAGTCTACAATGGCAGCAAAGACTAATATTTATTACTCCAATGATGGATCATTAAGTACTGCTGTTATCCACTGGAACTCTGCATAGAACAATTTTCCTATTTTATATACTATGATATCTAGTCAACCAAGGTATGCAGAGTAGGGAATCCCTAGTAGGAAGAATGAAACGTAAGGAAAACGTTTCTATGATTTCTTGGCCAAGAATTTAAGAGGAGGAATAAAAGGAAAGGTTGCATGGCTTTGATTTGATACATTCACTGTTCGGATTGGGAAAGTAAGGTAGGGAGATATTAATTAATGGTGCTATTAATTCACTGACTCACATGCAGTTTGGAGTTTAGACTAAGCCAAACTAGGTACACACATGCACACAGAAACACAATTTGAACAATTAGAATGTTTAGATCTTGCTTCCTCTTTACAGCATCCCACTCCCACCACAAGCAAAACAACAAATTGAGATAACTGTCAAACAGAAAACTAGCAGAATTAACATTGATTAACAACATTTTCAATTGCCCCTTTAGCCACCAACAACAACAAACCCCAAGTCTCATCCCACTTGGCAGGGTCGGCTACATGGATCAAACGACACCACACATGCCCAAACCACCTAAGTCGAGATTCAACCTTATTTTCTCCTATTTAGTATAAAAGAAAGAGGTCCAATCTTCAATGTATACATGGTCATTATGACTCATTGCACATACAATATAAGATGGGATCCCAGCTTCCAAAAGAATATGTACATTGAAAATGTAACAAAACGTAAAGCAGACAGTATTTACAAATCCAGTATACATTTGCTTTTTCCACAACGTAGAAAAATAAACAAATATGAGCAATTTTTACAAGCAAATGAGAGCAGCAAAGCAACACAAGGGGAGAAAAAGCCATACTGTAAAGATAAACCTCTTCATCTTGAGGAATGCTGTATTCTTTTACTAATGAAAGGAAAATTCCAACCTGAGGAATTGCAGTCAATAAGACATGCAACGTGGGGTAGCATTCTGTCAAAAACCTTTTCATTTTTCTCATAGATTGTACACACAATGAATTTGGCCCACTAAAAGAACGGCTTTTTAAATGTTTGTAGATTTGAAAGTGAATCAGTAATATCATCTAACCAGACAATGAACTTCATCTATCCTTCACGCTTTTAGCTAGCTTTTCTTCGGAAACAACCAAACTAGTCCAGTGTCTGATCAAATATCATCTCCTGTAAGATAAGAGGAAAAAAGAGTATTTCACTAAAGCTCAACATAATTGGCAAACAAAATAAAAATGCTCAGGCAGATTGTATTTTATGATCAAGAACAACCAATAATCCACATCTAGCAGGAACTACTGAGTTCATTTGCCAAAAAATGAAGCCAACAACATCCTCTTTTAATGTTATTGTTAAGAAGGAATTGATGCAAAAAGACAAACCTGATCACATATAGGACAGGAGTCACTTCTTTCCATCCACTCAAGAATGCATGACAGGTGATAGTGGTGTTCGCAATTTGTCAGAGTTTTAGGATTCTCAGCATCATATTCTGCATTTAAAAAATAAAAAATAAATGATAGTTTCCAGCGAGAACCAGAACTTATTGGTTCTTATCCCTCGTCTGAAACATGCAAAATCTAACTTTAAAAGATAACTTCTATTCACCTTCAAGACAAATTGGACAGACGTCCTCTTCTTCTGTCACTAATGCATGAGATTCGTTTAATTTTGACAGTTTTGCCTTGGTTGGAGATATTGGTACAGAATTAGCTTGAGCTTTAGAGTCAGATTCTTCGATATCTTCACATGTAATTAAAGTTTCAAAACTACCACTACTAACTGTTTCCCTGCCTGACTCAGAGTCTGTTGATACTGGAATTCCCAGGGCCACATCATAAGGCAGAGGAGCAGGAGGAGGCTGGTAAGTATCAGGTGTGGATGCTTCCACATTCAAGCCTACCAGCAGTCCAGCAGTAAGTGAATCACCCCCACCATCATTAGACGTTAAAGACTCGCGCTCTTCTAAAATTGGTGGGCACTGAAAAAAAGAGTTTTTCATATTTCATTTCATATATTCATGAAAAATAAACTGCCATCTAAAATAACAAACCAGTAGACAGATTGTTTTTTTCAAGAAGCAATTGATTTCAGAGAGAACAATGAAAACAATCATGTCAAACTACAACTTAGCCACCTTCTCATCTTGCATTCCCGAAAACATGCATGTACGTGTAAATGCCGAAGAGTTTCTCTTTACTTATGGTAAAAGAGAGAGAGAAGAAATCACTGGAATTATGGAAAGAGTTAAAATAAATTGTATAATACAGTCCATCCATAAAAAATCTGTTTAAGCTCCCAAGAAATCTTTGCAAATTGCAATATGACAATGAAGTTGCTCCCTTGTATGCATTCTTCTCAGCATACTATTAACAAAAGCCAAGTCCAACCGTAGAAACTATCAATATGAGGCCACTTATGAATTTCATTTCACTTTCTTGCCATTACCAAATATTTGTAAGAAATTAAAGCAGGCAATAAAATAAGATTCATTTGAAAAACGAAAAATGAAAAATGGGGAGAAAACATTTATTTTAAGCTTTCTTCCAACAATCTCATCCCTTCAAGCAATGATTACACAGGAAACTTTTTTATCTTTCAATTAAGTGACAACTCAAAGGATTATCTTTCTAGATCCTTCCGGCCTGGAGTATGAATCTAATTAGTCAAATTTGACTACTGATTTTCATTTCAGCACTCTGAGGAAATGCAAAAATAAATAAATAAAGGAAAATGAAAATAGAAGTGGTGCAAAGTCCATAGAAAATATGGCAGCAATTTTTGTGCAAGCCTGCATTCAAAGTTCATAAGTACAACCCTTACATGGACCTTAATCAAACAGTGCTAAAAGTATGATTTCTGTTGAAAAATAAGAATGTTCTCTATCACAGTTCCACTTTGGCATCTGCTGGAGAATTCATTTTTTTAAGGCTTTGATTAATAAATTACATCTAAATTTTTGAAAATCTTTTTATTTGCAAAAGCGGCATTCGACAAGCAATCATGGCATTTCAATTCTAAGTTGGAATAAAGATTCAAATCTCAGAGCCATGTCATCTATAACATGAAAGTAGAGTCATTTTTTGTAAATGAAATATTGCAGAGGTCAGAATGTCAGATCTGGTTAACATGATTAGTCCCAAATAGCAACCATTTTGACAACTAACAGCAAGTTGACTATGAAATAGTTTGAATTGTCCTTCATCAAATAAACATAACTAATACAATTATCACAAGCATAGATGAGAGAGACTGTTAGGAAGTAAAAAACTAAGATAGCAGGTGTAACAGATTTACTTCACTGAACTTGAATTAATAATGTGACTTTGTATTCCCTCGAGTTTATTATGTAAACTGATTCGTACTTGCTTTTGTTGAAGAGGACAAATTAAAGATAAAATCCCAAACTGAATCAACCTTCAACATTCAACAATTTTCATAATTAAATTCAAATCATGTTTTTATGGACCAATTTTTTCTCGAAGTTTGTTGGTTCATCAAAAACTTGCAACAATGGGTTTGTTGCTTGTTCATGTTTTCTGGCTCAGAATCCTTCATATTGGGAGCTATGGGGTTAAGATTCAACTACAGAGCCTTATCATTCAACTATTACATTTTAGGTTTTCTAAAAAACATTGAACACCGTCATTTTAGGCATGTCAAGGGAAAAATAACCGGTATGTTGTAGTCTCGTTCAATTGTCCTCAAACTCAGTCTTACGCGAGTCTATCCAAGTTTACACAGATATGATTTTATAAGCAAGTTGACTCGATTTTGATACCTAGAGTCGTAACTTGTACAATTCAATGAGCTATAACTCGAGAGTTTGACAATCATGAAAATAGGGCATTTTATTTTTACCTTTTCTGATTTTGGGGTCATAAAGGGACTCCTGAATTAACAGACGGAAGAGAACAAAAGGATAATACAATATAGATGAGATGAGAAGTATCATTTAGAATCAACATATGCACTATCTTCCATCATAAATCTATTTTCATTCAACATGGTAAAAGGGTCCATGACATGAACTAACAGCAAAATTACTACACGGATGCTTATTAGCTACCATATATATGCTACATAAGCCACAAATCAGATAAAAGAGTATAGGAAATTACTAACATAGTAATACACCGGAGTTTCGTGCAGGTGAGGTTTTCGGGCAGAACAACAGCAACCTCCCATTTTCCAGCTGTTCTTTTTCAGCTATTAATGAAACCTACCAGTGACATTCTCATTCTCTTCTGTTATTTAGGATCAAAAGAGGGACGGAGGTCACCACCAGACCTTGTGCAACTATTCTGCTACCACAAGAATAAAAAGAGTATTTACTACCAATATATTTCACATTAGAACGGACTTATATTATATCCCATAATAAAGCCATGACATCAGTGACAACTTGCAATTATGCAAACAAATACAAAATGAAATAATTAAATAATTAAATTTTACACAGTTATGTTCATTTTGAGAAATAACACATTAACAAATTGCGCACGGTCTTATTATAGATGATAGATTATACAGTTGCAAAAGATACAAAAGCCTTAACTCACATTCACAGGTCCATATGTCATCAAAATTCATGATCATCCCAATTAATTACATAGTACCATAAATAATAATTATCAAAAAAATTTCAACAAAGGACAAACTTTTAATCCAGCAAACAATTCACATAATCAATAAAAGCAGAGCACCTATCAAACAAGGCCAAACCCTAACCTTGAACAGGAATAACCCAAGACCAAAAACAAGAACCATTAGACAATCCGAGAAAAGGATCGAACACCAAAAACCAATTGAAATCAAAATTCACAGCATAATTGCATAAACCCTAACCTTTTATGGAAGGAGGAGATGGAATTGGGTTTCACGAAAAGGGGTTGTGAATATGTTAAGTGTGAAAACTTTGATTGTGTGTGCATGCGTTGGTTGCTTTTACTAGTTGTTGTTATTGTTTTCGTTGGTGGGTTGCTCACAGTGTACGCGCTCCACTCGTCTCTCTGTTATGAGGAAGAGGCTTTTGTCGTTTTGTTGGCTTTTGGGAATTGGGAGTGTACAAAGTACAATACAAAAAGTCAACCCGACTCGAATACTTTTTTTTCTTTTTTTTTTCATTTCTAAATACTTTTGTTCTCTTAACTTTATTTTAGTTTTTGTTTTATTCTTTTAGTTATTATTTTTTATTTTAGTCCCTTAAGTTACAAAAATACAACACTTTCGTCTCTTCTGTCTGTAATCCCTTTATTTTGTGTGTATAGGTTATTGAAACTCTTTTTTTTGCTCTATTATTTTGTATCATGTTACTTTATTAATAAGAACTCTGATAGAAGCATGATTTTGACTTTATTGTTTAAAAAGATTACAGACGGAAAGGACAGATTTGGCGTAACTTTTGTAACTTAAGGGACCAAAACGAAAACTAAAATAAAGTTAATGGACGTAAATAAGGAAAAAAAATAGTTAGGGGACTAAAGTGTCGTATTTTTATAACTTAAGGGACCAAAATAAAAAATATAATAGTTAAGGGACAAAAACAAAAACTAAAATAAAGTTAAGGGACCAAAAATGCTATTTAGTCTTTTTTTTATAACAAACTCGACTCGAATACTTTATCTTAACCGGGTGAATATAAGTTTTTTTTTACAGTAATCAAACTTCATTCAATAATTAGAAAAAAAATTCATACATCCAGATTAAACAGAATGTGTTGAGGCATTCCCCATCCACAATTGAAAAATATCTAAATTACCCAAGTACATGATAACGAAACACATAATCAGAACAGAAGCTAATATGACATTACTAAGCAATCTTAATCCTAACATCCAAAACAAAAGCTTTCAAGTACGGTCAATGGCCAAAGAGAAGTGAAAAGCCACAGTCTTTAATCTCATCCGGTTACGGGTCATTACTATACTCTGTGCAGACTCAAATCGACTATAGGTGGTCTCAGAGATGACCAATCAAACCATATGCTCAGGAGCCATTTGTGGGGGGAAAGGATGCTGAGGTTGGCGGTGACCACAATTAGCACTCCAGATCTGTAACGTTGACACCCACGTGTTGATTAACTTTGTAATGGAACGAAGTTATTCTGCCAATCTGAACCAAATGAACCCCCAACATGACGGAAAATCAAACAACGCCGCACCAAGACGACGAACAAAACAGCGCTGTACTTAGACGACAAAAACACGAAAGAAAAACTAGATCTATATGGAAAAACCATTTATTTAAATAAAAGAAGAGAAAAACGATGTAGATGGGTGGTTTCATGCCAAAAAATGGCCAAAAACCACCACTCTCCGGCGGATGAGGAAGAAAGAAGAGAGACGGTTTAGAGGGAAGGAAGAGGGAGGCGCTAGGTCAAAAGGCAACACGGTATTGAACATATTGCGTATATAGGTGGATTCTACTGAACACCAGTAAAATGAGTATTCCCACAGTGTACAAGTACTACAAATACAAATCATTTAACACTAAGGTCGTTAAAACCGGATCGGCTATTGAATTAAATCAGGGTCGGACCGGAAATGAATTAAATAATATTTTTAATATAATATATCAAGCAATAATAAACAAAAAATTTCTCTTCAAAAAAGATAATAAATAAAAAATAACATAATATTCATAACTTCACGGTATTAAAAATTAAACTTCACTTAAAATGTTATAAGTGAACATATAATATGCAAAATTACATATTAAACCAACGCAAATATGTCACAATAACATTCTAATATTAAATAATCGCAAATACTACAACATAAGTACTCTGGCAATAATATTAATGTACAAGTTTATTTTAATTTTTTTTAAAATAAAGGTAAAAAAATATCTCATGTGCAAAAAATAATGTCATTTACCATTTAAAAAAAAAAGATTTCGATTGAACCACCGATTCCCAGTTTTTACCCGGTTTTCCAGTTCGGTACCCGATTTTTGCCCGATTTTTCAGTTCAATCTCCGGTTTTCATGCAAAGCAGTTCTCATGTTCATTTGGACCGGACAAGAGTCCGGTTTTGATAACACTTCCCAAAACTCTAACAACGATTGATGTCGTCCCTCAAAAGTAGACTCACGTTCCTCCTCATCTTAACAACTGAGATGGTAACCTGATCGGTGTCGGTTTGATAAAAACAAGCGAAAACAAGTAAGAATTGATTTTTGAATAGGTTTTGAGACAGTCATACTCGTTTTTACTTGTTTTTGTCAAACTGACACCGATCAGGTCACCGTCTCAATTGTGAAGACGAGGAGGATGTGAGCTTCTACTTCTAAGGGACGACATCGATCATCGTTGGAGTTTTGAGCGATTTATAGGTACTTATATACAGTGGGTATACCCATTTTACTTTTTCACAGTAGAATCGACCCGTGAATATATATGTATGTAACATTTGTTAGAGAAGTTGCGGTAACTCTTGGAGAAATTGGAAAGTGACCAAGCATAATTTACGTGTTTTTACTTATTAATAATAATAATAATAATAATAATAATAATAATAATAATAATAATAATAATAATAATAATATTGGTGCATTTTGAAAATAAGATAAAATAGCACAGAAGGCTAGAATTTAATATATTTTATTTTAAACAGATAAAATACAATAATATAATATTTTATTTATTTTGTTCTTTTTTTTTTAATAATGAACAGAATTTGCAATAAAGCTAAAGAACAAAACGAGGGGTACTACATCTTATTACATCAAAATGTAAATGAAGACTAAGTTGGGGAATGGGATCATCTAAAATGGTTAAAGAGAAGTTTCCAGAGCACCCCTAATCTAGCAAAAACATCAGCACAAATATTTACCTCACGATAAATATTATTAATTTGCACATGTCATCCTGTATCATAAATCAAGCGAAGGATCTCTAACAAGAGAGTCTGAAGAGAGCCTACATTGGTGAAGCATTTCTTGATGATAGAAGTCAACACCTAACAATCAGTTTTCACAATGAGGGAAGTAATGGGAAGTTGTTTCGCTAGACGAAGACCACAGAGCATACCACATAACCCAGTAGTAGCAGCAGTGGAGGTAACAATGAAGCAATGGAATCCTTAAATAAAGTGGCCTAGGGAGTCTCTAATGAGACTAGGGTGGGCATGGGTCGGGTTGGATCGGTTTTGGGATGTTTAAAGATCTAACTCAATCATATATACATGGGTTGGGTTGGTTTAGTCAAATTTTTAAACGAAACCTGAACCAACCCAACCTGACCTCATATGGGTTAATTTGGGTCGAGTGAACAGGTTTCTTATTAAAATATTCATTTCTCAAGAAAAAACAAAAAATTTGGAAAAAAAAAATCAAAGACAAATAGAAAAAAAATATTTATGAAGAAAAAACCACTATCGATGCCTTAAATATTAATTTATCCAACATTCACCCAGTCTGATTGGAAAAACAACAAATACACAACACAACATTTCACATTTCATAATATATAACGTTTGCAGAGTGGCATTATTTCATATTTCATAATATATTTCATATTTTATATTATATATAAATCATTCCAAATGCAAACATATATTTCATATTCCAAATATGCGACTCAACATTCACTTAGTCTTACAGGAAAAAAGTCACTTCGTATAATATATGCAACATGTTCACTTAGTAAGTAAAAAAAAAGGTTATATGTTCATTTACCATAGGTTAAGTTAGGTTGCTCGAGTTCGCAATCTTCAGAGCTGACACTCAACCCATAGGCTTTGAGTTTTCTTCTTTTAAAACCGACCCAAACCAACCAGATTTTTTTGGGTTGGGTTGGATTGGGTAGGTCAGGTTTGTGGGTCGATCCGTACCTATGCCCACCCCTAAATGAGACCTCCATAAGAGGAAGATTTATCCATGTTTAATTTGAAACAGGCTTCCGGATGAGCTTTCCAGGCTATCTGTAACTCTTTTATGACTGGGCCAAAGTATACAAGCATGGACTTCAGTTCATCTTTAAGGATAAAATTGAGCTAGCTATGAACTTGATCATGAAGGTCGGTATCAAGAATAGTCTTGCTGTCAAAGATAAGGGAATTTTGATCCTTCCAAAGGCACCAAATGGTGGCATAAAAAAAAGTAGGCCAGTGGATATTTGCTATGTCAATAATAATATCACCAGTAGTAAGATTCCAATGAAGCCAATCATACAAGCCTAAGCTGAAAAATTTACTCCAATTGTCTTCGGCAATGAAAGGGTCCCAGTAATCACGAATATCTTCACAATCGCGGAGAACATGCATGATGGATTCATCGTAGAGATTACAATGGGGACAGGTCGCATCTGGGTCATATTTTCGCGCTTCTTCTCCTCATTAAATAGCAATTTACCATGACAAAGCTTCCAAAGGAACACTTTAATGCGCCAAGGGTTAAGATTATTAGTACATGCAGGATCAGAACTTAAGAACTCAAAGGCGAACTTGATCGAAAAAAAACCGTCATTCGTAAGGGCCCATCGGGGATAATCACTGTCACCAGGGCGGTTTGATGCAGACAATTTTATCACAAATTACCGCAGACAGAAGAGATCTCAACTTATTCCACCTCCAATTTGCATCGCTAACATAGTTCATAATAGAAAACTCACCTTCTCCAGGCATAATGTTGGAAATGACATGATCCTTTAATTGGCCAACACCTAGGACCTTTCATCCTATTCACACAAATCAAGCACTAAGTAAATTATGTTTAAAATTAAAGTAAGGTTAACTTCTAGCAAAATATCATTTTGGATTAAATATGATTTTTTTTATTCGAAACCCATTGTGATTAGGGCCTTTGGCACCCCAGAAAGTCCACCAGTTTCAGCCCTTGGAAACTGAGAATAATCCCAAGTTTGACCGATTGAGCAAGGTTTTATCCATTGATTCTTAGTCTCTCAATTGCCATGACTCCACTAGGATTTGAATTTGGGTTCCCCATGTTCTCCTTCTTGTGAGGGGTGAGTTGCTTCCACTTGATCAACACCTCATTGGTGATTAAATATGATTTTAGTTTCTGGAAAAAAAAATTAATGTCATCCCACCAATGATACAAATAATCACATTTGATCCTTATTGTCGGTGGAATTTTACTAATCGATGAGTTGTCTAATAGAAATAAATATTAACATCCTAGATGCCATCAACTAATTCACTCAGTAATTTTTGTTATTAAAAATGATTATTGGATTAAAATCGAGAACTTCTGAAAATGGAATTCTAAAGGGTTAAAAATAGTTAAGAGACAATTTAGAATATGAAGCCTTATCCAAACTCCAAGATGGTTTCCATGTCTCACAACATAGAAAGTATTCCTAATCAATCACATATAATTGAGTCAGAATCAATATAGTTAAGAGAGAATTTAGAATATGAATCCTTACATGTAACGAACGAGTATAAAAGGATCAAGAAACTTCACAAGAAACATATTCCACTAGTTAAAGTGATTTGGGACGAAACAATAGGAGATACAACTTGGGAACGAGAAGCAGATACACAACAATAATATCCTCATCTATTTTAAGGCAAGTAAAATCTTGAGGACGAAATTTTTTTAAAGAGGTGGTAATGTGACATCTCTAATTTCTAAAACCTTGAATTCATGTGATTGAATGTTTAAATACATGGTTAGATAGTGATTAAGGTAGGTTTAGCTGGGTAGGATAAATAAAGAAGAATTTAGGTTATAGGGCCCACACTAAAGTGTGGCCATAGGTGACACCAGAGCATTCCAAGCCGGTGCATGAAAAATTCGGTGAAGACATGTGTCCCACACACATGGATGCACTCACAGATAGTGAAGACAGACGTCAGGGTTGCTTCATGATGAAGATACATAAAGCTTTGACGTTGAGGAGATGCATGTCATAATGTTTCAATGCTTTAGCGTTAGGTGGAGAACACTTTAGCATTATGACCAAAACCAACTTCAACGATCTTTCTTTTCACTTTCACCTTCAATAACTTTCTTCTTCTTCATGACTGGACCAGAGAAAAATCCTATAACGACGTTCCAACCTTTCGACACTAATTTCAATCAATCTGTAACCCAAAACTCAAATCCGACATAATTTCAACTCCTACTTCGATTTCAACCATTCGTTTGTGAGAAATGATTGAGGTAAGTCGAGGTACCATCGACATGTCATTTCCACCCTTACATCATTTCATTATGTTATTTCTCGTTCTTCAATCCAATCATCATTTGGATGCATTTTAGGCAATGTTTTGAAAACCTGATTGGCCATTTAACCGGTGAAGGTAGTAGTTTAAGATTTAATGGTCTAACCGCGGTTGAACCATTAGTAATTAAACAATATTTTTACAAAATTCAAATAGAATATTGAGTATACATACATTCAAAGTAACATGAGTTGGTGCAGTGGTATTGTAGTCAGTCTAACATTGTTTTGTACTGATGTTCGAATCTTTGTGGCCAAATTTTCCAACTTTATTTTCTTAAAAACAGTAATAAGACTAGATATATTAAAAGTTACGTAAGAAAACCAAGCATATGTCGTGGTCTAGTGGTAAACAATTGCGCCTAAAGTGTACCTTGTGGATTGAGGCTTGAACCTTGTTGTAGCGTCTTTCAAATATTTTTAACAACTAAACTACAAAAGAAAAACAACTCAAACCGGAACTGGACCAGTTCTTACGGTTTCAACGGTTCACTGTCGGTTCATCCAGTTTTAGGCCTGTTTACTTAAAACATGGTTCATAGCCTGTGCCGGACTGGACTTGGTCCCGGTTCACAGTTGAACCGGCAGGTACAGTCTGATTTTCAAAACCATGGTTTTAGGGTTCATAGCCTGTGCCGGACAGGACTTGGTCCTAGTTCACGGATGAACCGGTCGGACCGGCAGGTACGGTCTGATTTTCAAAACCATGGTTTTAGGGTTGTCGGAGTGACATACATACCATTCGAAGAGTCGAAACAAATTTGGGAACAGGGACATGATTTTCCGTGTGTAGCAGATCCGTGGATTTGTTGTTTAGGCAGGGGCTGAATATGTGTCCGAGGTGTTTGTGATAGTTCAAGGGTGTGTGGGTCAAGGCAGTCGGTGAGGAGCTTACATGTAACTGTTTTCAGATAGGGAGAAAGGTCCACAACTGTCAAGGAAGCAAGAGTAAAATAAGACATGTTGATATGCATAGGGGAACCCAAACCCTACAAATGGTTGTGCAACCGAAAACACCTAACTCGCATTGGCGATACTATTGTATAGTACCATTATAGGGTTTAGCCATTGTAGGTTTATCGGTTGTAGGATTGATTTATTTGTTGGCCGAGGTTGCATGCTTGGTCTGACAGATGATATTATGTATTGTTGTGCTTGCCCGTATGCAGTAGCGGATCTTCCTTATGACAGTTGGGAGCCATGGCTCCTGTTGCGTCTTACGAAAGTACACGAGGTTAGCTATAGTAATAAATTGAGATTTTAAGTCCCGATTGTCGAATCCACAGGGAATAAGGATAAAATCAATCTACTCTAGGCGTCTCAATTATTTAAGTGTCGAATAGTTGGTTTGAGCGTGCAATGGAAAAAGAAAGCGTGAAAAGCATTTAAGAGAACAATAGAGTTAGAGCCTAGGGCCTTGGTTTCGTTTATCCCGTTCGTTATTTTCTTACCTATTCTATCATATTTCTCCTTTACTCTATATTATTGACCCTCTTTTACCAATTAGCCCTGACTCTCAGACAACCAATGACCTTTTCCACTAGGTCCTATAATAGTCTAGGAGTTTGAATTGGTCAAAAGATCCTATACCTCTCCTAATAAGTTTCGTTATATAAGACCTGAATTCCCTTATAGGTCTATTAATTAACCCCGGATCCTCCGATAGATTATGCAACGTCTCATACATAGATAAGTAAATCACAAGCAGTCATAATACTAAGGGACTTTAACATAGATAATAAATTCGGAATAGAAATAGAATATAGTAATCACTAAGAGATAACTAAAAAACTACTAAGGTAAACTACACCAACAACTCGAATAGGTTCAAGGGTTGAGAAAGAGTCCTTAGGCTTTGATCTGGGGTGAGTGGTGAGGTTCATTTGCATTAAGCCTCTACTGTGCGGCCAGGTTATCGCATGAGGCTAGATACTCGAGTGTGGCTACGAAACTTTCAGTTTCTTGAAGATAGATCGAGTCCGATATATATAGAGCCATAGGAGGTTGATGGCTCGCGACCATCATATCGTGGTCTTCGGTGTGATTGGTCATCTTGACGAGGTACTGTCGTTTCATCATCCATAGTATTTACGATCTAGAGTGTAGCCCGACACCTTTTATAGTGCTATAATTTGGGAATATGGATACATTCTTAGGGGCACGATTAGCTGGATATGTCGGATGGACGACTAACTTGTTATCCCTTCAACACCTGTTGGGGAACATATTTATGGTATGATATGATTTGGATTGGTGGGTTTAAGGATTGATGATATGAGATAATTGATGTGGTCACTTTAGGCATAACGAGTCCCATAGGATTGCATGAGAGATAGCTGGGAGTTATTAATGGTTTAAAGGGATTCATACGACCTGATCTTAGACTCATAGGCTATGATCTTAGTATTGATTATTTTGGAGATAGATGCTATGTGTCTGCTGTCTAAGCTTATGTTCTATGCCTACATTCCCAACTTTTATGGTGAATATTGTATTTCTTTCTTTCTTTTTCTTGTATGTATCTGTTTGTGATAAAGCAGTTAGAGATGGACTTCATCTGCCGAGAGGATACTCTGGTCGAGTAATCTATCTGTTCTCGGTTAGTATTTGTAGTGCAAGTTATAGCCAACGAATCACTGTCATGTTTTCTGGTTGGTGATTATTAAGTGCTTGCATCAAATCAGACACACACACACACTTGTGTATATAGTGGGCTCAGTGGATGGACCTTCTATGTATTCAAGGACCATATACTACTTGCGCCATTATTTTAAATAATGATTATATATCTATTAACGCTTAAATATGTGATTAGGTTTAAGTACTTAGAGTATTAGGGCAAATGGGACAGGGTTGTCTCACCATCCCCCTATTACTAAAATGATTTGGCTCTTCTAAAGTGAGTCCCTCACTTTAGAGAGTAAAAGTGAGCATATCTTAATCCTTGATATATTTTAATTGTTGGATGAAGACACGTTTTAATTTTTAAATTAAAAATTTTAAAAAACGAAAAACCACACATAACCGCCATTCGCCCATTCACCCTCATCTTAGTCATGACCCAGGAATTCTGATTTCTGAAACCATTGTTGTTTTCCTATGATTTCTTTTTAATGAAAAACTTACCATAAGGGAAAATGCTCTCATTCTCACTCTTGAGGTTTTTTTTTTGTTCTTCCCAAACCCCATTGTTTGCCGCGCATGGTAAGTGCCTTCCTTAACCACGAGTTTCCGCAAAGCCCCATTCAGCCACCACCTATTGCTCGGAATAGTGACCGTGACAAAGTGGAAAAGGAAGGCACACTGAATATGCTCCTTTCCATTGTTAGAAAGACGATGGTTGTAAAATAGGTATCTCCTACAATCACTACTAGAATTTGCGCCGTTTCCTGCGGATTTTTTCCCGCAGCAATTTTTTGCAGATTTTCTTGCAATTTTATCAAATTTAGAGATTTTTCTTGCGGATATAAATCCACAAAGAAGCCCGTAGAAAATTTAAGTTTATGCTGGGAATTTTCCTACGGATGAAAATTCGCAGGAAATATTTTGTGTTACCTGCGGAATTTCATGCGGATTTTATCCTTAGAAAATTAATCCCAGCAAAATCCCTAATTATTCATCCTGTTTACAAATCCGTGGCAACTTCCGCATGTATTACTTGCGGATTTTCTTACAATTTCCAAAATAAAAGAATACATATTTAAAATAAAAAATAAAGAAATAAAGTTTAAGAAAAGAAACAAACCTGCAGCTTCATAGGTATGACGCATAACTTCAAATTCTCTCCTCCCTCGCAATGTGACTCCATCCTCGCATAGCGACTCCATCTCAACCAAACCTGCAGCTACACAAACCGCGACAATAGCACTGTGACTCCATCTACATCTCAACCAAACCCTAACTTTTCGATTTTTCAGATTTTTAAAATCTCTTACGCCCTAAACCTCTTTTGCTGTTGATTTTTGATTTCTCTTCGAGCATTGTTATCTTATTTAGTTTTTGAATCAATACTTTTTTTAGTTTTGATTTATCATAAACTTGACGTGATTGGGTTTTACTTCAGTTTCATGTCCTTGTATTTGGTCATTTTTGATGATTGCTCGATCAATTCTGGAATGTATTTGTATTTGAAATACATAACGTGAATGTTCTTTTAGTTCTGGAATGCATTTTTCTTCAGTTTCATGTCATCTATAATTGTGATTTATAGTTTTTTGTAGTGTGAATCGAGTCTATTTGAATTGAGTCTATTTCCCAAAAAACTAAACTACATTGATATGAAAGTTGCATGCCTTTGACCAGCAATTTTGCTTTTCCAAATACAGTATGTGCTGATTTTAATTTACTGTTGATGAAATTTGCTTTGAAAGCTAGACATGAATACTTATCTACTTTGTTCTTAGTGTTTGTAGTGCTGATGTTCCTTCTAATTATTAGTTGCAAAATTTTTTCTGCAATGCAGCATTAGGAAGACTCTGGAAAAAGCTCCGACCTCCTTCAGTAACAGAACTGTTGCTTTCTAATAATGTTGATCAAATACTTGAAGGTTGTGTGACAAATTTTTTCGTTGTTTGCTGCAAGGTGAGCTTATTTTATCTCTCAGCATAAATTCCAAGCTTATTGGTTAAAGGCTTATCTTATGTTATAATTCTTTGCGCCCTTTTTATTAGTAACTGTATGTGTACATCACCTCCTAAAATTTGAACCTAAAAGCTGTTGCTAAACATGGTTGGATTTCCCATGCTTTAATATTCTAATAGGACTTCTCAAATTTGAGTTGTTCCAATGCTAAAACTAAAAAAGGCATCTTGGTTTAGTTTCTCCTGTTTTTCTGTTTTGTATGTGTGTTAAGACATTATATGAAATAAGTTTATGCATCATGGATTTTACTTTATATTTCTTTATGTCATACGCATTCACTGATTTCAATTGTAATCATACTCTAATAGAATTCAACTTTTGCTCCTGGAGAGGATGAAGCTATTAGTCAACTAATCATTGATATGCCTTCTGATCTGGACATATGGGTAGATACAGTTGGTAAGAAGAAGGGTGGATCTTTGGTCTTGGATCTATATCCAAAACATTGATTCCATCTTCAAGCAAAACAACAAATAATTAGAGGAGGTTGATGCTCTAAGAAGCCTAGTTCATGCACTAAACGAGTCTCTCCAAAGACAAGAAGAGGAAAAGGTGCAAATAAGACAAGAGTTGAATGAGACTAAGAGACAAGTCATTGCATTGATGGAACATCTTAGATATGTTGCAAGTTCTTCTCATCCGCCTTCATCGCCTCAAAATGACAATGAAAGTGGAGACAATAGTGATAGTGATCATTTAGACTAGGATTTCAAGTTATGTATTTAACTATATGACATATGATATGCTATATTTGTCAATTTGCATCACCCCATGAACTTTCTTTCCTTATGAATTCTTAGTTTTAGTTTCTGTTTTTGCTTGTTGATTTAAGAAACTTCTATTTTTATGAGCTTGTCGAGAGACATAATAAAGTATGAATTTATTCAAATGGCAAATATATGAAACATAAATAAGAAATGATCAAGCTTCACATAAAAACAACTAGAAGGCTAAAATACTATACTGTAGAGGCCACAAGGAGGCTGACAAAATTACCTGCGGATTTACCTGGACACCAAAGTTACTTGCGGATTTTGCTGTGGATTTTTTCGTAGGAAAGTTCAAAAACGAATTTCACACATTGCTGCAGAATTTGCTGCAGATTTTTCCGTAGGAAAATTCAAAAATTAGGAATTTCACACTCTGAAGCTATTGCTGCGGATTTTGTGCGTTTGCTGCGGAATATATCCGCAGGAAGTTACCTGCGAATTTCAGAATCCGCAGGAAAAGATTTCCCACGAAGCTTTTACCTGGGAACCAAAATCTGCAGGAAATGCCGCAAATTCTAGTAGTGAATGGGTTCAATTGTGCAAGTGAATCTGGAAGCAACATTTCTTAAATATCACAGTGAATTCACTCAAAAAAATATCATCGTGAATCTCATAATCGGGATGTGTGCGTATATGATCTGCGTCAAAAGTTTTTTTTTTTTTACAATGGAAGACATAAGAGAAAGAAGAAAATGAAACTTCCCGGCGATAATGGAAAATGATGCCGAACGTGTAGGAGGATCATGCTACCCTTTTTTAATTTAAAAATTATTAATTTAAAAATAATAGGTGGATGAATCACAACCGTTTGATTAACTCAATTTACTCCCTAAAGTGAGAGGTTTTACTTTAGAGGTGCCAAATCCTTAATAAAAATCTACTCTCCCTCCACTTTTAAAACAAAAAGAAAAATATATGATGCATGGGTATGTTTGAATTAAAGTTTGCAAACCGATGTTCGGTTAAAAATGAGTTTACCGTAAAGTAATTTCCGTTTGGATACTTTTTTTCCACAAATGTGTGTTTGACAAAATGAAATTTGTTTAGATGATATTAATCAAAAGTACTTTTAAATGTATAATTATTAAAGAGAGTATGAGTTTTATAATATAGTATAAATATTATTTTTTATATTGCTTTGTTAAACAAAATAAGTACCACTAATAGGTGTAATTAACTAATAACAAAATCAAATTAATATAGAGAAAATTCCCAATACAATCTTGGTGTGTGGTTATTAGCAAAATATGAGTGGACCTGAAAATAAACTTCCACTCTGATTATCTTACAATGAAGAGCAGCGCAAGGAGAATTAATGAAAATGAATAAATAAAATAATCTCATTTTATCAAGTAAGGGAAAATTGAGAGGGAATGAAAGGAATACCTTAAAGGAAGAAAATATGATGATTATGGCTTAGGTTGAGCCTTCGTTTACCACGTTGTAGATATTAGCATTGAGTGCACGGGGTTATTATAGTTCTCCAAAATATTGCCCGTGGAACTTTTTTTTTTTTTGTTGACAGGAATAAGCTTATTTTATTTTATTAGCAATAATTTCTGCAATGCAATCAGGAACACAAAAAAAAAATGTAGCAACAAGGTTTGGAAACAACCGCCCTTGCTAAAGCATGAGCAATAGTATTAGCTTGTCGCTTTATAAAATTTACTTAACAATTTTCTCTATGTAAAAAGGCTACCCTATAAGTTGAAATAATAGACCCAAACTCCGAAGCATCCACAATGTCCCTGTTGACGCTGTCCACTATCGTCTTAGCGTCAAGTTCAAAGATGATGTGCTCCAAGCCCAGATCCGTAGTCCACTGCAAAGCTACTTGAAGAGGTAAAACCTCCCATTCGTTAACAGCCATACACAATTCAAACCATGCAGTTTTGGCTTCCAGAAAAATGTCTGATTCATCCCGAAAACATAAACCCTAACTGGTCCTATTATTATGCGCAAAAAATGCAGCATCAACGTTGCACTTTAAAGTTCCTATAGGTGGCTTAAGCCACCTAAGAAGCAAATCATTAGCTGCTCTCTGTTGCTGTACTTTCGAAACATTCTCTCTCACATGCAACCAATCATCACATGCAACCAATCATCAAGATAAGTCTTTGCATGATATATCACTATAGAGGCCGCCTCCAACTTCAGGTTCCATAAACAGCTGGCCTATGGCATGTTATTGAACCGACCTTGACAGTTTGTCACTCCGTGTCAGAGTTGATTTTTAAGTTGCCCGTTTCTAGCTCAATCTTTTTGTATAACAATTGAATCTTATCTCACTTCATCCTCCCTATAAAACAAACTCACTGATAAATGTGCCTAAAAAATAAGAAAATACTTTAAGTCCAACAAGTCTTTAAGTAGTTGGTTAGTAGGAGCTGATATGGCTCTGGCCTCAATTCATTCAAACTTAATTTCTATTCACAAGACCAAGTCATATACTCCCTCTGTTTTCATATATAAACAACAAAATATTTTTTTGGTTCATTGAATAACTCATGTATCTGGTCTATATGTATTTGGTCTATATTATAAACCAAATATATGAGTTATTCAATAAATTAAAAATATACTTTATTGTTTATATATGAAAACTGAGAGAATAAGTCCCTAGAATACCTGTTAAACTAAATTCAAGCGGTACTGCTACTGCCACTGTTTGCCAAGTGTGGCAGCTACTTTTGATCCGATTTTTTTAATCATTCAAAAAATAATGATCTTTATAACTTTTTTTTTTTTGATATAATGATCTTTATAACTTTGTACACTATATATTTGACAAAATTTATATTCATATGTTTCAACTCGAGCTACATTAAACGTCTGAATTAGATGCTATGTTGAGATATATATATATTTTTTTTATAATGCAGGATAGATGAGGACATATCAGTTGCATCACTAGATATATATATATATATATATATATATATATATATATATATATATATATATATTTTAAGTGCAGACACCAGGTTAAAATAAATAACAACCTTTGTGCATGCCTTAACCGTTCAACCTATGTCCAAATCTCTAACATGAAAATTTCCATGCGTCTTTAGTCCCTCCTCTTATGCTCTGCAAGCTCAATTTCAAAAAACCGCTACCTTTCCCTCCAATCCGTCTTTCATTTGTCACCGAATGCTTCTCTAACTCTTCTCATCAACCCCATCCATGCAACTCCCTGAACAGACTCAGAGACCCTGACACTGTTCATTTGTTTTGTTCTAACGCCCTCAAAGTCTCTGCCAAAAAGGCCTTTCTTCCTGAAGGAAAACAAATACATTCCCATTTGATAAAGTTTGGATTTTGCCACGTGCTTTCCTTACAAAATCAGATTCTGAGTGTTTATCTCAAATGTCAAGAAACCAAAGATGCAGAGAAACTGTTTGAGGAATTGCCTGGGAGAAATGTTGTGTCCTGGAATATCATGATTCGTGGTATTGTTGGATATGACAATGAAAATGACTCAAATCCACAACTTTATTTTTCTTATTTTAAAAGGATGTTGTTGGAAATGGTGGTTCCAGATGATATAACTTTTAATGGTGTGATTGGTTTATGTGTTCAGTTTCATGATATTGAAATGGGTATCCAATTGC
Organism: Calophaca sinica; assembly: GCA_037113605.1. NCBI lineage: Eukaryota > Viridiplantae > Streptophyta > Magnoliopsida > Fabales > Fabaceae > Calophaca > Calophaca sinica. Next base: position 117,868,773 of record CM073731.1, read on the forward strand.
ACTGTTTTACACTGAAAGTGGGATTTGATTTGGACTGTTTTGTTGGTTGTGCTCTTGTTGATTTATATGCAAAATGTGGTTTAGTTGAGAATGCAAGGAGGGTTTTTTGTGTTGCTCCATGTAGAGATTTGGTTATGTGGAATGTGATGATTTCTTGCTATGCCTTGAATTGTTTACCAGAAGATGCTTTTGGCATGTTCAACTCGATGTGGTCGGATGGTGCAAATGGGGATGAGTTCACTTTTAGCAGCCTGCTTAGTATATGTGATGCTTTGGAATATTATGATTTTGGAAAGCAGGTTCACAGTCTTGTTCTGAGACAGTCATTTGATTCAGATGTTTTAGTGGCTAGTGCATTGATCAACATGTATGCCAAAAATGAAAATACAATCGATGCACGCAGAGTGTTCGATAGAATGGCGATTCGAAATATTGTGGCATGGAACACCATAATTGTTGGGTGTGGGAATCATGGAGATGGAAATGAGGTTATGAAGCTTCTCAGAGAGATGCTTCGCGAAGGGTTTCTCCCTGATGAACTGACTCTTTCCAGCATTATTAGTTCATGTGGCTATGCTTCTGCCATTACTGAAACACTGCACTTGCATGCCATTGCAGTTAAATTATCATTTGAACAATTTTTATCTGTTGCCAATTCTTTGATTAGTGCATACTCCAAGTGTGGTAGCATTACTAGTGCATTTAAATGCTTCAGATTAACTTCACAGCCTGATCCAGTTACATGGACTTCATTGATATATGCATATGCATTCCATGGTCTAGCCAAAGAAGCAATTGAGATGTTTGAGAAGATGCTATCTTGTGGCATAACACCAGATCGAATTTCTATTCTTGGTGTTCTTTCTGCTTGTGCTCATCGCGGGTTTGTGACTATGGGACTTCACTACTTCAAATTAATGACCAATGTGTATCACATTGTTCCTGATTCAGAGCATTACACCTGCCTTGTTGACCTTCTAGGACGATATGGTTTTATAAATGAAGCTTTTCAATTCTTGAGGTCAATGCCAATGGAAGTTGAATCAGATACATTAGGAGCATTTATTGGATCTTGCAAACTCCATGCAAATATTGGACTGGCTAAATGGGCTGCAGAAAAGCTCTTCATCATAGAGCCAGAGAAGAGTGTAAACTATGCAGTTATGTCTAACATTTATGCTTCTCAGAGAAATTGGTGTGATGTGGAAAGAGTTAGAAAAATGATGAGGGACAAACATGATGCAAAAGGGCCAGGTTGTAGCTGGATAGAGATTGGTAATCAAGTTCATTCTTTTGTATCCAGTGATCAGACCCACCCTAATGCTTTAGAAATGTATGCTACATTAAACATGCTGCTTAGGCCAATGAAGGAACAAAACTGTATGAAATTATAAATGGGTAGATAGTCATTTTGGTTCCTAAATGTGTAAAACGTTGTCTCTAAATTCTCTAAATATGTCGAAATTTCAAAAACACCCTCAATGTGTATTCTTTTAGTAATTTTAGGGACCAAACTGACTAACGAAAGACACATTCGAGAACCAACATGACTAATGAAAGACACAATCAAAAATGTTTTTATAATTTTGATATATTTAGGGACTATAGTGACATCGTCTCACATATTCAGGGACCAAAATCATTGTTTACTCAATTGTAAATGTTACATCACGCCATGATCACACCATGATCTACTTACATGGATTATCCAATGCTTTGCTTCAAAGATGAGTACTGTAAGTGATGGTTTGGCTATCAGTTGTCATGTTTGAACTACATGCTTAAAAAGCTTCACTATCTGGATACCTTGCGCAATTTAGCAAAATTAATAGATGTTTCTTGTTATGTGGTAAAGTAATATCTAAAGTTTCTTGCATTTAAAGGATTATTTTTCCTAAGCTACAATTAAAGCCATGATAATCTACATTCAACCTAACAGGAGTATTAAAATCTATGATATTTACTCCATCTTACCAGTAGGCAATAGTTAATTAACTTCTAATCAAAGGTACAGGGGCTGATCTTTCCACTGGAAATACGTGAGCAAAACCAACACTCCTTTCATGTTACAGATTTTGGTAACTTAATTATTATCCCTCCAAAAAATAGCATGTGATCAATCTTCAGAGATTTTCTAATGGAACGGGTGATTTTTTTTGGTCGAACAAAATGGTACAATAAAATAAGGTGTTTTTTTAAGTAAGGATGCACTTATTCTAATACTTGCTCCTTTTTATATTGACCCACATTCAAGGTTTTTTCACAAAAATTAAGAAAAACAATAAATAACAAAGTGAGTGAAAGAATTTTACTAAATTATTCTTGTTAACTATTGAAGTGTTAACAATTGTCATAAATGCATAATGGAGTATGATGTATTGGAAGTGATGTACATAGTATTTATTTGGGGGCAAAATTGGGAGAAATTAATATTACTCTTTTCGTCTCATTATAAGTGTCATATTTGTAAAAAAAAAAAAATAGTCCCAAAATAAGTATCATGTTAGGTTTTCAATGAACATTGATTACTTTCTTCCAGTTTTACCCTCAAATTAATAATGAGTACATCACTCATAAGTCATTATACTCTACTATGCCTTTATGACAATTGTTAATATCCGATAGTTAATAATAATAATTTTGTAAAATTATTACACTCTTTCATTAATTTATAACTTATTCTTAATATGTGGGACACTTCCTAATGTGACACTTATAATGAGACGGAGGGACTACATTGAAACAATAGAACACAATCAATATGAAAAATTTTCATTTCTCTAAAACGATAGTCATTTAGAAAAGGAGGTAGTATTAAGTCTAGTCAAAGTTACCTTCTTTTTTTTTGGTAACAAAAGTTATCTTACTTCACAGCTTTTTATAAAACATTTAATGGAGAAATGCCCAGTAGCAGGCATAAGATCAATGGTAAACTCGATCTCTATCTAGCGGCAATCTGTTGACATCTTCAAATACTTTCGAGAACTCAGAGACAGTTGACACATCCTTTACTTTAGTATTCTTCTCAACCGTTAAGGATGATAGAATCATAAACACCTGAGGATCTTCCCTTAGTTAGGCTCCAACCTGATTAGCATTCAGAATCCTCAGATCCTTAGTCTCAGTAGCTCCAAATACGCTGGTCTTCTCAAAACAGTTCAGAAGCACATGATTGCTCGTCAACCAATCTATTCCAAGTATAACATCTAAATCCTTAAGAGGTAAGCATACAAGATAAATCAAGAATTCTCTGCTATCAATGACAAGAATGCATTCCTTGCACACAAGAGAAGTCACCACAAGTTTGTTTGTAGGCTGTGACAACCACCCTAAAAATTAAATGGAGCCGCTACCAATATTTATTTTATAGGAAACATTAGAAAACCTATTTTTTGAATTTTTTTGAATTTAACGAGGAAAAATGTCTTTGAACCAGATTTTAAGCTCGGGAGTTGGTTACGCATAGGAAAGGTACTAGCACCCCTAAAACGCCCATAAAAAGGGTACCTTTAATTGTTTGGAAAAAAGATTTTGTTTGCCATTATGATTATGAATTATTTCCTAAAAGAAAAGATTTTTATTTTATTATTGAGCTAAATAGAACCCAAAAAAACTTAATTTTCTAATAAAATATATTTTGGCATCATAATCTAACCGATATCGATTTGCAAAAATAGTTTTTGGTAACTAAATATTTAGTGCTCATTATTACCATTAACCATCATTTAATATAAAAACTTTCCAATAGTATTGAATTATGTAATTATTTATTACCTATTATTATTATCATCTAATCAATGACCAAATTCTTTATATAAAAAACAACCATAATCGAAATAAGAGAAAGCATTTACTTTTGTGATCTATTATTATCCTATGAATATGTTAAAAAAACGTGAGAAAGAAAAAAAAAAGACTAAACAAAATCAAATCCTATGAATTCAAAAAGAAAAATACAAGGGAATATTTGGGGAAGATGAATTCGATCTAGATGAACAAACCAGAGGAAGAAAAAAAAAATAACAATAAGAGACTACACTTTTAAACATATGAAGAAGAAGATTGAAAAGGGAAAAAATTGTTAATATCACATTTCAGGTTCACCCTTAATTATATAACACCAAACAGTCCGTGAAAAATACAGAAACAAAGAGGAGAAGGATTGAAACCTGATGAAATGCTATTAGGAGATCCCTAAATCGAAACTACAGAAACTCAAAGTAGAAAAAAAACCTAAAGGCCTAAAAAGAAAAAGTGTTTGTATTTTCACTCTCTGTCTCCTCCTCGCCTTGTTTCGTCTTCAACTTCTTGTTCTCATTCTCACTGCCTCTGCTCCTTATCTTCAGATCCTGAAAACTCTCCTCGGTTCGCTCCCTCTTTTTTCTCCTCTTTGAGAGGCTTTTATAGCATTCTTCGAATGGTTACAGAAACAAAGAAAGATCAGGATCAAAATAAACTGGGAATAAAAGGAAATAAATGAAGAAAAAGAGAATAGAATCACTCCCTGATTTGGTCCTGGATGTCCATGTTTTCCTCTCAACCGAATCTCCATAAATCTGAGACATATTATCGAAAAAGGGGATTTTGGTGTGATTTGGTTTGAGATTAAGAAATGGAGATTTGATTGATTCTCCAAAATATGTTTTCTGAAAAGGAAAGGGATGGAAGATGATCTTTTGTCTTATTTTTTTCTATTTCTTTCTTTTGCCTTATTTTTTTATTTTCTTTATTCATTCTTTGAGACCAAAAATATTATTTTTATTTATTTATTTATTTATTTAATATTACTACTACTAATTTTAATAAGCAAAAATAAATTAAAAGAAAGAGGCCGGACAAAATTAGGGTACGACAGCTGCCCCTCCTTAATTACATTTTACTCGAAGGTCTTCGTGCATTCGTTGTAAAAGGTAATTAAGGATAAAAGACTCTAATTTTGTCCAGAACGAAATTGTTTGAGGATGCAAGATTGGCTCCTGACTTTGCTTTGGGATTCTAGGTCTGATTCCTAGTGAATTCCCGGTAAGGCATAGGTTTAGTTCCTAACTCTTACAAAATTGGTGAGAGATTCTAGGTTCGATTTCTAGTGAATTCCCGGTAAGGCATAGGTTTGGCTCTTACAGAATTGGTGAGAGATTCTAGGTTTGATTCCTAGTGAATTCTCGGTAAGGCATAGGTTCGGTTCCTAACCCTTACAAAATTGGTGAGAGATTGTAGGTTCGATTCCTAGTGAATTCCCGGTAAGGCACAAGTTTGATTCCTAGCTCTTACAAAATGGATTAACTTCCCTATTTGGGGAAAGCTTGGGGTGCGAGCTTCTTCGTTACTCGACATAAGTTTGGGTCAGATTCCTAACAAGGGTAAGTCAGGTTCTTACCTCTTGCTAACAGGTACGGATTGGCTACCCTATTTAAGAAAGGTCCGAGATATGAGTTTCTCTGTCACTCAATATAGGTTCGGGTCAGATTCCCGACAAGGTATAGGTCAGATTCCTAACTCTTGCTAAAATATGAACTGGTTTTCCTATTCCAGGTGAACGTCCAGTGTACGAGCTTCTCCGTCACTCGAAATAGTTCGGGTCAGATTCCCGACAAGGTATAGGTCAGATTCCCAGCAAGGTGTAGGACAGGTTCCTAACTCTTGCTAAAAGGTGTGGATTGATTTCCATAATTGAGGAAGATCTGAGACGCGGGTCAGGTTCCCGACTAAAGGCTTGGGTCAGATTCCCAAGGTAATGGGTCAGATTTCCAGCAAGGTGTAGGACAGGTTCCTAACTCATGCTAATAAAGAGGTTGGGTAGGTTGAGTACTAGTTCTTATTGAGTAACAACATACCAATTGTATGTAATATTTGAGAGGGTGGGTCAATGGACCCAGAAACTTTGATGGTCATGCAGGATGCAATGAATGGTATGCCATGCATGGAAGATTTTTATTTTTGAGAAATGTTTTTTTAAGGTGGGTCGGGGACCCAAAAGTATTAATGATCATGCAAAATGCAATGAATTGATATGCCATACATGAATGTTGTTTTGTTTTTTAGAGAAATGATTTTGAAGGTGGGTCGGGGACCCAAAAGTATTAATGATTATGCAAGATGTAATGAATGGCATGTCATGCATGAGCATTATTATTGTTTTGGATTTCTTTTTTTTTGATTTCTCTGAATCCTTTTGAGGATTATGCCCCTAGACTCATGAGTGTTGGCTTGCTTGTCCAAATGGTTGACTTCGCAATGCACTAGGTTTGCGTATTTGCCCCTTGATAACTCATTTTATAGATCTTCAAATTTTCAGCTTCATGCTTCGAATGTTCCTAAGAGGATTAGACTGACTCCTTTTGATCCTCAGGTTCTTCAGTGTCCTTTTGGCTTTTGCCCAACCATGCGAGGAAGGATCATGTTAAGAGACAAACCACTTTGGAATAAAATCTTGAATGCGAAGCTTGTAGATGATGGGCTCAGCTTTTGCCCCCAGCTTCTTGGTTTATGCTTAGATCCGTGAGGTCCAATCTGGGTGGACATGTTTGTGAATTTGACCCTAACTTCTGTCTAGGCCGCTCTTTGCGAGTTTTCAACCTAGCGGGTTGCTCTAACTTCTGCCTAGACTGCCCTTTCGGGTTTTCAGGCTAGCGAGCATTTTATTTTATATTCTTTTTTTTTTGGTAAAGCAACTACACCGAGGAGTTTATATGAATTTACTCTTTCCAAAATCAAGTTTTAAGAAAACATGAGCAATTGGACTTCGATCAGAATCGACTTTATTAAGGTAGTAACGTGGCCAAGGGTTAAGGGCAATGAAAGAAATGATATTTTAGGCTCAAAAAGTATTTAAGGGTTCATGAAAACAAGGATCTTTAGTGCCAAGATGCACTTGGATGGTTGCTAGCACCATTGTCTTGTTTTGCTTTTGCATTTTTATTCATTTTCATTTTTTTTTTGCAAGTGTCTTGATACGTTGCATTTGATATTTGCTTGCTTGCTTTTTTTTTTAAGAGACAAAAATTTAATGGACTATTGTGCTAGCCTTCAATGTATAGGTGATCCTCGTTTTAGGGTACTTGAAAAAAAAATTGGCTCAAAAGGGGTAGCAAGGGATAAATATTTTTTATATTTTTTGGATAGAGAAAAACGGCCAAACTTCATCTCAAAACCTTATTGCTCAAATTTTCACAAAAATTAATTTTTGATTATTGTGCATTTGCTTTACCATTTTATTTTACTTTTTCTTAATTACTTTTTTTTATCCCGGATTGACCATGTATCAAGAAGGGAAGTTCAAAATTTCAAATTGCATTTCCATTGATGTATTGAAAAGATGGGAACAAAGTGGGCCCTTTACAAGATATGCCCCAGGGCTTCGGGCAAAGCGTAAAAACAAATGAAGGTTGTTTAAACAGGGCTATTCCTTGAAGTTTTACCACTTGGTGTTGATCAGAGCCCGACAATTCTCAATGGAGTGGCCCACTGCCCCCACTTGACATGTTGTGATGAGTAGTGTTTGTATCTTCTTCCATCTCTTGGCTCATACTGCGCGATGGTTTTTGAATATCGAGGCTGGCAATCCTTCCGCTTATTATCCCCGCTTCCACTCTTTCCCCGATAACAACTAGGCCTGAGAAGCTTGAAGAGATATTTCCCATCATCAGATCATAGAAGGGTTGTTGAAGTGTGTCAGTGAACGTGGTAACCATCTCTTTCTCAGATAGCGGAGGTTCCACTTGGGCTGCAATCCCTCTCCATCTTTGGGCATATTCTTTGAAGCTTTCATTGCCCCCTTTTTACCATGGTTTGCAACTGGGAGCGGCCAGGAGCCATGTCCATATTGTACTTATACTGTTTGATGAAAGCTTTAGCCAAATCATTCCAGGAGTTGATTTTGCCCCGCTCTAACTGCATATACCAGCGTAGGGATGCCCCGGTAAGACTCTCTTGGAAGAAGTGGATTAGGAGCTTATCATTACTGGAGCAGGAGGCCATCTTTCGGCAGTACATGATGAGGTGGCTTTTTGGACAAGTTAAACCTTCATACTTGACGAACTCAGGAACTTTGAATTTTGGAGGAATTACCACGTCCAGGACCAAACATACTTCTGAAGCTTTGAACCCAATATGATTTTTCCCTTCAATTGCTTTCAGCCTATCTTCCACAATTTGGAGTCTCTCCTGATCTAGGGGGTCTCATGATGGGCCATTGGAAGCCTCTCGATACTCATTAGTGCTGATGGAATGGTTCTCATTAATGGTCAATTTTGCACCCAAGTTCTGCAAGAGGTCCAATATCTTGTCCATCTTACCCTTGATTTGGTCGAGTTCTTCTCTCATCGCTTGCTGATTCTGTTCCAACAAGTCCATAAGTCTAGATTGGGCTTGAGTCCGGTAGGGATGCAGGGAAAGCTTATTTATAGTTATTTTCTGATATAGAGAAAAAAATGAGTTATGTTATGAAGATGTCATGGTTATACATGCTATGAATACCTTTTTTTTATGTACATTTCATGCAAAAGAATATGATGGAGAAAGGAGAAACATTTTTTTTTATAAAAATAAAATGAATGCAATGATAATGAGAAATGTCGCTAAAAAAAGAGAGAAAATGTTTTTTTTTTCGAAAATTTATTTTTTGAGGGAAAAAGAATGAGAAGGGAAAATATTTTTTTGAAACTGTGTTTTTTTTTTTTGCAAAGAAGAATAACAAATAATATTTTTTAGAGAAAAATATCATTTATTATCTTTCACAATTTTTGAAAAGTGAATGGAAAATAAATGGATGGAGGAAAAACGGGCAGAGTGTGCCCCTTGTGATGTAGGCCGGTATTTCCTAAGATCTTAGGTCGTACGACTTTTGTCACGTGAAAAATGGGATAAGGTATGCTCCTTTCGTGATATGGGCCGGTAGCTCCTTAAAAGGATCTAGGGTTTATATTATGTACCTTTCCATTGAGTGGATTTAAGATACTAATCTAAAAGGTCCCTAGTGCCAAGGGTCCCATTTGGAAATGTTACCACCAATAATAAGTATATTATTAAAGGATGGTTTTTTCTCAAATGAAGCCAAACTCTAGGTGAGACTTTCATAGGAACCCACTGGCCGTACGTCCAGCAGATCACCCACTACATAGCCTCTCCTAACTTAAGATTCACTCGGGCCCGGGTATAGGGCACCCACTCAAAGTGTGTGTAAATAAAGTGTATAAAGTGAAGTGTGTGAAGGAGCAATTACCTAAAATACTACCCGCTGCAAAACAAATTAACAAATACATTTATATACAAGGTGACTATCCTAAAGTTCATATATACATATGAAATAAATAGAATAAAGCAAAATTAAAACAAATAAATCAAAGGTAAGAATAAAAGAAAGAAAAGGGAAATAAATCATTTAATAGGCAAACAAATCAATTCAAACAATTTTAAGGCCTAATTCTCTAAAGTCCCCAGTGGAGTCACCAGCTGTGACAACCACCCTGAAAATTGAAATGGAGCCGCCACCAATATTTATATTTATAGGAAACATTAGAAAACCTATTTTTTGAATTTTTTTGAATTTAACGAGGAAAAAGGTCTTTGAACCAGATTTTAAGCTCGGGAGTTGGTTACGCATAGGGAAGGTACTAGCACCCCTAAAACGCCCATAAAAATGGTACCTTTAATTGTTTGGAAAAAAGATTTTGTTTGCCATTATGATTATGAATTATTTCCTAAAAGAAAAGATTTTTATATATTATTGAGCTAAATAGAACCCAAAAAAACTTAATTTTCTAATAAAATATATTTTGGCATCATAATCTAACAGATATCGATTTGCAAAAATAGTTTTTGGTAACTAAATATTTAGTGCTCATTGTTACCATTAACCATCATTTAATATAAAAACTTTCCAATAGTATTGAATTATGTAATTATTTGTTACCTATTATTATTATCATCTAATCAATGACCAGATTCTTTATATAAAAAACAACCATAATCGAAATAAGAGAAAGCATTTACTTTTGTGATCTATTATTATCCTATGAATATGTTAAAAAAAACGTGAGAAAGAAAAAAAAAAGACTAAACAAAATCAAATCCTATGAATTCAAAAAGAAAAATACAAGGGAATATTTGGGGAAGATGAATTCGATCCAGATGAACAAACCAGAGGAAGAAAAAAAAATAACAATAAGAGACTACACTTTTAAACATATGAAGAAGAAGATTGAAAAGGGAAAAAATTGTTAATATCACATTTCAGATTCACCCTTAATTATACAACACCAAACAGTCCGTGAAAAATACAGAAACAAAGAGGAGAAGGATTGAAACCTGATGAAATGCTATTAGGAGATCTCCAAATCGAAACTACAGAAACTCAAAGTAGAAAAAAAAACTAAAGGCCTAAAAAGAAAATGTGTTTGTATTTTCACTCTCTGTCTCCTCCTCGCCTTGTTTCGTCTTCAACTTCTTGCTCTCATTCTCACTGCCTTTGCTCCTTATCTTCAGATCCCGAAAACTCTTCTCGGTTCGCTCCCTCTTTTTTTTCCTCTTTGAGAGGCTTTTATAGCATTCTTCGAATCGGTTACAGAAACAAAGAAAGATCAGGATCAAAATAAACTGGGAATAAAAGGAAATAAATGAAGAAAAAGAGAATAGAATCACTCCCTGATTTGGTCCTGGATGTCCATGTTTTCCTCTCAACCGAATCTCCATAAATCTGAGACATATTATCGAAAAAAGGGGATTTTGGTGTGATTTGGTTTGAGATTAAGAAAGGGAGATTTGATTGATTCTCCAAAATATGCTTTCTGAAAAAGAAAGGGATGGAAGAGGATCTTTTGCCTTATTTTTTTCTATTTCTTTCTTTTGCCTTATTTTTTATTTTCTTTATTCATTCTATGAGACCAAAAATATTATTTTTATTTATTTATTTATTTAATATTACTACTACTAATTTTAATAAGCAAAAATAAATTAAAAGAAAGAGGCCGGACAAAATTAGGGTACGACATAGGCGTAGACACAATCAATTTGCATGATAGAGGAATTATAGGCAATTTCAGATGGTCCATACAAGCATACGTTACAAAAGAGTGAGTCGCACCTATATCAAATATTACAACTAAAGGAATTCCATGAATAAGGCACATACCCTAAATAAGATTCTCTGACTCAGACGCTTCTACTCCACTAAGTGCGAAAAATCTTCCCTTAGACTTCAATCAGTTCGCTTGAGGCTTCAGCATCTTGCTTCCACTTATCGGCTTGGTCTTGGTCTCACTGCAGTTCATGCTGATGTGTCCAAGATTTCCACGCTTGAAACAAATGATGTCGTTCTCCTTGCATTCACAGGTGAAATGGCCTTTGCCACACTTGCCACACCTTGCAACAAAAGGAGACAGACCTCCACTGTGAGATCTACCTGTAGCTTCTAGAGTCTTCCTGACAGCTTGATTTGAGATCTACCTATAGCTTCTAGAGTCTTCCTGACAGATTGATTCTTGAGCACAAAATGGGTCGGTGCTAAAGACTACGTCACTCTGTTCTATATCTCGGTCTTCTTGTTCAAAAGTTTGCTCCTGAGCTTGACAACTCTCTCCTTATAATCGTCCTCAAAGATGCTGTACTTGTTGACCAGGGTGGGAAAGACACGGTACTCCTAATGCGACATCATCTGCTTAGTCTCTGAACGAAGTCCACTCTCAAACTTGACACACTTGGAGTGGTCGTCAACTGGTGTCTGATAAAGCGGATGGTATCGGGAAAGCTCCTCAAATTTAGCTACATATTCCTTGACAGTCATGTTACCCTGAGTCAAGGACAAAAACTCTTTCTACATCTTGTCTCGCACATCAGCCGAACTAGAAAACTATTATTGAAGGTATTCCAAGTGATTGTTTTACCCTTGGCTACCATGCACGGACGCCAACATTTCCACTAGTGCTCAACATCGTCCACTAACATGAAGGTAGCAAAGGTAACCTTCTGATCATCGGTGCACACCATGGCTTGAAAGATCTTCTCGATCTCATGAATCCAATACTAGGATCCCTCGGTATCATAAGCTCCTTTGAAAGACGACATGTTATTCCTCTAAAAGTCAATCAAACCCCGTTATGCAACAACTCCATCAATACGGGTCTGATTGCGCTCCATAACTTCAGTCAAACGACCCAAAGCATCCGCAATAGTGCATTCACTTCTCCATGTCATATCTTCCTGTTGTAGCAATCAGGTAGCTAGATAAGAACAAACATAAGTACTTAACCTCGTAAGATATCACTATAGTATGGGAGTACACAAAAGAACACACAATAGACTCATACCAAAGGTCTGAAGAACAATATGAGCTCTGATAACAACTAATGTGACACCCAAATACCCTGCATGCGATCAAAGTGATAAAAGGCATACAAACATGCAGAAAAATATAATAAACATAGTCTTCACATAAAAGATATAAAAAACATCACATGGTTCAACGTTAACATGCATAAATATGGATAATAAAATTTCGAAACAATAATAAAATCTTGTCCCCAATGTCATGCTGATCAGAGCATAATCTCTTTAATACAAACATCGGTAAACTAATAAAGCATAAATCCTAACAATTGCTAAGCCAGCGTCCATCACTCCTCAACAGTAATCTCCAACTTTGCCAGCTCAGCTGTCGTGACCTCGTTGTCGGCTCCTCCACTGCTCATAGCAAATAACAAGTACACTTAAACATATGTATAGGGGCGAGAGATCATCCTCAAAACAAGTGTAAGGTAAATGAAGCATCAAAGAAACATGTGCATCAAACACATAGACATGATCAACCATCAGTCGTATTTCCTAACATTCTTGATGAATGACAATGTATGCAGATCCTTGACACCAACTACCTTACATTCATGTGGATCTGTACTAATTCTGGAAAGTTGAATGGGAGCTTCGTATTTGGTTTTTAAAAGGGTGGCTCATCGATCAGCATGATCCTCCCTCTGAATACTCCCATCACTCCCGATAACGCACTGTGGCTTGTTAGGGTAGTTTGGCTTGGTAGAATGGATCATTCCCAGCAAAGAGCAGCTAGCTCATGCCAATAATGGTAACAACTTCTCATCTTGTCCATTCTAAGTTACAAGTGATAGATCAGTTCCTATGGGCCTCACTATCTTCAAAGTACCTTAAAAATCAAATCTTAGGCTTAGACTATTATACTAAGGTTCTTAAATGCTTTTCAGATCATAACTTAATGTTCTACAACTTATGGGATCCTTTAATTAGTTAACACTTAGGGTTTAAGGTTTAATTAGTTAGTTAATACTCCTTAATCAATTAAGGGTCAATCTTAGGCTAGTTTCGGGTTTTCAATCCGTCTAATGGGTAATACTATCCTTTACGTGGGTTTAGATTATAATGTTAGGGTTCTATTAATCCATAATATCATACTAATAACCATTTTAACTATCCTAATCAGGTTGACTATTAAAATTGACACTTACAACTCTGAACTGGTTTTAATCGGTTACCTACTGAAGGTTAATCGGTTAACACGAACATGTTTTACTTCATGGCTTTTCTAAGTCCTTGTAAACGGTTAAGCTAGGGGTTGTAATCGATTAACACGAGTAAAACAAAAATAATGAAAAAATGTCCAGATCAATTCCTAATTGTTTTTAGTCCTTAAATATATTTTCTAACCCTTCACGAACCCAGAAAACAATATGGTCATGCAATCTAAGAATGCAAAATCATTAATCAACACATAAACACTTAAGGAACATGACACCCAATCACTAATATTCACGGTTCATGAATATTAGTTGTGCTCTTACACAACAAGCCATTTACAGAAATCAAATCATTCAATTAACATTTTCAATAATATAATTAATACTCAGTTAAGCCTTGCTCCTAAACCAATTAACAATGAACATAAATGCGACCACAAGAATCCCTTTATCTCTCATCCTTTCTGAATACCTACAAGTTAGAGATCACTCTCCCCCTCTACATGGATTAAGGTTGCTAAAACAACAAGGAAAGAATAAGGAATTCGCAGGTGTTGCTGCTCCAAAGTCATTTAATGGCAGAAAATGCAAAAACACAAAAGAAGGGATTTTTAGGGTTTCAATGATCTAAGAACAAGCCAATGATTAAATCATGAGAATTGTTACCTTGATTTGCCTTTGAAAAGGATCAAGGACGTACTAGAACTGAGGAGAGAAATCCCTCCTTTGGAGGAATTCTTCTCTTTTGGAAAAGTCAGAGAGAAGGTTTTTTTAAATTCGAATTTGAATTGAGAGCAATCAGCTAGGGTGATTAATTTAGTCCCTAAGCCACGTTTTTATAGGCAATGGAAGTATTTTAGGTCATGGAGTTTGAATTTGAGAAGGATTATAATCCTTTTGAGAAGATTCAAATCAGATTAGATGAGATTTGGATAAAATTTACGTTTTGCAGATTTTTTTGGACTGTTAATCGATTATCACGAGGCATTTAACCGATTAACATTATTTAAAAGGCCTGAATCGATTAAGCCAGTAGTTGTAATCGGCAAACTTATGCAGAGACATATAGAAATGGGTTTCTTAAGAATCTAACTACTTAACAGCAAGTAAATCACCTAAGATGATCCTAAACATAACTCTAAGCACACAAAATCATAGAAACGGAACACAAGGTGTTACATCTATTGTTTTGGGCATAGGATGGGAGCATTTTGGCTGCAAAGAGATGAGGAAATCAAGGGAAAGAAGTCGACAAAATTTTGGAGCTAAACTACAGCAAAAAGAAGATTGCAAAAGCTTAAACACCCTAGGTCTGTTGGCCAACACGATCGTGTCGCGTGATTAGGGTTGTTTCCTCATGCATGATGCTGACACACACTGAGTGTGGTTGCCAGCACGAGTGTGGCACAACCAATCCTCATGTTTTGCCCATTTTCTTATATTTTTGGATTATTATTGGATAACCCTTTAAGTTGTTAGTATAAATAAGGATTACAAAGACTTAGCTACGGTTCTGAACATTTGGATTGGGAGCTTTTCTTTTGAGATCAAGATCAAGATATTCATCTTCTTCTTATATTCTCCTTTGGGATTTCGGTTTGGATGTTATTTATACTTTTTATGGACTCTATGTCTTCCATGTCTAAGTAGTTTTCTTATTTCTAGGAAATGAGCATAGCCCTTTGTATGTTTATGATGAATAGTCAATTGTTATTCCCTTTTGTTGATGTTGAAAATCTTCTGTTGATGTTGACCATATATTTGCATCTCATGGATATTTAGGGAAGGAATGAGAGGTGAACATAGGTATTGGGTCTATAAGAATTGAACTTGAGACTTAAACCACGAGAATACGTTGTCTTTCGAGGATCTAATAAAATATCACTAAACTTAAAGGGTTGAATTTAAATTCAATTACTATTAAAAATTAGTTTAATTGGACACAATTTTTGTATCTAGAAAGAGAACATTAGCTAGAATAAGATGTTCACCAAAAAAAATAAAAATAGAATATGATATTTCACCTTCTAAAGGATCCAACATTAATAAAGATGAGTTACTTTTAAAAAAGATTACCAAAAAAAAACATTAATAAAAAAACATTAATCAATATGATAAGCCCCAATCCTGGAAGCTTTAATTGATATTAAAGACAACCAATCTTGATTTCTAATTGCATTCTTGTTAATGATTGTTTCTTTAATTTCTCGTTGATAAACATTCTCTTTACCAAATAAATTATTCCCGGTTAATTAATCGAATTACTTTAATTAATTGTAATTCGACATTTTGCTGCTTGATGAAAGTCATACACTTGCAAAATTTCACTCATCAATTTTCGCATTTGAATGTAAATATATATCATTATTTGATTAAAAATTTTCTAGTTTAAATTTATATAGACACTGGATAAATTTATTTCTCATTTATGTTCTCAGCCTCCATTGTATGGTCCATTATTCTTTAATGCATTCTTTTATTTATAAAGAACAAATCTAAAAGTCCTGTTGGTCCATTGTGGATGGCATATATAGTCTGTGGATAGCATGGTCACAACAGGATACTTTTAAACTCTTGATAAAAACAATTTTCAGGGAGCGGTATTATTTTTAAAATGTACTTTTATGATATAATTTTCTTTATATCTTTTTTCCCAGAGCAGCCATAATTTTTTTTTTGAGGCAATCAAACTCATTCCATTTCATTCATAATAGAGTCAAGAATACAGGCTGGTACATAATAAAAAACGTGGGAACTAGCACATAATTTTGATGTCCTTGCTAACAAATGGGCAACAGATTGTCTCCTTGCTAACAAACGTGGCTGGCTTGCTGCCAATCTATCAGCGCCTGTCTAGCCAGCAGAATGGAGGTCGCTACATCCTTGTTCTCATCCTTCCAAACCTTGTTGTTCCTGCGTTTCCAAAACATCATGACTGCATCGTGACATTGCTGCTGCTTTTTGCTCTGAATCAGGTTAAAAATCAGTTCATTGAGGTCTGCGATATCACTAAGATGTGCAGAAATTATTTGCTCCAATCCTGCCTCTCTCCACACCAGTCGAGCCTGCTCACATCCCATAAACACATGCAATCGTTCTCTTCCCCATGCTTGCAAAACTGACAAAAGCTTGGGCAATTCACTCCTTTGTGACTCAGTCTACTTCTAGTAGGAAGGACTCCTCTTAAAATTCTTCAAATTAGTAGCTTCACTTTTGGTGGAATCTTTAGTTGCCACACCCTCTTCCAATCACCAGGCACTCGCAAATGTGATGTATCAATAAGCCGCTCCATAGCTCCATGATAAGCTGACTTGACTGAGTATGCACCACTTCTACTAAATTTCCAAATTTGCTTATCTTCAGACTGCACATAAGTCAAGGGTATAGCTAGTATATGTTGTGCATCATCATGGTTAAACATTGATCTTACCAAATCTTGCTTCCACATGAGAGTTGATGGTTTAATAAGGTGGTTTACTGTCCAATCTTCAGTACCTGTAACCGGAGGGCTTGTTACTAGAGAGCTTTCAGTTGAGCGTACCCAAGGTTGGTGCCATATGCGGATGTTTCTTCCATCACCGATTCTCCATCTAGTGCCCAACTTAACCAACACCTGGGAAGTGTGGATGCTACGCCAAAGATAACTGGGATTATGGCCCGGGTTGGGCCCCCAAGAAGTCCCCTTTAGGGTAGTATTTTGCTTTGAAGACTTTAGAAACTATAGCATCTTGATTGGTGGCAATCTTCCACCCTTGCTTTCCTAGCATAGCCAAATTGAAACCATAGAAGTGATGAAAGCCCATACCTCCATATTCCTTCCTCATGGAGAGCTTATCCCAACTAAGCCAATTGATACCTCTTCCAGACCTCCTATTTGAACCCCACTAAAAAGAGTTTGTCATCCGTTCAATCTCCTCCCCTAGTGTAGTGGGGAGAAGGAAAGTGCTCATGCAATAGGTTGGGATTGCCTGTGCCACAGATTTTACCAGGACTTCTCTGTCAGCCTTTGATAAATATTTGCCATTCCACTGTTGAACTTTTCGCCACACTCTGTCCCTCAGATAGGCAAAAACAGCTTTCTTGTCTCTCCCCACCATGGATGGGAGACCCAGATATTTGCCTGTACCTAAGCACTCCGAGACCCCAGCATTGATGTGATTTGCAAACGCACTTCAGGTGATGTATTTCTACTAAAGAAAACTTCAGATTTCTGCATATTTATGGCTTGCCCCGAGGCACGTTCATAGATCTCCAGCAGCTGCTTCAAAGTTCTACTTTCCCTGTCATTTGCCTTGAAAAACAAAAAACAATCGTCAGCAAATAAAAGGTGTGTGAGAATTGGTGCACCCCCACACTCTTTCACACCATGGATATCTCCTCTCGCTTCCGCACTTTTTATCAGTGAAGTAAGACCCTCGGCACACATTATAAAAAGATAAGGTGACAGTGGGTCACCTTGTCTCAAATCTCTCCCTGGGACTATAGGCCCTACATTATCTCCGTTCAACATAACTGAGTACTGAATTGTTTCCAAGCACATTCCCATCCAGTCCACACATTTTTGACAAAAATCCAATCTAAGCATCATACCCTTCAGATACCTCCAGTCCACCCAGTCATAGGCTTTACTGATATCAATTTTAAGAGCTATTTCCCCTTCTTTACCATTTACCTTACACTTCATATGATGCATGGTTTCTATGGCCACCATGACATTATCCAGGATAGATCTATTCTCCATAAAAGCAGACTGCTCTTGTGAAATGCACTTCGACATCAGAGGCTTCATCCTATTAGCTAGCATTTTAGAGAGGATTTTATAAACAACATTGCAAAAGGAAATAGGCCTAAGATCTTTCATAGAAGTGGGATCCTCTTTCTTTGGAGTTAAAACAATATTTGTATCATTCAAGTGAGGGGGAAAGAAACCCCTCTCAAACCAGGAAACACCAGCATGAAAGACTTCCACCCCACAAAGATCCTAAAAACCTCTTGTAAAATGCAGGTTTAAACCATCAGGACCCGGAGCCTTATCAGAATGCATTTGAAATAGAGCCTTTCTAAATTCAGTAACTGTAAAAGTAGACGTTAAGCTAGCATTATCATCTTCTCAAATCCTAGGGTTTACCAAATTTAGAACTGAATCATATTCACCAGGTGATTGAGCAAAGAGATCATCAAAATAGGATTTGGCAATATCACACATACCTCTGTGGTCCTCAACCTTTACACCATCCCTCCTCTCAAGAGATTGGATCGTATTTTTCTTCTTCCTTGCGCTAGCCATGGCATGAAAAAATTTTGTGTTTGCATCACCATCGCAAAGCCAAAAAATCTTCGCTCTTTGTTTCCAAAAGGTTTCTTCCCTTGCCAAGTGAACACTCATTTCAGTTTGCACCTCCTTATAACTACGGTGACTCGCACGCCCGTCTCTAATCTCTTCCAACTCACACCTACATTCCTCCACTTACTCCCTATATTTTGCTCGAAGCTGCTTCCCCCATCTATTTAACTCGGTGGTGCAACAATTTAACCTCTTCAAAAGGTCATCTGGCAACCCTTTGTCCCAGCCTTCTCGGACCACCATCTCCAAGCCTGGTTCCTCTAACCAAGCGTTCTCAAACCGAAAAGATCTACCCCCTATCCTCCTCTTTCTTTCATAAAGGTTGAGCATAATAGGGGAATGGTTTGAACGATCGGCCGCCCCATTCCTAAGCCTGTTGTTAGGGAAAGCATCCAACCAACTTTGAGTAACAAGAGCTCTATCCAACCGCTCCTTAGTTGTGTCCGGGTCAACACTACTTCTACGCCACGTAAATTGATAGCCTTCCAACGGGACATCAATGAGGTTACTATCCAAAACCGCTTCCCTGAAACCTCTCAGAAGCCACGGAGGATAGTTTACATCTCTGTTTGTATCATCATTAGAAAGGAGATCATTGAAATCTCCCATAGTGCACCACAGGAGTGAGTTATCTTGAGCCAGAGTATGGAGAAGGTCCCAAAACTCCCTTCTCATATGCCTCTCTAGGAAATCATAAAAACCTGTAAATCTCTAGTTCAGTCGCCCCCTTTGAGAAATCTCAGCATTAATAAAATTTTGTGAATAATTTATGATGTTGCATTCAAACGGATGCCTGCACAACAAAGCAAGCCTCCTCACTCTTACCATTCCTATCGATGGCAAAACCAAAATCATACCCCAGACTAACTCTAATCTCTTCAATCCTACTAGCTTGAATCAAGGTCTCACACAGAAAAATAACATCAGGATGGTACTTCCGGACAAGATCCCGTAATGATAGAACTGCCCGAGGGCTACCCAGGCCCTGACAGTTCCAGCTTAGAACACTCATTGTCCCCGGCTGGCCTCCGCGTCGGGGCCCGCCGATAAAAAATGGTTAATTTGTCCTTCTCTCTCAAAAGTTGTAGCAGCCTGCTCAGTAGTACTAAGCGTGTTGTTTTTGTATCCTGGTGTGCTCATATTATGTATCTCAAAGACCTGTTTTTCCTCACTTGTATTGCTAGCTATACCCTCTTGTTTCTACACTCCTCACAACTTCTCTTTTTCTTCCCTTCGATTGTATCCTCCACTTCCATCTCCTCCAATTGAGTATCATACATTGGGTCCACTTGTGCATGGGATTCTGATTGAGTGGGCACCTCCATATCACACATTGGGAAATTTTGCTTAGTAATAAGCAGCTCAGGGTTTTAAAGAAACCCACCAATTTGTATTTTCATGATTGGCTCTCATTCATTGGCACTGTACATGAACGTGAGTTACGTAACGCAAATTAATTCCAGAATTACTACCATGCGAAGATTGTGCCGCCCTACTCGCGACATTCGTTCCATCCTCCCTCAACCATCTCGATCCTCCTACGCCACCTTGCTTCCTATTCTTAGCGCGCAGCTCCGGCCCCCACCCACGGCACCCATCATCAAATTCAAGTGCAAACAGCTTCGCACAGTACGCATCAGTGTGGCCCAGGTAACCATAGTAGTAACAAAAAGTTTCGAGCCTCTCATATCTGAAGATCACCTCCGTAGCCCCCCTCCCGGTCGCCTTATCTTCATCAACCTCCTCAAAGGTCTCCTCACATCCACTAGCACTCTGATCCTCATATACCTCAGCCACATGCTCGAGTTGTTGCTTGCATCATAGTCAAGAAACTCCCCTATAAAGTTTCCAAGTTGTTGCCCAATATTCTCGGCCATGAAACCCGTTGGAAGGTTGTAAACATGTACCCAAAAAGGAACGGTGTAAAGAAACACCTGATTGGGTCTTTCTCCTTGCTCCAATATTCCCAAGATCAACAAATGATTGTCAAACGCCCAAGGACCAGCTTTCATCACCCGTTGAGCATCCTTAGGATGGTAGAACTGAAACATAAAAACATCGGGCTCTGCTTCCGCGATAGTGATGCCACAAACTGGCCTCCATATATCAGCCATCACCTCCTTCATATTATGCGCCCTGATGCTCCTATTCGCGAGGAAACGACCTACCAGTGTGAAAGTTTTATTCGCCAATGCTCCTTACCCTTCACCCATTTGTAACTCCACTTCATCCTCCTCTTCTCCAAGGGAAAGATCGCCTAGATTAGGTATGGTTGCCATGGAAGGGAACGAGTTTCAGAAGACAACACACGTACTCAGTGTTTAGTTGAACGAAGATAAAAAAATAGGGTTACTCTCACTAGGAGAGGAAAAGCGCCGTCCCAAGCTGGGAGAAATTTAAACGTACTAATAAGATACCAATCTGATGCAGCATACGTGATGGGCGGAAAAAGGATTCAACTACTCGTTTAGTCAAAGAATACCCGAGAGGTTGATGATAACACCTCGTTGATTCAAACGAATACCGAGAAATTGACACAGAGGGTTTGAGAAAACTTCTCGATTTTCATTAATAATTCAAAACTAACTTCCAACGTATTTGGGAAACAAATATATAAAGGAAATAAAAGGATAAAACCTAATACAAAATAAATCCTAAGAAGATAATTCCTAATGCAAAGTTAGGCACACACAACTCTTGTTGAGTTTTTTTTTTGGCGGAACTCTTGTTATTTATTATTATAAATTAAGGAGGATTACATCGCTTGAGAAAATTTTTCGGCTTAAATACCATTTTGGTCCTTTAACTTATTTTTGAGGTTTAATTTGGTTATTTAACTATTTTTTGGGTCAAATAGGTCCTTTAAGTTTTTAAGTTGGGTCAAATAGGTCATTTTTGGCCTTAAGTTTTTAAGTTGGGTCAAATAGGTCCTTTAAGTTTTTAAGTTAGGCCAAATAGGTCTCTTAAGTTTTTAACTTGGGTCAAATAGGTCCTACGTGACAATGACTCATTTGGCCCTACTTAAAAACTTAAAGGACATATTTGGCCCAATTTGGGGACCTATTTGGCCCAACTTAAAAACTTAAGGCCGAAAATGATCTATTTGACCCAACTTAAAAACTTAAAGGACCTATTTGACCCAAAAAATAGTTAAAAGACCAAATTAAACCTCAAAAATACGTTAAAGGACTAAAATTGTATTTAAGCCAAATTCTTATCAACAATTTGTCAACTCAATAAATAAAACTCAATGTCATCAAAAGTTGGTGTTCATATATACCTCCCTTTTGAAAGAGTCGTGAAAATCTGATTTATCAAAATTTAGCAGCTTTCTAAGTCAACGCATGGACGTTCACTTTTCTATGTTAATTTCCAGCCATTTGCCAAGCGTCCAAAACATTGTTATCCTCTATATATCTTTATGTTATTTTTTTTAGGGACATATATCTTTATGTTATAATCATTGAGGACTTTTCCAAAATTACCTTCTAATAAAAATAAGAAGTCTTTCCAACCACAGCTAGCTTATAAAGAGCTAACATTGAATGTTTACGCTATTTTTTTTTAAGGCAAAATAAAAGAAATGAGCCTCGTTAAAACCTTCTGATGCAAAACCTTCTTTAGGGAAAAAAATATCTAGAAGAAAAAAGAGTAATCCTCCTTAAATTTTATTAATAAAAAAGGGAAAAAAGATAAGCAAATAAACATGGGGACTAGGCCAAGACTCATAAATAAAAACAACATTGAAACCAACAAGAAATGTGGAGTTTAGAGTGCCTTAAAATCAATTTGGAGGATCATGAAATTGCTTGAAAGTGTTTCTTGAACACTGGGAATCGATTCCCTAGCTATGTGAATCGATTCAAGCATGTTTGGTTCTCTGTGAATCGAAGCACGCCTCTGTGAATCGCATGGGAAGCCTGCAGGAATCGATTCACTTCATTAATTCGTGCAGGGGAAGTTTTTTAACTAGGTGAATCGATTCACCTATGTCTGTGAATCGATTCACAGTCGGGTTTTATAAACCTGACGCTGCAGAAACGGGTCAGTACGACGTGCAGTCTTTCTAGGGTTGTGTGCAGCCGTTCTTGAGCGTCTTTGTGAGGTTTTAGGGGCTGGGAAACACTGTTAAACACCTTGGGATCTTAAGAGAGAATAGAGTGAGGATTGAAGGCTTTCTCTATTGTTGTTCTTGAGAGTTTATCATAGAGGAAAAGAGAGAGGGATTGGGAACTCTTGGGTTTGTTCTTTGTGGACATTGTAAAGGGGGTTCAAAGCAATTGTAATCTCTTGTAAGGCTCTTTGATAGTGAAACGGAGGGCTGCTCTCTCCCGCAGACGTAGGTCATCTTTTTGGGGCCGAACTGCGTAACCAAATAGCGGTGTGATTCTTCCTACTCTCTACTCCTTTGTTTGTGTTATTTTTCATGCACCTTGTTGATTGGTTGGTTGCTATTATTTAGTGATTGGTTGCTATTGAAGTTTGTTCTATTTATCTTGTTTGAATCTCAACAAGTGGCGCCGTCTGTGGGAAGGAACAAATCATTCAAGTGAGCACCATGGGTACTAAATGGGACATCGAGAAGTTTTCCGGTAACAACGACTTCGGTCTATGGAAGGTGAAGATGGAAGCAATACTTATTCAACAGAAGTGCTTTGAAGCCTTGAAGGGTGAGGCAAGAATGCCGGCCACCCTGTCTCAAACGGAGAAGAAGGAGATGATAGATAAGGCAAGAAGTGCCATTATCTTGTGCCTTGGCGATAAGGCATTGAGGGAAGTTGCAAGAAAGAAGACCGCGGCGGAGATGTGGGCAAAGTTAGAATTGTTGTACATGACAAAGTCATTGGCCCACAGGTTATGTCTGAAACAACATCTCTACTCATTCAAGATGGTAGAGACCAAACCTATTGTGGAGCAACTAACGGAATTCAACAAAATTATCGATGACCTACTGAATATTGATGTGAAGCTCGATGATGAGGATAAGGCTTTACTCTTATTGAATTCATTGCCTAGGTCCTTTGAACACTTTAAGGATGCACTCCTCTATGGCAAGGAGTCCACTATTACCTTGGAGGAGGTCCAACAATCAATTAGGACCAAGGAGCTAACCAAGCTTCAAGACTTGAAGGTGGAAGATAGTGGGGAAGGCTTGAGTGTCTCAAGGGGAAAGAATGAGAGTAGAGGAAACGGTAAAGGAAAGCCTAAGGTGAAATCCAAGTCGGAAGGGGACAATAAAGCTAAGTACAAATGCTTTAATTGTCATAGGGTTGGTCACTTTAAGAGGGATTGTCCCGAGAGAGGGGGCAATGAAGATTCCGTGGAGGTTGCGATTGCTATGGAGGATGGTTATGAGGATGCAGGGGCTCTAGTGGTTATGAGTTGGGAACCAGAGAGGAGTTGGGTTATGGACTCCGGGTGCTCTTTTCACATGTGTCCAAGGAAGGAATATTTTGAAACTTTGGAGCTCAAGCAAGGTGGAGTAGTTCGCCTTGGTGACAACGAAGCGTGCAAAGTTCAAGGTATGGGTTCAATTCGTCTTAAGATGTATGATAACCGTGAATTCCTTTTACAAGATGTGAGGTATGTTCCTAAACTCAAGCGAAATTTAATTTCTATAAGCATGTTTGATGGATTAGGCTATTGCACTAGTATTGAGCATGGTATGATGAAAATTTCGCATGATGCATTAATAATAGCTAAGGGGACTAAAATGTGTGGTTTGTACATATTAGAGGGTTCAACTATTATTGGGCATGCATCATTAGCTAGCCAAACCTTGCATGATAAAACCATGTTATGGCATAATAGGTTAGGGCATGTTAGTGAGAGGGGTTTAGTTGAACTAGCTAAACAAGGTTTGCTAGGTGGTGATAAATTGGATAAGCTAGAATTTTGTGATAAGTGCATACTAGGCAAACATCATAAGGTTGAGTTTGGGGGTGGCATGCATCATTCTAGTAAACCCTTTGAGTACATTCACTCGGATCTTTGGGGTCCGGCTAGAGTGAGTACTCATGGGGGTGGTTCCTATTTCCTCATCATGGTTGATGATTTCTTTAGGAGAGTATGGGTCTACATTTTGAAAAGCAAAAGTGACACCTTTGAAAAGTTCAAGGAATGGCATACTCTCATAGGAAATCAAATAGGAACTAAACTGAAAATTTTAAGGACTAACAATGGCCTGGAGTTTCTTTCAGAGCATTTTGATAAGTTTTGCAGGAAACAAGGTATTCAGAGGCATAGGACCATGGAAGACTCACCGCATCAAAACGGCCTAGCAACATGCATGAATAGGACCATCTTGGAGCGGGTGAGGAGTATGCTTTTGGCAGCTGGGTTGCCTAAAAGCTTCTGGGGCGAGGCTGTGAGTACAGCAGCATATTTGATCAACAGATGTCCATCAACGACGTTAGACTTCAAGACACCTATGGAGGCTTGGAGTGGGAGACCGGCAGACTACTCTAAGTTGAAGGTTTTCGGAGCTTTGGCTTTTATGCATATCAAGCAGGATAAGCTTGATGTTAGAGCTGTGAAATGTGTCTTCATCGGATATCCGGAGGGTGTGAAGGGATACAAGTTGTGAAATTTGGAATCTGGAGGGTCAAAGGTTATCATAAGCAGGGATGTCACTTTCAATGAGACCCGCATGGGGATGAAGTGCAAAGACCTGGAGGATAGCAGCTCAGAAGTGGAGGTGGAGAAAACTCAGTTTGAGGTGGAGTCTACCACTAGTGAGACCGGGAATGTTGAAGAGGAGGATAGTCCTCCACCATCAGGTTCTAGAGGAAGACAACAAACAGTGGATCCTGGCTATCAGTTGGCAAGAGATAGGGAAAGGAGGGAGACTGTGGCACCGAAGAGATACGAGTATGCTGATCTTGTTTGTTATGCTTTGGTTGCGACTGAAGAGGTTCAAGACTCGGGACCAAGGGACTTCAGTGAAGCAATGGGAAGCATGGAGAGTCAGAAACGGTTGAAGGCAATGAATGAAGGTTTGAATTCATTGGAGAAGAACCGGACTTGGGAACTTGTGAATCTATCGGAAAAGTCAAGGGTAGTTGGATGCAAGTGGAACTTCATGAAGACGGAAGGTATTCCGGAGTTTGAAGAACCAAGGTACAAGGAGAGGCTTGTGTGTAAGGTCAATCTTGAGTTGGAGAGTGTGAATGATATTCAAAAGGCAAGTTCTAGCAAGGAGGAGATTGGTATGCTCAAGGGGAAGTTAGCTTCTGGATTTGAGATGAAGGATCTCGGCATTGTGGAAAGGACACTTGGAACGAATATTGGGGAGAACCGGAAAAGGAGGTATAGCTCTTTGAAAGGCGGTTTGAAGCATGTGAAGACAACTCAAGGTGAAGTCGCAATGAAGAGTATGATTGGTGAATTGGGGATTACGCATGGTTGTGAGAAGTTCAACAAGTATCTTCCTAGATCAAGGTTCAAGGATCACTTGGACTTGATTATTTGCGTTGAAACGTAATTCCAGTAATGGAGAGAGCAGCAAGTGGTTGATGGATAAAGTTGAGCATCACCACTGATTTGAAGTCAAGGTGGAGAATTGTGGAGTTTAGAGTACCTTAAAATCAGTTTGGAGGATCATGGAATTGCTTGAAAGTGTTTCTTGAACACTGGGAATCGATTCCCTAGCTATGTGAATCGATTCAAGCATGTTTGGTTCTCTGTGAATCGAAGCACGCCTCTGTGAATCGCATGGGAAGCCTGCAGGAATCGATTCACTTCATTAATTCGTGCAGGGGAAGTTTTTAACTAGGTGAATCGATTCACCTATGTCCGTGAATCGATTCACGATCGGGTTTTATAAACCCGACGCCGCAGAACGGGTCAAGACGACGACGTGCGCCTTTTTTCTAGGGTTGTGTGCAGCCATTCTTGAGCGTCTTTGTGTAGTTTTAGAGGCTGGGAAACAGTGTTAAACACCTTGGGATGTTAAGAGAGAATAGAGTGAGGATTGAAGGCTTTCTCTATTGTTGTTCTTGAGAGTTTATCATAGAGGAAAAGAGAGAGGGATTGGGAACTCTTGGGTTTGTTCTTTGTGGACATTGTAAAGGGGGTTCAAAGCAATTGTAATCTCTTGTAAGGCTCTTTGATAGTGAAACGGAGGGCTGCTCTCTCCCGCAGACGTAGGTCATCTTTTTGGGGCCGAACTGCGTAACCAAATAGCGGTGTGATTCTTCCTACTCTCTACTCCTTTGTTTGTGTTATTTTTCATGCACCTTGCTGATTGGTTGGTTGCTATTATTTAGTGATTGGTTGCCATTGAAGTTTGTTCCATTTATCTTGTTTGAATCTCAACAAGAAAGAAAATCAAACCTATAATAAAGAAACTAGAACTAAAGAAAGCAATAATGGTATGCAAAAGCATCACTATAGTGACTCCCGTCCCAACTATGTTGGCACCAAAGATATTATCGATCATTTGCAGCACGCCAAAATTATAAAACAAAGCGAAAACAAAAAGACACCAACATGCAAACCAACCCCAAGAAGCAGCAAGTCAGCGGAACGAAAGCAGGGGAGGCCATGCCTGTTACGGAAAAAATCCTCCCTAATAAAGTTTGGAATTAAGTTCCACCAGAAAAACTCCATATGGTTAGCACCATATGAGGCAAGCTTGTCAGCACAATAGTTTCCCTCCCTATAGATATGAGAAAAAATAAAGTAGAAATTTTTACAAAGAGACACGCAATGATTCCAGCGATTTCTCAAGGACCAAGGCACTACATGCGATGATTTTAAAGCCGACACTACAACAAAATGTGTAAAAGATAGCGCCACTTTAAGCAGCGCGTAAGTGGAAAAGTGCTGTTTAAAGTTGTACTAAAACAATAAATAGCGCTTCCTATATAAAGCGCTGATTTTGGTCCTAAACAACAAACAGCGCTTCCTATATAAAGCGCTGATTTTGGTCCTAAAAAAATTATGCGTAACAATAAACAACGCTTCCTATATAAAGCGCTGATTTTGGTCCTAAACAATAAACAGCGCTTCCTATATGAAGCGCTGATTTTGGTCCTAAAAAAATTCTGCGTATTAATAAACAGCGTTTCATGCTTTTAAGCGCTGATTTTTGTCCTTTATTCGTATTAAATATTCACCTCTGCTCCACTTCATCGCAAACAGCTCCTTTTCTTCCCAATCCCCAAACCCTAACCCCAACTTCACGTTCTCACCTCCCTCCACGATCTCCCACTTTTTTCTCTGAGGCGAAGAAGGTTAATCTTCTTTCTCTGTTTCTCTTCACGGTGCACCGCCACTCCTCCACTCCTCATGGCGCACTGCCACTCCTCCACTCCTCACGGTGCACCGCCATTCTTTCTTTCTTTCTTTCTTTGGGAACGGTGCGCTGAAGCGAAATCGTGACCCACTGAAGCATCGTTTGTCTCTGAGAGCCACTGAATCGAAACCACGACACACAGATCTGTTTGTTTGATCTGGAGGCGAGAAAGAGGGAGATCGCGGGGTGGAGTTACAAATGGAGCCACCGCGTTGGAATCTTTCACATGGTGAGTTGATTTTAAAGATCTGTTTCTTTGATATGTGTGTTGATTTCCCCAAATTTTCTCCAAACCCTAACTTCTCTGTTTCGTCTGTGTTCGTGAAACTTCCATTTGTTTGATTCGGTTTCATTTCTGTTCACACAGATCTGTTTGTTTGATCTGGAAGAAGAGGAGGTGCTGGTTGCTGGTTCGGCCAGATCTAGTTCGATCTGGTTCTTTTCCCAGTAAGGCGTGGAGAGAGATCTGAGAAGAAGAAGATCTGAGATACAAGGCGTGGAGAGAGATCTGAGAAGAAGAAGATCTGAGATACAAGGCGTGGAAAGAGATCTGAGAGAAAAATTGAACATTTTTTTTCTTTTAGGGTTTTAGTTTCTTCTCTATTTTTCTTTTCTATTCTGCTGTATTATTTTTCTTCTCTGTAAATTTTTTGCATTTCGATCTTGTTCTCCGTTTGGTGATGTACCATGGATTGATTCTAAAATGAAGTATATTTTTTGCATCTGAATCTATGTTTATTGATGAATTCAGTTTATTGATTATGTTTATGGATCTATGGCTTTTATTGATGGATTTGATTATGTTCTGGTCCTTGGTGCTGGTGGAATTTCCTCCTCTTTGATTAGATGCTGTAGTTTCGTTTCGTCTAATGCTGGAATAAAAAAGGGGAATAAACAGCGCTTCCTAAAAGGAAGCGCTGCTTATTGCTGCTAAAGGTTTACAATAAACAGCGCTTCCTTAAGGAAGCACTGTTTATTGTCACTTTTCAGCAGCGCTTCAAAAACACTGTTTTTTTTAATAACAATCAACAGCAGGTAAATAAGCAGCGCCTTTTAAGCGCTGTTTAAGGCCAAAATAAGCGATGTTTATTGCCTATTTTTGTTGTAGTGTGAGATGACCAACATAGAGTCGTACTCCAACCAAATCTTCCGCCAACCTTTACTATAAGCAAATTCGATGGCGATCATAGCAGCAATGAGCTCAGAGTGAAGGGAGTGAGTAATACCAATATAAGAAGCAAAACATCCCACAATTTCACCTCTACTACCTCTAAAAATTCCACCACATCCTGCATGACCAGGAGACCCCTTTGCTGAGCCGTCAGTGTTGCACTTAATCTAACCAGGCAAAGGAGAGGACCAATCCACTTGCTTAATGATTGTAGCTTTAGGGGGATGAACCATAATAGAAAAATATTTAAGAATACTAAATTCAGTAATCGATGATGACAAGTGTCCCTTAGAGTAAGTACCTGAAAGGTATGTGGCTGACCTAATTAAGGACTTAGCTGTGTGAATAGTCACCACAGAATTTTTAAATCTCCTTTGATTTCTAGCAAACCAAATGGCCCAAATAGAATTCAAAATAGCAACCAGAGCAATGTTGTTAACTTGAGAATGTTTACGCTAATGTATCATGACAACATTTATATATATATATATATACATACATGTATCATGAGAGCATATTTATCTCTCCAGTTTAGAAAAAGGGGCCAGAAGTAGGGCTGGACACCAGTCGGTTTTGGCCAGTTTCGGTTCGTAAATTGCAGATCCGCTGAAAACCACAGTGAGTAAAACAGGAACCATTTCCGTTCGGTTGGGGCGGCGAGTACGATGGGTGGCGGTTGGTGCGGGTAGCGGACCGGTGCGGGTGGGCTGATTCGGTTAGAAGAAAAGCAGTTTCAAGTTCAGCCATAGGAAAAATGAAAAAAAGAGATGAAATTGTTCCTAAACCAGAACCACCGTAGAGAGGAACTGCTCCTCCGATGAGTGGTTGAAGAGAGAGGAAAGGTTGGTTGAAGAGAGAGGAAAGATTTCAATTTAATATATCAAAATCAAAATTAATTTAATATAGGTGTTTCAGTTCAATATTCTTCACAAAAAAAATAGATCTGACTAAATGAAAAACATAGAGCTAGCTAAACAACAATTAAACTGTCCAGAAAAAATTCAAATCATAACCAAAAAATCAATTTTTTAACAAAACCAAACAAGAATAGAGAAGCTAAGCATGCAAAAGATGGTGCCACTGGTACGCAAGTCTTCTTCTCTGATACAATGGTTTGCAAACTCCTCCATGGTAGTGTTCTGTTTGGCTATGGAAGAAGATGGTGACTGTTGGTTCATCTACGAAGGAACTGTGATGGCACAATGGCTTCTGAGCGTTTTGGTGGCGCTAGGATTGTTATCTCTTATGTGTGTTAAATTTTTTTTTTGTTGCTAGGCCTGCTACTAGTTGGACTGGGCTTGTAAATTGTAATAACAATTAATAAGTTTTTTTATTCGCGGTTCGGGCCGGATTTCATTGGTGTTTTTTTATCAGCCCAAGCCCGTCCGCTTAAATCCAACAAGACCCATTCATTTGATCCGATAACCCGTAAATCCGACCTGTTTCCGTCCAATTCATTGTGGGCCTGTCGGTTATCTCGGATTTGGGCCGGTCCAATTGATCTTGTCCATCCCTAGCCAAAAGTACATGTTGAAAACCCAAACAAATAAACTAAAAACCAAATTGGCATATTATAATACCGAAAAATATTTTTAAATTTAATTTTAGTTCCCTTTGAATAAAAATATTTTTAAATTTAATTTTAGTTCCCTTTGAATAAAAATATTTTTAAATTTATTTAATCATATATTAACATATGAAATTGTTTTACTATAATAACAATAAAAAAAAGTCACAGTGAATACATAATTGAATGATAAATAACAAATTTTAATTTATATACATATACACTTATAATATAAAAGAAATTTTTAACTATAATTGACAATGAAATGTTCAGTAAAAAAAAAAAAGACAATGTAATGTACATTACTTAATAAATTTAGAGATACATAATTAGTCAAACTTTTTGAATAATATAACTTTTTTTTTGGTGCGCAACAGGGGGCTAAGCCCCCAAAAGAAGAAAACACAAACTAGATACCCCTAGGAGAGGTGGTTCTAGCAACATCCGTCCCATGGTTATTCAACATAAAAAGAGAGAATACAACTGAAAAATCTACTACAAAAATCTAAACTCAAGCCAAACTTTGCTAAACCCTCTGTCACTTGATTGGCCTCCTGATGCATATGAACAATGTGAGACTCACCCAAAGAGGTTAGAATCAGCTGAATATCTGAGATGATACTGAAATAAGGATGCTGCGAGGAGCAACCGGAAGAAATAAGATTAACTGCGGTCACTGAATCAGACTCAATGACTAACCTGTGATATCCTTTACGCACTGCTAAACTGAGACCCATGTGAATTGGCCAAAGCTCCGCGCTCCATCACAATGACGATATAATAATAGAGAATATTTGAGGGACGAAAGTTCGAAGGAATTTTTTGTAGGGACTAAAAGCAAAATATGAAAATTTTATAGGGACTAAAAACATATTTAACCCTTAATTTTTTTCAACTATACTTGTTTCAGATTGAGCCAAGACCTTAGTTTTTTTCCCCCTTGACGGAATAACCTTAGTTAGCTTAAACTCGTATAAGTCTTATTATAACATGGTACTTGTAACACCCCGGCTAATTTAATTATTTGAGTTTATTAATTTAGGCATTTATATGTTTTGAATTAAAAGTTGAGTAATTAGATGGGGTGGTATTTATAAATATAAGGGGTGAGCATAGTAGTGGCACAATGAGAATTTGAATAAAATGAAGGACACCAGAGTCCAACTCATTTTTTTTCTCTCTTTCCCTCTTACCCCTCACGCCTCTCAACTCCCTCTGTCTCCCTCTCATTTGACCTTTTTTCAGAAAAAGAGAAGAAGGAAAAAGGAAGAAGAAGGAGTTAGGGTTTTGGGGAAAAAGAGTGGAAGTTGAGTGATTCTTCAAAATCTTGCTCTAAGAAGATAAATTGAGTTGAGTTCTTGGCATTTGGGAGAAGAATCAAGTTGCCCTAGGCTGAGCAAAGGGGAGCTCGAAATTGAAGAAGAGAAGAGGAGGAAGGAGATCAAAGCTCCATTTTTTATAGTTCCAAAATCTTGGTTTGTGGTGAGTTCTTCTCACTTAGAGGTTGGGCAACCCATAAGACCCACCACTTAGGGTCTTTTCTTTTGATCTCACTTGTGTATTTTCTTGATTTCTGAATTGGGAATGGTTGAAATGCATGAATGGGTTTGGGTAGAAATGAATGTGCTTAAGTTGATGTATTAGTGTTTTGTGACATGTTGAAGCATGATGGATTGTGTTTTTATATGTCTTATGTTGCTCTTAATTTTGTATAGCAGTCATATGCTTGATTTTGAGTACCAATTTGGTTTGAAATTGATTTGGATTGAAGAAAAAGTGAGTTGAAAGTTGGAACTATGCAGAAAAACATGTTTCTGCATAATTCTGCAGGATTGCGCGTGGCGCGCCTCATAGGTGTGCGCGACGCGCATCAAAACAGAACCAAAATGGAGTAATGCGCGTGACGCGCTGTACAAATGCGCGCGACGCTCACAGAAACAGCATCTGCAGAAGGTCAACTTCGAGGATTTTATTAAAATATCAAACGAAGTTGGAATTGGGCAAATGACCACTCGTTGGAAATCTTAGGATGTCTAGTTTCTAAATATAATTTTTATTTTAGAAAATACCCACCCAATTAGTGCAGTTTTAAGCAACAAGCTACTAGGTTCAGAAAGTTGAACATTAACTTTCTCCCAATTTGGAACCTATGTTTCTCCTTCAATACTTAATGAAAATTAGAGAACTATATGTCCAAATTGAAGAGAAATGTGTCTAGTTTTCAATGGCACAAGAATTATTTCAAGATAAGCCCTATACAAGAAGTTGTGAAATATGCACGACGCGTTCTTGGGTGCGCGTGGCGCGCCAGTTTTACCAGAAATGTGTACTTTAGCATTTTATGGGCCTTTAAGGCCATGAATACTCAAGTTGAGAGTTCTAAAACATAGAAGATAAAAGGGACATCCTAAGATACCCTTAGATAAGTTATTAGTGCATTTATTGTCTGAAAGCTTAGAGAAAGAAATTAGAACTGTTGGATTCGTAGTGGTTCTAATGAGATAAACGTAGTGCGGTGCGGTGTACCACTGTAAGGTAACGATAAGTCCATTGTTTACCTTAGTGTGGCAGAGCGGTGTACCACTGTTACCAAACGATAAGTCCCGGCCGTTACTCCGAGGATTGTAAGTACAGAGCGGTGTTCCACTGTGAGGTAACGATAAGTTCCGGCTGTTTACCTTAGTGTAGCAGAGCGGTATACCACTGTTACCAAACGATAAGACCCGACTGTTACGAGTAATCCTAGTTGTATGTTTAGTTGTGTCACTATAATATTCGGATAGTAATGTTATTATGATTTTGGCAAGTGTCTGTGAGGGGTCAGAGGACGACTCACTGAGATTATTTTAATCTCACCCCTTTTCTCTTTTATTTCAGATAAGCAGATACCGGCTAAGGAGAGATAATGATTCTAGGAGCTTTAAACCTCTAGTTTATATTAGATGTGCATTGTACTTGTCTCTTTTGTTGTTGAGGCGAAAATTGACATTGTATTTTGTAATTTCCCAAGCCTTGGACTTGGATGAAGTTGTAAACTTTATTTAATAGACTTATGGCATAGTTTGTGTTTGGACTTGTAATTTTACAATTCAAGTTTAAATTACTTGTGTAATTCATGTACTTTAATGTAAATTGTCTTACTTCAATTATTATGGAAGTACGGGCATTACAGTACTCATGCAAGGTTAAACTCACGCTACATTACCATTGCAAATCATTGTTCGACCTAACATTTTTTGTTTTTAACAAATACTAATTAGTATTAACCACTGGCCTCGGTCTCCTCCCACTATATCTATCTAATTTCTTTGGCATGATTATGTTTTTTTTGATAATTGAATTTCATTGATAAATGTCTAGCTATAGCACCAAAGTTAGCAAGCTCTACCCACTTTCTATGAAGGGTTGCAGAGAGTCCACACTATCATGTGCTAGACAGCTAGACTAAAACACTAAACATAGTCATTACAAGGTACATATACTCCTTTTAAGGACTATGTTTGGCATGATTATGCTTTGATTAGATTTTCTCATAGTGCACTAGCTTAGTTTTGGCCTCGAGGCCTCTTGCTTAGAAAAAATGATATTGATTGAAAATAAAAAAATAATAATTTTTTTATTATAAGTACTGATCCGAGGTGGATCTCAGAGGTGGCTGGAGCGAATAGTTGAACGCGGAGCTCGCGGCGGAGTACGACGGCGTCACAGGTGGTGTGGTACCTACAAGAACCCCGATGCCAAAGTTAGTGATGGCTCAGACGTGTGAGATAGAGAGAATGAAGCGTACCTAAGCGCCGAAAAGCCAGTTTCCTTATATAGACGAGGTCACGGAATAGTTTTGGCGGTAAAGCCATTTGAAGGGCCAACGGCCTGACGTAGAACGTGGTGCGATGTGCGGATCATCGTTGGATTGATCTTGCGGTGATGAGGTAATAGCTTCTCGGGTACTCAGTTCTAGTGCGGGCCGATTAGATTGCCCCAGTTTGGATTGGGTCTTGGCCCAATCAGAAACAAGTATAATTGTAAAAAATTAAGAGTTAAATATGTTTTTAGCCTTATAAAATTTTCATATTTTGCTTTTAGTCCCTACAAAAAATTCCTTCGAACTTTCGTCCCTCAAATATTCTCTGTTAGCAACTTTGGTCTCTGCTGTTAAGTTTTCGCTTAAGTGGCAAACGGTGATAAAGTTGGCACTTGTCATGTGGATTTTTTTAATGACGTGACATGCCTGAGTCACCAAAAATAATATTATTTTTTCTCAATCTTAATTAATACCCATTAATCCCAAATTATATTATTTTATAGAGTTAAAAACAATGATGATTAATTAAAACAAATCCCAATTAATCCAAGCCTTCATATAAGAATCACAAGAATCTTCAACACTCTTCATCGTCTTCACCAACGCCATCCATTCCTCCACCATAAATCCAACCCATCCTCCCATAATCACGAATTTCTGAAACCACTACCAGAACCTTCATCCATCATCAACTTCCTTCCCTATCCAGAAATCACAAGAAAGGAATGAAAACAACAACAACAACAACATCAGATATGTAAACAAAGAGGAAGAATAAATAACTCATGAGACCAACAGATCCTTAATATCCAAGCCCCTTCCATCCACCATCAGAACCGCTATACCCACTCGACAGACAACCAAGTGGTCGTCACCACCGTCGACCTCCCCATGCCTTTCTTTTTCTCTCCCATGGGTTTCTCTCTCCTCACAATTTTCCTACCCCTGTTTCTGTTGCAGGAATTCATATCCAAATATGGTCTCAGTTTCCTCCTCATTTTGTGCAGCCCCAAACCAGAGTGTATTGCACCTGGGGAACCCTCTAACAAATCTGTAAACAACCCAAAAATCTCAGAAACTCTAGATCTAGATTCAACAGTCCCTTTGAGAGCAAGAACACAAGACGATATTTCAGAAATCATAAAACCCCAAATCTCAGAAACCCCAAATCCCAAAACCTTAAATTTAAGAGCTTGCTTCAATGGTTCTGGGGGATGGCTCGCGCGCATAACAGGATAGTAGTCACGGCGGTGACCGATCGTGCGATGCGAACAGATCTTGTGACCTTTTGATGTTTTTTGCTCTACGTTCGGTTGGATCCCCCAGTGAAATGGAGTTGGGGAGTGAGCATACATAGGCCGTCAGAGGGTTTTCCCCCTTGTTCTCCACTGAAGATGGGGTAGTACCACAAACACCCAACACTTCCTTAGGTGATAGGGTGCAACATGGTATGACGGAGATATGGAATCGAACTTGGGTGAAAGGGACGCATCATGGAAGCAGTAGGGGAGGGGATCAGGAAGATGGAGACAGGGAGTGTGGTTGGGCTGACCTGAGGGGTGAGGAGGGAGGCTTTGGGAGGCAATGAGATGAAGGTTGCGGGTTTCAAATTAGGGTTTTTTTGTTGATTTGATTTATAAATAATTAGTTTTAATTAATTAATTAATGTTAATTAAATTACATAAATGAACGAAACACTATTTATAATATTAAATTTATATAATTGATGAGTCGCTGCCACGTGACGCCACATCAATTAAAATGTCCATGTTGCAAATGCTAACTAGACTACCGTTAGTTGAATCAACAAAAAATTGACGGCAGGGACCAAATTTGCTAACGAAAAATATTTGGGGGACGAAAGTTCGAAGAAATTTTTTGTAGGGACTAAAAGTAAAATATGAAAATTTTATAGGGACTAAAAACATATTTAACCCAAAAATTAATAATGTAATCAGGTTTAATTGCATTTTTATTCCCCAACTTTCTCAATTTGGCGATATTGATCCTCCTATTTTATTTTTTGGCGATTTTGGTCTCCCAACTTTCTCAATTTAGTGATTTTAGTCCCTATATTTTTTTAATTACACTTTTGGTCCAAAAAATGGTGGATTGTGCACTTTTAGTCATCACTTTCACAAAATCCAAGATTTTTTGGAACCAAAAGTGCAAAAATCCATGATTTTGAGGGATCAAAAGGGTAATTAAAAAATATGAGGTTTAAAATAGTTAAATTGAGAAAGTTTGAGACCAAAATCGCCAAAAATAAAATAGGGTATCAAAATTTCCAAATTGAGAAAATTGGGGATAAAAAAATGCAATTAAACTTAATTTTTAATATAAATTTGTTTAAATTTTTTACTGGAAGTATTTTAAAATTTTTAATTAGTGTGTTAAAAAAAATTTATATTTTAATAATTCAAAATATATACATACGTGTTTGTGTGTGTAGGTACAGAAGAAAATGCAATAGGATGATTAGTCAACAATTGTACTTGCTGAAACATCCACAGAAATTATCTACCAAAAAAAAAAAAAAGAAAAGAAACAATCACCGAAATTGAAGATGCAATTTGCAAAGCTTAGCTTCCACGGCGCATGGTAGCGTCACCCACTTTTTTCATTAAATTATTACCAAAAAATTCCAAGTCGTTGCTCCTAATTTATTGCTACTTCAGATCAGTTGACGCACTCTCCTTCTCTCTCTTGCATTGCAGCTACCCGCCATTTTCTCTCTCCAAAAAATGACCACTACTTATGTCCGCCGCCGGAATCCCAGCTCCGGCCACCGGAGCACGCCCGACCGATTTGCCCGTTCTCCCGGCTACACCTCTTCCGAGGTCAGCACATCCCACCACTCAACCACCTCCTCCTCCGGCAGCCGGAATCCCGTGGTGGCCGCCGCCAGGTCTGTCGCAGGAATGTTCGCCGCTTGCTTCACGCCGCCGGAGACCAACAACTCCAAGAGCCTCGCGGATTCCGAGGAGTTCAAATCTTCGTCCGGTAATAGTTTCTTTTTTGTTGAATAATTGGGTACAGAAATGGCTACTCTTTTGGAGAATGTATATGTGTGTGTCTTTTTTGCTTCTCTGTTGTTTTGGATCTCGGAGTTCTGGCTAGTACATCGAAAAGTTTCCTTTTTTTAATCTGTGCGTGCTGTTTTGCTGCTGTGAAAATGACAGAAATGTCATGAAAATTTAAATTGGAATTTTGGTCTGTATCATGAAATATAGTGGCTAATAATTATAACACTTCTGAATGGAAGCTTGTTACTGCTTTTGAGTTTGATTCTAGGTCAATAGAGTTTGTTGGTGTCCCAATTCTCAACATTATGTCTGTATTTTGGTCATAGACATACAACCCCATTTGTTTGCTTGTTGTGAAGGTTAACTTTTGTGATTTTAACTAAGATTGCACTTTCTCAGAGCAAGGAATTGCTTAATTTTTCTTTAATGCATTGTATTTAGGTCACTAATTTGTACATTTTTGTTAAAAAATTGTAGCATCTGTCAACAAAAGAGAAAAACAGCATCTATCTATGTATCAGAAACATTATAGTTATTGATTTTGAAGTTTTGCGGTTAAACTTCTGAACTAAGATTCACTTTCTCAGGCCAGGAATTGCTCACTTCCACATTAATGCATTGCATTTGGGTCACACGTTTATAGCTTCTTTCTTTTTTCTTTTTTTGAAATCTACTAGCACCAATGTATACATCTATCTGAAGCATTATAAATTTTGAAGTGCTGCTACAGGTAGATTTATCTTGTGCTTATCAAATGGCATTGGATGAATTAGAATGAGTTGTTTTATTTGTTTTTTAGTGGTATCGAATGCTTCAAGAGCTAGTAGTCAGAGATCGCGTGGCTCAAACCAAGGTGCCAGCACTGGTTTATACAGCTCAATCCAGGGGAAGGAGCCTGGCATTGTGAAGTTCACCATGGAGGAAATCATCCAAGTCACAAGAAACTTTTCTCCTTCTTTCAAGATTGGCCAAGGTGGTTTTGGGACAGTGTACAAGACCAAACTCACAAATGGAACTGTTGTTGCAGTAAAGCGTGCTAAGAAGGTTGTTTAAATTAGCCTGTTGCTATGCTCAGTTGTGTCACATTTATGTGGAATGAGAATGTTATTCAGTGACAAGCACCTGAAAGTTTTTGGTTAATCACCTTTTCCTTTGCAGAGTGTACACGAGAAACATTTAGGTGTGGAGTTCCAGAGCGAGGTCCAAACACTATCACGGGTCGAACATTTGAACTTGGTAAAGTTCTATGGATATTTGGAGCAAGGGGATGAAAGAATTGTTGTTGTGGAGTATGTTCCTAATGGAACCCTTAGAGAACATTTAGATTGTGAGTTTCTCTGGCCTTGCAGCTATTTTGTAATTCCTTGGTTTGCCCTTGCCTTAAGTCTTAAGCATTGGCTTTTTGTGCGTACAACTTAATCGAAGGGTTATCACAGGCATTCATGGAAACGTTCTGGACCTCGCGGCTCGTCTAGACATTGTAATTGATGTATCCCATGCTCTCACCTATCTTCATGTTTATATGGGTATAACTCTTTTTGTCATCAAGCAACTCTTTTTGACATATAGAATACTAAGAAGAATCTGACATTTGTTGTATACTGTATTTTCTTTGTAGATCATCCTATCATTCATAGGGACATAAAATCTTCCAATATTCTCCTCACTGAGAATTTTCGAGCCAAGGTAGCAGACTTTGGTTTTGCTAGACAAGCACCTGACAGTGACTCTGGCATGACCCATGTCTCCACCCAAGTTAAGGGAACAGCTGGCTACTTGGACCCTGAATACCTGAAAACCTATCAACTAACTGAAAAGAGTGATGTCTATTCATTTGGTGTTTTGCTTGTTGAACTTGTCACAGGCAGACGTCCCATTGAGCCGAAATTTGAACTCAAGGAGAGAATAACAGCAAAATGGGTGAGTAGCGTTTTCATTCATTTTATTCCTCTTCTCAGCTATTCAGTTGTTCTTCATAATTTTGTGAAAAACAATACCTTCTATGATATTCCATTTTGTTCAGAAGTTTAGCACGTCCTCTTCATGATTGCACATTCTCAATCCATTATGTTCAAAGTAAGGTTTTAAATCACGGTCGTGTGGCTATTCTCGATATTGCGAAAAAATGTAGTCAAATATGGCTGATACAATCACAATTGCGGTCGCGATGCTTGAAGTTAAGAAGGATTGATTCTTTAATGTGACTTATTTGCTACAAGTGCAGGCTATGAAGAGGTTTATTGATGGAAATGCCATCTCAGTCTTGGACCCAAGACTGGATCAGAGTGCTGCAAGTAATTTAGCCTTAGAAAAGATACTTGAACTAGCTTTACAGTGCTTGGCTCCTCGCAGACAAAGCAGACCTAACATGAAGAGATGTGCTGAGATCCTTTGGGCCATCCGCAAGGATTACAGAGAGATATCAGCTTCAAACTTTCGCTCATTTTCCACTACTTCCCAAAGGAGCGCCTCAATTAGAGAGTGAGAAGGCTGGAGTTCATCTCAGGCAACAACACTTGCATCAAAGAATGTAATTTAAGAGAAACTATAGCCACAGAACAAAACCATTCTTCTATATAATGATCAAGCAACTTTGGCAACTGGGGTTCGATGCTGGATCAGAGTGACATATGCTGGTAGAGTGATAGTGGTAGGTAGAAGTCATATTTTTGTGGAAATTGTTCATAAGAATTTTGGCTTGTATATACTTCCCATAGTGTGTATTTCTTTTTCTTGTGATACTCAGACAGAGAAGTAAAACTTGCATTCTATTGATTGGAATTTTGATTGCTGTATTATTACCTTGGCTATGATGTTCCATCTACGGTTGAATTGTGTTCAAGGACTGATAATAAGAATACAAAGTTGTAAATTGAGAAGGAAAATCTTTATTGTACTTTTGTATTTTCCATGTAATAAGTAGTTTTTTCAATAATATTTTTTTACTTTTGTATTCTTAACATCATATAGGTCGGTATTAACAATTTTTTTTGGGTTTTTAATTAGACTTTAGTGGGTATAGGGAAGGTCTCTGCTTTGTTTGGTTGCGAAAAAAAGATGACTAGATAGAAAATGGATGCCCAAGATTGCAGAGAAGAAAATTATAGAGGAAACAAAATAATTTTGGCTTAATTACAATTTTTATCTCCCTAATATAGTGTTTGACTGATTTTGGTTCTCATATTTTTAAGGTTTTGTCTAGGGTACATGAGCTCTATAGGTCATGTACGGTACAAAAATCTCTATAGCTTGGAAGAATCGCGGGTTTGTGTTAATTTTCTCAAGCTTTTCAGTTTTTTTTCTGTTGAAATCTATGTGCATTTTGAGGAGAACAAATTATGGACGCAATTGGAGGAACCTCATTTTAGAAATGGAATCTTGGAGAGAAAAAAGTTACGATTATGAAAGGGACGAAAAAATGTTCCTGTTTTTTTCCCACATTTTTTGAGCGTCTTGTTTTGTTGCTTGGTTTACTTGATTCTTTTGAATGATACAAAGAATTAGTAAACATGGGGAAGATGTGAAAGGAGAGGAGGGGGGGAACCCCTTGCATCAACGGGCTGCACAAGTGCGGCGGAGGATCGATGCGGCACGTCAGAGGAACAAGAAGGGCTTCGGTGCGTTGGGAGAATCATGGCAAAGAAGAAGATATAGTCCTTTAAAAATAATAAAATTTTGTCCATGCGGTGCTAGCTCAGTAGTAGTAGCTTGTCCTTGGAACCCCAAGAGACATGATTCAAATCCCCTTGAAGACAGTTGTAACATGGTTATTAGTGCTACTGAAATAATAATATATCCCCTTTCCGACCCAAATATTGTACAATACAGTTATGCACCATAGGTGCAACCTATTTGTAATTGCTAGATTTTGGTTCTTCATTTTTTTCAAAATTTTGTAATTTTGTAATTTTGACATTCAACACTTTTGAAATGTTACCTAGCTCCAAGCACATGAGTGGACTAGCACCAGAACCACTAAGCCACTTTGCTGGCTTGGTATATGCATGGAAAACAACACACACATATAAGCTTTTGATAAAAATGAGAAAATATATTATAAAAACCCAAATGACACGCACGTATGTTTAAAATTAAATTCATTAATAAAAATCTAAATTTGAAAAATTTAAAATAATAAAAATAAACATAAAATATGCATAATTAATTTATTTGTGAAAATAAATTATAAATGTGAATTGAAACTATTAATAACTAAAAAATACATGTGTATTCTGTGTAGAATATTAAATAAAATATTAAATTCTAAATTAAAATAATTTTAAAAAATAAAATAAAAACTAAAATATGCATAATTAATTTATTTGTGAAAATAAATTATAAAGTGTGAATTAAAATTATTAAAATCTAGAAAATCAATTATAATTTATTTCACAAATAATGTTCACACTTTATTATTCTCACAAAGCAATTTATTTTCACAGTAATCCGTAGAAGTTCTGAAATGGGTAACCGAAATATTCTGAGAATTAAGGTTATAGAAATGAGTTGTGAACTTGGCGTCTATAGATACTATATATTAGTGCGTTTTATTCAAAAAAAAAATTATGCATATACTATCTTCTTTTTAATTGTCCAGAGGCAATGTGATTGTGAGAAGATATTAATAAAAACTAGAAATTTGATTATAATTCATTTTCACAAAGACTTTTCACACTTTATAATTTATTTTCAATTTTTTTTAGGTTTTAATAATTTCAATTCAAACTTTATTTTCACAAATAAATTGATTATGCATATCTTACTTTTAATTTGATTTGTTAAAATTATTTTTAGTTTAGCATTTTAATATTTTGTTTAACTTTCAAACATATGCGTAGATTATACATAACATTTTAATAATTTTGATTCACATTGTATACTTTATTTTCACAGAGAAATTGATTATTTATATTTTATTTTATTTTTAAATTTTTCAATTTAGATTTTTAATATTTATTTGATTTTCAAACATACGTGTCATTTGGTTTTTATGATATATCTTCTCATTTCTTATCAGAACTTAAAATTTATATATATATATATATATATATGGAAAATACTAAATCTTGAGAATGGAATCAAGTACAAAAAGCACGAAAATCATTGTGGATGTATATTTCTTTTCCACGAATGACATCCATACCCACATGTATGGTCATAAAGGATGCTGAATGGCCAAAACAGTTTCGTAAACTTCTTCTTGTGTAAAAAATAGCATTACTCTCTCTCTCTCTCTCTCTCTCTCTCTCTCTTTCTCTCTCTATTCCTCTCTCTCTGCGCCTCTCTCTCTCTCTCTCTCTCTCTCTCTCTCTCTCTCTCTCTCTCTGATCCGGCTTCTGGGCAGTCAGTGATGTTGCATGGCCAAAACAGTTTTGTAAACTTTTTCTTGCGTAAAAAATAGCATTACTCTCTCTCTCTGATCCGGCTTCTGTGTAGTCAGTGACCGCATGCAGTTAGCCTATCTCGACCGTCTAATCTTGATCAAACGTCTCACAAAAAATATAATTTTTTTATTTTTCTAAAAATATAAAATACCGAGGTTAAATCTGAACCATCCGATCGAGATTGGCTGACTGTGTGACTACACGCATTCACTGACTGCACAGAAACCGGATCCCTCTCTCTCTCTCTCTCTCAATATATACATATACATGGAACGACTCAGGTGAAAACACTTTGTTATTGCGAGAAATAAAAACAAGTAATTACAACCACCAGATTTTAATTAACGGCCCGATTGTATTTCTAATTAAAAACTCACGTGACTGTCTCATCCCTCAAATCCACGTGACTTGAACTCCATCTTCCCCATCCATCGTCTCGATGCGGTCACATGTTTTTTTTTTTTTTTAAATAATCGTGGCTGTTAGTTTTAGGCAACTGAAATCCAACTATTATAATAACTTGTTCTCGTTTCTCATATTAATCAAATGTTCTCATCAGAGTCGTCCCAAATAAATACGTAAGAGTTACTGTATTCAATAACTTATAACCCAACTGTTGAATTAAAAAATTTTATTTAACAGATTAAGTTTACTGTAAAATTTTGTAACCATCTAATACTTCATCAAATAACTAAATTTAACATATAATATACCTTTTAAAATATACATAAATGTCAACTTAAGATTACGTAACTATAAATTCCCCATTTATCTAAAAATAAGCAGCACAATTGAGAGGGTTATAAAGGTCAACCAAATTAAATAACAAGACCATCGTTCAAATGAATGAATAAATAAATAAATAACAAATCCAGTTATGTTGAGTTGGTTTTCGTATAAATACAATTCCCATGCTATTAATATTGTAAATTATAATTACATGAGCAAAAGTCCAAAGCTAACCCTCAACCCTTTATTAACTATGACTAAATCTATCCCTTGTTTTGATTCATTCTCCTACCTTACCGCATAGAGAGACATATAGGGAAAAAAGTATAATTCATATC
This sequence comes from Calophaca sinica, assembly GCA_037113605.1. Lineage (NCBI taxonomy): Eukaryota > Viridiplantae > Streptophyta > Magnoliopsida > Fabales > Fabaceae > Calophaca > Calophaca sinica. Next base: position 117,912,910 of record CM073731.1, read on the forward strand.
CTAAATGAATATGAGAAGCAAACCTTGTGAAGAGCATTGTTTTTTTTTTTTTTTTGACTGGTTGTGAAGAGCATTGTTGATCGCTGTTAACATCTTTGGCCTCACAATTCACTCCTATGTTGATTTCTAATTCTAGTCAGCAACCATATCTTTGACCTATCCCATACATTCAGCCTAACATTTTTTAGTCACCATAAAGAAAAATTAAAATCCAAAAAAAGTACCTCTAATTACACCCTCCCAATTCCTTTTTGCACCCACCAATTCCATATAAGCTCTTCTAATTATTCTCTTGGAAATGAATCCTGACGAGTTAGTGCATAGTTTTCACTTGTAGGTAGCTGATTCTCAGCCTCAACAACATTTGCTTTTGAACAAAGGAAGAAGAAAGATGATGTGTATATTGTAACATGCCAAAAGCTGTAACAGTTGTAAAAGAACAAATATGAGTCAGAAAAGGCAGAGAAACAAAGAGATAGAGGACAGAGTAGTATTACTGTGATATACCTATGCCACAACCAGTAGCTGTCACTTGTTTCAAGGGTCCAGCTTACTGCTGCCATGGCCAATGCGGCGAAGCCGGACAATAAAAAACCCCACCGGAACCGTCTCAAAAGTGTCTTGATAAGATTATAGAGCCATTGCTTTATAGCTAGCAAACTGCATGGAAATTCACCATTACTACTAGTTTTGGATATATTTAAGACAACATAAATCATTTCAGGAATTGTCAGGGTAAAAACATAAAATTGTAATCAGATAAGGTATTGTATAACCAATTACCTTAATTTGGTCTCTAACTCAAATAATGTTGTGCTCAAACAAATTTACTTGGTAAAGAGGACTCACCTTTGAAGGAAATTTGGTGAGAATCCAAATGTAAAGGAAATGGACCTATACTTTGTTGAGATTTCTATCAACCATCCAATAAAAAGACCAAGAGCTCCAATGACAATCACCAGAACAATATTAGAAGACCTGCACATTTTAGTATAGATAATAAATGTGAACAAAACTTAAACATCTGTTGCAGCATATATACATATTTATTTGTCTACTAGTTCAATTTACCTGGTTGCCTGAGTTGCAGCCATAAGAGCAGTAAGGATAGCAACAGCTGTGTGGATTGCCCTCTTATATACTTCATCAATGGTAGCTAGGTATATAAAAGTGCTAATCACAGCCATGAAAGAAAGCCAGAAGTCCATAAACTGAAATATTGATATGTAAAGTCACTGTAAATTCCCAGAAAAACAAATACAGCCATTGTGTATTGCATTGCACTTTAGATCCAAAAATCTTTAACAAAATCATTTTTAGCTTCTCATCTAAGCATGCATACATGCTGTAATGATTGACACCAAAAGCTTGAGAATTCACAGAATAATTCATCTTGTTAAGGATGCGAATCCTATTAGGAACTCAGATTACAAAGGACAACAACTTTCTCTTTCTCATCTCAGTAACATTATTTTTAGTTGGCTTAAATATATTTTTTGTCCCTCTAATTATAGGAATTTTTGTTTTTCGTGCCTACATTATAAAATTTTTTGCTTTTGATCATTGTTGTTTCGTTTCAGTCCCTGTAATATTTTTCATGTTTGGTTCTAGTCCCTAAAATATGGACCATATATATAGGGGACGACTTTAGTGAGAACAATTAGTTATTATAAGAAATGAGAACAACTAACTGTAATGGTTAGATTAAAATTAGTGGCTAAGATTACATTTTTGCTTAAAAGAGTCACATGACTAGGATTTCTTCATTCCCTTCATTGCTTTGCCGAACTTTTTCCCCTAATGGCTTCTCCGCACAATGTATCTCAACCTCTGCTGCTTGGAAACCCACATCTTGTATGCACAATGGAAGTTACATAAGTAAATAGCAATCTAAAGGCTTGGCTTAAAAGCACCAAACAATTATTGCAATTAATATAGGACACATACCAACGTCAAAGCACAACACAAACCCCCTGGAGCTATAATTATTCATGTAAAGAATAAGGAGAACTTTTAGTATTGAATATTGGAAAACAATATCAGTTTTGGTCAGATCGAGATACGGGATTACTAAATTGCCAGTTGATGAAAATTTCCAGGATAGCACCATTAGCACAGTCCATGACATCGCTTCCTCAGATTATATGTTATAAGGGCAACGGTGGGGTGATACGATTGATGTTTGGCATCAATTGGTGTTTAATTTTTCTAGTTTACTTTTGACAGTGGATAGGGTTGGGTTTAAGAGAAAGAGATGTTGTCAGTTGGGTGGTGTGGTCACGAGTCACCCCTTACCTTTCAGCCTTGTGTAAATATGCAATTTTGAACATCCACCCTCGCGGAAACACCTCCCTCGCCCCCACAAAACCTCCCTCATGCGCCGCCACAGTTCTTCAGTCAGCGTCTTGCTCTCCGCAGAGCCGTCCGTGTAGTGCAGGCCCATCACGACGTCTTCAGTTGAACAGCTTCATGTTCTAGTCGATTACAATAAAGCGCAGTAACAGATGGGAGACAGGACTGCAGAGCACGTGACGTTTTTAATGGAAAAGATAATCTAAGCCGTAAATATTTATCCGACGGTTACGATAGATTGTTCTCATTTCTCGTAATAACCAACTGTTCTCACTAGAGTCGTTCCCATATATATATATGTATATATTACAAGGATGAAAAGCAAAAAAAAAAAAAATGTAGGGACCAAAAGCAAAGTTAAGGAAATTAGAGGGTTTGAAAACAATTTTTTTTTTTTTGAAAAAACCTTAATATTTACAGGGACGAAAAGCATATTTAAGCCTTTTTAATTACATATATTTTCGTGGGTGTTTCTTTATGTACGTACGTATGTATCAAAATTTTAAGATAGAGTAAGAAAGACCAGCAAAGCAGAGCTGTGAAGATCTATAACCTGTAGAACACTGAAGTTCAATGCACACCAAGTGCCCACATCACATGCATGATATATTGCACTTGAAATTCCACTGGATGTGAATAAAACCCATTCTGCAAATGCCTGCGTATCACGAATCACAGGTTCCATTGTCAACAAAATATATATAGAATGAGTCACTTATTTTGTTGGAAGTTTAGATGTAAAGATTTCTAAGTGAGTATACAAGTACTTCTTGGGAATCTGAATCATCTGTCTCCTGTTCACTATGTTAACTTAAATATCTGGAATTATTTATCCACTACATATAAGTTTATATGCAATTCTAAACAGTCCCAATCAATTTCCATATGCGGGTAGATAAATCATGATACGACCAAATAATTGGGAGGAAAAATAGATAACAAAGGGACGAGAACTACCTTCTGCCGAAGGGCCCAGTAAGCAGGAAGTATGGCTGCAGCATTTGATCCAATGAGAAAAATTGATTGCAGTACATGCCCTACATAAATTTTCAATAACTAAATTAAAGAACAAAAACAAAATTACAAAATGTCTTGCAGCACATCCTAAAGCTAAACACAACAGCGAATCTATTTATTTGACAAACCAAAGAGAAAAAATAAGAGTAAAGCACACTTGGTTTTTATCTACATATTTAGACCAAATTTGACTCAAACTCAACATGTTTACTACTTTATTGAGTGAATTGCTACAAAATACATATATTAATATTGGTTGCAGAAAATCTTTATTAGTTGACTAGAATATATTTGTAAATATTTAGTTTCGGTTCTCTGCTGGATGCTGTCACTTAAAATTTTCTGATTTAAATAGTAGCCAGGAAATCAGATGAAAATAACATGATACTTACAGTCAAAACACCAAGTTCATTAATTTCTAAAATTAACAATCACCTCTATGCGATACGATTTCAACGCTACAGTCAAAGCCACCATGGTTTCGATCACAAGAACAGAAGCTGAGGCAAGAAAGTAAACATTAAAAATGGTAAATATCCTTACGATATTGCAAAATAAACACAAATCGTGCAATCGGGAAACTCTCAACATGCTATTTGATTATTTTCCACAATGTATCAGACATTCCAATTCTTGTCTAGTAATTTGAAGAGTACAAATGAAATGCAAACAGAAATAATAAATAGGGAACAAGCAAAGGGCTTAACACAAACCTGTATGACGTCAATCCACTGGCATCAAAAGAATATTTACAGTCTCCATGAGAGGAGCATTGTTTTGGGCATCCTTCAAGTGAAATAGACATGAGAGTTTTCTGTTTCGAAGAATCACCACTAGTATTAAGATGTCTTAGACCAAAACCCCAAGTTCCTTCTCTAGCATAAATAATGTAAAAATCAACATTGTCATCACTTGAATCATATAGCATGAAAAACATCGATTGATCACTCTTCCTTGTCTTGTTAGCATAATAATAGTCCCAGGTATCAAGACAAGGAAATCCACCAAATCTAGCATAAACTTCATAACCGATCTTCACATCTGAGGATAGCCGTATGTGGATATTTCGTCCAGCTGCGCCACGAGGAATGTCAAAAGTAAAGTAAGTCCAAATGTCATTAGTGTCTCCTCCATCTGACGAGTTGGTTAAAAGTGGCTCAAGAGGAAAATTGGCAGAAGATGCTCCTTCACCAACAGGCAAATAATATGATTCAAAGGGGGTTGGAACTCTCCTTAGAACTGTCTGCAAAAACAATTCTTATCAATAACTTATCCTCTGAATAAATATCTTTAAGCATCAAGATATACAACAGATTAAAAAATGCTTCAAAATTATCATTAGATATTAATATGTTAGAACGAGTTCTCCAATCCTTATTTTTCTCATTCAGTATTAAATTGTTCAAATCTCAACAATCTTGAAAAACAAGTTTGTATCATGCAAGGTCTACTTCTCTACTTAATAGTAGGCCTTGCATGATACAAACACCACATGCATGCTAATGCCAGCACTGAGACAAGGCAAACTACTATTTCTGCAAATTAAAAACATCTGAATGGATTATGAGTCTTACATTACAGACGTTATCATAGTCTTCGTACTTTCTACCAGAAGATTTATATTGCACAGTATTTATTATTTACAGTGTTACTCTATGCTTTTTAACCATCAAGATATGACTACATGTGATCATATCCCCGTTCTATCTATTAGAGACATAATATAAAAATCATTCATCTGTCTTCACCTCATAGTTTGAACTTTTGGAATAGTTGGCTTATCACGTGATATCAATGCCTCTATTGGCCAAGTGGTCTAGAGTTCGATTCTTGTCGCCCCCAACTCTTCTTATTAAAAAGTTAAATCTCAACACTAGGTAAATGGATCTGTACATTGTCCATGTCTCAAGCCCAGAGGGCTACTGTGCAAAGGGCAGTGTTAGAGATATAAGCTTTTGGGAAGGTTGGTTCATTATACTATTTAGGTTATAACCTTGAGTGAAAGTTTACATCCTAAGAAATATTACACTGACATGATTTAGAGTTAATTTTTTTTAAAAAAAAGCACCAGCACCAAAAAGAATATAAAGGCAGAGACACGTCTTGTAAATACTACCTGAAGTGTGTAGCTATCCATTGTACAATTTGGTCCAGCTTTCCCAAGTGGGCACTGAAGCACTTGTGATTCAAGGGAATAGCAAACTTTTACATCACCATCCTGAGTCCCTCCAGACTTTTTTGTAAGATTAACTGGTAATATACTAATGTATAAACGACCAATCAATGGAGAGCGAATAACCAGAGGGGCTTTATTTAAATCACTGGAATACTCATACAAACTTCCTGAAGGTATTGCACCATGGCGAGCAGAACACAATAAATTAACATCATTTGCACTAGAAGCATTACTTGAATGTGTACTATTGAATCTGATATTTGCTGCCGTAATGATCAATTCTTCTGCCACATTTGTTATATCCAAAGAGTATAAGTTTGGTACACCTTCCTGAACACAAAAAGTTTCAAAATTACTTTTGCAGGTCATCGCATTTTCCATCATTGGCTTCTTCACTGTAGCCTTCGAAGAATCATAGACATCAGATGCGGTGCATGAAAGTGGATAGACTGTACTGTTACAAAACTCCCCCGTCATCATCGAATTTGTGCAAGCTTCCACACTTATATTGGCACTGAAGGAGTATGATGGGCCTCGAATAATCTGCAGAGGTAGAGAAGTTTGCTAAGAGATAGAATGAGCAAAATGGAAACACGTTAAGGAATATTTGAAAGGATAGAAATGCACAAAAAGGCAGGATTGAAAGGATAACAAATGAACGTAACATGTAATGAAAAATATGTGGAATATTCTTTGTGATATATTATATCATGAAAGTAATATTTGGGTAATAAACCATACCATCTTCGATTGTGTTCTTGTGGGTCCATTGCCATTGAAAAGACCAATGTACCAAGCACCTGGAGATATCTGAACAATAGTACTTATGTTTATTGTTTATGATAATGAAAATATAAAAAGGCAATAAACAAAATCACTTGGACTTATTGCTAATGTAGGAATTTTGATACAAAGGTAGATATTGTTATTACCATCACAAATAAATAAAGATATTGCCAAAAGTTAAAAAGGACTTATAACAGTACCTGTTCGTTAGTCAATTTCATACTGATATTTTTCTCCATAGGAAAGCACTGCTCCACATCAAGACCATTTATGCCTAAAGAAAAAGACAAGCAAAAAAGTAATCATAAACTGGCACTACATTAGCCAGTTCAAAAAAAAAAAAAATCTTTTTACTGGTCAAGGGAGATAGAGAACAAGTGAATGAGTAATGTCATGGTGCTTCAAAAGAAGTGAAACACTAAGCAATACAGAAAACATTACACATTCGTGAGTTCAGTATTTACCCATTACATGATTGCCAAAAGAAACCATCATAGTGAGGTAGGTAATATAGTATTTTTGGGGGGGGGACTAAACACATACTAATGAATCAAAAGAAGAATCTTCTCAAAAATTGTGATGCTAATTCACTGAAGGCAAAGAATTTATCAGGGCTCCAATGGTTTTATCATGTTGATGAATCAGAAATGTCGAAACAAGCTACAAATATCTTGGAGTGAAATAAGGTAGAATTTATGTGATCAAATTTTTGAGTTTATAAAGCAGTTTAATTGACTTGGAATGAATTTGTTTAGGTGAGGCTTCTACCTGAGACAGCTGAATCTTTCAGAGATGTGTTTAAAGCATCCGGGAGAGGAGGACTGCCATCTCTAAAGCATATTATTGGCAGTGTACTTTTTGGAACCTTTTCAATTCTTGCAACATCCTGAAAACAATATATGAATGAACCAATGAAGGAGGCAAACATGTCAAAGCTGATTAATCAGAAGGACTATATCCTGAAATCAGGTTCCCCATGCAATTTATCCGTAGCACAACCAACAAGAATCAATTTCAATGGATAATAAATAATAATTTAGATAATTTAAGGGGGGAAGAAATTTGAATACACAAACATATAAAGCAAGAAAATTAAAAAGACATGTCATTAAAAATATACGACTTTAATCAGAGAACTAAATCATTTGCATTATTACCTCATGCAATGAGTCACTATAAAAGTATAATAAAAACAAATATCAAAGTAGAAGCAAATCAAATAAATTTGATCCAAAGGAACAAAATTGTTCCTAGGGAACAGACATCAATAAAGATGCTAGTATTCTAGATTGCCCCTATCTACAAATTACAAAGAATTATAGATATGCATATACTTACAAGGTCTACATCTGAGTTCAATGCTATGGACACTGCAGAAAACCATGGCGGTATATCAACTGGTTCACGAGAAAACATGAAGAGACAAAGTAAGATCACCATAAGTTTGACAATGATTTTATATTTATTTGTTTAGAATAAAAGCACCCATATATATCTTATAACCAATTGAATTTCCAAAACAGTAGAAGGGAAATTTTTTTAGCTTCTCCAGTAATTTATTATTAATTATCATCTCTATATCTATTCCAATCAGAAACAGCTGGTTATTATCTATTTCTTGCTCATACAAGGATTCCGTGCATAATAGTTAGACATAAACACAACACCATAAGAAGTGCCAATGGTTTAAATCTATCGACACATAAGCAACAAAGTACACTTGAATAATCAAGCACTGACAGGGAAAGAAAGAGAGGCATGAAATGAGACAGAAGAAAAGATAACAAATCAACCATCACAAAATTACAAACAGAACAGTAGCAACTCATCAATAGGCATAACTCAATGCACCACAAATTAAAAGAACAAACGACAACCCAAAATCATAAGACTGAATCATGTTTTTCATGTCAATTGATGACCCTTCCAGTGTTTCAAATTACAAAAGTACCCACATAAAAAGGTCATTACCAATAAAATATTGTTAATAGAGCAGTTTACATATGACTAACTCTGCAATTTCAATTCAAAATGATCAACAGAAAACATCACACTCATAAGATCAACAAAATTAAATTATTGCAAGTCTCCATAGTTTCCCTTGAGAGGGTTTAATTCTGACCTTAAACCATGTCATAGAGAATAGCAGAACAATTGCATAATCATTCACATGGGACTCTTCAAACCAATAACAATTTGAAAACAAGGGATGACTGAATAACGATAAGTCAATTCAAGACTAATTAACACCAAAAGAATAAATAAAAGGCATAAAATAGAGGGGGAGAGAGAAAAAAAAGAGAAACTACTATCACAAAAATTCACCTAAGGAATCAAAATTCAGTTCCGACCCATTAAATTTAACACTGGGAAATGCTTCATGAAGAAGAAAAACAGAAAATTTCAAACGTTTAAAGAAAAGGGTCAGTGGCAGTTATCTCACGCACCTCTGATATAGCGCAAATCAAAGGGTCTAAGGGTAGTCTGAGGGTAGCTGAAGCTGGAAACAGTGAAGATAGCATCATCAGTGGTAGCTAGTTCATTGTTTGCAGAGCAGAGATGAAGTGAACAACTAAAAAGGAACAGTGCACTGAGAAGAATCAGAGTGAGATGACACCACCGAATCGAATTGAAAGACATTTTTTTTTTTTTTGTAATTTCGAGGTGGTTCTTTCTCAGAATATGAAAATGCAGGGGTGCGAAAGTGCGGACGATGAATCGTGTACTAGTATTACTAGTGAATTTTATTAAATGAAATCAAATCAAAAAATATTAAAAACTTAGCAAAAATAAATAAATAAATAAATATGTTAAAGCGGAATTGTGACATGTGATGTGAGCCATTTGCTAAAGACTTTTGTCAAAAAAAAGAAAAAGCCATTTGCTAAAGACTATACTAGTACTAGTATTAAAGAAAACATACAAATTCAAATAAATAAATTTCCATGTCAGGCATTATAAAATTATGGGTTTTTTTTTTTGGAAAGTAATTATGGGTTTACCTAATGTACTACTACTCAATATTTTCGTCTTTATTCATTTTCAAACAAATTTAAATGCCACATTAAATTTGTTTAATAAATAGTAAACTAACGAAAAAAAAATCAGTCAGCAATCCTTAAAAAAGTTTTTTCTTTGATATAAAAAGGAATAACAATACTTATAAAAGTTTAATTAGTATTCTCTCCGCTTTCACCCAAAAAAAAATTAGTATTCTCTCCGTTCAATATTATAGTTGTCAAAATCGGACCGGTCTGGCCGGTTGAACCGGGAATCGGACTCCTGTTCGGTCTGTTTGAACTTTAAAACCGGATTGTAGTCGAATCGGCCTAAAAATCGAAAAATCGGACAAAACTGGGAAAACCAGAAAAAAATCGGACAAAACCGGGAACCGGGCAGTTCAACAAAAATTAATTTTTTATTTTTTTATTTTTTTTAAAAAATGATAAATGACATTATTTTTGACACATAAGAGATTTTATATCCATTTTTTCACGTTGATGGGTTAAATTAAATATTATAATAAAATTTAAAATTAATTTATATATTAATATAAATTATGAGAATACTTACATTATAGTATTTGTAATTATTGAATATTAGAAAGTTATTATAGCATATTTATTTTAGTTTAATATGTAATTTTTGCATGTTATATGTTGACATATAACATTTTAAGCATAGTTTAATTTTTTATGTCGTGATGTTACGAATATTATGTTATTTTTTGTTTATTAGTGCTTTATATGTGTTATATTAAAAATTTTAAAAATATAATTTAATTCATTTCCGGTTCGACAGGTTAGGCCTCGATCAAACCTTTGAGCAACTTGAACTCTCTGTAGATTCGATTAAATTCAGGTTTTGATAACCTTGTTCAATATATTTGAGTGTTTAAGGTTATAGCACGCAGATTAAAATCAAATTAATTGTTGTAAATTTTAAATAAAATATTCTATTTTATTCTTTTACTTTTCTCATGATATATGTTTCTTTTCAACGTAAATACCACGAAAAAGTATAAATAGTCTATTATAGTAATATCGTAGAAATCAAATGTTTTTTTGGGAAGAAATCGGATGTTATCAATTATATTTATGAATATAGTTGGAAAAAAGAAACTTCATTACATCTTGAATTTCTATAACACCGAAGGTTTGAAAACAAAACAAAAAACTAAAACACTCGAAGATATGAAACAAGGGAGGGAGTATTTCATATTTATAAAATTAATATGATAAATTTAAAATTATAATACTAGTTAATTTTTTATAAACTATTTAATAACTTAAGAACAAATAGAAAATTGAAAAATGTTAGCAACATATTTTATAATAGATTTTAAGATACTTCAAATTATTAGTTAATTTTTAAAATATAAATATATTTAAAAAGAAATTTATTTTGCGAAGCATTTAAATTTATTTTTAAAAAATAAATTACAAAAAAGGAAAATGTTAAATAGTGATATGCCAAAAATACGTTGTTATACCTTTCAAAAAACAATATGTTGTTATAATTTTTCACAAGCCAATTTTATTATATTGTTTTTCTTTTTAATTATACTAAATATATTAAATATTAAATATTTAATATTTAATAAAAATCAAAAAAATATTAAATATAATAAACTGTATTACGTGTCGGACTTGTTGATTTATCTTGGAGTTGACTTGGATTCGAGAGATGATGAATACTCAACATTCACGCGCTACTGAGAGCGTGTGTCTGCGTCAGACACATAATATTGTGAATCTAATAAAAAATAGTATTATTTTAGAGTTAATCATTATTTTAAGAGCGCTGGTTAAAAAAATAAAAGTAAAAAAATAAAAAATACATCCTTTTCTCTTTTTTGATGAAAAAATACAACTTTTCAGTTATTGTATTTTCTAATAAGTACTTTATCCTTTTTGAATTTTTTTAAATTTTAAATAGTGTCTTAAAGACATTCGTAAGACCTCGAAAATATATAGGTAGACATATTACAAAATCATTATTATAAAAACAAATTATTTAAGAATAAATATTATTGTTTAATCGTTTTTATATTATATAAATATTATTATTATATATACAAGCTGTTCACTTGGAAAACAAAAGCCGCACAGAACAGTTTTTTTTGTTTGTTTGTTCAAAGTGTCCGTCACACAGAACAGATTTGAATGCACTGTCTTCATGGTTTTCTTTTTGGGTATAATCTTCATGGGTTTTTATAACGTTGAATTATGAACTTTGAGTCTTGGGTGGGAATAGTTCGCGTCGAATTATATTTTGCAAAGTCTAGCCTGTTAAAAAAATTTAAGACTCGAGTTTGGTTTGTTACCTGTTATATGTTTTTTTTAGGTCTGACCTGACTTTTTTAAAAATCTGGTATGACTTGTTAGTCAACTTAAAAATCTATTTCATATCAGCGTCTTTGAATAAGTCATTTGACCTATCTTTAAATAGACCAACAGACTAATAGGTTGATGAAGTTAAATTCTATTTATAATAAACTATAAAAAAAATTAAAATCATTGCTACTAAGAGACATTGGACATATGGGTGGAAATAGATATGATGAGCTGAGTTTTATAAAGTCTGATTCTGATTTATTCATATAATATAAATCTTTTTCAAGGTTTAACTTGATCATTTAGATAATCTGACCTTATATGATATAGCCTATAAGTTTTATTTTACAGTAAGGCCAATCTAATATAATGATAATAGCAACAAAAAATATTATTTATATTTTCTTAAATAGGTCGGCCTATTAAATCTAAAAGACTTTTCGAGTGGCCTGAAGTCTGACCTTTTTAGCTAAATAACTTTCTCAAAAAGTTTTGGTCTTGTCTATTTAGAAAAAAATTCTGGTTTGACATGGCCTGACGTAATCTAAGTTGTAGGCCTCTATCGAGCAGTCTAACTTATTTTCACCTCAATTTGAGTGGGTCAAAATGTGCACCGGGATTTGGATGGAAAAATCTTGGGAAATATTTGAATGAAATTGGTAACTAAGAGAGAGAAGAAAAAAAGCTACACAAGAATCGGTGACTTCTAGGATGGAGAAGTGTGACAAATGGTTCATGGGTGGACCATGATTAAGAACCATTAGATTAAACAAGCACGCATGATACTATTGGGTGTTACCACACCAGATCCAACCCCCATCTGCCATCTTTCTCTCTCCCTCGGCTCTCTCCCTTTCTCCACCGTTTGCTCCAATCGTATCTGCAACTCAGCTACACCTTGTCTCATCCACCGCCGTCAAACCTTTTACTATACCCATCATTTTATTTCCATTTCAACTTTCAGTTCACGCACAGATAGAGAAACCCAAAAGGGAAATGCAAACCAAATTGTGATTTGAATACAACATTGCAACGTTGATGAAATAGAGCAAATTCGATTTCCTTTGGTTGCACAAAATCTCCTTTTGGAGATCAAATTAGGCGGAGGAAATACTTTATTGTAAAATTTGTTAAAAGAAACAAAACCATACGAGTAAATCCTATTTAATTTTGGGGCTATTTGGTTTAGAATATATATCAAATAGTGTGTGGGCATTTGATGCAACATTGAACCATAGAATTTTAAAGACCAAGTGCATCTTGATTTTTCACAAAATCTTAACATAACATAGCCGAATGAAGCAACTTATCCCCTGCTCATAAAGAGTGAGATCTGAAGGAAAACTGACAATACATGTGGATCTCATGAAAGGTGTTCTCAATGATGTGAGGAACATTAATGAGGTGTTGGCTCCAACGTTTGTTGGTGTCGATATTAGGTGAATGTGTTTTTTTTCCAGATTTCATGATCATGTATTGCTAATATTAAGTGTACTTGGTTGAGTGTGTCTTGTTTGTTGCTGGGAAACTTACTTCGCTGGAAAAGTTAGCTTGATTGACTATGCTTTATTTGTTAGGAATCGATGTTTTTTATTGTGCTTGCTGGAATCGGTGACAGTCATGACGCCCTCACTACGTTTCCATGGAGAAAAGGGGAAGGTGAGGAAGAAAAAAAATATCCAGTGTGAAAGGGTGTATCATAAGATCCGATAGAACTGCATAATTTAATGGTTCTTAGTTATGGTTCATAATGAACCACTTAAATAATGGTTCACCTCATATGCCACCCACAAGAACATATCTATAAATTGTTTTTTTATTATTTTTATACATTCTCTTAAATAAATTGTACATAAGAACTTCGGTCAAAAAAAGAAAACTTGTACACAAGAGCTTAGTCATTAAAAAAAAAAAAGAATTTAACCATTTTTAGATTTTGGGCAAACTCTAACAAAAACAGTTTGATGAGAGGTATCTATTCTTTATAAACTTTTTTAAGCCTTATTTTTAGTCGATGTGGGGGTTAGGTTTTTCACTTTAAACCCCCTCACTCTTAGTACTATTGGACTTAGTGCGTGGATAATATGGTAAGTGGCCTGATAGATCTAAGATAAATTTTGATACTATATTAAATTGGATAAAACTTGGGAACAGTTCTATCCTATCGACAAAAAAAAAAGAAACAGTTCTGTATGTCATGTTCTTACTGTTCCCACTTATAATACACAAAAAACTGTCAAAAACTACTCAATGGGTGCATTTTTAAACTGTCATATTACAAAAATAATTGTTTTTTTGTGTGTGAATGGAACAGCAAGAACTATATCTAAGGCATAGGACCTAAGTTTTGTCCTGTTAAATTTTTTGTCTAAGTCAATCATACAAAACTGGCTCATAAGGTGAGGGTTTTCATTCTTTATATACTCTTTTTAGTTCATATTTGTAGTCAATGTAGGACTTGAATTTTTTCCAATAGACATAAATACTTATTCAATAAATATTTGGATTAATTGCACTTTTGGTCTCCATAGTTTGGGCATTGTGCGATTTTGATCCCCAAGTTTTTTTGACCGATTTTGGTCCTTTTATTTTGAAAATTAAACAAATATAACCCAGCGTTAATTTTCTTTCACCTAAACCCTTTAAAGTCTATTTTTTATCAAAATATTTGTGGCTTGATAATAAATTGGAGATATAAAATATTTATAAATGTTTGAAAGTCAAACAATTGATAAAATTTGAATAATTTTGTAGGAAGTGAAATTAGGGATTCATGAGGACTTTTAAGTTGAGTTAAATTCGATATTTTAGTTGATGACTTTTAAGTGAAATGATGTTTAAAACAAACTAGCCGTGCGAAATTTTATAATAGATTATGAGAATTTCAGAGTTTTAAATAAATGGAAAGGGATGAAGGGACTTAATTATAATAATTGAAAACTTGTCGACTAAAATAGCTCAAAAAAACTAGAGGGACCAAAAATCGCATATAGCCCAAATTAGAGGGATCAAAATTGCAATTAAGCATAAATATTTAAATACATTGTTTATCCAAAAGACTCTGAAAAATGAATCGCGAAGAACTTTTATTTAGCAACAAGCGGAAAGAACTTGTACAATGAGTAAATAGTTTAAATTGGATAAATAGGTAAATTTATAATTATATTTTATAATTTTATTATATTACAATATATTTTTTAAAACATATTTACAGAATTAATTTATTTATTCCTTTAATATATAATTATCAATTTGAAAAATGATATTCCCAATACAATATTTTTATTTTTTATTTTCACGTTAATTATTCTTTTGTCAAATCTCGAAAAGTTAGAATCCAATTTTTTTTTCCTGAAATTCGAAATGTTGTTAAAAAATGCATTTTACACGTTTTTTTAAAATTTTTTCTATCATTCTGTGTGTATACAAATATGAATAACTATAAAGGTTAAATATGTTTTTAGTCCCTATAAAATTTCTATATTTTGATTTTGATCCCTTGAAAAAATTCCTTCGAACTTTCGTCCCCCAAATATTTTCCGTTTGCAGCTTTAGTCCCTACTGTTATTTTTTTGCTGATTCAGCTAACAGTAGTCCAGTCAGCAACTGTTACGTCGACATTTTAATTGATGTGGCATCCACGTGGCTGCAACTCAACAATTATATAAATTTAATAATCTTTATAATTATAAAAGTAATAGTATTTAGTAGCATTAATTTGAGGGTAATTTTGTCAAATCACCTAAATAAACACTAATTACTGCATTTGAAATTGTTCTTCCTAATAAAGTATATTTATTTGGAATATGAAAATAAAATAGGGGAAAATTGCAAGTATTTATTAGTCATATAGTATTTATGATTGGTCATTTTCCCTTAATATATTATGATATTGTTATTAATTCGAATATATTGCTCACAATGAAATTAAATTTGCGTTATTTGTATAATTGTATTATTAATGATGATTTAGTCTATATATTAGAGGTAGACCATTAAATATTGTAATATATAATTAGATAACATCAAAATAGGGAACCATATATATATATATATATATATATAGAAATCGCATATTAAGGAAAGAAATCGCATTTCATTAAGTAATAATAAAAAGTTATTTTAATTTGCCTTTTTATGAAAAGAATCGCTTATCATTAATTATGTTACTAGAATAATGTTTGACTGTTATTTTTTAATAAGTCATATGGCATAATCAATACAAAGAGGAGAGCAACATTCATCAAAACTCATCAGGGGTATATTCCATTGTTCCGTCATGATTATCAATTAAAGTCATTAAATATTTTTCATACAATAGTGATATACTAATTACAGGTGGCTTCTACAGTAAAGAAGCACGTCAAATGGTTCATCGGTGAACCACTTTTATACACCGTTTGATTTATTAAAAAATAATCAAGAGCTTAGATGAGTTAAAAACAAAAATAAGAACACCTACATCTTCTCTCACACAATCCCGTGCCCCCACCTCCTCTCTCTCGTATCTGTTGCTGCTTCTTTTTGCAGAAGTCGCCGCCCTCTCCCCAAAATTCGACCAGCATTGCCCAGAAATACTCGCGTTATAGGTGACAGGGGTTATGGCATTTTAGGGATGCTGTCAATGATGCAGGGTGAGATGCGAACGTAAAAGAGCTTAATTGGTTTCGACTTGAATGTTCACAATACTTGATTTTGATTGGTTGGGAGTAAATTGCTAGTTTTTTTTATAGATAAGTTGCTGGTTCGACATTGTGATGTTTGATACCTGATACGCAGAGCTAGATGTCTGTGATAGCTGTTTATTGCACATGCTTCATTATATTCAACAATTTGATAGTTTTTACATGACAGTGTTCCTTGATTTTTATTCAATGCTCATCAATTTTGATTTTGATTATGTGAAGATGGTGGTTGTGGTGCTTTGCCAGAAAAGGTGGATTGGGTTCAGGAGGTGTCAAGTTGTTCCATCTTTTAGAGGGGCAGTGTGCCATGGGAGAGTATTGAAATGCTAGACGACAGGGGTGGGGATAGGGGATTGTGTGAGAAAAGATGTAGATGTTCTCATTTTTCTTAACTCATCTAGGTCTTTAATTATTTCTTAATAAATCTAACGGTGTGTAAAAGACTAAAAGTGGTCCACCGATGAACCATTTAAGTGATTCTTCACCGTAGAAACCATCCTAATTACATTATTCTCATATCATTTCCATTTTAGATAGTAATAAAATAAAATAAAATAAAATACATATCTACACACTTTTTTACCCAAAACTTTCTTTATTTTATAAAAATAGTAGACAATATTAGGAGCATACTCTTTCGAAGAGAAGAAAAAGTAACAGTTATAGTTTTTTAAACAGTAAAATTATAGTCAATAACTAATAAAACAACCGTTGAAATTGTGATCAATATGCATATATCATATGTATATAATTAAGTATGAAATAAATTAAATATTAAATTATATAATTCCTAAACAATAGTTTAAATTTGCTACATTTTTTATTGAAACTGACTCTTTTATAATTATAAAAATATGTAGTCTTTCCATTTTTATTATAATCAGTCTTCTTTATATCTACATATAGTACTAATTAGAAACTTTCAATTAATATAAATAGTCCTGCTACATGCAACATCCCACTATCTGATATCTCTAATAATATACGACAGTAGTACTTCGTTTTTCCCTTCTATTAACAATAACATAATAATGTTTTGTGTGCAAATTTTTTAAATTTTATTTTATTTTATTATCATGCAATTTGCAAAAAATAATGTAACAACTTGCTTCAAATTCTATTGTTCTGAATAATACAAAATCTAAGTATACATTTGTAGTCAATGCGGCCAGGAATTTTAGTGCTGAAAGAGTCATACTTTATTTTTTTTCCTATGTCGAAGCAGTCAATGCTTATATTCTTGAAAGTGTCAGACACAACTCGAGTTTTCATGAAGTACAAGCAAATAATAGTGAAGTTTGTCTTGGGTGGTAGTAAAGTTATTGAATCTACATCTACTACGAAAAGTCAAAATATGAATGTAATGTCTCCTATTTCAAGAATTATGCAGCAATCAGGTATATGAGAGTATTTAATTTTGAATTACAAAATATATTGTAGTCCTATAATATTTTAACCAGTACTTATATTTTCAGGAAGTATTAATATTTCATATTCAAATAATATTTCATATTCAAATAATACAAATTTTCGTCTTCCATGGAGCACTCCACTATCTGATATCACTAATGGTATTGTAAAATATGATATCTTACTTTTTTTTTTGACTAATGATATCTTACTTTATATCAATTATGTATTTTAGTTATTATAAGATTATTTTGATCTAACTGATATGTAGTATTTATATTCATGTATAGTTTTTTTTCCTGTCATTGCAGTAAATGCTTTTACTACCGAAAGAGGTAGAAACAACTTGAGTCTTCGTGAAGTACAAGAAAATAATATTACTACAAAAAGAAACAAGCTCTTGACTGAGAAGTTTGTCTTGAGTGTTAGTAAAGTTACTGAACTGATACATCTGCTGAGAAGATTAAAAATATCAATATAATGTCTCTCATTTCAAATACTACGCAGCATTCAGGTACATAATAGTATTTTAATTTGAATTAAAAAATATAACAACCCTTTAATATTTTAACTGATATTCATATCTGCAGACAGTACTTATATTTCAAATTCAATTCATACAAATTTTCGTTTTTCATGGAGCACTCCACTGTTTGATATTACTAATGGTATTGTAAACTATGATATCATACTTTATACCAATTACGTGTTTCAGTTGTTATAAAATATATTTAAATATAACTGATGTATAGTATTTGTATTCATGTATGGTTTTTTTTTATGCCACTGCAGTCGATGCTTTTACTTTTGAAACAGGTAGACACAACTTGGTTATTCATGAAGTACAAGGAAATAATAGTACTACAGAAAGGAAAAAAAAAATACTTGACTGGGAAGTCCATCTTGGGTGATATTAAGGTTACTGAAGCTGATACATCTGCTAAGAAGAATCAAAATCTCAATATAATGTCTCTCATTTCAAATATTATGCAACAGTCAGGTACATAAGTGTATTTGATTTTGAATTAAAAAAAATATAACAATCCTCTATTTTTTTTTTTGGGCATTCATTTGCAGGTAGTACTAATATTTCAGATCAAGTTCATACAAATTTTCGTCTACCTTGGAGCACTCCACTATTTGATATCATTAATGGTATTATAAACTATGATATAATACTTTATATCAATTACGTGTTTTAGTTATTATAACATATATTTCGATCACTTTGATGCGTAGTATTTGTATTCATGTATAGTTTTTTTCAATCGACTGTAGTCAATGCTTTTACTCTTGCAAGAGTTAGATACAACTTGGTTCTTCAAGAAGTAGAAGCAAATAATAGTACTACAAAAAAAAAAAAAGTTCTTGCCTGGGAACTCTATCTGGGGTGGTAAAGTTACTGAAGCTGATACATCTGCCAAGAAGAGCCAAAATGTCAAGACCAAATGATATAAATTAATATAAAGACCAGGTGTATTTGGTCTAGATGTTACCTAAGTTATGATAGCCCATGTTCGGTTGCTGAAAATTTTGATAGACCAAATGATATACATACTCCAGATTTTTTAATACAATTTCTGCATCTGGACTTCCTAATCATCAACTGAAGTTAAAGATTAGTGTTCCCATCATGTTATTAAGAAATATAAACCAGTCTTCAGGTTTGTGCAATCACACTCAGCTAATAGTCACTCAACTTATTGGCAATCATGTGTTGGAGGCAAAGGTTATTTCTGACAGCAAAGTAAGAGGAAAAGTTTTTATTCGTAGATTGTCATTGACCCATCTAATACAAGAATTTCCTTTAAATATCAACGCAAACAATTTTCAGTGTTTGTTTCTTTTGCAATAACTATAATAAAAGTCAGGGGCAGTCTTTGAAACATATCGAAATCTATCTTCTACGATCAGTTTTTTTCCATGGTCAACTATATGTTGCAATATCAAGGGTTACATCACGCAGTGGTTTAAAGATACTCATATGTAACAAAGAGGAAGATGTGATAACCACCACTTCAAATGTAGTTTATAGAGAAGTTTTTCAGAATTTAGCATAGATGGTTTGGGTTAGCATTATTTTCTCAACTTTTGAAATATACATAACTCTATCTTATTTACTTTTTGCATTCTTTTATTGAAATTTAATGGTTAGGTGTTCTACTTGACGAATGTGCCAATAATTTTTTGATAGCCTGCATGTTAACTTGACATGACAAAGAAAGTTACTTTTTTATAATATTATATATGTTGCCTAATGCTTATCTTTATATAATGATTATTTATCAGGTTATATGTTTTTTTAGGTACTTAAATAGGGCGTACCATTTTATATGTTCGTAATTACATTTAAGAAAATTATGACATTATTTTCTTAATTTGAAAGAACATGATTGTCTTCAACCATGCAGTCTCATACATGCACATCCTCGGGATCTCTCTCATTTCGGCGTGAATTCAGTTCATTCACGTGTCTCTTTGCCTAAAAGTTGCAAGGAGACGCTCTTTGTCCATGCTTAATATATCAGCGATCACTCCCCGCCTTCGTCAGCCTCAAGCGTCACATGATAGCTCAAGCGATAAGACACAATGATGCTTTCATGTACTTAAGGCCCAGGTCATGGGTTCGAATCCTTGTGGGAAGCGAAAGAAATACCACATGAGGGTGGTAGATATTCTTATGTGTGACAGAGTGGTAGCATGAAAGGGTAACTAGTTTGTTAAAAAAAACAAGGTGTAATGAGACGTAAAAGCACCTATGTAGGACTTGAGTCCACATATTTCTATTAATTTTTCTCCCTAATTTTTCTCTTATAATTACAATAAATAAAAGTTTATTATCTTTTTTGTTATTTTTAATATATTTGAATTTTTTTATTGATTCTACGTATAAATAGTGTGCAGATGCTTAAGTATAATTTTAGTCTCCCAAAATATGTTAATGTTTGGATTTGTTCCCCAAAAAAATTTTGTCAATTTTTGATCCCTCCTTTTTGAGATGTACTAACAATATTAGAAACAATAGTCCCTCATCTTTTGAAAATGTACCAAAATAAGTCGTGCTCGGCAGCTCGGGGACAAGTAGGGAGTAGGGACTAATATTGATACATTTCCAGACATGAGGGACTAAAAGCTAACAAAATTTTTTTGGGACACCAAATCCAAACATTAGCATATTTTTAGGGACTAAAATCATATTTATGACAAAACATAATTTTCTAAATTCATTTGTTTACGAGTCAATTTTGATAAATTTCTCAACAAGTATTTACGGAAAAATAAATATTAAGTTAAATTCATAGTAATTATGAAAATAGTTTCCACATATTAACTTTTTTAACAAAAATATTCTCTGATATAACCTCTTCATAAACATTTATAAGCTTACAAGAGCTGTTTTGCAAGTGAAAAACCATCCATTAACTTAATTATTTTAGTTGAAAAGCACCCATAGACTAGAAACTAATCCAGATTGTACTTATTTTTCCATTTTTTAGATAAATCCAACTATATTTTTACGTAGTGAATAATTTATGATAAATTATACGAGATAGACGTAGGCCATACACCAGGCCCCGTAAACTCTGCAAGAATAACAACAGAGGCACAGGCACCCAGGTTACAATGAAAACTTTTCGGAAACCACCCATGACAATCGCGGATCAAACCATCACAAATAGAGAGGTCTGTACCTTTTCAATGTGACTCATCCACATTGAGTTTGTAGCAATTCAGAAGAGGGGGATCTAAACAATGTGTAACTCAGTAAAAGGTTTTTCTTTTCTCTCTCTCTATTAGACATATAAAAGGACAAACATACATTTGTGACTAACAAAAAACAAAAGAAATAAAATTGTCACAGTGGACAACTTATGAAAAGAATGCTAATATGAAATGAAAGTTAAAAGAAAAAGAAATAGAAAACAATTATAAGGACCATTACTTTTTTGGTGCTGGAATACCGTTGGTTTTATCATTTCGAAATGTATCTTAAAATAAAAACAATAAAATATTATTTTGAAGGGAAAACGAGTAAAATAATTAAATAACGTATTTGTGTTAGTTTTGAAGTTAATTACTCCTGTTAGAACACAGATTATTATGTAAATGATTCTCTCAAGTTGTACTATGATGATCATTACAGAATATATACATCGGAATAAGCTTAACTAACTAACAGCTGTATCTAACAAACTAATTACACAACTAACTACCTTGCTGACTCAGCAAGTATAAAATACAATAATTTGACCATCTCAACACCCCTCCCCAAAGCTAAAGCATGGATGTCAAGCATATTCAGCTTGGAAAGGAGAGAAGAAAAAGCTGGGAAAAGGAGAGCTTTGGTATGCAGATCTACCAATTGGTCCTTGGAGGCAATAGGTAACAGATGTATTGTCCCATTTTGAACTTTGTCTCTAATAAGGTGACAATGTATATGTGCTTAGTTCTTTCATGAAAAATGGGATTTTGAGCGATCTTGATGGCCAATTGGTTATCACAATACAAAGAAGGTGATGCAAATCAGTGAGCAGATAAATCAACCATTGAACTTCACAAGCTATGATAGTTAGTGCTCGATATACTCAGCCTCAGGTGATGATCTGGAAATGGTAGGCTGTTTCTTGGAATTCCAGGACACAAGAGAAAGACAAAAAAATATAGAGAACCCTGTAATTGATTTCCTGGTTTCAGGGCAGGCTGCCCAATCACTATCACTGAAAGCTTTCAGTTTGAAATCACTGACAGAAGAGAAGAACAACCCTTTTCCTGGACAACCTTTAACATATTTGAGAATATGATGAGCAGTATCAAGGTGTAATTGAGTGGGTTTAGAAAGATATTGACTAAGTTTATGTACAGCAAAATAGAGATCAGGTCTAGTGTTTGTTAGATAAATAAGCTGACCAATTAACCTTCTGTAGCTTGTAGGATCAGACAAGACATCACCTGAAGTAGCAGACAATTTAGAGTTAGGGACCATAGGAGCAGAAATTGGTTTGCAGCCTAGCAATCCTACATCAGTCAACAGTTCTAAAGCATATTTCCTTTGTGAAAGAATGATTCCAGATTTGGATCTGGTCATTTACAACAACAACAACAACAAAGCCTTATCCCACTAGGTGGGGTCGGCTACATGGATCAAACGACGCCATAGTTGTCTATCATGAATCATATCTATAGTGAAACCATTGACCTCAAAGTCTTTCTTAATAGTTTCACCTATGGTTTTCCGTGGTCTTCCTTTTCCCCTAGCAACTGTGTTGTCCTCCATCTGATTAACTCTCCTAACTACTGAATCAACCGGCCTCCTGCAAACATGCCCAAACCACCTCAACCGAGATTCAACCATCATTTCCACAATAGGTGTCATCCCAACTCCTTCTCTAATACTATGCATTCCGGATCTTGCCCTGTCTAGTCTTGCCATTCATCCATCGCCACATCCTTATCTCTGCCACCTTGAGCTTATTCTCATGTTGACTTTTCACCGCCCAACATTCGGTCCCATATAACATTGCAGGTCTTATCGATGTCCGGTAAAATTTTCCTTTTAACTTGACTAGGACCTTGTTATCACATAAACACCTGATGATTTCCTCCATTTAAACCACCCCACTTGAATTCGATGGTTTACATCTCCCTCTATTTCTCCATCATTTTGTATGATGGACCCCAGGTATTTAAACTTTGTGACTTGTGGTATGATATGGTCCCCAACTTTCACCTCTATGCTAGGGGTGTTTTGCCTTCTACTAGACTTGCATTCCATATACTCCGTCTTACTCCTACTCAAGCGGAATCCGTGTGTCTCTAAAGCTTGTCTCCAAGGCTCAATTTTTTCATTTATCTTCTCTCTCGACTCCCCGACTAGGATAATATCATCTGCAAACAGTATGCACCATGGTGTTGGCTCTTGTATGTGTTCTGTGAGCATATCTAAGACCAAAGTAAACAGATAGGGCTTAATGCTGACCCTTGATGTAGCCCTATAGTGATCGAAAAATCTTTTGTGGATCCGCTCTGAGTCCTCACATTAGTAGTGGCATCATCATACATATCATTGATGGCTCGGATATAGGCCACACGAACCCCTTTCTTTTCTAGAGCTTTCCACAAGATCTCTCTAGGCACTCGATCATACGCTTTCTCCAAGTCAATAAAAACCATGTGTAAGTCTTTTTTATCCTCCCGGTATCGCTCCATGAGACGACGCAATAAATAGATTGCTTCCATAGTCGATCTCCCAGGCATAAAACCAAATTGATTATCCGTAATATAAGTTTCCTTTCTCAGTCTCTTCTCAATCACTCTTTCCCATAGTTTCATAGTATGGCTCATGATTTAATCCCTCTATAATTAGCACAATTTTGTATGTCTCCCTTGTTCTTATATATCTGAATCAAAGTGTTTCTCCTCCATTCATCCGGTATTTTCTTTGACCGCAAAATCTCATTAAACAACTTGGTGAGCCAATGGATACCTGTATCTACCAGGCTCTTCCAAACCTCAATAGGAATATTGTCTGGTCCGACCGCCTTGCCATTGTCCATCCTTCTCAAAGCCTCTTTAACTTCACGCTCTTGAATTCTCCGATAATAGGTATAGTTTTAGTCCTCCTCTTCAGTATTTAGCACATTAGAGTATGAGGAAGTTCCATGGCCCTCGTTGAATAAACTGTGAAAACACTTCTTCCATCTATCTTTGATATCCCGCTCCATAACCAATACTTTACCCTCCTCGTCCTTAATATATTTCACCTGATCCAAATCTCTAGTCTTTCTTTCCCTACCTTTGGCTAGCCTGTAAATAGATATTTCTCCAGCTTTAGTGCCTAAGGATTGATAAAACCCTTCATAAGCTTTAGTTCTTGCTTCACTCACTGCCTTCTTGGTCTCTTTCTTAGATTCCTTGTATTTTTCCCAGTTTTCCGCATTTTTGCACAACGACCAAGCTTTAAAGCATTCACTTTTGACCTTAACTTTCTCTTGCACACTATCGTTCCACCACCAGGATTCTTTGTCCCCAAGTCCAAAACCCCTTGATTCCCCAAAATTCTCTCTTGCTATCTTCCTGAGCCCCTCGGGCATCTTGTCCCACATGACATTAGCGCTACTGTTTGCCTCCCAAAAACCTCCTTCCAGGACCTTGCATTGAAAGATCATATGTTTTTCACCCTTCATTCGCCACCATCTGATCCTTGAAACCTTATCGTGGCATTTCCTCTTCATTCTCCCCTTAATGCATACATCCATAACCAAGACTCTATGTTGGGTAGTCAAGCTCTCACCAGGTATAACTTTATAGTCTATACAAATCTTTCTATCTGCTTTTCTAATGAGGAAGAAATCAATCTGAGAGTGTGTTGCCCCACTTTTGTACGTGATGAGATGCTCCTCTCGTTTCTTAAAACACGTATTGGCTATAGTGAGATCAAATGCTGCCGAAAAATCAAGGATAGATTTACCCTCAGCATTTACCTCCCCTATGCCAAAACCTGCATGCACACTCTCATAGCCTTCAGAAGTACTCCCAACGTATCCATTTAGATCCCCCTAGGAAAATCTTCTCTCTTAGTGGTATATCCTGAATCAGGCCTTCTAAATCCTCCCAAAATTTTACCTTGATGTGTTTTTCCAACCTAACCTGAGGTGCATATGCACTGATCACATTAAAGGTATCCTGTTCTACAACAAACTTTAGAGCTAGGATCCGATCTCCTATCCTTTTAACATCCACAATGTCCTTCTTCCAGATCTTATCAACAATTATGCCCACACCATTTCTAGATTTGGCTTTGCCAGTATACCATAGCTTGAAACCCGAGGTGTCTAATTCCTTTGCCTTTTCTCCCACCCGTTTAGTCTCTTGAAGGCACATGAAATTGATCCTCCTTCTGATCATAGTGTCTACAATTTCCATAGATTTATATGTAAGAGTGCCAACATTCCAAGTTTCAAAACGAATCCTCCTCTCGTGAACTAGCTTCTTTACCCACACCCGTTCACAAAAATGTGGGAACCCTTGCTTATTTTTCAATGCATCCAGGCGGTGATGCAGTGGCTCTAGCTCACTGGACACTGTACTCGAGCGATACAATGCGTTGCTTCCGGGCAACGACCTAGCATTGACATTATTCCATCATTGATCCATATCATAAATATTCGACTCAATTTTACGTTGGCTGTCGACTGCCTAACACAACCCTCTCCCTTTATCCGGGCTTGGGACCGGCTATGCATACCAAAGCATACATAGGCGGGATTGATCTAGCCATTTACAAGCCCTGAAAAAATTTAAGGTCCCATAAATCCTTGATCCTGAATTGTTTATCCAGAATTTGTTTAACAGAAGTGTTCTCATCAAGGTTGTTATCAGTCAACACTATATCATCAACATATACTAATAGAATAGTAATGTGTGAATTCTAAGTTTTGACAAAAAGAGAATAATCAGAGGAAGATTGATGAAAACCCAAGGAAAGAAGAGCTGTAGTGAGCTTGCAATTCTATTGCCTACTAGCTTGCTTTAAGCCATACAAAGACTTTTGTAGCTTACAAACCATACCAGGCTTAGGAGTAGAAAAACCAAGAGGAATCTTCATGTAGACCTCCTCCACCAAATCACCATGAAGAAAGACATTGTTTACATCTAATTGATGTAAATACCAATGCTTGGCAACAACAAGTGCTAGCACCAACCGAACAATAGTGAGTTTTATAACTGGAGAAAAAGTTTCTCCATAATCCACTCCTTCAAGTTGAATGTAGCCCTTTGCGACCAACCGGGCTTTAAACCTTTCAATGCTACCATCAACCTTCCTTTTGACTTTGTAAACCCACTTGCATCCTATAGGATTTTTGCCAGGAGGTAGAGAAGTAAGAATCCATATATGATTGTTCTCTAAAGCTGTAATTTCTTTATCCATAGCCTCTTTCCAGCAAGAGTGCTTGACAGCTTGGGCATAACTTTGTGGCTCAGATATAGTAGATAAAGAGACGAGATAAGCAGCATTAGAGGATGATAAATGGTGAAAAGAAGTAAAGTGTGACAAGGGATATTGTATACTTGAAGAAGAACTGGAATTATTGAGAGAGTAAAGAAGATTACATTGATAATCATCCAAATACCGAGGGGTGCTTCTGATTCTAGAGGAAGTTTTAAGTTGGAGTGGTTAAGATTGAACAGAAGGTGCATGTTGAATAGAAGGTGTTGGTTTGATAGGCTCCGCAATTGCACGGTTATATCGCTTAGTAAAATATCATTCCCTCAAGGATTTAGAATTGAGTACCAATTTTTCTCATTAAAATGATTAGCTAAAGGAATTAAATTAGAATGATATTGTTGTTACTGGAAAATAAAAGACTCTTGGGATTGATGTTCTTCCAATGAAAATTATTTTTAAGCCAATTTCTTGTCAATTTTCTTTGAGTATGAGCAATAGATTCTTAAAGGCCAAATAATCAAATGTGATTATTGTCTCCTTTCAAAGTACAATAACATGTTTTAGACCATAGAATCTACCTATTTTCATAGTAGAAAGAATGATAAAACTCATTAAGAACAATTATTTCTAAGCCTTAAGAAAACCAATTCTATTTTCATGAATTGTTCCCCTTGTTTAATCTTATAATTCCAATATCGAATTTTCACTTTTTAGTGCTTAATATGATATCTAAGATTCATAGAATCATATTGGTTATGATTGCAGAGAAAGTAAAACTCAAGATTAAATTAAGAATAGAACAATGCTCATAACATCTAAGGAAAGAAAATTAGACTTGACAATAATTCATCATTGGAATATAACCAATCCCAAGATAAAGGAAACTAATCACACATGATTGAAATGTCAACAACAAAGCATAAATTAAACATGCTGGAAATAAGGATTAAAAACGAATAGAAAATGAAAGAGAAAACTAAATTTCATTCATAAACTAAAACCAAATAAAAATGCCATGACCATACTTGAACAAAAGCTAAAGAAATACAAAGTTTGGCTAAGCGAAAATGGAGAGGAGAAGGATGATTTTCGTGGCCCTAA
Source organism: Calophaca sinica (assembly GCA_037113605.1). Taxonomy (NCBI): domain Eukaryota; kingdom Viridiplantae; phylum Streptophyta; class Magnoliopsida; order Fabales; family Fabaceae; genus Calophaca; species Calophaca sinica. Next base: position 117,940,720 of record CM073731.1, read on the forward strand.
AGACCTCTATTTATAGCCTAATTCTACTCTAATTAAGTCCCATTACATCCCCTTAAAGATCCATAAACACAGCCCTTCAAATTCCACATAAAATGAGCTGTTTCAAAAAATTAGCACAAACACGACCGTGTTTGTCAACACTAGGGGGCCGTGTTTGTCAAAAAGCCTAACTTTTGAGCTGGAAGACCACGAAAGATGGTTGTGTTTATAAACACTGGGGGATCGTGTTTCTCTCGGTTTCTCCTATTGATTTTTCAGCTACTTCCACGAACTAAGGGTGTGTTCTTCAACACTACTGGGGGGCATGTTCTTCACTTTTTGTACTTAATTCATCAACTCTTCAACTCCCTTTCCTACAAATTAAAACACAAACTAAAAGGTAATAAAAATAAAATAAAAATAAAAATAAACCACTAATAAAACCTATTAAAACAAGGTAAAAATTAGGTAAATTCTAACTTATCAAGGTTAAACAGAGGACTCATGAAGATTGGAATTAGAATCAGAGGGTATATCCAAAGTGGTTGAATCAGAATTGGTATTGATAGGTACAGGGGATGAAAAATCGAGAGGTGACAAATCTGAACTGTCCATAGGAGCAGGGAGAGGTATATTAAAAACAGGATCCTGACAAGAAGAAGGAGGAGAATCTTTATGAAAAGGGAAAACAGTCTCATAAAAAACATGTCTAGAGACTAAAAGCTCCCTGGTGTGAAGGTCATAGAGGAAATAACCGTTGGTACCAAGGGAATGATCTAAATGGATGCACTTCTTAGCACAAGATTGAAACTTAGTTCTATGTGCTTGAAAAGTAGAAGCAAAACAAGGAGCTCCAAAAACTCTAAGGGCTTGAAAATCAAGATCAACATTGTAAAGGAGAAAATGAGGAGATTTTGATCTTAAATGCTTAGAAGGAAGCATATTAATGATGTGGACAACATGAGCAATAGAAAAAGACCAAAAGGTTAGGGGAAGATGGGACTGAAACATTAAGGCCATTGCTACATTGAGAATATGTTTGATTTTTTTTTCAACCACCCTATTTTGTCGAGGTATTTCAACACAAGGTGTTTGATGGATGATTCCTTTAGATTTATAGAAAGAAGACATAGAAAATTCAACACCATTATCACTCCTAATGATCCTGATGAATTTTTGAAATTGAGTTTGAATTAGAGAAACAAAAGCCATAAGGTGTTGTATGGTTTCACTTTTAAATTTCATAAGTTTCAGCCATATGTATTTTGACTTATCATCAACTATAGTAAGAAAATACTTGTGGCCTTGAATAGAAGGAATGGAATAAGGTCCCCAAATATCTACATGTACTAAGTCAAAAACACATTCAGTTGTAGTATTGCTAAAAGAAAAAGACAAATGCTTTTGTTTGAAAAAATGACAAGTGTCATAAATCTTATTCATGAGAGATGGAATATTACATTGAGTCTTTTGAATGGTGTCATAACACCATGAAGAGGGATGACCTAGTCTATAATGCTATACATTGTGAAAGGGAATAGTTTGTGAAACTGTATTTACAGCAAGGTGAATTTGTGGAACAGAAGCAGAATTACAATTGGAAGAATATATCAAGTAGTAAAGTCCCTTGAACTTTCTAGCAATGTCAATCATCCTTGAGCCAGAATTCTGTTGCAAGAAACAAAGATTTTGAGTAAAAATAGCCTGACAATAAAAGGCTTTTGGTGAGCTTTGTAACAGAGATAATATTGGATGAGAAATGTTCAACAAACAGAACATCATATAATATCAAAGAATCAGTCAAAACAATGGTTCCTCTATACAAAGCAGAACAGATTTGCCATTTGGCAAAGCAACAACAATCGAACAATCGGTTTAATGGCTCTGACGGATGCAAGTAAGTCTAGGGAATAGGCAAAATGATCTGTGGCACCAGAATCTACTATCCAAGAGCATATACCTGGATCAGGCTGGATAGAAAGAAAATGCAAACTATAACATCCTGATTTTTTGATAATCTTTAGGTATAAATTAAAATTGGTGATTAAGTGATTAATGATGGTTAAAGACCTTAATTAGGAAGAAAACATGCTTAAGAATGATCCAAAAAGGTTTGGAATACTCTAGAAACAACTAGAGGGGTAAAAATGGAATTTTAGTCCTTGAGGACTGTCGCGACGCGACGGAAATTTCAAATAAGAATCTCGCGACGCGACGAAGACCAGTGCAAACTGGGTCGCGACGCGATGCTTAAGTCGGTGGTTAAGTCAGTGGTGCTGAGCGGTAAGATGTTGACACGTGTAATGCATCGCGACACGATGCCATTTATAACTAAGGTCCATCGCGTCGCGATGGGACCAATTTGTGTATAAATATAGGGTTCGACACCCCCATTTCTTGCAAGGGCTCCATTTGAGCATTTGGGGCACGGAAAGGGGCATAGGGAGAAAGAAAGGGCGACGGAGCACAAGCGTCAGCGGTCTTCCAAGCCAGGTATCTCTCAATCTCTTCTGTCTCTAGTATTCTCTCTTTAGGAAACTTCTAAGGGTGAGTACGCTCTATGCTTGCCTCTGAGGAGGATCTGGCACATCAAAAAATCCTTAGTAAGTAATCTTAGAGATTGAGAATAGGAGTGAGACTTAGGGGAGACCACTAAGGAGCAAGTATGCTCTGCACTTGCCTCAAGAAATGATCTTGTGCATCAGAAAGTCCTTAGTAGGTAATCCTCTAAGAGGAGAGGATGACAGTGGCTTGGTAGACTAAGTAGGAGTGTTCAGACGTAGGAGTATGAGTAGCGGAAGCAGGGAGGACGCAGAGAGTGGCAGCAACTATAACAGTCTTCTATTCAGGTGGAAGAAAGAAACCTTGCACTCTAGGGATTGTATAATAGAGTAATATATATAAATATGTGTAGGGTGACCCAAGCCCTACCAGCGGTTGATAACAACAGCACCTCAGGAGAGGGACTGTGGCCTGTGATACCTTAGGACAATTGTCAAAGGTCTGTCAACCATAGGAATAATTGTGGGTGTGAATGGAAAACCCTAGGATAGATAACTTATGATTGCTGTGTATACTATTCGATAACATACCAGTGGTTAGTCGCCTAAGCGACGCTAGGGTTAATCCATATGTTAATAATCGATATTGAATGATGTGATGTTGATATGATTGCTGGTAGTTGGCATTGATTAAGGAAGTGTTGACTAATGATGGCTGATGAGCCATGTTGCTAATGATTGTTGGTATCTGTGTGACTATGTTGCTGAATAATATGTTGTATAATGTGCTTTTGTGTTATCTGATGCTTGAAATACACTTTGTCTTGGACTGTAGACTCTGCCTATGGTTGAGGTAAATTATTATAAGAGGAATATGGAACCAATACTATTAAATTCTAGCTGGTAGAATAGACTTGATAAATTATAAGGGAAAACTAAATTAGAGTGGTGAAAGAATAGTAACATTGTTAGACTAACAGTTAGATACAGAATAATTTGTAGTAGAATACGAATAGAGTGTGAGAGGAAGCTGATAGAGCTGGGTGTAGGGACAGGGATGTAAAACTAAGACATAATGAAGATGAATCCAGATAATAATGGTAATTACTGTGTTTGTATGAAGATGCCATTTATATATGCATTCTATCTCTACTTTCCCACTTTTATAGTGTGTATTGTGTTTCTTAGCTCCTTTCTTCTGTTTCTTTATTTGTAATTTTTATAAAGCAAACACATGTGGAAAAAGATATCGCTTTGAGTGTATAGAGAGCACACAGTAAGAGAAGCTCGTTTTGGTTACGTGTCACAGCCAGTGAGTCAAAGTCAATAAGTTAGAGTTTGTATATGTATATCAAACAACTAGTGGGCCTTTAGCCACGGGTTCCGTAAAGCTATTTACTCTCTTGTACAGAATAATATTTTTAAGTTTAATAAAATGTTATTTTTCGATATACTTATATTGTCTAATTATTTATTTGTTATTATTACTTTAGCACTTCAGAAACGAGGTGTTACACAAACTGACTAAATTGGAAGAGCAAACCACATCAGATGAACCAGTAGCAGTAACAGTTGATTTTGTGGAAGGTAGCATAGCCATAAGATTCTGAATTTGATCCTTGCTCATGCTTGAAAGAAAATTAGCCATATCAGAATCAGTATTAGGATCAGAGTTCTCAGTGGAGACATTATTCACAGCTTTCTTAGACTTCCAACTAAGTGGAAACCCGTGTTTGATGAAACAAGTGTCAACAATGTGGTTAGTGCGACCACAATATGTACATAGAGGAGCATGACCTTGTTTTGAAGAATTGGACTTGTAATTATTCTTGCCTCGGCCCTGAGAGGTAGGAGATGAGGTTTGTAAATTCAAAACATCGGGAGTGGGAAGCATACCAATTTTCAATTGGCGTTCTTATTGAAGAATCATAGAGAAAACTTTATCCAAACTAGGAAGATGATCAATCATCAAAATTTAAGACTTGGCTGATGTATATGATTCATTCAATCCATTAAGAAAACACATAACAATATCATATTCTCGATATTTTTGAAAGGTTTTAACGGTTTTACAAGAACAAGAACAAGTAGGTGATGAATCACAACTAGGAATTGGACGAAAATTGAACAACTTGTCCCAAACAATTCTCAATTTGGTAAAATAGCTTGTGATTGAAAGATCACCTTGTTTCATAGAATACAGATCACTATGTAACTGAATAATTTGAACATTGTCTCCCTGAGAAAAACGGTTGGGCAATGCAATTCACACTTCTGAAGCCTGAGTCAACCATAAAACACTAGTTGTAATTTCGAGAGAGATAGATGATTGACCCAAGATCGAATCAAATTATTGCAGCGTTTCCATGCACTAAAGTTCAGATCTTGTTCACTAGGTTTAGGAATAGTACTGTCGACGAAATCAAGCTTGTTCTTCATGTCTAACACCATAGTCATGGCCTGAACCCAACCATGATAATTTGAACCATCAAGAACAGCTGTGACGAGTTTTGTTGAGGGATTTTGGATGCACATAATAAGGGTTTGAGAAATCCTGAGCAAGAGGAAGAGTTATGCTTGAGGTAGATGTAACACCAGGAACAGAGTTCGCATCAGAGGAAGCCATGAGAGGGGAAGAAGAAGCAATTCACCAATCGAAGAATCAAGATATTAAAGAAGAAAGAAGATTCACAAGATGAATCTTGAATAACTCAAGCGAAGAACGAGAATGAAAGAAAGAGAAACGAGAGAATTAGTTAAAAAGTTGATACCATGTTAGAACATAGATTATTGTGTAAATGATTCTCTCAAGTTGTATTATGATGATCATTACAGTATATATACATCAGCATAAGCTTAATTAACCAACAGCTGTATCTAATAAACTAATTACACAACTACCTTGCTGACCCAGCAAGTATAAAATACAATAATTTGACTATTTCAACAACTCCATCTGTCCCATTATAAGTGTCATATTTGTAAAAAAAAAAAATAGTCCCAAAATAAGTGTCATTGTAGGTTTTTAATGTAATATTTAATTACTTTTTTTTTCTTCAGTTTTACCTTCAAATTAATAATGAATACATCACTTTCAAGTCATTATACTCTACTATACATTTATGACAATTGTAGCATGACTGACTTGTTGGAGTTCACTTGTTTTGATTGATCTCTTTTGCTGCATTAAAAAAATTGTAGTATTAATTGGGCGTACTTTTGAAAAAAAATAATTAATTTATCTTGTAATTTGAAAAGGGGCTTATAATTAGTTACATTTTTTTTCCTAAAATGGGCTTACAAAAAGTAACAGAGAATTTAGGAGTAAAGTTACCCTTTTATTACTAGCGGTGATTGGGTTTAGCGGAAGGGGCTAGTCTCCCACAATGTGGCGAACCAAGGTTCGAATCCCCGTTAGGAGAGGTACCTACATTTAGTACCCAACATACCTGGAATAGGATTGCCTTCGTTGGAGGAGACGTGTGGGAAATTTTTTTTTACCCTTTTATTAATAGTTTCACTTTATTGCATATATTGCTAATTTTTTTTTGACGAGGGAAAGGTTACGTCATTTCATTGATAACAAATTGCTCAATACAAAAACGTATTATGCAAAATCTTGAAGGCTAGCCAGCTAACCCCCGCCAAGGTGTGAGCAACCACATTAACTTATCTCCTAGTGAACTCTACCGCAGAGTTATAAAAATTAGAACCTATGGAACCTTGAGACTCTTTAATGATGGCATCGAACTCAGTATTATCAGTCTGACTACTATGAAAACTATCCACTACTCTTTTAGCATCCAGCTCAAAAACCACATTGGTAAAGCCTAGCTAGCTCATGAACCCACTAAATGGCTGAAAGCAGGCCGATCGCCTCCCCCTCACGAACTTGGACCTTCGATGGGAACCATGAAGTTCTAGCCTTGATGAACCACCCCTTCTCATCTCGTAAGCACATACCAACACCCACCACATCACTGGAGCTAAAAGATGCATCCACGTTGCATTTGATCATGCCAACTGGTGGAGGATTCCATGCCTGTGGACATTCAAGTGTCGCAGGACCGGTTCGAGACGAGCCTTCTGCCATTGCTTCAGTGCGAGATAAGCCTGAGTAGCCACCTGGGCAATTGATTCATTCTTATTGTCCCATAGACGAAGGTTGCGACTGCATCACAAGGTCCACAGGAGCATACACCAATGAACTAGTCGCTGGCCTGCTAGATACTACAAGGCCACGAAGAAGAGCTCTTTGAAACCATCAGACCTGTCCATCCACTGCAACATATCATCCTAAAACCGTCACGTTGCCACAACTAATGCGCTCTATCACAAGTGACAAAAATATGCCAAGCATTTTCGAACTCCCAGTCACAAGAAAGGCAAGTAGTCGAGCATAGTATGCCCTGGTGCACAACTACATGCGAGAAGGGAGACACTCCCTGCCCAGCTGCCACAGAAAGCACTTAACCCGTGGTGGAATCTTCAACTTCCACAGGGTCCACCACTTGCCATCAGCAGCAAGGCCCGAGGAATTGGCCAATCTCTCTATGCAAATATGGTATGCAGATTTCACCATGTACGTCCCTCTACTATTAGGCATCCACATGGACTTGTCTTCTTTGATTGCTTGTAGAAGCGGTACTTGTTTCACCACCACGATAAAGCTTTACTTCTTTAGAATTATATATCCTGCCTTATATAATTCTAACATAGGACTGGTAAAAAAAATGAGGCTTAGGAGTAAAGTTACCTTTTAATTACCAACAGAGGTTGGGTTTAGCGGAAAGGGCTAGTCTCCCACAATATAGCGAATCAATATTCGAATCCCCGCTAGAAGATATACCCACATTTAGTACCCGACATACTTCGAACATGATTGCCTTCGTTGTAAGATATGTATGGGGGAAAAAAGTTATTCTTTTATTGATAGTTTCACTTCATTGCATTTATTGCTACTTATTTGAAAGAGCAAATCACTACAAGAAAATTCGTCATTACCGACGGCCATTTTCCGTCGGTAATACAATAAAGCCGTCGGTAAATAATGATTACCGACGGCCTCGGGGCCCTTGGACAATGGCTCGTTGGAAATATATTATCGACGACCAATTGAATCCGTCGATATTACCGAAGGCTAAGCCGTCGGTAATATAAAAAAAGCCGTCGCAATTTCGGTGGGATTTTTAAATAATTAGTGAGATTTACCGACGGAAAAGCCGTCGGTAATACGCCGCCGTGCACGGTGGCGTATTACCGACGACTTTTCCGTCGGTAAATCTCACTGAATTATACTGATAAATTCATAGATTTACCGACGGCTAAACCGTCGGTAAAATACAGACGGCTAATCCGTCTGTAACTTACCGACGGCTGAATTTCCGTCAGTAAAAATTAAGGATCAAATTAAAATTTTCATCGATTTTGCGACGGCTTAGCCGTCGGTAATTCACGCTGTATATTACAGACGGCCAAGCCGTCGGTAATGTCAAATTATTTTTTAATGAAATTGTTTTTAAACGCTGTATATTACAGACGGTCAAGCCGTCGGTAATGTCAAATTTTTTTTAATGAAATTTTGAAAAGCCGTCTGTATATTATATTACAGACGGCTTAGCCGTCGGTAATGTCAAAAAAAAATTTTATGAAAATTTTGTTTTTAAACAGCCCCAAAATTGTACAGTACCTGCAATGCAGCAAGGGCTTCAATGACCATCAACATACATTTTTAATAATTACAACAACAAATCCATAGTGAACAAACCAAGTTACAACAAGTCCTAAGCAAATCAATAACAATACATAATGTAAAAGACCACAAATCCATAATGTCAAAACCCAGAAATCCATGTCAAAACAAGTCAATAAAAAAAAGTCAAATCCCTAGCCTAACGACAAGACTAATCATCCTCCTCTGACTCCTCATAGTCCGAATGGCGGCAGCGGGATTTACGGGCTGAATAAGCGGCAACAACGGCGAGACAACTCCCTCAGCTAACTGCTGGCTGTTGATCCCGCTCCGATGCTATTCTCCTTGTCTCCCGTGCCTCCTGAGCCTCCTCCTCTGCCTTTCTCCTTGCCTCCCGTGCTTCCTCTCGTGCCTCCCGAGCCTCTTCCTCTGCCTTTCTTGTGCGCTCCTCAAAAGCCGCAATCTGTGCATCCACCTCAGCAGAGCACTGAGTAGGGGACTGGGTACTGGTGTCAGATGCATGAGACTCCTGGGTCAAAGAGGAGACACCATGCCTAAAACGTCCAGACAAGCCTCCGACACCGTACAACCGTCCCCGAGTCCTACCCCCAGCAGATTGGGCCCATAACTGCAACTGAGTCGAGGGGTCAACACTGCCAGTTGCCTCCCCTCCATCAGAAGGCTGAGAGGAGACGGCTTGTTGCACCTTCTCTTGATAGGCTTCCTACTCAAAACAAAACAGAGTAAAGATTGGTTACAGTATTGTTTATGAAACAAAATAAAATTAGTTAAATAAAAAATGCAATGATCTGACTTACATATGTCTCTCTGGATCTGTTGTCCACCCAAGACTTGTCCTTCTTTTTTGTGTGAGTCTTCAAGAAGATCTCATCCACCATGGGCTCTCTACCCAACTCATCAGACTAAAACATAATTAAAAACGTTAAGAACATTTATATAACTCTTTTATTACATGTGATCACGTGCTTGTATTTTGATTTAATGATGGGCGGAAAGCCTCACTGCTTATACATAAAAAGAAAACATACCACCATTTGACAGAATGCAAAACAGAATCAGATTGAGGGATGGACAAAACATATAAGCCTTCAAGAAGATCACCCATTCCAATCTCCTTGAAGTGTGGCATAACTTGAATAAGAAAAAAGATCACGAAGAAAAGTGATAGAAACAGATTTATCAATGAGTAAGGCACTTACTGATAGTAAACTGAATGAAAAATTGGAAATGAAGAGGACCTTTTTCAGAACAGAATCATTTAAGAATTTAATTATACCAATTGCAGATACATGGATAATGGTCTTGTTAGGAAGATTAACAAACCCATGACACACACGCTGATAGGAATAAAATGATTTTAAAGAAAAAGCAGTGTGGGAATTAGCCCTTGAGTTAACAATCCAGAAATCAATAGAAATGATAGGATTAATGGAAAGAACAATACCATTTGATATTTCTATGTTGGGAGTTGCTGTAGTAGAGGCTTGAGATTGCAAGAGAGAATGAACTACACAACCACAACAACCATATAGAGTGATCTCTTGGGAAGTGCTTCTTGGAAAAACTAATTTGAATGATCAATGTCAGGTTCAACTATGGAACCATCAACAAATCCGAATATGTTTTTGCCAAGAAATGTGATCTTCAAGGTTTGCTCCAAGAAGGATATTTATCATTGCATAAGGGGTGTGATACCAAAGCAATATCAGGATTGTTAGAAGGTTGAATGGAGAAGGGATTTGAATCATCCCTGGATGCCATGGGAGATCCAGAAGAAGAAGAAAGCAAGGAAGAACTTGCAAAGAAAAATAAAAACAGAGATTGTGAAACTTAAAAGGATCCGAGAGCTAGAGAGAGAAAATTCACACACGATGCCAAATTGAAATGTGAAATGAGAGAAAAATGAATTTCATTGATTGAATCTCAGTGTACACTGTCTAATATATATAGACTTGATACATACAACTTAGTACAGTTGGAAATGAAACTAAAAAATAAGTCAGCAACTAACTTCAACTAACTATGGTTTGTTGGGTTTAAAATCTTGACATTATGCTAAGAACCGTAAGTTTTGATTACGAAAAAACTTCTGATACAAATTACAAGTATTCTGAATGGTGAGCTACTAATGCATTTGTTCAAGTGTGTTCATAAAAACAGGGAAGCATGGGAAACAATCAATATTTTATCTGAAGTGTTCAGAAGCTATGAATGAATTCTTCAAAAGGCTAAACTTCAAATTGTTGAAACCTTGTAGTACATATGATAAATTAATACATGACATCATAGAAGAAGTAATCACTATTTGTGGCTCTTTCCAACACAAGTCTCATATCTTCCCTCATCATAATAAAGACCTTCATAGAAAGCATAATGTGAGAACAACATAGAAGATGTTGTTAAGAAGCTTTAAAAGCTAGGAAGGATCATCAAGCTCTACAACTAATTGAAGATGTCAATACACTTTTAATATAGATTAAGAGAGAAGATTTCATAGTTAAAAGAGGCTATAAAAAAAATGTTTTGTGACTCACATGACAGAACTTTTTAGAAAGCTAAACCAATCTTGAAGGCTTATATGTTTTGTCCATCCCTCACTGCTTGGTATAATTAAGTTTAACACGCTGAGGCAAAACCAGGTTACAAAAGGTGGCATGTTTTCTTTTTATGTCATAAAAGTATATAAGAGCTTAAGGGGGAAACACATTGACATTCTAATTACAAGGGCGGATTTTGTTCCTACTGTTTCGATGGAGCACGATTTGGTCATTCATAATTGATGATGCAGTGATGCTGTTAATTGTTCTTATTGTATATGCACTTGTGAATTTGCATATACAAGTGATCAAGAGGTTAATATTTGTAGGTGGGAAGATGGTCTTACCCAATGCCTGGAATATGATTCTGCTGGAATAGTTCTTAGCATTTTTTATGAGGTGCCATTTTACACAAAATTGCATTCTCATCTCATTCTATTGGCATTATAATGGACAAACCCAAAAAACATGTGTATCCTCCTTAGGAAAAAAAAACATCTGGAAGTAAAAAGAGGCATACCTGAAACACCCCAAGGTCCCTATTGAAGTCAGATTCAGGCATCAAGAGGGACAAAGAAACACAAAATGTGTGACCAACAGGAACACGTATCTGCTTTTTCTTAATGTACCCCCCAGAGCCACTAATACTACTAACTCCACCATGAAATGAAAAAACAGCTGAAGGGTGAGCATCAGTGTAATCAAAATGCAAACTTTCCTTAACAAACACAGGTTCCTCCACCCAAAACCGAACCAAACCAACACCAACAACAGCAGCAAGAAGCAGAACCAAAAACAGAATCATGCACACATATGCAGCACTCAGAAAGCAAAGACCCAGTTTCTTTAGCAATACTATGCTACCATAAGCTATGTCTGAAGGAGCACTGTGTACTGCTGATTCAACAGTGTCTTTGGTTTCCTCATCACGGTGGTAGGACTCAGATGTGACAGTAAAAAGAGAGTAGAAAGGGGAAAAGACAGAGACCATGGTGTTGTAGATGATATCTGCTTAGAAGGATAGTAGTTTTGCTACCCAATGGGATGGTGTGGGGAAAATAAAGGAGTCTTTTTGGTCTTCCTCCATGGAGATGTAGTGTTGTGTAGTGCAGTTTCATAGATAGATAAGAGGATGGATGGTTGGGACTTTGTTGAGAGGGAAAGAGGGAGAAAGAAGAGGCATGAGACAGATGTAGTGCTGTTGCATGGTGTGGCAGCACACAACACGTGTCTTGTGCATGAGAATAAGACCATGATGCCGTGGCAATCTGCATGAGAAAGAGAAACATGTTGACTATTTATAAGGCTTAGAAGTTTTTCTTCTATTTGCCTAGGAGTTTGGACTACAAGCTTGATTTCTTCAGTGAAAGATTGAATATCTTTTTTACTCATAGGGTAAGAAAATCCCTATCATTAATATTGCTATGTTTTTCTATCTCAGTGAAGCTAGGGTTATTTAACTCATAGTTGACCAAATTATGACCATTTTCGTGCTGAGATGGTTCTGGGCTAGCTATATGGACAGGGCTAGCTTGAACTACTGGGCTTCTAAGGTTATTATCTACCTTAGATTCTATGACATTGACTCTAATTTCTAGAACTCCAAGTCTTTCCTTGAGAATTCTTATGTCATCTAAGCTCCCTGGAATTTCTTCACACACTACATTTAGCACACAATTTAACATCAGTCATGAAATCATAATAACCACTTCTATACATTTGTTATATATTAATAGCTTTGTATAAAGTGTTTAAAAAACATACCAGGCGCAAGGCATGCTCAGTGATGGATATAGATCCACCAGTATGCATAGAACCACCCTTAGAAGAAGCGCGATTCTGCTTGGCCTTGGTGCATTTCTCCCTATAGTCTGGAGCCTTCCACTTGGCATTAAGTTCTGCATAAGCCCCCTCGCCTATCCAGGTTGGGCATTTACCATTCTTCCTCACCTCCATAAGCATCTCAGAAAGACGCTTTGAGCCTTTGCTTTTGAAGAGCTTCTCAACCAGATAATGGTCTTTAGGATCCCACGAAACATGCTCCTACAGTATTATGTTACAAATAAGATCAATATCCATTATTAATATCAACACACAATAACGAAAACCCTTAAATAAGAAAAGTAACATAATCTAACTTGAAATTTCTTAAGCCATTTCTCCACCGTCTTTCCTGGAATCTCTCCCCAAGTATGATATGGTTCTGGGCTGTGATTGAATGACCGCGGTGATGGCCTTAGAGGCTACTTTACCCGGGATGAACCTATAAATAAGTTATAAACACAATATCAAACCAGATTGCATATTTTTAAGTATACACAAGTTTCAAATCCAAAAATGAGACTATAAAGTGACGTACGAATTGCCAAGAACCCTAATGATGGGTTTCCCATCAGGTGTCACCTCAGTCCCGACCACATGGGAGTGTCGTGACCCTTGCACTGTCGGACCACTACGTGCAGTTTGTGAAGGTCCTGCACCTGCATCATCTTGCCCCAGAGGAGTGTCTGCTTTCGAAATGGATATACTTTGTGGTAAAGGGAAACATGCTCCTACAATACAAATCAATTTGTTACAACAAAGGGAAAGCAATAAAAAAATCCAACAACTAGTTAAATACATAGTATAGGAGGAGATACAAATCCGGATTAGGGATCATCACTATAGAGGGGGAGGTGGTATCACTCCAAAGTCTGGCCGAGCAGAGGTTCTTTGACTAGCCTCACGGAGTGGTGTGCTAGCGTCGTCCTCTAGTGGTGACTGTGCGAATCGATTTGCAATCGCTGTGGCAAAATCGTTTTAGCCTTCTTCGTAGGCAGCTTAGACCTACGATGCTCTTTCTCTTTAGGAGGCATCTGAAAAAAAAGGATTCACATATATGTTCACATATATGTTACCATAATAATTTCTGTATTGGAACATTTGAAGGAATAAAAAACCATAAAATTCTGATATTAAAAAACAAGCAGAAATTTAGGAGGCCAACTGCACTATACAACGTGACTGTGAGTTGTGCAGTAACAATTAACAAGCAGAAATTTGAGAAATCCCTTCTTATCCTTATTTCCCTTTCTTTGTAGCTAAATCGCCCAATGGGTGTATGAATTACATTTATTATTAGCGAAGTAGAGCTTCAACTACAAAATGGACACAGTATAAAATAAAGAATAGCTGAAACCGGTAACCTTGACCAAAATATAAAGTCATAGTCATCAAATGGTGCACAATAATGAGCTGAAATTGATAGCCTGCAATGTCAATTACAGAAAACGAGGCACAATATAATTGTCTCTGAAATTTTTCCTCCAACCTAACAATCTTATAAGTAGTGCCATTTACATTGCAAATGCAGTAGACCAGTGTGAAATAGATACAATAGATATAGTAAACTAGTGGCTACAAATAAGTACCACCGAAAACTGAAACACAATGACTTCACTAACTTTTAAAATAAACAAGTACACTAACTTTAGTCAATGTCATCATCTTGATCATCCACATCCATATCAGCATCTCCCTCATTAGAGTCCAGCTCAGACTCACAATTATCATCATCGTCGACATCCATGTCAACTTCATTATCAATATCAATGTTTGGAATTGACGTAACATCAACCTCTTCATCACTATGTGTTTGATCACGCAAGCAATCCATTTCTTCAATTTGATTATACGCTCTATGTGTGTCATCTCTTCATCTTGATAAGGAATGTCATCGTCAATTTCATTCACCTCTACATGGCCTCTGGGCTTTGTTTTTATCACTGCACACCAACCGCGTTTGTCTCTCCTCATATCTGGGTAAGGTACATAATACACTTGTCTAGCCTTTTGTGCAATTATGAATGAATCGTAACGATCATAATGCCTGTTCATCTTGATATCTACAATGCCATATTGCGGATGAACTTTGGTTCCTCTATTCCGTCTTGGATCAAACCATTGACAATAAAACAAGGCAACCCTGTGAGGCAACATGTGATACGTTAACTCGTAGATATGTTGTATGATACCATAGAAATCATCTTCTCCTCCTTCTGTAACCCCTTTGACAAAACCCCACTGTTTATGGTCTTTTTACCCTGAGCCCATGCTTGAGTGTGGTATTTGTACCCATTAATGAAGTATTTGTGCCAACTTATGGCCTTTGACTTTGGACCCCAAGCTAATGATATCAAGTTTGTGTCAGTCACACCATTTGCTTCATTAGTAACCTATACAAACAAGACATCCACAATGGGGATAGGAAGACAATTTATTTGCAATAGGCTTTTGGTCAAATGCTTACATAGGACCGAAACCATTCTGGGAATTCAGCAAAAATACGAGTTTGAGCCGAAGGATCAGCTTCATTGATGGAGTTATATTGCAAAAAGTAACTGCCAAGAAAGACAGAGTTGTTGTGAGTATATACTAGTAAATACATTGAGTGTGGGTTTAATGGTGTATTACTTACTCAATATATGGCTTAACCTCGATGCAATTGATGAGGATGTGTACATGTGCAGACCTCCATTCAGCATCAGTCAACTAGTGAGCTTTGGATTGCCCACTAGGACGTCCTAGTCCATTGCTAATTGACAATGTTGATGTGACATCGTCATTCAATCTTGCTGCTTCATTACGTTGACTTTTAGCATACAAGTCAATCGTTTTGAAATAATGTGAACAAAAATATGTTGTCTCCCGTTGTAAGTAAGACATACATATTGAGCCTTCTACTCTAGCCTTGTTTTTCACTGACCGCTTAAAATCACCCATCATTCTATAAAGAAATGAGAATAAAATGGCTTATAATAAAGATATGACAATATAGACGGAGATAATTGCAGATATCAACGAATACCTTTCAAATGGATACATCCATTGGTATTGAACTGGACCACCAAGCATTGCCTCGTGTGGGAGGTGAATTGGAAGATGCTCCATTGAATCAAAGAATCCTGGTGGGAAGATTATTTCAAGTTTGCATAAGATTAATGGAATGTTTTCATTCAATTTGATCAAATCATTTTGGCTCAAATTATTACTGCACAATCCCTTAAAGAATTGACTTAACTCTGTAAGTGATCTCCACACAAGGTCAGGCAATGAACTAAATGCAAATGGGAGCAAACATTCCATAAATACGTGACAATCATGACTCTTCATCCCGTACATTTGCCCTCTATTAATGATAAGTTCAAAATGGCATATAGTTTAGTGTTAATTTTACATTGCATTTTAGTTTTTTTTAACCATGTTAATTTATGATATTTATGCACTTTTCTTGATTTGAATAATGCACTTGGTTTTGGTTCAATTGTGCTTAAAAGAAGGTATTTGTCCTAGGAAAAAGGAGAAAAATCACTTGGAATGAGTTGGGGTAATTTGTGCTACAAGTTGATAAGGTGATGCTGTCCCAGCCTGACACCTGCTCAATGTTTTAATCATATCTGGAGTTGTAGGTGTCCAAATGAGATGAAACTGGTGCCATTGGAAAGCTAAGATCCATAGCTTCAACTTTCATGAAGACACCTTGAGCTAATTCGGACGTTAAAGAGGCGAATATTGCAATACAAATTGGCAACTGTAGGAAGCACGGCCCACCCGTGTTATTAAGCACGGCCGTGCTTCGACTTATCCTGTTTAACACGAGACACAGAAAGAAGCACGGCCGTGCTACGGGAGCGTCCATAATTCAGGATTTCACGTTTTTCACCATTTTTTACTTGGTTTTTCACTCCTTTTCACCCTAAACTATAAATAGACACTAAAAAGACTTGTCTAGGGTTGGAACTTGGATTCTTGGGGGCACGGTGGAGGATATGATTCGTTCTCCTCCTCTCTTCTTCCTCGATTTTTCTGGTTTGGTTTTTCTTACTTTATGAGTAGCTAAATCCCTCAGACTAGGGTAGATGAATCTTGATGAAACTCTTGTGTAGTTAATTCTATTTTATTAAAGCAAGTTTATTTCATTTCAATTGAGCTTTCAATTCTCTGCGCTTAATGCTTTTTGATACTTGGCCGCTATTGTATTGATTTGGGGTTTTTCATGATGATTGGGAAATTGGGTGAATGACTTGAACTGAGATTGCTAGCCATAGTCATGATGAGTATAGGAATATAACTTTGTGATTATGTGTTCTTGTGAATCATTGATCTTTATGCTTAACTTTATTATTGGTCACCTAAGGAATTAGGGATTTTTGGTTTAGTTAAAGGGGT
The DNA here is from genome assembly GCA_037113605.1 of Calophaca sinica. NCBI lineage: Eukaryota > Viridiplantae > Streptophyta > Magnoliopsida > Fabales > Fabaceae > Calophaca > Calophaca sinica. Next base: position 117,957,657 of record CM073731.1, read on the forward strand.
TATGAGACAAGGAATTGTACTTAATCTAATATCGTTGATTCGAACTTCAATTTGTATGGGATAACTTGCGTTGGTTGTAGATTAAATGCATAAGAGTGAAAACAAGAAGATTCGATCCCTAGTCATTTTTAATCCTTTGATTTTTAAATAGTTGTTATTATTAATTTTCAATTGTTACAAATCTACTTATTTCCAAATACCACTATTCGGTTCTCGTTCAAAATAGTTACGAACTTTGTTTAGTTGAATAATCAATCGCAATCCCTGTGGAGACGATCTTACTTATCATTTTATTACTTGTGCGATTCGGTACACTGCCGAAATCCTCAACAAATTCGGTGGAGGATAGGATTCGTTCTCCTCCTCTCTTCTTCCTCGATTTTTCTGGTTTGGTTTTTCTTACTTTATGAGTAGCTAAATCCCTCAGACTAGGGTAGATGAATCTTGATGAAACTCTTGTGTAGTTAATTCTATTTTATTAAAGCAAGTTTATTTCATTTCAATTGAGCTTTCAATTCTCTGCGCTTAATGCTTTTTGATACTTGGCCGCTATTGTATTGATTTGGGGTTTTTCATGATGATTGGGAAATTGGGTGAATGACTTGAACTGAGATTGCTAGCCATAGTCATGATGAGTATAGGAATATAACTTTGTGATTATGTGTTCTTGTGAATCATTGATCTTTATGCTTAACTTTATTATTGGTCACCTAAGGAATTAGGGATTTTTGGTTTAGTTAAAGGGGTTATGAGACAAGGAATTGTACTTAATCTAATATCGTTGATTCGAACTTCAATTTGTATGGGATAACTTGCGTTGGTTGTAGATTAAATGCATAAGAGTGAAAACAAGAAGATTCGATCCCTAGTCATTTTTAATCCTTTGATTTTTAAATAGTTGTTATTATTAATTTTCAATTGTTACAAATCTACTTATTTCCAAATACCACTATTCGGTTCTCGTTCAAAATAGTTACGAACTTTGTTTAGTTGAATAATCAATCGCAATCCCTGTGGAGACGATCTTACTTATCATTTTATTACTTGTGCGATTCGGTACACTGCCGAAATCCTCAACAAGTTTTTGGCGCCGTTGCCGGGGATTGTTGAATTGATATTTAACAAGGCAAACTAGTGTTATTTTGAACATTTATTTTCTGTTTATATAACAAAAAAAACCAAAAATTTAAAATTTCTTTTCTCTTCTTATAAAATTGTTGTGCTGCTCACAATTCTCTTAGCTTCTGTAGCATGCAGCCTCTTAGATGTGATTTTTGTGGAGTAAAGCATAGAAATGGCTATTGTGAGGATTTCTTAGTCATGGTAGAAGAAGAAGAGGACTATTGCATGGAAAGTATCTTGGGAGAAGAAGAGTCACATCCTAAAAAGCAAGAGAAGACAAGTGCCTTAGAAGATGCTCTTATGCAGTTCATGAAGATGACTCAATCCAATTTCAAGAAACATGAGTCTTATTTCAAAAACCAAGAGGCCTCTATCAAAAATCTGGAGAATCAAATTGGGCAACTCTCAAAGCAACTTGCGGAGCAAACCAAAGAGTCACATCCTCAAGCTCAATTCGAAGAATCCCATGACAGAGACTCTTACCTTAACAATGTTTGGGTGAAATTCATGAGAGCCAACCAAGCTTCATTTGATAACTTTGAGGTTCGTTGTGAGAGGTTGTCAGAGCAATTATCCCAATTTGAGCAGAAGAAAGTGGAGATAGAGAGTGAACATAACTTCATGGTGGCATTGGAAGAAGAATTGAAAAACAAAAATAGTGACATGGAAGAGGACCTAAGGGTGAGGCACGGAGAGATTCATGTGATAGCTCAACTCTTGGGCATTGAAGAGAATCGTCCTCCGCAAGATGAATTTGATGTGCTTCAAGATAAGGAGTGGGGGAAACAATATCCCAAATGTACAATTGCTAAGGCATGGGCACACTTACTTCCCTATGCCAAGTACATGGGAATTCTCTCTCCAAAAGAAGGAAGCGGAAGGATGAAATCTTTTTCATGACATATTATCCACCCTAACAAGGGTGTTGAAGTGTCAAGCTAATGACGTTAAAAAAACGCTTCTTGGGAGGCAACCCAAGTTTTTAGTTAGTTCTTTCCTTCTCATCCTTGCTTCAACTTAAATTTTTACATTGGGGACAATGTAAGTTTTTAAGCTTGGGGTAAGGAGTTTACATTTTGTGCATTTAGTCTTGCATCTCATTTTAGTTTTTGCATCTTGTGTTAATTTTTGTTTTTGTTTGCATCATTTTATCCCCCAAATTGTCATGCTATTCTCTTGTGCTTTTCCATGTGTGCCGCAATTTTGTTGAAATTTGAGATTGCAATGATTTGGAACCCAAGTATTTTCTCTTGTGATGGGCTTAAAGGTAGTGTTCTTAATGTACATAGTGACAATCTTTTGATAAGTTAAGAATTAGCATGTGGCGCTCTGATTTGATGTTTTTCACTGATTTTGACTTCTAAATGTGAGACTTGAGCTTGTATTGGGGCTTGCACTTTATCATGTTTATATGCCCCCTTCTCCTTGTATGAGTGTGTCCATCCTGATTGTGCTCTCTAAAACTTGACTTGTAACCATTTCAAAACTTGAAAATTTTTGTCTACACACTTGAATATGATTAAGGCATTATAGGCATGTTTTCAAGACTCTGATTTTTGAACGAAAGCTTCCTCTAGTTGCCTCTTTTGAGCCTTAATTGAAATAAATTTTCTTGGTACCCATGCTATTGACCAATGTTTATGGTACCTTTTTAGAGTATGTTTAAGGGAGCAATTGGATGCTTAATCTTGTGAATTGTTTTGATGCTTGATCTTGGGATCTCTTCTGTTGTTTAGTTCCTCCCCAATAAATATTGCAAAATCTCAAATGAGGGAGAATAAAATAAAATAAAAATAGAAAAAAAAACAACGGAAGAGGAGTAAAAAAATAAATAAAAAGGTTTTGAAAGCAAAAAGGAAAATGAATTGCTCCACTTATGCTACTTTAAAAGGGTTGTTGGTTTATAGCCCTTGAATTTTCCTTTCCTTGTTATTATCCCACCTTTCAAGTAAAATCTCATGGCCACGTTACAACCTTTTGAAAGACCTTTTGATTCTTTTGTGTTTTCAATAATTATTTGCCGATATTTGGTTAATAGTCAAGCCTATGGTAGAGCACTTTCTTTGAGGAATATGAGTGAATTGTTTTAACCTTTAAACACTTGGAGAGTGGTAAGGAGAGTGCCCTTATCAGTGAGAGACATGATTTTAGAGAGCCTGAGTTTCTAATTGGACTTGATTTTGATTATCTCTATTGTCTTGTTAGCCTTTAGCCTATTGCTTGATCTTGCTTTTATCTCGGGTTCTTTATCTGTTGCATCTCTTGTTTCTCATTCCATCTTTGGCCTGATAATTGCTTGAGGACAAGCAAAATTCTAAGCTGGGTAATTTGATAAGTTCAAAATGGCATATAGTTTAGTGTTAATTTTACATTGCATTTTAGTTTTTTTAACCATGTTAATTTATGATATTTATGCACTTTGCTTGATTTGAATAATGCACTTGGTTTTGGTTCAATTGTGCTTAAAAGAAGGTATTTGTCCTAGGAAAAAGGAGAAAAATCACTTGGAATGAGTTGGGGTAATTTGTGCTACAAGTTGATAAGGTGATGCTGTCCCAGCCTGACACCTGCTCAATGTTTTAATCATATCCGGAGTTGTAGGTGTCCAAATGAGATGAAACCGGTGCCATTGGAAAGCTAAGATCCATAGCTTCAACTTTCATGAAGACACCTTGAGCTAATTCGGACGTTAAAGAGGCGAATATTGCAATACAAATTGGCAACTGTAGGAAGCACGGCCCACCCGTGTTATTAAGCACGGCCGTGCTTCGACTTATCCTGTTTAACAAGAGACACAGAAAGAAGCACGGCCTGGCCGTGCCTTAGGCCACGGCCGTGCTACGGGAGCGTCCAGAATTCAGGATTTCGCGTTTTTCACCATTTTTTACTTGGTTTTTCACTCTTTTTCACCCTAGACTATAAATAGACACTAAAAAGACTTGTCTAGGGTTGGAACTTGGATTCTTGGGGGCACGGTGGAGGATAGGATTCGTTCTCCTCCTCTCTTCTTCCTCGATTTTTCTGGTTTGGTTTTTCTTACTTTATGAGTAGCTAAATCTCTCAGACTAGGGTAGATGAATCTTGATGAAACTCTTGTGTAGTTAATTCTATTTTATTAAAGCAAGTTTATTTCATTTCAATTGAGCTTTCATTTCTCTGCGCTTAATGCTTTTTGATACTTGGCCGCTATTGAATTGATTTGGGGTTTTTCATGATGATTGGGAAATTGGGTGAATGACTTGAACTGAGATTGCTAGCCATAGTCATGATGAGTATAGGAATATAACTTTGTGATTATGTGTTCTTGTGAATCATTGATTTTTATGCTTAACTTTATTATTGGTCACCTAAGGAATTAGGGATTTTTGGTTTAGTTAAAGGGGTTATGAGACAAGGAATTGTACTTAATCTAATATCGTTGATTCGAACTTCAATTTGTATGGGATAACTTGCGTTGGTTGTAGATTAAATGCATAAGAGTGAAAACAAGAAGATTCGATCCCTAGTCATTTTTAATCCTTTGATTTTTAAATAGTTGTTATTATTAATTTTCAATTGTTACAATTCTACTTATTTCCAAATACCACTATTCGGTTCTCGTTCAAAATAGTTACGAACTTTGTTTAGTTGAATAATCAATCGCAATCCCTGTGGAGACGATCTTACTTATCATTTTATTACTTGTGCGATTCGGTACACTGCCGAAATCCTCAACAATTAACATCTGCACATCTTGCCAAATTTAAAGCATACCCATGTGGCATCTTAACCTCCTTCACCCACTTCATCACATTCTTTGCCTCATTTGAAGAAAGACAATAATTTGCCTTTGGTTTTGTCATTTTTCCATTGGCTTTTGGAATCAACTCCAAGTCACTACGTTGGCATATGAGGGCCAAGTCCATTCTTGCTTTTTCATTGTCTTTTGTTACGCTTTAACATTCATGACTGTAATAAACACATTATCAAATACATTTTTCTCTATGTGCATGACATCTAGATTGTGCCTTAATAAATTGTCTTTCCAGTATGGAAGATCCCAGAATATGCTTCGCTTTATCCAATTGTGACTACGTCCATACTCAGGTAACTTATCAACTTTTCCATCTTCTACCACACTTGGAACCCCACTGACCCAATTCCATATGATATCACCTGTCAGTATTACAGGAGGCCCATGTTTCTCAACCCTGTTTTTTGTAAACCTCTTTTTACTTCTTCTGAATTTCTGTTCACGTAGTAAAAATCGACGGTGGCAATCGAACCAAGAGTTTTTCCCCCCATATTTTAGTCTAAACGACTTTGTATCATCCATACATACGGGACAAGCCAATTTACCTTGTGTACCCCACCCAGACAACATACCATATGCGGGAAAATCATTAATTGTCCACATCAAGGATGCTCTCATTTGAAAGTTTTGCTTTTTAGAGATATCATAAGTCAAAACACCCTCACTCCACAACTGTTGCAGCTCGTCTATTAAAGGTTGTAAGAACACATCTATTTTTTCTTTCGGATTTGTTGGTCCGGGTACGAGGCAAGTCAAAAACATAAATGGTTTAGTCATACACATTTCAGGGGGGAGATTATATGGGGTCACAACAACCGGCCAACATGAATATGGGGTTGTAGATGCCTGAATGTAAGGTGTGAACCCATCGGAACATAAACCGAGCCTTACATTTCTTGGTTCATTTACGAAGTCTGGATACACCGCATCAAAATGCTTCCAAGCTTCACCATCAGATGGTTGACGTAAAATGTCTGACCCAGATCTATTGTGAGAATGCCATCTCATTTCAGCTGCAGTCTCCGTTGATGCATACAGTCTTTTCAACCTAGGAGTGATTGGCAAATAGAACATCCTCTTTGCTGGAACATCGTTGTACTTACCCATCCCAATCTTACGGGGAACATACCGTGGTTCTTGACAAAACTTACATTGTCGTTCTGCACTATTATCCTTGTAGTACAACATACACCCATTAACACAACAATCAATTTTTTGAGATTCCAAACCTAGCATCGACACCAATCTTTTTGCTTGGTAAATTTTTTTTGGCAATTTCTCCTTTGAAGGACACACGTCTCCCAACATACTTGCAATGAAATCAAGACACTTTTGAGGAATGTTCCAATTTGTCTTGCATGCCAACAATTTCACGCATATTGAAAGCTTTGACTCAGAAGCACCCTCATATATGGGCTCGTTTGCAGTAGTCAGCAAATCATAAAAGTCTTGAGCATCAGCATTTTGGGGCTCTTCATGAATATCTTCCTCGTCTTCATGAATATCTTCCCCGTCTTCCTCATTACCCACATCACCCATACTTTGGAAGTCATACCTAGGCCTAAACGCATCGTCGACCATATGTTGCATTAGCGTGAACGGATCATCATTATCCATTTGTCCACTACTACTAGGCACATTTACTGGGTGAACATGTGGCGCTTCTTCACCGTGCTCACCCAATACCAATAATTTGGTTTGAACCCAACACGATACAGATGGACCTTGACTTCTCTTTCAGACAATATGCGCCTAAACTTGCAAATGTCACAAGGACATCTGATTCCACCATTACTTACAACTTCAGGTTGTACTCTAGCTTTCAGTATAAACTCTTCAACCCCTTTTGCAAAGCTTGGTTTCACCCCTCCTCTACCAGGATAAAGCCTATCATATACCCAACTCCGATTTGGAGGATAACCATCCATTTCTGAAATGAGTAACTTTCAGGAAGGCGACCAAAAAACTCTGCTTATACTGTTCCAAGGGAGATAACTCAACATTATTCATTATCAACTCAAATTAAATATAAAACCAGCAGACCTCTCCTTGTACTCATCTTCCAAGGGAGGTAATTCAGCACTATATTGCATCAAATCAAATAATATAAAAATTAAAGCACAATAAACAATAAGCCACTTCCTCAATTCATTTTCTATTTGTCCCAAATTAAAGCATGTGATTTATAATCAAATAACAAAAAACAATCCCAACAAACCAATCATGCATCTAAGCTACACATAACATTCAACAACCTCCAATCATGTTCATAACATAATGGGCTCACTTTTTCTCGCAGCATCTACTTGCTATATGTGCATAACATAGTGGGAAAACTGATTTTCACATACGCAAAGCAAGCTCCTAATTCAGAAAAATGATGAACCTAAGCATTGAAAGCAAGAAATGCATAGTACCTTACTTAGAAGCAGCAGCAGAGCATATAATTAATTAACATGAAGCAATTTTTTATGGACAAGAAGAAATAAAGGCCACATTACAATAAACACTTTCACATATAAAATGAAGAAATTAAATTTTATATCATGTTGATATCTTGTCATTTAGCAAACCATTACTTCAGCATCCCCATTACCAACAAAAGATCAATTGTTTTTTACTTCTAAATGCAGAAATAAATCAGTCTGTTTTCTGGCTTTTAGAAATCCCTTAACTCTTGTGAAGAACTTCTAATAGAAAGGAGAGAAGGAAACTATCCAGTTCAAAATCTTGTATTGACAGGTATGCAGATTAAAAAACAGAAAAAAGAATGGGGGGGACATGCAGACAATATGCAAAGAAAATTATGGATAGTAATCCAATTACTTCATCAAACATGTATAATATTATTACTAGTATTATTTACAAAAGAAGATTGATATTTTAAGTCCATAAATATGTCAACCTTACAACCATAATCTATTTGCATGGTGCGAGAAAGCTTAACTCATTCAATAAACCATCCCAGAAAACATCACAGTCTACTCTAGCTAGCCCAGAAACTGAAATGTTGCAGAAAATCAAGAGTTGGCAAAACTGTACGCGGAGTCCTTCAAGAATGCGGCTGATCAGGTACTTCAATCAATCATGTCCTCCACTTGTTTATTTATTTGTTTATTTGAACTTTGGAGTAACGCTTCGTTAACTTGTTAATTTAATTAACTGATGTTGTTGTAATACACAGCTTGACTTTCGTGCAAAATGCTTCAACTTGAAAGAACAACTAAAAAGGTCACATAATGAAGTTATCTTTAAAGAAGATGTGAGTTGCTTTCGAGTTTTAAATTGAAATATTGAAAATTACCAATAATAGCATTGTTAACTGTTGGATAATATATTACAGTTCAGATAGGACTCAGATTCAGAGGGTAAGGCACCTAGAAGTGGTAAGAGCCTTCACACAATACATGAAACATACAACTAAATCATATTTTTTGAATGCTCAATCACCCGTTAAAGAGAGTTTTTCCATTTACCTTGATGAAACTCGTCAGAATACAGTTGACTTAGTGGTGGTTCTTCGCTGCTCTCCTTAATACTTGGGATGCGTATCCTCTTCAAGAATCCCTAACAGGTAGCCACAAAGTGAATAACGAGAATCAGGAGAGAAAAAAGACCTCAGAAGTGATTTATAGCTTACAAGCTAATAAGCTACTACCATACAACTTTTCTTATCAACCATACTTATAAATTAATAAACTAGTCATTAAACTAATCTAATTGCTAAACACACTCAACAGCTTTGCAGTTGCGGGTCTCTCTTTGGAGAAAAAAATATCTAGGACCATTTATACCCAACCAAAATAAATTAAATCATAAAAGAAATTAATGTAAAAATTAATTACTTAGTTTAGTGGTCTTCCTCATGCAATGTTTTCACTAGAGACATCAACAACATTATCTCCAGTGACAGAAGAATCCTGTAAAAGTAGAAGATCCCCATAAATGAATAAGGACAAAATTGTAGATAAGTCTCACCCCATAACCAAAGCATGGGCATTTTGGGAGGATGATGTTTCTATGAAAGTAGATAGACGCGTAATTAATATTAACGTTTCAAAGTTAAAGCAAAATCAAGAGGAAAATGTGACTGCAATAAGAGCTAGTATCATTCATAGTCTATGAACAGAAAATAAACATCATATGGCATTTTCAGCTAATTAATAAAAAAAAGGGTAAAACAAAAAAAAGGATGCTAATAAACAAAAATGATCACCAAGTTTGCAAAAAAATGAAGATTAAGAAGATAAACCATTCATAGAAACAGGAACATCAACACAGTTAGTTTCGTCAATGTGAATGTCATTGTTGTTGTTGCTGCTGCTGGTATTTGGGTTGTAAGGGTTGTTAATATCACTATGAAACCCACCTTCACCACCACCATCATTGTTCTTTTCATGATCATTTTGAGGACCAATTCCCAAATTTGATCTCTTCCTCAAGTTATTCTTATTGTTATGCATCCAAACCTTGAAAACCCCTCTAGAGACACCAATCTCATTCTGAATTTCTGGACCAAACCTTGACCTAAATTAGTAGTGATAATATCCTTTTTATCCTCACCAAAAGCAAAGGAACCCAAAGCCCCAAAAGCACCAAATAATAGAGAAACCAAACCCATCCCTAAACCCAATACCCTACCAAATTTCTCCTTATCTTTAGCCTCATATTCTAAAGGCAAAACCATTCCTATCCCTTCAAAAGCATACACAGCCACACCAATACCATAGAAAAACACAGAGAAACCCTTAGACGTCTCCAAATCAGGCCTATTCTTAAAAAAGACCAAAACATCCGCAAAAAAGACCAAAACATCCGCAAAAAGACCACCATCACAGTACTCTTAGCAATAATATCAACAACATCGGCAAAAATACTTAAAGGCGATAAATGAGTCAAAGTCTGAATCGAATTCAACAGCACAGGGCGAAAACAGTTTCGGAAAAATGGAGGAGTTGAAGAGAAAGAGTACCAGAGAGTGAGTGAGTGAGTGAGAGAGAGTGAGTCTGTGGAAGAAGAAATGGTTGAGCCGAGCCCTAAGGACACTAACAGCACCGTCTGTGGAGAGCAGCGTCAGGTGCACGGCGTCTGTGGAGAGCCCCTCCTGGTGGTGAACGGCGTCTGGTGAGCGGCGTCTCCTCCTCCTCTTCGATTCTGATTCGCCGCGCAATTGCAAGGATAGTGGGATGGTTGGAGAGGTTGAGGGATTTGAGGTGCAAGGGGAAACAGGAGGTTGAGGGATCTGCAATTTCTGTCACCGCGGCGAGGAAGACTAGGCGAGGAAGGGTTGCATCGCAGATTGAGAATGAGGATGCAGATCTGTGTGAAGGGTTATGAGAATTAGGAGGAGAGGGAATAAAAGTTAAAATCTGTAAAGTCAAAATCTGTGTGAAGATAAGCCGTCGGTAAGGTTAAACCACCGTCGCCATAAATAAATGCGGGTCAACAAAAAATTTTGGCGCCCAACCTAACTACTAACCGACGGCTTAGCCGTCGAAAATTTGGCAAAAAACATTTCGCGTGCAGGTTTTTTCCGACGACTTACCGATGGTTTAGCCGTCGGTAATTAAAAATTTAGCGACGGAGTCGGGGCCGTCGGTAATGTTCCGTCTGTAATTCACACTTTTCTTGTAGTGAATGCTGACTTTTTAATATGATGCTTAATGGTACTCCCTCCGAAATAAATTATAAACAAATAAAATATATATATTTTGGTATAAATTTTTGATCAAATATATATACTTTATTTCCTCATGATTCATTCCGGAGGGAGTATTGTAACAACGACCAAGGTAGGTGCTTCAAATTAATTATACCAGCCGTCTTTTCTTCTTTAAGCTCTTCTGCTTTCTTCTTGTCATTTTCTACGAATAAAACGACACTTTTCAAAGATTCTGGCATCTCTGCATCGGTATTATTAATAGTAATACTTATGCTCTTGAATATTTTAGAGGTTGGTAGAGGGGACTGACGTGTTTAATCCATAATTTCTACTGATTAGGATTAGATATATTGTTAGTTTTAATGTTTCATTAGTAGGTTCAATTCATTGAACCCGTGGCCGGAATTGAGTTCTAATACTCGTTAACCTATTGAAATACTCCTCCCATCTCTAAATATAAGCCTCTTTTCAAAAAAAATTATCTCTTTTTATAAGCTCTTTTTAAATTACTAGATGTATTAATTATTTTTTTATAAGAATACTCCTAATTAATTTACATTGTTTTTTGTAGTCAATAGTAAATGAGATAGTTTTTTCTCTCTCTTAAGTCAATAATTGAAGGGTAATTTTAGAAAAAATAGTGCACATTGTAAACAAATTAAATGATAGTCTAAATGAAGGGTAGTTTTGTAATTTTAAAATATAATACTAATAGATAATGGACTAAATATTATAAGATATCAAAATATTTAAAATAGAAGAGGGATCAAATTGCACCGGTGTAATACTTGAGCAATGTTACACCCTTCAATAACATTCTATACTGGATAAATATTTTTCAAAATCAACCGTTGGATTGAAAGCTGCTATCAGATAGATCATATCTATAAAGTTTTATAAAAATTTATAATTATTTGCCTTGTCATTAAGATGCGTCAAGATTAACGTTATATGCAATTACATTGTTGACGTTAATCTTCATTAATCTTGATGACATAGCAAACTATTATAGAATTTTGTAAAAATTTATAGATATGATTTGTATGATAGAAACTTTCAATCCAACGGTTGATTTTAAAAAATATTTATCCGATAAGATGTTATTGAAGGGTGTAACATTGTCCAAGTATTACACCGTTGTAATTTGATCCCTCTCAAAATTTAGATATGATGTGAAAATTACATACATTGCTTGAAAAAATAAAAAATAAAAACATTCAAAACATTAAATACATAATCAATAACATCTTATCGGATAAATATTTTTTAAAATCAATCGTTGGATTAAAAGTTGCTATCATATAAATCATATCTATAAATTTTTACAAAATTCTATAATCGTTTGCTATGTCATCAAAATTAATCATGATTAACGTCAATAATGTAATTGCATATAACGTTAATCTTGACACATTTTAATGACGGGGCAAATGATTATAAATTTTTATAAAACTTTATAGATATGATCTATCTGATAGCAACTTTCAATCCAACTGTTGATTTTGAAAAATATTTATTCGGTAGGATATTATTGAAGGGTGTAACATTGCTCAAGTTTTATACCGGTGTAATTTGATCCTTCCTCATAAATTTTTTATATATTTAAATTAGGAACTAACTTAATTTGACGTATTTATAATTGCGGTCATTGCTCGAACTTATGCAAACTAAATTGACCTGCATATTCACTTTTAATTATTTGCCTTAGTAACACATATTAAGATTATGTTCGTATTTGTTCCTCTAGGTTAGGCCCTTACGGTGTTATGTCTATAGGGAGTCTAACCCTAGCCAAAATAGTGTTATGCTCTCCGGGAATCACATAACGAGCTCAGGGATTTGCAAAAGATGAGTGATGCATGCCCTTAGGCCATTACCATTTGTCGCATGGGCTGTTAATGTATGAGGTGCATAAAGGTTAGGGGGATCATTTAGTCCATCGGCAGGACTCGATCCATAGCCCTTCGAGAGTCGAGCCTAATAGGCGAAAGCATTTTGAATACTTATCTAGCCGACCAGTACGGTCCACAACCCTATGTACGAGCTTTAATTATGAAAGGCGAAGGTGTTCTGTAAATACGTATCTAGCCGACTAGTACGGTCGTTCTAAATGAACTTCTAATTGATCAATACGATATATCGTCCTATCTATTTCCTTGAACCTCACGACATTAAGGGTGAGGCAATGGTGGAGTTTCTCCCGGTGGCACTTCATTCTTGGTGGTGAGAAAGTTTTTTATGACCAGTCGATATAAAATTGAAATATTCGACAAACAAGATTAAAGACAGGCAACCTGTTAGACCCATATTTTACTTATTGCCAAATAAGGCATCCCCTATGCTCCTTTTCCACCACCACTCATCCCTTCTCCTCACATCCTCCCCCATTGCCACCGCCCAGGATAAAAACAGAACCAATGCTTAGAATAATACATCGACACCAATGTGTCGCACCAGCAACATAACCTGTACATATCACAAACAAACGAAATATAGACAATTCATAAAGAACAAAAACAAAAAAGAGACTCATCTTTTTCACATAGTGATGAACCCATAACCATTAGGAAGCCACCACGAAACGACCCATGCCTTTGTCCATCCACAAGGCACCATCGGAGACATTCTCCTCACCACCTGGGATATAGCTAATATTCCTCATTTCCTTTGCTGTTTCTCCCCTTCCATGTTTGCCGCAATCACAAATCTGGAAATTTCACACATACAATGGCGACGACAGAGAGTTGAGGTAAGAGTCAGAGCGAGATAGAAGAGGAAAGGACAAGAAGAAGGGGGAGGGTTGAAGCGGTGGCCTCTTGTCCATCTTTGGAGGTGACTTCATCTGACCGCGGGTAAAGGTGTGTCACATGCTCGCAGCAGTGGGCTGCAAGCAGTGCGGAAGAAATGAGACCAAGAGGGAGCGAGCGATTTCAGGGAGAGTGAGGGTGATTCTGGGAAGATCCATGAGATGGTGAGAAACATTGAGAACAGAGAGAGTAGTATCCGAGAAATTTAGAGGAGGAAAGAAGATAGGAGAAATCGCGCACAACGGTGGCCTTCGATGTGACGCAGTGGTGGTGGGGATTTCAACCCCTTCCTTTTCTTGGTTATATTATTTTTTGCCACTGGTGATTATGCTTGATAGGGTATTCATGGTGAGGAAAGCATTGTACGGTGTCACAGTTTGGAGAAGTTTAACTCACAGGTATAGGAGATTAATATGGTGAGCAAAGTGGAAGGGGGTCTGTGCAATGAAGGTAACATTGGGAGCATTTGAAACGTGTTTGTGTGCGATTCTAGCAGAGCAGTGATCGGAGACGACAACTGATTAGAGCGGTGATCAAAGAGTTACTGTTCTGATGGGATCCCATCATAGATGAAGGAAGGTGGGGTCTCAGCCCCATATTTTCAAGGTTTAAATATACTTTTAGTCCCTACAAATATAGAAGTTTCTATTTTTAATCCCTCCAAAAAAAAATTCTTTATTGGTCCCTAACATTTTTAGAGTGTTCTCTTTTAGTCCATGTTGTTAAGATCGGTTAAGTTAGTGCTGACGTGGCTAACAGAATTACACATAATCACTGTCACGTTGAAGTAATAATGCCATGTGTATGATGACATGGTAGGAAACATGGGTTAGGGTCCAACTCATTCAATCTTCTTCTGCTCTCCCCTGTCGCCCCACCCCTTCCTTCCCCTCGGCGCTCACCTACTTTTCCTCATCCTTCTTCTCCCACTTCCCTCGTTGTCTTCTACAACTTTCCCACCGAATGCCTCCCTCACTCGGCTCGCTTCCTTTCCAACAAACACAACTTCTCCAATCTCTGTTCCTCCCTTTCCAAATCCAACTCAACGTCTTTCAATATTTCTTCGCCTACTACCCCAATGTAGTTGCAGATGCTATCACAAGATTTCTTTTGATTCATGGGTGATGAGTCCATTGCTTTTTTTTTTAATGGAATTGTTAACGCCACATGATGCGTGGTCTCACACTCTCACACAATAAAAGAATAAACGAGCAAGTTTTAATTTCATTTTTTATGAGCAAAAGTTTTAATTTCATTAACAGTTCGTAAGTGTTTTATCATTATATGATGGATGGGTGAGATACTGTAAAAGGACTATAATTTTTTTGTCAACAAAAAAGGACTACAATTTCCAAAAAGTTAACGATGAAAAAATTAACACCAAAGCTATGGGCTAAACTTAAAATACTGCCATTCAATTTATTGTCGGTTTCTGAATTACACGTCCACGTATGCATTTGTTATGTTCACACCGCGTTGGCAGGACTCCAATTACCTGTACTTTATTCTTCTTTGGTTATGTGCGGGAGAGGAAGGATGAGGTAGAGAAGGGGGGGGGGGGGGTTTGACTGGGAAGAGAGGAAGTAGACGAAGTGAGTTGGACCGTATTCCATGTCATCATACACATGGCGTTGTTAGCTCCGTGTGGCAGTAATTATGTGTACTTCCGTTAGCTATCCCAGCACTAACTTAACGGACCTTAATGGTAGGGACTAAAAGAAGACACTCTAAAAATGTTAGGGACCAATAAAAAAAAATTATTTTTGCAGGGACTAAAAGTAGAAACTTCTATATTTACAGGGACTAAAAACATATTTAAGCCTATTTTCAAATTAGTTTTCTTTTTTTCATTACTTGTTGTAAGCTGTTATCACAAGTCATAGATGACTTTCTCACCACAAAATTGGTAAATGACGCGATGACACACTAACTAAGGGGAAACTCCACCCTAGCAGCACCCTCCAAGATAATCCAGAATGAAGCCGAAGGCCAAGCCTTGGTTAAGCAACAATCACAATAAGACATTTATTGTTGTTTACTGGGAAATTTGGTTCAGTTGAACTGTGTCTACCAAATTCATCAAACAAACAAATAATTAGTTTTTTCAAGTGATTGCGTGTCGAACGAGTTATGTGGTAATCCCGTTTTTTCAACAAATGGTCTTATCTCTGAGTAAACGGTCGAATTCTCGACCGAGAATCACTTTGCAATGTTCTTGGCCACTAAGCCATTAATCATTGTGTTTTTGCCAATTTTAAGTATGATAATTTTCAACCAACAAGTGAATTGTAGTCGAAATGACACAAATTATAATAATTTAACCAAGTTTGACTGTGACTGACCAATGACTTGATTATCAAGTAACTTTAAACTGAAAGTAAAGTACAATATTTGAAATGAATGTATATAAAATGACTTTGAAAGCAGGTAACATGCAGAAAGTAATGAAGAGAAATGTAAGTTTCGAAAGACAATAAAATAGCCAAGGTTAAATTTAAATGCATAAACAGAATGTAAACTTGCAAATAAATTAAATGAACAGGCAAAAGAATAATTGATAAAATTGACTTGAAAATGAATTGCTGAATGTGAAAGTTTTGGAAGGCATACAGTGATCGTTTTCCTTTAATCTGCTCTGCTGTCGAGATGTTAGGAACTTAGATCATGTATCCAACCTTGATTACATTGTGCGAACTACTATTTATAGACAAAAATATGAAAAACTACCTATCATCTGACCAGACACGTGTACGAATACAAGGTCAGTAGTTTATTTCGCTAAAAACTATAAAACTTCGACCGAGCACTTCTGCCGAAGTTGTACATTTGTTTGCTTAATGCCTAAGTCTTACTCAACCAACCACGTCTGACATCTTCGACGCTTAAAACATCCCGTCGAACAACCTTCACATCACCTAGTCTTTAAGACTTAGTCAATTCTCTACTTCAATTTTTGGCTCATTGCCTCTTCATTCATCGAACCCCTGAGCTCTGTCGAACAAACTCTAAATCTGAAATTTGGCACCTAACAGATGCCCCCCAAATTCTGAGTTTTCGACGCCCATATGTGAAGAGAACCAGAATTTTCTTACTCCACTCGCGACGGTTACTCTGCAACATTGTCCCATCATCGAGCTGCGTTTCCCACTTCCCTAAAAAATAGGCCCATTATTACACTTGAAGTAGGCAGTTACAATCCCGTGTGCTCATTCTCACCGCAAGCCAACTTATATATATCCACTAGGGTTCAAGTGAAAACACTTTCACTTCCTCTGCATTCTGAAAGAAACTTGCTTTCTATCAATGGCGTCTTCTTCCATTCCAACTCAAAGCTTTAAATCACCTCTGAGGAAAACTTGGAGCAATCCTAATGTTGACTTGTCGATCCCATGGCAAAAGTCTAAGGAAATCATACCTCATTTAATCGATCGTTCTTGCCGTTTTGATCCACCTGTTGCTTATTTAGGACCAGTTATGACTCTTTCTAATTTTCCTGATGACTTTAAAGATTCTTTTCCAAATAAGGATGGTCAAACTGATATTCTCATTTCTTCTCCTAGTTTGTACATGCATTATTTCCTCAAAAGTGCTAGGCTTTTCAGAACCCCTCTTTTGAGTATAAATGGATATTCTGCTTGGCTCAATCGTGTCGAAGCCAAGAAAAGACTTACTTGGAAACAGTTAGGTATCTATGACTTGATTAAGTTGTCCGAGCATACCTTTAGGTTGGACCCATCCATGTTAGGAGCTGCTATTTTCTTTTGGAATCCTACTACTAACAATTTCCACTTTCCATGTGGAATGATTGGACTAACTCTTTTTGACGTTGCTGCTCTCATTGGCCTCCCACCGGATGGCCACATGATTCACCCTTTGTGTGCTCCTGAAAACGTCATTGATATTTTCACTGACCAACCCCTTTCTTTCTCCAAGTATATTGCTAGCCAAATGCAAGACACACAAGAGGTTTCTAATCAAGAGCACGTAGCCTTTCTGTTCCTTTGGCTTTCTGTTCCTTTGGCTCTGTGCCTTTGTCATTTGCAACAAGAATGTTCAAATGTCAAAGTCATTGCTTGAACTGGCCAACCTTCTTCATGAAGGTAAAAGATGGGCTTTAGGCCCCTTCCTTTTATCTAACCTCTACTCCAGCATGTCGAGTTTATACAACATGGTAAAAGGTGGAGGAAAGAAAGTTGGAATTGGTGGCCAAATATGGCTTTTACAACTTTGGTTGAATGCCATATTGCCGGGTCACACTATCAATAGATCTCCATCAAACCTTGAAATTGATACCTATGGCACCTTGGCCATGTATCGTGTCCCCAAGCCTTTCGGCAATGAGCTCGACAGTTTCAAGTATTACTTTGAACTTTTTCATTCTTTCTCTACTGGAACACCAGGTATTCGCTTCCAACCTTTTATTGGTAGAGAACATGGTCCTGAATGGTTCACTAATCCTTTCGATCCCGATGACCAATTCTGCAAAAACATTTGGCCTTACTTCCTTGCTCGCCAAGTCTTTCCTGCAGGATTACCTGGTTCGTCAGATAATTCTGCTTTCTCTTGCTTACCCAATGCTTCTGCTAACAACATTGGTTTCTTTCAATCTATCCCTGGTCCCTTTCCTTACAAGAAAGAGGATATTCTTTTGTACACCATCACTCTTAAGGAGTCCACCATCAGCAGTATACAGAACAAGAACAAACTTCGCAGGGAGGCTGTCAACCTTATCCCTTTTACTCCTTGTTTGGGTATATCCCAAGATTTTGAGACATGGTGGAATGATTACTACAGCAAGTTCCACCCTTCCTTTGATGACTGTATGGCTAAACTTGTGGTGCAGGAACAGGACCCTTCGATAAAGACCAAAGGTGAGCACTTGCAAGATATTCGCAAATTTGAAAAGTTTTACAAAACGAAATGGGATCCTAGGTATCCTTTTCATATTGTTCGACAGGTAAAGGAAATGACTGCCAAATCGAAAGAAGAGAACAAGAACAAGTGGGGTATCAAGGCTCTCAAACATAGAGAAGCCACAGGACAAACACTTAAAATACCTCCTTGTCCTGACCCAGTGCCTTTGCCTTGTGCAAATTTCGGTTTAGCTGATCCATTTCCGGGTAAATCGACAAGAGCTGGTAACTTCCTTGCACTAGAAAGACTTGGGTATCATTCTAACATAGGCAATTTTGAAAACAAAGAAGTTACTTTTACTGGTCAATTTGCCTCCTTTTACGAACAATATGATGAGGATGTCAAGGTCATCTCCCGATTTCCACAAGGTACTACTGTCGATTCTTTCTTCCTGAGAACACAGTTGCTTTGTGCTTACATCCTTCATTTTCTTTTTTAGCTCTTGGCCTAAAGGAACCTTTAAAATACAAACAACCAAGTGGCAAGGTCCAAGAAGCTGAAGATGATGAAGGTGATGATGAAGACAGTGAATCTCCCCTTCAGGCATCTACTCCAAAGAGGAAATCCAGTAAGGCTTCTGTCAAGAAAACATAAGCCAGTAAGAAGCCTCCTATGTCGAAGAAGAAACCGGCTAAGACCAAGCGCTCGACTGACTCTTCCCAGCAGGACACACCTAAAAGAAAGGTGAAAGAAGCCAGTCCTCAAGCTCACCCCAAAAGACACAAGATGACAGTTTCTGAAGCTCCTTTCTATTCGACACCTCAAACGGTTCTTCCTTCTCTTTACTTGTGCAACACTTTCTTTACGCATGGCTCATTTTTTTCTTCTTAAAAGCTTCAAAACTTCATATTTGTTTCCCTTCTAGGAATCCACAGCCGAAAAAATTCGCTTCATGAGTTACGAAAATATTCCATCAGCTGATTTTGCGGTGGTATGCTATATGAACCATTATTTCTCTTCATGATTTCATTTACATTACACAAGTATTGACTCACTGTTTACACCTTTACAGAGACTTAAGGCCAAACCTTCACAAAAAGGCACTTCGCAACAATGCACTTCTAAAGACCTCCATTCGGTCGAAGAGATTGGCTCGTCGAGTACTGACAAGGTACATTCCTTCACATGATATCTTGATGCATCTTCAAACACATTTTCCGTTTAAACTACATTTCTGTTTCACTCAACAGTGCTCCCTTGAGCGGCCATATGTAGATACTTCTTTACCTTTGCAAACGGTTTTTGAAAACCAAAAAACCGCTGAGGTAGGCCTATTTCTCACCTCCTTTGTCAAGTTTAACATTAGGCTTGTAATTCATTTCAGTTTTATTTTCTAACAGAAAAATCCAAAGCCTCAAACTGCACCAGTGATCGAAGAAACCACTGCTATGGACGTTGAAATGGCTCAACCTCAACTCTCGACGGGAAGTCCAACTCCAAGCCCTTCTCAACAAACTGATCCTGCTCCCAGTATAGAAATCACTCCTGCCCCCCAAGCCACTGAGAAGGTATCTCCTGTGGTGATTATAGCAAAAAGTGTTGACATGGATCGGTTTTTTGATGATCTAACCATTCCATCTACTCAGCCTGCCTCGTCGAACAACCCTGTGCCACAAGGCACCAACATTGAAAAGGGTAACGTCGGAGTGGATGAGTGGATTAACTTGCTTTCAGGATCTAGCAGCAGGACTTCTCCCATGTCTGCGCGTTCTTCCACTCTTCCTGGGGACAACTTCACCGAGAAACTTGATGGCCTAGTTGAAGAGTTGAAAGGTTTCTTTAAATACTCGTTTGATGACCACTATCTCAAACTAGAATTCAGAGGCAAGCTGATGCACACAGTACAAAAAATTCATGCTCTTCGCAAAAAGCTGCCTCCGGTTCAACGAGGTTACTTTAATGCCATCTATGAGTTCATTGAAGATCCGACTCCTAAATTGCCACAACTCGACAACAACATACTGCCTTATCAGCAAGCTCTTAAAGAAAAACAAGAACTTCGTGATAAGCTAGTATCGCTTCGACAGCGTCAGATTGCATTAACCAAGCAAGGTGCTCCCCATCAAGCCAAAATACCTGAACTGGAAAAGACCGCGGCTCGCTTGAAATCAGAACTAGCCATTGCAGAGGCCCAACTATGTGAAGCCATGAAAGCATCATGTTCAGAAGAAATCAAAACACTTGATCAACAATTGGCTAACAGTACTGTCGAGGCGCAAACGATCTTGTCCAAAGTTGAAAACCTCGAAGTTGATTTTGCAAATCCTGAAGCTGCAAAATTGGAGTTTGCCGCAATTTGGGATGATATCAAAAAAACACCACTTTAATTGCTTTTTAGTTTCCTTCCTGAACTTGTATGAATTTTCCTGTCGAATGCATTCGCTCGACATAATCTTTATCTATTCTGAAACAACTGAACTTGATTTGACATTGTTTTACATCAATCTTTTCACCGTCCAGTTTACACGTTTCTCTTGCAACTTTAATTTTCAGTTTCAAACCATAACTCTCATTTAAGGCCCTTGACCAGTCAATTTGACTGGTAGCACTTAAAAATTAACGCAACTTGCACTATAAATAGAGGTGTTCACCTGGTCATTCATACCAACACACTCTATTTCTCTCGTGTACAAACACTCTCAAAACTTTCCCAGCCTCTTGTTTTGAATCACTGAGAATGCTTTGTTGTTACCTTTCCACAGAAATTAAACCCACGTCACGCTCCTTCTTACCACCAAATTAACTCGACTGAAAGTACCAAGTTACGATGGGCAATCCTTCCACCTGTTTCAAATCCTTGCTTCCTGGCTACTATCACCTCGTTTGGGAACCAGGAGACTCTAAACCTGAAACTTCTCTCAAAAGTTTCTGTCTTAACGGTGAAAGAACCACTGGGTTTTGGTAATTTGCCTAATATTAACCATGAGTTTTGGTAAGTTGCCTAATGTGGCTTACCAAGCTCATTGGTATGTGTGAGAAAGGTAAAAGCCTGAGGCATTTTTCCTTAGAATAGTTTTGCGCTCCTTGACACCTCATGTTGAAAAACCTTACATGAAGGATTTGCAAACTATAAGGAAAAGTTTTGTCCCATCGAGGCCTATAGTCAAGCGCATTATGCCCTCGACTGCAAATCTTAGTCTTGGCTCTCCTTCTGCTCACTTGGGACCTGGGCATTCCTAATCGACCTGTTCAAATTTCGACTTCACATCCCCTTCGATTTGGATGCCGCTCCCTTTCAGCAGCTCTTGCAGACTTGATTGGCTCGACCAATAATCTGCTGCTGCCCCCCATGCTTTTTGAATTCCTTCTCTTCATGGGCTGAATTCCAGCATGGTTGCTGCTATTGTATCTGCTACTTGTTTTTGTAACAACCTTGAGTTTCAGGACTTTTCTTTACTTGTATAACCTGGCTATCAGCCTATTCGACAATGTATTGTAAATTGCCAAATGGCCTATAAATGAAGGAGTTCCTTTTATCTTTCAAGGTTGTATTTTCACTTCGCACATTGTCGGTCTATATGACTTTAAATATTTGCCATTAATAGACTTAATTCTAAAATCAGAATTAACATCGACAAGTGCATAAGCATTCCCTGAGAACACCTGAACCACCTTAAATGGCCCTTCCCACTTCGGGGACCATTTTCCAAATTCTCGACACTTTTTATCCATTGGCAGAATAACCTTCCATACCAACTCACCAACTTTGAAACGCTTATACTTAACTCGACTATCATAAAACTTAGCTATTCTTTCCTTTTGTCGAATTAAGTGTTCTAAAGCAATCAACCT
This sequence comes from Calophaca sinica, assembly GCA_037113605.1. Classification (NCBI taxonomy): domain Eukaryota; kingdom Viridiplantae; phylum Streptophyta; class Magnoliopsida; order Fabales; family Fabaceae; genus Calophaca; species Calophaca sinica. The sequence continues at coordinate 117,979,747 of CM073731.1, forward strand.
CTCATCATGAAGTTCATTTAGTTCGTCAAACATTAAGTCCCAGTGTTAATCCACTGGTATCGCATCTTGTTTTTGAATTCTCAATGACCCTAGATTTATTTCAACAGGTAATACGGCTTCATGCCCATATACTAACTTGTATGGCGTCGTACCTATCGATTCCTTAGGAGAGTTCCTGCATGCCCAAAGGACTTGTTCCAAAGTTGAATGCCACCTCTTTGGGTATCTGCCAATGTGCTTCTTTATCAATCCTATGATAATTTTGTTCATAGCTTCGACCTGTCCATTTGCCTGAGCATAATATGGTGTCTAAGTAATCATCTTAATCTTCCTTGACTCAGCATACTCAACGACTTTCTTACCAACAAACACTGACCCTTGGTCTGTTGTTATTGTTTGTGGTATACCAAATCTACAAACAATGTGGTTCTCGATGAAATCCACAATGTCATGTTATGTTACTTCTTTCAGAGCCACTGCTTCTACCCACTTGGTAAAGTAGTCAACTCCTACTAAAATGTACTTATGCCCTTTGGAAGAGATAGGATAAATTTGACCTATGAGGTCTAGAGCCCATCCCCTGAAAGGCCAAGGCTTAATAATGGAATGCAACTCACTGGCAGGTACATTCTGTATATGGCCATGTTTTTGACATTCTTCACAGGATTTTGCAAATATAATACAATCCCTAACCATGGTAGGCCAATATACCCTTTGTCTTCTTAGAATCCATTTCATTTTTTCACCTGCCTGATGAGCGCCACAAATCCCCTCATGAACCTCTGCCAAAGCCAAATGTGCATCTTCTTCACTAAGGCATGTTTCAAGATTCCCATCGACAGATTTTCTATACAAAGCCCCTGCAAGAACAACGAACTTAGTTTCCTTGTACTTAACTTTCCTGTCAACGTTATCACTTGGATTTTCCAGGTATTCAATAATTGGCTTTTGCCAATCAGCAACATTCGACGAGTTTGAAACGAGGACATCCCTCTCATCCAATGGGTACAGTAACTCACGAATCTCTATGAGTTCCGCTAAAACCTTTGAGGATACCTTATACCTTGAAGCTAATTGGGCTAACTCATTAGCCTCTTGATTTAATTCTCTTGGTATATGTTCCAACTCAACACTGTCGAACTGCTTCATCAACTTGCTAGCCACTCAACAATACTTAACAAGATTATGGCTAACACATTTATAAGTTTAAGTTAACTGCCTTATAACTAATTGTGAATCACCAAAGACTTTGATAGTACGAGCCTGCATTTCTACCAAAATCTCCAAACCCACAATCAAGGCTTCGTACTCAGCCTCATTGTTAGAACAAGCATATTTCAACTCAAACATTAATTTGGTTGGCACACCTAAAGGTGAAATTATAAGAATGCCAATGCCAACACCATTCTTATGTCTTGAACCATTGAAGTACAAATGTCAAGGCTTTAAATCAACCAGCCCTGTCGATTCTTTTATTTCCAAACAAGGAAAGTCTGTCAAAAATCAAGAATCGCTTGACCTTTAACAGCCTTCATAGGTACATATTGCAAAGAAAATTCAGACAACGCAAGTGTCCATTTTCCAATTCGACCATTCAGAATTGGCTGGGACAACATGTACTTAATTACATTTGTCTTTGACATCACTAACACATTACAAGGCATCAAGTAATACTTGAGTTTTGTACAAGAAAAATACAATGCTAAGCAAAGCTTCAGACAAAGACTATATCTTGTTTCTGCATCATTCAGCACTTGACTAAGGTAGTAAACGGCCCTCTCGACATTGTTCTCATCTTCTTGAGCCAGTAAACAACCTATAGTCTCTTCTGATGCAGAAATGTACAATTTCACCGGTCTATGTGGTACTGCAGGCATCATGACCGGTGGACTTATCAACTACTGCTTGATTTGGTCAAAAGCTCCCTGATGCTGTTGAGTCCATACGAAAGCTTCCTCTGCCTTGAGATTTACTAAAGGAGCAAAAACTCTAGTTCTTCTTGAGAGGTTTGATATAAACCTTCTAAGAAAGTTAACCTTTCCCATGAAAGACTGAAGTTCCTTTTTGTTAGTGGGTGGCCTAGCCTCCATAACAGCCTTAGCCTTGTTCTTCTCTATTTCAATGCCTTTTTTATGCACCAAAAAGCCCAAGAACTTGGCAGCAGACACGCCAAACCCACATTTCTCAGGATTCATCCTCAAACTGTGCTTCCTCATCTCTTGAAAAGCTTGTTTCAGATGCTCCAAATGCTCCTCCTGACTACTTGACTTGACAATGACATCATCGATGTAAACCTCCACAAACTTGCCTATCAACTTGTGGAAAATAGTGTTCATTGCTCTTTGGTAGGTTGTACCAGCGTTCTTTAAACCAAAAGGCATCACACCCACTCGTATGTTCCAATCGAACCTGGGCACCTGAAGGCAGTTTTGGGTACATCTTCTTCAGCAATGAAGATTTGGTTGTACCCTGCATGTCCATCCATGAAACTAAGAAATTCATGGCCAGACGCTGCATCCACTAGCATATCAGCTATAGGCATTGGATATTTGTCCTTAGGAGTAGCAGCATTGAGGTTCCTAAAATCAACATAAACCCTCATCTTGCCATTCTTCTTTATGACAGGCACCACATTCGACAACCATTCAACATATCTAGTTGTCCGAATGAACTTGGCCTTCAACAAGCGTTCCACTTCTTCTTTTATTTTCAAAACAACCTCAGGAGCAAACCTTCTGCTGGCTTGTTTGATAGGCTTACACTCAGGTTTCATAGGCAACCTATGTTCCACCAAGTCTCTCCTCAAACCAGGCATTTCATGATAATCCCAAGCAAAGCAATCCTTGTATTCTGAGACTAACTCCACAATCTGCCTTTTGAACTGGTCTGACAACAAGGCACTAACATATATTGGCCTCTTCCTGTCAGCATCCCCCATATTAACTTCCTCCAAAGGATCCTCCACCTCGAAACCATTCTTATCTTCAAACCCTTTTTCAAATCCCAAAGGGCCATCGTCGAATATGCAATCAGCCAACACACCTTCTTCAGCATTTGGCTATCGATCGGCCTCACGGGCCGATAATTGTGTTTGACAGTTTTCAAAGGACATTGCCGTCGACTGGCCGATTGTCTTCGGCCTCATCCAGCAATTTGACATTGAACTGCTCCATCAAGCAAGCATTCAAAGTCTCTTTATCGATAACACCATCCTGCACAGATATTGGTTTCACCTTTGGGTCATACACCTTGAAATCCACATGCATCTGTTGTAAATAACATGGACTATCATCAGCTTCAATGATCTCAATATCATCACGTGAATTCCAGAAAATCAGTTTCTGATGCACTGTCGAAGGTACAACTCCAACAGCATGAATCCAATCTCTGCCCAACAGGACATTGTAACTAGACCTTGAAGGAATAACCACAAAAAGTGGACCTCTCTACAGATCCAACCTGTACATCTAGCATGGCTACCCCATCTGTTGGGGAAGATCTTCTTCCAAAATCAGTAACCACTATGTTGGTGGGCAACAAATCTGTTTCATCTTTTCCCAATAAATCACGGACGCACCTCCATCGACCAACACTCTATTAACTATCTTTCCTTCAAGCATTGCCTTAATATGCAATGGCCTTAGGTGACTTCTTTCTTCATTAGTTGGTTTGTCCAAACGGGCAAAGTTGTCAAAGATGGTTACCATGTCCTGCTCGATAAAGTGCCAACCAACAGGAAAGTCATCAAATTCCTCTTCATCAGGAACTTCAACAATTAACTCATACTGAGCTTCGTACTCTGCTGGAAATACTGATACCAAGTTTACGTTGAGATTAGTAAACTCCTCTTCAGTAGCCGTTTCTTCATTCTCCAGATGACTCCCTAACTTCATATCCTTCTTGTCGAAAAGATTTTCTTGAGGTCCTAAATCTGACAGGATTGTTCCCATTGCCACCACTAACTCATCCAGATCTCCGTCTAAGTTAGTGTCAAGATCGAACTCCTCTTTGTCATTTAAACCAATGAGATCTCCTGGGTCATACAATGCCTCAATAACCTCTTCCATGGACAAATCTGTTTTGACACCTATTCGTTCCACTGGCTCCAATTGGTTCATCCAGCAGATCAGAATCATTAGCTATGATCCTCAATTCCTCCATGGACACGTCACTTCCAGTATCCTTCTCTGGGGCCGCTTGGACACCAATGTTGCCTTGGACTAGGACTATTCTTTCAGCTTCAACCAAACCCACTGGCCAAGGCTTTATTTCCTCCCTTCGAGAATTGGCCTTGCCAGGTTTGACACTCTGCTTGAAACCTACTACAGGTCCCTGTCCCCCTGCCTGAGACGTTTGACCCTTGTCGAAGTTAGTTCCCCTGACATCAACTACTACACTTTTCAATTTCGGTCCAGGCTCTTTAGACAATTGCACCTCCTGAAGACCCACCATGAAACAGTTTTCAGTTTGGGGCTTAGACAACTCGGCAATCTTCATGTTATGTTTGTGTGCTTTCCTTATCCGCTGTCGTCGACGTTTCTGACTTCTCGACAATGGTGCCTTCTTCACTTGGTCACCACCTGGATAAGGGATTCTGCCACACTGGTAATCTTCATCCCAAAATGGCATCTGTCGAGGATTACTCTTCCTTGCCCTCACCCTATTTCTGTGCTCAGGGCAACGAGCCTTTGCAGAATTCTCGACCCATTTATTCACCATGACATTAGCATCAGGTTTCCTAGTCTTGTTTACAACTCGACCAGAAGACCCCCTATGGTTGCTTCCTACTGACTCCCTTGAGAATTCAACCAGCCATCCCCTAACTGCTCTGTTAGGCCTATATGCCACAGGCCTTTGCATTTGGTTGACTGAAACAGGCATCTGGTTTAGTGGAGCATGCCTCTAGTTTGCTGGAACGGGTTTAAAACTCCTATTTACATAACCAGTTTGCATGTCCTGGCATGCTTTAGCCTTCTGAACATTACTGGCTTTCTGAGCAGCTTTTTCGTCGAAATACCTGTCACAATGTGGGCACAATTTCAATTGGCCCCTATTGTTTTTCCTCCTCAGAAAGTCTTCGACAGTCTCATGAGGCCTGGGGTAAATGTCAAAAGGATCTCCCACATTCACCACATATTTCTGCTTGGCGCTGATGTTCACCATGTTGCAGCTTCTTGAATTTTGGCCTTCGACATTGGATATGCCTTGGCCAAATGGATTTGTGTCCACCTTCTTGCTAGGCTTCTGCTTGTCAGCAAACTTGAGCCTACCTTCTTTGAGAGCTTTTTGAATCAAATCCCTGAAACGAAAACATTCATTAGTAGGATGGCCTAAAGCCCCATGGTACTTGCAATATTTTAAACCATTGGAGTTTTCAGTCCCTTTCAATTTATGATCATCTGATAACTTAAGCTGTTTGTCTTTTATCAAGATATCAAATATTTCATCAGCTTTTGTTATATCAAATGTGTACGTTTTCTTATTCATAAAACTCATCTTTTCCCTTCCCTTGGAAGGTATTAATGCTTGACAAGCATAAGGTGGCCCTTCTTTTAACTCAGCAAGACTTATCTCTTGCTCAGCAATAGCCTCATCCTCGCTGTCTGTTTGATCTTGTTCGACACAATTAACCTTCTCACGCCTTACGAATTTCTTATTGTTTTTGAAATTCTTTTCAGACCTGGGTTGTTCAATCTGTCGAACTTTCTCCCCTAACTGGGCAAGATCTACTATGTGTTGGTTTACTAATTTCTTTCTAATATGGTAATCCAACCCACTGGCGGCCATCTTAACAATTTCCGCTTCAGGAACAGGTGTGAAACACCTGCTCTTCATTTGCTTGAATCTAGATATATAATCATCTATGGACTCATTGTAAATACGCTTGACATTGAATAAATCAGTCAAGTTCACTCTTAAGTCACCCCTGAAGAATTGATCATGAAACAACCCTTCTAATTGTGCCCACGAATGGACTGAATTGGCCCTCAGCGTGGAAAACCAAGAAAATGCATTCTTTGTCAAGGAACTCGGAAAGAACCTTATTTTCAACCCTTCCATTGTGGCCAATTCTCCCATTTCTATGGAGTATCTAGCAACATGTTCGACAGTCGATTCTCCACTGTTACCAGAAAACTTAGACAATTTGGGGATTTTTATTCCTCTTGGCACTTCCGCTTGTTGTACCCACTCAGGGAACGCAGATATAAAGTATGGCCTATTGGCTTGACCAATATTAAAACCAAGTCTATTAAGCATTTGCTCAACAGCTTGATTCACATTCTGCTCAATCTGGTTCCTCATGATATTGTACCCGAGGTTGACCAAACCTTGGTGCATTGGAGGTCCTTGATCATGATTCCTTTGCAATATTTGCACTTGGCCATAGGCCAAATTATTCGCATTATGACCAAGGTTCTGGTTTGGCTGAACTATCTCATTTCGCACCATAATAGGGTTATTCACATCTTGGGGAATGCCCCCTATGCCTTGACCTTGAGGCGTGGCCCCTAAGCCCTGCTGAAGATTTACATCTACTGGTGATGCCAAACCCAATGCCTGATTCAGCCTTTCCATTTGTAAAGCCAATGCATTGCATGCTTGATTAGTAGTCTGCATGAGAGGTGTAATTACTTCACCCATCTGCTGTGTGAACATGTGCACCATCTCATGGTTGCTATCATCGACTTGCTGTCGAATGCTCGCCAGCGAGTTTTGTGTCATTCCTCCATTATTTTGGGGTATCACCCTCGACATGTCCCCTGCTCCTGACCCCTGTCGATTAGTTGTAGTAGTGGTCACACCTATCATGCCTTGAGTATTAGAAGAACCCCCAAACGGCACAAAAGGCTGGTTGGCATATTGGTTGAACGTGGTCGAACCAATAGCAGGAACCGTCGAGTTATGCAAATAACCATAAGGCATCCCAAAAGGAGGCTGTGTTACATGTGCCGTTGGTCTAATGCTCGAATTCCTCGCACTTCCAGGCGTTGTTTGGATTTCTGGAGCACTTTGAACCACCAAAGGCTCAGAGAGGGCAACGCTTGAAATAGGTTCGCCCATCGCATTGACCATTGCCATCCCAGTACCTGCGCCAATGACAGAATTGTTCCCTTGAGGAACATTCGATACCCCAGCGTTTGTACTGGAAACCGACACGTTCGAATTGCTTGTCGAAGCATTCGCGTTAGTAACACTTGGAAATGTGGCACTGCTACTTGCACTGCCACTCATGTTTCGTTGTCTAGACACGTTAGAAGTAGTTATTTTTCCACTTCTTAAATGCATAAAACCATCGTTTACAACGAGTTACTCTAAACTCGTCCCACTGGGCGTGCCAATTTGTTTACTGGGAAATTTGGTTCAGTAGAACTGTGTCTACCAAATTCATCAAACAAACAAACAAATAATTAGTTTTTTCAAGTGATTGCGTGATCGAACGAGTTATGTGGTAATCCCGTTTTTTCAACAAATGGTCTTATCTCTGAGTAAACGGTCGAATTCTCGACCGAGAATCACTTTGCAATGTTCTTGGCCACTAAGCCATTAATCATTGTGTTTTTGCCAGCTTTAAGTATGATAATTTTCAACCAACAAGTGAATTGTAGTCGAAATGGCACAAATTATAATAATTTAACCAAGTTTGGCTGTGACTGACCAATGACTTGATTATCAAGTAACTTTAAACAGAAAGTAAAGTACAATATTTGAAATGAATGATGTATATAAAATGACTTTGAAAGCAGGTAACATGCAGAAAGTAATGAAGAGAAATGTAAGTTTCGAAAGACAATAAAATAGCCAAGATTAAATTTAAATGCATAAACAGAATGTAAACTTGCAAATAAATTAAATGAACAGACAAAACAATAATTGATAAAATTGACTTGAAATTGAATTGATGAATGTGTAAGTTTTGGAAGGCATACAGTGATCGTTTTCCTTTAATCTGCTTTGCTGTCGAGATGTTAGGAACTTAGATCATGTATCCAACCTTGATTACATTGTGCGAACTACTATTTATAGACAAAAATATGAAAAACTACCTATCATCCGACCAGACACGTGTACGGATACAAGGTCAGTAGTTTATTTCGCTAAAAACTATAAAACTTCGACAGTAGCACTTCCTGTCGAGTTGTACATTTGTTTGCTTAATATCTAAGTCTTGCTCAACCAACCACGTCTGACATCTTCGACGCTTAAAACATCCCGTCGAACAACCTTCACATCACCTAGTCTTTAAGACTTAGTCAATTCTCTACTTCAATTTTTGGCTCCTTGTCTCTTCATTCATCGAACCCCTGAGCTCTGTCGAACAAACTCCAAATCTGAAATTTGACACCTAACAATTGTGTAACTGTTACTTAATCACCCCCCATTAGCATGGATTTGGCTCCCCATTAGCACTCCATTAACACTCCCCAAAACTTCAGCCAACGAATTCCTTGACCCAACACTAATGATCCAAGCCAAATAAAAGAGGGCCACGAACCCATGGAAAGACAGAACACACATGATCTTGAACAAAGAAGAAGAGTCAAGACTTTGGACATGACTTGAGCAATCTTGTCTCTTGTTCCCTCGATGAATTCACAAAAAGAAAACAGTGTAATTAAAAATGATTTAAAATATCTTTCTTAATTTTTTAAAATTATTATAATTATAATAAATATTAAAATACTACTATTTCCTTTTTACAGTGATGAAATGTGAGTGGCATATGCAGGACCACTTCCCATCTTCATTATGCACTTGCGACCCATGATATTAATATTCCTGTCAGGTATGATTTCTTTCATTTTTAAGGTGCTTTCTGATTTCCTTTGAGATTGCTTATTCGTACTCGACAGTTGTAGTGATTATATTAATTTGAATATATTCCGCCAAAAAATATATTAGTTTGAATATAATAACTATGGAGATATGTGCAGTTATGTTGTCATTGACAGTGGGTAGGTAAACTTGTTTCAGACCGCTTCTAGCTTTAGAGCTCAGCGCTTCTACTATTTGTAACTGGAAATTGATAACATGTCGATCTTAATCAATTAAAGGAAGAAAAAATGTAGTAATTTTTTTAATACAAAATATTATTACAACTTGAAGTGAAATGACATGTAGATTGATATCAATCTGTTTTCCAGTCTTGGCAAAATTATATATTAGTAATATGTTATATAGGTAAATTTAGCCATTTATTATATAGTTTAATTCAAATATTAGCTGCTTTATGTCATGTTGTGCCATCAGTTGCTCTGCATTATGTATCAACAACCCCTGTTTCTTGATAGAAATTTTATTCTCCCTCCGGTTCTCAATATAAGAGAAAAAAATATGTTTTGTAGGGTTTCAAAATATAAGAGATATGTGAGATAAAAAGGTGTTTTTCATTGGAAAAAAGAGTGTTTTTCTTGGTTTTGATGAATTAGGGTTTTGTCTCTTATATTTAGGACCGGAGGGAATATTTTTTATAATAAGAAAAGAGATAAAATAGAACGAGTTTCAAATAATACAAATTGTCTATTGTTTAGAATAATAGTTTTTGTTCTGAAGTAGAATTCAGAGGATGGCCGGAATGAAGCAGTGCGGCGGTGCTCGCAGTGGTTGACGACGGCGTGCGGGAGTTGTGTACCTGTAAGGACTCCGATGCCTAAGTCAGTTTAGGTAGGAGGCGAGGTAAGCAAGAGAATGAATCAAAATCGTACATGAATCGTGACGGAGATCCCTTTTATAGTGGTCGGAGACGGTTATCGAGATATAACCGCTCCCGCGAGATCCGGGGTACCGTCGGATCTATGTCAGGCTGTGATGAGCTGGCGCAAAGATCTGAGGACCGTTGGATCTGCCAGGACGACATGGCTCCGACGTGGAGTAGCCAACTGCACGCGATACTCGGCCTTCGGCGAGCGTTCTGCTGGATTGGGCCTTAGCCCAGTCCGGAACAATTGTCCCCCAAGTCGGTAACTCGAGTGTCGAGGTGGTGACTTGTAGATGTTTGCTTTTCGGCTGATGTCGACATTCGGTACTTCTGTTTGGAGAGGAATGTCAATGCTCGTTGTCTTGTTCGAAGAGAGGGAGTTGAACCGCTTCCAAGCCCTAGGCGTGTGAGCGTTAGATTTGAAATTCAAACTGTCGCTTCAGCCGCCCTTGGGACTTGGAGCGCCGCGTTGTTTCGAGGCGAGTCATCATTGCCCTGTGTCCCCAGGTTAAATAGGTGCGACGTGTCGTTGATCAATGGTGAAAGGAGAAGAAAGGTCACGTCGCTTAGATCAGATCAACGGCGAGAGAAGAAGAAAAGTCACGTCGTTTCGATCAGACTTGGGATTTATAAATAATCATTCCCCTTTCACTTTCTTACTTTCGCTCGTTCTACAAAGCCTCTGAGAGACTCTTCTGCTTCACCCTTCCTTCTTCTTCTTCTCTGGTGATTCTTCGAGTGTTCTCTGGTTCATTCCTCTCTCCGGTGGTTCGTTTGTCCAGCCGTTCGTGCTTGCTCGCGTTCTGTTTCTTCGATTTCCCTGCGAACTTCGTCGTTTATAGGTAAATCTTTCTTCCTCTTCTCTGCTTTTCCTTTCGTTGTTTTGAAATGGGTAGCAACATAAGGTTTCTTTCGAAAGATTCGTCTTCTTCTTCTTCTTCTTCTTCTTCTTCTTCTTCTTCTTCTTCTGTTTCTGGATTTTCCACCTCCTCTTCTCCCGGTGGCCCCTCGGAAGGGCGGAGCGATATCGCCGATAGCGGTGGCTCATTGTCGAGCTCTCAGGAGGAAAGTTCTCCCCCCGTAATCTATCCCCCTCCGAGGCTTTTCATCGAAGATTACGAGGGTAAGAAAGTGTCCCCAGTGGATCCCGCAGAAATCCAACGTCTTTCCTTAAAATTACAGAAGTTTTTCGGGCGGACCTTTACCAAGACAGAAGTAAGAGAGTGGTTGATAAGTATAGATAAAAATCGACCTTTTTTTCATGACAGTACTTTGGCTAGGTCGGAAATAGGTAAAAAGTTGCTTCAGAGGGATGATTATCACTTGCCCCCAAATCTGAAGATTTTGGTTGGGCTGCGAAGGATGCACTTTGTACTCGCTCCCTTTACTCATTGAAAGAAAGTTTTTCACTCCAGTTAGGGTCTCTTGATGTTGCGAATGGGGTTCGTAATTTCAAAAATTGGAGTTTGGGTCGACCCAAACTCGACACTCGGATCTGGTTGTACTCGTCCAATATCTTGATGTTTATGTATGAGGTCCTTTTTAAAGACTTAGGTTTCAGGCTGCCTTTTTCTGCTTTCGAGGTGGCAGTCTTACACCATTTGGAGGTCGCTCCGTCACAGTTACATCCAAATGCTTGGGCGTTTGTTAGGGGTTTTCAGCTATTGTACCCCTATTTGAAAATTGAACCACTGCTCGAGACGTTTTTCGCCATCTTTTCCCCTCTGTGGACTGAAGCGCACTCGGCGAAATTCCAAGGCTGGGTTTCGCTGAAACAAAATGGGAAAGTTTTTGAATTGTTCTCAGAGTCCCATCATGGATTTAAGTCGAGGTACTTTATTGTCAAGGCCATCAGTGAAACTGCTATGGAGAACGTTTGTATTCCCGTGGAAGCGTTGGACGAGAAGGGGCAATTGTTTACAGATTGGCAAGAACGATTTCCATTGTGTTGGACCGACAAGCATTTTCAGTATCAGAAGAGTGAATTTACTTATAAGCTCAAGGAACTTGACGACAACACACGGTTTGGCTTGAAGCGAATTCGTGGGTTTGTCGAGAAGCTCAAGCCTCGACAATACGTAAACAAGAAGGGAGAGATGGTTTCTGAAAAAAGATACATCGACACCCATCGCCTTCTCAATTGCAAAACTCCGGAAGAAGCTAGTGTGTGCTTAGGTAATCTTGTAGAAATTTTCTGCGTTCATGGTTTTCCACTTATCTCTCTAACTCACTTTGTTTCTGCAGATTCGATGACGACTTCGGCTTATTTGGTGAGCTTGAAGAGGAGGGCTTCTGCAGAAAGGACTCCTTCTCCCGTGGATGGAGAAGGTTCTAGCCAAAGTACTCCTGTCCTCACTCCGTCTTCTGGAGCCTCGCCTGTTCAAGTTGTTGGGCCTGAGGTTTCTTCAGGTCGAGATTAGGGTGCCGCAGTCCGAGCTCAGGTTGCTGTTTCAACTGTGGCAGCGAAGGTGGTCGAAGATGTGTCTTTGGGCACTAAGCGAGTTCTCGCTCAGGCCACTGATGAGCCTGCTGCCAAGAAGATGAAGCCTCCCCATCCGCCAAAGACCTCGGCTCCTGCGCCGACAATTAAAGCGGGAAGTAAACCGAACAAAGGGAAAGAAGTAGTTCTGTCTCCCGATGAGGTCCCGCCAGTTTGGTCTTGCCGCGAGTTGGTGAGCACGGATGAAATTGGAAGGTTGGTTCCTCCTTTCGATGAAGCTTATTTCAACGAACTTTCCGAAAGTGCCAAGGAAAGTTTATTCTTTGAGAACATGACTCATAAGCTGCGTGACCTGGTAGTTTCCAAGTGGATGTTTGAGAAGAACAGGCACTTGGAAGTCGAGCTCGAAGGCCTCCGCAAAGTCAAGTCTGAGTTCGACACGAAGATCAAGTCGTTAGAAAGGCTCGAAGTCGACCTTTGGGCACAGTTGGGGTCTGCCAGGAAGGAGACCACTAAGGTCAAGGGAGAAGTGACAAAGCTGATGAAGGAGCTCGAAGGTCTTTCTTCTGAGAAGAAGAAGTAAATTGAAGAGCGAGAAGAGCTCTTGCTCAGGATCAAAGATCTTGTTAAATCTGAAGAGAGTTTGAAGTTGGATGTTCTCGAGTCTCACGAGTCTCAACGCAAGGTGGAGGGTTTGAGCACTGAAAACGAACAACTTTCAAAAGAGACCTAAGAACTCCCCAAGCTCTCTGAAGAGGTTCGGGCTTTGACATCTGAGAAAGTAGAATTGGAAAAATTACTCGTGAATGTTGGGGATGAATTGTTTGGCAATGCCAATGCCCAGATTCGGCTCCTTAATCCGGGTCTCATCTTCGTCACCAAGGGCATGACCCCTGATGGGGTAGTCGAGGGGAGCTCGATCGTAGATGGCCAAACAAAGGAAGTTATTCTTACTGTGCCTACTCTGTTTCCCGAAGTGGCTCTTCCTTTGGCTTCCGAGGTGCTTCCTCCTTCGACTTCTGACGTGGCTATGCCTTCCAAGTCTTAGGATTTTTGCTTGTATTTTTTGTTTGTTTTGATTTCGCTGTCTTTGTGATGAACAAAACATTTGTAATGATCAAGTAATTTTAACTTAGCAAAAATGTTTACCTCATTTATTTTGTTTGTTGTTTGTTTGGAACCTCGTTATTCAAGAGGGTTTATCCATTTGACGATGTTCGCTACTCTGCTGGCCAGGCAGAAAGCGAGATCGTTTGGAAATGCTCGCGCACTCGGGCGCGAGGCTCATTTGACAACACTCGCGTATACTCACGAGGTCGTTTTACTCATGCACTCGGGTGCGAGGCTTGTTCGAAGATGCTTACGCACTCGGGCGCGAGGCATGTTCGAACGCACATGCTATCTGCACGAGGTTTTTTAGGTACACGGTTCATACTTGTGTTACTTTGAATGCACTTTATTGCTTTGATACTCGCATAATTTGAACACCCTCGTGCCCTTCATAGTTCATTACACTTGTGCTTAGCTAAACTATTTCTTCAACTTAGCTGCATTCCAAGTCCTTTGAATTGCTTGACCTTGCAACGTTTCGAGATTGTAGGCACTAGTACTGGTCTTTGTGGTGATTCGATAAGGGCCTTCCCAATTGGGCACAAGTTTTCCTTGTGAGGAATTCTTTAAACCGACGTCGACTCGTCGAAGGACGAGATCACCAGAAGCGAACTCCCTTGGAACGACGTTTCGATTGTACCTTGCTGCAATTTACTGTTTGACTGCAACCTTGTTGAGGGCCGCGAGCTCTCTGCATTCGTCCAGGAGGTCGAGTTCTTCTCTCAGGCTTTGAAAGTTGTTGATACTTTATTGGGGATGCAAAGTTCTCCAACTCAGCTCTCCGATCTCAACAGGTATGACGGCTTCAATCCCATATGTGAGACGAAAAGGTGACTCTCTCGTCGTCGAATGTGGAGTTGTGCGATATGCCTAGAGTACTCGGGGAACTTCTTCCGTCCAGTTCCCCTTTGCTTCGTCTAGCCTTCATTTCAAGCCTCAGAGAATAACCAGGTTGGCGGCCTCAACTTGACCGTTTGTTTGGGGGTGTTCTACCGAGGTGAAGTGTTGTTTGATTCAGAGGTCCTCAAGGGTCTTACGAAAATCTCGATCAATAAACTGAGTTCCGTTGTCGGTGACGACGACCTCAGGAATTCTGAAACTTGTCAGGATATATCTTTTGAAGAACTTGATCAAATTCTTCGCGGTTATTTTTGCCAGGGGGTCCGCTTCTACCCATTTGGTGAAGTAGTCTATCGCTACAGCTAAATACTTCACTTGTCTAGGAGCCATTGGAAATGGTCCAAGGATGTCGATGCCCTACCATGCGAAGGGCCATGGGGCAGAAAGGGATGTCAGCTCTGCTGGAGGAGCTAAATGAAGGTCACTGTGTCTCTGGCACTTATCGCATTTCTTAACAAACAACTTCGCGTCTGCGTCCATTGATGGCCAATAGTAACCTGCTCGAAGGGCTTTCTTCGCGAGCAAATGTCTTCCGAGGTGTTGCCCACATATCCCTTCATGCACTTCGGCCAGTGCTTACTAGGCTTTGGTGTCGTCAAGACACTTCTATAGGGGAGTAGAGAACCCTCTTCGGTACAAAATACCCTCGATAATGGAGTAGGAACACGCTTTCTTTCGAACTTTGGCAGCCTCTTTTTTGTCTCCAGGGAGCTCGCCAAGCTGAATATATTTCTGAATGGGTGTCATCCAGTTATCCGCTATGCTGGTAACGTCATCAACACTTGCATGGGAAACAGCAAAGCAAAATTTCGGAAGAAACTTCGGCACTTCGATGGGCGTCATGTCGACGATCGTACTTATACTCGGCTTGGCCAGTGTTTCCTGTATCATAGATCTGTTGTTCCCCGAGGTTCGCCTGCTTGCGAGTTTTGACAAAATGTCTGCCCGTGTGTTTTGTTCTCTCGGAACGTGTGTAGTCTCGGTTGCAGCAAAGTCGTTCATCTTTTGTTTTACCAACGCGAGGTATTTTTGGAGGAGGGGATCTTTAGCCTTATATTCCCCATTGATCTGGGATACAACTAACTGGGAATCAGTTTTGAGTTTAACTTCCTCAGCACTGAAGTCTCGAGCTAATGTAAGTCCTGCCAGACATGCTTCATATTCTGCTTGATTGTTTGAGGTAGGGAATGTGAATCCCAAGGAGAACTCGATGATCAGCTCGTCTTCATTCTCGAGTAACAATCCAACACCACTACCCTTGGCATTAGACGATCCGTCAACGTGAACTGTCCATTTGGAGCAAGGTTCTGTGGGTCCCGGGGTCTTCTCAGCAATAAAATCTGCCAAATATTGAGCTTTGATGGCTTGTCTTGCTTCATAAGTAACCTCGAATTCGGATAACTCAATCGACCATTTGATCATACGTCCTGCCAGGTCAAGCCTGAGTAAGATCTGTTTGATGGGTTGGTCTGTCCGAACTACTATGTGATGTGCTAAGAAATACTGTCTCAACCGTCGAGCTACGATCATTAACGCTAACGCGACCTTCTCGATTTTCTGATATCTCAGCTCAGGGCCCTGAAGTGCTTTGCTCACAAAATAAACGGGTTTCTTTCCCTCATCTGTTTCGCAGACGAGGATGGCACTGAGAGCTTCATCCGCTACTACCAGATAAAGATAAAGGACCTCCCTTAGGGACGGTCTTGTCAAGACTGGTGGTTGAGACAAAATACGCTTTCGTTGCGTTAGAGCTTCTTCGCATTAGGGGGACCATTCGAACTGGATCCCCTTTTTGAATAGGCGGAAGAAGGGCAACGCGCGTTGAGCTGATTTCGAAATGAATCTTGTCAATGAGGCGAGCATTCCAGTGAGCTGCTGGATGTTTTTCTTTGACGATGGTTGTTGCATTTCGATAACGGCGCGACATTTATCGGGGTTTGCTTCAATTTCCTCTCTCGGTCAAGTAAAAACTGTGGAATTTAACAGCTCGCACCCCGAAAGTACATTTTTTGGGGTTTAATCATATGTTGTGGCATCGGACTTCGTGAAAAACCTCTTTTAAGGTCGATGACATGATCGACCTCTTTCGATGTTTTCACGATCATGTCGTCCATGTATACCTCAAGCATTTTTCCGATCTGGTTTTTGAACACTTTGTTCATCATGCGCTGATAAGTGTCTCCAGTATTCTTGAGACCAAAAGGCATTACTTTGTAGCAGTAGTTGCCTTTGTCGGTCATGAATGCAGTTTTTTCTTGATCGGCAGGATGCATCGGGATCTGGTTATAACCAGAGAATGTGTCCATGAAAGAAAGCAATTGAAAACTGGAGGAATTGTCGACAAGTTTGTCGATATTAGGTAGGGGATAGGCGTCCTTGGGGCACGCCTTGTTAAGATCGGTGTAATCAACACACATGCGCCATTTTTCATTAGACTTTTTAGCTAGTACAACGTTAGAAAGCCATGTAGTGTACTTAATCTCCTTAATAAACTCGGCCTTAAGAAGGTCATCGACAGCTTTGGCTGCAGCTTCAGCTTTCTCAGGAGCTTGTTTGCGACGCCTCTGAGCCACCCACCGGGCTTTGGAGTCAAGAGCAAGTTGATGGCAGGCAATGTCAGGGGAGATGCCTGGCATATCGGTAGCAGTCCAAGCAAAGAGGTCTGCGTTGGACTTCAGGCACTCTGTCAGTTGTAGTCTAACCTTCTCGGGGAGGTCAGCACCGAGCTTCACGATCTTCTCAGGGTTATTGCCTAACTGAACTCGGATAAACTCACCATCAGGTATTGGTCTTTTGATCTTCTGATGGAGTTCGCGGGCTAGGGGATCATCCTCTTGGACTTCATCTTCGAATTCTATCCTGACATCAAAATCAGTAAGGTTGACTTCTGCAGCAGCTTTTGCATGAACGTGTTTCTTGGCAGATGGAGGCTATTTCTCCTCTTCTGACTCGTCGGCTTTCAAAGACAGGAGATAACATCTCCTTGAAGCTTCGCGGTCGGTTTCCACAGTGACGATTTTGTTGTCGTCACTATGGAAACGCATTTTTAAATGGACTGTCGAGGTCACCGCTCTAAGCTCTCCCAAGGTTGGGCATCCAATAATACAGTTGTAAACAGACTTGCATGGAGGTACAATGAACTGAACTTTGACAGTTTTGGAGGCTGGTTGTTCGCCAA
This sequence comes from Calophaca sinica, assembly GCA_037113605.1. Taxonomy (NCBI): domain Eukaryota; kingdom Viridiplantae; phylum Streptophyta; class Magnoliopsida; order Fabales; family Fabaceae; genus Calophaca; species Calophaca sinica. Next base: position 117,997,072 of record CM073731.1, read on the forward strand.
AAGTCACCTTCAATTCCACATAGCCCAACGGCTTTGTTTTGGAACCATTGAAACCAGCCAGATCAGACCCCGGGAATGGTACGAGGTCTTTCTCAGGTAGTTTCAAGATTTTAAACAGTTCATGGAAAATGATATCCGCCGAGCTCCCCTAGTTTATCAGTATTCTTCGGACGTCAAAGTTGGCCATGTAAGCTTTGACCAACAGGGGAATCAGATAATTCGGCTTCCCATTCACTAAGTCCGCGTCGTAAAAGGCGAGGGGTGGTCTTCCCACAGACGGCGCCAATGTTCTGAGGAGAACTCAGAGGATGGCTGGAATGAAGCAGTGCGACGGTGCTCGCAGTGGTTGTCGACGGCGTGCGGGGGTGGTGTACTTGCAAGGACTCCGATGCCTAAGTCAATTTAGGTAGGAGGTGAGGTAAGCAAGAGAATGAATCAAAATCGTACCTGGATCGTGACAGAGATCCCTTTTATAGTGGTCGGAGATGGTTATCGAGATATAACTGCTCCCGCGAGATTCGGGGTACCGTCGGATCTATGCCAGGTTGTGATAAGCTGGCGCAAAGATCTGAGGACCGTTGGATCTGCCAGGTCGGCATGGCTCCGAAGTGGAGTAGCCAACTGCACGCGATACTGGGCCTTCGACGAGCGTTTTGCTGGATTGGGCCTTGGCCCAGTCCGAAACAGTTTTAATTTTAATGATTTATATTTTTGTTAATTTACTCTATTCGATAATATGATTCAGAAACCAGAATATATTAGATATGATTAGACTGTTAGAGAAAGAATATTTTTATTTTCAGAAAATGTTTTATATTTTTTCATTTTACAATATTTATATAAAAGTTATAGAAATAATATTATTATTCTTGTTATTGCTGTTGATGATATATACAAGAATAACGATAATAGAAAAATTAATTTAAAATGATGGATAATAATATTCTCTCCTTCCCTCCCTCTAAAAAACATTCTCATTGCGTGGCATGCATTAACAATTTAAATTATGTTTTGGCTTAAATTAACAATTTGAATTATGTTTTGGCTTAAATATGTTTTTCATCTCTATAAATATAAGAAATTTTGTTTTTTGTCCCTACAATTTTTTTTATTCAAACCTGTAATATTTTTTTTTGGTTTTCGTCTTTCTCTATCAGTCTTCATTACAAAAACGCTTGTGTGGCGACAGTAGTAGACGTCATCATTGCCATGTATGACGGTTATGTCACATGTCAATGACACATGGATGATGGTGCCACATGGCACTGACTTGCCACATGACCATCCAATGGGCGGGTGCCACGTGGCAAGAACGGAAAGCAAAAAATTTCATATTTACAGGGACTAAAATCAAAATTTCAGAAAACAAAAGGAGAATGAAAGTGTATCATCACTTTAAAATAATGAAATTTGTGCCTATCTTGTTCTCTTTTTTCCTTGTAAAGATTGTTCTTAAGTTGCTTTTTTATCTTTATTGCGAGTCCTTCTCACAAAACCTTTCCTCACCTTTTTTAAGCAAAACATGTATGCAAAAGCATCACAATAAAGACTATGATCCCAACTAGATTGGCATCCTAGCCTTTATCTATCATTTACAGCACACCTGAAATTTATTAAAAAAAGAAAAAAAATACAAAGTCATAGGGGGGCCATAAACCAATACCCATGACGAAATTATTTGAATCTAAAACTTGGAAGTGAGTACCTATTGCGGTAAAAATCCTCCCTTGTGAAACTAGATATTAAATCCCACAAATGAATCCAATATGGCTAGTACTGTAAGAGGCTAGCCTATCTGCACAATTATTCCCCTCACGGTAAATATGAGAAAGTATAAAATTCATGCTACATGTGATTTCTATACAATTAAACCACCTATTTCTGAGCTTCCAAGGTACCAAAGACGGAGATTGATAAGCTGCAACAACCAATTTGGAATCACATTCAAGCCAAAGGTTTGTCCAACCTTTATTCTAGGCTATCTCAATTGCAGTCATAGCGCCCAATAATTTAGCATGAAGAGCAAAAGAAATACCAACATATAAAGAAAAACAACCAAGTGTAGCAGCACTATGATCACGAAAAATGCTGCCACAACCAGCAGGGCCTGAGGTGCCCTTGGCTGCTCCATTTGTGTTACATTTAATCCATAAGCCTTTGGAGGAAACCAATCAACTTGAATAATTGTAGGAGCACGGGGAGGGTGACTAGCAATATCAAAGCTCTTCAGAATTTTGAACTTTGCCATGCTAGTTGACACACAGCCAGAAGAAAGGTTCCCTGCTAGACGAATACTAGAGGAGACCGAAATCTAAGCAGCTGAGGGAAGTGTCAACTTATTCTCAAAATAGGATTTATTCCTGCAACGCCAAATAGTAGCAACAATATTGACAATACCAGCAATAATGATGTCCTGAACTTGACCTACCGACAATAACGAAAGGGATCCCGAAGTTGTGCTACACCACATTTTCTTATCTGAGGCAGCGAATTTAGGAATTGAAATCTGATCCAAGTTAGAGGTAATAGCAGGATACTTTTGAATAATAATATTAGGAATCTCCCAAGTACCATTGCTGATAAATTCTGAGACATTAGCCTTTAATGAATGATGGATATGTTGAGGAATATTTAAGAGAGTTACCAAAGATTTTGACAACCATTGATCAGTCCAAAAATTCACTTCTGTATCATCTCCAATCTGCCAAGCTACATTCTCCAACACTATGGATATGATATGCTTGAAACCTGCCCATATAGAGGAACTAATATGACGAGTGATAGGTTTGTTAAACTTGAAAACTCTTGAGCATAAAATTGTGGCCCATTGATTGTTTGAATGGGTATACCTTTTCACACGGTTCACCAATAACAAAATCTGCACAACTCATTGAACACATTCAATTTACAGATTCAAAAAATTAGAGCAATCATGATGACAATGGATATGGTACGGGTAATAAAGTCGTTACTCATGCGAGTATGGGTCTTAGTATGAGTATTTTTGTTTTCAAAATGCGGGTATGAGGATAGATACTATAGTACCCTTCCCATTGCCATCCCTAGTAGTGAGAAAAGGTGTACCCGTAAGGTTTGTAATGAGAAGAGGTTTTGTGAGAAGGACTCACAATAAAGACAGAAAATTAACTTAAGGACAAACTCTACAAGAGAAAAAGAGAAGAAGGTAGACACAAAATCAATTATTTTAGTGTGATGATATACTTACGTATGCAATGGATGAAGTTGAAATTAAAAATAAAGTTTCCTTTTGGCATGATGCTTGGTTAAGTAGTAACCCTTTGTCTCAGGTCTTCCGTAGGTTGCTTTCCATTTCTGTTCAGAGGGATGGTTGGATAAGCGATCTCGGGAGGTGGGTGGAAGTTGTTTGGTTGTAGGAGGCAATTATATACATGAGAAGAGGATTTGTGTCGTCAGTTGTCCAGGATGTTGGGTGAGACTTCCATCTCTAGGTAGGAAGATAGATGGTGTTGGTTTAAGCATAGAGGGTAGGGGTGTTCGCAGTTAAATATGCTTATGCTCGAATTTTTGATAAACTTCTTTAGCATACAGACATTTCTGAAGGTGATCTCTTCGTCCTACACCAACAGTGAAAGAGTCTAGCGCCCCTTAAGGTTACTGCTTTTTCGTGGAAACTGCTATTGGATAGGTTAGCCACTAGAGTAAACATGCTAAAGCGTAGAGTTATTTTTTAGGAATCCGCTTCTGTTTGTTTGCTTGGTGTGATTTCTCTTTTCATGTTCAGTATGTTATTTTTAAATGGTTAGGTATAGTGTTAGTCATGCCCCATGATTTATGTATGTTGTAACCCTTGTTTTGCTCTTATCGGCCTTGGGGTTGCGGCACGAAGGGAATGACTATGATAGCAGTTTGTGGGTGGTTTGAGAGAGAAGAAATCGATGCATCTTATCTGGTAGGGTGCCAAATTGCGCTGTGGTAGTAGAGCACATTAAAGTAGTTTCATGGAGATGGTTTGCATCGGACTAAGGTGTCTCATTGTTCGTACTTTGAATGGTGTTTAATTCTGATGAATTGTATTTCTAAGAAGGTGTTTTATAAGGACTCACAATAAAGATAAAAATCCACTTAAGGACAAGCTTTACAAGTGAAAGAGAGAAGATAGACACAAAATCCATTATTTTACAGCGATGATATACTTTCTTATTCTCCTTTTGTTTTCAGGAAGTTTTATTTTAGTCCCTATAAATATGTCATTTTTTCTTTTCACCCAGTAAATATATTTTTTTGCTTTTAGTCCCAATAATATTTTTTTTGCTTTTCATCCTTGCCACGTGTCACCCACCCATTGGATGCTGACGTGGCAAGTCAGTGCCACATGGTAGTGCCACATGTCATTACTGATGTGGCAAGTCAGTGCCACGTCGCACCATCATCCCACATGGCATTGACACATGAAACCATTATCCCATGTGGCATAAACATCTTACATGTCAGTAATGACATGTACTATCATCAGCCATGTCAACAGTTTTGTATAGACAAAAAAAAAAGATTTTATAGGGATGAGTAAAAGAAATTGCAAGGGCATGATTAATGTTAACCCTTATATTTTTTGCTAATATATTTTTTATGAGATATAGAGCAATAAGAATTTGATCAGTTTAACCACTTTTAAAATAAATTAAGGGCATGATTAACGTTAACCCTATTGTTAGAATAAAAATCGCAAAAAACTACTAAGCTGCGAATTCTTGATGTAACACAAGATAAAATGCTTTAAAACACAATTGTTGTGTGGATAATAATAAAATACTCAAAGAGTTTTACTAGATATTAGATGGTACCAAAGAAACCATACAAAGGGCATGTTATCATTCAAGCTCCGTGTAATGATGTACAACAGTATTGTGTTTATTATTTTAATTCCGCAATTAACACTTCAATCTTTTGGCTCTTTTGCCAATGCCAACTTTTAATAATTTAGCTAACTAAATAAACAAAACTATTATGATTTTTTTTTTGCCTAACTCATCCTTACAAAACCGGCTTGTAAGGTGAGGGGTGTCATGTACTTATAAACTCTTTTTAGGCCTTACACCCCCTCACGCCCCTCACTATTGGGCTTGGTGCGTATATATAATACGGTGGGTGGCCCATTGGATCTATGATAGCCTCTGATACCATATTATGATTTTTTGGCCTTAACTCATCCTTACAAAACCGGCTTGTAAGAAGAGGGGTGTCATGTACTTATAAACTCTTTTTAGGCCTTACTTCTAGTCTATGTGGGACTTATGTTTTTCCCAATAAAAACGCTGGCCATAGGAAAAGGCAAGGTATTAAAAACCGGACCGGGCATTGAACCGGAGAGGGCCTGGGTTCAGGGTTTTTGGGTTGGACCGGGGTCGAACCGGGTTAGATTAAATATTATTAAAAAAATATTTAATACAATATATAAATAAATAATAAACAAAAAATAAAGTGATTTTCATAACTTTATACCATAAAAATTATACTTCACTTAATATTTTCTTAATAAGTCGACATATAACAAAAAATTACACATTCATCCATCTCAAATATGACATAACTATTACGTTCAATAACACAAAATATGAAAAATGGCGCAGGTAGTCGAGTTTGAGAAGCAAAATAGCGCAGGAAAAAAAACAGTTAAAATATAAAATGTGCCCTTAATATATAAAAAAAAAAACTTTTTTTGTGAACCGGCCGGGTCGGCCAAAAAACCCGGTTTTGGCCGGTTTTGACCCGGGCCGGTCCGGTTCTTAACCGGTTCATCAACAGACCCGCCCGGTTCTCTGCCAACCGGTTTTATGGGGTGGATCGGACCGGACCATGGCCCGGTTCCCGGTTCAACCGGCCGGTCCGGTCCGGTTTTTAATACCTTGGGAAAAGGTCAGGTTTTATTATGATTATCATTTTTTATAAATTTTCTTATAAATTTATTTTAAGAAACCACATGAAATAAAAGGGTGGTTATCACTAATGCCCTTCTACGATCCAAAAACAAAAATAAGATATACCAAGGCCTAAAAAAACAGGTAATTTTCAAAATATGCTGCCATGGTGGCCCACAGTATATTTATGCAAGGATATAACTGCTAATTTAAAAAGTCCAATCCTCCGTTTCTGGAAAAAGCGCTGGAATATCTAAGCAATCAAGCAAACGAACCCAAAAAAAATCCCCACCCTAAATGGGTAATGGTAGGGTAATGGTAGACTGTAGAGTAGGTTAGGGTAGATATAAAGAAGAGATAGATAGAAAATGGCTAAATTATAAAATTGGTCCTCTATGTTTATTTTAGGTTTCAATTTGGTTCTCTATGTTTTATTTGTTTCGTTTTGGTCCCTTACGTTTTAAAAGTTACAACAGGTTGGTCCTTTCCGTCACTAAAAGCCCTAGCTACGGACAATTGACTTTTAGTGACGAAAAAGACCAAATTGAAAACTAAAATAAAACGTAGAGGACCAAAACGAAATAAATAAAACATAGAGGACCAAATTAAAACCTAAAATAAACTTAGAGGACCAATTTTGTAATTTGGCCATAGAAAATACTCCCTCTGTCGTAAATTATAAAACTCTTTTGACTTTTTTATTTGTCCCATTTTATAAGGCCATTTTGAAGTTTATCTATAGTATTAATTACTTTTTTCCTATTACTTTTATTTAATTTACTTTTGTTTTAATCAATAAGTTAAATGAAGTGTAATGTAATTTACCTTTTCAATAAATTCAAGGGTAGTTTAGGTAAAATAATAAAAATTGTAAACAAATTTATTGTTTTTAACTACATTAATTATATTCCTTTATGGAAGAAATTTTGTCAAAAAACCCTTATAATTTAAGACAAAGGAGTATATAGGAAAGAGATAACAAGTGAAGAGAAAGAAAAGGAGAGAAAGTTAAAAAATGGTCTCCTTTTCTTTCTTCTTGTACATTTTTTAAAGAAACTTTATTATTGTTTATCGGTTGTTTTCAAAGTTTAAGGTTATTTTAATTATTTTTTTTTGTCAATTATACCATTAACTATTTATTGTAAAGAGAGAAATAAGTGTAATAGGATAATAACAGTCAAGGGTATTATTGGAAAAATACCAATAATTTCATCAAGAACAATAAAATTTATTGGTTTTCTTATTTTGTGTAAAATAATCTTAAACGACATCTAAAAAGGAACAGAAGTAGTACTCCCTTCGTCCCGTTATAAGTGTCATATTAGGAGATTTCACACATATTAAGAAGAAGCTATAAATGAATGAAAAAATGTAACAATTTTACAAAATTATCCTTATTAATCATTGGGTATTAACAATTGTCATAAATGCACAGTAAAGTACTCCCTCTGGAACCATTTATAAGGCAAAAAATCATTTTTAGATTCATTAAAAAATGCATGTATCTGGTCTAATTTTTGGACCAGATACATACATTTTTTAATGAATCTAGAAATGACTTTTTGCCTTATAAATGGTTCCGGAGTAGTATAATGATTTGGGAGTGATGTACTCATTATTAATTTGAGGGTAAATTTGGAAAAAAAAATTAATATTACAACATTGAAAACGTAACAAGATACTTACTTTGGGACTAATTTTTTTTTATTTACAAATGTGACACTTATAATGGGACGGGAGAGTATATAATAGTAGTTGATGTGGAAAAAAAAATGAGAACTATATAAAAAAGAAAGGCAAAAGGATGGGGATTAAAAAAGAATTTACTGCATTTACCAATGCACCCTTGAATTTCAAACACTTGATTCACACAGTTTTTACGGTCCACCTCCTTCACACTCGAAAAAAACCCGCTACGGTCATGTTGTTTCAAGGGGGCACAAGCTAACCTCACCCACGAACTCACACGCCATCATGTGAAACAAAGATTAGTATTATTATTTCATAACCCTAAATATCCGAAAGGGGTCGAAAGAGAATCCACCCTAGCACCCAAAAAAAAACTAAATTAAAAATAAAAAAGTACAACAACAACAACAACAACAACAACATCAACAAAAATCACGATAATCACAAAACAATACATTGAACCCCAACCCTCGATCTTACTATATCCACCCCCTACCCACTAATACAACAAAACACATTCTTCACATCAGCGATTTTAGCGACCTTTCTTTCACTGGCTTCCTCATTCTCTTCTTCCCATTATCATCATCATCATCGTCGTCGTCGCAATCCTCATCCTCGTCATCGTCGACAAAATCGAATAATCCCACATTGTCTATCTCCGAAGAAGTAACAACATCATTATTCGCAGCAACAACAACATTATCAGCAGCGACAACCTTAACATTAACATTGTCTGATTCCAACATTGTCGAATTCTCTCCAACGCTATTCTTGCTTGCTTCTCCATTTTTATCGCCTCTTCTTTTCCCCCACAGCGGCCCGAACCCAGAATAATAGTAGAATTCATTCGGGTTCGAAGACGAACCCGAACCCTTCTTAGTCGCTGCCGTGCGGGGTCTGGCACGGCGTGACCCGGTGGTGGTAGCTGCTGCCGCCGTTGCTGCCTGAGTCTTCTTAATGCTGCCGTTATTGTTGTGTGACCTAAGCAGAGATAAATGGTGGTGACAAAATGATTGACCATGTTTGACTCCATTCTTACATGGCCAACCCTTCGCATCCATAGCATTGCAGCAAGAGTTTTTCCCCAAACCTTTATAACCATTATTAACAACAACCACCTTCTTAGCATGTTGATTAATATCGTGATTATCGTTAAGCGCTATCATCGCCACGTCTTCTATTATCCCAGGCTTGTTGTCTTCAGTATCCATCAACGATGCCACACTGCTATTCGTATAAAAAATGAAACATTTCGAGCACAGAACAAACACCATGCGTTTCGGTTTCGAAATTTTCGGGAATTGAGTTTGTGTAATAATCGAGAGAGAAAAAAAAATGAAAACCCTAATAGCTGTAGCAGGTGAAATAATTAAAAGTAAAGGGAATTGAGATGCACGTTACCTTTCAACAGCTCCGAATGAATCTCCAGCGCTGCCATTGGTGAAGCTGTCTTCGCCGCCATCGAACTGGGTTGAGCAACGAAATAGTGAAAAATAGTGAGAAATGAGGGAATAAGGGATATTCATTAACCTAATTGGGAGATAGGAGTAAAAAGGACGATGAAATGAAGAGAATTTAGAGAGTGAGACGAAGGTCGAGAACCCTAACGAAGGAGAAAACCCTAATAAAGGATAGAGGAAAGGGTTTATAGTTGAAGCGTAGATCTGAGAGAAGAGAGGGAGAGTGTGGGAATAGAGAGGAAAAAAAGAAGAGATTGCAAGAGAAACGAACCTGGATTGAGTCGGTGTCAAAGGGGATCACATCCCATGGAGACTGGTTCAGCTGACATACGTGGGTCTGAAAGGTTTCCAACGGAACTGAACCTCCTAACGACGAAGAAGAAGAAGAAGAGAAAAGAAGAGGGGAAAGCTTCGCGTTCTTGCGGATCCTCATAGAGAAGAAACAAAACAAAGGAGAAAAAAAATAAAGAGGTTAAGATTTTGGTGAATGGAAATGGATTTTATACTCTGTTGCCTCAAACTCAGAAAGTGAGGGAAATCGAGTTTTTGGGTACTCTTTTTTTTTTTTTTTTTTTTTTTTCTCGCAGATCTCACTTCATCTCACACACACACACACACCTCGATAATAATCAGGGTTGTTTTTCATTTGCTTTCTTTCTCGGCCCTTCATTCATGTGTTTTTCTTCACTAAGACGAAAATGCCCTTAGGTTTTTGCATTATTTACTCAACGAATCGGCTGCGTGCGCCATTGTTCAAAAAGAACCCCTGCCGCTACAACCACGTCACTCTGCTTGGTTGTCCAAAAGCAAAAAAAATTTTAAAAGGAAAAAATGATCACGTCGAGACAAGCCTACAGTAAAACCCTGTGCATCCTCCCAAAGCATCAATGCTACTAGGTTCAACTTGAATTGAAGCATTGTAGTTTGATTTTTGTTCTAATCTAAAAATATGGATGGAGGGTATTTTCGACATAATGTTTTTGCCCTTTAGATTTTTGGATAAAGTTGTTTACGACAATATTAGGCAAATCCTAACATTTTTTTGACAGGATCCTAACATTTTCTTTTTGTTTTTTTATTTTGTTTTCTCATTGTTATTAGCGGAAGTCACAAAATAAGGAGCGTGTGTAGGACGCGCCAGATCCTATCCCTGCGTGCGGTAGGAGTGGCCAACAACGCTGGCCCACAGAGGAATTGGATGGACCATTGTACTTGATTGGGTCCCATTTTTTGGAGCCAAAAGGATGAACGGTCGTGATGATGGAAATGGAAGAAATGTGAGGGAGTTGAGCTGCATGAAAAGTTCAAAACTTTGGGCCTTTGGGGGGTATTAGATACCAAAACATTTGAGCTTTGCAATGGCAGCATATACGTGGCATCAAAAGGTCGATTCATTTTCCAAGCAACATATACAGAGACATTTTAAAATAGGAAAAACCCTAACTTTAATTATGAAATACCCTTTATTACCATTTTTGTTATTATTTTTGTTTTCTTCAAATTTTCTATATATATTTGTTTCCATAGATGTTCGGTCTAAAGTATATCCCATTAATTGAAAAGTTGCATTTTTCATAATGATCATTTTTTATTGACAGTTTTTTTTTTATAAACTTTATTGACAGTTGATTTCTTATTTTAAATAACTGAATTATCTAGAGATTAATTTTGTGTAACTTTTTTATCATCTGTGCATGATTTTTTTACTATAAATATGACTATTATTTGTGAGAGAAACAGGGATAATTTTTTTATTGGGGCTACTCTCTCCGTCCTAAAATATAGGAATTTTTTTAGTCAATTCTCTCTCACTAAAGAATTAGTTAAAAGTATTAATTTTGTCTACAATTTATATTTTTTGCAAACTACCCTTGCATTAATTGGAAAAATCATGATGGTTATTCATATTCTTAAACTCACTTTTATCTCCTCAAGTTCACTTAATCATGTAATGACAATAAATATGTAATTTAAATAAGAGTATATGGTAAAAAATTAATTAATACAACAAAGAGATCTTATAAAATGAGACAAATGAATTGGCTAAAAAACTCATACATTTTAGGACGAAGGCAGTATTTTTTTTTACGGATTATTGGGACCATGTTGAATACTGTATTTCACACTCCCTCCGTCCTTTAATATATGAACTCTTAAATTACGCCCGTTAAGAAAGTTAGTTTATTTAATTATTAATATTAAATTTGTACACAAATTGTATTATTCTTCTCAAATTATTCATGTAATTATTGACACTCTTAATATGAGAGAGAAAGAGAATATGATATTTTTTGACTAAAGAAAGAGAATATGATATTAATTCACCTATTTATTGTTTATTGAGTAAAAAAAATATAAATTAAATAAGGGCATTTTGGTAAAAAATGCTTAATGCAAATGGTCTTATAATTTGGGGAAAAAATGTTTACCCAAAGGTTCTACGAACAGAGGGAGTAGATGTTTGCTTTTAAATTTTTTTTTTTTTTTTTTGACTATGGATTTAAAACTTAAAACCGATGGTGAATTTATTGAAACCCCAATATTCAAACTAGAATGAATCCAATTTGGCCTTAAGCCATTTATATTTAACCTTTTGGCATGACCTAATGGTAGGGCACCTAGCAACCACATGAGGTAATTGAATAGAAAAATTCCACAGCTAAAATATATAATAAACGTTATTTAGAATTACAGCTAGGGCGAACGGGGCAAAAAGGACATTTTTCTGTTCTCTGTCTGTGAAGTAGGATTTATTATATGTAAGCTGTGTGAACCGAGCCCTTGCAAGTGTATGGCACTTTATATACCTGACCTTTTTATGTAAGAATGACTAAACACAAGCACTAGTTAATTTGTGGGGCATACACAGCTGAAAGGAGTTGCAGCCAATTTGTACAGTGAGTGTGGGTAAAGACTTAAAAGAGTAAGATAATAGAAAGCACACACTTATTTTAATATATTTTTCCCTATCTCTCTGTACTCTTTTTTCCTACCTATCTTAACCTAGCATTAGAATAATAAAGAGGAACCACAATTTGAATATTTTTAGTGTCACTGTTATTATTGAGAGGTTGAGAACTAATAAGTCAAAGTCTACTCAATTAATCTAAGGATTAATCTCATAGCGAATTTAAATGGCATAGACCATGGAAATACCCAATGAATCCATGCGGCCCAAAAGACTGATTAGGATGTATTCCAAACCAAAAAAAGAATAACCAATAAAATCTCTATTCTTTCTTAAATAATGTTAGGATTTGAAATTCCTGTGTATTCATGCAATCAAGCAGTCCCCTATTTGAATTGTCAGATACGATTGGATGATTTATTTTCCAATTTTGTATTTTTAATTCAATTTATCAAAATCAAAACATGGATTGTCTGATCTTGATCTAACAATCCAAATCGCTTAACTGATCAGTTAAATGCGTGATTTTCTGACCGGTGGGAATCTAGATCCTACAACTTAGTGTCTTCACTCTTCACCATATATATGAGATCTCATGCCGTATACATTCATTTGTGAGAAGCGTTATAAAATTTATCCTTTTTTAATATATTCGAGGTACAGGAAGAATACATGATACAGTTTAATTTATACGCATCGTCGGGGTACAATTTTTTTACACATGCATCTAATGAGGTGATGTCTCATCATTTAATAAGTTTAAAAACGCATGACTTGTCATACCTCTTTAAATAATGTAGCAACACATTATTGGATATATGTGTAAAATATCTTTATACCGACGGTGCATATAAATTAAATTCTACATTATATGTGTTTTATCAACCAAAAATAAATAAATATGAACCTCAAGGTTGTGTGCGAGTGGTTAATGCACTCCATTTAAAGGGACGGACTCGGTTAGTATTCGGGTTCGATCCCTGACAAAAGAACAACTTGAGGCCAGACTTTACTTACCTTCCGGCCAAACTCCGAATTATTCAAGGTCCCTTTTCCCTAGACACCAGAGCGGGATCGAAGACCTCTAAACAAAAAAAAAATAATATAACAGTCATTTGGAAAAGAGACCCCTCTTCAACAGAAATACCGCGCCACTTCACATTTTAGAAAGAAATTTTGAAAAAATAAAAAGAGATAATAAGAAGTATCCAAAGTGAACCCTTCCACAAGTTCTTGTGTGCAATATGTTTAACCTAAGGGTAACTGATGCAAACAATTGTGTGTGTACTGTGTACATATATGTACCACTTGAACTTGAATTTGAATTTGAATTTGTTACCTCTTCCTGTTTAAGTTCTTCATATCAAGGCTAGATGAATAGAAGAGCTTCAACACTATAAATTTGGACTTGAAGATGCATAGTTTGGTTAACTTTGCCTCTGTCTCTTTCTTTCTCCTCGTCTTTTCTATAAACAGGGATTCTTCTCTGTTTGTTTCATTTTGACCATACTTTATGTTCTCTAAGAAGGATTTCCGATTTTCTTTGGACTTCCTATCAGGGAAACGAATCATATGGAGAATTCCACAAATTCCCAGGTACAATTTTTTCCCTCCCTTCAAATTTCCTTGTACTGATAAGAAAACTGTTCAGCATTCAGCATTACTTCTAGGATCTGAAGAAATGAAGAATTCCATAAATCAATTTCCGTGGTTTCTATTTCACACTGCATACGCATGAAATGAAAAAAAACAGAGCAGAAAAATAAAAATAGCAGAAGTAAATCTGTTCTGTTTGCAATTTTATTCAGAAACAAAGGGTAACAAGGAGAGTTTTGAAGGCTCAAAATCAAACACTTTGAAACCCTAAGTTTGGTATAACCAAATAACACAGAAAGAAAGGAGTAAAGGATTGAGTCCTTCTAGTTTAACCCTAAACCTAGCTTAAAATATAGAAATGCACATAGTTTGTGTTAGTTTATTTGAAGAAAAAAATAATAATGATGATTTTTTTTTATTTTTAAATTTTTTTCATATAAAGTCTCAACAAGTTTTCTTTTAGCACAGACCTGCTAGATAAGTGATCAAAGTGGGGCAAAGGAGGCTTTGTATTTGCATTTTTTGAGATAATTTTGTACTAGTAAATAACACATCCAAACCTTTTTCATTTTTTTTTTTTTTTTTTTTTTACTAATTCACTTACCAAATGAGTGGAAAAGTAGCAGGGCTATGGCAGAGTGCCAATAACACTGATTTCCTTTGACTGCCACACTCACATGTGCTTTTGGGGCCCCTTCTCTTATAAGATCTTCTTCTTCTTTTACCATTTTTCTTTCTCCATGTGTTTTCATGTTGCAGTTGCTTCAAATTGATTTTCTAGTCTAAAATCTTAGATCTTATATATTTGTATTTATAAAGAATTCTCTCACTACTGACAAGTAAGCACTATGTTTGATAATCCTTGTATGTATGCCTGAGTGTCTATGATTCAGAGAGTATCCAGAGACCCACTGGTTTTTCTGGCTTTGCTATCTTACTCATCTGAGACAAGGAGTCAGTGTTTTTCAGACCAAAGTACATGACCTTTGTACTGATATCACAGAATGATTACTGGGATTTCTTGTTTATGCACTAAAGTGGAGCTAGCCTAGTCTGCAGCTATTGGTCAAAAAAAAAAATGAAAGATAAAAATCATCATGAAATGGCTTGGTTTCGTGGATGTGGATAAATTCCAGGATCTGATCTCTTACAACTACGAAAGGTAGAGCCCTTTGGTCATTTGGGGTGTGTGTGAATCTTGCTATATATAAATTACTAAGAGAGAATAATGTGTATATGTGGTTATAAGAACATGGAGAAGGGTTGTCTTTCTTGCAGACATTGATAAGATTTACACGATAATGCTGTCTGTAACGAAACTGTCCTTCACCTAAAGAATTGACAGTAAATGTGTTCAAAACTTTACATCACCCTCCAAAATATTTAAAGGATCAAGGTATATAATAAGAGATTTGTTGATATTGAAGTAAATTATTGTTCAACACATTTTTATTTATATAATGTTCTGGATCAGCATGATACTCTACTCAATATGCTTCGAGCCCATCATTAGAAAGGCGCATTACCTCTCGTTTCCGAGATCTTTGAGCATATAACGACCTGACAAGACTTCGTAGTTGAAGATAACACAATTCTCCAACAGAATAATGACGAACTAACTCCATCATTTTAGTAAACTCCTATATATAATAGATTCCCTTCAGAATCCATGTGCGTTCTCATTTCATAGTATCTTCGATATCCCACATGCACTGATTTGAGCATCGGAGTCCTAGTAGGTGGTCACCATCTTTGCTCTGAAGATTCCAACGAGCCGACATCATCCTCTGTGATCTCAACGCTTTCGTCATCCTCATCCGTTCAAGGTGTCTTGCCAGATTCGAATCATCTCTGTGTTCACACCTGGAAAGTGGCGTCGTCTGTAGGAAGCAACAACTTCATCGTTCCTCTAATAAGAAGCAAGAACTGAGAATGGTTGATACCAGAAAAACTGTCATCTCGAGACAGGGAGCTAACCCTCCACCACCTCATGTCATCTTGAGGAGCTTGTTGACGGATTTGAAACTTCCCTCATCGTTACACCTCACGACAACCGGCAATAGGTGCCTGACACATAGTCGTTGTCGACCCTCTGCCAGTTCTTTGCCAAGAACTGTCGCAACTCCCTCTGTTGGCACCTCAAGATCAAGAAACTTCAGCACCCAATCGGCAAACAAAATTGGGGTATGAATAATTGTTGGAGCTCATCGCCCAACAACAATGTCTTATCTCTAAATGAAACCAACAACTAGAATGCCTTGAGATACACCAGATGTACCTTATTTCTGCCCATCGTGATACTGGACATGCTAACTCGATACCAAAGAACAATGCGCCCAAAGAATTTGTACATTCAGTGTCACGTCCTGCTCGTCACCAGAATAAGGCTCCATCGCAGGCCGTATTGACATCACCCGGGACAGCACCACATCGCCCACATTCTCCCTCGCACCAATTTTTTCCTTGGCGCTCACCTCCATGGGTCCAAGAAGTCCCCTTTCTTGAAGATTGGGAAGAAATTTTAGTGAATGTGCACTTCTCAGAGTGGATTTTGCTTTTTTACATTCCATACAGATTTGGACAGCTTTCGAGCATGGAGCAATATAACGGGGTAGGTGATCCCCATCAACACTTGGACATCTTCTAGTCACTACTAGCTGGCAGACATATCTTATGCAGAACGTTCCCTACGGGATCCGTCAATTCTTGGGGCGAATTGTAGAAATCTTTTCTCACTAACTTCACCACCAACTGTTTTCAGTCCAAGTCTCAGGTGACACTACCGGTGGTACACCAGAAGAAAGACGAATGTATTTTTTAGAGATTACATATCAAGATCAACCAAAGAGGCATTGAAGGTACATGACTTACTTCCTAGAATGGAATTCCATCTCTTTAAGGATGGACTTCTGACCGGAACGCCATTTCACACATCCTTATCCAAGAAGAAGGCAAGAACAATGAAAGAATTCTTGGAAAGATCTGAAAAGTTCATTAACCTGAAGGACGAGATGAAGGTCATCCAGATGAAGGTTGAAATGCCCCCCATGACAAGGGTGGCCATTCCGAGACATACAAGGGTTGTCCCCCTCCTGGAAGTCGATAACACTTTGGAAATATGAGGAGTATACTCCCCTCTCCACCTCGCAATCCAAGATCCTTTCAGAGGTCTTATACACGGAACTCAAAGAAACTGTGATACGACCTCCGAATCCAATTAAACTAAAATGTGACACTGATTGGACCAAGTACTTTCAATTCCACAGATCTTTCAGACATGCCACCAATGACTGCGTCTAGCTGAAACAAAGGTTAGCCGCGAAAACCATGTTAGATCAAGCTCGGGGAAGAGTCCGCTCAAAGAGCCACAGCGATTCCCTGCAACCTTACAAAAAAACGAAGACACCACTCATCGTCGCCACATTGGAAGAAAGATTGCCAACATGTAGACGATCATGATTCCTCTCAAAAATCCACCAAACGAGATAATGAGAAGAGGAAACCAGTAATCACTGCTAGGCACAATATTTCCATGGGCATTATATCATAGTTCGTACTGATCAATTGATCCACCAAATATTTCATCAACCTAATCTAGCTGAAAGGATGATCTCTTGGTCAGTTGGACTTTCAAAGTTTGGTTTTCAATATGAACTAAGGGAAGCTATTAAGGCTCAAACACTTTATAACATAATTGCAGAATTCACCCCACATAAATGTGATAAACAATCTTATAAGTGGGTAATTCATGCCAACGGGTTGTCCAATCAGAAGAGAAGCGAGGCATGGATCCTATGAGAGAACTTCAATGGCAATGTGATTGAATACTCACTAAGCTTCTCATTCCCAATATAAAATTACACAGCCAAGTATGAGGCCCTCCTAGCAGGACTATGGATGGTCGAAAATCTTGGAGCAGACGCAGTCATCTTGTGTAGCGATTCACAAATAGTTGTTTCACAAATCAAGGGAGACTATATTTTCGGAGAACCTTTGATGCAAAAATACCTACTCAGAATGAATGAGTTAATTTCCCACTTCAAAGAGGTAGAGACACGATATATTCTGCAAGAGAAAAACTCACACATCGATGTCCTATCCAAACTTGGCAGTACACATACATCATGCAACAACATATCTGTCATTCAAGAGTTTTTTTTCCAACATCGAGCATAACCAAGCTCAAGAACAAAGGTGGGTTTGCCAGCTGCGAGGAATAGAGTCGGGGAGTGGCACAAATTGTTGCTCTAAGCCGTTGGAAGAGGAGGAGCGGAGAGAGAGAAAGATAATAGAGAAAAAAATAGAGAGAAACTATGGTTAAAGAAGTTAAAAATAATAATAAACTAGCTATTACATACCTATATTCACGGTGGGATATATGTGGTGAGAGAACTATTTTCATGTAAAAGTGAAAGTAGTAAATCTTGAGCATAGTCATATAATCACAAAATACATCGAGTCATGGGATACATGTTCATGCTCAGCATAAGTAAACAACAAATTAAGATGTTGTTGGGTGCCAAATTTCAAATTTGGGTTAATCGACAGAATGTTAGAATTCGACAAGTGAAGGGCGTAAGAGACCAGAAGAAGGGATGAAGATTGACTAAGTTTGAAAGACCAAATGATGGGACGGCTGTTCGACGGAAGGCATAATGCGTCGAAGATGTCAAAATGATCATGGTCAAAATAGGCTTAGTTGTTAAGTAAAGACTAATGTACAACTCGACAGGATGTGCCACTGTCGATTAGGTAGTTTTTAGGGAAAACTTAACTACCAACCTGTGTCCATACACGTGTCAGGTTGGATGTTAGGTGGTTTTTTTCATATTTTGCCTATAAATAGTAGTTCATACGATGTAATAAAGGTTGGATACTTGATCTAAAATTCCTAACATCTCAACAGCGAAACAGATTAAAGGAAACACGATCACAGTATGCCTTCCACTTTTTCCTTTCAGCAATTTGCAAATCAATTAAGTTTTATTTCCAATTCCTTGTCTTGCTCTTTATTTTAAGTTACTGCGACTTATTTACATGTTTCTTACCTTGCATTTTTCATTTATCTTTACTGCATTTTAAGTTATTTCTGAACTTTTATCTGCTTTCAGCTTCCGTATTTACATTAGTTCATAACCAATTTATTATCGCCTTTCAATTCGATTATTTACACTTAGCAGCTTTTTTTGTTCTTTCTGATTGTTATCATTTAACTTCATTGTTCTTTCATTTCCAGATCTTTAAACATTTTTCATTTACATTTCTGCATTCATTTTAGTTTGTTTGTTTAAGTTCATAAAGTGCATATTTATAACATTGCGTTTTTTTAGTTTCTGTTTGCATTTAGTTACTTGTTAATTAAATTATTGGCTCTCGACGGCCAATCTTGTTGGCCTTCGGCTTAGTGCCATTTCGACAACAATTCAATTGTTGTTTGAGGTTATCGTAATCAAATTTGGCATAAGACTTGACAATTAATGGCTTAAAAGCCAATAATGTTAAAGAACGATTAACGTGTCGAGTATTTGACCGTTATATTTAAAAGAAACCGTTGTTTTCAAAACGAGATTACCACGTAACTCGTTCGGATTCATAATTGCTTGATCATCAAAATTTATTTGTTTGTTTGATGAATTTTGTAGATCATTCAAGATCATCATAAACCAAATTTCCCCATAAACAAATTGGCACGTCCGATGGGACGAGTTTAGAGTAACTCGTTTAAACGATGGTTTTATGCGTCTAAGAAGTGGAAAGATTACTGCTTCTAACGTAACGCAATATAGAAACATGAGTGGCAGCATGAATAGCAGTGCCACAATGCCAAGTGTTGCCAGTACAAATGCTTCGACCACCAGTACGAACGCAGGGGTAGTTGTGATCCCGCAGATGAGTACTACTACCGTTGAGGCAGGTACTGGGATGACAATGGCCAATGCGCAAGGAGAAGTTATTCCAAGCGCTGCAGTGCTTGAACTGGTGGTTCAAAGTGCTCCAGAAATTCAGGCATCGCCTGGAAGTGCGAGGAACTCAAGTATTAGGCCTGTACCGCAAGTAACGCAACCTCCGTTTGGAATGCCGTATGGTTATTTACAGAACTCGACAGTCCCTGCTATTGGTTCAACTATGTTCAACCAATATGCTAACCAGCCTTTTATGCCATTCGGAAATTCTTCTAATACTCAAGGAATGGCAGGAATGGCTACCACTACAATGTAATCGACAAGGTTAGGGTGGGACATGTCGAGACAAATGCCTCAGAATAATGGGGGATTGACACAAAACTCGTTGGCGAGTATTCGACAACAAGTGGATGATAGTAACCATGAGATGGTGAACATGTTCACTCAGCAGATGGGTGCAGTGATTACGCCTCTTATAGAGACTACTAATCAAGCATGTAATACACTGGCCTTACAAATGGAAAGGCTAAATCAAGCATTGGGTTTGGCAGCACCAGTGAACGAGAATGTTCAACAAGGCCCAGGGGTTATACCTCATGGTCAGGGCATGGGGGGCATTCCGCATAATGCGAATAACCCTATGGTGGTGCAGAACGAAGTAATTCAGCCAAACCAGAACCTTGGTCAGAATTTGAATAACTTGGCCTATGGCCAGGTGCAGATTCTACAAAGAAATCAAGACCAGGGCCCACCAGTGCATCAAGATTTAGCCAACCTCAGGCACAATATCATGGGAAATCAGATAGAACAAAACGTGAGTCAGGCTGTCGAGCAAATGCTGAATAGGCTTGGCTTTAATATTGGTCAAGACATTAGACCATATTTCATATCTGCATTTCCTGAGTGGGTTCAACAAGCTGAAGTGCCAAGAGGGATGAAAATCCCCAAATTGTCCAAATTTTTACGGTGGCGGTGGTGAATCGATTGTCGAGCATGTGGCTAGATACACGATAGAAATGGGAGAGTTGGCCCTTTGTGGAAGGTTTGAAAATGAGGTTCTTTCCAAGTTCTTTGACAAAGAACGCATTTTCTTAGTTCTCAACGTTGAGAGCTAATTGATCCATTCGTGGACACAAGCTGGAAGGATTGTTTCATGATCAATTCTTGAGGCGATTGAGGGTTAATTTGACTGATTTATTCAACGTCAAACACATCTATAATGAATCTAAAGATGATTACATCTCTAGGTTCAAGCAAATGAAGAAGCGGTGTTTTACGCTTTGTTCGAAAGCGAAATTGTGAAAATGGCCGCTAGTGGTTTGGATTACCATATTAGAAAGAAATTGGTAAACCAACACATAGTTGACCTCGCCCGATTAGGGAGAAGGTTCGACAAGTTGAACAACTACGCTCCGAGAAGAATCGGAAGAACAATAAGAAGTTTATCAGCGTGAGAAAGTCAATTGTGTCGAACAAGATCTAACAGACATGAGGATGAGGCTATGTGAGCAAGAAATAAACCTTGCTGAATTAAAAGAAGGACCACCTTATGCTTGTCAAGCGTTAGTACCTTCCAAGGGGAAGGAAAAGATGAGCTATGTGAATAAGAGAACCTATACATTTGATATAACCAAAGCTGATAAAATATTTTATATTCTTTTAAAAGATAAACAGATTAAGTTATCAGATGATCATAGAGTGAAAGGGCCTGAGGACTCTAACGGTCAGAATTATTGCAAGTACCATGGAGCTTTAGGCCACCCTACTAATGAATGTTTTCGTTTCAGGGATTTGATTCAAAAGGCTCTCAAAGAAGGTAGGCTCAAGTTTGCTGACAAACAGAAGCCTACCATGAAGGTGGATACTGATCCATTCGGTCAAGGCATTGCCAATGTCGAAGGTCAAAATGTGAGAAGCTGTAGCATGGTGAACATTAGAGCCAAGCAGAAGTGCGTGGTGAATGTCGAGGATCCTTTCGACATCTATCCAAGGCCTCATGAGACTGTTGAAGCTTTTCTGAGAAGAAAAAATAATAGGGGGCAGTTGAAATTATGCCCACATTGTGACAAGTACTTTGATGAGAAAGCAGCCCAGAGAGCAAAGAAAGTTGATGGTGCAAACGTTCATCAACAAGTTCGTACTCATTATGGGAATAGGTACGTGAGACATGCACCGGCAAACCAGGTGCAAAGGCCTATGGTTAATAGGCCTAATCGAGCAATCGGTGGATGGTTGGTCGAATCTCCAAGGGAATCCACAGGGAGTAATCATGGAGGATCTCTTGGTCGAAACGTGAACAGGACTAGGAAACCTGATACTAATGTTACGGTAAACAAATGGGTCGAGAATTCTCCCAAGGCTCGTTGTCCTGAACTGAGAAACAGGGTGAGAGCGACAATGAGTAACCCTCGACAAACACCGTTTTGGGATGAAGAATACCAGCATGGCAGAATACCTTACCCTGGGGGTGATCAAGTGAAGAAGACCCTACTGTCGAAAAGCCAAAAGCGTCGTCGACAGAGGATAAGGCAAGCTTAGAGACAGAAAACGAAGGCTAGTGACTTGGAAGGATCTCAACATGAAAATTGTTTCATGGTTGGGATACATAAAGTGCCGTTGCCCAAGGAGACTGGTCCAAAGTTGAAGAGTGTAGTGGTTGATGTTAGAGGCAGCAATTACGACAAGGGCGGACTTCCAAGATGCGAGTACATTCACAAGGCCTCTTTCAAGCAAAGTTCCAAGAATCTTGAAATTCCTTTGGCTAAGGAAGAGGTGACTCCTTGCCGATAGGTCTAATTGAAGCGGAAAGGTTAGCTTTGGAGCAGCGTCGAAGTTGGTGTTCAACCGGCCCCAGAGGAGGCACAGCGGTGATGTGTCAATGGAGGAATCAAGGATCATAGCTAATGATTACGATTTGTTAGATGAACCCTCGAGTCCATGGAGCAGAACATTGTCAAAACAGATTTGTCCATGGAAGAGGTGATTCTTTGCACTAGATGATCCAGATGACCCAATAGGTTTTGAAGATGAAGAAACGTTTGATCCTCGACACCGCTTTAGACAAAGTCTTGGACGTGTTGGGGATGCCAATGGCTACTACCTTGTCAGCTCTGGGATCGGAAGATTGTTTATTCGACGAACTAGGCATGAGGTTGGGAAGTCATTTGGAGAATGAAGATACCGCCATCTTGAAGAGGAGTTTACTAAATTGAATGTAAACTTGGTCTCGGTGTTGCCAGCGGAATATGAGGCTCCTTACGAGTTTATAGTTGAAGTGCCTGACGAGGAAGACTTAGAGAAGTTTCCTATTGGTTGGCGATTTGTTGAGCAAGACATGGTCACTATATTTGATAACTTCGCTAGGCTCGACAAACTAACTCATGAGGAGAGAAGTCACCTTCGACCATTGCACATTAGAGCAATGATTGAAGGCAAGCCAGCTAACAGAGTACTGGTTGATGGTGGTGCATCAGTGAATTTGATTCCAAGAGCCATGTTCAAGAAATTGGGAAAGGATGAGTCTGACTTGTTGCCAACTAGTATAGTGGTTACTGACTTCGGAGGAAGAACTGCACCAACAGATGGCGTAGTGATGCTTGATGTGCAAGTAGGATCAGTAGAAAGATCTACTCTGTTTGTTGTGATTCCTTCGAGGTCTAGTTATAATGTCTTGTTGGGTCGGGATTGGATCCATTCTGTTGGAGCAGTTCCTTCGACAGTACACCAAAAAATGATTCTTTGCAATGCCCATGATGAAGTTGAGATTATTGAAGCTGATGATATTCCATGTTATTTGCAACAAATGCATGTAGACTTCAAAGTATATGATCCAAAGGTGAAACCCATCTCCGTGCAGGGTGGTGTTATTGATAAAGAAGCTCTGAATGCGTGCTTAATGGAACAGTTTGAGGTTAAGTTGCTGGATGAGGCCGACGAAAATCGGCCAATCGACAGTAATGACTTATGAACATCCTCAAATACAATTGTCGGCCTGTGAGGAAACCGACAAAGCTTCGAGAAGAAGGTGTGTTGGCCGATTGTATATTTGATGATGGCCCTTTGGGTTTTGAAAAGGGGCTTGAAGATAGAAGTGGCTTTGAGTTGGAAGACCCTTTAGAAGAGATAGACTTGGGCGATGCAGATAGAAAGAGGCCAATATATGTGAGTGCAATGTTGTCAGACCAATTTAAAAGGCAGATTGTGGAGCTAGTTTCTGAGTATAAGGATTGCTTTGCTTGGGATTACCACGAGATGTCAGGACTGAATAGAGAACTCGTGGAGCATAGATTGCCTCTAAAGCTAGATTGCAAGCCTGTCAAACAAGCCAACAGAAGGTTCGCTCCTGAAGTTGTGTCAAACAAGCCAACGCGCTTGTTGAAGTTAGTTCTGGGTTTAGAATTAAGTCTATTAATGGCAAATATTTGAACAGTGTTGGTCTAAACCCAGATATTTGCCATTAATAGACTTAATTCTAAACCCAGAACTAACTTCAACAAGCGCGTAAGCATTCCCTGAGAATATTTTAACAACTTTATATGGTCCTTCCCACTTAGGGGACCACTTACCATATTCTCGACATTTCTTATCCATCGGCAAAATGACTTTCCAAACTAAATCATCAACCTTAAAACGTTTATACTTGACCCGACTATCATTAAAGTTTGCTATTCTTTCCTTTTGTCGAATCAAGTGTTCTAGGGCAACAATTCTCTCGTCATGCGCATCATTTACTCGTCAAGCATTGAGTTCCAATACTGGTCTACTGGCAACTCCTCTTGTTTTTGAATTCTCAATGAACCAAGATTTATCTCGATAGGCAACACAGCATCATGTCCATACACCAATTTGTAAGGAGTTGTGCCTGTCGATTCTCTAGGTGAGTTTCTGCATGCCCAAAGAACTTGTTCTAAAGTCGAATGCCAATTTCTCGGATACCTGCCAATATGCTTCTTTATCAAACCAATGATAATTTTATTCATGGCTTCTACTTCAGGAGAGAACTTAATTCCTCCTTGATTTTTAACACAACTTCAGGAGCGAACCTTCTGTTGGCTTGTTTGACAGGCTTGCAATCTAGCTTTAGAGGCAATCTATGCTCCACGAGTTCTCTATTCAGTCCTGACATCTCGTGGTAATCCCAAGCAAAACAATCCTTATACTCAGAAACTAGCTCCATAATCTGCCTTTTAAACTGGTCTGACAACATTTGACTCACATATATTGGCCTCTTTCTATCTGCATCGCCCAAGTCTATCTCTTCTAAAGGGTCTTCCAACTCAAAGCCACTTCTATCTTCAAGCCCCTTTTCAAAACCCAAAGGGCCATCATCAAATATACAATCGGCCAACACACCTTCTTCTCGAAGTTTGGCGCTTGCCGGCCTCACAGCCGACAATTGTATTTGAGGATGTTCATAAGTCATTATCGTCGATCGCCGATTTTCGTCGGCCTCATCCAGCAACTTAACCCCAAACTGCTCCATTAAGCACGCATTCAGAGCTTCTTTATCAATAACACCACCCTGCACGGAGATGGGTTTCACATTTGGATCATATACTTTGAAGTCTACATGCATTTGTTGCAAATAACATGGACTATCATTAGCTTCAATAATCTCAACTTCATCACGGGCATTCCAAAGAATCATTTTTTGGTGTACTGTCGAAGGAACTGCTCCAACAGAATGGATCCAATCCCGACCTAATAAGACATTATAACTAGACCTCGAAGGAATCACAACAAACAGAGTAGATTTTTCTACTGATCCTACTTGCACATCAAGCATCACTACGCCATCTGTTGGTGCAGTTCTTCCTCCGAAGTCAGTAACCACTATATTAGTTGGCAACAAGTCAGACTCATCCTTTCCCAATTTCTTGAACATGGCTCTTGGAATCAAATTCACTGATGCACCACCATCAACCAAGACTACTCTGGCTTGCCTTCAATCATTGCTCTAATGTGCAATGGTCGAAGGTGACTTCTCTCCTCATGAGTTGGTTTGTCGAGCCTAGCGAAGTTATCAAATATAATGACCATGTCTTGCTCAACAAATCGCCAACCAATAGGAAAGTTCTCTAAGTCTTCCTCGTCAGGCACTTCAACTATAAACTCGTAAGGAGCCTCATATTCCGCTGGCAACACCGAGACCAAGTTTACATTCAATTTAGTAAACTCCTCTTCAGTAGCGGTATCTTCATTCTCCAAATGACTTCCTAACCTTATGCCTAGTTCGTCGAATAAACAATCTTCCGATCCCAGATCTGACAAGGTAGTACCCATTGTCATCACCAACTCGTCCAAGTCTTTGTCTAAACTGGTGTCAGGATCAAACTGTTCTTCATCTTCAAAACCTATTGGGTCATCTGGATCATCTAGTGCAGCAATCACCTCTTCCATGGACAAATCTGTTTTGACAATGTTCTGTTCCATGGACTCCAAGGGTTCATCTAACAAATCAGAATCATTAGCTATGATCCTTAATTCCTCCATTGACACATCACTGCCTGTGCCCTCCTCCGGGGCCGGTTGAACACCAACTTCGACGCGTTCCAAAGCTAACCTTTCCGCTTCAATTAGACCTATCGGCCAAGGAGTCACCTCTTCCTTAGCCAAAGGAATTTCAGCATTCTTGGAACTTTGCTTGAAAGAGGCCTGCTGTGAATGTACTCGCATCTTGGAAGTCTGGCCCTTGTCGTAATTGCTGCCTCTAACATCAACCACTACACTCTTCAACTTTGGACCAGTCTCCTTGGGCAACGACACTTTATGTATCCCAACCATGAAACAATTTTCATGTTGAGATCCTTCCAAGTCACTAGCCTTCGCTTGCCTCTCGAAGCTTGCCTTATCCTCTCGCCGACGACGCTTTTGGCTTTTCGGTGGGGTCTTCTTCACTTGATCACCCCAGGTAAGGTATTCTGCCATGCTGGTATTCTTCATCCCAAAACGGTGTTTGTCGAGGGTTACTCTTTGTCGCTCTCACCCTGTTTCTCAGTTCAGGACAACGAGCCTTGGGAGAATTCTCGACCCATTTGTTTACCGTAACATTAGTATCAGGTTTCCTAGTCCTGTTCACCTTTCGACCAAGAGATCCTCCATGATTACTCCCTGTGGATTCCCTTGGAGATTCGACCAGCCATCCACTGATTGCTCGATTAGGCCTATTAACCATAAGCCTTTGCACCTGGTTTGCCGGTGCATGTCTCACGTACCTATTCCCATAATGAGTACGAACTTGTTGATGAACGTTTGCACCATCAACTTTCTTTGCTCTCTAGGCTGCTTTCTCATCAAAGTACTTGTCACAATGTGGGCATAATTTCAACTGCCCCCTTTTGTTTTTTCTTCTCAGAAAAGCTTCAACAGTCTCATGAGGCCTTGGATAGATGTCGAAAGGATCCTCGACATTCACCACGCACTTCTGCTTGGCGCTAATGTTCACCATGCTACAACTTCTCACATTTTGACCTTCGACATTGGCAATGCCTTGACCAAATGGATCAGTATCCACCTTCATGTTAGGCTTCTGTTTGTCAGCAAACTTGAGCCTACCTTCTTTGAGAGCCTTTTGAATCAAATCCCTGAAACGAAAACATTCATTAGTAGGGTGGCTTAAAGCTCCATGGTACTTGCAATAATTCTGACCATTAGAGTCCTCAGGCCCTTTCTCTCTATGATCATCTGATAACTTAAGCTGTTTATCTTTTAAAAGAATATGAAATATTTTATCAGCTTTGGTTATATCAAATGTATAGGTTCTCTTATTCACATAGCTCATCTTTTTCTTCCCCTTGGAAGGTACTAACGCTTGACAAGCATAAGGTGGTCCTTCTTTTAATTCAGCAAGGTTTATTTCTTGCTCTGTCATAGCCTCATCCTCACTGTCTGTTAGATCTTGTTCGACACAATTGACTTTCTCACGCCTGATAAACTTCTTATTGTTCTTCTCGATTCTTCTCGTGAGCGGAGTTGTTCAACTTGTTTAACCTTCTCCCTAGTTGGGCGAGGTCAACTATGTGTTGGATTACCAATTTCTTTCTAATATGGTAATCCAAACCACTAGCGCCATTTTCACAATTTCCGCAGAACATGCGTAAAACACCGCTCTTCATTTGCTTGAACCTAGAGATGTAATCATCTATAGATTCATTATAGATGCGTTTGACGTTGAATAAATCAATGATTAACCCTCAATCGCCTCAAGAATTGATCATGAAACAATCCTTCCATTGTGTCCACGAATGGATCAATTAGCTCTCAACGTTGAGAACTAAGAAAATGCGTTCTTTGTCAAAGAACTTGGAAAGAACCTCATTTTCAAACCTTCCACGATGGCCAACTCTCCCATTTCGCCGTGTATCTAGCCACATGCTCGACGGTCGATTCACCATTGTCACCGTAAAAATTTGGACAATTTGGGGATTTTCGTCCCTCTTGGCACTTGACTTGTTGAACCCACTCAGAAATGCAGATATGAAATATGGTCTAATGCCTTGACCAATATTAAAGCCAAGCCTATTCAAAGCATTTGCACGACACCGACTCACGCTTTGTTCTATCCGATTTCCCATGATATTGTGCCCGAGGTTGGCTAAACCTTGATGCACCGTGGGCCCTGGTCTTGATTTCTTTGTAGAACGCACCTGGCCATAGGCCAAGTTATTCAAATTCGACCAAGGTTACGGTTTGGTCAACTACTGCTCGCACCACCATAGGGTTATTCGCATTATGCGGAATGCCCCCATGCCCTGACCATGAGGTATAACCCCTGGGCCTTGTTGAACATTCTCGTTCACTGGTGCTGCCAAACCCAATGCTTGATTTAGCCTTTCCATTTGTAAGGCCAGTGTATTACATGCTTGATTAGTAGTCTCTATAAGAGGCGTAATCACTGCACCCATCTGCTGAGTGAACATGTTCACCATCTCATGGTTACTATCATCCACTTGTTGTCGAATACTCGCCAACGAGTTTTGTGTCAATCCCCCATTATTCTGAGGCATTTGTCTCGACATGTCCCCCAGTCCTAACCCTTGTCGATTGGCTATCGTAGTGGTAGCCATTCCTTGAGTATTGGAAAAATTTCCGAATGGCATAAAAGGCTGGTTAGCATATTGGTTGAACATAGTTGAACCAAGAGGAGGGACTGTCGAGTTCTGCAAATAACCATACGGCATTCCAAACTTGAGTTCCTCGCATTCCAATACGGCATTCCAAACGGAGGTTGCGTTACTTGTGGTACAGGCCTAATACTTGAGTTCCTCGCACTTCCAGGCGATGCCTGAATTTCTGGAGCACTTTGAACCACCGGTTCAAGCACTGCAGCGCTTGGAATAACTTCTCCTTGCGTATTGGCCATTGTCATCCCAGTACCTGCCCCAATGGTTGTATTACTCATCCGCGGGATCACAACTACCCCTGCGTTCGTACTGGTGGTCGAAGCATTTGTACTGGCAACACTTGGCATTGTGGCACTACTATTCATGCTGCCACTCATGTTTCTATATTGCGTTACGTTAGAAGCAGTAATCTTTCCACTTCTTAGACGCATAAAACCATCGTTTAAACGAGTTACTCTAAACTCGTCCCACCGGGCGTGCCAATTTGTTTATGGGGAAATTTGGTTTATGATGATCTTGAATGATCTACCAAATTCATCAAACAAACAAATAAATTTTGATGATCAAGCAATTATGAATCCGAACGAGTTACGTGGTAATCTCGTTTTGAAAACAACAGTTTCTTTTAAATATAACGGTCAAATACTCGACACGTTAATCGTTCTTTAACATTCTTGGCTTTTAAGCCATTAATTGTCAAGTCTTATGCCAAATTTGATTACGATAACCTCAAACAACAATTGAATTGTTGTCGAAATGGCACTAAGTCTAAGGCCAACAAGATTGGCCGTCGAGAGCCAATAATTTAATTAACAAGTAACTAAATGCAAACAGAAACTAAAAAACGCAATGTTATAAATATGCACTTTATGAACTTAAACAAACAAACTGAAATGAATGCAGAAATGTAAATGAAAAATGTTTAAAGAACTGGAAATGAAAGAACAATGAAGTTAAATGATAACAACTGTAAAGAACAAAAAAAATAAAACTGCTAAGTGTAAATAACTGGAATTGAAAGGCAGTAATAAATTGGTTATGAACTAACAGAAATGCGAAAGCGGGCAGATAAAAGTTCAGAAATAACTTAAAATGCAGTAAAGATAAATGAAAAATGCAAGGTAAGAAACATGTAAATAAGTCGCAGTAACTTAAAATAAAGAGCAAGACAAGGAATTGGAAATAAAACTTAATTGATTTGCAAATTGCTGAAAGGAAAGAGTGGAAGGCATACTGTGATCGTGTTTCCTTTAATCTGTTTCGTTGTTGAGATGTTAGGAATTTTAGATCAAGTATCCAACCTTTATTACATCGTATGAACTACTATTTATAGACAAAATATGAAAAAAACCACCTAACATCCAACCTGACACGTGTATGGACACAGGTTGGTAGTTAAGTTTTCCCTAAAAACTACCTAATCGACAGTGGCACATCCTGTCGAGTTGTACATTAGTCTTTACTTAACAACTAAGCCTATTTTAACCATGATCATTTTGACATCTTCGACGCGTTATGCCTTCCATCGAACAGCCGTCCCATCATTTGGTCTTTCAAACTTAGTCAATCTTCATCCCTTCTTCTGGTCTCTTACGCCTTCACTTGTCGAATTCTAACATTCTGTCGATCAACCCAAATTTGAAATATGGCACCCAACACTTTCTCAACACGAATCCAACACCAAGGACATAATATTTACCTATAAAATCACTATTACTAAGATATATATAAGAAAAGAAAAAAAAATAGGATTTTTAATCCTCTAGGTATATTGAGACAATGTGTTATGCGTAATGTGTCTTTTCATATCCTAGAAATGGATGCAGTGCCCTCCAATCTAGCCAAAATATTAGTAAATCTTAGGTCAAGTGAGCATACAACCAACATATTTGTGTTGGAAAATCATATCATTGTCAACTTGTTGTCAATGTAATTTTAATTATACATATTCCTAAATTTCAATATGAACATATATTTTACCTTAAAAAGGGTAAAACTGGTTGCTTCCAATAATTTCTATTGGAATTTCTAAGCCATAAGGTTGTTTGAGATAATTCTCTCCTAACTCAATTATCGACGAAGCACACGATGAAAATGACAAGTCTCAAAATAAAAAAAATGGGAGTCTTCTCCCACTTTTATGTCAAGCTTAGTGGCTTACTGCTTTGTTTTTTTTTTTTGAGTAAAAATTGGCTTACTTCATTTCATCTTGAATCAAACGATCAATACAAAGGGGAACATGGTAAAAATTATGAAGACTAGGGTATAATAGAGATGCCTTCGCTAACGCATTAGCGACTCTATTGACTTGTCTCCTTACAAAAACTAACTTAAAGTTTGCATAAGATGTAAGTAAGGACTTGATTTGGGAAATCAGGATCCCTAATTCGTTTGAAAATGACTGAGAGCCCAAAACAGCATCAACCACAACTTTGCAATCTGACTCAAAAAGAACACTACCATATCCAAGATTGATAGCCATCTGCAAAGATCTCAAAATAGCTAAAGCTTCTCCTTCTGCTACTGATGCATATGATGTAGACCAACAGGTTTGTGCCACTATAAATTGGCCTGTAGAGTCCCAAAAACATAAGCCAAAACCTGCAACATTGTTATTAGGAAAAGTTGCATAATCCATATTGCATTTGAGATAACCTTCAATCGGTTTCTGCCAAAAAGTAGCAGCTGAAAAATTCTGATGAGCATCATTTCTTGTAGCATGGCATCTTGCCCACTGCCAATTTCTAACTGAATCTTGCGCCAAGATAGCCACTGCTCGAGGGTTCATTAAAGTAGCATCCCAAAGCTTGGAATTTCTACATTTCCAAATACCATAAATACCTGCTGCAAGCAAGTCACACTTATCTGGAGGAAGAGTATGAAGCAGCTTGAAAAATAATTCTTGAAAGCCATCTGCTGCAAGTGTTTCGGCCTCAATTTGGTTCCAAAGATTGAGCTCCTTCCAACATTGAATAGCATGGGTGCATGAAAACATTACATGCCAAGTGTTTTCAATAGGGAAGTCACACATTAAGCATTCTTGAGGACAAAGAATATTTTTAGATTGGAGAGCAACTCTTGTTGGCAAACAATTTTTTGCAGCTCGCCAGCAAAGAGATCGGACTTTGGGTGGGACGCTTAACTTCCAAATTGTGTTCAAATTATAGGATGATGTAGGAGATGGTTGAATGTTTGAATGAACCTCACGCATACATATATGATATGCCGACTTGACAGTATAAATACCAGTTTCAGTTTGCTTCCAAATAATTTGATCCATGCTGTCATAGTGCAGTGGTATTTGAAGGATTGCTGCAGCATCTTCGTCGTTGAAAACATTCCTAATCAATTCGGCCTTCCAAGAGCAAGATTGATGATCAATTAGGTGACTTACCAAGAGGTATGATAGGTGAAATTTGCATGACCAGTGAGGCGCATTTGTTGGCGAGTTCTAATCCAAGGTTGATGCCAAGCATTAATTTTAGAACCATCTCCAATCTTCCATCTATACCCAAGACATATCAAAGGGATAGAACTCCAGATACTCTTCCAAGTGTAGCTTGGATTATGACCCATATTAGCATCCAAGAAACCTGTCGTGGGAAAATATTTAGCTTTGAGCACACGTGTTAGGAGAGAGTTTGGATCCGTTGCAAGTTTCCACCCTTGTTTGCCTAGCATAGCTAAGTTGAAAGCTTCAAGATCTCTAAAATTTAGGCCACCTTGATCTTTTGGCAAAGATAATTTGTCCCACTTTAGCCTATTAATGCCCTTGCTACCATTTCTTCTAGAATTCCAGTAAAAAGAAATTAGCATTCTCTCAATCTCCTCCCCTAGAGAGGTTGGGATAAGAAAAGCTCCCATGCAATAAGAAGGAATTGTTTGGGCCACAGATCGAATAAGGATTTCTTTACCGGCTCGGGACAAGGATCTAGAATTCCAAGATTGAATCCTTTTCCAAATGCGATCTTTAATATATCCAAAAATTGCCTTTTTATTTCTACCCACCATAGAAGGAAGCCCCAGATACTTTCCATGGCCTATGGCGGCGGAGACTCCCAAGAAAGAGGTCAGATCACTCCTAATGTCAGGGGGAGTGTTGGTGCTGAAGGAAATTTCAGATTTGTTATAATTAATTGCCTGGCCACTAGCAACTTCGTAAATATTCAAGATATCTTTTAAACTAGCTGCCTCATTTGACGTGGCTTTGCAAAACAGGAAAGCTGTCATCTGCAAATAGAAGATGACTGATAGAGGGCTCCCACGACAAATACGGACACCATGAATGTTTCCTTGAGATTGACTTTTTAATAAGAGCGAGATAAGCCTTCAAAGACAAAGAATATATAAATAGGGGATAAAGGGTCACCTTGACGAAGACCTCTCCTGGAGTGATTAGGCCAACTCTATCATGGTTAACAATAACATGATAGGTAACTGTAGTGATACACTGCATCATCCAGTTAACCCAAGTGGGGTTAAAACCAAGCTTTGACATAACAGCTTGTAAGTAGCTCCATTTGACTCTATCAAAAGCCTTACTGATGTCCAGTTTTAGAGCGACCGCCCCCTTTTTGCCCTTTGTCTTACACTTCATGTAATGAAGGACTTCATAAGCGGTGAGAGCATTATCCAGGATATATCTTCCAGGAACAAAGGCTGCCTGATTTTCAGAGATGCACTTAGACAAAACAGTCTTTAATCTATTTGCCAGGACCTTGGAAAGAATTTTATAGAGGACATTGCAGAGAGAGATGGGGCACAGATCTTTCATAGACAAAGGGTTGTTTATTTTTGCTATCAGAGCAATATTTGTATCATTTAAACCATCCAGAAAACGCCCCTCTATGAGCCAAGAACGACAAGCATCAAAAATATCCTTTCCAATTGCAGGCCAAAAAGTTTGGAAAAAACCAGGATTTAAACCATTAGGTCCCGGTGACTTATCAGGGTGCATTTCAAAAATAGCTCTTTGAAATTCATTCTCTGTAAAAGGAGCCACAAGAAAAGCATTATCTTCATCAGAAATACAAGGAGAGAGAGCATCAATTACCGGATCAAAATCACCATCACTAGGTGCATAAATGTCTTTGAAGTAGGAATTAGCCAGGTTGCAAAGGCCTTCCTGATCCGAGATCATCATATTACTATCTGATTTGAGCTTTCTAATAGCATTCTTTCTGCGTCTTGAACTAGCTGAGGCATGGAAAAATCTACTATTAGTGTCACCATCTTTCAGCCAAAAAGTTTTTGCTCGTTGTTTCCAATAGGCATCTTCCTGCAATAAAACACAAGAAAGTTTGTCTTTAATTTCGTGTAAAGCACGAGCAGAGTCATCATCCATTGCATCTTGTAGGCGCTCAATTTCATGCCTATAGTTTGCCGCGGCTAGGCGAAAGGAGGGGATATTAGACTTGCTCCAAGATTCCATGTCCTCCACACAGTAGCGAAGCTTATGGAGTATAGGGGATGAGGGATAACTGAGCCAGTGAGAATTAACCATATCAGTAAAAGTGTTATCTAGAAGCCATGCATTTTCAAAACGGAAAGTACGCTTGGGCCTAATAAAGTCATGAGATTCAAGCTTTAGAAGCAGTGGGGAATGATCAGATGAGGATGCAACCAGATTGATGAGTCTTACATGAGGAAATAAATTGAGCCAAGGATTAGTAACAAAAGCCCTATCCAACCTCTCCTCCTTTGCATCTGGCGTACCCAGACTCCTACTCCAAGTGAACTGGTAACCTTCAATAGGGAGATCAATGAGAGAGCAATCGAATAGCCTTTGTCCTAAAACCCTCAGATAGCCACGGAGGACGCTCAGATCGTCCTCGCTTATCATCAAATGATAAGAGGTCGTTGAAATCACCAATAATACACCAAGGAACAGGCGACATGGATGAAATCGAACGAAGCAGGTTCCAAGAGTCCCGCCTTCTAGAGCTATCAGAATAACCCCAGAAAGAAGATAAACGCCAATCTCCACGATCCTCATCATGAATCATAATGTTAATAAATTGAGAAGAAAAATTCAGAATTTCACAATTTAGTGGGGCTTTCCAAAGAGCAGCCAAGCCTCCACTTCTACCAATTCTATCAACAGTAAAAGAGCAATCAAAATCGAGCTTAACACGCAGCTCGTCAATTTTATTAGAAAAAGTAAGAGTTTCAATAAGCAGAACAACATCCGGTTTATAGACACGGATAAGGTCTTTAAGAACAAGAACTGCCTTAGGATTTCCCAGACCTCGGCAGTTCCAACTTAAAATACTCATAGTGCCCGACAGGCCTGGGAGCCAGGCGCTGCCGATAAAAAATGCAAGCTTGCTGCAATCTCACTGTTGTCATTGTTTGTGGTGGCCGCGTCCATTTTTGCATGGGAGTTGTTGCTACTTGAGTTGACTTGTGAAGAATTTGCTTGAGGTGGGGGATGGTTTACGTGGATGTCGTTGTTACATGAAGAAGTTGCGTGGAGCTGGCCAACGTGTGCGACAGCGCTCATACCATGCATGGGCCCAGAGTTTAATGCAGAATTTGAAGCTCCATTATTCGCCTTCGAATCATCAGCCTGGCGTGTACGTTTCTTCCTCTCCATTATTAATGACTCATCAAGCATTTCTTCATCGGTTGGCACATGATTAGCGGCTATAGTTACACCTTTCATGATATGTAACCGATTAGGAAATAAAATTTTAGGGTCCTTAAAGATAGTAGCCAATGAATGCCCATGATCATTACCCTCCTTAAAATTTCGGTTATGCTCATGACTTGAAACCGACCCATGGCCATTAATGCTCATAACATTCATCGGAGAAAACACTGTGTGTGGTTGACCTTCCTCCCGCAACCACCGTGAACCACCACTGGCAGATGATCGTCGGATATCAGCACACAATTCCGGTCCCCAGAGTCGCTGACCATCATCACTTGTGAGAGAGAATAGCACCGGGCAAAAATCTTCAATATGTCCTAGATGGCCGCAATAGTAACAGAAAGGACCAAGCCTTTCATATTTGAACTTAACATCATTTGGCTCCCCACCTACTCTTTTGATGCGTTTCATTCGTTTCAGAGGCTTAGTAACATCCACCAGAACACGAATTCTCATAAATGTCTTCAAAAAATTGGAATTATTCATGGCATCATATTCCAAAAATTCTCCAATGAAATCACCAATTTGTTTACCCACCATCTCAGTCATGAAACCCACTGGAATATTGTGAATTTGGACCCAAAAAGGAACTTTAATAAGAGATACCTGATTTGGCGGCTGGCCTGGTTGCAGAGTTCCCAGCACTAAAAGATGATTGTCAAAAGACCAAGGCCCTTGTTTTAGGACACGTTGCAAATCCAGATGATGAAAGAATTGAAAAAGGAATAAGCCATGATCAACTTCTTTAATAGACACTCCATGAACCAGGATGCCAAACACCAGTCATATGCTCTTTCATGATATGCACTCGAATAGGCTTATTTGTCAAGAAACGGCCGACAAGGCATAAAGCACTATCAACGTTAACATTGTTGGCCTCCTCCAATTGGAACTCGATCTCTGCTGTCTCTTCTTCCAAGGTCAGATTCTCCATTAGAGGAAAACTGATGAATAGAAATCAAAGAAAACAAAAAAGAAGCTTCTCACGAGGAGAGAGTGCTCTCACGCATGGGAGAGATTAACCACTACATCACACAGGAAGGTGGGAGTTACGTCTTGGAGAAAGCTTTTTGGCACCTACAACTCTAACAACCATTTGTGGCTTACTGCTTTGTTGACGTTGGACTTTCATGCATATCACATAATGAAAGGATTATATCTTGATCCTTTTGTTTTGAGAGGATTTATGTAATGCAATTATGATTTGTCAAATTTGATTGACCAAATTCATATTAGTATTAGTGGAACAAATAGGACAAAACCAATTGTGCTCCAAATTTTCTGATCAAATGTTTGACAAATAAATATCTTAAAATTCATTTCCTACAAAAAATCTTGTCCAAATAAGTTTTTCTATCTCACATAGTTGAGGGAGTCATGTGGTTGTGCTATCACATGTCTAAATGTTCAGATCTTAAATAACATTAATAAAAATTAATTTAATAATGATATATAAAAATACAAAGAGGAAACAAAATCTAATGTTGGACTTTGTTCAGATCTACGGAAAGCTACAAAACAGAAATTAAAGACTTTTGGATACATATAGACCCATGTATGGTAGTATGAA
Organism: Calophaca sinica; assembly: GCA_037113605.1. Taxonomy (NCBI): domain Eukaryota; kingdom Viridiplantae; phylum Streptophyta; class Magnoliopsida; order Fabales; family Fabaceae; genus Calophaca; species Calophaca sinica. Next base: position 118,033,872 of record CM073731.1, read on the forward strand.
TACTAATTCAAGTGGCTTATAAAATGTTTGGTTCTCCTTTTTCTATAGACTAAAAAATATTTATAGCTTCTAAATGGATCAGTTGGTTGATTTGATCTATTCAACAATTAACAATTGTGTATTATCTAGTTGAAAAATTAACAAGGACGCAGAAAGGAAAAGGAAAATGGAGAAGAGAAAGAAAGAGAGAATAAGTATGTTGGGGATAAAACCCAAAACTTTACAGATGAACACTTTATTTACATGTTATTGTCGACAAATGTTTTACAATTTTTTAAGATAGTAGGCAATATGAAATAATGTGTTACAGAAACAAATTAAGCAAAACTTTGTTCCCCTAAAGTGTGTTATCAACTAGGATATTGCATCATTGAAAAGTCAAGTTAAAAGAATAATTTTCTCCTTATGTTTCTACCAAATAAACAACCATATCAATATCAAGCACCATAAAGAACTCAAGTTATAAATATATATTTAGACATTTAAGATTGTGTGAAAAAAATTAAACCAGATAATAATGTAAAACTAGAAGCATATACACACCGTTTGTACTGGTTCAACAAGCACCTCCTAGCACTGGTTCAAGTCTTCATTCAAGTGAGCTTCATTAACCCAAATTTACAAAGAAACAAAAAACAATGAACAAATTTCAACTCAATAATAATGGAGAAAATTTGGTAAATTAGAAGACAAATCTGGAAAAACAAGAAAATCACCAACATAAATAAGGAGAGATCGAAGAGAGAGAGAGAGAGAGAGCTGAAACGTGAACGAGAATGGGAGAGATTAGGGTTCAATTCATCAGATTTCCAGCAAAGTAGTTTTTGAATTCTATTTGGGTAAACTTGCACTACAAGAATTTTGGTCGATTGCGGCGGTTTCAGAGGCGTTTGGCGACGGTTACAACTGCCGCAGATTACACCTCCCGGCTGTTGGTAAACCGCTGCTATTTACACGGTCGGCAGGCCAATTTGCGGCGGTTCAGACCAACCGCTGGAATAACCGCCGGTAGAATCATTTGGCGGCGGTTGTAGGCGGTGGTTCGTTTAGCGGCGGTTGGACCGCCGCAGGTTCGAGTGGTCAACTGTGCCAATATGGAGACAGTTTGCGGCGGTTGAGGCGCAATTGGCGGCGGTTCGTAACCGCCGCAAAAATCACGGTACTGTTATGGTATTTACGGGCGGTTTTAAACCGCCGCTAAGCGGTTTTTTTTTGTGAGCTTTTTTTTTTTTGAAATCAGGCAGATAATTTGTTATTTTAATCATTTAAATTATCTAATTTTTTTTAATTATTTGACTAACCGAATATATAACTATTATACCATCACAATATTTAAAACATCAAAAATTAATTATAAAGAAGATAATACATTGGTTGCAAAATAAGATAACACTAGGATTCCAACAAACATAAATCCATAATCAAGTACAGTTATACAAAATATAAGTTGAATCTCGGTTGCAAAATAAGATAACAGAAAAATTCCAACAAACGTACATCCATAATCAAGTGCAATTATACAAAAATATAAGTTTAATCCCTAAGAAATATCCGTTTAATAAATCCTAAAAAACTAAGCACTTTGAGATCCATCTCCATGACTTGGGAGATCGTGACTGGCATTTGAAGAACGTCTCACTTCTGCAGGTGATCCTAAATCTGAAGCCTGAAAATGTAAAATAAAAACAAATATTAAACACACTTTCAAGAAAATTAATTGAAAATAATAGAGCACCATAGTGCAGTTTGCAACGAATCTGACAGTACAAATCTGACAGTTACACTTTTAAAACACAACAACGTTACAAACATAGCACAACAGAATCATACATAATTGCAGAGTAGAATGAAGAACTGAAATTTTGGAGTGACAAGAAATGACTACTAGTTGGTTGCTCAGTTACTGGTGTAATTCAATTCTATGAAATCTAAACTCAGTTCTTTACACAGATTATCTAATCCCTCGCTTACTGTTTTTTGCATTCCTTCAAGCTCATAGGATAAGCTTGACCTCTTCTAAGTCCTTTTTTGTGCATGCAAGGCAGGGTCAGATTGAATAAATATTATAGAGTAATTTACAAATTAAAAATAAGAACATCTTTCTTGAAGTTTGATTAAAAAAAAGGTAAAATTGATCTGAATTGAGAATCTTGTGAAAGAATGAACAAATAGTTTAATTCACACCAGAACATATAAGCCTCTATCTCAATTCAGATGCTATGATCACAATCACATCACCCACATTCAACAACTGCACTTGTGTGCCTTTATAGATGTACTAATCAAGTACCTAAAGGCCTATTAGATGGTAATTGTATCTACGTAGAGCAAAATTAGCAAAAAACCAACCAATATAAACCATTTGGTATTCATGCAGACCAATATCTTCCAGTGTTAAACAAAAACATGAAGATTTGGAAGACTCAATGAACAGGTCAACTTAGTAAAATGAAAAAACTTTGCTTCCATGTTGATCCAAAAGAGAATAGGCATTAAGACCAGCAACTCAAATCAGTTTCATCCTCAGAATTCACTCATGAAAAGCCAATCATAGAAACCAAACAACAGATTTCTAAGAAAATGCAAAAACCCACCAAAGTCAGAAAACTCTTGACCCTTAACAACACTTTGATTACAGTTACATTCACTGCAAAACACATCATTTGAGGTTTCCTTAAGTTATTTTGTCAAGTTGGACTGTGTACAATAAAAAGATATTTGGCAAAATAGTACCCTCCGTGGACGCAGGCCTCTGTATTTATATTCAGTAAATTCCAGTCGTACAATGTAGAAAAATATAGCAGAGAGTACAGAATAGATAAATATCCTCCATACATTAATATGTGCTTAATAAAACTTAAAATCTTAACATTTTCCCTCAAACTAGATCATAGGTGCTAATTTGTTAGGAAATCATTTAAGTCTGCTTAACAGACAGTTAGGAGTATTACAAAATTGAGAATGTGAGAGCATAAACTATATTTAGAGAAATCAGATTCTGAATATATTATTGAAAAGCTTAATCAACCTTTATAGAGAAAGATTCAGAGGGTTATCACATCCCTGTTACATTACCACACTACATTAGCGATTATAACTAACTAAGCATCAAAGCAGGATACTCTAGATCGATAACTAGCGCGGTAGTACTAACAGTTGCCAGCTAAGCATCACACGACTACTGTGTACTAATACACTAGTACTTCCCCTCTAGTTTGAAATATCAGCTTGAAAGCAATCCTTGATCTCATTTCACTATGCAATGTCACTTCTCCCAAATGATACTTGAACATTTATCCACCCTAGTCTACAGAAAACCAGTGAAGGATAACCGTGTTAATATTAGTGGACCATGGTTTATGCTCACTCATCGAAGAACATTCCTGTCCAATTTTCTCTACAAAGCTACATTTGATTCACCAAATTTCCTTATCTTTAGACCAATTAACATGGTGAACTCCACATCTTGAAGAATGAGATTCCCAAAGAAAGTTTCTTATTATTTATTATTTATTTTAGACAAGTACATAGTTCCCTGTGTATAAGTGGTTGAAAATGTTATTTGTAAATAATAATAGCCAAGAAACAAACAAGTACATAGTGCCCATCTATGTTGCCATTTGGTCCCAACAAAAGAAATTTGTTGTCTTTCATTTTATCATTGTTTATCCAACATTGCAATCACCCTTTGTCACAACCTGCAAGTGGCATAGGCATAGCCATAGTAATTTTAATTTTTGTTAGATATTCTCTACCTTAATACAATTTCACTTTTCCATCATCTTTTTTTTTTCATGCTAGTCTCATCTTTCTCTTCATAATTTTATCATCACAAAGTTCCAATCTTTATCACTCTGCAGCCACAAAATTTTTCTAGGAAAAAGCACAATTTTTGGAAATGCCAGAATCAGAAGAAGAAAATCATGACCTTCCTTCTAAGTCAAAGCCACTAGAGGAACATGGGTTTGCAATGGATTTTGACATTGAACTTGAAAATTCATGGCCTTATGATAATAAATCTAACCCCGTGTCTCCTTTTCTCTTATCCACCATTTCTGAACAACCTATTTCTCCTCTTTGGGCTTTTTCTGATGTTGAAGATTACAGGCTTGCCAAAATGTGACATTCAATACTGCAACTGTAAGTTAGAAATTTGCCAGTATCAATTAAAGAGTACTATATGCTTAGTGTTTGTATATGTCTAGTGATTGTCTATTTGGTTTTTAATACGTTTCTGCATAGGTAAAACCAGAAAAAAAACTAAAACCAGTTGAGAGAAGAAGAAACCACTAACAGGCTTGAGTTCATTTTTCTTGTTGGTGTGTTTTGGGACGTGCTTAATTGGCACTTTGGAAATGCTTTGGGCAATTCTGTTTGTATGTTCCAAACCCGAGGCTATAATTTTTAACTATTGAACCAATCTACTTAGGTAATTCTGTATGCTAAATTATTTCAACTAATTCATTCATCAGGTCATAAGAACTTATACGAATTATTGCACCAACAAAACCAAAAAACTAAAACCAGAAATTATGCACTCACAAATTCAATATCACAACCAAATTCAATATATGATTACAAGTGCATATTTAAGGTATTTTGATATTCTTACCTGATTAGGTGGAAATTGACCACCAAAGGCTTGCATAAGATAAGCCACTTGTTGTTCTACAGTTCGAAATTTTGATACCTCTTGCTGTAAGACTTCAACTTTTTCATTACTTGCTTGCAATTCTAACTTCATCTTTTCAAACTCAGATGATGAAGGACCAGCAGATGATGGTGAACTCGAGCTCCCATATCGGTAAGTGGGTCCAAAGGCTTGAGTGGGGGTAATACCAAACCCCATGCCTCGTACACGTCCCGAGTGCTCTTTTCCAAACACATCAAGATAGGCATCATTTTCAGAAGATGTGTCATTCATTAGCTCATCTAGTTGCTCCTATATATAAATTGGCAAATATGTAATTAGGAATACAAAACTTTAATACAATCATTTCTAACTTTGAAATAAATGACAAAAGAACTCAAAGACATTTCATCAAAACTTCAACAAACACATTTTATCAAAGACAAAGATTTCAATAAAGCGCAGACAACATCTCAAAGAAATAATCACAATAACAAGTCCCAGCTAACTCAGTTGGCAAGCTGCAAGTATATAAAACAATACCATGGTATGGGTTACACCTTAAAGAGCTAAATACAAGTTGAGGAGACAATTCCACACAAGAAGTCACATGTTATACTCATATCAAGAGAAAAATTCCCTGAATTTTAGTTGCTAGAGTCTCTACCCATTGGACAGATTCAAGGCTAATACCTATTTGCTCAATAAATTATAGTTTTGGGCTAAGAAAGGAAGGTTGGAGGTATGGTTAATGAGAACCCTTCATAAACCATTTGTAGTGTATTGAATCTGTGTGCTTTGAAACAGTTAAATGTGTTTGCAAAGTTTTGCAACCAGTAAAACTAATTAGAAGATAGGGAAAGAAAAAGAGGGTGGTGCGTGGTGGCTGGAGGAAGAGGAGAGGCAGAACCCTAATGAGGAGGAACCGTGGCACCCACAAACGCCCTCCTTCCCCAGCGAACCTTCCAGCAAATTACTTGAGGAGGATCACCCGAAGAAGAATCACGGCACAGCAAACGAGTTCTCACACACACACACACACACAGAGCACGGCACGACCTCGAAGAAGAATCACCCGACCGTCCAACTCGAAGAATGTAAAGGAGGAATGTGAGAATCGGGAATGTAGAGGAGGAATGTGAGAATTGGGAATCAGTTTCGTTACCTGAAATGAAGCGACGACGGCGACTGGCAGAGGAACGGAGCGACGGCAGCGAGTGGCAGAGGAACGGAGCGACGGCAGCGAGCAGCAACTTTCTGAATAGGGTTTCTTTTTGTGAAAATTAATATGATACAGGTAAGCGACGGCGGTTGCTATGACTGCCGCGTATACCTTTCACTATTTAACCGCCGCTGGTAGCCATAAAACCGCCGCAGATATCTTGCAATTGAAGGCGGTCCGATTAACCGCCGCGAGTAACACATTGGGGGCGGTTCTATGGCAACCGCCGCAGTTAGACCGCCGCCGCTTGCTTAAATTCTTGTAGTGTTGTTAATGTGTATGTTTTTACTCTTGAAACCCCTAATTTGGGGGAACTCTTAAAATGGACCAAAAGAAGGCTTTGAAGGGTTTTAAAAATACCCCAAATCCTTTCTTTAATTTAAAAAAAAAATCCTACACAAGGGAAAGGCTAATCACAGACCTTTTCTTTGCCCTCCAAGGATCTACTCCCAAACATGGCCTTAGAAAATCACTTGACGTTTTCATTTTAATCTTAAATTGTATCATTGAAAATCAAGTTAAAAGAATATTTTTCTCCTTATGTTTCTACCAAGTAGACAACCATGTCAAGCATAAAGAACACTCCAGTTACAAATATATATTTAGGCATTCAAAATAGTGTAAACAAATTAAACCAGATAATCATGTAAAGTTAGAAGCGTATACACACTGTCTGTATTGGTTCAACAAGCACCTCGCAGCACTTGATCAAGTCTTCATTCGAGTGAGCTTCATTAACCTAAATTTACAAAGAAACAAAAAACAATGAATCAATTTCATCTAAAAAATGGAGCAAATTTGGTAAATTAGAAGAGAAGTCTGGAAAAACAAGAAAATGAACAACAGAAATAGAGAGAGATGATGAGAGAGAGAGAGAGCAGAAACGTGAACGGGAATGAAAGAGATTAGGGTTCAATTCATCAGATTTCCATCAAAGTAGTTTTTGAATTCTACTAGGGGCAATTTTGTAAATGAGTAGGCTTTTACTCTTGAAACCCCTAATTTGGGGGAACTCTTAAAGTGGACCAAAAGAAGGCTTTGAAGTGTTTTAAAAATACCCCAAATCCTTTTTAAGGGAGTAAGTGATCACAGACCATTCTCAGTCCTCCAAAAACTCACTCCCAAACATAGCTTTAGAAAATCACATGGCCTTTTCATTTTAATCTAAATATTCATGGTAAAATCTAGTGAACAAAATTCACTGCTCTTGTTCTCATATAAAAATATGCTCTTATATTACTTAGGTAGTATTTGGCCTAGCTTATTTTGGACTTGTCTTTTCTTTAAAAATAGAAGCTGGCCAAACATATTTTCGTAAAAGCTCTGGGAAAAAAAATCAGCTTTTTGTATCAAGAAGAAGAAAATACGAGAAAGAAGAGATTTCAAAAAAGTTATAAAAGTGAGCTTTCAAATCACTTATATACGGAGCTTTTTTTCAGTGAGCCCCTCTTCGAATCCCGCGGGTCTATATTTTTATGTTATTTTCCCAAATTTTCTATCTCAATGTATTTACTCTAGTATTCATCATTCTCCACCTATCGTCAGTTTGTTTGTGTCACCTCGCGTTCGATCTATCCGCAATATGACCTTTTGTAATCATTTTATCTTTCTCGTTAATTTATTGAATGATGTATGATAGTTGTTTATTCTGCAGCTTTTATATATGTGGGTGTGTGTCAATACCATTTGTCCAGGTTGAAAAATCAGCTGTGGTACGCATTAAAGCCTTCATCTTGAGGATGGTTCTCCATGAAATCATACGAGAATATTAGTTAGATGCCAATTTGGGTTAGGTTTTTTGTAAATTTTCAAAATGTTTCCTTCTTTAAATTATCATCATTATATTTCGTAAAATTCTTAAATTGGGCAATAAAAAATTGACTTATTAGTTTTTGATGAATTATGTTTTACTCATGAGTTATTTATAAAATTTTCAATATAATTTATCATATTATTAAACTCTCTTTAAATAATTTATCTTTTATAAATTATTTTATCACTTTCTTTAATATAATTGCATGTGTTTTTTATTTATAAAATAAAAAATTCAATTGTCTTTTATTTTTAATAATTTCTTCATTTATGGTAATTTTCAAAGCTTTTATAAAATTATTTTTCCAAACAACTTTTAGCTTAAAAATCAATTTTAAGCCAGAATTGCCAAACACCTTTAGCTTATTTTTTAAAGCTCTTAATTTTAGCTTTAACTTTAAAGTAGCTTATAAACTCAAAAAAAGTTGGGTCAAACAGACCCTAAATAACATTTTAGCTTATAGCTTTTTATCTTTTCTCCCATTTTTATCCTCATTATTTTATTTTTATATCATTTTTTCAAATTTAAAATAAAGATAAAAGCTTATCCTTTTTCGTATATTTATCAGTTAGTTAAACAACTAATTTTACCAAACACTTTAATTTTAATTAGCTAGTTTTTCAGCTATCAGTTATCAGCTAATTTTTCAACTATAAACTAACTTATCAGCTATAAACTAGCATATAACTTATTTTTACCAAAGTGAGTGAAAGTCTCAACGCTCAGTTCGTGAGAGAAAAGATATGTTTTGAGTTAATAAATTGGCAGACAATGTGGAAAGACATAAATGCCCCGAACAGAATGGCAATCCTTTTCTTGCCTACATATCCGTTAGAAAGCGAGAACTGATAAAATCATATTTTCCTTTTCTGAGCCCACCATTTCAAAACTCTGTTTTGACCTTTGGTCGCAAATTTTGCGGTCATTCGTTTTAGGGTGGATTTATCAAACTATCACTTTTAATTCAATGATTAATTTATAGTTATATCTGCATAGAATCCTTAATCAAAGACAAAATAAAATAGAAATCCCCCTGTGCTTTGCATGTAATAATGAAGAAAATCTAACATGTTTTAATTTTATTTTGTTTTGTGTTTAGATGAATAAAATGTTTATTTTTATATTAAGATAGTTTTGTAATTTTTATAAAAAAACTAAATATTAGAATATTAAGTTTTATTTTTAATTTATTAATATAGTTTTATACTAAAAAACAGATAAAAATATTTTAAAATAAATATTCATCTTTCATTATTTTTTTTCCAATATCTTTCCTTGCAAAGATACCATAAAAAATAAAAAATAAAATACACCAAAAGCAGAAATGGAGAAAACATACACCAAAAACCCACAAGGGGTTAATTAGTCCACTGGAGAGGGAGATTGGAGTAGACAAGTCTCGTATCTCACCAGTCGAAGGTCCGAATTCTCACTAGTCTTTTTGGTGTGTGAGATAAATATAAATTCTTTTGTAAGTATTCTTAGAATTCGAGGGTATTTTCTCCTTGAAATGAAGTACTATCTTTTCACCCTAAATTTTCTTTATAGAAAAAAAAAGGAAAAACACACAAAAAAAAAAAAACTACTATAAAAGTAACATCGTTACAGTAGTAAAAACATAATATGCGGATATACAGTGTAATCATATAGGTTTTTGTTTTTGTTTTTTTTTACTAAAAGATCATATCGATTGTCAAGGTAAATTAAATATCGGAATAAATTTGAAATTAAATCTCAACTAATAAAGATATATAGTAACAATCTCTCAAAAAAAAGATAAATTGTAAGAAAGAAAAACTAATTCCAGTAAAAATACAAAGAAAAACTAATAAAGATATAACTATCATAAGATTAAGAAGAATACTAGTAGCAGTCGTTCCGACACTTGTTCACTAACACTCACGTATTTATTCAGCTATGTCACTCTGGCTGAGGCGCATAAAAGAACACATAGAGTGAAATGGCCGTTGCAGGCAATAATAGTGAATGTATATTGAGGAATGCTACGGCGATGATAACATTTTGAAAAGGGAGGTATTGGAGAGGAAATAGCGTTGATGTTTTGATTTTCTCCTTTCAAATAATTAAAAAAAGTGTTAAAAAATAACTAAACTTGGATAGCTAGTAATCGGGAAAGAAGTTAAAAAAAAAAAAAAAGCAATGGTGTGGCTTAACATGGCGCAAGTGTTAGCAAGCGACTGTCTAGATGACTGCTCGTAGCGTTCCTCTAACATTAATTAGGGATGTCAATTTTCACTAGTATGTAGAGATCTCGCAGGGATTGCCCCATTTGGGGTGCAGTGGGTGGGAATTTTTCCCAGCAGGGATGGGTACGTAGAAAATTGGGAGTGAAAGTAGGTTGAACTAAACAAAGCATTGGTAAATAGGTATATCATGTTCTAAAAATTCAAGGCTCAAGTATTGCATATAACCTATAAAAGGTTTTTTTGGGTCTGACAAGACATTTTTGAATGTCTAGCCTGACCTATTAGTTTGTTTAAAGGTCTGTCATCCGACCTATTTCGAAGTAGGTTAAAGGACTAATAAATATGCCGATAAATTTTATACATGAAAAACTACAAATTATGAAAACTAAATAGCTACTACTCAAGCACATGAGACATGATGGTAAAAATAGACTAGACTACACTAAGTTTTCTAGGACTGAAACAATCTTATTTATTTGATATAAGTATTTTTAAAGCCTGAACTAACCTTTTTTAAAAGTCTAACATGAGATAAAAACCTTTAAAAGTATATTTTGCAACAAAGGCCTTTAAATAGGTCATAAGATTATCATTAAATAAACTTATAAGCTCAAGTCTTTCATGTAGGCCATAGATCTTTAGAAGGGTAAATAAGTGTATGATTTTAATACATTATAAAAAATCTTATTACAATAATAGCAATAAAAAAATATTGTTTTAGTATTTATATTTATTTAAATAGGTTGGTCTGTTAGACCTAAGAGACATTTTAGATAGCCCAAAGTCTAACCTTTTTAGCTAAATAAATTTTTCAAAAAGTCTTAGCTTTATCTATTTAAAGAAAAACCTAGCTTGGTCTAGACCTAATGTAGGTTAGGCCATAAGCCCCTCTCTGTCCTATTCCACCCCCAGAGAAAATATCCTTGAAGACACGTCGGGTACGGATATAGGCTCTCCGCATTTCTCTCAATTTCCTAAAGTTAGATCATAAACAACCAAGAGAGAAATTGGAGACACGCTTGTTGGGCGATGTAAAGACAATAGCACCCTTATATTTCGCCTAAATGCAGAAAATCATAATAAATAGTAAATAAAATCTATTGGATTAAAAATAATTTTCTAATTTTTTTGCAAAAATAATTTTTTCGAAAATAATTTTTTTCCTATTTTTTTCAAAAGTTTTTTGAAACATGTTTTTTCCCAAGAAATTTTTTACCGAAAATAATATTTTTTAAAAGAAAACTATTTTTCTACTTTTTTTCCAAAAATAATATTTTTTAAAAGAAAACTATTTTTCTACTTTTTTTTCCAAAAATAATATTTTTACCCAAACATATTTTTTTCGAAAATAAAATTTTAAAAATGTTTTCCAAATTTATTTTCAAAAATTATTAATTTATTAAGGGAAAACCATTTTTCAAGGGAAATTTTTTTTTTGAAATTTTTTTAAAAGAAAATAAAATTTTATCCGTAAAAAAAAGTGTTAATGAATAGATTGAATGATTTTTATTAAATAGATCACAGATGGATTGGATTTTTCAATGAATTTTTAACGGATTGTAAATGGATATATGAATTGTTGTTAATCCATTCGTTATAATGCAAACCAAATTTTATCCAATCCATCAATTTGCTGCCCCTAATTTTAAATTTATCATATATTAAATAATATATTGGTTCTATTTTCTTATATAGAATAATAAATTTTAAAAATAGTACAAATTTTGCTATGTAAAATATGTTACTTATTTGCAATTTTTTTAAGCTTACAGAGACTCCGCGGGAATATGTGGGAATCCACAAGGATGGTGGAGAGACTCCATAACGGGGATTAGGGACGAAGATGGGGATAAATAAAAGGGGGCAACCCCGTTGAAGGATGTAAAATGATAGACTTTGATCAAATTTAAGGGAAAATGGATGATTGGCTGAGAGATATACACAGAAAACTTGATTTACATTATGTGATCGTAGTCCAAAATTTTAGCATACAAATAAGAATTTTTTGGTTGTAAATTGTAACAAGCACTTTTACATTCGTTTCTAGCGATATTTTTTCCTCAAACATATTCGGACTCAACTATAATACTAAGTATTCTTTCCATGAATCTGTTTAGGCTTCACTTGTCGGTAAACTCTACACTAAAAACAACTTATGAACGTATCATAAGTTATTTTTATAAGTTACTCTAGATATTTATATAAATGTTAATGGTTCCTAAAATCATAAATAGAAAAAAGTTTATATGAAACTTGATTATATTAAAATGGACAAAAATGTGTTATATATAGACACGCACACCGGGAGATGGAGTATAGATTTTAAAACATGAGAACTCTAAAGAGGGAAATATAAATTTCTCATATCTATGTACTAAAAAAAAAATTCTCATGTCTTTATGGTAAATAATATTTATAAAAATATTAAAAAGGGTAAAAATATAAGTTTCTCATACCTTTCTTGTAAATAATATTTTTAAAATACTAGAATGGGTACAAATTGGAGTATTATTTTACCGAAGAACCCCCTAATTATTTCAATTGAATGACTTAATTATAAACAATAGACTACTATAATATTATACCAAAAAATAACAATAGACTGCTAATATGTTTCATATTTTTTTAAAAGAATCACATGGTACCATTAGCAATTAGTGTTCCATTCATTTGAATCAACAACTAGTGCTCCTCAACTTGTCACGTGTTACAAGATTTAAAGAACATATTAAACAACAACCATTAGCAATTAGTGTTCCATTCATTTGAATCAACAATTACGAAAAAAATTTGTCATATCTTCTTAATTTTTTAATGGTGACAACTTCGGTACCCTAGAGTTTTATTGGGTATAGATACCCAGTGACCAATCATTTGATCCCACATCATTTTTTTAACTTTGTTTTAAATGAAATTAAATTCTTAGCTTTTATATCGGTTAGTATGAGGGTCTAGAGAAATTTTCTTAAAGAATTTTTATATTTATCAATATATTTTTACTTTCTCTAAGGACTTTTTTTATTCTTTTTCTATTTCTGTTATTTGGATCTTTGTTTAAATAATATTTTAATGATTATGTAAACTGTTTACTTTCATTCCTAGCTTATTCATATTTCTTATTTCATTCCTAGTAATAAAATTATATTTTTATCAATTTCATCAATTGTTTTATTTAGTTTATACATGATTTCAATTTCTTTTGATATTTCAATTTATTTATTTTATTTAGAGTTCATTTTATAGGTTTTATTTGTTTTGTTATTTATAATTTATGTTTGAATTATGATTTTTTGTTTTTATTGGAATTACTTTTGCCCTTTTCACGGATGGGTATCGGTACCCACTTTTCTTCAGATGTACCGAAGAATTTACCTTAATAATCATCTTAGCATTTAATAAAAAGTATTATAAAAATTTGTACAAAAAAGTACTAGAAAAATAAATATATTTAATAAGTTAAAAAATATAAAGAAAACATTTAATATTTTTCATTTAATGAGTACAAGAACTAAAAGAGGAACAATAATTATTTTTAAAGAATAAATCTATTTAATTAAATGTATATATAAATGTATTTAAAGAGCTAAACTGACACAATAAATAAGAGAGTGTGCGGGCGTGTGTGAGACAGAGATATATAAGCTAGTCTAATAGGTCATAAGCTAGTGTGATAAGTTTGTTTAACAAACACCTTTCATTCGGTTAAACAAGCTTATAAGTTAGTCTAATAGGCTATAAATTAGTTTTTTTACCTTACCAAACCGAGCCTTTGCGAAAAGAGGAATTCCAGATTCACCGAACTTCAATTCAACATCTCCCGTCATAGTCACACTCTTGGACAAAAGCACCTTCTAGGTAATCTATATGCAATACTTCTTGATTTCTTGTTGTTTATTCGATTCGATTTTTTCTCAATTTCTAAATATTTTCTTCCTCGTCTCTGATGAGTTCTCCGTTGTAGTAGTTGTAGATGTATATGTCGTTTTTTTCCAAAAATTTACTTATTACTTATTAACTTATTTTTTAAAACAGAATCATTCCCTATTTTCAAGAATGAGCATGTTTCTTAGACCAAAACTTTTTAATCTCCTTTCTAGCAACAATTTTGCGGGATTAAAGTCTCCTGCCAATATGTGTGGGTACCATATTCAGAAATAAACAAATAGTTGAGAAAATAATTTTTATTTTTATTTTAATTATAAAAAAATATTTTTTTATTTTTTAATAAAAATGTTTAAAATTAAAACATTGTAATAGTGTTTTAATAATTAAAATGAAAATAAAAAAATAATATTTTTTTAAATCAAAGGGTCTTAAGGTCTTCTAATCTTTTAATTTTCCTTTGTTGGTTTTGATTGTTTATTACTCCACCGCACACTATTTAAATCGCATAAGCAAATCGATTGTACACCTTTTTTTTTATAGATAAACATTTAGATTTGGGGAACCACAACTCATACAAGGAGAATGAGAACTACCAACCTCAATAGGGATTATTGATGAAATTTACGTATAGTCTACCAATGAGAGAATTCGGGATTCGAACCCAAGTTATAGTTTGTGTGAGCGGAGGGTCCTACTATCTGTACCAACTCTTGTTGGCTAATGATTCTACCCTTTATTTTGGGGTAGGAAGGGCTATGGTATGGAATATCACACCTTGGTAGAAGCAAAACAAAATAAACCCTTGTCAAGTAATCTTCAAAATATAAAGGCTTAATTATAGATCTGGTCCCCTCTTTTATAAATTCAGACAGTTAGCCCTCTTATTTTTTAAAATTCAGACATTTTGTCTATCTGTTAAATTGTCATCCAAAATTTAACAGTTATTGGCGTGGCATGTATTAAGCTGATGTGGCATCTGACTGGGTAATATAGGTGGCTGACACGTCATTAAAACATGCTATATCACTTAAATCATATTCCATGTCACCTGAATCATTTTAAAATCATTTTAATAATTTCAAAAATAATAAAACTATTAAACAAAAGTTGATTAATATGAAAAAATTCAATCAAAATAAAGAACACTAAGAATCCCTAAATCTTGATGTCATATCACTTAATCCCTTTCGAGGTCAAATATTTACATTTTCAAAATGTATTTGATCTGACCTGGTTAACGCAAAACCTCATCTGCAACCCCAACCTCTAACCCTTATCCTGACCCCGTCTCCAACCCCAGCCTCCCACCTCAAACCCTAATACTTTCGGGGGAGGACTACACAAACTCTAGTGGAAGTCTACCACACCCACTATGTGGCCAACCACACACAATCACCAAGACCACCCGCAAGCCACACACAATCACTAGTGACGCCACTGCAATCGAACCAAAATTGTGGCTTTCTGTTAACACACTAATTTATCTACTTTTATAGGGTATTTTTAGTACTTAAATATATCATTTTGCACTATTTAAAGCACAAAGGTACGCATGCATGTCCTATTTTGCAGAATTATCATAAAGACACCACTCAGAGCAAAAAATGCGAGAATGAACTAAAAAATGGCAAGTTTTTTAGAGTTTTAGCACTACTGGACGAACGATACGACCTGATAATCTTTCAGTACGGCCGTACCTAAGTCAAAATTTCAGTAGGGGCGTACCCCTTGGTCAGTACCACCTGGCGCTGATGTAAAAGTCCAGTACAGCCGTGCCAAAGGCAGTACAGTCGTACGCAGTTGATGTCAGGGAGTGCATTACACATAGGTACGGGCCAACATTGCAAGCAAAGTTCGGTACGACCGTATATATATCCGGTACGGCCGTACCCCGTCCCAGTATGTGCAGATTTGAGAGTTAGATGACCTAATCCGGATCTCACTCTATAAATAGGCCCTTTTAGCCTATGTTAGAGAACTTTTGACGTATTTCTGAGTCAAGAGCCCCTTTTGTAGAGTTCTTCACAAACACTTTGATATTGGAGTGAGTATTGAATCATTGAAGCTTCCTGTTAATTCCGAATTGTTGCTGGAGTTCATGAGGACGTGAGGAACAAACGGGAGGATCGCCGTCTTACCGAAAGGGTGTCCCGGTTCTATTTAATCATGTCTTTTAGGAGTTTATGTTTGGATTTATTCTATTTTATTTTGTTGAAAAACAACATGAGTAGCTAATTCCATCACTAGGGGTGATGGGGGATCTTTTACGAAGACTTTGATGTCTATTTAATTGCTTTTATGATTTCCTTATTATCCATATGAATGTGTTGATTTTAGCATGCTTAATCTCATAGGAAGTAGTTAATCCTTAATAAATTAGTTAATTGCGGTAACAGGATCACTGTTAGTTAATGGAACTCTAGGATCAACAGAACTCGCTTTATATGCCGAATATGTTATTGCTTGTTTCCAATCGGTTATTAGATTAACAAACTCATCTGTTCTTAATGCTCTCTCCTTTAATTACCTTCTTGGACTAAACAGAGTAATTATTTAGGAAGTAGACTATTATAAACTAGGCAGTTCTTAGTAATTTAGAGTGATTAGTTAGCTTTCAATAAGGAAATACAATTCATAATAGCAAGGAAGTAGATTCAGGATCTTGTATTAGTGAACTCGGTTTCCCTAGGCTTCTCCTATTCAATCTTACTCTAATAATTGAGACTTAAAGTTTTATTCTAATTTTTCTTAGTTTATCTGTTTAATCCCAATCCAATTATTTCGATAGCTTAAAGGACTTAAGATCTTTACTACGCTGGTACTCGCGCATTTCCTGTAGGTTCGACATTCGGAGTCTTAAATATACTCCACTATTATTACGAGTTACGATCAGGTGCACTTGCGTGAGCCGCAACAAGTTTTTGGCGCTGTTGTCAGGGAATGTTCTAGCGATATTGACTTAACGATATCTTAATTACTTTAAGCATTTTACCGTTTTCTGTCTTACTCTTTTATATTTGTTTTGCTTTTATTATTTTAAATTAATTACTTTTCTTGTACTCAGGCACCACAATGGAAGAAGAGCTCACTCTCGAAGAGTACTTTTCTCCTGCGGTCAACACTCAGTATAGTATAAACGGCCCAACCATCAGGCGACGTAACTTTGAGTTCAATCCTGCTTTAATCTCGTTGGTGTCTGCAGTACAATTTTTGGGGCTACCTTCGGAAGACTCACACGCTCATCTCAAGAACTTCTGAAGAATACTTAGCACTGGTAAGTATAACAGAGTTTCAGCTGAAGCTATCAAACTAACATTGTCTCCATTCTCATTGCGGGGAAAAGCTCAAGTTTGGCTAGACTCTTTAGCACCAAACTCAATCACCACTTGGGAAGATCTGAAGAGCAAGTTTCTCCATAAATATCTCTCTCTAGCAAAATTTACTGAGCTAAGAGCCAAAATAATTAGCTTCAAACAATTTGAGTTAGAACCAATGCATGAAGCTTGGGAACACTTTCAAGAACTACTCAGAAGTTTTCCACACAAGGAATTTGCCACATGGCAACTAGTTCACATTGCCTATAATGGGCTGAATGCACAGAGCAGGGCCACTATAGATGCTGCATGTGGATGATCTTTGGGAATAAGAACACCATCTGAGACTCTAGAAATAATTGAAGAGATGGCTCAAAATAATGCTCAATGGTCATCAAAAAAAGTCACAATTTGATCCGAAATTCGAAACCCATGGGATGAAAATTATGACTGAAAAATTTGAAGCCTTGCTAGCATCTCATGCTCATACTCGAGCTACAAGGAACAATCTCACTCTGAAGCTTACAACAAAAGAGAACCCAATTGTAAAAGTTAACTTTATAGGCACTGAGACTCGGAGTAGTTCCTACTCAAATATCAATAACCCGGTGTGGAGAAACCAAAGAAACTCATATTTATATTTTCAAGCTCAATGAAGGGGAAATCCTAGTCGTTTCGAGGCAATGCAAGGGTGCATGAAGGTATTTGATGAGTGATTTAAGTGCCTAGAAAAAATGGTAATGGCCAATACGGAAGGTCAGAAACAGTTGAGGGAGCAGTTAGCCATCCTGGTAAAATATTTGTCCAAGTTAAAAGGGAAAACACCTACCCAAGAAGTGCAATCTAATTTGATAACTACAAGAGGAGGAACAATACTCGCAGGACCATCTGAAAAGAGTAAGGGAAAGGCTACATCAACTCAACCCCAAGAAAAACCATTTGCTCAGACCGAAGAAAGAGATATAGGGAGCAAGGAACCTGAGAAAGAGCAGTTAACAGTATCCGTTAATCTACTTGACACAATTTTCAATGTACCATTCCCACAGAGGTTAAAGAATGACTTGCAGGACCGCCAATTTGCAAAATTTTTAGAAGTCCTGAAGCAGCCGACTATCAATATACCGTTCGTGGAAGCTATTTCACAGATGCCCAGATATGCCAAATTCTTGAAGGACATCCTGGCCAACAAGAAAAATTTAGAGGAATTATCCACAATTAGATTAAGCGAGGATTGCTCAGCCATAATCTTGAATAAGTTACCTCCTAAAATGAAGGATCCAGGGAGTTTTACAGTACCATACACAATTGGAAATTCTTATTTTGAAAAAGCTCTTTGTTATGTCGGCTCTAGCATAAACTTGATGCCTTTATCTATTTTTCAGCGGCTTGGTTTGAAAGAGGTCAGGCCCACAAGATTTCAATTACAACTAGCAGACAGATTCGTCATGCACCCAAAGGGGATAATTGATGATGTCTTGGTAAAAGTAGAAAAATTTATTTTTTCGACTGATTTCGTAGTTTTAGACATGGAGGAGGATAAGAAAGTCTCACTTTTGTTGGAAAGACCATTTTTAGCGACCGAAAAAACAGTTGTTGATGTCCACCAAGGAAAGCTCACATTAAGGCTTGACAACGAAAAAGTTGTCTTTAGCGTGTTTGATTCTTTAAAAACACCTTCTAGTTCCAAATCTTGCAATTTTATAAATACTTTAGAAGAAACTGTACTAACATCTTCTGATTTGCAGGTACACTTACTTAAAGATCCTCTAGAAAAAATGTTAACTTGCAGAAAAGAAACTATCGCAGATGAAGAAGAAGTTAAAGAAGAAGTTCTGGCACTGGATGCAGGCACGGTACCCAGGCAAGGGAACGAGGTGCAGCAATTTGAAAGATTAGAAAAACCAAAAAATTCTGAAATCAAATCATCTCTAGAAGAACCACCAGAGCTGGAATTAAAATCATTACCCGCTAATCTTAAATACGTATTTTTATATCCACCTGTGACAACCACCTTAAAAATTTAAATGGAGCCGCCACCAATATTTATTTTTATAGGAAACATTTGGAAAACCTATTTTTTGATTATTTTTTAATTTAATAAAAAAAGAAGGTCCTTGAACCAGATTTTGAGCTCGGGAGTTGGTTACGTATAGGGAAGATTTTAGCACCCCTAAGACGCCCATAAAATGGTACCCTTTAGTTGTTTAAAAAAAATACTTGCTTGTCATTAAATAAATTGTTCCCTAATGAATTTTCTAAAAAAAAATACAAGTTTATTAATCTCCATATTATAAAAGTTATAAAAAGAAACTTAGTAAAAGGACAACTCAACCATTATATACAAATTATTATTTATTCTTTTCTTATGTAACACAAATAATAAATATAAGGAAAAAAAACCTAAAAAAGTAAAAACTAATTATGTTAATAACAAAAAAATATAGATAAGAAGGGAAAATTCTTTTTTATTTGCTTTTATGCCCTTTATCAATTCTTTATTCAATTATGACTATTTATGAAATAAAAAAGAAGTAAATTGCAAATAAGTCCCTATTTAGGATTTAGCCCCATTGGAAGACCAAATCTTAACACGTGTATGAACAGAAAAAAAACTTTTTAATTTTTTTTGTTTTCAAGCCCCTTTTACCATATATTTACAATTCAGTCCCCTTTTATCATGTATGTGCAATTCAGTCCTTCTCTACTACATATTTGCAAATTGATCCCTATTTAGGGTTTGGCCCCATTGGAAGGCCAAACCCTAAACCTAATTTCAGTCTAAACCGTGGAACCGTGGGTGCTAACGTTAACAGCAATAAACATAATAACAATGACAACAACAATGGCAGCAACCACAATAACAACAACAACAACAACAATAATAACAACAATTAGGTACACCTCAATCCAGTATACAAACCGTGATAAAAAGGACAGAGAATGTGAAGATGAAGAAGAAAAGGGGGAACCTGGGCTTTATGGCTTCCCAGGAAATTTACAAACAAGGGATGGAGGAAAAAGGAAACCTAGAACTAGAGGGTGTTTAGATTTTTGGTTTGGTGGCCTCACGGGTTCTTTCTCTCTGCTTCTTGCCTCTGCCTCCCTTTACTTCTGTTCCGGATACACCAAAAAGTCCCACATTGCTTGGGAATCAAGGCCAACGGGAGTTTATAAACACCCACATGCCTTAACCCACCGAGGCGCCTTTTAAGGACAAAACCATGAGGGCCCACATTACATGTGACCCAAAGTGGACAATACCTCGGAAAACGATGCTGCGGACTTGAGGTCGGAACATTGGCGCTAGAAGGAGGGGCTTAAGCCACGCACGAGGGCTGACGGCCCTTTAGCCCCTTGGCCTTGACTGGGGGGCTACTGTTCCGGATACACCAAAAAGTCCCACATTGCTTGGGAATCAAGGCCAACGGGAGTTTATAAACACCCACATGCCTTAACCCACCGAGGCGCCTTTTAAGGACAAAACCATGAGGGCCCACATTACATGTGACCCAAAGTGGACAATACCTCGGAAAACGATGCTGCGGACTTGAGGTCGGAACAACTTCCTTCTTCTAGTTCCCTCTCTCAGTCCCATGCTCTCGTTTTTTTTCTTTCTCTCCTTGCTCTCGGTTTACTCTTAGGGTTCGGCCCCCTTTCTGCTTCTGCTTTGTGTCTTTTTATAGACCTCTTATTCACACCAAATCCTGCGAAAAATAAGGAAAAGCAGTCAGTTTAAAATGAGAATAAAAATGGGACCTTTAAATGAAAATACGAATGTGAATCCTTCCCTTTTGAAAGTTGACACCAAATCTGGAACTCAAAGCGCGAATCATGGGTTGAAGGAAATCTGGCCGTGGGAAGTGTGAATCGGTTAGGTTAAGGTTGTTTTTGGGGTTTGAACAGAAAAGAAGAAGAAAGAAGATGAGGGAGAGAGAGGGCGAGACAGAGGGAGATAAATCGGGGAGAAAGGGAGGCCGCAGGCCATATTAGGATTTGTGGATAAGTTGAGACGAAAAAGGGAGAGGAGATAAGACATAGGGAGGTGGCGAGATTAGGGGAGAAGAATGAGGAGATGGAGGCGAAAATAGAGGAAAGGATCGTGGGAGAGAAAGAGAGAATGGAAGGGAGAAGGGGTTGGTGAAACGGCGCTGCGTGGGAAGGAGAATGAGGGTGAGAGCTGAGTGAATTAGGTTTTAGGGTTAGGTTAAATTAGGTTTGGGCTGCGTGGAGCTTGGGCCGCAGCGTGAATGGGCTGCGAGTTTAAGGAAAATGGAAAAAGGGGTGTGCGAAGGAATGGAGGGGTGCGAGAAGCAAGGCTGAGGGGCTTGGGGAAATTGGGTCTTGGTTTCTTTGGTGACACCCTCATTTTCATCATTTGCACTCCTCTTTCCTTTTTATTCATTTTTTCTTTTTCTTTTTTTTTTCTTCTCTTTTTAACCAAAATATTACAAAATTTAAAAGTTAAAATAAATAATAAAATAAAAGGTCGGACAAAATTAGGGTACTACAGCTGCCCCTCCTTAATTACATTTTACTCGAAGGTCTTCGTACATTCGTTGTAAAAGGTAATTAAGGATAAAGGACTCTGATTTTGTCCGCAATAAGTGGTTTGAGATTGCGAGATTGGCTCCCGACTTTAGTGGTTTGGGATTGCGGAATTGGCTCCCGACTTTGGTTTGGGATTCTAGGTCTGATTCCTAGTGAATTCCTGGTAAGGCATAGGTTTAGTTCCTAACTCTTACAAAATTGGTGAGGGATTCTAGGTTCGATTCCTAGTGAATTCTCGGTAAGGCATAGGTCTGATTCCTAACTCTTACAGAATTGGTGAGAGATTCTAGGTTTGATTCCTAGTAAATTCCCGGTAAGGCATATGTTTGGCTCTTACAGAATTGGTGAGAGATTCTAGGTTTGATTCCTAGTGAATTCCCGGTAAGGCATAGGTCTGGTTCCTAACCCTTACAAAATTGGTATTTATTACTTCCCTACTTAGGGTAAGCCTGGGGTGCGAGCTTTTTTGTTCCTTGATACAAGTTTGGGTCAGATTCCCAACAAGGGTAAATCAGGTTCGTAACTCTTGCTAAAAGGTACTACCTTACTTTAAGGAATGTCCGTGATATGAGTTTTTCTGTCACTCAATATAGGTTCGGGTCAGATTCCCGACAAGGTATAGGTCAGATTCCTAACTCTTGCTAAAATATGGACTAGTTTTCCTACTGTAGGTGAACGTCCGGTATACGAGCTTCTCCATCACTCGAGATAGTTCGGGTCAGATTCCCGACAAAAGGCTTGGGTCAGATTCCCAAGGTGGTGGGTCAGATTCCCAGCAAGGTGTAGGACCGGTTCCTAACTCTTGTTTAAAGGTGTGGATCGATTTCCATAATTGAGGAAGATCCGAGTGTTGGAATCAAGTGGATTCAGAAACAATAACCCTTAATTGTTTTGATGATAACAAAAGATTAAGAGAACAATTTATTCTCTAACATGGTTATAAGTGTGCAGAAAGTATTTATATTCGGAAAAATTCTGCTTCAGAAGACTTAGTGAAATCTTGAATTTCACTCTGGAAAGCCCGGCTCTGGCTCTGGTTCTTGGCACATACACTCTGTTTAGTCAACGCTCTGGTGTAAGTCAACGCTCTGGTAGATCAGTCTAAGAGACTACACTCTGTTTGGTCAACGCTCTGGTGTAAGTCAACGCTCTGGTAGATCAGTCTAAGAGACTACACTCTGTTTGGTCAACGCTCTGGTGTAAGTCAACGCTCTGGTAGATCAGTCTAAGAGACTACACTCTGTTTAGTCAACGCTCTGGTCTTCAGTCAACACTCAACAGATTGTGTTATATGTGCTCTATGACAAACTTAGTGCTTTCCTACACGATTCTGTCATTTGATAGCCCATTAAATTCTACACACAAGAATCTGGTGATCTGTGAAGCTCAGTTCTGATAGTAAAATTCAAGTACCTTGTTATACGAGGTATCTTTAGACAAGAAGAATGTCAAAGGATAATATCATCAAGGAAACTTGTGCTTGAAGTGTCTATATTTTTGAAAAGCTCACTAAGGACAAAGTTCTTGACATTGTGTATAATACTCGAGAATGCTTTTCGTCTTGAAAGCGGCGTATCCTGCAAAAGCGAAATTCAAGGATCTGAACTTTGACTTTGGACAAAAAGAAGCGTTGTGCGGACAAAAAGAGGCGTTGTGTCTGGCGGCACTTTTTCAACCCTAGCTATATATCCTACCTCATACACTGAAGTAAGATATGTATTGAGATTTCAACAAACGATTTTCAACACAGTTGTACGC
Source organism: Calophaca sinica (assembly GCA_037113605.1). NCBI lineage: Eukaryota > Viridiplantae > Streptophyta > Magnoliopsida > Fabales > Fabaceae > Calophaca > Calophaca sinica. Next base: position 118,057,249 of record CM073731.1, read on the forward strand.
AATCTAGCAACTTGAATATTTTCCTGAGTAGTGAGAGCATCAACATCTATCTTCTCAAACACTACCCAATCAAGAGACAGTGAGCAATCAAGAATTCATCTAAGTCTCTGAGATCGTTGAACAAGGCACTTACTGTTTTATTCTTTCTTTTAAGAAAGTCATTTTGTGCTAAAAGTATTCTTATTGTAAATTCTCTCTTAAGAGAGTTATCTCTATGTTGTTTCAAAAAAACTCTTATTTGAATCTGTACTTAGCCCAGTAGTGGCTGTATACCTTAGAGGCTCAACTGTACTGAGTCGTTCTAAGAAGTTGTGAGTATAGCCAGTTGGCAGAAATATACTCTCAAGTGTAATCGGTTGATTATAGTGGAGAAATCCTTCAAGTGAGTGAAGGGACTAGACGTAGCTATCAGGTGATAGTGAACTAGTATAAATCTCTGTGTCTCTTTCTTCTCTCTACTCTTTATTCCTTGCACAGTTTATTCAATAGTTATTTTTCATAAACATTTGTATTTGCGAAAAAGTTTTTAAAAACCCAATTCAAACCCCCCTTTCTTGTGTTTTGCCACGTTCAATTGGTACCAGAGCTCGGCCTCTTGGTTGAGCACTTAACAGTGTGAGAGGAAAAGATCCTATACTATCCTATGGCAAGCAACGAACCCGGTGGTCATGTTAACCGCCCCCTTTGTTCACGGATCTAACTATGACTACTTTGGAAAGATAAAGTGAAAAACTTTTTCGAATCTCAACAGTTTGAACTTTGGGATATGGTTCTAAACAAGACATCAACGATTGACTCCAAAAGAAATCCTATTCCTAGGGAGTCTTGGACCGATGATCATAAAAAGGAATATACCTTGCACCAAAAAGCAAGATACTTTCTTGTATGTGCTATCTCTGAAAAAGAGTATGAGAAATGTGGCAATAACAGCACTGCCAAAGAAATTTGGGACTCACTGCTTTAGCCTATGAGGTACTTCCCAAGTACAAGAAACCAAGGCTAATATCTTGGTTAGACAATATGAACTCTTCAAGATGGAAGAGGATGAAAGCATCGAAACTATGTTTGGAAGATTTCAAACTTTAGTTCATGGCTTGAAGGTTCTCAAGAAAAGCTATACCACTGCTGACCATGTTAAGAAAATCTTGAGAAGTCTGCCAAAGAGATGGAGACCCAAAGTCACGGCTATTCAAGAAGCCAAGGACTTGAATGAATTACGTCTTGAAGATCTCTTGAGTTCTCTAAGAGCTCACGAGCTTGAGCTTGATGAAGAAGAACCTCCCAAGAAAGCAAAGACCATTGCTCTGAAAACTTCAAACAAAGCATCTACTTCCAAAGCTCTCCAAGCTGAGCTTGAAACTGAGAAGCTTCATCTGATGAGAGTGATGAAGATACTGATGATGAAATCTCCCTTATTTCAAGGAAGATTCAGCGCATGATGAAAAGCAAAGGAAGGTTCAGAAAGAAGTTCCACAAAAGGGACTCACGGGAAAGACAAGATTCAAAGGAAAAGAAGGACTTCCAGGGCAAGAGCCACGTGACTCGGTATGAGTGCAAGAAGCCTGGTCACTACAAGTCTGAGTGCCCACAACTTGAGAAATTAAGGAAAGGTGGCTTCAAAGGCAAGAAGAAGAAAGGTCTCATGGCTACATGGGATGATTCAGATTCATCATCTTCGAGGATGATGAGGAACAAGCAAACATGGCTCTCATGGCTACCATAGGCTCAGGCAGTGAAGAAGAAGATAAAGAGGTAGATTCTAACACACCTTCTAATATTCAAATAGGTTTTGATGAACTGTTAGATGAGTCCTCAAAGCTCAACAATGAGTACAAATCTTTGAAAAAGAAATTCTTAAAACTCTCTAAAGAATTTCAAATACTCACCGAGGAGAATGAGAAACTCAAAGCGAAAACCACCATTTGGTGAGTAACAGCTTTAACGATGAAGTATAAGGTTGAATGCAACTCTTCAAAATATGAAGAGGGATTTCAAAGATTTCTTCTTGAATGTGTCACACGAAGCAAACAAGCATCTATGATCCGGGGAGTAAGTCAAAATGGTAAAAGGGTCTTGGTTATAACTCAAGAACCAACTTTTCAAAACACCAATTTGAAAACCAAAGACTCCAACAATCACAAAGGATTTGTTTACTTTGTACTTTCTGCAATAAGAAAGGGCACATTAGAGTACTTGTTATGAACTAAAAACAAGAAGGACACGTCTCCTTCTAGGACTAACAAAGAGGACCCAAAAAGATTTGGGTACCTAAGGATAAAATTATATATGTTGCAGATTTGCTTAGCAACAGAGTTACTACACCGATCCTGGTACTTGGGCGATGGTCGCTCACGTCACATGACGGAGAAAGGCGTATGTTCCAAGAACTCCATCATGAAGAAGGTGGAAATGTTGGTTTCGGAGGAAATCAGAAAGGTAAAATCATTGGAAGTGGAAAAGTTGGTAAGAACTTTCTTCCTTCCATTGATAATGTATTATTAGTGGATGGCTTGAAGCATAACCTACTAAGTATAAGTCAATTATGCGATAGTGGTTATGATGTTGCCTTTAATGACACATCATGTATAGTCAAAAGCAAGAAAGATGGATCTATTCTTTTCAAGGCAAAGAGAAAAAATAATATTTACAAAATTAAACTTTCTGAGTTGGCAAATCAAAATGTAAAATGTTTTTTGTCAATTGATGAAGAGCAATGGACTTGGCACAAAAGATTGGGTCATGCCACTGAGGTTAATCTCAAAGCTTAACAAGAAAGGACTTGTGAGAGGCCAACCAAATCTTAAGTATCAACGTGATGCTCTTTGTGAAGCATGTCAAAAAGGGAAACAAACGAAATCTTCTTTTAATTCCAAAAATATTGTTTCCACCTCAAGGCCACTTGAGCTTTTACATTTAGATTTATTTGGACCGACCAGAACTGCCTCTCTGTCTGGAAAGAAATATGGTCTAGTCATTGTCGATGACTATACTAGATGGACATGGGTAAAATTCTTAACCCACAAGGATGAGTCTTTACGGTGTTTTACGTGATTGCAAACAAGTGCAAAATGAAAAAGGCTTTTGTATTACTACTATTAGAAGTGATCATGGTGGTGAATTTGAAAATGAATTATTTCAAAAATTTTGTGAAGAACATGGCATCTCTCACAATTTTTCATCCCCTAGAACACCACAACAAAATGGTGTTGTAGAAAGGAAAAATAGATCTTTGCAAGAAATGGCGTAACCATGATTCACGAAACTAATGTTGCAAAGCACTTTTAGGCAGAAGCAGTAAACACTGCATGCTATATTCAAAATAGAATCTATATTAGACCTATCTTGAATAAGACTCCTTATGAATTGTGGAAAGGAAGAAAACCCAACATTTCATATTTTCATCAATTTGGGTGTGACTGCTTTGTTCTCAATACAAAGGACAGTCTAGGAAAATTTGATTCTAAATCACAAAAAGCTATCTTTTTGGGATATTACAACGCTCTAAAGCATACGAGAATATACAACAAAGAAACATTAATTGTTGATGAGTCAATATATGTGAAATTTGATGATAAGAAGCCTGATAATGACACGTCGAGAGCTAAATGAAGCTTTGCAGATTTACAAATTTGTAAGGAAACAAAAGCGAGATGTCACAGGCCGACTCGATGATGTCTCCGTGTCGACTGGTGAAAAAGGAATATCCATAACAGACTGGAAGTTCAAACCTGATCACCCAAAGGACCAAATAATTGGTGAACCGAGTGATAGAGTTAGAACAAGATCTTCTCTTAGAGATCATGTCGATTTGGCACTTCTATCGAGATAGAGCCAAAATCTATTGATGAAGCTCTAGCGATGATGGATGGATTATTGCTATGCAAGAAGAGCTCAATCAATTTCAGAGGAATGATGTGTGGAAGCTTGTGCCTCCTCCAGGAGAATAAGCTAGCAATTGGAACCAAGTGGGTCTTGAAACAAACTTGATGAAGATGGTAAAGTGGTAAGAAATAAGGCTAGACTTGTTGCTCAAGGGTATTCACAAGAGGAAGGTATTGACTACATCAAAACTTTCGCTCTGTAGCTAGACTTGAAGCCATTAGAATTTTGTTGTCATTTTTGCACATCATGGCATTACTTTGTACCAAATGGATGTAAAAGTGCATTTTTAAATGGTTTCATAAATGAGGAAGTGTTTGTGAAACAACCACCTGGTTTTGAAGATACTGAGTTTCTGAACGTGTCTTCAAACTTAAAAAGGAACTTTATGGTCTCAAACAAGCTCCTAGAGCCTGGTATGATGATTAAGTTCCTTCTTAATGTCAAATGATTTTGAAAGAGGACAGTGGACACTACACTATTTAGAAAATCATCTAAAAAGCATTTCATTATAGTTCAAATATATGTGGATGACATTATCTTTGGTGCTACTAATGAGTCTCTTTGTAAGGAGTTTTCTAAGCTTATGCGAGCAATTTGAGATGAGTATGATGGGAGAATTAAAATTCTTCCTTGGTATTCAAATCAAGCAATGTCAAGATGGAACTTATATTCATCGGACTAAATATGTGAAAGAAGCTGAAGAAGTTCAAGCTAGAGGAAACCAAACCTATGAGCACACCAATGCATCCAACATGTGCTCTTGGCAGAGATGAATCAAGTAAAAAGGTAGACCAAAAGGTATATAGAGGTATGATTGGTTCACTCCTTTATCTCACACCTCAAGGCACGATATTATGTTTAGTGTGTGCTTATGTGCAAGATTTCAATCTGATCCTAGAGAATCTCACTTAATGCGGTTAAAAGGATATTTAGGTATCTTAAAGGAACTACTAATCTTGCTTTGCTTTATAAGAACTCAGATAATTACAAGTTAGTAGGTTTACGTGATGCTGACTTTCTTTGGAGGCAATTGAAAGGAAAAGCACAAGTGGTGGTCGCCAATTTCTTGGAGCAAATCTTGTCTCTTGGTCCAAAGAAAAGACAAAGCACAATTGCACTATCCACAAAGCAGGTTTAGTACATATCTCACGCAAGTCGTAGCTCACAACTACTTTGGATGAAGTATCAACTTGAGGACTATCGATTAAAGAGAGTAAAATCCCTATATCTGTGATAATACTTACGCTATATGCTTGACTAAAAACCCTATTTTGCATTCTCGAGCCAAACATATTGAAATTAAACATCATTTTATTAGAGACTATGTTGAAAGGGATTCTTGAAATTAAATTTATTGATCTCGACCATCAATGGGCGTACATCTTTACAAAACCCCTTGTCAAGATAGATTCAACTTTATAAGAAAGAACTTGAATTTCCTTCTTATAAAGGAATAGGTGTTTGATCCGAATAAAGTTGACTCTGTTTGACTAAGTTGATTACGTTTAAATATAGTTGACTTTGTTTGACTATGTTGACTCTGTTTGAATAAAGTTGACTCTGGTTGAATAAAGTCGACTGCTTTGATGTGTTTGACTTGTTGACTCTGCGTGAGTGTGTTGGCTATGTCGTGGTTAAATCTGTTGATTACATTGATTATCTTATCTCGTTATATTCTTTTCATTAACTGCTCGTATGATCATTGCATAGTCTCTGGGAATCTTAAGTACACGTGTCTCTCTCGAGACTGGTTGATGCGTTAGTGATTGACATTTGCTTTTCTTGAGTCATAATTGCTTTTATCGAAATGACAATTTTACTGCGCGTCTTTAATTTTGACAGCTACAAGTTTTGAAAAAGACAATTATTTGTTCAAAAATTCATTTCGAAATCTGGCGCATAACGCTTAATCTTCTCGAACACGTTTATAACTCACTCACTCACTCACATCACCCACTACCCACTCTCTCTCAAAAAGAAGTCTACACTTTCTCAACCCTAAACCCCTTTCATCTTCGCACTGTGTTTCTCCGATTTCAAAAATGGTCGCTCCACAACAACCATCGAAAGTTCAAGTTCTGAAGAAGAGCGTAGGGTAACGCTGAAAATCTTCAACCCTCGACCTCAAGGTGTTGGTGGAACACAGTAAGGTTTGAGGATATGGCAAATGAAGGATACGACTTCAGAGCTCGATTTCATCGACATGGGGATAATGGATTTCTTCTACATGACCAACTCAGTCTATGAGAATCTGGTGAAGGAGTTACGGACTTATGCTTGGAGTAAAGATAAGACCATTCTCGAGTCATGTTCAAGGCAGCGCATTGTGGTCACTCAGGACCTAATTGCTGAAATCACCCATTGCCCTAATGATGGAGCGGTTGAAACCAGGTTGGGAAAAAGGATCTTTGGTGGTGGGATGTCGTGAATGAAACCATCTATGAGAAGCCCGCAGAGGATCAAGGCGATGGACATGAAGAAACGAGGTTTGAAACCTTGTTGAGAATCATCATGAAGCTGCTTGGTGCCAAAATGCAGCTCTGTGGAATCTGTCGTGATACCCACAAGTTCATAATGTGGAATTATGAACTCAAAGCTAAAATCAACCTTCCACAGATAATTTTTGAACATCTGCGAAGAGACTTAATGTACTCGGAAAGGGAAATATATGAATATCCCTTATGGAAAGTCATTGTCAAGAATTATGGAGAACCAAGGTCTTGTAAATCTTCTTCAAGGTCTCAACACCTTGGAAGCGTGGCTTGCCTCGAAAGCGATGGTGATTCCTATTCTCTCTTGAGACAATCTAAGGAGAATGGGACTCCTTTCCAAGAAGGTTATTGCCGCAATTCAGCAAGGTGAAGAAGGAGCAAGGAAGAAAGTTGTGAAGAAGGGGAAGAAGATTGTGGTGGACTCTGGTGTCTCTCTCGACCAACCGGAAGGTCACTCGAAGCACAGTGCATTCACATTGCCTCGAAATCCCCTCACTCACTCTCCCTGTGAGACCTACATGCATGCCCTCTATGCTTACAGAGGAAGAAGAAGAGAAGAAAGCGGAGATTGATCAAATGATAAAGGAAAGGTTAGAGGAAACACGACTATATCATGAAGCAAGCTTTGCTGCAGGCCTTGTCTGCGTGAAACCTTTGCACCTCGATTCGTGCTCCTACCTCGATCCTAGAGTGGCTATTCTGCTTGAGCCCGCCTCTGTTGATCCCGCTTTCGAAGCCACCAGAAAAGGATACACAAGGTTGGAGATGCCCTGCCGCAAAAGGAAGAAGGCACTTGATAAGGTAGTTGATTTATATGATACTACTTATCAATGCAGTTCCTGCTCTGTTGCTTCTACGATTGTTGAACCTCCTCCATCACAATCCTTGCCCAAACCTAAACCCCAACTGTCTCGCACCCAAACCAACACCTCCCAAAAAGCCTTTGCCGTCTTTACCCTCGGACTCATCTTCATCCGATGAAGATGATGTTGCTCCCTCGAGGACTAGACAAAGACCTCAACCACAGGTTCAAATTCCTATATTGAACCTTTAGCCTCTTTACCCCCAGATTCCACTATACCTCAACCCCAAACACCTTCACCACCTAAATCACCACCCAAACCAGCTTCTCCACCTAGAACCGCTTCACCCTCACCAACAACCAGGACCTCAACATACCATGTGAGATCGAGTCCATTTCGAGGAACCCGAACCGAGTCTAGGGTTCAAGAGTCTTCATCTCTTGAATGCGGCAATATGGTTGTGTGTGAAACTCAACCTCTTCGCATGTTGCAACCTCTCCCCGACTCCTCTTTCGGACTTCCCATAATGGTACCCTTCATGTCTCAACCGTTCTTCCTCCAAATTCTCCTCTCCAGGAAGAACCGAGAATGCTGCGTAACTCCTGGGATGATGTCGATGATATCTCTCGATGAGCCTCTGCCACTTCTTCTCACCGCACCCTGGACCCTCTCGAGCCTGGTCTTCGAACCAAGAATTGTGCCCAACGTTCTTCCCAATTTAATTGGTAGCATTGAGTACTTCAAAGCCGAAAGAATCAGGGAATCTCGTTTAGGGGTTTCCTTGAGAGGCAGCAGATTTGATGAAGTAATAAATGATCTTCTTGAAGAAGATCGGTATGAGAACCGGGTGTCTGTGGAACACTTGGTTTGACAAGCACAGGCAAGAGCAAGAAGAAAGAAACAGGAGATGGCATCCGCCTCGACATGGAGAGTTCCTCCAAGAGAAGAGGTCACCGTTGTTTGGGAACAGAACCTCGCACCTCCTCCTCGTCCTCCTACTCCTCCAAGAGAACTCGTAACTCCACCACCGCACACAATGCTATGGTTGCATCTACTGGATCGGCTTCACATGACAGTCAATCTGTAGTTGTGCCAAAAGAAGTTTTTGATAAGCTGGTTGAAGAAAACAGGCAGTTCAGAAGATTTATGGAATCTACTGATCAAAGGTGGAAGCCTCGTAAAAGAAGAAAGATTTGATGACTACTCTGCTGCGGCAAATTTTGGAGAGGATGGAGCAACCCTAGAAAACCTTAGGATTTTTTTTGCCTTTTTAGTTTTCTCCCTTTTGATAATTGAGTTTGTTTTTGTTCACTCTGGTTTTATTTCTAATAAAAATTATTTATGACACTTGAAGTTTTCTCTTTATCTTTCTTTATACTGTTTTGAACTGTGATGTTCTTTATTTAATCTTAATCTTTTTGTCTGATGACAAAAGGGGGAGAAGAATATAGAGAGTATAAAGCAATTGATGAACCTAGTGTATCAACCAAGTGTCATCATGCATACATTATGTGTTCTGATTAATATATTCCTGTATGCTCTGAAACTTATATGCTGTAATATCTCATGCTCTGTTACACTTAGAAATATTTATATATGCTTAATTCAGGGAGCCTCAAATCATCTGAATAAATATTTTTATAAAGAAAAATTGTTCATCAATATATGTATTTGTCATCATCAAAAAGGGGAGATTGTTGGAATCAAGTGGATTGAAACAATAACCCTTAATTGTTTTGATGATAACAAAAGATTAAGAGAACAATTTATTCTCTAACATGGTTATAAGTGTGCGTAAAGTATTTATAAAAATTCGCTTGAAGACTTAGTGAAATCTTGAATTTCACTGGAAAGCCCGGCTCTGCCTGGTTCTTGGCACATACACTCCGCTTAGTCAACGCCTGGTGTAAGTCAACGCCTGGTAGATCAGATCTAAGAGACTACACTCTGTTTGGTCAACGCCCGTGTAAGTCAACGCCTGGGTAGATCGTCTAAGAGACTACACTCTGCTTGGTCAACGCCCGTGTAAGTCAACGCCTGGTAGATCAGTCTAAGAGACTACACTCTGTTTAGTCAACGCCTGGTCTTGACCAACACTCAACAGATTGTGTTATATGTGCTCTATGACAAACTTAGTGCTTTCCTACACGATTCTCATTTGATAGCCCATTAAATTCTACACACAAGAATCTGTGATCTGTGAAGCTCAGTTCTGATAGTAAAATTCAAGTACCTTGTTATACGAGGTATCTTTAGACAAGAAGAATGTCAAAGGATAATATCATCAAGGAAACTTGTGCTTGAAGTGTCTATATTTTTGAAAAGCTCACTAAGGACAAAGTTACTGACATTGTGTATAATACTCAGAATGCTTTTCGTCTTGAAAGCGACCTATCCTCGCAGTGCCGAAATTCAAGGATCCGAACTTTGACTTTGGACAAAAAGAAACGTTGTGCGGACAAAAAGAGACGTTGTGTCACAACGGCACTTTTTCAACCCTAGCTATATATCCTACCTCATACACTGAAGTAAGATATGTATTGAGATTTCAACAAACGATTTTCAACACAGTTGTACGCAATCTAGCAACTTGAATATTTTCCTGAGTAGTGAGAGCATCAACATCTATCTTCTCAAACACTACCCAATCAAGAGACAGTGAGCAATCAAGAATTCATCCAAGTCTCTGAGATCGTTGAACAAGGCACTTACTGTTTTATTCTTTCTTTTAAGAAAGTCATTTTGTGCTAAAAGTATTCTTATTGTAAATTCTCTCTTAAGAGAGTTATCTCTATGTTGTTTCAAAAAACTCTTATTTGAATCTGTACTTAGCCCAGTAGTGGCTGTATACCTTAGAGGCTCAACTGTACTGAGTCGTTCTAAGAAGTTGTGAGTATAGCCAGTTGGCAGAAATATACTCTCAAGTGTAATCGGTTGATTATAGTGGAGAAATCCTTCAAGTGAGTGAAGAGACTAGACGTAGCTATCAGGTGATAGTGAACTAGTATAAATCTCTGTGTCTCTTTCTTCTCTCTACTCTTTATTCCTTGCACAGTTTATTCAATAGTTATTTTTCATAAACATTTGTATTTGCGAAAAAGTTTTTAAAAACCCAATTCAAACCCCCCCCTTTCTTGTGTTTTGCCACGTTCACCGAGACGTGGGTCAGGTTCCCGACTAAAGGCTTGGGTCAGATTCCCAAGGTGGTGGGTCAGATTCCCAGCAAGGTATAGGACTGGTTCCTAATTATTGCTAATAAAGAGATTGGGTAGGCGGAGTACTAGTTCTTACTGAGTAACAACAGACTAACTGTATGTAATATTTGAGGAGGTGGGTCAATGGACCCAAAAACTTTGATAGTCATGCAGGATGCAACGAATGGTATGCCATACATGAAATGAACTTTTTATTTTTTGGAGAAATGATTTTGAAGGTGGGTCGGGGACCCCAAAAGTATTAATGATTATGCAAGATGCAATGAATGATATGCCATGCACGAATATTATTTTTGTTTTGAATTTTTTTTTTTTGATGATTTCCCTGAATTCCTTTGAGGACTCTGCCCCTAGGCTCGTGGGATGATAACTTTCTGTCAAATTGCTTGTCCGAATGGTTGACTTTGTATTGCACCAGGTTTACATATTTGCCCCTTGATAGTTCATTCTGTCAAACTTTGTGGATTCTTGAATATTCTTTCCATGCTATGGATGCTCTTGGGAGGACTAGATTGACAATTTTAATTCATAGAGACTTTTCAGTGTCCTTTTGGCCTTCGTCCAGCCATGTGAGGAAGGATCTATGTTGAGAGACGGATCACCTTGTGTAGTTCTGAAACTGGAATGAATGTGAAGCTTGTAGATGATGGGTCCAGCTCTTGCCCCCAGTTTCTTGGTTTATGTTTAGATCTGTGAGGTCCAATCTGGGTGGAAATGTTTGACCCTAACTTTTGCCTAGGCCGCTCTTTGCGAGTTTTCAACCTAGCGGGTCGCTCTAACTTTTGCCTAGACCGCCCTTTCGGGTTTTCAGCCTAGCGAGCATTTTACTTTATATATATATATATATATATATATATATATATATATATATATATATATATATATATATTTTTAGGTAAAGCAACTGTACTGAGGAGTTTATATGGATTTCCTCTTTCAAAAATCAAGTTCTGAGAAAATATGAGCAATTTGACTTTGATCAGAATGGACTTTATTAGGGTTATAACGTGGCCAGGGGTTAAGGGTTATGAAAGAAATGATATTTCAGGCCCAAAAAGTGTTTAAGGGTTTATAAAAACAAGGATCTTTAGTGAAAAGATGCACTTCATTTTTCGCTAGCACATTTGTTTCGCCTTTGCGGTTTTCTTTTGATCTTTGCAGGTGTCTTTGACACTTTTTTACATTTCTTTGAATTGTCTTTGATACCTTATTTCTTACTTTGCTCTTCTTCTTTCTGAAAAGACAAAGTTGATTGGAGACTTGTGCTATTCTTCATTGTATGGACGATCCTTATTCAGGGTATTTGAAAGAAAATTTTGTTTTAGGCTCAAAAGGGGTAGCAAGGGATAAGTATTTGGATAGAGAAAAAGGGCCAAACTTCATCTCAAAATCTTATTGCTCAAATTTTCACAAAAATTAATTTTTGATAATTTGTGCATTTGCTTTACCATTATTCTGTGAGCTAAAAATTGAAAAATTTAAACTGCAGTTTTATTGATGAACTGAAAAGATGAGAACATAATGAGCCATTTACAAGATATGCCCCAGGGCTTCGGGCAAAGCGTAAAAACAAATGAAGGTTGCTTAAACAGAGCTATTCCTTGAAGTTTTATCACTCGGTGTTGATCAGAGCCCAACAATTCTCAATGGAGTGGCCCACTGCCCCAACTTGGCATGTTGTGATGAGCAGCGTTTGTTTCTTCTTCCATCTCTTGGCTCATACTACGCAATGGCTGCTGACTGGCAATCCTTCGGCTTATTATCCCGGCTTCCACTCTTTCTCTGACAACAACTAGGTTTGAGAAGCTTGAAGAGACATTTCTCATCATCATATCATAAAAAGGTGACTGGAGAGTGTCAATAAATGTGGTAACCATCTCCTTCTCTGACAGTGAAGGTTCCACTTGGGCTGTAATGCTTCTCCATCTTTAGGCATACTCTTTGAAGCTTTCATTGCCCCCTTTTACCATGGCTTGTAACTGGGAGCGGTCAGGAGCCATATCCAAGTTGTATCTATATTGTTTGATGAAAGCTTTAGCCAAATCATTCCATGAGCTGATTTTACCCCGCTCTAACTGCATATACCAGCGTAGGGATGCCCTGGCAAGACTCTCTTGGAAGAAGTGGATTAGGAGCTTATCATTACTGGAGCAGGAGGCCATCTTCCGGCAGTACATGATGAGGTTGCTTTTTGGACAAGTTAAGCCTTCATACTTGACGAACTTAGGAACTTTGAATTTTGGAGGAATCACCACGTCCAGGACCAAGCATACTTCCGAAGCTTTGAACCCAATATGATTTGCCCCTTCAATGGCTTTCAGCCTATCTTCCATAATTTGGAGTCTCTTCTGATCTAGGGGGTCTCCTAATGGGCCATTGGAAGCCTCTCGATACTTATTAGTGCTGGTGGAATGGTTCTTATCAATGGTCAATTTTGGATACAAGTTTTGCAGAAGGTCAAATAAGTTGTCCATCTTACCATTGATTTGGTCGAGCTCTTCTCTCATCACTTGCTGATTTTGTTCCACCAAATCCATGAGTCTAAATTGGGCTCGAGTCCGGTAGGGATGCAGGGAAAGCTTATTTGTATCTATTTTTCTGTTGGGGAGAAAAAAAAATGAGTTATGTTATGTAGATGCCATGATTATGCATGTCATGAATGTTTTTTTTTGTACATTTTATGCAAAATAATATGATGGATAATAGAGAAACATTTTTAATTTATTTTTTTTTATAAAAATAAAATGAATGCAATAATGTTGCTAAAAAAGAGAAAATGCATTTTTTGAAGATTTATTTTTTATGAGAAGGGAATTTTTTTTTTTGAACTGTGTTTTTTTTTTTTGCAAAGAAGAATAACAAAAAATATTTTTTAAAGAAAAATATCATTTATTATCTTTCACAATTTTTGAAATGTGAATGGAAAATAAATGGATGAAGGAAAAACGGGCAGAGTGTGCCTCTTGTGATGTAGGCCGGTATTTCCTAAGATCTTAGGTCATACGACTTTTGTCACGTGGATAAGGTATGCTCCTTTTGTGATACGGGCTTGTAGCTCCTTAAAAGGATCTAGGGTTTATATTAAGTGTCTTTCCGTTGGGTGGATTTAAGATACTAATCTAAAAGGTCCCTAGAGCCAAGGGTCCCATTTGAAAATGTTACCACCAATAATAAGTATATTATTAAAGGATGGTTTTTTCTCAAATGGACCCAAACTCTAGGTGAAGCTTTCATAGGAACTCACTGGCCGTACGTCCAGCAGAGCACCCATTACACAGCCTCTCCTAACTTAAGGTTCACTCGGGCCCGGGTATAGGGCACCCACTCATAGTGCGTGTAAATAAAGTGTATAAAGTGAAGTGTGTGAAAGAGCAAACTTAAAACTACCCGCTGCAAAACAGATCAAAATACAATATATACATGTCTTCTACCCTAAGGTTTCAAATACATAATATTTACAAGAAAGAAAAAGAAATGAAAGAGAATAAATCACAAATGAAAAAATAGAAAAATATATTATTTTTTGCACGTTTTCTATCCTAGGATTCAAGTATACAAACATATATACAAATGAACGAATAGGAATAAAAACAAAAAGGGAATAATTCACCTAATAAGGCAAACAAATCATGTAAACAATCATAGGGCCTAACTCTCTAAGGTCCCCAGTGGAGTTGCCAGCTGTGACAACCACCTTAAAAATTTAAATGGAGCCGCCACCAATATTTATTTTTATAGGAAACATTGGAAAACCTATTTTTTGATTATTTTTGAATTTAATAAAAAAAGAAGGTCTTTGAACCAGATTTTGAGCTCGGGAGTTGGTTACGTATAGGGAAGATTTTAGCACCCCTAAGACGCTCATAAAATGGTACCCTTTAGTTGTTTAAAAAAAATACTTGCTTGTCATTAAATAAATTGTTCCCTAATGAATTTTCTAAAAAAAAATACAAGTTTATTAATTTCCATATTATAAAGGTTATAAAAAGAAACTTAGTAAAAGGACAACTCAACCATTATATACAAATTATTATTTATTCTTTTCTTATGTAACAAAAATAATAAATATAAGGAAAAAAAACCTAAAAAAGTAAAAACTAATTATGTTAATAACAAAAAAATATAGATAAGAAGGGAAAATTCTTTTTTATTTGCTTTTATGCCCTTTATCAATTCTTTATTTAATTCTGACTATTTATGAAATAAAAAAGAAGCAAATTACAAATAAGTCCCTATTTAGGATTTAGCCCCATTGGAAGACCAAATCTTAAAACGTGTATGAACAGAAAAAAAAAACTTTTTAATTTTTTTGTTTTCAAGCCCCTTTTACCATATATTTACAATTCAGTCCCCTTTTATCATGTATTTGCAATTCAGTCCTTCTCTACTACATATTTGCAAATTGATCCCTATTTAGGGTTTGGCCCCATTGGAAGGCCAAACCCTAAACCTAATTCCAGTCTAAACCGTGGAACCGTGTGCTAACGTTAACGGCAACAAACATAATAACAACGACAACAACAATGGCAGCAACCACAATAATAACAACAACAACAATAATAACAACAATTAGGTACACCTCAATCCAGTATGCAAACCGTGACAAAAAGGACAGAGAATGTGAAGATGAAGAAGAAAAGGGGGAACCTGGGCTTTATGGCTTCCCAGGAAATTTACAAACAAGGGATGGAGGAAAAAGGAAACCTAGAACTAGAGGGTGTTTAGATTTTTGGTTTGGTGGCCTCACGGGTTCTTTCTCTCTGCTTCTTGCCTCTGCCTCCCTTTACTTCCTTCTTCTGGTTCCCTCTCTCAGTCCCATGCTCTCGTTTTTTTTTCTTTCTCTCCTTGCTCTCGGTTTACTCTTAGGGTTCGGCTCCCTTTCTGCTTCTGCTTTGTGTCTTATAGCCCTCTTCTTCACACCAAATCCTGCGAAAAATAAGGAAAAGCAGTCAGTTTAAAATGAGAATAAAAATGGGACCTTTAAATGAAAATACGAATGTGAATCCTTCCTTTTTGAAAGTTGACACCAAATCTGGAACTCAAAGCGCGAATCATGGGTTGAAGGAAATCTGGCCGTGGGAAGTGTGAATCGGTTAGGTTAGGGTTGTTTTTGGGGTTTGAACAGAAAAGAAGAAGGAAAAAGATGAGGGAGAGAGAGGGCGAGACAGAGGGAGAGAAATCGGGGAGAAAGGGAGGCCGCAACGGCCATATTAGGGTTTGTGGATAAGTTGAGACGAAAGAGGGAGAGGAGATAAGCCATAGGGAGGTGGCAAGATTAGGGGAGAAGAATGAGGAGATGGAGGCGGAAATAGAGGAAAGGATCGTGGGAGAGAAAGAGAGAATGGAAGGGAGAAGGGGTTGGTGAAGCGGCGCTGCGTGGGAAGGAGAATGAGGGTGAGAGCTGAGTGAATTAGGTTTTAGGGTCAGGTTAAATTAGGTTTGGGCTGCGTGGAGCTTGGGCCGCAGCGTGAATGGGCTGCGAGTTTAAGGAAAATGGAAAAAGGGGTGTGCGAAGGAATGGAGGGGTGCAGGAAGCAAGCTGCAAGGGGGCTTGGGGAAATTGGGCTGCGCGGTTTGCTGGTGACACCCCCATTTTCATCATTTGCACTCCTCTTTCCTTTTTATTCATTTTTTCTTTTTCTTTTTTCTTCTTCTCTTTTTAACCAAAATATTACAAAATTTAAAAGTTAAAATAAATAATAAAATAAAAGGCCGGACAAAATTAGGGTACTACACCACCATCGTCCTTACCAGTTATAATTTCATCTACTTTAACAGGTACAATGGAAGAAAAGCTTTTAAGGGTTTTGCGGGAGAACAAAGAAGCATTTGGGTGGAGCATTCATGACATAAAAGGAATCAGCCCCACAATTTGCTCCCATAGAATTTATATAGAGACAAATCATAAACCAAAAAAGCAACCTCAACGAAGACTCAACCCAAATCTGAAGGAAGTTGTCAAACATGAGGTTATTAAATTACTTGATGTTAATATTATCTATCCTCTTTCTGGTGAGTCCTGTGCAGGTAGTTCCTAAAAAGGGATGAACTACAGTGATGGAAAATGAGCAAAAAGAATTAATTGCAGTAAGGAAGGTGACTGGCTGGCGTATGTGAATCAATTACAGAAAATTAAATAAGGCAACCAGGAAATATCACTTTCCTCTCCCTTTTATTGATCAAATGCTTAAAAAATTATCTGGCCATGAATTTTACTATTGTCTAGATGGCTATTCTGGTTATATGCAAATTCATGTGGCTATGGAAGATCAAGAAAAAAAACTACTTTTACATGCCCCTATGGAACATTTGTATATAGAAGAATGTCATTTGGTCTATGTAATGCCCCTGTCACATTTGAAAGATGCATGGTGGCTATTTTTCTAATATCTTAGAAAATTGCATCGAGATATTTATGGATGATTTTTCTGTATATGGATCCACATTTGATGTATGCTTGCATAATTTAGATCTTGTGCTAAAAAGATGCATAGAAACGAATTTAGTTCTAAATTGGGAAAAATGTCAGTTTATGATTTCAGAATGCATAGTTTTAGGACACAAGATTTCGTAAAAAGGCATTGAGGTTGATCCAGCTAAAATTGAAGTTATTACAAAGCTACCACCCTCAAACTCAGTTAGAGCTATTAGAAGTTTCTTAGGACATGTTGGCTTTTATAGAAGATTTATTAAAGATTTTTTACAGATTGCAAAACCATTTTCCAATCTTTTAGTGAAGGAAGTACCCTTTGAATTTTCTGAGGCATGCCTAAAAACTTTCAAAACTTTAAAAACTCAATTAATAAATGCACATGTTGTAAAAGCGCCCGATTGGTCTTGTCCATTTGAGCTAATGTGTGATGCAAGTGATGTTGCAGTTGGTGCGGTTTTGGGACAAAGGAAAGGAAAAAAATTTCATGCTATCTATTACGCTAGTAGGACATTGGACGAAGCGCAGCAGAACTATACTACTACTGAAAAGAAACTACTAGCGGTCATATTTGCATTTGATAAATTTTGTTCCTACTTAGTTATGTCTAAAATTATAATTTATACTGACCACTCTGCTATTAGACATTTACTTGCCAAGCAGAATGCAAAACCCAGATTTACCAGATGGATTCTACTGCTTCAAGAATTTGACACCGAAATCAGAGACAAGCGGGGCGTAGACAACGTCATCGTAGATCAGCTTTCAAGGATAGATCCAGCAGTCAGAACACCTGAAAATGAACAAATTCAAGAGACATTTCCAGAAGAGCACCTATATTCTATCTCTATGGCACCATGGTATGCTGATTATGTTAACTATTTGGCCGGTAAGGGACTTCCACCCGATTTAACATATGCTCAACATAAGAAATTCTTCTCTGATATTAAAAAATATTTATAGGATGAACCTTACTTATTTAAAACATGTGCTGATAGAATAATCCATATATGTATTCCAGAAATAGAATATCAATCTATATTAGAACATTGCCACTCTAGAGAAGTAGGAGGCCATTATGGCCCAACATGAACAGCTCATAAAGTCTTACAATGCAGTTTTTTCTGGCCTACCTTGTTTAAGGATGCTTATAAATTTGTTAAGGCCTGTGATCCATGCCAAAGGAGCGGAAATATCTCTAGAAAACAAGAAATGCCTCTGAATAATATTTTATATTGCGAACTTTTTGATGTCTAGGGCATAGACTTCATGGGACCATTCCCTAAGTCTAATAACAACATGTATATTTTAGTGGCAGTAGATTATGTCTCCAAGTGGATAGAAGTAGTAGCGTTACCCACTAACGACACTAGAAGGGTGGTTGATTTTTGAAAAAAAAATATCTTTACTAGATTTGGAACTCGTAGAGCAATAATTAGTGATGGCGGCAGTCATTTTTGTAATAAGCAATTTGACAACCTCTTAACAAAACATGGAGTCACCCATAGAGTAACTACACCTTACCACCCACAAACCAGTGGCCAAGTAGAAATCTCTAACAGGGAAATTAAGAAAATTCTTGAGAAGACTATTAATGCTTCAAGAAAGGATTGGTCTTTAAAACTTGACGATGGACTATGGGCATACATAATTGCTTTCAAAACCCCTATAGGAATGTCACCATATAGGCTAGTGTTTGGAAAAGCTTGTCATCTCCCTGTCGAATTAAAGCACAAGGCTTATTGGGCTATTAAATTTTTAAATTTTGAAATGCAGGCTGCAGGTGACCAACGGTTATTGCCGCTCAACGAAATGGATGAATTTCGACTAGAAGCCTATGAAAGTGCAAAATTGTACAAAGAGCGTACTAAAAAGTTGCATGATCAGTACATCCAAAAGAGAAGTTTTCAAATTAGAGACATAGTACTAATCTACAACTCTCGACTTTGACTATTTTCAGGAAAACTCAAATCCCATTGGACAGGTCTCTATGAAGTAATACAAGTCTTTCCCTATGGAACAATAGAAGCGGTTGCTGAAAATGGTACAACTTTTAAGGTGAACGGACAGCGAGCTAAGATCTATGTTGCAGGAACGCCAAGGGAAACATATGTCATATCCTTGCAACAACCAACCACTTAACAAAAAGCAACGCGTCAAGCTCGTGACGTTAAACAAGAGTTTTACAGGAGGCAACATGTAGACTTTTATTTAGTATTTACCGTTTATTTTAAAGTAATTTTAACTCATCTATTTTGATTCTGAGTCATCAAGTCACTCAATGCAGTTAAGGATAATGGCAAGGAAGCATCAAATTCCCCCACAATTTTCTCGTGATATTTTTCAGAGGGGAGTCTCTTTCCAACTTTTTTTACTTTTGCACTTATTTCATTTTCTTTTATCTTCTTGTGCTTGCTTTAAATTAGTCGTGGTGAGGGCACTGCGAGAAATAAGTATGAGGAGGGATTTTATATTGTGCTCATTAGTTGGCTGTGCTTACTCCTTATAATTGTAGAAGAACTTTAAATTTTTGCTGATTTAGGGGGCTACAAATTTTTTTTTCTGACAACTTGTGATTGAATTAATTCTATTGATGGTATTGAAATTTGCTGAAAATTAGCATTGAAGTTCTGTGACTTTTAACTTTCTGTATAAACTACTAAATGTGATATTTGAGCCTGAAACAAGAGGCCACATCAAGCTTTTGCCTCTTTGCTTTGTTTGAGTGATATTTTTCTATGAACGTACATTTTAGAACTTATGCTGAGACTATTACAAAGCGAATATGAGTTTATTTTCATGTGAATTTGGAAAGGGCAAATTTTAGGAATTTTTCAGGCCACTGCTATTTTGAATACATTGTACCACTAGTTGCCCAATTTTGTGCCTAAAAGTACTTTATTTGATTTCTTTGATACCCTTCTTGTTACTATTGATTAAATATGTGAAGGCAACCTTAGAAAATTTTCTTTAAGAGCAATCAGTGGCAAAGATCAAAAGAATAATGTTTTGAATCCCTTATATGTGTTTACAAAAAGAAGGCTTAGTATTTATTTTCCCTTCTAGTTCTTAAAAGTTGTTTAATTAATGCATAAATGCATGAAAGGAGGAAAGAAAAAGAAAAGAAAAAGCATTGAAAAGTAAAAAAATTATAATTATTTATCATGTTAATGCCTTCAGAAATTGCAAAAAAAGTATTAATCGAAAATTGGAGATTCTTGCCTGCTCTTTAAAGTGAAAAAGAAATATGTTACTTATTTTGGTTGATTTGTTTCTGACCCTTTGCATGACATTTTATTTCTTTTATCATACCTGACATTATTACCTTGGCCCCATTACAACCAATGAAAAACCCTCATTCCTCTTTTGCGTGATAAATAGACTCTAATAGTAGAGTTTTGGTCAATATACAAGTCTATGGTAATGTCACTTCATTTGAAAAATCTGAGCGTTAATGACTGTGCCTATAAACACTTTGAGATTGGTGAGAGTGTGACTTGAAAACCACATATTGTTGACTTATTAGAACTTACACTTCTAATTGGACATTCTATTTATTGGCATGTTTTATGATATCACTTTGTTGTCACACTAATGTTTTTACCCCTATCCAGTGAAAATAGTTTTTCTTACTATAGTTACCCAAGTAATTTGCTTGAGGGAAAGCAAAGATCAAGTGTGGGGATGTGTTAACACATCAAATTGTCTACTTTTATAGGACATTTTTAGTACTTAAACATATCATTTTGCACTATTTAAAACACAAATGTACTCATGTATGTCATATTTTGCAGAATTATCATAAAGACACCACTCAGAGCAAAAGATGCGAGAATGGACTAAAAACTAGCAAGTTTTGGAGAGCTTTAACACTACTGGACGAGCAGTACGACCTGATAGTTATTCAGTACGGCTGTACGTAAGTTAGAATTTCAGTAGGGGCGTACCCTCTTGGTCAGTACCACTGGCACCGTTGAAAAGGTCCAGTACGGCCATGCCAAAGGCAGTTCGGCCGTATGCAGTTGATGTCAGGGAGTGCACTACGAATAGGTATGGGCCAATATTGTAAGCAAAGTTTGGTACGACCGTGTATATATTCGGTACGACTGTACCCCATCCCAGAATGTGCAGATTTGAGAGCCAGATGACCTAATCCACATCTCACTCTATAAATAGGCCCTCTTAGCCTATGTTAGAGACCTTTTGACAAATTTCTGAGTCAAGAGCCCCTTTTTTAGAGTTCTTCACAAACACCTTGATATTGGAGCGAGTATTGAATCATTGGAGCTTCCTGTCAATTCCGAATTACTGCTGGAGTTCGTGAGGACGTGAGGAGCAAACGAGAGGATCGCCGTCTTACCGAAAGGGTGACCCGGTTCTATTTAATCATGTCTTTTAAGAGTTTATGTTTGGATTTATTCTATTTTATTTTGTTGAAAAACAACATGAGTAGTTAATTCCATCACTAGGGTGATGGGGGATCTTTTACGAAGTCTTTGATGTCTATTTAATTGCTTTTATGAATTCTTTATTATCCTTATGAATGTGTTGATTTTAGCATGCTTAATCTCATAGGAAGTAGCTATTCCTTAATAAATTAGTTAATTCCGGTAACAGGATCACAGTTAATTAATAGAACTCTAGGATCAACAAAACTCGCTTTATATGCCGGATATGTTATTTCTTGTTTCCAATCGGTTATTAGATTAACAAACTCACTTGTTCTTAATGCTCTCTCCTTTAATTACCTTCTTGGACCAAACGAAGTAATTATTTTGGAAGAAGGCTATTAAAAATTAGGCAGTTCTTAGTAATTTAGAGTGAGTGGTTGGCTTTCAATAAGGAATACAATTCATAATAGCAAGGAAGTAGATTCAGGATCTAGTATTAGTGAACTCAGTTCCCCTGGGCTTCTCCTATTCAATCTTACTCTAATATTTGAGACTTAAAGTTTTATTCTAATTTTCCTTAGTTTATCTGTTTAATCCCAATCCAGATATTTCGATAGCTTAGAGGACTTAAGATCTTTACTACGCTGGTACTCACACATTCTCTATAGATTCGACATTTGGAGTTTAAATATACTCCACTATTACTACGAGTTACGATCAGGTGCACTTGCCTGAACCGCAACACTTTCTGCATGAACCATTACTATCGGAGCCCTCACCATTGTGATCCCTCACACTGTACCACCCGTGCAGCACCTCCCTGGCCAAAAAATAAAATAAAAGAAAGGAGAATATAAAACCAGTAGAAAAGAAGAAGAAAACGAAAAGAGAAATGGGAGAAAGATAGAGGAGAGGATACCTCATTGTCCACTTTTAAACCTCTAAGGTCGATGCCCAACCACTGTGTCTATTTGCACTCCAACATTGTAAGTCTCTTCCTCCGCCAGTCCTCTGCATGGACTGCCTCAGTCTAAGATGGCGACCACACAGAGCCAATCACTATGCTCCTTGTCGTTGTCTCCATCCTCCTCCGACCAGCATCATCCTTCTCCTCGCGTTTTCTCTAGTTCTTGCCCCAAAATAGGGATTTAGGGATTCTTAGTGTTCTTTATTTTGATTCAATCTTTTCATATTAATCATTTTTAAACGTGTTTATTATTTCTGCAATTATTAAAATTATTTTAAAATGATTTAGGGGTCATGAAATATGATTTAAGTTACATGGCATGGTTTTAATGACGTGTCAGCTTCTATATTACCCAGTCAAATGCCACATCAGCTTAATACATGCCAAGTCACTAACTCTGTTAAGTTTTGGATGACAATTTAACCGATGAGCAAAATGTCTGAATTTTAAAAAATAGGAGGATTAAATGTCTGAATTTAGAAAATGAGGAAACAAATTCGTGAACTGGTGAAAATAGGGGGAACAAAAACTATATTGCTTAGATGTAAAGTGTGAGATGACTATATTGTTATTTTGTTGAACTGAAAGGCTAAAAGTCCCAAATTTGTTACCCATCACCTCACTTGTGTCTCCCAAATTTATGTGAAACCACATAAACCAGTCTGCTTTTACAAAGAATTGAGGGCGGTTTGTTCCCAATAAATCAAGCCACACAGCCAACAGCCATCGACAATCTCTAACTTTTTAGAGATTGTCAATAGGTGTCGGTGGTGTGGCTTGAACAAATTTAACAAAAAACTTTTTAAATAACTTTTGTAAATTTTTTTTAAACAAATTTATAAATTTTTAAATTTTTTGAACAAATACAGCTAACACAATCACAATTGCAGTCGCAATGCAGTTATGTAGACTACAAAAACATTGTGGTTGCGGCCGCAACTGCATACCGCATACCACAATTCAAAGCCATGGACTGCCTACTATCCCATGACACAATGAGGTACCAGTGACTAGTTCTTATCAACATTTTAATCCACTAGTACACCTCAAGTCCGCATTTGATATAACTACTGGAAATTAACCGCATCTTGTTTTCTCTTGCTGTATAGTTTCTTGCTATAAAAGGCACCAGCTGCAACAGCTCCCATTAAAGAAACTATCAAGACTGCCAGTGTCCTCTGTACTTGACAATACAATACATGATCTTCAAATTGTAAAATGTGATAATAAGAAAATCTATTATATCTTTAAGAAACTTAACTACAATTATGTCATGTGACAAAAACACATTTACAAGTCCAAAAAAAAAAATTCTGCCTTTTTTCGGCTCTCAATATGTTTTCTTGCTTCAATTACTCATCTATCTATTATCTATTATCTATTTAAGTAAATTAAATACACTAATTTTAGTTATAGATGTGGCGTCATGTGACAGTATTTCTATCTTTTATATAAAATATAGAAAAAATTTCTCGTTGTTTTTCTCGCACTCGTGCTGAGCACGGTTCCCATATACTAGTTTCTATCTGAATTTGAGTGTCATACTCACATTGGTGTGAGTTGTAAGTCTTGTGGCTACCCACATCTGAAGCCAATTTGGTGGTGGTTGAATTTCAATAAGAATCTGCAGTAGTAGTTTGGGTAAGTCCACTAGGCAAGCCGATAGATTCTCTTCTCACTCACTAACCAAGCCATCTTATTCAACTCTGCAATTCACAGTCCCCAAATATGTATAAAATTGGGAAAATTCATGTGTGATTGGAAATTCCACATTATTAATTATAGTTCTCAAATGCTGCTAGGCATCTTCTGTTGAAAGTTCTGAGCTAAGTGTTTACTAGAAGTCATAAGCATAATTCAAATTTCATGCATGAATGAATGAGCTTATTGAATTTTTTTTTACT
This sequence comes from Calophaca sinica, assembly GCA_037113605.1. Lineage (NCBI taxonomy): Eukaryota > Viridiplantae > Streptophyta > Magnoliopsida > Fabales > Fabaceae > Calophaca > Calophaca sinica. Next base: position 118,081,333 of record CM073731.1, read on the forward strand.
GAAACCAAACAAATTTACAAATGTTTCTGTAAGCTTGAAACTTCCCGTTTGTAGATTGGAAACAGTTATTTATTGTCAAGTTAATTTATCAAACGCTAAATTGCATTTTTGTTCCCCCTATTTTTCTAAATCCACAATTTTGGTCCTCCTCCTTTAATTTTCACGAATTTGGCCACCGCATTTTTTATTTGCACTTTTAGTCCCAAAAATCGTGGATTTTACGAAAGTCGGGGACTAAAAATGCAAAAATTCATGATTTTGGAACCAAAAGTACAATTAAAAAATGTGAAATTAAATTTGTGAAAAATAAAAAATGGGAACAAAATAATGAATTTGAAAAAGTAGGAGAAAAAAAAATACAATTATTAAGTCTTTATGGTATTAACGCTCTATTACATAGAATCCAAACATGTTTGTGAGAACTGAGAGAGGAAAAAAAGGAGAAAAACTTGGTAATGGTGGTTAGGAAAGAGCAACTGGCAACATCATCTTTGGCTTCAGCCAACATCACACTTAGTTATTTCTTCATCACAGAACTTACCCCTCTAGTCCCATTAGATAACATCAACCAAAAAGTTGACAAATCATAATTGAACTAAAAGGATAAATATAATATGATTCAGGATATTAGTGTAGGATAAGATAAAGTAAAGTAATAGTTGAAAGATCCTCTATTTGACCATTTCTGCATTGCCCCTTTTGTCTGTTTGTTATTTTGAGAAACTTACAAGAAGGTAAAGTGAATTTCTTCCTTTAATTACCAAAGGGAAAGGCCCCTTTCCACTCCAACACTTCCTTATAATATGTGGAATCTCCAAATCCGTGCTATGTCTTGGAAGGAACAGTTTCCATCTTCAACTTTACCTTTTTTATTTATTGATAAAAATAATGAGAAAGCACATTTCTAGCTACGAAATAGCCAAGTACGATTGCTTAGAATAAGAGAAAGAGTTGTGAGAGTGTAGAGAATAAAGATGTGGTGTGAGCTTTTAGCAAAGAAAAGAGATGGGCAACCCTGTAGTAGAAGCAATTTTTGCTATTGATTGATAATTTTCACATCTAATCAGTCCTTAATGTTCAATATTAGGCACTCTAATGAATATTTAACACATGGTTTTTTAATAAACTTACACGCGTCTTTTTATTTTTGTTTGTATTTTCTGAATTTATAATCATTTATTTTCAATCTAATTCTTATTTTCATAATTAAAATTTAATTTGCTTTTTATCTCCAACTATTAGTAATCCGAACTAATTTTTTAATACACATATATATATATAGGGACATATCTAGCGAGAGAGCCTTATTTATGTGAGAGTAAAAGGAACAAATCATAGCCATTAGATCTAATCATGAATGGTCAATATTAAAACAAAAAAGTCATGTGACTTTTTTAAGTTGACATGTGACTTTTATAAAATCTAACTAACTTTTAATCGTAGTCATCTATGTATGATTTGTATGGCCCAGAATTGTTCTTCTCACTCTCACATAAAAAAGACCCTTATGTATATATAATTTAAAACGCTTTATCTCTTAAATATATATATATATAATTTATAATTTAAAACCCTTTATCTCTTAAATATTTGTCTTTTAGTTTATATTTTTAACTTTACAATACCATGAAAAACATTAAATAATTACTAGTTCTGAAGAATTCGCGTTGAGAGATCCCAAAAGCACTGTGACTGCAAAATTAACATATAGGCAGGGACGGATGCACTTGGATTTAATTGGGGCACTTGACCCCACTGATTTATTTGTTTTTATCACTAATTATTGAATAATTTTATTTTTGACCTCACATAAAATTTAGTGTTGACCCCACTAAAGAAAAAATAGAAAATGAGCTGCTCTTTTTTTATATGATTGGGGAGATGAATTGTTAAATGATTGTTTGGTATACAGAGAGACATATTTTTAATAGTGTTGAAGACAAAAAAATCATACAACAATTTCAAAATATAAAGACATGCGGAGAGCAGTTATAATTTGTAGATGTCGAGGTGTCTTCATTTTTTTAGTATATAATGTTATAAATGTTTATATAAAAACTAAGCTACTCCTTGCAAAATGAGCTACTCTTTTTTATATGATTGAGATATAAATTGTTAAATGATTGTTTAATCACATACACATAGAGACATATATAGTGTTGAAAATAAAAAAATCATACAATAATTTCAAAATATAAAAACACGTAAAGAGCAATTATAATTTGTAGATGTTGAGGTGTCTTCAATTTGTTTAGTGTATAATGTTATAGTTTTTGTTATTTCTATTTTTTTCTTAATGATAACGTATGTCGTTATTTTATCACTTATATATTAATGTATTTTTTATATAAATATTTATAGTATATAATCTTGCCCCCACTAGTCGAAATTTTTAGATCCGTCCCTGCATATAGGACATGTTTGGATTGGCTTATTTTCAGTTTATTTGAGCTTATTTACCGGTATAAGCTCTTATAAGAGTGTTTGGATGATTATATGAAAAGTGTTTATAAGTATCCCATAAGCTGCTTATGTCATATTCCCATAAGCCCCCACCAATAGCTTATGAAATAACTTATGCGGAGCTTCTGATCACTGAAGCGGAAAAGATTATTTTCTCGCTATTTGATAAAGGTAAAATTTGTGGTTAAATAATTTTGAATTATCTGATCAAAAAAATAATTTTGAATTATTGGATCATGAACTGCACATGTGCAGTTTGTTTAAGAACTCTACAAAATGGTTGGATGGAACATTTTCAAGGTGAAAAAGGATAATTTCCCGAAATGACAGGGCCAGGCATGCACTAGCACTACTTCTATTATTAATTATTTTTATTTTTATTTTGCATGATTTTTAGCGATACATTATTTAAATTATTCGTAATATTTTTTATATAAGTTTGACTAAATACTTTTACGGGTAGGAAGTCAATTAAGCAAGTGCAGTAGTACAGTGCTAGGACTTAGTTTCAATTAATGTTTAAATTATTAAAACTTTTCTGTTATAATAAGTTTATTGTTCTTCACTTATAAAATGTCTTTCGAAATTGAGATGTTTATGGGAAAGTTAAATAATAAAACTGCTCAGACTTGAGATACAAAAGTCGATCTCAACTTATACGAAAAATTTTTGTTTGAAAAACTCATGATTATCATAAGATCTTTAATATTTTTTTACAAATGTTTATTGAAAACTTTATGTAAACAGTCTCATAGATTATGGACTCTAATCCAAGGAAGTCATGGGTGTAAAGTTACTGCATTTGGGCTGAGAAGTACAAATTGTACTAAGGCCTTTGTTATTGACACCTTCCGCATTTAATTTTCCCACCTTTTCTCCCCATGAAAAGCTAAATATACCCCCATGAATTTTTGCTCCACCACCCAACTCCGCCTTTTATTTTTGAAACCAGACAACATCGTCAATTTGGTGACGCCCAAATGCGTCAACTTGTTGACGCCTGCGTAGTAACATTGTTGTCATATATTTAACCCATGCGTCAACTTGGTGACGTGTAATTGTGTCAACTTGGTGACGTTTACCTGCGTCAACAAGTTGACGCGTATGTTGTAATTCTAAAGTTGACATAATTGATACAACAACTTCCATTTTTCTTGTTGGTTGTTCATAACTACATAACCATAAAAAAAAGCCAACAATAGAGGTAATATTCCAATGTTCCGTTTTCATATTATTGATTGTTAATTACTAGTATGTAACTCGTGCCATGCACGAGAACATTTTTATAAATGGGCTTCAAAAAATATTTGGTTTCAACAATGAAATATAATAAATATTATGTAATAATTATTAAATCTTAGTAATGTTATAAGAAACCTAACGTATGATATATAAACAAACAAATATTAATTGAGTTGCATACGACACAGACAATCTATTGGTACATACAAATGATATTAAATCTTAGTGTACACACAAACAATATTAAATTTTAGTGTATATTATCAAATACTTTAAAAAACTTGACATAATTGATAATTTTATATATTTGACTCATGCCATGCATGAATATATGTATGCTATTGAAAATAGTTATATAATAATTTATATTTATATGTTAATAGTAGCACAATGATTGTAGTGTGTTTTTATATTAAATAGTAAGTAAATAATGGGTAGTAAAATGCATATTTTGAAAAACAAAATTTAAACTATTGAAACTTTATATTAATTTGTTATCTTTCTGCATAAAACACATAATCTTCTTATTGTTAGGGTATTTCATCGCATACTCCGCCGATGAAAGATTATGTCACTAATAAGCATACAGCAACAAAGTCATGTCATACACAAGTTATATATTTGGCCCAAAAACAAAATGTGTATTTAAAAATTTTTATTTATGGCAAAATATTATATTGATGCATACTTTTTATTTAAATATTCATTTTTTTTATAGGCAAATGTTAGTAATTGTTAGATTAGTGGCTTGGGATGGGTTTGAACCCACACACCTTATGTCTCCCAACTCCTACACCCTTTCCTCCAAACCAAGCCAACCACCTTATGACTCCTTATTTAAATATTCATAATTTATGTATTATTGTTTTTTGACAAAAAATTATGTATTAGTGTTCCTTCTTGTGAAATATTCAATCTGTTTTTAATATATTTTTTCTCTAAATTTTAAATACTAATAAATTTATATTTTGATATTAATATGTTTTCATACAAAATATTAATTTATGTGTGTTGTATTTTTATTTGTGTGTTGAGGTCATATGTACGTGTCCGTAAAAATTAGGAAATAAAAATAAAAATTATATATATATATATATATAATACTTATTCAATATTTTATATTTCATTGAATATCAATAAATGGGAATATATCTAAAGTTATATAAAAGATATTTCAATTTTTGAAAGAGAGATATAATGAATTTAAATAGGAATATATTAAATTGCTAACAAAATATTCAAACAATATAATAAGAGAAAATTCTGATAAAAAAAATCTGAATATTGTAAAATGCATAAGCTGAAAGAAAAGTACTTTATTATAACTAATGAAGATGAATAATAGGATTTTTTATTTATTTTCTATTTTCATGACATATAAATGTCCGTCCATATAGCTATTAACCAATAGATGAAATTTACTCCATTAGTTGAAAAAGCCAAACTTTTGTAGAAATTTAATATAAGAAATAAAGTTAAAATATAACTTAGATAAACGTGTTATTAGTATGAAAGGACAATGGCACAACGTATATTAAAAACATTGAAAAGAAACATTAAAAATTATACTGATGTGGGTTTCTATTAAAATATCCGTCTATTGTAATTTGAATATTAATTATATACCATGTAAAATGCTCAATTATGATATACTTCTATCATATAATTTAAATATTAATAGATTTTTCTTGTAAATATTAATGTCTTTTAATATAAAATATTCATCACTTTATTAGATAGAAATAAAAACCAGTAGGGATATTCACTAATTTGCAAATTTTTTATCTATAGTGTGATAGTTTATGCTCCGCATGATAGATAGTTAATAGTTAAAAGAATAAAATCTTATTCTTATAAATTTATATTAATTTGTAATTTTTATTAAAATATTCATAAAGAATATGCTCATTTTTATGATCTCAACTAAAACATGTCTTTATTGATTTCACGTTTTTTGTTTAAATTTGTTGGCAAAATATAAAACAAAAATATGTTTTATTGTAAAATTTTCATCCACATAGTGAGTGATTATTGTGTTGGATCAGTTTAGTTTCTCTTGATTTGTTTGATGAGTAATCAAATCATGGTTTTTAATTTTAGTTTCGACTGTGATGCTCATTGAGTTTGCAACTCGCGACACCTCCTTTATGAGTGAATTCACCCTGCTATTGTGAAGTGATAATGTGGTTGTCACAGCCTCGTTACTGAGGCCAAGTTTTGTCAAGTGAAGTGACTTGCAATTTGAAACCATGATGAGTATTGCAGCAATTTCGATGGTATAAGTAGGATGCACTACAATCTTTGTTAGAGTTTGGAGTAAATGAAATGTTACTATTGTCTTCAAGTCGATTGCTAATATATGTTTGGAAACAAACTCTATCTGGGTGATAATATTAACAAACAATAGATCACCATTAGATATTTGGATTGTTAAAAAATAAATTAGATATGAAATAAGGAGAGTAAACAATTGAAAAACAAACATTGTTGTCCATAAGGACTAACTCTAGGGAAAAAAAAACTTTTTCCTTATCTTTATGATCAGGAACTATCCATTTGTGCACCACCCTAACTAATAATCGTACATTTAATTGTTTGACAACAATGATCTCCGAGAGTTGGTCGTACTTTGGAGCCATTTGTTAAGTGCAGAGGATGGTTAACATGTATGAATTAGGAAAATAGTTAGAATGTGATTAATGAAATGGTGTAATTATATTTATAATTAAAAATATAGGAAATTAGGGTAAATCATAGAGGATTATGGTTTACACTATTTTAGACGAAATAATATTACTGATTAGGTTAAATTGTGATTCATGTATTTATTATAATTATATTTTCCTATTTTAGTTGATTTGCTTAAACATATTTTTTTTTTTAGGCAAAAAGAGGAGAGAGGCCTCGTTAAAACCTTCTGATGCAAAACCCTCCTTAGGGAAAAAACACCAAGAAGGAAAAAGAGTACCCCCGCCTAAAATTTATTAATAAAAAAGGAAAAACAAACAAACATGGGGGGACTAGACCAAAACCCATGAGCAGAAACAAAATGGAGATCCGCAAGAAAGAAACACCCGCCTAAAAAGATAAAACAAAGCTTGACATGCACAGACATCACAATAATGGCTTTCATCCCAACTATGTTGGCACCAAAGCCATTAACAATCATATGCAGCACATCAAGGGAAGACAAAGTAAAACCTAACCCCAAGGTGAGACAATTATAACTAAAGACTGCAAAAAGCAAACAAGCCAAAAGCAAGGCACAATTACTTGAATCTATAACAAGGACGACCCAATCTATTATTAAAGAAATCTTCATAAAGAAACTTAGGCAGCGAATGCCACCAGATGAAGCCAGAGATTCCAAGGCCATGAGCCGCTAAACGATCCGCACAGTTATTCCCTTCACGAAAAATATGAGACACAAGGAAAGTCATATGCTTTGTTAGAGCAATGCAGTTATTCCATCTATTCTTAAGTCGCCAAGGCACAATACTTTGATTCTTAAAAGTGCCAACAACCAACTGGGAATCACACTCCAGCCAAAGGTGATGCCAACCCTTCTGATAGGCAGTCTCAATAGCGAACATAGCGCCAAATAATTCTGCCTGAAAAGAGTTTTTAATACCCAGATTAGCAGAAAAACAACCCACAATAGCTGCATTGTAATCACGAAAGATACCCCCACAGGAAGCAGGGCCCGGGCAACCCTTCGCAAAGACCGCTTGTATTGCATTTAAAAAACAAAGGTTGAGGGGGAATCCAAAAAATCTCTTTAATAATAGGAGCTGGTCTGGGGTGACACAGAATCTTGAAAGCTTTCAAAATAGAAAACTCCTCTATAGATGGGAACATAGTGCCTTTGCTATAATTACCAACAAGATAAACATTAGCAATAATGAGATTAATAACAGATCCCCGAGGGAGCACCTTATTATCAAATCTCAGCTTATTCCTGCAAAACCAAATAGCCCAGACTATGTTCCCCACACAGGCTACAACAACATCCAAAACCTGGGAGCTCCAAGTTCTATTACAAACCTCTAGAATAGTACCAACTGAGGAACAGTCAATATGAATGCCGATGATGCTTTCAAGCCAGTGCCAAAGAGACAAGGCAAAGGTACAACCATGGAACAGGTGGGACGAACTTTCCGAATTATTGCCACATAGGCTACAGACTGAAACCACAGTAACACCACCTTTTCTCAGATTATCATCAGTGGGCAGACGATTGTGAATTAATCTCCAAAGCAGGAAAGACTTAGAAGGAGGGATAGCACTTCTCCAAATAATCTTACACCAAGGCAAAGAATTACGAATGGGTTCAAAAAACAAGTAAGCATCTTTAAAAGATAAAATACCTTTTTCATTAGGCCCCCACATAATAGCGTCTGATGTCTGAAGTTTCGGAATAGCTATCTCTTTTATCTCAGCCATAACGCTAGAGGCTCTAGCAGCAATATTGTGCGGGATAGACCAAGCTCCATCAACAATAAAATCTTTCACCTTCGCATGCAACAAAGGGCGCAAATAAGGAGGAAGGTTCAGAAGGTCCACAATTGGCTGAGACAACCACTTATCCCTCCAAAAGTTAACTTTAGATCCATCCCCAATATTCCAGGAAGAATGCTCGTCAATAAAGGGTAAACATGTTTTAATACCTGGCCAAATAGAGGAAGAGATATGGTAAGTTACAAGTCTATTATTCTTAACCGCTCTAGCTTTCAACAGAGAGGTCCAATATAGGTCCGAAACTTTGAAATCCCAAGCAAGCTTCAGTATGCCAGCTTTATTAAAAGACTTAATAGAACGGATGCCTAAACCTCCCTCCAAAGACGGTCTAGTCACTTTGTCCCAGGCAACAGTGACCAACTTACGCTGATTAACATCTCCAGACCAAATAAAATTACGAATCCACTGATCAACCAGAGACAACAAGCTCGAGGGCCAGGAGTAAACCTGAAAGCTATAAACCATCATACCGAGAATAACCGATTTGACCAGTTGCACTCTACCCATGATAGACAATAAGGAACCTTTCCAAGCCGCAAGCTTAGTTTTGATTCTATCCGCAATAGGCATAAGATGAGATTTTCTAGGAGTGCCTTTAAATAGGGGGACACCAAGATAAGTGAAGGGAAAAGTACCTGAAGCAAATCCCAACTGATTAGAAATAGCATCCTGACGAGAAGGAGAGACATTGCCCACATAAAATTTAGATTTATCCGAGCTAACAACCTGACCGGAAATAGCCTCATAATCAGAGAACAGACGCAGCAGACCGGAAATCGATTTTTTAGTCGCCTTGCAGAAAATCAAAACATCATCCGCATATAAAACATGACTAGGCATCCTGAAACCTCGAGGACCCGTCATCAACTGAAGCTTGCCTTCATTGACGAGCATAGAAATACCCCTGCTAAGAACTTCTTCGCAATGCAAAATAAGAGAGGAGAAAGAGGTCACCTGTCTAACACCACGTTTACAATCGAAAAAGCCAACCGCATGATTAACAGAAATAGAGAGCTTAGCAGAATTTAAAATCAAGCTGATCCAGGAGCAAAAAGCATCACCAAAACCAAAAGCCTGCAAGACTCTAAGAAGAAACTGCCAGTCTATAGTATCAAAAGCCTTCTTAATGTCAATCTTAAGAGCAAGCTGACCTCCAAAGGATCGCTTATGGAGCAAATTAACAGCTTCTGAAGCAGTGCAAATACAATCAAAAATACTTCTACCTTTTATAAAACCCCTTTGATTCTCAGAAATAATCTTGGGAGCCACAATTGAAAGCCTGTCAGCCAAAACCTTAGTGATAATTTTAAACTGAAAGTTAGCTAGGGCTATCGGACGGAACTGGTCAATCCTATCAGCTCCAGAGACTTTGGGAATAAGGACAACCAAATTAGAATTCAAATTAGGAAGTAACCAACCTTGCCTGAAAAACTGAGTAATCGCAGTATAAACATCATCGGCAATAATATCCCAATAAGTATGATAGAAGAAACCCCCAAAACCGTCAGGCCCCGGAGCGCTGTCACCATTTAAAGAGAAAACTGCTTGCTTAACCTCCTCAAAGGATGGCACCCTGGTTAGCAAATCATTATCTCAGAGCGATCCTATTGAAGGAATAACTTTATCAATAAGATCATTAGAACGACAAGAATTACCCATCGCAAAAAGATCTCAGATAATAATTTAAAATATGTGCCTCGATATCCTCTGCCTCAGATAAAAGATCATCACCATTCTTAATAACAGATATTTTCCTGGTAGTCCCCCTGATTTTGGCCAGTCGATGAAAGAAAGCAGTGTTTCTATCACCCTGTAGATGCCAATTTATTCGAGCCTTTTCTCTCCAAAAATCATCTTCCACACCTAGAGCATTTTGCAAAATTAATTGAGCTTTCTTCTCCCTACTGAAGAGATCATCAGAGCTGCCTGATTGGTCAATATCTAATTGAATGGAGTCTAAATCAGCCATAGTATTAGAGACTTTACAATGAACATCACCAAAAACCTGCTTATTCTAAACCCTGAGCTTGGTTTTGAGAATTTTAAGTTTTTGAGAAAGAACATACATAGGACAACCATGAACCTGAGATTTCCAAATATTCTGGATGACCGGTAAGCAATCAGGATGTCTAGCCCACATTTGCATGAATTTAAAGGAAGAAGCAAATTGACGATCAGATTTCTTCAAAGTAAGAAGCAAAGGGAAATGATCAGACCGATCCCTTGTAAGAGTGCAACAATCAACAGAGGTCCAGAAATCAATCCAATTATCATCACAGAGAGTCCTATCAAGCCTTTTGGCATTATATTGATGACCCAGTCTACCATTTGACCAGGTATATTGAGCCCCACTCGTAGGGAGATGGATAAGATGATCATTGTCAGACCAAGCACCAAACTCAGAACAAGAGATCTGTGAGGGCTTACCTGCACCCTGACACTCATGAGCACCAAGAACAGCATTAAAATCACCAATATAGCACCAGGGTTCAGAGTGAGAATCATGAAGGGAGTGTAAGCCAGCCCATAAATCCCTGCGTAAAATGTAACTAGTAGAGGCATAAACAACAGCTAAATTCAAAACTTGACCTGCATAGTCAATAGTAAAAGCAACAAATTGATGTGCCCTTTGAGTAACAACAGGAGCATACTCAACTGAAGAGAAACACCACAGATTAGATGGGAGAACACCTCTATCATTTTCTGCAAAAAGCGATAAATTTAAGGAGCGAAAAAAATCAACTGGAATTTGACTAAAGGCAACCCAAGGTTCAGCAATGAGCAAAACATCGGGTTTATGCAATCTGCAAAGATTCTTGAGAGCAAGTCTGGTGTCTGGATTCCCAAGACCCCGGACATTCCAATAAATGACTTTTAACATAATGGAGATAAAGAATCACTCTTAGAACGAGTTCTATACCCAGAGTTACGTTGAACTTTTAGTTGTTGCTTTCTCATCTTTTTCTTCTGAAACTTAGAAATAACATTAGTAAAATCCCTGTTGTCCTCTCCTAAATACTCAGATGCTTTCAGGGCATTATCTTTCCCACTGTCTATAGTTTCATCATCAGAAATATCCTCCAGATCCCCCCGTAAACGACTCCATCACCGTGAGGTCCTTAGCAACCAAAGAGCCAAAGTGACGCGAATAACCACGCCATCGGCAGGCATTAGCCTCGATGAAATAACGACAAAGATCAACCTTATTTAAATAATTATCTACAGACTATAGCATCCATAACAGAAGAACATTTATATCTTTAAGTAAAGCACAGATTCCCGACATTTATAGGGCTAGACCTACTTACCGGCAAGGCAAGTCCGGGACATGAGGAGCTACCAACCTGCTAGGATGTGCAATGCATCGCTGTTGCCGCAAGGATGACGTCGGTGTAATCGCAAGATATCTCTAGCCGCTAACCGCTCTTGATCAACCGTGGGATTACGTTTCATAACGGCGTGCTCGGTAGTTTCTTGAACCACCTCCACCGAATGTCGATCCGGAAGACTCAAAGATCGTAATCGACACCTCACTCTCCCCGCATGAGTTTGTTCTGAACCGGATCCTTATGACGATGATAACTAGGACCTCCCCGTTAGTTGCACACAAAACGAAGTGTCAACTACCACTTCATACATTTAGCCGCATCGTCATTTTTATGTGGTCGCTCCTTCTTTGGTTTAGGAATTGCAGGCTCAGGAGAAGTTGCAGCAGCAGAGCTCCGCTTAGGTCGATCTTCCACCACCTTATTCCGCTTGCAGACCGACTTGTAAGATGCCCAATGGAATGACAGTAGAAACGAGAAGCCGGCAAGTTTTCATATTCAAGCCCCACATAGAAGTCATACCTTCTCTCTCAACCGTAATACTATCACGAACCTCCGTGGATAAATCAAGGTCCACCAACACCCTTGCAAAGTGACCAAAGGTCCGGTTCTTGGTGGCCTCGTCCAAACAAATCGGAATTCCCAAGCCACTCGCAATAGCAAAGATGATATTGGGACTCCAATATTCTTGAGACAAACCAAAGATTCTCACCCAGCATTGTGCCGAAGTCTGCTTCATCGTATGAGGATTAAAGTCTGGCGACCAAGAGAACAGCCGCAGAAATCCCGGTTTCAGGCTCCAAGAGCCATTCGAAAGAACACTTCGCAGGTCCTCTATATTGGCAAAAGCAAACTCATAGTATCCCTTCCCTAGAGGAATCACAGTCCAATTCTTCAAAGGCCTCCATAACTCCAATAACTTCGAATACAAGTCTGCCACTTTCAAAGGTTTGTCACCTTTTTGAAGTAAAAGACGGCCATGCAAATGAGACTTGCATCTTTCGAGACCCTGCTGATAGTCTTGTTCCGGAATCTTGATCGCAAGCGCACCCCCTTGATGCATGGTCGAGGAAATTGACTGACCGGGATGTCACAAACGTTGCTGAGAACTTTCGCGAAAGACTTGCGCTGTGGAGACACATCTTGACGTGAAACGTTGTTGTTGTTGTGCGCCTGTGGAGGAGCAGCCTCCGTGACTGAGAATGCCTCCATGAATTGCCGGCGGCGCACTCACCGCCATGACAAAGACCGTGCGGAAGGCCGCAAGAGCGCATCAAACACGCGAAGAATAAAACGAGAAGAATTGTCAACGTGGAATGCACCGAAGAATAAAACCAGTGCGCCGAGGAAGAGAACCAGTGCACCGAAGAAGAAAACCAGTGCACCGCGACGACAGGCCACTCACGATGGCGTAACGCTTGAACCTCAGCAGACCTTATTTTACGTGGAAAATGGCGTTCTTCTGTTGTCGCCGGAGATGTGTGCGCCGGACCAGAAGGGTGGTGCGCCGGGGTAGGGGAGGTGGAGGAAGGTCAGAGGGACAGTCAGGCTTGGGCCGAAAGGCAAGCCATGGTGATCGGCAAGTGAGACGACGATGCGAACACTATCGCCGCTGCAGACCAGAATACTTGTTTTACGTGGAAAGTGGCCTGTTGTCGCCGGAGATGTGTGTGCTGGACCAGAATGGTGGTGCGCTGGGGAAGGGGAGGTGGAGGAAGGTCAGTGGAACAGCCATGCTTGCGCCGGAAGGCAAGCCATGGTGAACGGCAAGGGAGAAGACACTCAATTGTGTGATATGCATCAAGTGACTATTTAGATGATTGTTTCTTGGTATATATTTGCATTTAGTATTTGGTTGATTTTAAAATCAAATTATCGTAACCGATCATATTATGATGCGATTCTATTTATCTAGTTGATTGATACCAATTTTTATTTCAAGACATTTAATGGCCATGATAAGTTTCCAATTAATGTATAATTTTTTAACAGGTTTCGTGAATATGGCAAAATTTGATATAAAAATTAATTAATTACAATTGAAATTTAATAAATATATCTGAAAGTATTTGAAATTTAAATTAAATATAATTAATACCGGTTGACTGATACAACCTTTTTATTTCAAAACATTTACCTTAATTTGGCAAAAATTGATAAAATAATTGATTAATTATATCCGAAAGTATTAGAAATTTAAATTCAAAACATGTCAAATATAATGGTTTGTAATCAGATGCATGCTATTAAAGTATACAGGTCATATTTTGTTATACTGTTGCCTATTTTACTTGATGTGAGTTTAATTTTATAATTAATTGTGTTGACTGATCATTTAAAACGTGAACATTTAAATGATCACGCATGATCGATCTTCTGTGTTGACCAATCATTTAAAACGTGAAATGTATGATGTATTCAATCTGTCCGAAATATTTCCATATTTTTTGAATTAACGTTACTTTTAGTATTTAGCGTTGTCTTTTATAATTGTGATGGTTTTGATTTTATTATTAATCGAGTTGACCAAAAGTTTATTTATTTCTTTTATTTTTATTTTCATATTTTCGTATTTTTATTTTCTTTAATTCTACGGGTTCCATGCATGGTTTTAAATTAATGGTTTCTAGCTGACCCAAAAAAAGAAAACTAATGGTTTTGATTACTATAATAAAAAGGAAATTGGAAATACCAAATTATTGAACATATGCCAGATGTTAATATGTGTTTAAGTAAAGTTTACAGCAGTATATAAATGTCATGAGAAGGGAAAATTTAGTGTAGCTAATACCCCCGATACAGGTGATCATGTGGCAATTATTCCAGACCTTACCCATTTGAAAGTCATGCAAAAGTAAAAAAATTATGTAAACAATCCACTCATCAAAAATGAAATCACGGGCATTGACAACTTGACGGGCAAAAGTCTATCAGTTGATAAATAATACAATAAGCATGCGTTATATAAATGAAGAGCAATAAAGCATTAAAGTAATTCCTTTTGTGCATTAAATTATATCATTTATTCGTTGTGTCGTCATATGTACTTGCACAGTTGCACCCTACTACGGAATCTGACTATGCATGATATTTCCTCTGCATAGAAGCTCGTTTTGTTAGAACATCCAAATAAACCAAATGATGAAGACAATAGAGTTAGGGCTCAAAAGAGTTTTGAGACATCAATATAAAATAATGCATATTGGTTGACCATGCAAATAAATAATTGTAAGCAAGATGAATTGGAGTATAAATTAAGTGGGGAAAACAGAGAAATACAAAAAATGGGTAGGTCCAACATCTCTTCGAATGGAATTACCTTTATCGCAGGATTCTGATTTTTCTTCAAAGGCAAGAGTATTTTAACAATTCTTCTCAATATTCTTCACACTCTCCTGAAATTTCTTCACTGCTCCCGCCAATCCAAGATGTTCCCCCATGCATTTGTCTTGCATTGAACCATGTCATCTGGATTCTGATTTTGCTTACATCTATAATGTTCTTTGAAAGATGGGAGTACCGTCAAGTTTGGCTGTTAATGTAGTATCTTTGTAATGTTTTGGACCTGGCTTTTCTTGAGCCTTTGTCCTTCATTATTAATAAAATTCTCTTTGCCTTTGAAAAAAAAACATGCCATCTGGAAAGCTACACAGCAAAATAAAGACAACCTTTAATGCACATTACGTACCCATCATTTTTTTATTTACCAACAAATAATATATCAAGAGAAATAAACACATCAAAGCATGCAAAAAATTACAACACAACAAATAATATGTTGTAATAACGTGCTAAAAAATTTTAGACATGTTGAAGGCACTTGAGTGAACACATAGAACAAACAGAAATAGACATTTCAAACCTCATCATAGAGGACGAAGCTCAACCAGCCTGTGGCTCTTCCTTTAAACTCTCTCCAAAAACCTTCAGTGGATCTGCATGAGCATATTAACACTCTTACACTCTCAGTTGCATCTTTTACAGCTCGGAAGCTCTGAGAATGTTGCTGATTCATTTTGCTACTTGAAATAATAATTTCTTCTTGTGCACGTTTGTCACGTTTGGTTTGCTACTTGAAATAATATCTCTTCTTCTATATCAGGGACATTATCCAATGCCTTAAATATGATGAATAAGTAGCAATATTTGATGTGAGGAATCTTCTGATTATTCTGTCCGTAGCCTTGATTTCAAATTTTCAAATCTAGTAGTCCAGATAAAGGAAACTCATCATTCAATTCACTCCTCTCTCTATGTGATTTTCTTCCCCCATTGGTGCCACCGTCTCTTGCAAAGCAAGGCGTGTAAGGTTAACATAAGAAGACACCAAACCCCAAAATATATATATATATATATATATAACCTGATAAAACAAATTATCAAAATTGGGGGAGAGAAACTTCAACAATCACTATTTTTTTCTCATTACAAATAAAGGATAACATTACAAATGATTGAATCAGCAAAATTTTACTATTTATAAATTTAAAAAAAGTAAGAAGGTAATGACTTAAGTGCTTTCTCGGTGGTGTTCCTGTTTGTGTTATTCTATACAGAAAAGAGAAAGGAAAAGGTACAGAATTTTTCAGGCGACAATGTTGGGTGAGTTTCACCATCGTTTGATTGGCTATGTGTTGTGCTCACTTCCCGTGTCTCTTGGTTTGTGTGTCCGAGGAGAGAGTAGCAGTCAACAACCGAAACACTTCTTAATCCAGGCATCGTGAATGACACGCCCCTTAGCTTCTCCATGTGCTTCTTCACCGCCACCTGAAGGTCTTAAATAGTGAACTTTCAGACGAAAATCAGGGAAATGAACTTGAGGAGTATTGTGATTAAACAAATCAAAATAAACATAGCAAGCGGAGGAGTGACTCACTCTGAGAAACTTTCTTGTTGCGACTGCTCATTTGTACTCCCTTTATAAAAATCTTTTTGCTTATCAAAAAATAAAAAAGGCGGTGATGTGAAGCACAGGGTTATAGAGAGTGGTTGATTGGAGGCGGTACTTCTGTACGTGCACTCGAAGAAGGTGCAGGATAACTTGCAAGAGTTTAAAGATAAAGGAGGCGAAGGGGGAATTGGGAGAAAAGAGGCAGTGAATAGCCGAAAATCACAAATTGATTTGGTATGAATCAAAGATAAAAAAATAAAAAAATCCCTTTGATCCAAGGTTTGGTAAACAAATAAGAATAGAAATCATTTGAAATTTGAATCCATTTGAATTTAATGAAAACAAAAGGAATACTTCCCATGGTGTTGAATTATTTGATACCGATTTATAATGTCTGGACTGACCATTAAATATATAATGTGTGTATCAATTACCATTGAATGTGTTTTTTTATTCCTTTTTTGGTTTCAATTTTGGAACATGTATGTACCTTGTGTTATAATATTTTGACCGGTTTATTTTTATTTTTAATATACAATTTCGTTTTTGTTAATACCTTATATTTATGACTCAGCAAGTCCACGTAAGGGTTTTTTTAATTGACGTGGCTTTTGGTTTTCTTCTTGTATTGACATTTGTGAAATTTCCTTATTTAATTTATTTACAATTGTATATAATAAAGATTACATAACCGGCAAAAAAAAAGCGAAAAACAGAAGCAATACTTGGAATGCTCCATTTTATTTCATATCTCTATGGTCATCTTTGCATTAACGATTGCAAGAAAATGCATCATCAACTTCTCCGTCTGAAGGAAATGCATCCTCAACTTCTTTCATCAACATGACTACTGGCAGCAGCAACCGCATCATTGCGTTCATGTTCCCCAGGTAGTCCACTACCCATGGGAATCTTAAACTTGAAACGACCGGAACCAATGTATGAAAATTGCACCAGACAGCCCACCGAGATCCTATAAAACCTTCTTATACGATTTGTTTCAATCAAGAACCATGGTCGTTCCTCTACAACATTTGCGTAACACACAAAGGAGTGTCCCAAATTTGCGTCTCCAATGATCACTTGCCTGGTGAGTTCATGCCGCCAACGATAATAAAATCACCAAGGCGTTTTAATACCATACTAATAAAAACAAAAAGTTGTTAGAGGAACCACAGTATTAATTTTTAACGAACAATCAATGAAACAAAATGATGTTGTTAAAATTAAATTTACCTCATTAGCATGAATTGCGGACTCGAAATGCCTTTTCGGATCCATATCAAAATCTAAATTAACCAACATACAAATATGTAATAAATTAAACAGTAACATAATTACCTAAACAAATGATTTAGCTTTTGAAGCGCGCGTCAACTAGATGACGTTTTGTCACGTCAACAAGATGACGTGCTGTCGTGTCAACAAGTTGACGCCTGTGTTAATTCCAGATAGCCGCATCTAATTCAAGTTTTTACACATACGTCAACTTGTTGACGCGAAAAAATATCATCTTGTTAACGCGGGAATCAAAAGTTAAAACGGACAACACGGGCGTCACCTTGTTGACGTAGGAATTCATCAACAAGGTGACGTGCGATATAAAAACGCAGAAAAAAATAGGAAGTCGCGACGTACCCGTTCAGCAACTGGTGGTAGAACAAGGATGAAGACCTTCACAGACAGCGATGGGGACCTTGAGACAAAGATGGGAGAAAGAGAGGGAGCTACAGAGAGAGAGAGAGATGGGAGATGAGGATTAATTGGGCTGAGGTCGATGATAATGATGGGAGAGGGGAGGGTGTCGAAACTGAGGGAGTTAAAAAAATGAGGGTTGGTGATAAAAACAGGGGTAAAATTGGAAATTAAATAGGGAGGGGAGGTGAGAAAATTAATGGGAGATGTGGTAATAACAAAGGCCTTGTACTAATCCAAATTCACATAGATGGGCTTGAGTTTCCACATATCCCTCGTACACTCAGAGCCGTCAAAGCCCATGTTTCATTGTAGGAAGTAACTATTAACATCTCAATTTTTGCTAGTCTGCACACCCACTGGGATATGTATTTTTTGCATTTCAAAAGTTTATTTCTGGAAAATTTTATGTCATCCAGTAATAAATTTCCCAAAAACATTACTTAATTTTTTAGGGGTGTTTTAGCAAAAATGCGATGTCAATAGTTACATTGATTGTATACATATCTATTGAAATAAGAAGTTTCAAAACTTCTACAAAAATAACACTTGATAAAAGGGATCCTTAAATTTTATTATAGAAGAAATCCTAAGTTCTCTAGAAAGAAAGGCTAACTAACAAAGCATGAGGGCGGGGTGGATGGAACTCATGGCTATAAATGAGTTTAATTTTTATGTACGTCGGTGTAAAAAATATCTTACACAGTCATTAATATGTTATCATCTTATTTAATGAGTTTAAAAATACATCACTGTAAAATATTTTTACAGTGACAGTATATACACATTAAATTCGGGTAAAAATGTGTTAATATACATGATTTAAGCACCCAAAAATATTAGATCTGCGTGCCATTCTAAATTAAATTACTACAATACATCATCTGTGGACATGGATCCTCTCTCGTGGTTTCCTCTCATTTTTTTTTTGGCTGTAGTACAACAATCCTCACCCTTAACATTTTTTCTGTCGTTTTTCACACATAAAAGCCCTGTCACATCCTTTTTCATTCAAGGGTCCAGATCTCACTCCCCTATCATGTCACTGTAGAGGACCTGAACCCATCTATGTTTTGATGAGTCAGGTACACCTACTATAAGTTTTAATTTTTTGCATTGAAATTTGCAATACCTGCCATTTCTAAGTAAATTGAGATTTTTCTTAAAAAATGATAATATTGCATCCTTTTAGAAATACTTAATCCAGATATTTTAAGTTAGTCCTTCTTCAACCCAACAATTAGCTCATGTCATTAACACTAGTTAGAGCAGCCAATGCCCATCGCACAACAATTATAGCAATAACTAACATATTTCTGCCAAATAACTAAAAGTTGATGTTTGAGGGTCATGTTTTTTCATAGGTATCGTATACCGGGAACTTTCTAACCAAACGATTTACGAGTAAACCACTTATAATATATTATTAGATTTAACAAAGAACTCAGATGATTTGGGGAAAAAAAGAGGAACAGGTCTGCAAGGGACGGATTCAAGAAATTCGATAAGTGGGGGCAAAATCATATAGTATTATAAATATTTATATAAAAAATACATCAATGTATAAGTGATAAAATAATAACATCATTATGATTAAAAACTATAGAATTATATACCCAAAAAATTGAAGACACCACAACATCTAGCTACGAATTATAATTGCTTTTTACTTTCACAAAATTCATTGTAGAAAAATTTCTTTCGACCATTACAGTTGTCACAGGCAAAATCAAAGCCACATTCAACGAGCAATCATCTGTTAACTCACTTAGGCAAATGACTAAACACATGTTGCACATAGATGAAACATGGTGCAAAAAAAACTTACTCAAACAACGAAGGAGTTGTAAATAGAACTAAAAAAAAAATATTAAAAATAAAATGAAGAACATATGAAATAAAAGGTACCAGTAACAAAGTATGAAGTCGATGATGGAGAGAAAATGTTGAATAAGGAGAGAGAAGAAAGAAATCAAAAGACAAGGAGAAAAGAGAGTAAAAAGGGTTGAGTTAGAGCTCTTGCGGAGTATTTGAGTTGATGGATTTTGAGAATTAAACTGAGTAGAGACCAAAGAGTATTTTGAGAAGCAGAAATAAAGAGGCAACGATAAAAGAGAGTAAAAAAGATTTCTACTTTCTTTTAAAAATAGAGTAAACGTGCGGCAACACTTAAAAGAAGTAGTTCAATTTCTATTTTTTTGCCCTTTAGTGGGGTCAACACTTAATTTTTAATGGAGACAAAAATAAAATTATTCAATAATTAGTAACAAAACAACTAAGTTAGTGGGGCCAAATGCCCCCAATTTATTGTGCATGGATCTGTCCCTGATGCCTGCACCTTCCCCCATATAATCTCTGCCCTTACCCCTTCCCCCACTTCATCCTCAATGTTCTACTCCTAGCTACGTGACCAAGGTGCCGCATCAACAACACCGGCGTCGGACTTGTACCCACCACAACTAATAATGGTTGGACCACCATCATCAACCATAGGATCTAGATCCAGCAACTCATATTCAATTTTCAAAGCTCTCAAAAACAAGAAAACAAGGGAAAAAAAAGTTGTCTTACGGTGCGTTGCGGCAGGTTATCATTGGGAATTAGTGAAAGTCTAGATTCTGCCAATTAAATCTCAAAAACAAAAATGTTTAATTGAACCTCACCATATCTCAAAGTGTGAATCTCAAATCCGCCATCACAATCGTGACCTTTTCCCACAGCTTGCCGAAAACAGTCGCGAGCCACTGTAAGGGGGGGGGGGAGAGAGATAAGCGTAGAGGGGAACGGAATTGAGGAGAGAGGAAGAAGAAAAGTTATACAACTTGTATGGTGCATAATAGGATCCGATAGAATTTTTTGATCAACGGTTGTTAGTCATGGTCCACCGATGAAGCACTTAAATGATAGTCCACCATAGACGAAGCTTTTTTCATAAGTTATTAAATGTCAAAGTAGGTAATATGTGATGTACACAAAGATTGTGTTTGTGAACCCAATTGCGGTGCTGGTTGAGGCGTTGGTCGGCTGAAGAAAGAAGGTTGGGGCGAATTAAAAAAAAAAACAAGGGGTGTTTTCGAAACAAAGGAGAGGTGATGATTCTCGGCGGTGTGATGACGACATGGGGCCAAAAGCAATCAACAGATAGAGTAAGGCATCCTAAGGACAATAGTGGCAGCGATAGTTGCAGAGTCGTGTCGTGGTGATGACAACCAGTCATTTGTGTACGGGACACACAAAAAACACTTTGTGTAACTTAAGTGTCGTCATCAAAGTAATAAACCTTATAATTAAAAAGTGTAATTGTTTTATGTACCTAATTCAAGTAATTTAGAGACAATAATAAAAAACTTTGCTGTCAATGAAAGTTGGCGTAACTGTAAGATGGAAGGATGTCGCGCTCAAAAGTCAACTTGGATTTGATATCTGTTAGTGAATTTTCGTTAATGGACCATGATGGGTAAGTACTATTATCATTGAGACTTATAATGTGTCTTAATTTTGAAATGAATCCACTCCTCCTGCCCTTAAACTTTGTTTACCAAACTAAAGACAAAAGCTTTACGCCAAACTTTACTACCAAACCTTTTTTATTTATGAATGAGCAATTAACTTCAAAACATAAATCGATGGCAACGTTACAACATTAACTGATGGCAACGTTACTGAGAGAGAAGCAGAGATATAATATAACGGCATGTGTGATACATTTTTTAATAACAGTTTTTCTGTTTTTAAAAATAAATAAAAAATAAATTTTATTTTTGTTAAGTTTTTAAAAACAAAAAAATATTTTTAAAAAATATAATCAAACAGCTCCATAATAAACCCTCGGGATTTCTGGATCACTTTTGCTTTTCATGCATTTATTTATTCATGCAACATTGCAAATTCATGCATTTAATCATCACTTTTGTTAATATGAAAATTGTTTAGGTCCTCTAAGTTAGGCCTTTTGCCGCATAATCTCTGACATTATGTTCTCATGTTTGACGTTTGGACTGTGAATTGCACTAAAGTAGATGGTGACAGAGGAGGCCCTGCCCAGTGCCCACTGAGACTAGGATGCAGAGTCCGGGATGTAGTAATTGTCGAGTAAATAAAATAATAGTAGGCGTATGAGAATATACGCTAAATTACAAAATTTGTCTAGAAAATGGATTTCTAGCTACGGACAATTGATTTTTAGTGACAGAAAGGACTAAATTGAAAACTAAAATAAAACGTAGAGGACCAAAACGAAACAAATAAAATATAAAGGACTAAATTAAAACCTAAAATAAATTTAGAGGACCAATTTTATAATTTAGCCGAGAATAAATGATTTATATTGATGAATCGTGAAATAGTGTCTTCTTTATATTTTGGCATAAGAAACAGCCGAGCAAGTGGTATGGACTAATCTATTATTTATTTAACAAACTTAATTATACATATGATAAAAGCTTATTTATTCATTTTTTGGTTAAAAATTATTTTCTAACCAAAAACTTAATTATAGTATAAATTTTGTTTTTCTTTACCACTCGTGTTGAGTACGAGTTCTATCAACTAATTGAGAATTATACTTCATATATAGTGGGAAACAGATTTAATCATCTTCAAAAGTTAGATTAAATTGTATTTGTATGTACTATTCATCAACATTTTAATGTCTTATTTTTATTTTTACACATGGCATTGTATTCATAAAATTAAAATAAAATATAAAAGAATAATATGATATTGTAAGTATGTTTGGTTCAGTTTTTTCAAAGAAGTTATTTTTTTTTTAAAAAGAATTTGGAAAGTTAAGAAAAATACCGTAGAATAAATTATTTCAAACACGCACAAGTATACATTAACAAAATGATAACAATTCAACGTCAATATGGTATGAAAATTAATGCATTAATTTAAAAAATAAAGTAGCATTGTCACAATTAAAATTAGAAGGTCAAATATCAAATTCCAATAAAACTAATGGGCCCAAAATGCAATCAAGCATTTAAAACAAAATTGAAACATGTTTATTTTTATCTAAGGTATGTTCAATTAAGAAGTATTCTCTCCGGTTTTAAATATAAGCAAAAGTCAAAATGTATTTGGACCAAATATATTTTAACTTTTGCTTATATTTAAGAACGGAAGGAGTAAAACATTTTTTTAAAAATTCAAAACACTGTAATTTATTTCCATTTTTTGTTAAATGATACTATTTTTTTTTTTATAAATAAAAAACTTTCATTAATAATGCCTAAACTTCAGCATCATCGTGAAGAGACTCTACCCATATTGAAAAACCATCTACATTCCATTTTAGCATATATATTTGATGGTGGTGGGAACCATGTTATAAGTCTGTTATGTTTCCTCTTTTGCAGCCATTTACGCACTCCTTCTATATTGCGTACCACATCTCCTGGATTAAAAGGACATTCCAAATTCCATGCTTTCATCCAATACCCCAATAGTAATTTTATTTGGAAGTTCAGTTGCTCCCAATCTGTTTCCTCCCTTTCAAAGACAACTTTGTTTCTTTGGTTCCATATTGACCAAAACACTACATAACATAGAGAGATCCACAACTTTTTTTTGGAAATTACCATCCATTGCTCTAACCCAAACAACTTTTTTTTTTTGGAAATTACCATCCATTGCTAAGAGTGTGTCCACAGTTGAACATTATGCATGCTTATGTTCAAAAAATTAATATAGTTATAGAATAGTACTGCAACATCTTCACTAGTTTATTGCGTTAATGATAAACTTAAGTTTTTTACGTATGTAATTTGGTTTGTTCTGGGGGCATTTCCACTCATTCTGCCCTCCATTTTTTTATAATTGAAAAAGTTAGGCGAGTTGGGTCTTGAGAGTTCACCAAATCAGGAAATATTGCAAGGCTTAATGAGCACTATTGAGGTACCTACATATTATCCACCGATTAGTAGGGGTGGACATGGGTACGGGTCGGCCCACGAATCCGACCTACCCAATCCAAAAAAATTGGATTGGTTTGGGTCATTGGGTTGTGTGTCAAGTCTGAAGATTGCGAATTCGAGTAGCCCAACTAACCCACTGTAAATAAACACATAACCTTTTTTTACTTACTAAGGGAATGTATCACATATATTACACGAAGTGATTTTTTTCTATAAGCTTAAGTGAATGTTTGAGTCACATATTTGGAATATGAAATATGTGTTTGCATTTGAAATGATTTATCTATAATATAAATATGAAATATATTATGATAAATAATACCACTCTGCAAACGTTATATATTATAAAATGTGAAATAATGCGTTGCGTATTTGTTGTTTTTTCAATCAGGCTAGGTGAATATTAGATAAATTAATATTTAAGGCCTTGATAGTTATTTTTTTCTTCATAAATATTTTTTCTATTTGTCTTTGAATTTTTTTTCCAAATTTTTTTTTCCTTTTAAAAAATGAATATTTTAATAACAAACTCGTTCACCCGATCCAAACCAACTCATATGAGTCCGGGTTGAGTTGGTTCGGGTTTCGTAAAATTTTTTCACTAAATCGGTCAAACCCAACATGTGTATATTTAATTGGGTTGGATCTTTAAACACCTCAAAACCCACTTAGCTCGACTCATGTCTACCCCTACTGATTAGGTCATTACATTGACAACTTGAGATTTGAATTTAGGTCCTTGAGACATATTCTTTAATAAAGTGTACCAACTAGACAACCTTCATTAGCAAACGTTGTAAAATGACCGCATGAACTGAATTTGGATCTTAAACTTCTCTCTGTATTATTTTTATTTTTAATTACGGTACGTCACATGCAGAACTCAAATTCTGAACAAATTGCTCATCTATTCTGTTCAGCGTATAATATTGTTTTCATTAAAATAATAGCATTTGCACACGCATGGTTTTTGCTTATTGATCTGTCTAATTACAATAAAAAATATTATCTGTTAGTCAATATATGTCTATTTAGTTACAATGTTTTGGATGTATTCAAATGAATAAAATCTAGATATTATATTTAGGGGGATGCATGAGCCCGGATTACTCGCGATAAAATAACAACTATTTTATATTTAAACAAAATGAGATTTAATAAAAGAAAACTATAATAACTAATCAGCAATGCTATTCATCACGAGAAAAAATGATCGCGACCGTCACGAATGACTTTCGGACAAAGAAGAAATATGCGGACGTTCCAGTTTTGTAGAAAATCACGTGAGTAAATACCTAAATTAGTTCCTAATAAAAAAATTTGAAAACCAATTTAGTTATAAAAAATAAAAAATATCATTTAGTTTTTAAAAATTTCAAATGTGAGTTAAATTAATACTTGATAGTGATTAAAATATCCATAAAAATTATCTTAAAAAGACTAATTTGACTTATATTTGAGATTTTTAAGAATTAAATTGATATTTTTTAATTTTTAAGACTAAATTAGTCTCTATAATTTTTGTCAAGATGAATTTAAGTATTTATTCAAAATCACTGTAAAAATAGAGTATAAATGCTTTCGTAATATTTCACGAGACATTTTCCCCTGACATTAAGCATTGCGCATAACTAATTCAACTTGTCTAGGTAGCTTTTGTTGGGACTTAAACTTCCAGGTAATCTAACATTTCCCTAATATATAGTAATTGCGACAGCAATTGTACAAAATTCAAACAAGGTACAATTCTCAAATCACTTTCCCACCCCGTAAAATCAATTTAAAAAAGAAAGAAAGAGAAAATTATAGGCGGCGCGCTGAAACTGGTATCATCACTAATAATACCAGTAGTATAATTTTTTTTTTTTACCAATAGTAGTACAATTGTCTCCACGTTTTTAAGTCAATACCTGATATTAATTTAAAAACGTAATGATTTTATTCAATTAAAAATATAATAAAACTAATAGTAGTATTGTACCCAAAAAAAATAATAGTATAATTTTACCAATAAAATTGGGAAAAAATAGAGAAATCCACCTCTAAATTGCGAGTACGACTAATTCCTTATGAAACTCATGCCAAAAGTTACTTCATTTTTTAACCAAAAAGTTACTTCATTTCAATAGCAATAATATCTAAAATACAATTAGAAACATCATTAAAAATATGATAATAATAAGTATTAAAGTTAATTATCCTAGCTAGAGAGTGTGCGACTACATTCGCTTATCGTCTGACAAACTCGACAGAAAAGTATTGAAAACTAGGAAGAAAAAAAAAAGAGGTTGATCTCTACACTCCTAGATGATAACCCCTAAATATGGAATCATTGTCTACGGGTCGGTCGAGTCGCTTTATACAATCAGCTACCAATTTGGAATCCAGCTCAAAGATCACTTTTTCCAAACCCAGCTCTCGAACTTAGTGAACTATATAAAGAAACCTAAGAGCTTCCCCATGCACATGGAGTTCCATTGCTAGCCCAATAACTTTGGTCTTCACGAAATCCCCTTATTCATTTCTTGGGCATAGACCAATACCTACTTTAATTGGGCCATTAGAGAAGCCCACATCAATATTACATTTTAGGAATCCATGAGATGGATTTCTCCATGCATTGCTTGCTTTGATTAGCATGGTTTCATTCCTCCGACAATGTCCCATCATGCATAACCACATGAAGGGAAGTTTCATTTGTGTTCTCCCAGAGTTTGATGTTTCGCCTCCTCCAAATGTACCAAAGAAGCATCGCCCCAATTACTCTTCCCGGCCTCATCAAAACAACATGTGGTACCAGTTGGCTCCACAAACCCCCTTCCTCCCAACATGCTACACATTTCGAGCATGTGATGAATGCATGCCAACAATTCTCAAGGCTTTCCTCACACAAAACACATTCTGCGTGACAAAGGACCCCTTTGAATTGGAGACTAGTGCGCACAGGTAAGCATTCCCAGCACGCTTTCTAGATGAGATTTGTCAAACTAGGTGTAATTTTTAGCTTCAATAGGGCTACCAATTTCTTTCTACGGCCAGATGTGAAGTGTCTGATAGCTTATCTATACAGAGATGATAAGCTATTTTGATTTAAGTAAATGGTGCTCTTTACCCGGCCCCATACTAAGTTGTCTTCTCTAACTGAGCTAAACAAAGGAGTTTGCATCACTGCATCAACATAATTCCGGGGGCATTAGCTCACATATTAGGGTAACTCACATTCCCTCCTACCAGGAATCATGAGGTCCCTGACATTCATGTCATATAGTTCTGAGCTCATGTTATTGCCCGGGGTCAAAAACTCACCCGCGTGAGCCTATTTATCTTGCCATACTATAATTTTCTCCCCTTCCCTTATTCTTCAACGCCTTCCTTCCTTTAGTAACACCCGTCAATGCCAAATGCTCCTCTATGCGTAACTAGGTTGTGCCCCACCTTGGATTCCCAAGAACTCCCCTCACGACTAGTATCTAGCCTTGTAATTTCTAGAGATGATAGCATTTGGGTTGGATATTAATCTCTACCCTTGTTTCCCTAGCATTTCCAAGTTGAAGGCACAGGGAGGTTTCTAAAACCCATTCCTCCTAGCTCCTTCCTGATTATGAGTTTGTCCCATGATAGCCACCTGATTCTTTTCAAGTAATCTATTTGTCCCCTTCCAAAAAGAATTCATAAGTTTCTGAATCTCGTCCTCGGAGTGATTGAGGAATAATAAATGAGCTCATTGTATAAGTTGGTATGGCTTGGATCACTACTTTGATTAGGGTCTCATGGCAAAATTTAGATAGAGGCGTGCCTTTTATGAAGTGGCTCTTCTACTCCTCCCAATCATTGATGGGTCTTCGCGGTATTTATTGGTTCCCTGACAAGAGGTATTTACTGGTTCCTTGGCAAGATTTCACTTCCAGAATAGAGGATAACAATGCCTGAGTATCAGTGCTTACATTCTTGCTGTAGTACAACCAGTGGCGGATCTAGAAGTTTTCTTTCGTGAGGGCAAGAAATAGTTGTAATATTTTCATATAAAAAAATATTGTAAGTTTTTACAAAATACGTAGTATTTATGATTAAAAAAACCAAAAATGTCTAACCTTCTACAAATTACAATTGTGTTTTTTATATTTTGAAAATGTTATATAATTTTTTCAATGTCAATACTATAAAAAAAAATACCTTTATATATGTAACAAACAATCATTTCAATATTTTAAAATAATTATTTAATCATTCATCTCTCATATCTCTCATATGTTCTTTACTGGAATAACTTTTTATATCTTAATCTAATAATATTGATAGAAAATCATCAAAAATTTGTCTCTACTATTTGAGTCTCTTTATCTCTTTCTCTATCTTGAACATTGTTTCTTTTTTGAAATCTAATGTGTTTTGTCACTGTATGAGTTTAGCATTTGAAAAATGGTAAAAATTAAAAGGATAAAGAGATAAAATTAGAACAAATTTATTCTCTGTTTTATCTCTTATAACTTTCTTCACTTATTTATAAAAAAATATGTGTCTTATATGGGAGCAACACCTAATTTTTTATGGGGGCAAAATTATTAAGTCTATTCAACTAAAAGGTAAGGATGTCGTGGGGCAATTGCCCCCAACTCTTATAAGGTGGATCCGCCACCGAGTACAACTCTGATTTCTGGAAACTATTTGTGATTTAACCTAAATTCAAACCAATCAAAAAATTACAATGACCTTAATTACAATAAAAACTCTTATACTCCTTATGTAATAGAAATATAAAAAATTGTAAGAAAACTATAAAACAACTGATATCTTTTAATTTGGTTACGCAACTACAGATATTTCTTTATAGATATCTCTGAATCTAGTGAGCATTAATGAAAAGATATGCAATAAACTGACCATGGATCAATCATTGCCAATGGTGGCCCCAAAACACATACACTACACATTCACCAAAAGAGAGCACATTTTTACCGAAGAGAATCATTTTTGGGTAATGAATAAAATAATAATTTAATCCTCTGTTATTAGGTTAATTATTGTCATACACAAATACTCCATATTCAGTAATACACGAGGCGTCGCCGGGGGCATGAACAATTGAACATCCAACAACAACAGCATCAATAACAACAATAATAAAGTGTACTATGCAGTCGTCCAAAATTTTCATTTTCTCTTATTGTAAACTTTATTTTTGGTTTTTTTGTTATATACATTTCATCTTCATGATTCCATAAGCCCCACAATAAAAAAAGAAAGAGAAATTTAAAAAAAGAAAGAAAAAGAAAAAAGAGGTCAGAAAGAAGAAGTGAAGTCTCCGTAAAACTCGGTAACACCAGAAGCATCCCAGAGTCGTTGATTATAGTCATCAAGCATATCATCAGGAACAAAGGGGGTCCTACAAAGAGGGCAAGTTTTCTGATCGTGATCGATCCAACGGTCCACACAGCTTCGGTGGAAAATGTGCCTACAGTTCCTCAAGCACCGGATCTCCTCCTCCTCGGAGAACTCGAACAGACACACCGCACAGCAGCAATCATCCTCCCGCTCAGCGCCGGCAAGGTCGCCGAACTTCGCCGCCGGTAGTAGTTCCCGGATCAGGAGAGCCGACACGGAGGGGCTCCGGGAAGAGTCGGGCGTTCGGGCGGCTCCTCCTCCGTTGGGGTCGGGCCAGGCAACCTCGGTTTCGAGGAAGTCGGAGAGGCCGAGGAAGTGGAAGAGAAGGAAGACGAGGTTTCGGAGGAGGCCGAGGAGGGTCAAGGTGTGAAGAAACAGGTTTGGGAAGAACACCTCCGCGTAACCCACCGGAAACCCCATCAGAAACGGAGAAGTTAAATAATTAAAGACGCGGTTATGGGTTTTTAGAGAGAGAGAGAGAGAATGTAAGGGAGGGAAAGATTCGGGGGTAGAGAGAGAAAGCCTGGAACTGAGAAAGTAAGAGGCAAAGAGAAGCTTCTGTTTCAGACCGTGAGCGTGGATTATATAGGTCCTTTCTAAGATTTTGTCAGAATTAAATTTAAGATTAACAGTGTTTTTGTTCCAGTAATTTTAGAAAATTTTAGTTTTAATCTCTCAAAAAATATATATTTTTTAAAATATTTTCTGTAATTTAAGATTCTTTTATTTTTAGTCTCTTTAAAATTTTTATTTAGATTTAGTCCCTATAATTTTAAAAAAATTTCATTTTTAGTCCCTATAAATCTTAAAATTACAGGGACTAAAAGTGGAAGAATCTTAAAATTACAAAGACTAAATTTAAACAAAAAATTTTATAGGGACTAAAAGTGAAAGAATTTTAAATTACAGGGACCATTTTAAAAAAAAATTACAAGGACAAAAACTGAATTTCTCTAAAATTACATAGACCAAATCAATGTTAATCTTAAATTTAAGTGACTTAATATGAACAAATACTTTATTGACCCAAAAAAAAATGAACAAATAAAAAAAGCTTCTGCATGAAACCAAATAAAACTAACATTTTTTATTAAAAAAAAGAGTAAGTTTTTTAATTATTTGTTCATGTTAAATCACTTAAACACTTAAAATTGATTCTGACAAAATCCAAAAACAATTATTTAATTTTCGGTATAGCATTATTGTACTATTGCAGAATAGTACTATAATCTAATTGCAATAACATGAATTACTTACGGTGGATTTGACTTACAGACAGCGAATTCAAAAAAATAGATCATTTGGTATAATCATTAGCTTATATTGTTTTTCATGAAATAACATTTAAGCTTATATCTTATAGCGCATTACTTTTTTTTTCATTTTTACCCTCATTATATCTTATAACTTATACTGTTTTGGTCATTTTATATTTGTCAGTTAGTTCAATCGTTAATTTTACCAAATACTTCAAATTCAATCCACTAACTTATTCGCTATTCGCCACTTTTTGAGAAACAAAACCCTAGATAAAGCCCTTTCAGTAAACGATTTTTTTAATGGTAAACTAATATTATTTTTTATTTTATAAAATATTGTGTGTGTTGTGTGTGAATTTGACGAGTGTAACATCAAAATTAATTTCATTTGTTAAAAAGTTTTAAATTTTTTTATGAATTGATTTTGTTTAGTGTAAAATTATTTTTAGAAATAAAAAGATAACCAGTAAATGATTAATTGTTACTGTGGAGCTACCTTTCTCTTCCGGCAAACAAATTATCACGGTTTCAACTTGTTTTAACCAAACATGTCAATCTGAAAGGAAAAAAAAAAAGTAGAAATATTGATATATCCGCTACTATTAGAAAAGGGAAAAATTATTAAAATGTATAATACTTAAACATGATTTATTTTTTAAAGATTAAAAGTAAATTTGAAAATAAATTATTAAATACTACTACTTTATAATTTTTTAAAGGATATGAAAAACAAGAAAAATGTCTAATGAGTACTCACTTACAAATAGGACGATTGCGTATGACGTGCCTTTCACTAAATTTGAGTATAATGCAAATTTTTAACAAGTGCCACGTGCTTTTAATAGAGAAAGAGTAAAGGAGGAGTGGGTTTCTAATCATCATCATCCATCGGATAATTTAATTATCCGTTGTAGTCATAGATTCATTCATAATTGTCTTTTTACAAAGGGCACGAGGTGATTATAAGAACATAAATAATTCGTACCCAACCTCTAAATATATTTAATTTATATATTGTAAGTGACTACATAGACACACATATATGTGTTTCGTTCCAAATCCAAACAGGGCTTTACATTGGTTTGGGTCTTCCAACTGCGGGATGAATAACTTCCTCTTCCTATCGGTCTTGATGTTGTGCAGTGGTGGATATTTTCGAAGTCACTCTAACGTTTAAGTCACTGAGATATTTTAGAGGTAGTGGTGTAATGAAACAATGCTAATACCATATTGTTATGAATTACTTTCTTTATATATTGCTTAGGGTGTGATTCAACTAGTCGTCTTGGCCTATCTGAAGTCCTCATTTGGGCCAAGTGTTCTGACATTATGCTATCAAATAGTACTCTGCATGTCATGTGCTATGGCACTCAGCCACTTACAGTGCATACGATTTGCTGCTCATGACTGTACTTAGGAGATCTCTCTGATGAGGACCCTATCTAGAGAGTTGTGGGCCTCACCAGGTCACAATGGAGTGGTCTAGTGTTGCCTATTCGGGTAGGGCTTGACAAAGTATGAGCTTTTATATTAGGCCATAAAATTTTCCCCCAAGTCGGTGTCGAGCCGACATTGAGTATTTGTGCTGATCTTGGTGTCAAGTTTTTGACCTCAATCCCGAGCCCAATTCTCGAACTTAGGATCCTTCCCTAGTAATTGTACAATTATCTACTTTTTAAGCAGTGACACAATCTCCCAAGTTGATAGTTTGTCGGATCTTTGACAATTGCATCATTAATGTTACAATCATATTCCTTATAACTTTCTTAATGACGGGGTCCGGGAACGTGGTTGGTGGTTCTTCATTTAACGTCTTCTTTTCAATGGGCCTATAAACAGGTATCCTTTCCTTTCGCAATTCCTCATTTCTCGTGGGCAAATATTTTCTCTACTTCTTTCCAAGTGAATCTTTGAAAGCTCTTCACCGATGGGTAGTGATCTCCTTCTGGGATTTCTTATTGAATCAAGATACTCAATGGCATTCCTTGGTGGGAGTGAAACAACAATCAGGGAGGCTTTCCTCTTCCTCTCAGATTCATCTAATCGTCCAAAGGTCGCCTCACCTGCTGTTATCTCTCTCTGGATAGAATATAGACATGATAAGATTTTATTCTATATTGAATTTGATGCAAACTAAAAAAGACAGTAGGTTTGAGTAAATGGTGATGGCTCCACGATGGAAAAGTTGATGAGGCAACAAGGTCACGCAGAGGCACAAGGCCCGACTCATTCGGTCGAACTAATGTTGAGCCAAAATATTTTTGAGTTGGGTCGAGTTAAGTTTAAACGAATAATTTGTTGGTCCAGCCCAATCCTATAAGCATTACTCCACAAGTCGATGTTTTTTAAAAAATATCACTTCTTAACAAGATATATAATATTTAAATAAAATAATCACTTTTTTAGTACATTTTCTCTTTTATATTGTGTGTTATACATAACTTTTTTATTTTTATTTTTTTTTATTATTTCAATTTTTAAATTCAACTTAAAATTAAAGTTTGTAAGTAATTACAATATTGATTGAACTAACAGGTTGATAAGTCCACAAAGACTAGCCCATGTTAAGTCAACAAATTTTAATGTCGGGCGGGCCGAGTTGGGGCAAAATGATTTTGGCCCACAATTTTTGTTACCCGAGCCCACATTTTATATTGGGATGATCAGACTAGGCTATCGGGCTTGACCATTTTGACATTCATATAGATTATTGATGATGGAGATGAGTGGATTCCTGACACTAAGGTTTTAGTGAAAAGACTGATGATGATAACTCTTACCCTATCACATTGATTTCTAACCTAAATCAGAGAATAAGACATGAGATTGACTTATCTTATTATATTGGCTCATTGGCAGGACTAAGACAGGATATATAACTTATATTATATTCCTTGTCCTAACTAATAAACCGACCCTTAGTTTATAGCGTCTTTTTTGTTCTCATGGTTGGCTAGTGATATGTGTTTTATGTTGAAGTTAACTCAATTTATTTGTTAATCAAATTGACACATAGTTATCAAATATAAGAGTTTTTTAATTTTTTTTAAAAAAATAAGTAGTCTCTTGATATTGTGAATGTGATGTTATTTTGGCTTAATTGTACTTTTGGTCACTCTGGTTTGGGCTACGTGTGATTTTGGTCCCTCTAGTTTTTTGGAGTGATTTTAGTCCCTCAAGTTTTTAATTATTATAATTAAGTCCCTCTACCCCTTTTCATTTATTTAAAACTCTCAAATTCTCAAAATCTATTAAAAAATTTCACAAATTGAATTGATTAAATTGTTTTAAACATCATTTCACTTAAAACTCACTAACTAAAATATCAAATTTAACTCAAAATCAACTCCTAAAAATAACTCAAAATTAAAAAAATCCCAAATTTACTTATCTCGAATCCCCAATTCCACTTCCTGCACAATTCTTCAAATTCTATCAATTTTTTTACTTTTAAACTTTTATAATTATTTTATGTCTCAAATTCGTCATCAAACCCCAAATATTTTGAAAAAAAGAATAGACTTTATTGGGTTTAGGTGAAAGAAAATTGATGGTAAAACTGTATTTGCTTACTTTTAAAAATAGAGGGACTAAAATCGCTCGAAATAAACTTGAGGGTCAAAACTCGCACATTACCCAAACTAGAGGGACCAAAAATGTAATTAAGCCTATTATTTTACATAAGAAATGCACAAATGTCACTACTTTTGGGTGTATTATCCTATCATGGAGGTTATTTTTGCATTCATCAAGGCCTACTCGATATTCATCTTCGGGTATTTTGATTGCTAAAGCCTGGCCTTTTAGACAAGGTTTTGGTAATTGGCTAAGAGAGATATCACATACATTGTCAATGCTTGCGCAAAAGTCTTCCTCTTTGGCTGCACCAAAGTAGAAGGAGAAGAAGGAGGAGGATCGAACGTAGAAAGAGGAGCCATGAAGCCCCATGGACAAATCAGGACAGGATTGGTCATGGAGAAAACATGCAAACCCTAGTTGATCACGTAGTAAAAGGACCCTTCATTTGTGTTTGTGCATGATGGGCTACACCTATTTGGTGATCTTCTCCAACATCTTGGCATCTTCTGCTTCCCCTAGCTTCATGAACAATGCCTTCATCAATGGCTTTAGGAGAGATAAAATGTTCAACAAAAAGAAAGAAGAAAAATGTCTAGTGTTTTCCTTTTTCAAATTTTAACTCTAATTTTTTTATTTTACTTTAATGTATTGTAATGTTTTGATTGGTTATGTTTAAGAGTGAGGTGTTAGGTGTGTGCTTGTACAAAAATTTCTCATGTTGAGTCAATTTCAGAGTTCTTGTAGGATCAAAATAGAAATTTTGCACCTGTCTAAGCTAATTTCTTCATTAAAGTTGGCTGAATGAGAATCCTTCTAATCACCTGCTAGATTATGAAGACGAGGAACAATTTTGTTAAAAAAAGAAGGAAAAAACTCTAAATAACTTTTATAATACTTTTATATAAATTCTCATATAAATAACTAAACCACACATTAACTTCCTTTTTTTAATATTATAAATAAGTTTATAATTTGTAAAAAAAAAATCAATAAATTTTTTTAAACAAAATTGACATGTAAAAATATCACAATAATAACTGCGATTCCAACTAGGCAAAATAATCATATCTATTGATCATTCACCGGTCTCAAAATAATCATATTTCTTTATCATTCCATAATATCATCATTCTACTCATGCGATGCAAAAATTCATCTCAAAAGAATCATATTTGTTTATCATTCCATAACGTCCTCATTCTACTCATGCGATGCAAAAATTGATTCTCCTCTAGAACTTTACAATAGAAAAAGCTCCAAAGTAAATATCTTCTATTATAGAACTTTTAATTACATCCACGGGTCAAAAAAAAAAAACTTTTAATTACATCCAACATCACCGTAAAAATAAAAAAAAATTACATCCAGCATTAACGCAATATCTCCTTTAGCTGGTCATTTCATTCACCAAAATGTAATTCAGTCCCATTAACTTTAAATGGTGATAACACATTGTCATAACATTGCTTCCCTTTAACAAGAAGTGAGGGATACAAATCACACGCTATCACATGACATGAGTTATTTCACTGAAGAAAATAAAAAAAAAGGGGACAGAATTTCCACGCAGATGCAAATTTAGACACTGAAATTTGGCCTACCCAATGTTTGTGAAATGTCCTCTAAGATAATGGCATCAACACTATTTAACAATGTGAAAAGAAAGACACAAATAAAAGTGGGATTAACCTAAGCACACCACACAAAAGAGAGGAATAGAGGGAGTGGGCCCAAGTGAAACAAAGGTGGGACGTGTCCACTCAAAAGCCCATGACAAGAATAGCGGAAAGGACAAAGGGAATCAAAAGATAAGGGTAGGTCTGTGGGGGAGGAGAAGAGGACATTCGACAAATATGGACCGTCGGTGATACGAACCCTAACCAACCAGCATAGCATCATGGCTGGGTTAGAAGGCCAACACCTCGATAAAAATACAAGTGGGTGAAAAAGGGTGCACCATGATACAATGAGGCAGCATGTAGTAGATCTAGTCATGGCTAACATTTGAGGTTTGATTTGAATTCCACGTTTTGGATGTGCCTGGCCAAACCAAGACACCAATGACCCAAGTGTTAGTACCAATCATTTATGGAAGGGTAGATTACCTAATCGAAGAACATCAAATATCTAGTAGTACTGTTACTTGAATTTTAAAAATAATCAACTTTAATTGAACAACGGCGTCGTTGGTGGGCAGTGTACTTCCTCCCGGCTCAATTATAAGTAAAAATACTTAATTTATACTGGTTAAGAGTTGTAGTTAAATAGATTTAATATTCTTGATTTTATATAAAATAAGAACTATATTTATTAAAATACCTTCAATCATAAGTGTTCTCATGACTTTTATTGGAAAACAAAAATTAAATTAATTCAAAGGTATTTTTAGAGCAACGGCATTAAATATAGGGAGGCTATAATTTTCTTATGAGAAATGCTGTTTGTCACGAGTGAAATTCATTTCGTGTCCCCCTCATTTTTTAAATAAAGACGTACAGTTTCATCTCATTTAGAAGTTTATGTGATTATAAAAAAAAGTATCTTTAAGTTTATGTGTCTGGATGAGATATTTATCAATTACAATGCACTATTTTCAAAGTGAATAGACATCTCACTGTACACTTTTTCATGTCTTTTCTTGTGAACATTTACACAGGGATTTTATCTTTACTTAGGATTTTGTTTTTTTGTTTTTTTGATAAACGTAAATGTATACATATATAGAGTGGAATGAAACTCCACTTCACTATTTCAGAAACGTTACATTTTTTATGGGTGATTTCAAATTTGTGATCCTCGTGACAAGTTTCCCTCGTGACAAATAGCATCACTCTTTTCTTATACTACCTCCTATTTTAATTATAAGAAAAAATTACAAAAAACACAAAGATCAAGGAGACATATTTAATGTTATAAAATTAAACTCTCTTTCCAAATATACCCTTAATTATGTGTATAAAAAATATACACGTCTATTAAATATACAAGTATATTAAAATAGGAGTATAAAATGTATTTTAGCAATTAATACATCTAGAAATAAGTCTCATTTTTTTATAATTAAGACAAAAAAATCCTCCAAAAATTGAGTCCGGAGGAAGTATAAGAAATTTATACTACATAAAATCAATAATAATAAAAAATTTATTCAATAAAATTGGCCGAGTATTTAATTCCACTCAAGTGAATAACTTGTCTTGATTTGTTTCATAAGCACCCTTATTAATCATAACACGAGAGTTAATCTCAATTACATTTATGAGAATTTATGTTCAAGCAGAAAAAAAAAACCCCTATAGTCCCTTAGAGTGTGTATGGGAGTTTAGAGGGGAGGGGAGGACTCCTGACTTATAATTTAGTAGTAACATGGAGAAAATTTACTCTCTAAAACACTCCAAAGTCTTCTGTTAATTCATTTTTTATTAGTTTCCCAAATTTGAAGGGTTTTGGGTAGACAATAGGCATGGCAACGGGTCGAGTCGAGGGCAGGTTTGGCCTCTCCTGTCCCAGTCCCCATTTTCAACGGGTTCGAGTTTTGCCTTTCCCATCCCCGCCTCGACAGGGTCGAGTTTCCCCACGGGACCCTGACTCTGCTCCATATATGTAGAAAAATTGAAAAAATATATTTATGATAATTAATAAAATAAAATCATAATTATTATACAATGATAAAATAAAATCAAAATAAAATTTTCTATTGAAAAATATTAAATTAAAAATAAACAAAATATATGAAACAAAATAAATGAGTAAATACATGCATAAAACAAAATAAAAATTAATAATTTATATTTAGTCGGATGAGTTCGGGTTAGGGCGGGTTGGGTATCGACATCCCTAACCCCCGCCCCACCCCGGTCAAAACAAGTTTTTCCTATCAAAATAAGGTCGGCGTCGAGTGGATACCCGCAGGTGTGGGTTCAGTTGCCATGCTTAGTTTTGGGAGAACCGAATAAATAAAATAAGAAAGGACTTTGAACGGTTTTAGAGGGTAATTTTTCTTTAAATTATAATTCATAAGCCCTCCTCTCTCTTTCCCAAATACACCCTTAAGAAAATATACAACTTTCTATGACTAAAGATTTTTT
Organism: Calophaca sinica; assembly: GCA_037113605.1. Lineage (NCBI taxonomy): Eukaryota > Viridiplantae > Streptophyta > Magnoliopsida > Fabales > Fabaceae > Calophaca > Calophaca sinica. The sequence continues at coordinate 118,119,694 of CM073731.1, forward strand.
CTATTGTATTGGAATTTCAGGGATGGTGGGCTTTTGCTCAACCAACATTATATTTTTTTTTCTCCCCTATTATAAAATAAACTAAAATAAGACCAAGATATTAGAAGAACAAAAATAAAGGAAAAGTACAGAAGAGAGTGAGGGAAAAAGAGAGTCTTTGTATTATATTCTTCAAAGTGTATCTTTTACGATGCTATAAGTTATATTTATAGGACACAAGTCTTGTGACTCACAAGCCTATTAAAGGCCTCACATAATATGTCATTAACATATAAAAATAAAGAGTAATAACAATGAGTGAAAATATTTTACTCATGAGAGTTACAAATAAGAATATCCTATGGAATAGAATAAAGCCAAGTATAATAGAGATCCACTAATATTCATAATACTCCACGTTAAATGTCTATTAAAGATATTTATGAGATGTCTCTTCTCGAGCTCTTTCTACGCTTTCCTCTCACTAAGAAAAGCCCATTAATAAATGAAAGATAGTTTAGTGTTCATTACCATCTATAGAGTTCTCGAAAATTTAAAAAAGATCGAATTGACTAGTTTTAAGTTTTTGGCCTTTGATATTGCTTGTCTAAAAAGTGGATGTGAGGTGCAGATTTTCTGATATAACAGGTACGCATTGCATGATATTTTGTATTTAAAATTTTCAAGATTGAGCTATAACTGTATTTCATTTGTTAATTATATCCTTAATAACTTTATGCAGAATCATATTAAATTTTTATAGCAATTTAATTATTTTCTATCTCTGTTTTTCCAAGAAAACATAATGCGTCTTTCTGTTTTTTCCACCTAAAGGGATCAGATTCTTACAGTTGGATTATGAAACAAGAAATCAACTATCCTAGAATTGTACCCCTAATGTGGAGCTAAATGAGAGGCTTTTGAGATAAAGTCGTGATTTGAAAGGGGGATCTTTCCTTTATCTCATATATATGTGAATGTGAATTATTTAAGGGCACTAATGCTAAACACAAATGAAATTATAGGGCCCCAATGCAAGAACAAGATGTTTAATCTATGTCTCCCGATCTCAATTCCCATCAAGCATGATCACTCACATGCTCAGGTATTATCTTTCTGCTTAGGAAGTGGGCTATTGCATCTTTGACTCTTGATTTGGATCTTCTAAATCTTAGTTTTTTTTTTTTTTGTTCTCATTATGTGTCTAGTCCCTTTCTTAACTCTCTTTCTCTCTCTCTATCTACCAATTATTCCTTTTGCATCATTTTGCTTTTCAACGTGATTTTTGATGCGGACATGCCTTTGTTTCACATCCATTCATTTTTTTTTTACTCTCAAGACCAATGCTTTTATGAGATTATAATTAAAATCAGGAAATTGGGAAGTGATTTAAAGCTCTAGTAAGAACTTGCAGTCTTGTAGATGCTGGAAATTGTATGAGTGATAAAAAGTGTTACATTAGTTATGAATGGCCTTGTTGAAGATAATGTAAATGAATAAATGTATATATCTAATGTCAATTTTTGGTGAAGATTTGGTGTTACCTTTTTGTGGTATGTTGGTTGGGTCCATCACTTCTGGGTTTTTACCTTCTTGGGTTTAACTTTATTTTGGGTTGGGCTTTGTATGTTTAACTTTCTAGTAGTATACCTACACCCCTGGTATCATTTTATTGGTATCATTTTACTTGGGTTCTTTCTTTACGGTCTCTCAGGTTGGATAGTGTTTACACGTGTCACTTGTCACGATTTCCTCCGCTCTCATTTTACTTGTTCTGTTTAAAATATTTCGTTGTTTCAAATTATTTGTCCGTTTAGAAAATCAAGAAATATTAATTACTTTATTTTCAAAAATACCCTTTTATCTCAACCAACCATATTAATGAATTTTTCTAACCACTCTAATTAATAATGAGTATTTTAGTCAAGGAGTGTCATTTTATTAGGGGTGTTTAAATCCAAACCGATCCAAAGAAAAATCACAAACCGATAAAAAAAAAAACAGCAAAAACCGATATAACCGATATTTTTTGGATTTGTTAGGGCCACTTTTTTCATCAACCGCGCGATTCGGTTCGGTTTGCGGTTGGTTTACCTAAAACCGAACCAATCCAAATCGAATTGCATATTGTTAAAAAAAAAATTCAAAGAGAATTTGAAGTAAATACACTTTTTAAATAAACTCTTTAAATATTTACCAAACTTAAACCTAACCAAACTTAAGTAATCTACTCTTTAAATATTTACCAAAAAAATTAATTCTTTAAAAAATTAACTCTAAATATGTTATTTGAAGTCATATAAATAATTAATATGTAAGACTCGGTAAAAAGTAAAAAACCGAATCATCCGATCCAATTCAAACTGCATTTAATCGGATCGGATTGGTTCGGATTTTTTTTAAGAAAACCATCCAAACCAAACCGAACTACATGTTGTTTTAATTTTTGGATCGAATGACTTTTTACTTCAAAACCGAACCAAACCGCACCACAAACACCCCTATATTTTATCATGAAAATTATTTTTTTTTCCAACAGCAAAAGAATATATTAATAATTAAATAGGCGTACTTGAGGGGTACACCAAACCCTAAAGAATATTTTATCATAAAAATTAATAAACTCAATTATTTTCTTAAGAAATATGGCCTAAAATAACAAATAAAATGAGACTGAGGATATAAGAGATGGGTGAGGTGACATACTGGATCTTCTACTAGAATAAGCCGTGAGAACATGCAAAAGGTGACGAGTCTACTCTTGAATTATGGGTTTTCATGTGATGATATTTTTTTCTATGAGCAAGAACCTGCCATAGGTACTGCAGTCTTCACATTAATGTGTATGGTGGATTATTGTATAATTTTAAACCTTTATTACTTTTCATATACAAGTAATAAATTTAAACAAAAATATATATTTTTTTACTTATATTTCAGACTAGAGAGAATACTGAATTGTAAATAAATGTATATTGGTATTAACCTGTTGCAATGAGTAAATAGTGTTGTACTCGTAACACACACAAAATGTGGCTCGGTAGTCGCCACTACTCACCATAGAATTATTAGCGTTTCGAAATAAAGCATTAACTCTGTTGTAAAGGGAGAAAACCTTTGTTCAAGGGAAATCCTTGGATGGAGAATTCTCTTCTTTGCTCAAATCTATCTATTATCTATTATAATATATAAAAATAGACTCTTAAATCACTGTGTTGACACCTCAACTTTTTATGTGCCATGTATTACTAATTGTGCCAGATCACTAATATTCTGATGTGACAATCTCTAGAATAGATTCACTCCTTATACCTTATTGCACATTTTCTTTGTCCACCTCTCTATTTTTTGGGTGTAATTATCCATCTCTCTCTCTCTCTCTTCCATGTTTTCTTAAATAGTACATTTAGTTATAATAAAACTATATAACACATATTATAAACGTAATTCCATAAATCAGTTACTCTTTATAACTTATTACATATAAATACACTACATGTGCTAATTACATTTTAATAATTAACTATAAAAATTACTTTAATTTACCATAAAATAATATGCAAAATTTAATCCTCACATCTTAAAAAAATTAACAATTAAAATTCTACACAACAAATAACAATGTACCACAATCCAAATGGTTTAAAATAATTCGAAGAAAACTTATACAATAAAAAAAGTTAATTGAAATTACAAATGAAAAACAACAAAACAATTTTAAAATTAATATTAATTAGACATTGAAAGTACCCAACCTAATATGTAATTTTTGTATTTTTTCCTTATTAATTAGTGTGTCGACTTGGTTGATGCTAAGGGACAAAGGTGTTGGAAAGTTGGTGTATGGGGTTCAATCCCCCCTCTAACTACTAACTCACTAACCACTAACCACTTTGCCTATCAAAAAAAAAAAAAATTAGCGTGTCGACATCCCCGACTATAATTCATACAATGTGTGTCGACATATTTATCCCCGACTATAATTTGTACAATGTGTGTCGACATATATTGCTGGATAGGCCACCTCCTGCAGGCGATAATGTTGTTCCTGTAGAAGCCGTTGTTACAGATTTTCACTCTAGAGAGCCTACCAATGACAATGATGACTTTCATGTGCAATTTGACCAACAAAGTGAATAAGTGGATGATTGTATCTCTTGCCATTCAAAGCTCACTTCGCATGTCTCAGATTCTGTCGCTGAGCTTGCAGATTCAGGCGACTTTAATGATATTATTGGTTCTTCTGCTGCCACTACCATCATTGGTGGCGATGTGGAGACCCCTGTTTTGGAGATTATGAAGCCTCGTGCAGAGGAGGATAGCAGCTCTTCTACAGATCCTCCTTACAATCCTATTAATATTTCCCAAATAATTCTTAATCCTACGGTTGAGAAATATATCCGAATTGTTGGGAAATTTTGGGCTGGTGTTAATAACTTAGAGTAGAAGGCCGGCCCATTAACTGAGGAAGACTCTGATGATGGCTTTACCAAGTTGGTTTCTAAAATGAAGAGGAAAAAGCTCAAACAAAAGATGCGGGTTGAGTTTAGGCCTCTGTATCTTACCCGTTCACGGGAGAACTCTGTCTCTCCTTCATTATGAAAGCTATTTACTGGAACGCTAGAGGCCTTGGTAATCCGAATACCAGGCGGATGTTAAAAAGGTTTTGTCTTACTCATAAACCGGATTTTTATTTTTATCTGAACCGTGGATTAGTTTAGATGATATTCCTCTTTCTTTTTGGAGAAAAATTGCTCTTAAACCTTTTATGGTTAATTCTAGGGATCAGCTAATTCCTAACCTTTGGTGTCTTTGTGCTGTTGATATTGACCCTTTGGTTATTATAGCTTCTGCTCAACATTGCACTTTTTCTATTATGATTGATAGTCAGACAGTTTATTTTTCTGCTATATATGAATCCTCTTCCTATATTATTCGTAGGCAGCTCTGGGCCGATTTGGTTGCTTTTAATCAGACGATTCAGGGCCCTTGGATGCTAATGGGGGACTTTAATGTTGTCTTGGGGGCTCATGAGCAAAGAGGTGGGGGCTTACCTTCTCACATCTCTTGTGATGATTTCAAAAATTGGTCTGACAGTTGTAACTAAACTCACCTTCTTACTAGAGGTGCTGAGTTTACTTGGTCAAACAGGAGAGCCTCCAGATTTTTAATTGAGAAGCGCTTGGATAGAGCTTTGGTTAATGATGACTGCTTCAATTTTTGGCACTCCATTTCTTGTTGTACTCTGCCTAGGAGTAAATCTGACCATCATCCTCTCCTCTTACTGCTTAATAGAGGTAATAATGCAAAACACTCTCCCTTTAAATTTCATAAGATGTGGTCTGATAATGATGATTGTGCTAGAATTGTTTAAGAGGTCTGGAGTAGATCTTATCTTGGTTGCCCTATGACTGTCATGTCTCATAAGCTTAATGCTCTCAAGAAGGAGCTGCGTGTTTGGAATAAAAATAATTTTAGGGATGTTGATCTCAGAGTTGATTATGCTTTGGAAGAGGTGGAAAAAATTCAACATGAGATTGGTATATCTGGATCCTCTAATGAATTATGCCAGCTTGAGTTTCAGGCCCAAGTTGAGCTTCAGCAGGCTCTTTTTACCCAGGAGGAATTTTGGCGGCAAAAATCTAAGTTGAATTGGTTTACTAATGGAGATCACAATACTGCTTTTTTTCACAGAATTGCTAAAGTTCGCCATACTTCCAAACAAATCTCTATTTTAAAGCATGTTGATGTTGTTCTTAATTCCATTGAGGATATAGAGAATCATGTGATCCAGTATTTTTCGCAGCTTTATGCTCATGAGAATAGTTGCGTTGCAAATGATCTTATTGACCAGGTGGTGCTTGCTTTAGTTACTCCCCAAGATAATATAATGCTTACCAGTCTGCCCTTTTTTGATGAGGTTAAATCAACTGTCTTTGCTCTGAATGAATCAGGAACTCCTGGTCCAGATGGATTTGGAGGTTGCTTTTATCAGAAATTTTGGCCCATTGTTGGTATGGATGTTTATCGATCTACCTATCAATTTTTTTCTCAGAGTTGGCTACTGCTTAAGATGAACTCCAATTTAGTGGTCTTGATTCCTAAGACTCCTGGTGCAGACAAAATTGAGAGTTTTCGGCCCATTGCTTTAGCTAATTTTCAGTTTAAGATCATTACTAAAGTTTTAGCTGACAGGTTGGCTTCAATGTCTTCTTCTATTATTTCTAGCCAGCAGAGGGGTTTTATCCACGATAGGCATATCTCTGACTATATTTGCATTGCTTTTGAGGCAATAAACATACTGGATTGTAAGTCCTTTGGGGGTAATCTTGCTTTAAAGTTTGACATAAAAAAGGCTTTTGATACTCTAGATTGGAAGTTTCTCCTTCAGGTCCTCTCCGACTTTGGTTTTAATTCAAAGTTCTGTCAATGGGTTGATGTCATTCTTAAGTCAGCTAACCTCTCTTTTTCTGTTAATGGTAATCCAGTGGGCTACTTATCATGTAAAAAAGGTGTTCGTCAAGGGGACCCTCTTTCTCCTCTCCTTTTCTGTTTAGCTGAAGACGTTTTGAGCAGGGGTAATTATTTTTTGGTTTATTCTGGGATGATCACTCCTATGCATAGTCCTAGAGGGTTTCAAACTCCCTCCCATGTTTTATATGCTGATGACATTTTAGTTTTTTGCAAAGGTACACAGAGAAATGTAAAGACTCTTATGTCTTTTTTCCGTGCTTATGGTGAAGCCTCTGGCCAGCTTCTTGGTTTGGATAAATGTAAGTTCTATGCAGGTTCCATGTCCTATCGTCGATCTCAAAACATCAGTAATATTCTTGGGTTTTCTGCTCAATTACCCTTTAATTAGCTGGGTGTTCCCATTTTCCAAGGCAAACAAAAGGCTCTCTATTTACATCCTATTGCTGACAGAATTAAAACCAAATTGGCTTACTGGAAGGGCTCTCTGCTTTCTATTATGGGTCGGGAACTTTATTTGGTCAGGTGATGTGTCTGTTCTCAAAATTTGCACTGCAGCTTAGAGCAAGGTTTGCTCCCCTACTTCTAAAGGTGGTATTGGTTTGCGCTCTTTATCAGCTATTAACAATTATGCTATGCTTAAGCTTGGTTTTGAGTTGCTTTCCTCTGATAAGGAGTGGGCTAGTCTTATGAGAGCTAGATTCTTGAAGCGCACCTCTCCTGTTTCTTACTATGTTAAATCTTCCATTTGGCCAGCAATTAAGCCTTACATTCCCCTGATAAGGTCTAACTCCTCTTGGGTCATTGGTGATGGCTCTCTTGTTAACTTTTGGAAGGATCGATGGTCATTAAACCGATCAGGCGACTTCTAAACATTCCTGATAGTGTGCATCATCTTCTCACAGCAACTGTTAAGGATTTTATTGTCAATAATGCTTGGGAGATTCCTTCTTTTCTCTCAAGGAGATTTCCAGACTTATTGCAGGAGATTAAAGCTATTCAGCTCCCCTTATTTCAGAGTTCTGATCAGTTAATGTGGCAGCACTCTATGCATGGATCTCTATCCTTTAAAGAAGCTTTTCAGTTTCTGAATTCTTCGGCTGAAACTTGGGATTGGGGAGTTTTGATTTAGTCAGGTTGCATCCCTCCTTCTCGGTCTTTTTTGTTGTGGCGTCTTTTGCATAGGAAGTTACCCACCGATGAGAATCTTCAAACTACGGGTTGTGCCACAGTGTCTATGTGTTCTCTTTGTGGGGTTGCGTTGGAAACGTCAACTCACATTTTTCTTACCTGCGCATTTGCCACTTGCCTTTGGGACTGGCTTTCTAGGATTTTGCAGCATTCGATCCCGCTTCATGATGTCCCTTCTATGCTTTATTTACTTGACAGGGATTCAAGTTCTCAGGTTAGAGACACCACTTTGGCGGCTTTTATCCAAACGATCTGGGTTATTTGGTTTTCCAGAAACCAGCTCAGGTTTCATGGAAAAATGGTCTCTTTTACAGCTGCGACACATACCATCATCTCCAACACCTCCATCTCGGGGAGTCTTCCTAAAGGGGTTATGCATCATTCTCATGAAGAATCTTCTATTATGAGCTATTTCTTGGTGATTGCTCATGCTCCCCAGCGCCCTCGGTGAGGTTGATTAATTGGTTTCCTCCAAACCCAGGTTGGGTAAAATGTAATACAGATGGTGCTTCTAAGGGGAACCCGGGTCTTGCGGCTTGTGGTGGTTTGTTCCGGGATAGTAGTGCTGCAGTCATGGGTTGCTTTGCCTCCTTTATAGGCACTACTTCTTCTTTTTTTGCTGAGCTCTCTGGAGTTATGCTTACTATTGAGATTGCACATAGTAAATGTTGGCGCCGTTTGTGGGTTGAATGTGACTCATCGCTTGTTGTTCAGGCTTGGCGTTCGGTTGCTTTAGATCCTATCCCTTGGCAATTGAAGACTAGGTGAAAAAATTGCTTGATTCTTTCTAATAGTATGCATTTACTTGTTTCTCATATTCACAGGGAAGGTAATAATTGTGCTGACAAATTTACATCTTATGCAATTGTAAATAGGGGTTACACGTGGTGGAACTTAATCCCAGACTTCATTAGAGAAGATTTTTTCCGTGATAGACTTGGCCTTCCTAATTATAGGTTTAGGTAATTGTTTGACATGGGTTTTGGCCTAGTCCCCCAATGTTTGTCCTTCTTTTTCCTTTTTTCCAATAAATTAAGCCAGAAGTACTCTTTTTCTTTCTAGACTTTTTTTTTCCTAGGGAGAGTTTTGCATCAAAAGGTTTTAACGAGATTTCTTTTCTTCTTTGCCTTTTAAAAAAAAAATCAAATAAGTAAAATTATCAAACACTGAATGTTATCTGAATATTCAAATTCAAAACTATTTTAGATGTTTAATCAATACATATTTCAACCTATTGTTTCCATAAAACTTCATTATAATTCATTACATTTCAATTATTAATAACATTTTAATTTTAAATAAATAATAAAACTCAATGCATTAATGATAAAAAAAATTAACATAATTCCAAAAGACATTAACAATTTGCCACCCAACTCAAAAAATCTATAGGGTCCAATAACTACAACAAATCCAAACATAAACATTTTATATTCATTCTCATACGCTTAACTTTCCCTTCAACAATAGTAGTAACAGAAAGAAAATCACATATAATACAATTTTCAACAAAACCTTAGTTCTCAAGGCAATAATTAGTATAAAAGTTTTTATATTTATAATATTATAAATATCTTCAAATTTGTTAAAAAAGCTACAACTGCGCATCGCGCGGTTCTCATTCTAGTTAGTAACAGTTCCGCTCTCTTAATTGGGGCTAATTCAGATCTTTTCTTAATGTTTATCGTATTCTTGCTGTTAATTTGATGGTGCTATAATTAAGATGTGTTAAATCAGTGTGCAGTGAATAAATTACATTTTGCACTTAAAAACAATGCAACAGGACGTAAAAGGCCATAAAATTAAAGTAAAAGAAAAGAAAATAAAAGTAGCAACTTGAAATCATTTTACATGACTATCGTCGCTGATAAGTGATTAAGGTTACTTGGCAATAAAAAAACAAAAAGGAATCAGCTGTGAAGGTCATTCATGAAAGCAATAATTCAACAGGGAAAGTTAAAGGAATATGAACATAAACTTTATTTTCTTAGCGCTTCGAATCGAACATATCCATTTTAGGCTTTTTTCTCACTCCTTTTATTTTCATGTCTTATGATAAACAGTTGTGTTATTTGTACACATCTTTTGAGACACTTCAGCGACACTTAATTAACTGCGTACAAATATTTAGTTAATTCAGTTTAGTAAATGATTAATGATGAATTGTGTCCATTAACCAAGTACAACACACGATTAACCACAAATGTGAATGACATTAACCACTCATGTCATGCATCTATTATATTAATGCATGTTAATAGGTAAAAGTTCATTAACCATCTATTGAACTAAATTAACCAAATATTTGAATGCAGTTAACCAAGTATCGCTAAGTTGTCCCAAAAGAGGTCTCTCTGTGATAAATCACTCACCTTTTTTTGTGTGGATATTTCTTGAAAAATAAGGGGTTTGGTATGATATAATATTAATTAATGAACTTATTATACTAAAAGAAACAGGGTAAAGTGTTTGATTATTTGAAAGCAACCAAACTTCTACTCTCTTTCCTGCGAAGACTGAAGACCATGTTCACACTTGTGTGGTCAACTTTACATTTCTTCATATCTACTTCATACTAAACAAAATAACTTGCATTGCATTGGCACTAAAACAAGCATCATTGCTGGGAAAACTGAATGGCAACTACCATAGATGAAGCCTCTTCTTCCTCTCCTTCCATCCCAACCACACGATGGGTCAACCATGTTTTTTTAAGTTTCAGGGGTGATGACACTCGTAAAGGTTTCACAGACCATCTTTTTGCTTCATTAGAAAGAAGAGGGATCAAAACTTTCAGGGATGATCATGATCTTGAGAGGGGAGAACTGATATCAATGGAACTCATAAAAGCCATTGAAGAGTCCATGCTTGCACTAATCATTCTCTCACCAAATTATGCTTCCTCATCATGGTGTTTGGATGAGCTCCAAAAGATTGTTGACTGCAACAAGACTTTTGGTCAAGCAGTTTTTCCAATCTTCTATGGTGTAGATCCCTCTGATGTCAGGCATCAAAGGGGAAGCTTTGCAAAAGCTTTCAGAGAACATGAAGAAAAATTCAGAGAAGATGGAATGAAAGTGGAAAGATGGAAAGATGCCTTGAGAGAAACTGCAGGTTACTCTGGTTGGGACTCCAAGAATTGGTAAATTTTCTCATCATTCAGTTTGTTATCTATACTGTTCTCCTTTTTTTTTTTTTTGTTGGTTCAAATTATAGGACATGTGTGGCAAGACCATGGAAACATCTGTAATGAGAGTTTCAGCAAGTAAGGGTAGAGAAAAATCAAGATAAACCACAGATTAAATCACTTAAAGAGATCTAAAGTTTAACTATCTATCTTTAAACTCAATAGATGATAGAGAATTATGATATCATCAAGGTTTTAAATCGCGAACGCGGTAACGGCCGCGGTTGTGTCGCGGTCAAATATGGCTGATACAGTGTGCTCCATTCATTTTCTTCTGTTGCTTATCTAGCAAAATATGGTTTTGTGTTGTACATTGAAAATCAAACTGGAGACTCTAGTAACAAGCTTTATGCTTCTTGTTTTACCTTAGATTTCCAAAATATAAAATCATAGCTTGTATACTCTATCTGCTGTTAAATTTAGTTTTTGTTTAATACAAGTCTCCTTCTTTTCCCCTCTCTCTATACAGGCATGAGGCAACACTAATCGAAACAATTGTTGAACATATACAGAAAAAATTGATTCCTAAATTGCCATCTTGCACAGATAACCTTGTTGGGATTGATTCACGGATAAAGGAAGTAAATTCACTCCTAGGCATGGGGTTGAACGATGTTTGCTTCATAGGCATATGGGGTATGGGAGGCATTGGTAAGACCACTATTGCTAGATTAGTCTATGAAGCAATCAAAGAGCAATTCAAGGTTAGTTGCTTTATTGCAGACATTAGAGAGGTTTCTAAGACAAATGGCTTAGTTCACATCCAAAGGGAACTTCTTTCTCACCTTAATATAAGAAACAGTGATTTTTATAATGTCCATCATGGAAAAAAGATATTAGCTAACTCCTTCAGCAACAAAAAGGTTCTTCTTGTTCTTGATGATGTAAGTGAATTAAGCCAATTGGAGAGTTTAGCTGGGAAACAAGAATGGTTTGGTCCAGCAAGTAGAGTAATAATCACAAGCAGAGATAAGCACCTGCTAATGACACATGGAGTTCATCAAACTTATAAGGCTAAAGGCTTAGTAAAAAATGAAGCACTTAAGCTCTTTTGTTTGAAAGCCTTTAAACAAGATCACCCTGAAGAAGAGTATTTGAATTTGTGTCAAGAAGTGGTTGAATATACAAGAGGCCTTCCATTGGCACTTGAGGTATTGGGTTCTCATCTTCATGGAAGAACACTTGAGGTTTGGCATAGTGCTTTGGAACAAATAAAAAGGGTTCCACACTCCAAAATCCAAGAGACACTGAAAATTAGTTATGACAGTTTACAAGCTATGGAGAAAAACATGTTTCTAGATATTGCCTGTTTCTTAAAAGGGATGGACATAGATGAAGTGATAGATATATTAGGAAATTGTGGTGATCATCCCAAAATTGGAATTGACATTTTGATTGAAAGATCCTTGGTAACTATACATACCAGGAACAATAAGTTGGGGATGCATGATTTGCTTCAAGAAATGGGAAGGAATATTGTATTTCAAGAATCTCCAAATGATCCTGGCAGAAGAAGTAGGCTGTGGTCTCAAAAAGACATAGATCAAGTATTGACAAAAAATAAGGTAGGTGCCAATTTTTCAACAACCGTTGTTTATTTGCTGTTACATAAATGTGTTTATTTGGCATTGAGATACAAACTGAATGATGAGTGGAATATTTTTTTCCTTTAAGATTTTGATTCAGTTCATTCTGCAAGTATATGTTATTTGTCATTTTGGTTTTCTAGGGAACTGATAAAATTCAAGGCATAGCTATGAACTTAGTTCAACCATACGAAGCACGTTGGAGCACCGAAGCGTTCTCCAAGACAAGTCAACTAAGATTACTCAAGTTATCTGACATGGAACTTCCACTTGGCCTCAAGTGCCTTCCTAGTTCACTAAAACTACTTGATTGGAGAGGGTGTCCATTGAAAACACTGCCACTAAGTAATCAACTGGATGAAATTGTTGACCTCAAATTGTCTCATAGCAAAATAGAACAACTTTGGCATGGGACTCAGGTAAAGATTATCTATAAAGAACTCTTTTCAAATTATGGTTTTGTCATTAATTCTTTATCATAATAACTCTTGAAGCTAATCATATTTTTCACAATATTTATTTTTATCAGTTTCTTGAAAAGCTGAAGTCCATCAATTTGAGTTTTTCCAAGTCTCTAAAGCGATCCCCCGACTTCGTCGCGGTTCCAAATCTTGAATCATTGGTTCTTGAAGGTTGTACAAGCTTAACTGAGGTTCATCCTGTTGGTGTTGGGACTTTTAGTCCCACATCGGGTAAAATAGTAAAGAGGAGTGAACCTCTTTGTTATAAAAGGAGGCTTGGGCCTTGGTTTTATGTACACCATTCAAAAGCTTGTCTAGCAACTTTTGTCTCTAGATAAATTCCTCTCTTTGTTTTAGAATTTAATAGAATTCTTAGTATGCTCTGTGGTTGCAGTTTGAAATTTGAACCTCCACATCAGAAAAAGAATTTATTAGGAATATTTCTTGTAAAAGGAGAGGTGTGAGAAGTAAGTTTTGCTAGTGGGGAAGCTTTGTGGGTGTGCAGGGGTGCAGAGAGAAAATTGTGTAGTTGTAATATTTTTCTACATAGTAGATTTTTCTCACAGTCTTTGGTGGTTTTTCTCCTGGTTTGGGAGTTTTCCACGTTAAATTCTTGTGTTGTTATTATTTCTCTATTTTGTTTTTCCAATTTTCATAAGTGCAGTTTCTGGGGAAGAGAATTTGAAGAGTCAAATTCCCAACAAGTGGTATCAGAGCAAGGTTCTGCTAAAGAGGATGTCGGGAAGCAGAGTTTCAAATGCAGTCAGATTTGATGTAGAGAAATTTGACGGAAAGATCAACTTTGGCTTGTGGCAAATACAAGTCAAGGATGTGTTGATTCAGTCTGGTTTACACAAGGCTTTGAAGGACAGGGTTACTCCTGAAAGTAGCGGTGATGCTGGTAAAACTACAGACAAAGCTGATGATGATTGGGAGGATCTGGATTTGAGAGCAGCAAGTGCAATTAAATGCGTGGCGACCAAAAATGTTCTTGCAAACGTGAAGGAGCATCCACGGCAAAGGGACTGGGAAAAACTTCGAGGAGTTGTATCGGACAAAGGCGTCTCAAATCGGTTGTATCCGAAAGAGAAGTTTCATACGTTGCAAATGGATGAAGGTACTACTATTTCAGATCATTTAAGTATTCTCAATGGCATTGTTTCTGAGCTTGAATCTATTGGAGTTAAAATTGATGATGAGGATCAGGCCTTAAGGCTGATCGTGTCTCTTCCACGGTCCTATGAGCACATGAAGCCGCTATTAATTCATGGGCATGGTAAGGAGAAAATAATTTTCTCAGAGGTTACTAGTAAGCTTCTTTCTGAAGAGAGGAGACTTGGTGGGAGTAACAATCCACATGAAAGTTCTGCATTGGTAGCTCATGACTGGAAGAAGAAGAACTCCATAAAGAATGTCTGTTGGGGATGTGGGCAGTCTGGCCATATCAAGAAGAATTGTAAAGGTAGAGCAGGTTCGGCAAAAAGCTCTATGTCAGCAAGTGGAGATGCTGATAATGAGGCTAACATTATCTCCGATCTTGATGTCCTTTGAAAGAAGGACATGTATATCCTTATGGCATGGGTCCCAAAGTTGCCATGATAAAGGATATTAAATGTTAGCGGGACCACATTTTGCACACGGGCATTGGTTGACATTGATGCAGGGTGTGTGGTGAAATTTATGTCGATGGCTGATTAACTTCCATGAGAGTCAAATATGGGAGTTGCACCATAGTTTTTTCAAAGAAGGTTATATTTCGACGTGCCGAGTTTAAATGCTTTGGATGGCTAGTTACGAGTGATTATGCTTTTATGGTGGAGCATGATTTGCGTTGCGATGATAGCGAAAGCTATGAGAATCTTCATCAAGGTGGAGCGTTGTGGGACCACAAAGTCACAAGGTGGAGATTGTTGGTGTTGGGACTTTTAGTCCCACATCGGTAAAATAGTAAAGAGGAGTGAACCTCTTTGTTATAAAAGGAGGCTTGGGCCTTGGTTTTATGTACACCATTCAAAAGCTTGTCTAGCAACTTTTGTCTCTAGATAAATTCCTCTCTTTGTTTTAGAATTTAATAGAATTCTTAGTATGCTCTGGGGTTGCGGTTTAAATTTGAACCTCCACATCAGAAAAAGAATTTATTAGGAATATTTCTTGTAAAAGGAGAGGTGTGAGAAGTAAGTTTTGCTAGTGGGGAAGCTTTGTGGGTGTGCAGGGGTGCAGAGAGAAAATTGTGTAGTTGTAATATTTTTCTACATAGTAGATTTTTCTCTGGTGCTGGTGGTTTTTCTCCTGGTTTGGGAGTTTTCCACGTTAAATTCTTGTGTTGTTATTATTTCTCTATTTTGTTTTTCCAATTTTCATAAGTGCAGTTTCTGGGGAAGAGAATTTGAAGAGTCAAATTCCCAACACATCCCTCCCTTTTACACCACAAGAAACTTGTTCTATTGAATTTGGAAGACTGCAGAAGGCTCAAAGCTCTTCCATGTAAAATGGATATGAGTTCCTTGAAGGATTTAAATCTTTCTGGTTGTTCTCAATTTAAATATCTTCCAGAGTTTGACAAAAGCATGGAACAACTATCAAAGCTTTCTTTAGTGGGGACTGCTATAACAAAACTACCCTCTTCACTGGGATGTCTTGTTGGCCTTGCTCTCTTGGATTTAGCGAATTGCAAGAATCTTGTTTGCCTTCCAGATACCATAAGTGAATTGAAGTCTCTCTTAATTCTGAATGTTTCCGGCTGCGCAAAACTCCGTAGCTTGCCAGAGGGTTTAAGGGAAATCAAGTGTTTGGAGGAACTTTCTGCAGGTGGAACTGCTATTGAAGAGCTACCTTCAACTATCTTCTATCTGGAAAACCTCAAAACAATATCATTTACTGGCTGCAAAGGGCCAGTGTCTAAGTCAGTGAATACATTTCTTCTCCCCTTTACATCGTTGTTAGGGAGTCCACAAGATCCTATTGGATTTAAATTGCCACCTTCTATATTGTGTCTACCCTCTTTGAGGCATATGAATCTGAGTTACTGCAATCTATCTGAAGAATCAATGCCAGTTGATTTTCGCCACTTATCTTCCTTGATTGTTTTAGATCTCACTGGCAACAACTTTGTTAGTCCACCAAGTATCATTTCAAAACTTCCAAAGCTTGAATATCTTAGCCTAAATTGGTGCGAAAAGCTTCAGCAGTTGCCAGAACTTCCATCAAGCATACAAATATTGGATGCAAGTAATTGTGCTTCACTGGAAACTTCTAAATTCAATCCAACTAGGCCATGCAGTCTCTTTGCATCACCTGCACATTTACGTTTACCTAGAGAACTGGAGGTTTGTACCCTGTCTTTGCTTCCGCAACCTTCTACAAACAATGTGTTTTTGTATGTGTGCCAAGGTTTAAATTTGTGCCAAGGTTTAAATTGTGGTCACTGTAACGGTCTCAGTTGTATCGCGATCCTTCATTTTCAAATGCGGCTGATATGGCCTCAATCGCGGTCATGTTGCAGTCGCGATGACTTCAAAAACCATGATGTCGCGACATAGATCGCGGTCGCAAACCTTTTTGTAGAGCCTTGTGTGTGTGTGTGTGTGACATTATCGTGACATTATCACCCTTTCTTGTCACTTATTTAACTTTACATTTTTGTGTTACGTTGCAGAGTTTCCATCTCCCTAAAGCAAGATTTGACATGCTAATCACAGGAAGTGAAATTCCATCATGGTTTGTCCCTCAAAAATGTGTTTCCTTTGCCAAAATATCAGTCCCTCGTAATTGTCCTCCAAGTGAATGGGTGGGATTTGCTTTGTGTTTCTTGTTAGTAAGTTATGTTGACCCTCCTGAGTTGTGCCGTCATGAAGTTGATTGTTACTTGTTTGTGTCACGAAATATGAGACGCAATATTGATCACGCAGTTCGGCCAATCTTTGCCTACGTCTGCGACTACAGAGCAGCTGTAGTTCCGTTTTATTGATTGTGTATCTTTCTGTCTTGAGTACAAACCCTAATGAGTTTAAATAAGCTATTCTATATGTCAACCTAACGGGCCTGGGCCGAATACATAAATAAATCTACTATTTACAAACTTCGTTATATCCTTATTCACATCCCCCCTCAAATTGATGCGGGTCATCAAGGAGCATCAATTTGCTAACAAGAAACTGATGGCGCGGACGAGGAACAGCTTTGGTCAAAATATCAGCAACTTGAAATTGAGTATTGATATGAGGGATGGATATAACATGATTATCATAGGCTTCACGAATAGCATGACAATCAACTTCAATATGCTTAGTACGCTCATGAAAAACCGGATTGGCAACAATCTGAATGGCACTTGTATTATCAGCATAGAGAGATGTCGGTTCGGTTTGAGGAAATCCAAGTTCACCCAAAAAACCACGAAGCCAAAGTATTTCGGAGCATGCCGTAGACATAGCACGATACTCCGATTCAGTTGAGGACTTAGAGACTCTTGCTTGCTTCTTACTTTTCCATGAGATCAACGAAGAACCAAGAAACATGCACCAACCAGTGACAGAGCGGCGAGTGTCAGGACACCCAGCCCAATCAGCATCGCTGTAGGCAATCAACTTAAGAGGGGTCCCACTAGGGAAGAATAAGCCCCGTTGAGAGGTACCTTTTAAGTAGCGAATTATACGACGAACCGCTGCCAAGTGAAGATGACGAGGAGAATGCATGAACTGACTTACTTGCTGAACAGCAAACGAAATGTCGGGTCGAGTAATGGTCAAGTAGTTAAGACTACCCACGAGCTGTCGATACAATAAAGGATCGGCCAAAAGTTCACCCTCGTCACGATGGTATTTAACATTAACTTCAAGAGGAGTATCTACAGGATTAGCGGATTGGAGGCCAGCCATAGCAATAAGGTCTGTGGCATACTTATGCTGATGGAGAAATATACCCTTAGAGGTAGAATGAACCTCGAGTCCAAGAAAATAATGTAAAAGACCAAGGTCTTTCATCTGAAATGAGGCTTGAAGCTTTTGTTTAACTTCCTGTATAGATGCTGCATCAGAACCAGTAATGATCATATCATCAACATAAAGAAGGAGCATAACAATGCCCGTAGATGTGCGGTGAATGAACAAAGACGAATCATACTGACTTTGAGTAAAAGAGAACCCAAGTAGAGTAGAACGGAATTTCTCATACCAAGCTCTAGGCGCCTGTTTCAAACCATATAGAGATCGTTTAAGCTTGCAGACTTCAGATGAAGAGAATAGGCCCTGAGGGGGAGTCATATAAATATCTTCAGTCAGGTCGCCATGAAGAAATGCATTCTTGACATCCATTTGGTGGAGAGACCACCCATGAGAAGCAGCTATAGAGAGCACCATTCTAACAGTAGTCATTTTAGCAACTGGTGCAAATGTCTCATCATAATCAATACCATATTCCTGCTTGTTGCCTAAAGCAACCAATCGAGCCTTGTACCGATTGAGAGATCCATCAGAATTCAGTTTCACAGAATAAACCCATTTACAGCCTATGGGTTTGATACCAGGAGGGCAAGGAACAATGTCCCAAGTGAAATTGTCCTGAAGGGCCTGAAGTTCATCATTCATGGCATTTACCCAAGATACATCTTTAACAGCCTGCGAGTAACAAGTAGGAATAGATGTGCCAGATATAGAAGCAGTTAAAGCAGTATGTGAGGAATCAAACCTGTCTGGGGAATATCTATCAGGTGCTCGAGACGTTCTACTAGAGCGCCGTGGTGGAGGCGGTACAGGATCAGGATCAGGTGGCGGATCAGTGTCGGAAGGGGAAGTGGGAACCTGCACACTGTGTTTTCTAACATATACGAGTCCTGGTTTAAAACGTTCTACAGGTGAAGGCGGGGTAGAAAATTGGGGAAGTATAACATTATCATTCAGACCAGGAGAAGGGCAAGGAAACATAAACTGATTATCAAAAAAAATCACATTCCTAGAAATGCGAAAACGATGGTTAGAGACATCATAACACACAAAACCCTTATGAGAATGACTATACCCCATAAATGCACATCGGACAGATTGTGCTCCAAGCTTATGTCTTTCAGTGGATGGTAGGTGAACAAAACATACACACCCAAAAGTATGTAAACTACGATAATCAGGCTGAGTTTTAAAAAGGCGAAAGTAAGGAGAATCAAACCCAATCACCGTGGAAGGAAGGCGGTTGATCAAAAAAACAGCTGTGGAAAGAGCCTCCACCCAAAATTTGGACGGAACAGAAGCCTGGAGAAGTAAGGTACGTGTCACATCCAACAAGTGATGATTCTTACGCTCGCAACACCATTTCTTTGAGGGTATTGGGACAAGATCGTTGAGATAATACACCTTTTTCTTGTAAGAACTCCTGAAACTCATGAGACATATACTCACCACCGTAATCGCATCAAGAATTTTAATCTTGGTTTGAAATTGATTTTCAACATACATCAGAAATTTCTTAAACATAGAAAACACTTCAGATTTAGATTTAAGAAAATAAATCCAAGTAAAACGACAATAATCATCGATAAAGGTGACAAAATATTTATAGTGAGCATGAGAAGCGACAGGTGAGATTCCCCAAACATCACTATGAATCAGCTCAAAACAAGTAGAAGCACGATGAGCACCAGACGGAAAGGGAAGCGTTTTACTTTTAGCTAATTTGCAAACAGAACATGAAATAGAGGCACTAGAATCCATAGGTTTAATACCTAACAAGCCAGTCATAAATAAGTGAGACAAAACAGCAGAGTTTGGATGGCCTAATTTCCTATGCCAATCCTCACATACATTCAAAACACTAGTACAAGCAAGAGATAAATGATGTGGAATAAATTGGAGCGGGAACACTCTCCCAACTTTAGGCCCCTTTGCGATCACCTTCCCCGACACCCGGATCCTGCACAAGACAACCAGCCTGAGTGAGATTAACATCACAACCTTCATCCACTAATTGACCAGCAGACAATAAATTTGAAGCAAGCCCAGGTGCTACCAACACATTTCGAAAGGTAGAATTTATGTCACCAACATTAGTTATAGGAAGGGTACTACCATCAGCAATTTGAATTTTCTGATTACCAATATAAGAACGTAAATTGTGCAAGAGTTTAGAGGAACCCGTCATGTGATTCGATGCACCAGAGTCAAGTAACCAGCAGATGAAAGAAGACATACCAGTAATGCCCAAGGCAGAAAGAGCAGATAGTACCGCTTGTTGAATTAATTCAAGCTGTAGAGCGCCACCATCAGAGGCACCAGTGGTGGAAGAACCAGCGGCAGAGCTAGATGCACCAGTGATGGAAGGACCAGCTGCAGAGCTAGTAGTGGCATGGAATGCCTGCACCGGACGCTTAGGCGGTCGTGGAGGACGCGTAGGACATGCAGAGATGATATGACCCTGCTGCTTGCAGTAATTGCAAAATTTCTTAGGACAACTACGAGCAACATGTCCAAATTGTTTACAAGAGAAGCATTGAGTCTGTCGCATATCACGGCCCTGGCCTCTATTTTGAGCAGCATATGCAACTGTCACAGGTTCAGAATGGACGGGATCATGAGACATGGTTCCTTGAGTATGAAGACGTTGTTCTTCCCTGAGCAGTTCACCAACACAGATATCCAAAGAAGGAACAGGGTTCCTATTCAGCAAAGCACCTCGAACAGCCTCAAATTCCGGACGAAGTTTCATGAGAAATTGATCCCTCTTACTAGTATCGTAGACATCTTGGACAGCCGAAAGAGACAATTTTGGGACAGCAGCATATATAATAGCAGAGTGTTCTGTCCACAAATTCAGAAAACCAGAGTAATAATCTTGGATTGACAAATTACCTTGTTTGTAATTGGCGATCTCCAACTCCAACTGGAAGCGCTTGGCCGTATTGTCCTGGTTGTAAATACGCTTCAAGTAATTCCACATTTCTTGAGCAGTTGAAAAAGATCGCAGATTATTGATCATCTGAGGATCAATAGTGCTAAGAATCCAAGATATAATTTGAGCATCTTTGACTTCCCACGCGTCTAAGGCAGTTTTATCTTCCGGCGCCTTAGAAATCCCATCAAGGTGACTCCATAATCCTTTCCCTTTGACATACATCGTGAATTGGAATTCCCAAGTAGCATAATTCTTGCCGGTAAAGCGAACACAAAAGTTATCCCTTTCTTTTTCAGATGCCATTAAAACTGTAGCAGCTTATAATAATAATAGAAATAACACCAAGTACCTCAAAGAGCCCACAAAAGAGAGAATCAAGCAGAACGTGTCCCTCACGAAGCAAACGTGTCCCAAAAAAAACTGAAACAAACCCACAAGCAGAACTGAGCGATGAGAACAGCGTAGAGAGCCAATCAAGCACCACGATCGCCAAGTCGGAACAACGATGTAGCACTGCGTAAGTATGGGTTACTGACCGAGAGCAGGAGAAACCACAGGGAAACCCACAAACCAGAAAACGTGCGAAGACGTGGTGGGGAAGACGTGCGAAGCAAGAGTGATGGGGAAGACGTTTTCGCACGTGGTGGGGAAGACGTGCGAAACCCACAAACCAGAACAACGATGTGGGGAAGACGTGCAACACAACGATGTGGTTTCTGCGAAACCCACAAACCAAGAACAGAAGGATCTCGCAACCAAGAATCAGAATCACCAAGAGTGAGATACGAGCAACACCTCGATCAAGAACGAAGTTACGCAGGCGAGAACCAGAATCTTGAACAAAAGTCACGACCAGATCACGAACATCAAACAAGGCACGAGCGACCAAGTTGTCGCTCACAGGTAAGTGGATCGAACCCCTACTGATACCATGTCACGAAATATGAGACGCAATATTGATCACGCAGTTCGGCCAATCTTTGCCTACGTCTGCGACTACAGAGCAGCTGTAGTTCCGTTTTATTGATTGTGTATCTTTCTGTCTTGAGTACAAACCCTAATGAGTTTAAATAAGCTATTCTATATGTCAACCTAACGGGCCTGGGCCGAATACATAAATAAATCTACTATTTACAAACTTCGTTATATCCTTATTCACAGTTTGGACCTAATGGTAAGATGTGTATCAGCTCCAGGGATTTACCTCCTATGGAACCATATTATCCTCACCTTTATATTCTCTATTTGTCCATTGATGAATGCCGCGACAGATTTTATGAAGGTGGTGACTGCAGTGAAGTTGAATTTATATTGAAAAGTTATTGCTGTCATTCCTTGCAAATAGTGAGGTGTGGTTGTCGTTTGGTATGTAAGCAAGATGTTGAAGATATTTACTAAAACCATTACTAGGCTTTCTCCTTATACCTCTAGTTTCCGATAGAATTGGTCCTTAACAGTAGTATCATGCCAATGATGTGATGTGACTTATACACAAACTTTTCATGGAATTACTTGTGAGCCTTATTACATGTATGTAAACTTCTCAATCTCCATTTTGCATTCTTTAATTAATGTCTTGTTGAGAGGATTGGTACTTTTGAGAACCAAGACATTAAACTTCATTCATATCATATATGCTACACATTAAGGCCCAATTATTGTTGACAAACCAATTTTACACGTTTTTGATTCAAAGCAATAAAAGTTAAGTCCATAAGACTAGCTGAAATCACCAGCTAAAACTAATGGACTCAAAATGCAGATTTTCAGCTAAACCAGATGAGCAAATGGCTGCAACTTCCTGCCTCATTTTTTTGGGTCCTGAAACAAGAACTCCTACACTTGACCCTTTGAGTTCAAATAGCAGTCCTGTAAAAAAATAAAATTTTGAGTGACTTCAATTCATTGAAAGGTTTATGAACCATAATTGAAGAAAATGGAGAGGACTTACTCCTAAGGTCAGGTCTTACACCATAATGCACATTGGTTGCTTGAACAAGGGATTCGTATGGAAGGCTTTCCAATTCTCTATCTGCATTGTAAATCATTGAGTTTGGTGACACTGTTGGTGATGACTCTTCCAAGTTTTGAATCTGTTTTGCTTCTTTTTCATTGTTTTTCTTGTTCCAAAGGACAGCCACGCTAGCAACAATGACTATTGACACACACATTACTAGCATGTTAAGGGATGATCTTAAAGAATATGAAAATATCTTATTGGTGTTATGATCTATTGGGAAAATATAGTAACGGGTGAGGATCCCAATTATGATGAGAAAGATGATGAATGAGGATGAGATTATAGCACCAAGCCAAAGCCAACTGTTTGGACCTAATATAGCATATATGGGTGCATCAGTTGGCTTTGGCTTGAACCATACGATTTGAGGATGAATCGAACTATCTGATTTAAACTTCTTGTCTCTTGTAATGTAGGCCTCAATTTGTAGTTGCAGATTAGAAGTGTCAGACGGGGTGCCGGATATCGGGAGGATCAAATCTAGCATTGCCAGACATGAAGTGTTCTTGAATGAACAAATCAAGACAACTTTTGGGGTTTTGCATTTGAATGTAGTGCTCAGATATATTAGCTCCCTAATGATGGAGATAAAAGGTGTAATACCACTTCCTCCACTCACCATCACAAGAGTGTCATGCCTGAAAAAAGGAAAAAACACAAGTTACTATGTGGAAATCAATGAACTTATTTCTAACAAAGCAAAAGGAAATCTTACCCCCCAAAAAAAAAAAAAAATTAAACTTGTGTTTTGTTACTAAGATTTAGACCTTAGATAATTGGTTGAAGCAGGTCCATAAGGACCTTCCACAGATATTCCTAGGCGACTTATTGTGGAAGGATTTGAAAGCATCTTGTAGAGCTTTTGGGACCAAGTTCCTTCACTTTTAATTACAACACTTAGCTTTTCTGGCTCCAATATACTGTTTGAAGTAATAGTAAATGGATGCCATTGCAACTTGGATATGCTTGGTACATTTATGAACATCACACTTGTGGGATTATAAGTCAACCCTGCCAAAAACATAAAACATTAGATCTTAAAAAATATGCCATTACTCCCAAAAGAAAAGAAATAAATAAAAAATTCATTCCATTTCTCATGAATTAAGAAGTAACTTCAAGATACTATGCTAGGATACACATGTTAATTACCATGGCCCTTAGAGAAGTTGAGTTCTACAGTTTCACACGCCAAAACACGAGCAGAAACCAAGCGAACTTGGCGCCTTGATTGCAGAAACCTTAGATAACGGTCAACCAAGAAGAGGTAGAAACCAGGGAGCATAATGCAGGAAAAGGAAATGCCAACATGAAAGATGAAGAAGACAATGAAGAGGATGTAGAGGTGATGAGTGTAAAAAAAGAGCTCAAAGAATTTTTGCCTAATCTTGGGAATGGTTGCAATCCAAAGGAACAAACCAGCAAGCAAAGATAGCTCTCCAGCCACATTTGATGTCCCAACTTTGTCCCATTTCAGCATCTGCAATGAAACAATGCCATAGCCCCATGTGCTAAATACATTACTATAAACAAAAAATAATGTAAAATAATAATGTAAAATGACATTCACAAGACTTTGTCAAGAACTTGGTGAGGAGTTTGTTGCTCAGGTCTTTCATCTATTTCTTTAGGTCCTTTTTTTTTTATAGGAGTAAAATGCTTGTTTCATATCATGAGTGCTTATAGAATTTTCCCCCCTTAGTGTAGATGAGCTGAGAAGTAATTGATCGGAATTGGATAAGATGTTTCAATTTCCAATTTGATTTCATAGTGTTCAATTTAGTTTATGAAAAACAAGCAATATATAGTTGACATGTGTGTCCATTCACAATCAATTAAAGGCTAGCCATAACCATCCATTTATCCCCCTTTGGACGCTCTTCCCCTTATCAAATTGATTATATTTTTCAGTTATATTTATTTTTTTTATTTTTGATAAATCATCCATTATTACTCCCTCTGTCCTATAATAAGTGTCGTGTTAGAAGAAATATAAAGTCATAAAATAAGTGTTATTTTATCTTTTCAACATAATAATAATTCTTTTTTCATTCTTACCCCTAAATTAATAATGTGTGGATGACTCATTGTACTCTATTATGCATTTATGACAATTATTAATACTCGATGGTTAATAATTAAGGATGATTTTATAAAATTGTTACATTTTTTTATTCATTTATAATTTTTTTTAATATGTGTGTAAAATCTTAGGAGGACACAGACAGAAGAGTAATAAGAACAAAATTTAAGAAATTGTAATTAAAAAATAGTTACTACTTTTATACTAACTAGTGTAATGGATAGTGGACATACTCCCTCCAGTTTTGAATATAAGTAACAAAAAAAATCCAAATTTTGTAGTTCAAAATATCAGCAAATCTCAACTAATTATTGTACTTCATTTAATGATATCATTCATAAAATACTATTCAATTAATTTAGATTTCATTTTCTAATAATCTCGTGTAGGATGTATTCCTATGAAACAAGTTTTCATAAAAGATATTTTAGAGAATACAATTATTTTTTTATTATACCAAAAAAATTAAATAAAATTAACTATTATTTTTAATTAACGTGAATTTTTTTCCTTATATTCCAAGGGAAAGGGTGTAATTTTATTCTTAGGTATTAAAACATTACACCCACTTTAGAGTACCCACATTGCTCGTAATTTAAAGAGCATTGCTTTAAGTCAAAAAGTTGCTCAAGAGGGCCCCAAATGGCCACCTTCACGGTGCAATGCTTTCTCTTTCATGACAATTTTTACTTTTTTGACAAATTCGGACAAACCTCTCTCATATGGGTCCTGTTTTTTCTTTAAGTTGTCGTTCTCTTATTTGTTGTCGTTCACAAAAATAAGTTGACGCAGGAGCAACGTGGCTGACAAAAGAAGGCAACGTGGAATTACATGTAGATGAAAAAGACAACTAAAATTTTAAGAAACCATCGCTAAAACTGCCCTATATGTAAGCAAGGACCATACTAATAGTCTTGTCTTGATTATAATAACTAACCTGAGAAATTTGATTGGTAGATGCCCAATAGACGATGTAACAAACACCGTGAGAAGTGAAGAGTGTCATGAGCACGTGTCCAAGCCAAATATGGTACTTTATGGAACACTCCGAAGTGAGGCCAAGCAGTGGCAACACGGATGAGCCACGCGCCACAGGAAAAAACAGAAATGCCAAGCAAATGTTCCCAACCAGGCCCAAACTTAGTGCCACACTCTCTAATTTCTCTTCCCACCTGTCAAAAATCACCACCAACATAATCAAATATCACAATTCATCACTATTAAAAAAAGGTTTTAATATGCTTTTAGTATATGTAATATAATATACCCAATTTTTATTTTTATTTCAAAATAGTCCCTAAAAATTGTTTTGTTTTGGTCATTGTTGATTTACTTTAATCCCTATGACATACTATTTTTTTTTAATTTTAGCCCCTGAAATATTTTGTTTATGTTCAATTAGTCCTTGTATAATAGTATATTACAGGGACTAAAATAATACAAGAATATATGATGAGGATTAAAATTAAAAAACAAGTATATTATAAAGATTAAAACAAAATTACGAGGACTAAAATAAAACAAAAGAGTTTTGCATGTACTAATTCAAAACAAAAAGTTTTTTAGGGACCTAAACGAAAAATATGGTATATTATAAGAACTAAGAAAGAAACTTTGATGCCCATCAAAATATGATTCTGTTTAAGTGTAATGATGATGGGGACTAGTTAATGGCATTGGCATGATCCATGTGTAATAAGATAAGAAGCTTGATTGTTATTGTTTTGTTGTTAACAGTTTGATGGAGAAAAAAAAAATATATTTACACTTTCTCGCCGTCCTTTTCTGCTAATTTGGGGTTGATTTTTGCAAAGCTGTTGTGGACATAAGTTGCAAAGGACCAAATTAGAAGTGCAATGAACATAAGCAAGAATGCTAACTCTGTGCTTGAAACAATGCCAAGAGGGCCTTTTACAAGCATTGGACGCTTCCATATCGTTGCCTCATGTTTCTGGTCATTGCAACTGATAGTGCAAAAACAGACATAAATTAGTAACATAATAGTTATTTTTTTCTTACAATGAAACATTTACCATATAGATAACCATATTAATTAATTAGGGGAAAGTGTGGTACTTTTGAATGTTGCAATCATTTGATTTTTTGGCTATGTGGATGTAGACACAACCCAAAGCTGCTATTAACAAGACTGGAAAAGTGAACATGAGGAACCTTTCACCTGCAATAAGAAGATCAAAGGGATATTAATTAATTAATTAATTAATTAATTAATTAGCATAAAATTAAGGAATGAAGGCACAAAGTGAAATGCATAACTGGATAAAAAATAGACCTTGTGCACCAAAATAGGTAGAACTAGTCTTTGCTTGGATTTGAGGTCGCCATTGTTGTCTGAAAGTATTTGTGGGCATCATTATCCAAATGAAAATCCAACCCAGAAACACTAGCAAAACCATTAACCTTATTGTAGATTGAACCCTGTCATATGTTTCTTGAGAAGGTGACCTTTTAACCATTTCTTTAGCCATCCTTTGGTTTTTTGTTTTTTGGGTTGTGTGTTTAATAATGCAAAGTAGCAAGATTAATTGTTTGGGGGAAAAGAAGAGATACCGATGAGTATCTTTGTCGAACATGCTTATTTATAGTCAGTAATTAGAATTATTATAATGCATGGGGCAATTGGCAACATATATTTTATAGGTAATACAGGCAATTATTGAAAAAATACTTAATAGAAGATTGATTTGATTTTGATAGTTCTCACTACCAGAATATCATGTATTACCTACTAAATATTAGGGAGGGCCATTTTTGTGGTAGATAATTTTATATTTACCGTGGGTCAAGACCCCAGGTAAAATTCGTAGTTCATTACCGTGGGTTTAGTGACGTTATCGTGGGTTTTAGCACCTGCTGCAGTTATCGTGGGCTGCTATCCCACGGTATGTCCGCAACGGTCGAAAATCTGACACCACCGAGGGTCTAGGCCAGCGAAACCCTGTACCGGTTTGACCGAAACTGAGATTCCCTGCAACGGCTATATGAGCATCACGCTGGTTATAAATTGAACTCGATCATCCTCATTCTATCTTCTTCATTCATCTTCATTTCGTTTCCTTCTTCTTCATTTCACCAAAAAAAAAAATTTATTCTTCTTCATTCCAGTATCACAGTAAGTTTTTCTCACTCTGTCTCTATGTGTATGTATATCTCATAAAAAAAAGATTACTCACTGGTTTTATTTTTTGTTAATAGATTCAGAGCCACCTCATCGGACTCATCACCACCGCAGGAACAACTCACTAACAGGTTGGTAATATTTATTTATTTTTGACAAAATAGTTATAATTTGGTGTTGTTTTTTATCAAATTATTTATAATTATTATTTTAGGATGATATTATATTTGTTTTAGAGAAATACACGCGCGCGCGCGCGCGCCCCCCCACACACACACATATATATATATATATATATATATATATATATATATATATTCTTTAGAATATTATATATTTTTTATTTAGTAATTTATTAATTGTATATATATTTGTTTTATTATTGAATACATGTTAGTTGTAAGTTTTATCATATTATGCTTAGCATTAAATGTTGTTATTATGTTAGGATTATGAAAAATACATGTTAGGAAAAAAATGTATGTCAGTTTAAATTAATATATTAAATTTTGGATATTACAGTTAGGATTAGAGATTATATATATATATATATATATATTTTATTTAGAATATTATATATTTTTTATTTAGTAATTTATTAATTGTATATATATTTGTTTTATTATTGAATACATGTTAGAAAAAAAATGTATGTTAGTTTAAATTAATATATTATATTTTGGATATTACCGTTATGATTAGAGATTTTTGTTTATTAAATTAGTTTTCCCTTATGTTAATTATTAATAGTTATTAGGATTATAATAAATTATATGTTAGGAAAAATGTAACACCCGTGTTTTAGCTGTAGTTTTTTTCGTGAAACTTATATTAGGATAATTTAATACATTTTTTATTTGTTTGTTAAATTAGTTTTCCCTTATGTTAATTGTTAATAGTTATTAGTAATATAATAAATTATATGTTAAGAAAAATGTAACACCCGTTTTTTTCATGATGTTGTGACAGAAAATGTATATTAAATTACTTAATTATAGCAATAATTTTTATTGTTAGCATTATACTGACGGGATTAGATCGTATCGGGGACCATTAATTTTGGACTCAATCTGAGGTTCAATATATATATTGAATCTTGAATATATATCGTATTAACCTATATCAATCTGCGTCTCTGTACGTAATATGCAGCAAATGGACCGAAGTTAGATGTATGATAGGACTTATTCTGGAAGAAGGGGTTTGAAAAAAGCTTTTACAAAAGGGGTTGATCGGTTTGTCCGTCACGCAAAGCGTCAGGATAGTTACCGTATTGAAGGGGGGATTAGATGTCCGACGCGACATGCAAGTGCCAAGGTGTGTTGACTGATGAAGATGTCATATTGCACTTGTATCAGGTGGGGTTCAAGCCTAATTATTGGATTTGGACTAGTCATCGCGAAGTTGTTCCCACTATTGATCTGCATGTTGAAGACAATTTCACTGGTGCCTCAAGCAGTGGACCATTGATGTGATACAGGGGATGATTATTGATGCTCTAGGGGTGAATGTGTCGTTTGATGAGGAGCAATATGATGACACGGAAGAACTTCCGAATGAGGAAGCAGAAAGATTCTATAATCTTTTGACAGAGTCAAACACTCCATTGTTTGAAGGGTCTGATCAATCTAAGTTATCAATTTTCGTGAGGCTTTTAGGTCTCAGATCAACCTTCAATTGTGCTGAGACGTGCTTGGATTATATGTCCCAAATTATGTTAGACGCAACACCTGTTAAAGATGGTTTGCCACAGAGTTATTATGATGCTAAAAGGCTGGTGTCCAAGCTGGGTTTAAGCGTTAAAAGGATCGATTGTTGTGTGAACGGTTGTATGTTGTATTACGATAATGAATTTGGCACAAATGACACTGCGTTGGTTGAATGTAAATTTTGCCAAAAGCCTAGGTATCGTGTCCACAAAACGGGGACGAGTAGGAGTAAACCAGTTCCAAGGAAGGCCATGTTTTATCTGCCTATTGTATCAAGGCTACAAAGATTGTTCGCATCGAT
This sequence comes from Calophaca sinica, assembly GCA_037113605.1. Taxonomy (NCBI): domain Eukaryota; kingdom Viridiplantae; phylum Streptophyta; class Magnoliopsida; order Fabales; family Fabaceae; genus Calophaca; species Calophaca sinica. The sequence continues at coordinate 118,149,699 of CM073731.1, forward strand.
GCAGAATGCAGGTAAAATGACATGGCACTATGACAACAGAAGAACTTCAGGTGAGTTGCGACATCCGTCTGATGGTGAGGCTTGGAAGCACTTTGATCAGGTGCATCCTGATTATGCAGCGGATCCACGTAATATCCGACTTGGGTTATACTCTGATGAGTTTACACCGTATGTCCAATCGACAACTATACCATATTCGTGCTGGCCAGTTATTGTCACCCCGTACAATCTCCCTCTTGATATGTGCATGACTAAACCCTACATGTTCTTAGCTTGTGTAATTCCGGGCCCATATTCACCAACAGCTGGTATTGATATATATTTGCAACCTCTGATTGATGATTTGAAGAGGCTGTGAACTGGTGTTGTTACATATGATATTTCTCGAAAGAAAAACTTTATGATGAGAGCAGCCCTGATGTGGACCATTAATGACTTTCCTGCTTACGGCATGTTATCTGGGTGGGGGACTCATGGTAAATTGGCATTCCCGATATGCATGGAGGACACGAAGGCATTCACCTTGCACTACGAGGGGAAGGCTTCTTGGTTTGACGCGCACCGTAGGTTCTTACCAAGCTATCATCCATTTAGGACAAATAAGAATGCCTTTGTCAGGGGGTAGTTGAAAATGAAGGCCCACCACGTAGGTTGACATCGGAAGAGGTATGGAGAAGAGTTAAGGATCATCCAAAAGTAAAAGTTATAAATGGTGTTGTTGAACGACCAACAGAGGGTTATGGATAGTGGCATAATTGGACAAGAAGAAGTATTTTTTGGGATCTCGAGTATTGGAAAGACAATTTATTGAGACACAATCTCGATGTTATGCACATTGAAAAGAATTTTTTTGACAACATATTTAACACTGTCATGAATGTGAAGGGCAAAACCAAAGACAACGAGAAAGCTAGGAGGGACTTAGCTATTTATTGCAGATGAAAGGACTTGTTGTTGGTGGATGACCAGACTACTAGGAAGACCTTAAAACCGGAAGCCAATTACACTTTATCCTCCGAAAAAGTGAAAGCAGTTTATCATTGGATAAGAGAACTCAAGATGCCTGATGGTTATTCTTCAAATATATCAAGATGTGCCAATGTGGATGGTGGGAATATGCAAGGAATGAAGAGTCATGATTGTCATGTATTCATGAAATATTTACTTTCGATCGCCTTTAGTACGTTGTCAGCACATGTTTTGAACCCGCTGATTGAAATTAGTCAATTTTTTAAGAACTTGTGTTCCGCAACATTGAGGAGTGGTGATCTTATCAAGATGCAGCAAGACATTCCACTGATTATATGTAAGTTGGAGAGGATGTTTCCCCCTGGTTTCTTTGATTCTATAGAGTATCTCCCAGTGCATCTTGCATACGAGGCTCTTCTTGGTGGACCTGTTCAGTATAGATGGATGTATCCATTTGAAAGGTATATATAACATATGTCCTTAATTAAATTTCAAATTTATGTATCCATTTTAGTCGAAGTTACCAGTTCAATTAACCTTTTGTATAGGTTCATCGGTGATTCAAAACGATTAGTTAACAATAAGGCTAGGGTTAAAGGATCAATCTGTGCATCTTACTTACACCGCGAAACAACCCATTTTTGTTCATATTATTTCAACAACACAACGTTGACTCCGCGAATTAGAAGGAATGAGGTGCTTCCTACCTCTGAAAGATATCCATTAGCCTTATCAGTTTTTTGTCTGCCCGGTCGCCATGCTGGGGGAGAATCGATTCACTGGTTGGCAGATGAAGAGTACAATTCAGCGCATGTTCATGTACTGATCAATTGCACCGAAGTGAAACCCTACCTAGAGTAAGTATATAGTTTAATTTTCTTGTGTTAGCCAGACATTATACCAGACACTATACATTGTTTATTCGTTGTTCATGATTGTCATCAAGGTATTCTTGTCATCCGAACCTGCTGCTCACATTCATTCAAGATTTCCAATTTGGTTTAGGCAACAGGTGCATACGTCTTCAAAATATTCGATATACTATTTGTAAATTATATGCAAGTTATGTATATAAGTTATTCGTATGCATGTGTACAGGTTTATAGCCAAGAACCTACTCCTCTAATTGAGCACCTGAGGAACTTATCTGATGACCCTCGTAAATGTGTTAAACAATGGCACACATTTTTTGTGAACGAGTACAAATTTCACACCCAGGAATGGACGGAGGGCAAAGAAACTACAAATAGTGGTGTTTATGTCAAAGGTGACATTGGGGGAGGTGAAAATGACTTCTATGGTGTGATTCAACGCATATATGAAGTATCTTACACCACTTTAGACTACCGTAAAAAAGCAGTTTTATTTTATTGTAACTGGTTTGATCCATTACATAGAGGCACCAAATTGAATCCAATAACTAATATGATGGATATTAGATTGAACAGACAATATCCTATGTTTGATCTGTTCATCATGGCACAAAATGTCAGACAAGTATATTATGTCCCTTATCCATCAACAAGAATAGATAAATGCGGTTGGTGTGTTGCAATTAAGATGAAGCCAAGAAGTCGCATAGAAGCAGATGATCCAGTTGAAGAAGAGCCCTATCAGGTTGATGAAATGTCCAACGTAAATGCAGTGATTGAAGTTGAACACATTAGTTGCCTAAGTAATGGCTTGCCAAACACTGGTGAAGAAGTGGATGGAGAAGAAATACTGGATACGACAAATCAAGAACGAGTCGGGGAGGATGGGATTGAATCCGAAGGAGATTTCGACGAAGAATGAGACGAATAGCTAATGGCATATATATTATATATGAATATTGAGAATGTATTTTTCCATGGGTTTTGGCCTAGTCCCTCCATTTGTATTTTAATTTTTTTTATTAATAAAATGTAGGTGAGTAACCTTTTCCCTTCATTTGCTTTGAAAAAAATGCTAGTATCATGTAGTACCAAATATGTCTGATGGTTTTTCTTGCCTTATTTTGCTTGTGTAGATATGGCATCAGGAGGTCGAGGTGACGACACACATCCTACTGGTAGAAAAGGGAAGGAGAAGGCTGTTGCTCCTCGTCGTCGCAGGATGACAACTCGCATTATTGAGGATGTGAGTAGATTTTTTTTCATTTGGAAGTACGAGCAGTCCATCTATTATGCCATCCACACAGACTACTACGCAGCACGCAATAGAGGTACCGACGCATTAGGCCTCTACTTCTGCGATCGCTACAGGTACCCACTACACTGGTAGTGGTACTCCTACACTGTCTGATGACGACGAGGATGACGTCGACAGTCCTGGGTTGCATGATGTAAGTGATGAGGAGGTGGAGATGTCGCCGGACGGGAAATATGTTATTAGACCTGCTGGTAACGCATAAGTATTGACGCGTAAATATGTTATTAACATCTTTTTTTATAGGTTTCTTCCATCTAAACCATCTTCTAAGGCAATCACAGAAGTAATTAGAGAGAAGTATAATCAACCTTGGACCACTTGGGGGCCTATTAAAAAAAATAAAGCTGATAGGGGCATGATGTTGAAAGCTTTTAATGTAAGTGGTGATTAATATCATGCATATGTTATATTGGTTGATTATTTAATTTGTATTAACCTCTAATGTTAATATAGGACAAATATATTTGGTTGCCTGAACACAATGCGGAGGTCGAGGGAATCTTTCACCATAGAACTGCACGTCACTTATCATATGCTTAGGGACGCGCGCTTGAACGTTGAACGTAAGGGACGTCCCTACTGGATAGGAGAACATGCCTGGGCTGTGTTGCAACGGCACTGGGCAGGTGAGGACTTCAAGAAAGTTTCTGAGAAGCATAAGACAAATAGGGCATCCGAGAAGGGTGGTTCCCTGCACACAGGAGGTTCCGTCAACACCGCACAGATCCGGCAACGTTTAGTACACACATATATATTAAATGTTGTTTTAAATTTATGAAGTTAATTAACATTAGTTGTTTCTCATTCCATCTATTATATTGTGTTTCTCAGTGTATAGGAGAAGAAGCTAGGATGACCAGTGTCTGTGCCTGAGCTGCATCGCCGTACCCATACTCGGAAGGGAAGTGGCGATTATATTGATGAGCGGTCGCGGAGAACTCAGGTAATTATATTCGTTATACATAATTTTGATTATTTATTGTCAAGTCTTTATATATGGTTGTTTATTTTGACTTACATGTTTTTAAAATTATGCATTTCAGGAGGAATTTGAGGCCAATATGTCTCAGTATTGGGCTAATTCTGGTGCTGGCAATGATGAGTCTAACCCAGATGAACTCAGTCGTATTGAGCTACAAAATTGGGTGAATGTTGTTGGCGGGAAGAAGAAGGCCTATCCTCATGCTACCGTCCTGGGGTTTCTCGCCTATATATTAATGCATCTTCCTCCTATGGGGGCAGTACTGGACGCTCGTACACAAACAGGGATTATTTGGAGGTCTAGAGGCAATTACAAATTGCGTTGCGTGAGGCACAGGAGGCCAAAAAGGGGCAGGAAGATTTGAGGAATGAGGTTAGAGAGTTTCATAAATAGATGTTTGAATTACTGCAGCAGGGCGCCAGACCACCTCCACAGCCACAATCACAGGCACAACCACCTCCACAGTACTGCGTCGTGCCACCTGTGCCACAACCTCAGCATTCACAGAACCAGCAACCACCACAGTACCAGTACGGATTTTGGCCACTATATCGTCTCTAATGTCATAGCCTTTTCATCCAGCGCCAGCAGCACCACCACCAGATGCACAACAAGTTTACATGCGGGATGCACCTATACAGCAGGCGCCAGCACAGGCAGGTCAGGGCACCACCACTTTAGACGAAGCGGCCAATGATTTCCTGGAGCCGAGTTTTAACTACCCGTTCCCTCATGGTGGCAACGATGGCAACGACTACGATAATTATTAATTACGGCAGTGCTTCACCTGGTGTTTAGGCTTTGTTTTTAGCACTTTTTTACATGTCTCCAACGTATATTTGTGGATTTATTATATTTTTATGGTACTTATTATATTTTAACTAATTTATTAAATGTAATATTTGTTAGTGTTTTATTAATTTTTTTTATTGTCACGTAATTTATGCATCACTATTAATAAGTGTTTGAGTGTTTAAAAGTTATCGAGACAATCAAAGATGAAAAAAAAATTAAATTAAATGAATAATATTTTTGTATAAAATAAAAAATAATAAAAAATACATTCTTGAAAAAATTAAAACAAAAATTTTTTTCTTAAAAAAAGGAAGGCAAAAAATAACAAAATATAGTGAAAAAAGAATTGAGGACTGATAAAAAGATTAAGAAAAATAAAAAAATAATAAATAAAAGATAAGGGGGTGCAAATTATTTTTATAACAGGTGCAAATATATTTTTGGTTTAATAATAAAAATTAAGAAGGCAAAAGAGTAAAGAGAAAAAAAGAAGTGAAGAAAAAAAGGAAAAAGAAGAAAAGAAAAAAAAAGAAAGAAGAGGAAAGAGGGATGTAATTAGCAATACTGGGGTGCTAATAGCAGCCCATAACAACACCCAAGCCTTAATGCCAAGCTCACAGCCCAGTCCACTAAATCCCAGCACTCCCTTTTACCGCGCACACCTCCCCTTTTCCACAAAGCGCCCCCAGCGCTCCTCCTCCTTTATGCTTACTCGCTGCACCCCTCCTTCTTCTCTCGCGCACCCCGCGGCCTCTTCCTTCCCTCACCTGTGCGGATTAGGCCCAGCCCACTCTCTCTTATATAACACTAAACAAACTCTAATCCTCATTCTCACCCAAACCTGGAGCGCCGCTCCTTCCCTCACTTCCCTCTCTCAATTTCTCTCTCATCATCACCTATCCACCATTCTCGCCCCAATCTCTCCCTCATCCCTGCGCCTCTCTCTCGGCCACCCCCTCTTCCTCTCATTTCCTTCACCTTCTCAAACCCTAAACTTAGAGCTTCAGACACGGCGCCCCTCCCCTTTTCTCAGCCTCACCCTCTCTTTCTCTATTTCTCCCAAGTCCTCACTATAGTATCACGTTGTAATATTCTTAAAATATCTGTGTAAATATCGATGTGTGTTTGTCAGAGGAACAGTGTGGCCATCAACATCTTTGCAGCGAGCCTCATCTTCAAAGAAGGAGTTCGACTTGCAGAGAGCTCGACTTGGCACAGTTAGGAGAAGAACACGATTCTTTGCGAACAGGTGACTGTCTTTCTCCTTATTTTGTTTTTTCATTCCTTCCTTTTTTCGAACCGAATCCTTCAGATCCTAATTCCTTTCCCTATTTCTTTCAATAAAACCAAATCGAATCCAGATCTCAAAGGAAAATGAAAAACGTGGAGATTTTATCAGGGAGTGTCTCTTCCATCCCGTTTTGATTATTTTTCACTAATTCTGTGTTTTTTGTTTTGCAAATTTTAGTGGAAGCCTCTGCATACCGTGAAAGGAGAAGAAGAAACCGAGGAGAAGAAGCAAGGGGACGGTTCCCACTAGTTTAGGGTTTCACTAGTTTGTTCTTCTCTGTTTTTCCTTTTCTTCTGTATTTTTCTTCTTTTCTTCTGTGTTTTGTGTTTATTTTAGGGTTTTCTTTTGTTCGTGTTTTCTGAGTTCAAATTAATTGCATTTCAATTTCTGGAATTTGGGTGCAATTTCTACTGGTTGAATTTCTAGTCTTTTGGGGTTGCTGAGAGCCCTAATTTCTGCATTCTATTTTTTTGTAATTTAAGGAATAACATGACCATTTCTGCAATTAATTAAAATGGACTTGTTTGCAAAATTGCAATAAATATTTGCAAAAACGGACTTGTAAGTATAAGTTGGACCAGTTTCTATTTTGTACCACATTGCAAATTCTTAAATTACGCTGGACTAGTTTGCAATTTCATAAACTTTAATTAAATTTAATCAGCAAAAAGCTGATTAAATTTAATTATTTTTTTATACTCTCTTCGTTGATTACCGTGGGTCCGTACCCTCGGTTTTTGTCAGGTATTATTGGCGGCCATACGGCCTATGGTAATTATCGGGAGTTTCAAACCCTCTGTAATTATTGGCGATCTTTTTAAGTAAACCCACTGTATACATTACCTACCACGGACTATCCTACGGCTCTGTGGCCCTCGATTGGCCTTCGGTAACTACACAGCTAGCGACGGTTTTTGAGCCTTATCAAGGGCTTCTGGCCTTCGGTATACCTCACATTTCTTGTAGTGTCTCTCACTCATCTTTTTAGGGTAAGATAACTGGAAGTGTCATTGGAAAATATTTAAAGTTAGTTTCATTGGTAAAATATTGTTTTATTAACAGTAATTTGTAATTTTTTTTATAATATTTAATTTTAATTGAAATTTTTTTTAGTATTATTAATCAAAGAAACTAAAAAAAATAAAAATCTCGTTTAAGTGAATAACAAATAAAGAGAAAAATATATTCTGTGAGGGCTTGAATATTATATTTTCCTTAAGAATAATTTGAAGAATTTAAGGACTATGCACTAACTGTGTCAATTTTTTTTACACATACATTCAATTAGATGGTGTCAATTTGTCATAATACTTCCTATAATATTTTAATAAATATCTAAATGGTAAAATTTGATTGAACAACTGTGTAAATAAGTTTTATGCTTTTAGTGTATAATCCTTAAACTCTTATTTGAACCCCAAAACTTTATCTTAAGAGAATAAATTTCTTACCAATTTGACCAAGAAGGATTGTACGGTAACATTGCTTTCTATGTTGTTTAGATTTGCGACACAATACGGATTGTACTGATAAAATGAAAAAAAAAAAAAAAAAAGCTATTAGGCTTGCGACACTAATCGAAAGAGCATGGTTCACGTCCCTCTGCTACCGTGTTTCGAATGTGGAAATCCATATTATTTTTCATCGGATTTTTTTTTTTTTTTTTCATCAGATTACGTATGGCTCTCGACAAATGTGGTTGACAAAGAGCAACCATGAGCGGAAAGTCAACTGTTTCAGTGCGGTGATTATTGCCAAACAAAATACTCTCTCCGTTTTAAATTGTCACTTTACAAAAAAGAAAACTTTTTCAAATTAAGTGTCATTTTCTATTTTCAATGCATTATTAATTATTATTTTTCCAATTTTGCCTCCAAATAAATAGTGTGTACATCACTCCCAAGTCAATATACTTCATTATACATTTATGACAATGATTAATACTCCAATAATTAATAGGGATAATTTAGTAAAATTATTCCATTCATTAAACTATTTATTGTTTTTCTTAATATTTGTGAAGAAACTTCAAACGTCACTCAATATGAAATGGAGGGAGTACTAATCAAGGTTAAAGCCAAGGCCCGAAAATACATTACGACATGCTTCGTATCACGAGGGATTCCGCTCACGAACATCACGATTGCCACACATATTATTTTCACAGGTGGTTTCCTTTCCTTTCACTTCTTCGTATGGTTATGCGGGCCCGACTATTGGTAAAAAAAACTTCGTGAGCGTTTCTCTCGCGACAAATAGCATTTTATTCGGTGTTTTTCTTATACAAGATAAAATCGTCAAAATTTGTGAGAAATGATTAGGGAAACGTCAATTAAGAGTGGTCAATTCACCCCTCATATGAGTCAGAGACACATCGATTCCGTTTTTTGGCAATAGTGGATTGATGTCCTCACGAAGTGTAACATCCCTGATTTTTCATTTTTTCAAAAACGTGTTTTCTGTAAATTTTTATATACAGGGGTATTTTGGTCATTTTAAAAATGAGTATTTTGAAAAATGGATTTTACCGTTGAGTTAATATTTTGTTTAGTTGTTAAAACAACACTAATTTTTGTTGCTTGTCTGCTTGCAATTGTATGCTGTTTGTAATATACGCTAGAGAAGTATTTTCATAAATTTATAAAAGTGCATAATTTTGGGAAACAGACTTCACGGTTGAATTTCAAATATTTTATTTAGCTAGTGGTGATATTTTCAGATTTTAATTCTGACGGAAACCGGAAGTCGTTTTGACTACCCGGTTAACGTTTTTACCAACGGAAAAGCCTGTTTGGACTTCAACACATTCATATTTTGAAATTTTCACTGTCCGTCAATAGATGACGATCTGTGACAAGATATTAATTTTATTACTTTTTTGCTGTTTTTACAGACGTCAGTTTAATCGCGTAATGTTTTTAATCGCGCAATGAGATTTTAAGCAGTATAATTAGGATAATTCCTAATTATTATTTTTGGACAATTATTAAATATTATAAATAAATTATATTGGATAATTTTTTGAGTTACATAATTATATTTGATATATATTTAAATTACATAACTATATTTAATAAAAATTTGAGTTATAAAGGCATATTTTTAACTAAATTTGTATTTAATTTTCAATTACAAAACTATGTTGGATATAATTTTGATTACAAGATTAGTTTTGGTAAATTCTGAGTTACATAAACAAATTTGATAATTTTTCAATTACAAAATCATACTGAAATATATTTTTGATTACATGATTATTATATAAAAGTTTTGATCATCTTCTTACTTCTGCTTCCATCTTTCACGCCACATTCTCTCTCTTTCCTCCATCCTCTTCATTTTTTCTTCCATGGTTCCATAACCATTTTAGAGAGAGAAATTGATGGTTTCAAGTGATTTTCTCATCCAATTTCAATTCCAAGACCATATTCTTGATCCTTAAGGTGACGTATAAGCTTGTGTTGATCTTGGAACTAGAAGGAATTTGGGTAAGGAAGTGAAATCTTAAAAATCTAAGGTAAGAGAAATTTTCTCTTGGAGTTTTGAGAAAACATAAGTTGTTGTGTGTTTGTGTGTTTGTATGTTTGTTTGTTATTGTTTGGGCTCAGGCAAGTGCACTTGATCGTAACTCGTAATAAAGTGGAGTATTTTTAAGACTCCCGAATGTCGAACCCATAGAGAATACGCGAGTACTAAATTACTAGAGATCCTTATTATTTTAGACGAACGAAAGTGATGGTTTTGATAGTGAAACAATTGAATTATAAATAAAGAAAGCTAAGCAATGTCACAAGAACGGAATAGAGATCAAATAGGAAAAGCCTAGGGGAACCGGGTTCACTAATACTAGATCCTGAATCTATTACCTTGCTATTACGAATTATATTTCCTTATTGAAAGCCAATCACTCACTCTAAATTACTAAGAACTACCTAATTAATAGCCTTCTTCCTAAATAACTACTCCGTTTTGATCCAGGAAGGTAATTAAAGGAAAGAGCATTAAGAACAAGTGAGTTTGTTAATCTAATAACCGATTGGAAACAAGCAATAACCTCATCCGACATATAAAGCGAGTTCTGTTAATCCTAGAGTTCCATTAACTAATCGCGATAGTCGCCTCCCATTAATTAATTTATTAAGGACTGGCCAGATCCTATGGAATTAAGCATGCTAGGAAGAACACATTCATAAGGATAATAAAGAATTCAAAATAGCAATTAAATAAATAACAAGAACATCGTAAAAGATCCCCCATCACCCTTAGTGATGGAGTTAGCTACTCATATTGTTTCCTAACATAATAAAATAACAAACATTCAAACAAGAAATCCTAAAAGAAAAGATGAGACAAGAGACAAGAGGCAAAGTCTAAAGCAAAAGACCCTCACTCAGGGAGAATGAGTTCCTCCCCAGAGAGTGAGTTGAGTTCTCAAAAGGGGGTGAGAATGCCTATCTATAGGCTCTAGTGCGGATTAGGTCAACTGACTTCAAATATGTGCATTCTGGGCTTGGGCACGGCCGTAATGCATTTATACATGGTCGTACTGGACTTGAATTGCGACGTTAGCCCGTATTTGTGCACTCAGCACCATCTGACAGCAATTGTGTAAGGCCATACAATCTTTGCTACGGTCGTACTGGACTTTTTCTTCAGCGCCAGGTCGTACTGACCTTGAGATACGCCCCTACTGATGTGCTTGAATAGATACGGTCGTACTGAAGAGATGTCAGGTCGTACCGCTTATCCAGAAACACTAAAAATCTCCAAAACTCGCCAGAATCTTCCCAAAATTCAATATTTTGCTTCCCATGTTGCCTTTATTACTTTTCTGCATAAATGAGGAAATAGTGAACATATTTTATCTAATAAGGAACAAAATCATGATATTTTATACTAAAAATACCCCAAAATAATAGACAAAATGGAGTGTTAACAGTTATGGAATAATGTTTGGATGAAATCTCGTCTCGATGCGAAGTACCATTCCCTAAGAGGTTTTTGTGGCTTAGGATATTGTACAATGACTGTGTTGTGTAGCGGAGGTCTTCCCTCTGCTAGTGGATTGAAGCTCGGTTCTATCGTGGTTGGCACGACACCGAAGGCTTTGATTGTGTTGATTGAGGAGTCGTTTCCTCCTGAACGATCCTTGCATAAAGTGCGATCTATTGTTGCTATATGTTCACCATGTGCTGGTTCTGCTCATGCATCATCTCCATATGGTGACATAGGAGTTGGATGAGCTCTTGCACCTCTAGCGGTGTAAGCGAAGTAAGAGCTGGTATGGCAGTTGGTTTTAAGACTAGAGCCAGCAGTATCTGAGAGGCAAGTTTAGTATTTGTCACCATGACCAAAGGAATGTTCCCGTGACCATCTTCAAGTGGTCCCGATTTGTTCAGGAAATCTGTCCCACGGCCCCTTAGTCTGGCAGTGTTGTGAGTCGCTACCATTGTTTTAGGTCACAGCCAGCTTCAGATGAATAAGGAAGAGGAAGAAATATAACGCGTAGGTGTTTCGCAAGACGATATGTCAATGTTCTAGTCAGAACCTTCAAATGAGAATCTATGGGATAGAAATCTCCCCGTTTAGATTTGAGAGCTAGCTCTTCAAAGGTGGAATTTAGTGACATGTTTAGGGAAGTACACGCTAGCACTCAAGTCAGTGAGGGAATGAGAGTGTTTGTGAGGTTTGAATTGTGTATACATGCATTTATGCCTCTATTTTTATTATTATAAGTGGGCCAAAAAGGACCATTGGGTTTATGCCTATGATTCATATACATAATGATTCTTTGAATGATCTTTGGCGGGAAGGCTTGTTCAGGAGGTAATTTCACTGGTAACTGCTTTCGAGTTGTACGGGAGTCGTTAGATGAGTATCCGACTGTCCTCACCAATTTTTGGAGTGTGAAGCTCCTAAGCTTGTTGACGGATCGAACTAGGCCTCGTCCTTATTGGACAACTAAGACTAGCATCTGAACAATTATAACAAAACAAAACATGTTTAACATATGCATAAACAAAGTGTCTCGAAACATAGGTTCTTTTTTTTTATGAGATTAAACATAGGGTGCGTTTGATACGCTTTGAAGTACAAGACAAACAGAATAGTACAGGACAAACCTTTGAGTCACATGACAACTATTTATCTTGTATTTTGTTTGGTAGACAGTGGATAACACAAACAAAATAACATGAAATTTACTACAATAGCCTTTATAGTATATGTCATTATATTATAATATATATAAAATAATATGTTAATATTATATTATTAATATGTATGTATGCATATATATATAATATAAATACTGACTTGAACGCCATTCTATATGTATATATAACTATTCTATAATTAATATATACATTAATACATAACAAATTATTTTATAATAAACAAATAATAAAAGTAATAAAATGTATTATATTAGATACAATATATAACAATATATAATAATATGTTATATAATAATATATTAACTAGTAACATACCCGTGCTTACGCACGGGTCGCACGACATTGGTTGTTAAGAAATCATGTATTTTTTTAAGGCTGCAGCATAAATGTAGGTATATAAAAATCAAAGCTTCACCATGATTAACTTCAGATTTATTTCATACTTATACTGTAAATATAAATTTTCTTCTAATATGATAGATGAAACAGTTATACTAATAATGTGTAATGCATTGTTGTAATTTTTCTTCACATTTAATACGAAGACTCATTTAAAATAAAACATTTGAGGATTGCAAATAAAACCATATATAGCTATTAAATATTACATATATTAAGGAAGACAATAACATTGTAACATTGATATGTGTTCAAAGACGATAAAATTACACCAACAACATGTAATGTTTTCCCGTAGAGACTAAAAAGGAAACTTGTCATTTATAAATAATAAAGATATTTATAAAATTGATATGTGTTCGAAGATGTAACATCCCAAATTTTCTTTAATTTAATGATTTAAAGCAAATTTGGAAATTAGGGGTAAAATGGTAATTTTACCCTAGGATTAAGGATATGAGGGACTAATTAGTCTTGTGTAATTTTAATTAATCAAAATTACTCAAGATGTTATTAGGGACCTAAGGTTAAATTATGGAAGCTAGATAAAGGATTGTTGGCAAGTTTTAATTAAATTTAGGCTTAAGTTCCACCATACACTATGTTTCATTTAATCCCACCTTATCACTCCCCAAACCCTCATCTACCCCTCCTTCCATTGAGCAACAGCAGCTCAAAATAGAAGAAAGAAAGAAACAAAGGGGAGAAAAAAAGGAAGGGAAGAAGGAAAGAAAAGAAGAGGGAAAGAAAGAGAGGAGGTGCGATCGAAGGAGAGGAAGGGGTGGTGGCCACGACGGCCACAGCTAGTGGCAGCGCACCACCGTGCCGGTCAAGCAGCAGAAGGTGGCCGTGCCACTGTTCATCCAGGCCGAGAGAGAGAAGAGGGAAGAGACATCGAGAATGAGAGAGATTCAGAGAGAGATCGAGAACTGAAAGAGGAAGGGAACTCGAAATGGAAGTGAAGCAAGGATCCAAACCTGATTTTAGAGTTGATTGAAGCTTCAAGAAAGTGCTCTCATGGAGGTTAGGGCAAATGTCAACTAAAGAAGAGGGTTGCATGTGGGTTTTGCTCAATGGAGAAGAAGAATCAAGGCCAAAAGTTGAAAGATTGAAGGAAAGAGATGAAGATTGAAGCTTGAGAGCTCATTCCATGGAGGATGGTTAGGGTTTTAGATTTGGAAATTTGGGGGTTTTCACCCTAAAGCCTCTAAGGAGTAAGAGGTAATATAGATTTCCCCTAAAACATCCCTTAGGGTGTGCTAGGATTTAATGTTTAATTCTTGCAATTTAAATTATTGTTAAATAATATGATATGGGGTTTGGCTGAAATAGGGTTGGATCCTGTCCCTAACCCCCCTAATTATTGTGATGTTTGCCCATTGGGAGTTCCATTGAGCTCCAAATGGATTATGTTTGATTGTGATTTAGCCTAAACTGGGAGTTGCTGTGACTTCCCTAAATTAATGGAAGACTTTATGTCTTCTTTAAAATTAGTTTTATGTCATATGATTCTTGGGTTTGATGTTGGTTTCAAACTTGCATGTGAATGAGTTGGTTGACGGTGATTGAATGTGAGTTTTCTCCTTGCTTTCAGTGTTTCCTGCGAAATTCGCTTAGCCTGACCAAATCCGCTAAGCGAAATTCCTGCTGGACAAGATGCTGCCAGAATTTCGCTTAAGCGAAATTCCTTAGCTTAACAAATTTTGGGTAGAATTGCCCAGTTATGTTCTATCCTGTTCTGGTTTGCTTGCGAAGTTGTGTAAGGTTGATAATTAGTTTCCTTAAGGGATTTTATGGTCTTAAACAAGATATAAATTGACTAATTAAGTACTTACTTGATTAGGAGCCCTTCCTATACCTTAAACTTAGGACCTAAGCTAGGTTGCAAGTCAAAAGAAAACATTAACCATGATGGAATTAAAGGAAAATAATATGAAGTAAACTAGGACCTTAACTCAATTTAAGATTAAGTGAAGTTATGGCATCAATATTATCACCATGGGATAAGTAGTATAGGCTACTTTCCTTAGGAATAAGAATTTCTCCTTGTAGAATCATGTTTATCTTTTTATATATCCCTATGTTTGGATGATTAATGGTTTACATATATTGTAACTTTAATGAAGGGGTTTCATCTTATACGGTTAACAACGTTAACTATTTTGACTTATTATAAGAATGAGGTTGGATGTTAGAAAACATGATTGCGTATGAACGTTAATTAGTTGAATATCTATCCTTGTTATTGGTTGATGATAGTTAAGAGGAATTACTTTATGAATTACGCGTCTTGATTGTTTGACTTGCATATGCATTGATGTTTGACATGGCATATGCATAAGGTGTTTGTCTGTCCGGGTGACGATTCCGACGGCAGGCCCGTCGATTGTGATTCCTTGCAAGCGTTTACCGGCAGGGACCCCCTTGTTAAAAAGCCCTAACAGGATGAGAAAAAGAAAAGAGCATAATTAAGCTCAAGTGCAATTGCTAAAAAGGACCAAGGGGGTACATCAGAGGAACTCATTTGCATGATGTAATATTTTTACTAATACTTACCTAGAGGAACCATTATGTATACGTTGTATTGTTAATAATGCAACATTGAAGAATTGATGTGAATTGTGCATTTTGAATTGTACATGAAACTTGAGGATTTACTTAGAATTACGTTGTCTTACGATTGATTATCCCTGAATTGAGTTTGTATTTCAGTTTTGATGAATAAGTTGAATGATTGAATATAGTGCATAAGTGTAGATTTAAATATTCTTGAACAAATTATGCGTGAACTGGTTAGGGAGGAGTTTTCCATACGTCGCACACCACGTATGGCTGGAAACAACGGTAAAAGTTTTATTATCATAAGTCTATGTTACTGAGTTTTATAAACTCACGTTTTGGGGCGTTGTTTTCAGGTACAAGCTTAACGGAGAAGTTCAGAGCATGAGTTATGCTCGGTCTTGCCTTCCTGCGAGACCCCGAGTCACCTAATCACGAGACAGAGTCCTAATTGCTAGGTCGAGTCCTTGTAATTAGGAAATAATGTGTATTAGTAATTATTTCTATTGTCATTATCGTAATGGTTTGTAACTAATTAAAGTAATTTCCGCGTTTATAACTATGATTTATGTCTACTAGTTCTATTAGCGATAGAATGTAATTTGAACCAAGGACTTTATTTAAACAAGTGTAGTATCTTTAGAAAGGATGCACTCTTGGTTATTACTTAGAAAGGCGAAAATTTTCCAGGTCTGAATTATTTTAATTTCTTTAAATTAGTAAGTAATTCCCTAATTAGAGCTAGGGTGTTACAGAAGACAATAAATTTATACCGACAACGTGTAATATTTCCCCGTAGGGGCTAAAAAACAAAATTATCATTTATAAATAATAAAACTATTTATAAAGTTGATATGTGTTCGAAGACGATAAAATGTAATGTTTCCCCGTAGGGAGTAATAGGCAAAATCATCATTTATAAATAATAAATACATTTATAAATTTGATATGTGTTTAATAATGATAAAATTACACCAGAACATGTAATGTTTCTCCGTCTGCACCCAAAAGAAAAATAATCATTTATACCGATAGTATGTAATGTTTCTTCCCGTTAAGAATCAAAAGTAAAATAATCATCTATAAAAAATTTATAATAAATATATTTATAAATTTTGATACGTGATTAAAAACGATAAAATTATGTTCACAATATGTAATGTTTTCTTATTAAGACTTTAAACAAAAAATTTATAATGATAAAATATAAAAATATAAAAAAATGAAAATTTAAGGTGGAAAGAAAAATAGAAAGTAAAAAAAAAAGACATAGAAAGAGGAAGTTCACAAAAAAAAAAATACAAAGAAGAAAAAAGAGAAGAAAAAAATAAAGAAAGAGGGAAAGAGAAGAGAGAAAAAAATGTGAAAGGTGAGAGAGAGAAAGTTAAAAGTAAGAAAAAAATAATATTTTTATGTCAATTTAATTTTTATTTTTATTTAAGTTGACATATTTGCCCCTTTAAAATGATATGTGGTAAAAATGTAGTAATCTAGTTTTGTAATTTTACCTATCTTTTATAAGCTTATATTTATAGTAGATAATGTATATATTTGTTACACATGCTATGTTATACGTTATATATATATATATATATATTGAGAGAGAGAGAGAGAGAATTTTTTTTTGACGGAGAGAGCATATTTATTTAGTAGGAAATTAATATGGGTATTTTTATCTTTTGAGTAGTTTGTCCTTGGACAATTTTTTGTCTTATACTCCATCCGACCCAATTTATATGTTATATTTGGCTAAATCATACAGTTTAAGAAAAAAATAAATGAAAGAAAGAGAGTGATAATTTTATCAAATTATCCTTATTAACAATTGATGTATTAACTATTGTCATAAATGCAAAGTGAAGTATTTAATAGTACTCCCTTCGTCCCATCTCTTTGGGTGTTTTAGCATTTTATTTTTGTCCCATAACTTTGGTTGTTTTAAGGTACGAATGTATAATTTAGCTTTTTTCCTATTGTACCCCTAAATTAATTAAGAGTATACATTAATTATAATTTATATTTAATAGTTAGTTACATTAGAATTTGCATTGAAAAAATGCACATTATCAAAGAGACATTAATGGACGCATGGAAATGCTTGAATAGCTGTTGTGGGAGTAGTGTGATTAATTAATATTATGGAAATGTGTAAAATATTTATTGACAAAAGAAGCACTAATTAGGGATAATATAGTCTAAATTTTTTTCTACTAATTGTTTCTTTGTCTATGTGACACAACCTTAAACACCCAAAGATATAGGACGGAGGAAGTACAATTGGCAGAAAACATTTAATATTGCATTGAAAATAGTAAATGACATATATTTTGGGACAATTTTTTTTTGTAAACGTGACATATATATTGCGATGGAGGGAGTTAGGGGTGGCAAAGTCATCTATTTATCCATCATTCATCCAATCCATCCATTACAAACAAAAAAAACTAAATGGATTGGATCCAATCCATCCATTTAATTTAATAGATGGTTATTTATCTATCCACTATTTTTCTAAATCTATTGGATTACACTAGGGATGACAAATGGATGAATTGGATAATTTTTTAAATTGATCATAAAATATATTTTAATTACTAAAAATATTTTTAATTATAAAAAAATATTTTAATTAAAAATATTTTACTCTCTCCCTCCCCTCTCTCTCCCCCCTCTCTCGCCCTCTCTCCTCCCATCTCTGTCTCTTTCCTCTCTCTCGCCTCTCTCCTCATTCTCTCTCTCCGCATTGTTGACAAAACAAAACATTGTGGATGAAACTTGCAACGAGCTGCATAATGATTAATGGCGCCGAACATTTTGAAAGTAAAAATCTTTTGGCTCACAGTTTCCGTAGGACATGAATTCCATACGTAGACACCCCTGATATAAATGGAGTACCTGATAACTTTGTTTTGAATAGTAAATAATTAGTTTTCATATAAAAAAATTAGTTTTCATATAAAACTTGAGAACCGTGGAAAATTAATAACTATAATATACAAATATGAAGATGCAAACAATATGGCTTATGAGGAGATAAGGGGGCGAAGAATTGCGCGAGGACGTGTTATCTTTTTTTTTGGGCACAAAACGAGGACGTGTTATCTGGAAAGCACTATTTAAGTATTTTAACTTTTCATAATCGGTTTACTGTTTCTTAATTTATTTTTATTTTTTAGTGGGACAATGAATCGGACCATTAAAGATTAAAAATTAACGAAAAAATAAAAGACTAATTCCAAATTTTAGAAAAGAGAAAGAGGAGAGAGGGAAGAGAGATGGGAGGGAAGAGGAGAGAGAGAGAGATGAGACAGGGGGAGAGGAGAGAGAGAGAGAGGAGAGAGATGAGAAAGGGGAAGGGGAAGGGAAGAGGGGAGAAAAAGGAGAAAGGGGAGGGTGTTAGAGATACTCTTGGGTCAACGCAAATCTCATCTGATCACCCTTCACTCACGGCTTAATTATATGATAGGATCAATTAGCATCAATTGTTATTATTAGTTATCTGATAGGATCAATTAGCATCAATTGTTATTATCTTTCTTTAGCAGCAAGTCCTCTACTTGCCATAAACTGCATGTACACTATAGAATATTATATTATTTGTGATATCAAACAGGGGAAAACATTTCTACATGGTATCAGAGAGGGTCTAGTATATCCTTCCTTCTTTCTCTTTCTGGGATCATGGCTTCCAACTCCTCCACCGTCTCTCCCTCTTCTCATCTTCCCACCCCTAGTACGACTCATTTTGACAAACTAACCGACACCAATTACCTTACCTGGTTACGTCAAATGAAACCATACCTCATTGGTCAGGGCATCTGGAAATTTATTGATGGTTCCCATCCTGCTCCTTCACTCACCATTGCATCCCAATCTGTCGAACCCAAAACCCCCACTGACTCCTCCCCCGCCACTTCCGCTGTTCCAAACCCTGCATATGCTACCTGGTTTCAACTTGATCAACTCACCGTCAGTCTCATCACCACCACCCTCACCGAACCCATCTCCTCTATCACTATCGGTTATGACACTGCCAAGGATATTTGGGACTGTCTTACCCGACACTTTGCCCAGAAATCTGTTGCCAACTCAACCACTCTCAAGTTTCAATTACTCGGTCTTTCCAAAGGCTCTAAAACTGTTGATGAATATCTCCGTCATGCCAAATCCATTGCTGATTCCCTTGCTGCCATCAACAAACCGATCTCCAACGAAGATCTAGTCATTTCCACTCTTCATGGTCTTGGGCCTGATTACCTTATGCTTCGGACTGCACTCACCCAACAGCAGCCCCTTCCAGATTTTCCAGAATTGCGTGCTCGCATCCTGGCCTTTGATGCCCAGAATCCCTCCTCCGCCGACCCCATTCATCAGGCCACTGCATTTGTCACAACTCACGGCGACTCCTCCTCGAACTGTGACAACCGCTCTTCTGACTCTCGCGATCACCGCGACAATCGGCGTGGTAATGGCAGTGGCCGGCACTGGAATGACAATCGTCGCCGTGGTGGAGGCAACGGTGGCGGCCGTGGGCGTCGCAACCAGCGCTCTGAACACTACTCATCAGCGCCCTCTTATCCTGATGCTCAGCCGCACTCATCCTTCTATCAGTCCCCTTGGACTCCGCAAGCTTCTCGGCCCACTGGATCACAATGGTGCCCACAATGCCACACCAGCCATCATGGGCCTCACAACTGCCCTCACAGATATCCTGGCCCGCAGGGCTTCACTCCCTTTGCGGGGGCCCACTTTGCTCAACCATCTGACACCACCTGGTTTCCTAACACTGGGGCAACCCACCACATGACCGGTCAATCTCTACCTCTTCAAAATCCGCAACCGTACACCGGTCCGAATAATGTTTACATGGGCAATGGTAATTCTATGCAAATCTCTCATACGGGTACCCTCCCCATATCTATGGGTTCCTTTAATTTCACTCTTCGTGATGTCTTTAAATTCCAGATTTGCGTACTAATCTTCTTTCGGTTGCTCGTTTTACTAAAGATAACCTTGTCTTTTTCCTTTTTGGCCCAGACTTCTATCATATTTATGACTCACGCTCCGGTCGTCTCCTTTTTCAGGGCCCATGTAAAGATGGTCTTTATCCTCTCTCCATGTCTGCCATCACTTCCGCTGTCCCCCGTGCTTTTGCCACTGTTCACTCCTCCATTTGGCACAACCGTCTTGGTCATCCGTCCTCTCAAGTGTTATCTCATTTAAGTTCTTCTTTAGGTTTAAAGTTCAGATCATCTAAGTCCTTTTGTAATGGTTGTGCTATTGGAAAATCCACCCAGTTATCGTTTAGTTCAAATAAAATTTTTGCTTCTTCTCCCTTCTATCTTGTTCATAGTAATGTTTGGATGTCTCCCATTGTCTCTACTAGTGGTTATCGTTACTATGTGCTCTTCACTGATGAGTTCACTCGTTACTCATGGATCTACCCCATGCGTCGAAAATCTGAGGTTCTCACCCATTTTCAGACCCTCGTTGCCCTAATTCGCAATGTTCATAACTCCACTATAAAATTTCTCCAAAGTGACAATGGCACCGAATATGTTAATCATGCCTTCATCTCCTTTTGTCACACATTGGGCATCCAACAACGGTTTTCGTGTCCTCATACACCCCAACAAAATGGGCTTGCTGAACGCAAACATCGCCATATCTCATCCATGATCCGCACCTTGCTTGCCACCTCCTCCGTTCCACAACACCTTTGGGTTGAAGCCGCTCTCACTTCCGTTCACCTGATCAACCTTCTCCCCACCCCACTTCTCCATTGGGAGTCTCCTCATTTCTGTCTTTATGGTCAAGCCCCTTCCTATACTCATCTTCGCACCTTTGGCTGCTCTTGCTTTCCTTAGCTTGGTCCCTATGTCCCCCATAAACTCTCTAGTCGTAGCGTCGAATGTGTTCTTCTAGTTTATAGTCCCCATCACAAAGGCTACCGTTGTCTTGATCCCACCACAAATCGAGTATATGTGTCGCGTCATGTTTTATTTAACGAATCCTCCTTTCCTTTCAAGAATTTGCAGGTACCTTCATCACCTCCAGTTGCTCCTCTTGAGATTCTTCCGATCTCTACGCTGTCCTCTCCTCCGCAAGGCCCCCTATTGCCCTTGCCGAGCCCACCTGACCACGGCCCAGCACCTCCGCAAGGCCCTCTGTTGCCCTTGCCGAGTCCATCCAACACTCCCCCAACTTAGGCCCATCAGCCTCCCGCGATCTTTGACCTATTTGAGCCTCAACATGACTCCATGCAACACAATGCTCTCGATGCCGACTCCACACTCGCTGCTGCCCCATCACAGGCCCCTCCGGCCCCCTCCCATCCTATGCGCACTCATCTCAAAGATGGCCTCCGTTAACCTCGCCAGCGCACAGATGGGACTATTCTCTATCCCATCCCACGTGCTCTTCTCACCACTATCGCAAGTCTCGAGCCTACTTGCTACACCCAAGCTTCCAAGCATCCCGAGTGGCGAGTTGCCATGACCGATGAGATCAATGCTCTTCTTAAAAATCATACATGGTCTCTCGTTCCTGCCTCCCCCACTCAAAATCCCGTTGGATGTAAATGGGTTTTTCGGATCAAGCGCAAATCGGATGGCACTATTGAGTGCCCTGAGGCGCCTCGTTGCCAAAGCCTTTCACCAACACCCCGGCATCGATTTTGAGGAAACCTTCAGCCCCGTTGTCAAGCCCTCTACCATTCGCACAGTCCTTAGTGTGGCTGTTTCACGTGGTTGGATACTCCGTCAACTAGACGTCAAAAATGCCTTCCTTCATGGTTTCTTACAAGAAGACGTTTACATGGTTCAACCGCAGACTTTACAGATCCCGACCCTCTCACGTATGTAAAGCGCACAAAGCTCTTTCTGACCTCAAACAAGCACCTCGAGCATGGTTTCATCACATTAGTGAGTTTTTCTTGCCGTTGGGTTCGTCATAGTAAAGCCAACCCTCTTTGTTCTTATTTCATCATGGTCCGTGATATTATCTACCTACTTTATACGTGGATGATATTGTTATTCTGCGGCGGCGACACTCGTCTTCTTCAGAGTTTTATTAATGCTCTTGGTCGTAGTTTTGACATCAAAGACCTCGGCCCGCTCTCCTACTTTCTTGGTCTGCAGGTAACACCTCACAATGGCTCTCTTCACATTGGTCAACTCAAATATGCCCATGATCTCCTTGTCAAACACGGCTTGCTCCTTAGCAAACCTGTTGCTACTCCTTTGGCCGCCAAGAGCACTCTCACCAATGTCGACGACATTCTCCTGTCTAACCCCACTGAATTTTGTGAAATCGTTGGTGGCTTACAATATCTCACGATCACTCGTCCCGATATCGCCTTTGCCGTCAACAATGTCGGCCAGTTTATGAGTGCCCCTCGTGATATCCATTTAATTGCTGCTAAACGCATCTTACGTTACATCAAGGGTAGTTTGGATCATGGTTTGGAATTTCGGCCTCAACGTCAACCAGTCACCTTATGTGCATATTCCGATGCTGATTAGGCCGGCTGCCCCACCTCCCGCCGTTCCACTACCGGTTATCTTGTCTATTTGGGGTCAAACCTCATCTCTTGGTGCTCGAAGAAGCCACTACTAGAAAAATTGATTTTAGAGAGGGAAATTTGAGAGGGACACATATCCCTCACTAATAGTGACAGATTTAGTGACGAAAAATAATATATTAGGTGGACTTAAGCTGTATCTAGTTTGTGACGGAGTTAGTGATGGAAAAAATCCGTCGCTAATTTATTCGTCACAAAATTCGTCACAAATTGACCAAAATACATTTAGTGAGGGATTTTTGAGACGGATAGATACCCTCTCTAACTCTTCCGTCACAAAATTCGTCACAAAATTCGTAAGATGCAGTTTAGTGACGGAATTCGTCACAAAATCCGTCACAAATAGCGAGGGATATTTTCCCTCACTAATAGTGACGGATTTTGTGAGAGATTTTAAAACTTTGTAATTAGTGAGAGATATTTTCCCTCACTAATAGTGACGGATATTTTCCCTCACAGTGACGGAATTTGTGAGGGATTTTAAACTTTATCATTATTTCTATCCAATCTAATCTGACTTGACTTCTGAGACAATCCATATGAAATGCCGCGTTTGTTCTTCAATTACGAACATCACTATCTTGTGTCCTTTGGATTTGAAATGTTTAGGATCGATGACATGGTTACACAATGAACGGCTGATATTATAAGTAATTGTGCTTCTTTACATTTTTAAAAATCATTATTATTATATTTACTTGTGTTTGAAATTTGAAACAAACTCTTCATTTTCATTTTTCAATAATTCCTCAGAACACGTTTTGCTTTCTCTCTGAACTTGGAAGAAGAACAACTTTTTGCTTCTCTCTCAACATGATATCATTGTGCGTTTTACACCTGCTTCAGATTTTTATTGTGCGTTTTGACACTCGGTCGTCCTCGCCTCTCCTCCCCGTCGTTGGCAGTCACCGTTTGCACCGCCGCGTCCGTCCTCCCTTCGCGGCTCTGCAATTTTTTGGAAGCCATGCGACCTGTCCCTCGCTGACTGCGGCGCAGCATCTGTTTTAGTTTTTTCTTGATCCCATAGCACATGAGTTCTCCAAATCTGCATCTCCCACGAGCAAATCACTGCAAAAGGATTGTCAATCGCCAGATCTATGAGCCGGAGTGTGCCATAGCTTTGCGTCTCTTGATCTCGTTACTCAATCTCTGTTTCTGTCTAACTCTCATTCTCTCTCTGCTTCGGTTCTGCCGTGGCAAGGAACAAATCTGGAATGCTACCATTTTCTCATGCTCTCGCTTTGGGTGGTTGCCGGCGTGGTTACTAGGACGGTGACCGGAATATTACAGATATGCGATTTTGTTTATAGTTGTTTTTTTTGGGGGGGGGGGGGTTCGTTGTAATTAAGTGTGATCAAGGTTTGTTTATTTTAGTTGAAAGTTGGATTTGTTTTGGGTTTTTAGATCTTGGTTTGTTTTTGGTATCAATCAATGGCATATCTTGTATCTGGTTTTTTGATATACAGTGATGTTTGATGCTTTGAAGCTTCTGGGTTTGTTTGTTTTTTATGATTCAATCTGCACTGAAAGTTTTGGGATATGGCTGCTTCTAAACCGTGAAAACCCACCCGCGCACCCGTCGATCTGACCATTAAATAAGTTTTTTCTTTTTTGGAAAAAAATGAAAACTGCCATAATATTTCATTATTTTTTTTAATAAACTCACGGTTAGTGAGGGAAAAAAATCCGTCATTAATAGAGAGGGATTAGATCCTTCACTATTAGCGACGGAAAATGCGTTTTTTCCTTGATTTGTTCCTACTTTTTGGTGACGAATAATTATGGATTTGTGAGGGACATTTTCCGTCACAAATTGCGACGGATTCTAGTTTCCCTCTCTAAATTTTTTGCGACGCCAAAATTAGTTACGAATCTGACTACGTCACAAAATTCAGTCGCTAATAGGTTTGTGATGGATTTTCGATCATTTAGTGAGGGATTCCTTCCCTCTCTAAAACTGATTTTTTTAGTAGTGAGCAACCAACTATTGCTCGCTCAAGCGCCGAGTCCGAATATCGGTCTCTTGCTCATGCTGCTGCTGAAACAACTTGGTTGTGCTACTTACTTCATGAGCTTGGTGTTCGCATCCATTCTCCTGTTCTCTTGTATTGTGACAACTTAAGCGCTACCTACATGGCTGCTAATCCCGTTTTTCACGCTCGTACAAAACACATCGAGCTGAATTACCACTTTGTTCGTGAAAAAGTCGCACTTGGCAGCCACCGTGTATGCTTTGTTCCTTCAGTTGACCAGCCGGATGATTTGCTTATCAAAGGTCTCTTCACTCACCGTCACCTTCTTCGGAACAAACTGGTTCGTCCTGGACCTTGATTTGAGGGTCATTAGAGATACTCTTGGGTCAACGCAAATCTCATCTGATCACCCTTCACTCACGGCTTAATTATATGATAGGATCAATTAGCATCAATTGTTATTATTAGTTATCTGATAGGATTAATTAGCATCAATTGTTATTATCTTTCTTTAGCAGCAAGTCCTCTACTTGCCATAAACTGCATCTGATGTACACTATATAATATTGTATTATTTGTGATATCAAACAGGGGAAAACATTTCTACAGAGGGAGAGAGGGGGAGAGAGTAAAATATTTTTAATTAAGATATTTTTTATGATTAAAAATATTTTTTGTAATTAAAATATTTTTATGCCTAAAAATATATTTTATGATTAAGAATATTTTTTTGTAATTAAAAATATTTTTAGTTATTAAAAATAATTTTTATGGATCGATCGGATATCCATCCATGAAAAAGTTGTTAATGGATGGATTGAATGATTTTTTGTTTTAAAAGAATAATTGATGGATTGAATTTTCTTAATGAACTTTTAGTGGATGGTAAATGGATAAATAGATTGTTTCCAATCCATTCATTAGAATCAATTCAAAAAATTATCCAATCCATCCATTTTGCCACCCCTAGAGGGAGTAGTTTAGTGGGCAGCAAAAAATTGGGGTTTTGTGCTATGCTGTTTCTCTTGTTTTGTCTTGGCCTCTGACTATTTTTTGAATCAAACAAGAAACAACTACTTTTGTGCCGTTCAGTTCTTTATTTTTTTGCAAATCAAACGCACCCAAAGTTATATCCCTTTGTCTCTAAATATAAACCCCTTTCAAAAAAAAAATTGTCCTTTTTTATAAGTCCATTTCCAAATTACTAGATGCATCAATTATTTTTTTCAAAAACACCTCTAATTAATTTACATTATTTTTTGTAGTCAATAGTAAATGAGGTGGCTATTTCTCACTCTTAAGTCAATAATTGAAGAATAGTTTTAAAAAAATAATATATATTATAGACAAATTAAATGAGTTAACTAATTTTTTTAATTTGTATATATTGGTTAACAGGAGTTTATATTTAGGGATTGAGGGAGTATAGGTCATGTATTCGAATTAGTGAATATAACTGGTGTTGAGAAATAAAAATGAAAAATAATAAATAAATAGTGGTAAGGAAAGTTATGCGAATTATGAAAAAAAAGAATAGGAAAAATATTTCTAACGTTAATCCATGAAAAAAAGATCCAGTCAAAAAAAAGATCCTTGACAAAAAAGAAAATTTCCCTTGTGTCACTTTTCTAAACAATTTCTACTTGCTACTGTCCTCACGAATAATGCCTCTCTCTAGTCTTGTTCTCGAAGACAACGTAGTTGAAGCCGCGAACCATGCCTGTGCGGCAAATTTTTCTGTTGATTTCCTTTTCGCTTTAATACATAAATTCTATAAGTATTCTGCTGACTTCACCTTCTTTCCGATGGAGAATAAAATTTTTGAGGTGGAAAGATTATTATTAGAAATTCGAATGTAATCATCAAGATAAATGGAGTAAAAATACTGATAATTAATTATTTCTTCCGGTTCACGTTATAAGAAACAAACACTATTTTAGATTCATTATAATATAGACTAAATACATAAATTATTTAATAAATCTAAAAATGTGTTTGTTTCTTATAATATAGACCAGAGTACTTGTTAAAAATTTGATCAATTTAAATAGCTGCTAATCATGTATCGGCTTGAATATATATAATCAAATGTCCTATTATATTATTAGAATGATAGTGTAATACTCCCTCCGTCTCCTATTATATGTCATGTTTGAAATATTTGTTTGTCTCAAATTATTTGTCATTTTATAATATCGAGAGAATATTAATTATATTGCTCCAACAATACTCTTATCTATTTATATATATTTTAACTACCCTATATATTAATTTATCTTTTCACCTAACTCCCACTACAATAAGGGTATACTAGTCCAAATAAACTATTTTACCTTACATATGAGTGCAATCAATAATTTTTTTAAGATGTGTGCAAAACAATAAATAACAAGTAATATGAGACGGAGTGAGTAGTATTTTTGGGAGTTGAGGCTGAGGCCAAATGAAGGGGATCAACTTGCTGCCCATTTTCATGGGTTAAATGTGCATAAAATTTCGGTTCAACCATGGTTACAGACCTACAGTGAGATCTCTATGAAACAAGTAATTGCGCAGATGTCTCAAGTCTCTCCATCGTAAAATGGTTAGAAATTGTAACCTTTTACCGGTCAAGTTGGCTTGATATAGTAATGGTGAAATGTATAAAAAATAGTTCGAGCCACCATTCGACAATTAACTCGTTGAATTTGGTTTATGAATAAAATGAGCTGAATTTGAACTGAAAATTGAGTTTGTTAAATTAATGAGTTGAACTTGAGCTAATATAGTTCGATTCGTTAGGTTCATGGGCCGACTCGATATGTGTGTATATATATATAACTTTATATCATTAAATTCATATAATTAATTTTATAATTAATTTCATATTCAATTTATTTTATATATAGATATATATAACTAAATATCATATTTAAACATATTAATCTGTTTAAATAATATATTTTATATTATATATATTTAAAGAATATATTTTATGTTATTAAATTCATATAATTAATTTTATTTTTGTATGAAATAAAATGTCTAGGATCTAAATTATTTTGACCTTGGTTCATGTGGTTCGAGCTAACGAGTTGAACCTACTTGTTTGCAAACTTGAATCAAGTCGAGTTCGAGCCCCAAAAAAAAGATTCATATCGAACTCGAGTCGAACTTCGAGTTGAACTTATTCGAGCCGAGATTCATATTGAACATATTTTGTAAACTCTTTTGGTTAGGTGGGAGAGTTATTTATTTTGGGTTTTATTAGAAGACGCTCAGTTTTGAAGAATTTTGTATTATCTTTTTGTTATTAAACCTTTCAAATGTAAAAATTATTACATTTATAAAGATTATGTAATATTACTTTTATTTTGAGAAATTTTTCAGATTACAATACGAATTGTTAAA
Organism: Calophaca sinica; assembly: GCA_037113605.1. NCBI lineage: Eukaryota > Viridiplantae > Streptophyta > Magnoliopsida > Fabales > Fabaceae > Calophaca > Calophaca sinica. Next base: position 118,178,005 of record CM073731.1, read on the forward strand.
CTTGTATTTCTGTATCACATGATTATCTTGAGTCTTTATAGATTAAACTCATGTAAATGAGGTGTTTTTTTTGTTGAAAAAGGCAAAATATATTTATATATACGATAACAATTAAAGGTGTAACACCTTAATTCAATTTTTACATCGAATCATAGCATTTTAACATTATAAGATATCATAAACGTGAATAAATTAAAACTTGATAGTTTACAAGTCGTAATCCATACAAGGTACTTGTCTAACGAAATAAAGTACATAACTTATGTCTCAAAATACAATTCCAAGATCATAAGGATTACAAAATGTAGGGTTCATAGACCCATGTGCAACATATGACCCAAATACGAAGGACTAGCTTCTAAATGACTCCGGCTATGGTCAATCTCCTTGCACCTGCTTATCTGAAACAATTAAATGGAAAGGGGTGAGATTTAAGAAATCTCAGTGAGTCCTTCACGGACCCCTCACCACCACTTACCTCATTCACAATTAGGGTAAACAAGTTCAATATCGTTTATAAGACGAATCACAAGTGACAATCTCAATTCACAGTAATGCATTTGGAATCTTTAACGACAATAACAATTGCAAACAAATGTCATGGAGATGCAAACAAATGTCACAAAGATCACATGAATGTTCCCCACTTAGTCCAGCTCAAGTACACAATGAGTAAAATCCTATTTAAAATGATAAAACCAAGGGGGTCCCCAAGACACAAGTGGTAGCAAATCACATTCGAGGGGATGTAACTTGAATTGCAAACATTCCAAACACGAACAATTCAATCACATGCATCACTACATCAAGGCCAAGTAACAATTATAAATGCATATAACCTTAATTTTAAGCCCTAATACTCAAGGTCCCTTGTCCAATCAATCCTCAACATGTTACGATTAAAAGGGTCTCAAAGGTCATGCACAATCATCCCTTACACATTGGAAACAGAAAAAAAAAAAAAGACAGGGGCAGCGCTCAAGCGCTACTGAAGAGCAACTCAAACGCGCCCCTGCAGAGGGTTCTGTTTTGGAGCGCTTCAACGACGCTTGGGCAGCGCTTAAGCGCTCGCTGCTGTAGAAATTAGCAGGAAAAAGGGTTTTTAGGATCCCCAACTTCCCCAAACTTGATTCAAACCATTTCTAATCAAATCCAACCAAATTGAACTCAGATATTAGTGTTCAAACATATTTCAAACATGATTCATACACATAGCACAACCCACAATTTCATGCAAGACTCAAACACATTCCAAATTCCCAACTCTATCCAACCAAACTTGGCCAACTCATGTCTTCAAGACTCAAATTCCAAATCCTACTTCTCTTAACCTCGAACTTGGAACAACTCACGACACATACAAAAAGGGAAGGATAAACCCTAGAGTGGGTCTTATGATTGCCCACACCTAATGAAAGAAGAACTCACTAAATGCAAGGAAATGAGAGTAGATGCTTGAACAAATTTATGGTTTTTCTTCTACAAACTCGAGTTCCCCTTTTTACCACTTAGGGCAACTCTTAATCTTTCTCAAAGTCAGAAGATAATAGCTCCAATCTTCCTCCTTGGCAAGGTATGGATGAAACCTTCTTGTCTTTCCCTTCCTTCCTGTCCAAATCTCCAAACCCTACCTCTTGGCTTCTCTTCCTTTTCTTCTTTGTTTTCAGAATTTTCGAGAGAGAGAGGAGAGAATGAGAGGTTTGGGCGAGACCTAGAGGGAAGTGGGGAGCTGAGGGGTTGATTTTCCCATTCTACCCTTCCTTTAGTTCTAATTTACACACTCCTACTTCTAGATACACCCCTAGTTCTAAGATGTTATACTCCATTATTAACTATCAGCACATATGAATCCCAATTATCAAACTAACTACTTAAATTATACAATTTAAGCAAGTCATACAAATTATTCAATTTACGCAATTAGACAAATTTGGCGGGATGTTACACAAGGATTATAAGGGACACTCTAACCCCATACAAGGAACACTGTAGACTTACAAGATACACCTTCAAGTGGAGCATACATCACCCATAAAATCTAGCCCCAAACTAACAAACATAACAGATGACCTCACGCCCGCCTCCCCAAGGTAAGGGAAGACTACCAACTCAAGCAGCAAATAGGATTTGAGAACCACTCGTAAAATTGGCAAGTACCAGAATTTCCCCTTGCAAGGAGCCAACGCCAGGACACCACCTGAATTCTCTCCAGATGCTCCTCCCAATGAGGTGGCTTATTTGAGAAGATAGCATTATTACGCATCTCCCAAATACCCCACAAAACAGAGTCCAGATCAATGCCAAATCCGGTGTAATCCTCGACCTATCACCTGGGGAGGACAAGGTAGGTAAAGATGGCACAAGTCCGGAGGAAATACCAAATGGTACCCCAGCCACCCAAAAATATAATACCACACCTGAGCCGTTAAGTCACAGGTGAGAAACAGATGTAAGGTGGACTCCTGGTGAACCCCACAGAGAGAACACTTAGTCCCAGAGGCATCAGATATGATCTTCCTACGGAAAAGATTCATTCGAGTAGAGATCCTATCCAAAAGTAATTGCCAGGAGAAGGCAATCACTATGGACGGCACCAGACTCTTCCAAATCTTTTCCATCACGAAAATCTCCAAATCAGATAAACGGGACACACAAGAGGAATCAGCAGATAGGAGAGGATAGGCAGAGGACACAGAGTAACACCACTATCTTGTCTCGTCCAATACCACCTATCCCCCTCTGGAGTCAGTGAAAAAGGTGTAAGTAGACACATGAGCTCCTCCAATAAGACCTCCTCCCAAACAAAGAGCCTCCAGCCCCCACACCCAAACTCCATCGTCCCACTTCCCAACCTCCGCCACCTGGCACCCCTACTGGTCAGAAACAGAGAAGAGCCTCTAGAACGAGTGACGCAATATATCTGACCCGATCTATAAATCCTCCCAAAATAACGTAGTTTCCCCATTACCCACCCTCCTCACCATACTATACGAGAACCAGTTTGGATGTAGCCCACTGCTAGCGTCCACGAGACAGATATCCTTCCACAAACTAGAAGCATAATAAGGATGCCTCACCCCAGCCAGGGAAGGCGTCCCAATCACATTGGCACCATACTTTCCCATAAGGAACTGTTTCCATAATGCATCTATCCCATCCGTCAATCTCCACCTCCACTTCCCTAGGAGACTAAGGTTAAAGAGTCTAAGATCTCTAGAACCTAGTCCACCACCACCCTTTGGTTTACACATATCATCCCATTTAATCCAAGGGATCTTGTTCCCCCCATGGCTCCACCCCGCAAAACCCCCTTTGTAGCCGGACCACCAATCGCCAAACCCTCAATGGCATCTTTAGAAAAGACAAATAGAAAATGGGAATGCTATTTAGGACCAAATTAAGTAGCACGATCCTCCCTCTAAGACTAACAAATCTATTACTCCAGCTATGTAGCCTATTCCGGAGCACCTCCAACAACGCCTCCCAAGTACTACACTTCCGCGGGTTGGCACCCACTGGTAAACCAAGGTACTTAAAATGAACAATCCAATCTTACAATGTAGGAAACCTTTTGCCATAGACATGAATTGATCCGGCATATTAACCCCAATGAGACTACTTTTATAAAAGTTTACCTTTAACCCCGAGACCAGCTCAAAGCATCTAGGAATAGCTTTCATAGCCCAAAGATTGTCCACTGTAGCCTCCCCAATGAATAGAGTATCATCCGCATACTGGAGATGAGAAACCACCACCCCGTCGTGCCAATAGGAAAACCCCTAAACGTCCCAACCTCCACCGCACCTCGGACAAGCCCACGAAGCCCCTCAACCACCAAAAGAAAAAGGAAAGGGGCTAGTGGATCACCTTGTTTCAACCCCCACTGGATATTTAACTCCCCTGTCGGACTTCCATTTACCAGAATTGAAAGGCTGCCAGAGAACACACAAGCCTGGATCCATCCCCTCCACTTGTCACAAAACCCAAACCTCCCCAACATATAATCAAGAAACCCCTAACTAGAAGAGTCATATGCCTTCTCAAAATCCATCTTAAAAATTAGACACTCCTTCCTAGTTTTATTGGCCAAATCTACCACCTCATTCACCACAACTACCACATCTGCCAAGTGTCTCCCCTTAATAAAAGCAGATTGACATGGTGAGATAATAGAGTCCATTAACTTTCCCAATCAACTGCTAACACATTTGCCACTAGTTTATAGAGACATCCAAGCAGTGAAATAGGCCTATAGTCCCCCATAGAAAATAGGCTATCAATCTTTGGAATCAGGGTAAAGAAGTATGAAGAGAAGCTCCTAGGTAGCACTCCATTGGCATGAAATTGTTGAAACATAACTCCAACCTCACATTTGATAAGATCCCAAAAGGATTTAACAGAAGAGAAATTGAACCTATCTGGACCTGGGCTCTTATTCCCATCAGTAGAAGCAACAATCGCTTCGATCTCAGTCATAGAGAACGAAGAAGATAAAGCAAGGGATTCAGACAATGAAATATGTGGGAAGTGAATGCCATCATATTAGCAAAAATGGAGGATTCTCAAATATACTAAGATTGTCTCCATATCTACATTTTTTAAAAAAAAATTACTCATATTCAGTCTTATACCCATTAAAAATGTATTTAAATTCATTATTTGCATTTTAGCTAACTTGAATGGTAACTTGTAATGTGTTTGTTTCACAAACTAGTAAAACACCAGTGTTATAATACTTTGTGCTCCAGAGCTTCTGAGAAAAGTCACAAACCAAAAGGAAAACGAAAAAAACCCAAAAGAGTGTGTGCAGTGAAGAGTGGAAGAAACACGTAGTACCGATATCTTATTTAGTTTCTCCCTAGTATTAAGACAGGAGTGAAAATACCGTGAATTCGTATTCCCTTCTCTAAGCCACCTACTCCTTGACCTCTGGAATACTTGGCTATCCTTACTTTTTAGAAGGAGCCAAAGGTCCGCAAAATGATCCACCTCCTCCGGACAAAGGCCCACCTCCTCACACGTCAAATCGGCCAATCTAATTTCTTCCACTAAAAGTTGAATCCTATTGTCAATTTTCCCAAAATTCTCACTAAAAGTATACTCTTCCATTATCGGTTATGAGTTTCTTACAAAAATAGCACTTGTACAATCATCTATAAAAAGAATAAAATATTTGTTGCCATTAAGTGAGGATGTTTTCATAGGTCCCCAAACATCTTAGTGAACCACTTCAATCTTTTCAGTTGCTCTTCATGCATCGAAGTTTAGAAAAGGCAATATGTGTTGCTTACCAAGTTGACAACCTTCACACACTTCTTAACATACTTGAATATTAGGAAAGTCTTTGACCAATTCTTACAAATCTTTACGGTCAGCTCAAAGAAAAAATATAATTTTCTTGTCATGTATTGGGTCCAGCCACTATCAATAAACCAAGTATATCATCCTCTAAATTCTTTGTAGTCTTAGCCATGAACAATTGTTATTTATCATCTTAAAGTGACATTATTCTTTTGAGAAGCTTGGCTTTGTTGATTTTATTTGCCAGGTTTTAAATTGTGGTTGCGGTCGCGAATGCGGTTGCAGTTACTGCGACCGTGGTCATTGCAATCTCTGAGACGCTCATTGCGGCTGTTGCAGCGCGAAATAATTTTATGATTATACTAGTTTAACAAAAATTCTATGATGCGGATGCGGTGTGATGCAGTTGTGGTATCAACTTTGAATCGATGGCGGCATTTTCCTTTTGCACAGGCAGCTACTCTCCTTATAATAACTAGTTCTTTTGTAGATTCCACACTTTGAAATTTTTTTCTCCTCCTTTGAATCTTTTCCATGATGTTGTCCAACTAATTTCTTTTCACCTTTAGCTGCTATAGTCTTCCCTTTGAGATTGACTTGTAGAGCTATTTCTACTTCTTCCTCCTATTTAAGAAGTCTTCTTTGTTCTTCAGCTTGAAGAGCATTTACAAGTTCCATCAAGCTTATTTTAGAAAGATTTTTCGACTCTTCAAGTAAATAAAGCTTGGATTCAAACTTTTCAAGTAAGACTACAAAGACTTTTTCTACAATTCTACTATTTGGAAGTTCTTCCATTCATCATTCTGCCTCGATCCGAAACTTTTGTAACATTGGACATTAAGTCCTTTAAGGTTTAAACCTCATTTACCTTTAAGTTTGGATACTATGAAAATAGGTTGAGTTTTATGGATCTTTTCTTCTACTAGGTTTTCTGAATTTCACTCCAAATGAGTTTTCTAGTTTTCTGCTTCTCTTTGTTTTCTCTCACACATCCCTCAAAAACAGAGAAGTTCATGATACCGATTGTTAGCAACCAACAAGTTTCAAAAATGTAAAACTTTTTCATTCATCAGAAACTAAGGTTTTCAATACAATATAGCCAGTGAATTCAAAAAATGGACTAGTTCAAAGACAGAGAAGTATGTTGTTCTACAAACTAGCAATGGTCACATACCTTAGACACACTCCAATAGGTATGGATCACAATACTTTAGTGTGAAAACACAACAAAAATTACATAAAGCATAAAATAAAAATTACACATCACAAAGTAATAGTACACATCATAAATCTCAATATCTCAGCAACCACTAGCTCCAACTATAGAGATTGATCATTAATGTTTTGCACCCTTCACAATAGTAGTACGAGTAAAATCACCAGCTAAAACTGATGGACTCAAAATGCAAATTTTCAGCTAAACCAGATGAGCAAATGGCTGCAACCTCTTGTCTCATTTTTTTGGGTCCCGAAACAAGAACTCCCACACTTGACCCTTTGATTTCAATTAATAGTCCTGTTAAAAAAAAATTAAATGGATATTAAAAAAATGAGTGATTTCAATTCATTAAAAGGTCTTTGAATCATAATTGAAGAAAATGGAGACAACTTACTTGTAAGGTTAGGTCTTACACCATAATGCACATTGGTAGCTTGAGCAAGAGATTGGTAAGGAAGGCTTTCCAATTCTCTATCTGCATTGTAAATCATTGACATTGGTGACACTGTTGGTGATGCCCCTTCCAAGTTCTGAATCTGTTTTGCTTCTTTAGCATTGTGTTTCTTGTTCCAAAGGACAGCTGCACTAGCAACAATGACTATGGATATACATATCACTAGCATGTTAAGGAATGACCTTAAAGAATATGAGAATATTTTATTTGTGTTATGATCAATTGGGAAAATGTAGTATCGGGTAATGATCCCAATTATGATAAGGAAGATGATGAAAGAGGATGAGATTATAGCACCAAGCCAAAGCCAACTATTTGGACCTAATATAGCATGAATGGGTGCATCAGTTGGCTTTGGCTTGAACCATATGGTTTGAGGATTAATTGGTCTATCTGATTTAAACTCCTTGTCTCTTGTGATGTAGGCCTCAATTTGTAGTTGCATGTTAGAAATTTCAGATGGGGTGCCAGTTATTGGGAGGATCAAATCTAGCATTGACAAAAACAAAGTGTTCTTGAATGAACAAATTAGCACAATGTTTGGGGTTTTGCATTTTAATGTAGTGCTAAGGAATATTAGCTCCCGAATGATGGAGATAAAAGGTGTGATACCACTTCCTCCGCTCACCATCACAAGTGTGTCATGCCTGATAGAAAAGCAAGCAAAAGTTAATACATATGTGAAAATCACTTAACTTATTTCTAACAAAGCAAAAGACAATGTTACTCACTACAAGAAAAAGTTGAAATAGCGACAGAAATTAGAGGCAGAAAAAAATAAAATTGGTCTCCAAATTTGGTGTCGCTAACACTTAGTGACAGAATTAAAGACAGATTTACCGTTTTTTCTTCTCTAAATTTTCGTCGTTATTTCAACTTTTTCGAGTAGTGACTCCAAATTGGTTTTAATTAAACTTTTGTTTTGGTACTATAAGATGCACACCTTAGATAATTGGTTGAAGCAGATCCATAAGGGCCTTCAACAGATATTCCAAGGCGATCTACTGGGGAAGGATTTGAAAGCAGCTGGTAGAGCTTTTGGGACCAAGCTCCTTCACTTTTAATGACAACACTTAGCTTTTCTGGCTCCAATTTACTATTTGAAGTAATGGTAAATGGATGCCATTGCAACTTGGATATGCTTGGTACGTTTATGAACATCATGCTTGTGGGATTATAAGTTAATCCTGTCAAAATAATATAAATAAATAAAAGCCATTTCTTAAGAATTAAGAGGTAAGGTAACTTCAAGATACTATCTATGGTCCTCTCGTCCATAATATAATAAAGAAAAAAAAATTACCAAGACAAAGAAAGACTATTTAATGCTATAAAATTGAAATGTTATCTCAAATATATTCCTAATATTAAATGTTTTATACCTACCATATGAGTTTGTAATAAACATACATCTCATACTAAATAGTGATATAAAAGAAATTCTAACAATTAATGTATCTTGAAATGAGCTTATTTTTCTTATAATTAAGACAAAAAATATACATCAAAATTTTTCTTATTACCGGGACCGGAGGTAGTATTGTGCTTGAGTACATATGTTAATTACCATGGCCTTTAGAGAAGTTGAGTTCCACAGTTTCACATGGCAAAACACGAGCAGAAACCAAACGAACTTGACGCCTTGATTGTAGAAACCTTAGATAACGATCAACCAAGAAGAGGTAGAAACCAGGGAGCATAATACAAGAATAGGAAATGCCAATATGAAAGATGAAGAAGATGATGAAGAGGATGTAGAGGTAATGAGTGTAAAAAAAGAGCTCAAAGACTTTTCGCCTAATCCTGGGAATGGTTGCTACCCACAAGAACAAACCAGCAAGCAAAGATAGCTCTCCTGCCACATTTGATACCCCAACTTTTTCCCATTTCAGCATCTGCATGTGGAAAATTATAATTAATACTAATAAAAGATGCCAAGCCCCAAAGTCAAGCATAACTAAGAAGTGATGCACACAAACCATTGACAATAGAAACTCAAAACAAAACAAATTATAGACATAAGAGATTGTTTGTGAGATAGTTTTTGGAGGGGAAGAGAGGGGAGAGGAAGACTTATGACTAATATTTTTTTGGCTTAAATATGTTTTTAGTCCTTCAAATTATAGCAAAGTTCGGTTTTGGTCCCCCAAAAATAAATCGTAGCTTTTTAGTCTCTCATATTTGAAAATGGTTTTTCCGTTCGTCCCTGTGTTAACTCCGTTTTCAGCATTGCTTATGTGTCATCTGTATTAAATATGTTTTTGGTCCCTCAAATGATATAGCAATGCTGGAAACGGAGTTAATACATGGACGAACGAAAAAACCATTTTCAAATATGTGGGATTAAAAAGTTACGATTTATTTTTGAGGGACCAAAAACATATTTAAGCCTATTTTTCTTTTCTGAAAGTATTATAAAAGAGAGAAATGATTTGGGGAATTTTTCAAAGCTCTCTTTCATTTTTTGAGTTTCTTAAAATTGATAGTTTTAGTCTAAAGGAAAAAAATAAACTCTCATGCATGTTTGGGAACTATCCTCCATATCCTCCCCCCCCCAAAAAAAAGCCTTCTCCATCCTAACTCCTAAACAAATATTACTCCGTAGTTAGTTGTTAGTAATGTTACCGGAGAATATTGGAACCCACATTACTTCCAACTCCTATGATCCTCCCCTCAAAGCCAGCAAACCACCTTATCACTCCCATGTCATTTGATTATTATTTTTTTAGTTTTTTTTTTATTTTTACTAATTTATTATTAATAAGAAAAAAAAAGTTGAAGAAATTATAATGTAATAAATTTGATTGTAACCAATTAACCTGAGAAATTTGATTGGTAGATGCCCAATAGATGATGTAACAAATGCCATGAGAAGTGAAGAGTGTCATAACCACATGTCCAAGCCAAATATGGTATTTGATGCAACACTCCGAGGTGAGGCCAAGCAGTGGCAATACGGATGAGCCACGTGTCACTGGGAAAAACAGGAATGCTAAACATATGTTCCCAACCAAACCCAGATATACTGCTGCATATTCTAATTTCTCTTCCCATCTGTCAAAAATCACCACCAACATAATCCAATATCACAATTCATGATTAACAAAAAGTTAATTAAATATGTTTTTTTCCCCTTTTTGGTAAAATCTGATTTTGGTCCTACACAAATTTATTGATCTTTAATATCTACTTTTTACCAAAAACAGTGTATTTGTAGTCCTTAACAGAGACTAAAAACACACAAAAACAGTGTATTTTTAGTCCCTCAATATAGACAAAAAATGAATTAAGACCAAGATGAAATTGTACTAACTTTATAGGACCAAAAATATATTTAACCTAAAAAAATAAGGAAAAACTTTATTGCCCATTAAAATATGGTTCAATTTAAGTGTTAGATGATAGGGATAATTAGAAAAGAAGCTTGGTTATTGTTCTTTTGTTGTTAATAAACAAGTTCTCTTTGATGGGGGGGGGGGGGGGAAATATATATATATATATATTACGCTTTCATGCCGTAGGCTGAAGCTGCTTTTGGGGTGATTTTTGGAAAGCTGTTGTGTAAATAAGTTGCAAAGGACCAAGCTAGAAGTGCAATGAACATAAGCAAGAAAGCTATCTCTGTGTTAGAGACAATGCCAAGAGGGCCTTTTACAAGCATTGGACGCTTCCATCTGGTTGCCTCAAGATTCTGACCATTGCAACTGATAGTGCAAAAAACACATAGATTAGGAACATATATAACTATTTTTTTTTTTTACAATGAAACATAAGATTATAAATAGGTTAAGGAAAAAAAAAATGGTACATTTGCATGTTGCACTCATTTGATTTTTTTGTTATGTGTAGGTAGACACATCCCAATGTTGCTATTAACAAGACTGGAAAAGTGTACATCAGAATTGTTGAGCCTGCAATAAGAAGATCATGGGGAATATTATAATTAATCAGCATATATAAAATAACAAATTAAAGGAATGCATGAACAAATAGTGAAATGCATATTTGAATAAAAAAGAGACCTTGTGCACCAAAATAGGTAGAACTAGTCTTTGCTTGGAAACGAGGTTTCCATTCTCGAGAAAAAGTATTTGTAGGCATCATTATCCAAATGAAAACCCAACCCAAAAACACTAGCACTACCAGAAACTTTACTGCTGATTGAACCCAGCCATATATTTCTCGAGAAGGTGACCTTTTCACCGTTTCTCCGGCCATCGTTTTTTTTTTTTTTTTTTTTGTGTTCAATGCAAAGTAGCAAGTTTAGTTGTTTATAGAGAAGAAAGAGATACCGGTGAGGAGAATCTGAGTGGAACTTACGTATTTATAGTCGAGAATTGGAATTACTATAATGGGACAATTAGCAACATATATTTTATTGGTAATTTGGTATTTCTAAATACATTCAAATTATTGAAAAGAAAATATTGAACAAAAGATCATTTGAACTGATACATTCCTTACGTACTCATCTTTTTTAGGTAAGATAATTATAGGTTATTCTTAAGTACTTTTTAAATTGGACAAAACTTAGGTGAATTTCTTTAAGTCAGGTTAATACTATTTTAGACACAAAAAGACAATTATTTTCACTAATTATCTCAAGAGGTGTATTTTTTTTGGTCTGATGGCCCAATGACCTACTATGCACCCCTAAGAGCGCTACAATAGGGCGTATCGGGTTCGAACCCGCGCCTAAGCGTCCAAGCGACAAATACTTTATCAGTTGTGCTAAGCACCACGAACATCTCAAGAGGTGTATTATAAAATTGTTTCATTGCATCTATTTAGTAAAAATAACTGATTTTTTGTGTATAGAACAATATCAACCTAACATAAGGAAATGTAACTAAGTTTTCTTATTTTAAATTTCGGAGAGTTTTTTATATAACGACATCATCCTCTTATATTAAAATTGTAGTTATAAAAAATTACTTTATAGATGATAAAATATATATATATATATAAACATTTGAAAAATTTTAATTTTAGAAAATATTACCAATTAAATTGATTGATAAAAATTATTTTATCAACAGTATAATTTATAAATGTTTTATTTTGTTTAACGTTGATTGAAAAGATTTGAGTATTAATAAAAAATATTAAAAGAATAAAAATTTCTTTGAAATAAATACCAAAATAAAGAGAAAAATATATTGATCAAAATTTCAATTTGTATCTTACTACTTAACAATAATTCGAACCAAAACTTTCTTTGAATAGAATACATTATGAGTTCAAAAATAAAATAAAAAAATACATTTCTTATCAAAAATTGGGCCAGGAAGGATCGATGAGAAAACGACGATAGATAATAGATTGTGGGAGTATTGGTCACTTAAGTCTCTGGAAATGTGATTCGATGTCATTTTAGTCCCTGAAAGCATATAAACTCCAAAATAGTCCCTGTAAGTGTGCTCCGTCTGTCACTTTGGTCCCTACCGTTAACAATTTCATTGACTCCGTGATTAATTGGTCACATTGGTCCCTCAAAATGTAACTCGGTGTCACTTTAGTCCCTGAAAACATATAAAATCCAAAATAGTCATTAAAAGTGTTCTATGTTTGTCACTTCGGTCTATCATTAGCCATTATTTTGGAACGAGAGACAATCGGTCTATCATTAGCCATTATTTTGGAACGAGAGACAATCAAATGACTAACGATATGGACTAAAGTGACAAAAGTATAACATTTTCAGGGACTATTTTGGAGTTGTTACTCTTCCAGAGACCAAAGTGACACCGAGTTACACTTTCAGGGATTAATGTGACCAATTACTCACGGAGTCAATGAAATTTTTAACGGCAGGGATCAAAGTGACAGACGGATTACACTTACAAGGATTATTTTGGAGTTTATATATTTTTATAGACTAAAGTGATATCGAATTACACTTCTAAAAATTTAAGTGACTAGATTGTGTCGATAAAAGGCTTGCGACACTTGTAAAAAGGGAGGGGGGTTGCGACAGGAAAAAAACAAAAAAGCATGGTTCACGTCCCTCGGATACAGTGTTTGGAATGTAGAAATCAATAGTATTATTTTCCATCAGATGACGTATGGCTGAGAAAATGCGGATCAGAGTCTCAGAGAGTTGACATGGAATGTCAACCGTTTCGGTGCAGCAGCGATTAATGCTAAATGAATCAGGCCGTTAATGCTGTAGGCGAACGAGGCAATGCATTTCTTTTTTGCACGCAATGCATTTCTTTTTTTTCTTTTTTTTTTAATATGGATACTTGGGGTAAGAGTAACATCCTCCTTTTCTTAATCTTTTTTTTTTTGACAAAATCCTTTTATTAATCTTGATTAGTACTTAATCTATCCATTCCAAATCTTCCATGGTTTTAAGTTTTTGCACATAGATTAAAAAATCATTTAATTCATGTATATTTGTACCAAAATACTTTTATTTTTATCGTTGATTATTTTATAATGCAAAGAGTATAAAGACACCACCATAAACAATCTCATAAAAATCAAATCATCGTAATTATATCAAAGGGTATAGTTGGGGGATGAGTAGCTCAACTGGTTTGAGCTAAGGGTGTGAAGGAGTCAAAGGTCCAGGGTTTAAACCCTGGTGAAGGAGAAAAAACTACTCTAACAACTAACATATTAACATTTGCCTATAAAAAAAAGTGTATAGTTAGGGAAAATGTTATTTTATATATTGGGTTTCTAAAACACCAATAGTTTTGAAACAAAAATAAATTGTTAAATCTACTAAAATTTTGGAATAGAGGGAGTATATGCTTGTGTGTGCGTGTGCGCTTAATTGCTTGATTGTGTGCTTAGAACCTAGGGTTAGGATTGGAGTTAGCATTAGAGCTAGAAAGGGAGAGGGACTAAAACCAAAATTTTTGGTATTAGTGAGAACGCTTGAGCGTGGGGTGAATGAGTGCTTAAGTGTGCTTCTTGTGACATGTTTTACACGTGTCGTCGTGCATAGGGCCCAGGTGACGAGGGGCATAATATGCTATAGCTGAAACAAAAATGCAAGTATGTGCTGGTCTCCACACCAACGAGAGAGCACGCTTGAGCTTGCGCTGCTAATGCTCAAACGTGCAGCCTGGTTTTCAAAAACTGTATAAACCCATTTTTTTATCTTCTTCTTCTTCTTCTTCTTCTTCTTCAGTCTGAAACTCTTATGTTAAGATACCAGACCACCATTAATGAGATCTTAAGCTTCCATACACCTTATTTTGACCCCTAAACCCTAGTTTTGACCCTATTGTTACCTATACCACAGCTTCCCCTACTCGTTATTTTTTTCGCTTCTTTTGTCGCGTTTCGTTGAGACGACAACATCATTTATGTCTTTGTTTTCCATTTGGCATCTTTCTACTCCTGTTCTCATTCCCAACTTTGTTTTTTGTTCCCTATTAGCACGTGTGGTTTTCGCTCGAGCTGGGGAGTCGTCCGAAACATGACTTTGGTTTTAATCCCTCCCTAGTACATTGGTAAACTTTGAAACTCATTTTTGGTTCCCTTATTTCCTTGTTGAGATTGGTATTTTCTTTTGGTACTTGATTATGATATCTTACCATTTATGTGTTTCCGGTGAAATTCTAGACCTATTGGTGCGATCAGTGTCGTTCTTAGACGTGTTTTGGTGGCTTGTTCACATTGGATAGAACTATGACTTGGTGTTTAGGGTTGTGTTCGTGATCCTTGTGGTTGAGTTCATCCCATTCGTTGGATCGATGGACAGACACTACACCAAAATTATGTTCAGATAACAGATTTCAAATGAGTGTTTCTAGTGGGAGGTGTCACTTGAAAAACATAGAGGCTATTATAAACCTTCAGATGAAGTTTTCTAGGGAAAATATTATCTAAACGTCATCAAAACGCTCTATGTTTTTTAATTAAAGATAAAATAAAAATAAAGAGCGTTCAGATAATGTTTCCCTAAGGTTTAATTCTGTTAACGTTTTCCCTAAGAAACGTCATCTGAAGGTTTATAATAGCTAAAATAAGAAAAGAATGGTTGTTCCCTCCATATTTTCCCTCAACCATTGTGTAATACTACGTCGTCATCTTAGCCACCACTTCTAGTCGTCGTCGTTTTTCTTTCTCTCAACCACTATAAGACCATTGATTGTTCTTTCCCTTATTTTTTTTCTCACCATTTTTTTCTATCAGGCCTAACACCGTCGCCGTACTTCGTGGAACTACAACAACTTTTGCCGCAGTACGTCGTAATACCGCCGCATGAGATGAGCACATCAAGCTCCTCCCAACACCACGCTCAGGAAGCGACGTCACGAGCTTCACCACAACCACCACTCTTTGTCATCATCGTTGCACCCTAAGGTTGTGGAACAACCATTCGCGTGCAGAAGCATTTATTCGCAGAGTTGATTTTGAATTTTTTTATTTATAAAATGTAAGTTTTGATTTTATGCGGAGTTTGTGAAATACTTTGGTTGATTTTTTGATCAGCATTCTTGTATATTGTGTTTACCGTAATACACAAGTTGTTTTTGAATTGTCTAAATATGGACAGTCTAGGATTGTAATTTCGCATTTAGAGTGTTATTGCGTGTCTCTATTCATGGTCTAATATTTTTTTTCAGTTCGTATTTCTCGTTGTTCTCTAGGTACATTATTAATTTGAGTGATAATACCACTTAGATTAAGTTGTGTTCTTGGAGAACCAATGGGAAACGTTGAAATTTTATTAGGTCAAGAATAAGTAATGCAATAACATAATTAGAAATTGATAATCCTAGATAGAATAAAACCCTTACCCTATCTAGGATGAAGTATACATGAAACATGTAGCTAGTCATTGCATAAAGTGTTAATAATAGCTCATCTGAATTGAAGATACATGTTTGTTGCTTGATTTGGGTGCAATGTGCAAGTATACGCAATCGGGACAAGTAATAAAGAGTGAGTAAAGCAATAAGTAACAAGTAACAAGTAATCTACTTATTGAAAACACAAGGTAACAAGTAACACATTCAATTAAGTGATTAAAACAGTAATTTAAAAATGAGAATGACAGTAAAAGGGCAAAAATGTTGAGGTAAAATCAGTTAGGGGCACTAATCTTTTGCAATTGCTTCACAGGTCTGACATGCTACGGGGTGCTACAGCAATTAAAATGCAATGTGTTTTCTAATCACTTTTTAGATGAGATTCACTGTACTAATCTTATTCCTAAGTTCGCATTAGTCACCCTCACTTCCATTAAATGGGATTCAGCTACCCTATGGATTTGGATGAATATTCCTATCTTATCTAACATCAATTAATTTTCCAATTATTCAACTTAACCCACATTAACTAAAGTATTTCTACTCACTAACTCTTCCAATATTAATGAGCTTTCATTCAAGCCAGGGTGATCAATTTTAACCCAAGATATATATAAACAAAAATAACAGCTTGATTAAAATAGTTAAAACATAACAGTAGCATAATCATAACCCATGAAATTCTTACAATTTCATAGTGCCTAGCTAAGAAATTTTAGCTCATGATGAGCCTTAAGACAGAGGCTCCTTCCCTTCCCCACAATTTCTTGTTACTCTCCTTCTTGAATCAACTTCTTCTCCATGGTTTTCTACAAGTTTCAACTTCAATAACAACTCAACAATAATGGTGGAAATGGTGGAAAACGGAGGAACGAGATGGAAGATGAACAATGCCGGTTGTCTATGGTGAGAGAAAGGGTAAATGGCATATGGAATGAGGCGACATGAGACAAACGGTGTAGAATTCTCTGTGTGGTAGAAGTTGTACATCTCTCCTATTTTCCCTTTAGGGTTTCTTTTTGCAACAACTCACTTCTCTCTTGCCATGGCCCCAAAATTATCCATTCACCATAAAGGAAAATAGGGCCCAACTTATTAAAGCAACTATATCATTAAAATATCAGCTGGGAACCACTTGTTTGTCCTTTTCTAGTGCTAAAGTTCATGGTCCTACACACTGTACAGGTCACCAAAGAGAAAATGAGCACAGTTGGCACCCTTCTGTAGTGAGTCTAGCGTCCAGGTGTTGTAGCATTCCTAGCATGTCAGACCAGCAAGATAGCGGTGGAAGGGGTTTTTAAAGGACTAGATTATGCCACAAAAGTGGGAGATACCTTGACAAAATGCTGACATTTGCTATCTATCCATTCTTCTTTCAAATTAGAGTTTGTAAAGAGGCAAGCTAATAACGTTGCTCATAGTTTAACTAGGGTATCAATATATAGCGCTAGTCTTTACTTTTATTTTGATATTCCATATTTTCTGTTTTTTTATCCAGAACGGATATTCCAGATTTTCTTGTACACATCATGTTTGATGAAATGTAATAAGTCTTCTTTCTTTCAATAAAAACTATTGATTGAAAAATTCTAGTGTTAATTACTCCTTCCATTTCTTTTTTATTGTCATTTTAGGGAAAGAAAAAAATTCGTATGAACTGTCGTTTTATTGTTTCAATGTAGCAATTTTTTTCTCCCAATCTATCCCCCAAATAAATACTATGTACATCACTTCCAAAACATTATACTCCATTATGCATTATTGATAATTGTTAATACTCTATTAGTTTACAAGGACAATTTAGTAAAATCGTTTCACTCATTAACTTATTTTTGTTTTTCTTAATCCATGTGAAAAGAGAGAGTCAAGTGAGAGAGAGAGACAACAGAGAAATTGGCAATCCAGCTTGTTTGGTTTAGCGCAAAATTATCAAAGAGAGATCAAATGTGTGTGGGTCCTACCACCTTTTTGTTTTTTCGCATATGAGCGAAGAAAGTCGCAAGAAAGGGTTCACTTTTTTTTTTGTTTTCCAGCTATGCCCTTGAGGTTTGGTATTTCAAAAAGTGGAATATCAAGTCATGGCTTGCAAAAATTTATTTACATTTATGAAACAATGAAATTTCCAGAAGAGGGATTAGCTGTGTGGGGTGGCACGTGGGAAAGATAAAGGGAAAACACAGGGAACAATCTTGAAAAGGTGGTTTAATTTTTTTAAGAAAATTTAATATATTTATTTATTATTGTATTTACCCGTGTTCACACGGGTTATCTAATTTTTATGATGTGTAAAGTAAAATAAATTGTTTATTTTTTTTTGACGGAAAAATAAACCATTTATGAAAAGTTATAAAGGTTTTACACTGTGAAATTATTGCTTGACGTGAGGTAATAATGGTTGCTATAATTAAAACAATAACCCAAAAAATTTAAATTGATTTAGGTAAAAAATTTAATAATTCTTATGTTGTCACATGACTTAGACAATATTTTGATTGAATAACAAATGTTCAGATATGAGAATTAATCGATTCATATGCTTTAATTTATTTACATTTTGAATTTGAATTTAATTTAATTCAAATTTGATTGAATGATAAAAGTCTAGATATAAGCATTAATTGATTGATATGTCTTAATTAATAAAATATCATGAATTAAAAAATAAAAAATAAAATATTTTTCATTTTGGCAGGAAAAGAATGATTGTATATCATGTGACATGGGTCTACGTAGCAAAATTGTATTTCATATATAGTAGATTTTGGTTTGAGGCACAAAAGAAGTTTAAAGGAGGAGAATCAAATATATTTTCTATTTTATTTTTGGATTATGTACATTTTGGTTTCAGGTTCAAAACATTATGAGAATAATTTTTTCCCAAAATATTTTGTAATAGAGTATTTTTTTTTTGAGGACAGCAAAATTATATATTTTTTTGTAATAGGGTATAGACGGACAAATGCTGGATTAAATGCAATTGATTGATCAAATCAAAATAGTATTACAATTTTTTTTAACGACATTATTTGAGGACAACAAAATTATTTATCTTATATATAAAAGTTGGTAAATTATGGGGTAGTTTTCCCTCCAAATTTTCCCACCTAAACATCATTAGTCCGCCAAAATGTAATAATATTCAGAAAAATTAATTTATTATCCAATCAATTGAAATATGTCAAGTAATAATTTCTGCAAATAAATATACCTATAATTAATTTTATTGTGACATCCCAAGCCATGCCCACATTGGAGACAAACGGCCTTACGAAAGGGTATGTCACTCACAAGACTTTATTCCCATCTTAAGGAATATTTTTGCCTCACGCAAGGTTTGAACCCACACCCAAAAGGTTTAAAGGTAATGTGACATCCCAAGCCATGCCCACATTGGAGCCAAACGGCCTTACGAAAGGGTATGCCACTCACATGACTTTATTCCCCACTTAAGGAATATTTTTGCCTCACGCAAGGTTTGAACCTGTTGGAACCTAAACGATTGAGAAGTTTAGACCCTCATTAATTTTGATGATAACAAAGTATTTTCAAGAGAACAATTTATCTTTTAACATATCTTTGAGTGTACAGGTATCAAAGCTTCGTTTATATGTACAAAACACTCAAGAAAGAAGAAGAAGATTTACAAGAGAATCAAATGAACGTGAACACAAGAAGGGGGGGTTGAATTGTGTTGAAAACTTTTCGCAAACTTAATGTTAAAAACATTTAGAATAAAAGTTTCTCAAAAACTGTTTGTTAATCGGACGGTGAAAATCAGTTTGTGAAAACTTGTTTTTAACTCAACAAGATAGAAATGAATAGAAAGCAGTAAAGCAGGAGACACAGAAATTTATACTAGTTCACTACCAACCTGTTAGCTACGTCTAGTCCCTTCGTTCCTGAAGGATTTTCCACTATAATCAGACTGATTACAATTTCCTCAAGAGTATTCTACTGTCACAACTTGACAATACTCTCAACTTCTCAAAACGACTCGATCTGATCGAGCCTTTGAGGATACAGCCTAAACTAGGCCAAAACAATCTTATACAAGTGAGTTGAAATACAGTTGAAAATAACTCTCACAGAGAGGATAAAAGATTAAGCTCAACTAAAGAAAAAAAACTTTCTTAAAGAAAGGGTCGGACGCTGAATTGATTCAAGAGTCCGTAGACTTGATTGCTCACAGAAGCAGTGTATGTTCTCAGCAGAATTTTAGCAAGCTTTTTCACAGAATGTTCTTTCTCTTTTTCTTCAATGGATACCATGAGGTATATATAGGAGATCCAAGGATATGACCGTTAGAGTAAAAAAAAATGGCTCCTAACCGTTGACTAGAGATAATTCAAAAAAAATGTTGTCTCTATCTTGCTTTGCAGAGAATGTCCCAGCAGTCCATGTTACCGTTTTTCTTGTCTGTACGATTTTTGTCTTGTAGTTAAAGATTTCAACTTTGATATCTCGTACACCGATTTTAGCGCTCAAGATCAATTTTGAGATCCGTTCCAAAGACTTCCGAGAGGTAGAGCAGCAACGTGACTAACACGTGATTTTAAGTGAGGTTCAGACGCTCGCTCAGAGTTGGAAGTTCGGACGCTCGTTCAAGGTTGGAAGTTCGGACGCTTGTAGCAATTTGATAAGCATAGTGTATAAAGAGAAATTTCCAGACGCTCACTAGGATGAGCCGGATGCTGACAAATAGAATGAATCCTTCTCTTGAGAATTACTTTCTTCTTGCTTGAGTGGCTTAGAAAATAGATATTATTAGTATCTGCACACTTCAAAAAAATGTTAGAACATAAATTGTTCTCTTGTGAATATTTTGTTATCATCAAAATTAATGAGGATCTAAACATCTCAATCGTTTAGGTTCCAACAATCTCCCCCTTTTTGATGATGACAAATATCTAAGGTTGATGAACAATTTATTTTCACAAAGACATTAAGGGTCTCCCCCTGAATTTAACAATTTAGATATATAAGAACAATTCAGGTTTTAAGGTTATTGTCGATAAACAAATTCATTTAAGTGATTACGAAAGATTCGTAAATGTATCAGAGCAGATATTTAATACAGTGAGATCGGATACCAAATAGATTGATTTAATCAAGGTATATTTCATTGTACCAAATAAAATTTATTAAACAATATAAGAGCACTAGATCAAATAATATTAGCGCATACAGATGCTATGTATGAAGTGCTATGCATGATACTTTAGTTCTAGTGTATCCATCGGATGGTGGATAATCAGATTCTCACGTGTTCATTATACCTTTCTTTCGTGTTCATCATACCTTTTCTTTTACTCCCCCTTTTGTCATCAGACAAAAAGAGTGTAAAAACACATCATAGTCAAAATACTACTTAGAAAAATTTGAATAAGAGACAGATAATAAGATCAAAAACAGTTATATATATATATATCAACCAAATAAAATTTATTTTATATCACACAAAAAAATATTTCAAGGGTTTTGAAGAAGTGGAGGTGGGATATTGAGACGCTCAGAGAAGCTTGATCAGTTTCGGTGAGTAACCTTTAAGTTTGTAGCCTTCATTTCTTCCATTACGCTCTTGGAATGGTGACCATCTCAATCGCAGAGTGGAAGTAGAAGGTCCAGCCTGCACAGACGCAGATTTCACCTGATGCTCTTCTAGCACCAGGTTGGACAACTCAGCCTCAAATCCTTCTTCTTTTGAGCTCTTAATAAGAATCCATCATTTGGTATAACCCATTTGATGAAGTTTCCAGTCTTCTTAGCTCAGACTGCCTGCGAATCTCCCACTGACGCTTCACATCTTCAGGGTATAGCAAATTCATGAAGATGGTTTCCCTGTGAAGAAAAACATCAGCAGTGTAGGAGTCAAACTTATTTCCAGCCGTCTTCTCCCAAATATTTACGATGAAGACACTCAACGCTTCACCGGGTGAAGGAAAAAGCTTCATTTTCAGCCAGGTAAATCCTTCTTAGATTTTCCTGTCATAATCTTCTAGCACAAAGGGGTCGAGTCGCGGTAATAAGGCTTTGGCTTTCCAAGATTGAGACCATTGACTCCACGTAAACCCAATATCGAAGAGTTTGGTCACAATGACCCATTGGTTATTGATCTTCATGCGGTCAAGTGGTCCGACACGAGCATCCGAACATATCATCAAAGTATACAGATTCATAGGTTGAGGTCAAGAACCTTGCCGATCTTCCCAACAAGAGGAATGGTTGCCTTTTCAAAGATCACAATGATTAGAGGAGCCAGTTCTCTGTTCATCTTTCTTCAGAGAAGACAAGTAGTACCTTCTGGCGTGATCCTCAGATATCTTTGCAATCGAAAGCTGAGGAAATTCCTTAAGATTGTACCTTGTAGGTCTTTGCCTCATACTCCTTCACCCGATCCTTTGAAAGGTCGCTTCCTGAGCGAGTTCTTTCCTTTTCCCAGAATAGACCAAGGTAGCCACCTTTGTCTATCCCAGGTACTATCTTGATAGAGACATATGATGGGTCTCGATATTTTCTTATAACTTCAAGTCTTTTCTGCTCAAGGCAATGTACCATGAAGGCAGCTTCATCATCTGTAATCCACCTTCCACATTCTTCCAATGTGAGAGGGTCAGACTGGGGAAGGGGGAAAGGAAGGTCGACAGAGAAAGGAATTGGCCGGCTCTCAAGCTGGTATCAATCTTCCTTTGAAGGACATTTGGACGAGGTCATCTCCATCCTTGAGGGTTGCACTTACAGGATCGGCAATCTCCAATCTGGCAGCTCCAGAAGTGAAGGTTTTTAGATGCCAGGTTGAGGGACGGTTATAGATGCTGTTGTATACCTCATACTTTACAAACCGTGGTTTGTATGAGATTTTTTTCTTTTTAGCGCTTTCTGTTGGTTTAATGGTGAGGGAAAGTAAGGTAGGAGTAGCTTTGGTGACTTTGTAGGCTTTGAATGGATTAATGGGAGGTGTTTTGAAAAGGAGGTTGAAAGGGTGAGAATGAAGTTTGGAAATGTATGTGGTGAGTGAAGTGTTTGGGAAAATTTGTGGTAGGTTAAGATAGAGTGAAGTGGATGATGGTTGGGTAGAATTTGTTTAGGGATAATGGAGGTTTTCTGTGTATGGGTTTGAGGTTGTGGTGGAGGTGCAATAGATATTGGCGAGCACGAATAGAATCAGCAGATGCAACAACAGATCTGCACTCATCAGGAGAATTGATACCTTAGGTTCAGGTTGATTGCCCGACCGATCTTTTGAGCTTCGTCTGGGGGCAAATCTTTGGAGGCAGATGCTGAATGTCCTTCTTCTGTAGTCCGGATCTTTGAGGCGGCTTCCGCTTCTGGTTTGCTCCTCTTCCTCGTAACTCGACTGATGGGAACTCGGTCCTCATCTTACGGTTCCTCAACGAGGTGCAGGAGCCACCTTCTGTTTTTGTTCCGGTCTCTCTCAAGGAGACTCGGCGTGTCTTTTCTCACCAGGATTTGAGCTTGGTGGTTGTCTTTTTCGCTTTCCTCTTCCTGTTGCTCAACTTTCACTTTCTTCATCATGGACCCAGTAAGCAATTTCATTCTTACTAGGCTGTTGACTCCAAAAGTGTCAGGAATCACAATGTTATCAAAGACCAAAATACTTTGCCTTTACTTGATCCTGGTAAAGTCGCTACCTTGTTTATGACCGATTCTTGTCCATCATTTTGGTGAGCAAGACACCATGCGGAATGAACTTGTAGGTGTTCTTCTTGTCAAGAACACCTTTTCTTGAGTTGACAAGAGCATTGATCAGGTTATTGTAGATTAACCTTGGCGAGTTCACCTTGTTGCCCGCCATGAAGTGTCTCGGGATGAATTTACGCTCGTAGTTGACAATATCACTAGAGCCACCTTTAACAGACGCTCTTGGTGATAATCTCATGAAGAACTCAAAATGACTTTCAGATTCTTGGCAAGAGGTGTTACACCGCATTCTTTCATTCTTGGTAGTTTTCAAACAGATCGTTGTTGACCTTCTCAATCCCATGGAATGCGTCGACCATTACGAATAGAAGACGATGCCTTCACACGGACACCCAGAACCGAAATGTTTTTGATGGTAAGGACAAACTTGAATCCTTTCACTGTTCCTTCAATGATACCACCTCGTGTAGCCGAACATTTCCCAGGAATTCTTTGTCGCCGTCACGAACCTCAACCGGGTTCGGAAGAAATCTGTTCCCACCCATTGCCTTGAATCCTTTGAAGAAGTCGAGCCGTAAAGTTTGAAGCTTTCCAAATCGACTCGATTTTCCATCAAGACTTTTCCTTGAGACATGGTGTTATAGATAGCTGTATATTCAGAAGTTAATACTCCAGCCATGAGTGCAGTTGAGAAATGGAGGCGATGAAGGTTTTAGGGTTTAAGCACACAGAGAGAGAGAGAGGGAAAGAGAATGAGGACGTCTTTAGCGTAAAAAGCAGAGTGGAGTGAAAGAAGTGGAGTAGTGGGAAGGATATAGACAGAGTTGATACATTTTCAAAAACCGCTACGTATTTCCACATGAAATTTAAATCAAAAGGAAAAGAAAATAAAAATTCGCTTTTCATTAAATGCGGACTCCAAAATAAAAGTAGAAAATTTTATCGAAGAACGTAAATAATCATGACTCAAGAGGTATGATGAGACGCTTGAGTCCGTAACACGTGTGACACGTGTGGGTGTGCTTTGACGCACGCAATCGACTTACTGGATGAAGAGTTATGATGCGTATGACAAATAAGATGCAGATGCACATACATGCTTACGTCATATCGGATCTTTGAAATATAGCTTATTGTCGACGCCGAGATTAATCATTCTTTTATAAGATGAAAGTTTAAATTCCTTCTTATAAAATTGAATCTATGTTCAGAAGGGGTTTTGTAAATATGTCACCAATCGATGATCGGTGTCTACAAATTTTATTTCTAAAATACCCTTCGAACATAGTCTCTTATAAAATGATGCTTAATCTCAATGTGCTTTGCTCTAGAATGCAATATTGGATTTTTAGTCGACATATGGCGGATGTATTATCACAGTAAGATAGGAATGTTACTCTCGTTTATCAAGTAGTCTTCAAGTTGATACTTCATCCACGAAGTTGAGAAGCGCAACTTGTCTTGAGATGTATTCACCTGGCTGTTGAGAGTGCTATTGTACTTTGCCTTTTGCTTGACCAAGACACAAGATTAGCTCCAAGGAATTGGCGGCCTCCACTTGTGCTTTTTCTTTCAATTCGATCTCCAAAGAAAGTCAGCATCACGTAAACCTACTAATTGGTAATCTTTGATTTCTTATAAAGCAAACCAAGATTAGTAGTTCCTTGTAAATATCTAAATATTCTTTTAACAAAGACTTATGTGTGATTCTCTAGGATCCGATTGAAACCTAGCACACAGTGCATCGAACATAATATCAGGTCTTGAAGCCGTAAGATAAAGTAAAGATCCAATCATACCTCTGTATAGCTTCTGATCTACCTTCTTACCAATTTCATCTTTACTGAGAGAGCAGGTAGGATGCATAGGCGTGGTCATCGGCTTGCAATCCAGGATCTTGAATTTTTTCAATAATTCTTTGATGTATTTGCTTTGATGAATATAAATACCATCATTGCATTGCTTGATTTGTATTCCAAGGAAGAACTTCAATTCTCCCATCATGCTCATCTCAAATTCAGCCTGCATAAGCTTAGAAAATTCTTTGCAAAGGCTTTCATTAGTAGCTCCAAAAATAATATCATCAACATATATTTGGATAAGTATGAAATGCTTGTTTGAGGTTTTTCCAAAAGAGTTGTGTCAACTAAACCTCTAGTAAATCCATTTTCCATTAAAAAGGAACTTAGTCTATCATACCATGCTCTGGGAGCTTGCTTAAGACCATATAGTGCCTTTTTAAGTTTAAAAACATGTTCAGGAAATTCAATATCTTCAAAACCAGGAGGTTGTTTGACATAAACTTCTTCAGTTATAAAACCATTTAAAAAAGCACTTTTCACATCCATTTGATATAAAGTTATCTCATGATGTGCTGCAAAAGAAAGTAAAATGCGAATTGCTTCTAATCTTGCAACAGGTGCAAAAGTTTCAGTGAAATCAATACCTTCTTCTTGTGAGTAGCCTTGAGCAACTAACCTTGCTTTATTTCTCACAACCTTACCGTCTTCATCAAGCTTATTTCTAAATACCCATTTAGTGCCAATAGCTTGCTTATCTTCTGGTAGAGTAACTAGCTTCCAGAAATCATTCCTTTGGAACTGATTTAACTCATCTTGCATGGCTAGAATCCACCCTTCATCTTCCAAGGCTTGATCAATCGTCTTAGGTTCCATCTCAGAGAGAAGTGCGAAGTCAGCATGCTCCTTGAAAGAGGATCTGGTTCGTACTTTATCACCAGGTTCTCCTAAGATTTGATCTTTTGGATGATTGGTCTTGTACTTCCAGCTTTTTCTTGCTTCAGCTTCCGCTTGGGTAGAATTCTTCGTCTTTTCACCACCGGATGATGAAGATGTATTTTCACCGTCTGGCTTTTCACCTATCCGACCAATTCCAACTATTTTACCTTTCTGGTTTCCTCCGAAACCAACGAATCCAGCTTCTCTAGGTCTTAGTTCTTGGAACATATGCTTTTCTCCCGTCATGTGACGATAGCATCCACTGTCTAAGTACCAGGACTGGTGTGTTGACTTTGTTGCTAAGCATGTCTGCAACATAGATTATTTTATCTTTAGGTACCCATATCTTTTTGGGTCCTTTCTTGTTAGTTCTAGAAGGAGGCTTATCCTTCTTAGTTTTAAAAACATTACATGCTCTTTTCAAATGACCAGATTTATTACAGTAAGTACAATGTAAGCATTTATTATGGCTATGGGATTTATCGATCTTGAATTATTTTCCAAAAGGGTTTCATCTGGTATATAGCCAAGACCATGAGTTGTCGTTTCGACACCCGGATCATTGAAGCTTGCTTGCTTGAGTTACACTCTGCAAGAAACTTTTGAAATGCTTGTTCGTAGTAATTTGATTTGCAAATAGGATTGCTTGTAACTACAGAACTCTTAGCTTGAGAGCTCTCGACACGGTTGCTTGCTAGCTTCCAGGACATCGGTTATCCACCAGGCTGATTTTCGATTTTCGCCACGGTTCTCTTTAATGAGTCTGAGTTTATATTGCGTAAAGAATGAAAATCTTGTGATAGTTTTAAAAATTTCTTTTTCAAATTCTTGTACTCAGTAGAGAGAGTGGCAGAGTCCTTAAGAAGATCATCAAAAGCAAGTTGAAGTTCAGAGTAGGAGTCATATACTATTACCTCTTCAACATCTTCTTCTGACTCAATGTCCGTGTCTGCCATGAGAGCAATGTGAGCATCTTCTTTATCTTCCTCAGAGGAGGATAAGTCAAGATCTTCCCATGTTGCCATGAGACTTTTCTTCTTTTTCTTGAAGGAGCTTCTTGTGGACTTCTCTTTAAGATTAGGACACTCGGATTTAAAATGTCCAGGCTTCTTACATTCATAGCAAATGACTTGGGCTTTGTCTTTGCTCTCCTTCTTGTCCTTTGAATCTTTCTTCTGAAACTTCCTTCTGAAGTTTCTTTTCTTCCACATTTTCTGGATCTTCTTAGATATGAACGCTAGCTCATCATCTGATTCATCATAATCTCCTTCTGACGCTTCATCGTCTGATTCTTCTTCTTCAGCCTGCAAGGCTTTTGAAATACTAGTTTTATGATGATTGACTTTTAGAGCAATAGACTTACTCTTCTTGGTAGGTTCTTCTTCATTTAGCTCAAGTTCATGAGCTTTTAACGAACTCATAAGATCTTCAAGTCGAAGAACATTTAGATCTTTTGCTTCTTGAATAGCAGTGACTTTGGGTCTCCACTGCTTAGTCAAGCTTCTTAAGATCTTTCTAACATGATCAGGTGTAGTATAGCTTTTTCCAAGGGCCTGCAACCCATGAACTAGTGTTTGGAACCTTCCAAACATAGTTTCAATGTTCTCTCCATCTTCCATTTTAAATAGTTCATCTTTGGCGAACCATCATGCTAGCTTTTGTTTCTCTTACTTGGCAGAGCCCTCATAAGACAAAACAAGAGAATCCTGATTTCTTTGGCGTATCAAACTTGCCACATTTGTCATATTCTCTTTCTGTCATAGCAGGATGAGAATAAATCTAGCCTTCTGGTTTGTTTGATATCTCTTCTTGATCATCAGACCAATTTTCCCTAGGTATTGCAACACCAAGGGCATTAGCGGGAGAAATGTATCCGCCTTCAATTATATCCCATAAATCAAGATTTTGTGCCTCAATGAATGCTTTCATCTTATCTTTCCAAAGAATCAAATTTTTCTCCATTGAATAGAGGAGGGCGGTTCATATGACCACCTTGAGACATGTTCACAATATAGAATCTTTTCTCTTGACATTTGTTAAGTGCTCAACCAAGAGGCCGAGCTCGATACCAACCGAACGTGAACACAAGAAGGGGGTTGAATTGTGTTGAAAACTTTTCGCAAACTTAATGTTAAAAACACTTAGAATAAAAGTTTCTCAAAAGCATTTGTTAATCGGACGGTGAAAATCGGTTTGTGAAAACTTGTTTTTAACTCAACAAGATAGAAATGAATAGAAAGCAAAGAAAGCAGAGACACGTAAATTTATACTAGTTCATTACCAACCTGGTAGCTACGCCTAGTCCCTTCGTTCTGAAGGATTTTCCACTATAATCAGATCGATTACAATTTCCTCAAGAGTATTCTCTATCACAACTTGACAATACTCTCAACTTCTCAAAACGACTCAAGGTCGAGCCTTTGAGGATACAGCCTAAACTAGGCCAAAACAAGCTTATACAAGTGAGTTGAAATACAGTTGAAAATAACTCTCACAGAGAGGATAAAAGATTAAGCTCAACTAAAGAAGAAAAAAAACTTTCTTAAAGAAAGGGTCGGACGCTGAATTCAGTTCAGTAGTCCAGAGACTTGATTGCTCACAGAAGCAGTGTATGTTCTCAGCAGAATTTTAGCAAGCTTTTTCAAAGAATGTTCTTTCTCTCTTTTTCTTCAATGGATACCATGAGGTATATATAGGAGATCCAAGGATATGACCGTTAGAGTAAAAAAATGGCTCCTAACCGTTGACTAGAGATAATTCAAAAAATGCTGTCTCTATCTTGCTTTGCAGAGAATGTCCCAAAGATCCATGTTACCGCTTTTTCTTGTGCAGACGATTTTTGTTTTGTAGTTAAAGATTTCAACTTTGATATCTCGTACACCGATTTTAGCGCTCAAGATCAATTTTGAGATCCGTTCCAAAGACTTCTGAGAGGTAGAGCAGCAACGTGACTAACACGTGATTTGAAGTGAGGTTCAGACGCCGCTCGAGTTGGAAGTTCGGACGCTCGTTCAAGGTTGGAAGTTCGGATGCTTGTAGCAATTTGATAAGCATAGTGTATAAAGAGAAATTTCCAGACGCTCACTAGGATGAGCCGGATGCTGACAAATAGAATGAATCATTCTCTTGAGAATTACTTTCTTCTTGCTTGAGTGGCTTAGAAAATAGATATTATTAGTATCTGCACACTTCAAAAAAATGTTAGAACATAAATTGTTCTCTTGTGAATATTTTGTTATCATCAAAATTAATGAGGATCTAAACATCTCAATCGTTTAGGTTCCAACATCAAATACACTCCACTAATGTCAGCGTCCGAACTCACTCCAGCGTCTTGCTAACAGCAAGCATCCGTCCTCTGTTTTGAGCGAGCGTCTGATCTCTTTAATGAAGGATGTGATGATCACGTTTTTGCTCTTATCCTCAGAATGTTCTGGAACGGAATTCGAATTTGATTTTATGCGCTCATTTTGATGTACGAGGAAGCAAAGGTGACACCTTTAGCAAAAGATAAAAATCGTACAAGGCAATTGTGAAAAGCAGATAGTACGAAAACGGTAATATGTACTATTCTGATATTCTCTGGAAAGGAAGAAAAGGACTACATTTCAAATTACCTCACTCAATGAAAAGGAGCTATGTTTTTACTGCAAACGGTAATATCCCTGAAGACTCCTATAAATACCCGAAGGTATTCATTGAAGAGAAGTTAGAAAAACTGTGAAGAAACTTCATTCTGAAAGCAATATTACTCAAGTGAGCAATCAAGTTTCGTGCCAAGTTTATGGTCTACAAAGAACTGAACTCAGTGTCTTATACTTTCTTTTAGAAAGCTACTCTGTTTTGAGCTTAATCTTTTCATCCTCTCTGTGAGAGTTATTTTGATAGTATTCAAAAGGATATTCTCTTTTGTAAACTGTTTTTGGCCTAGTTAAGGCTTTGTTCCTCAAAGGCTCGATCATACTGAGTCATTTTGAGAAGTTGAGAGTATTGTCAAGTTTGTGACAGTAGAATACTCTTGAGGTAAATTGTAATCAGTCGATTATAGTGAAAAATCCTTCAGGATCGAAGGGACTAGACATAGCTAACAGTTGGTGGTGAACTAGTATAAATCTCTGTACCTCTTGCTTTATTGCTTTACATTTATTTTTATCTTGCTCAGTAAAACAATTTTTCATACACGGTTTATTTCCTGCATCCGGTTAGCCTCTCAGCGTCCGATAAACTAACAGCTTTGAAAAATCTGTATTCTTAGTGCTTTTAACGTATAGTTTGCGAAAAGTTTTTGGACACAATTCAACCCCCCTTCTTGTGTTCACGTTCAGTTGGTACCAGAGCTCGGCCTCTTGGTTGAGCACTTAACAGTGTTAAGAGAAAAGATCATATACTGTGAACATGTCTACTGAAGGTGGTCATATGAACCGTCCTCCTCTATTCGATGGAGAAAAATTTGATTACTGGAAAGATAAGATAAAAGCTTTCTTTGAGACACAACAACTTGAGTTGTGGGATATAGTTCAAAGTGGTTACATTCCTCCCACTAATCCTCGTGGTGTTGCAATAGCCAGAGAAGATTGGAATGATGAGCAGAAAAAGAGATATCAAACCAATCAAAAAGCTAGATTCATTCTTATCTGTTCTATGACAGAAAAAGAGTATGATAAATGTGGCAAATTTGATACTGCCAAAGAAATCTGGGACTCACTTGTTTTATCTTACGAAGGCTCTGCCCAAGTAAGAGAAACCAAAGCTAGCATGTTGGTTCGCCAATACGAATTGTTCAAAATGGAAGATGGTGAAAACATTGAAACCATGTTTGGAAGATTCCAAACACTTGTTCACGGGTTACAGGCCCTTGGAAAAAGTTACACTACACCTGACCATGTTAGAAAGATCTTAAGAAGCTTGACTAAGCAGTGGAGACCCAAGGTCACTGCTATTCAAGAAGCAAAAGATCTAAATGTCCAACGACTTGAAGATCTTATGAGTTCGTTGAAAGCTCATGAACTTGAGCTAAACGAAGAAGAACCTGTCAGAAAGGGCAAGTCTATTGCTTTGAAGGTCACTCAACATAAAGCTAGTTCTTCCAAACTGAAGGAGAAGAATAAGAAGATGAAGCTTCAGAAGGAGATGTTGATACATCAGAAGATGAGCTCGCGTTTATATCCAGGAAGATACAAAGAATGTAGAAGAAGAGAAACTTCAGGAGGAAGTTTCAGAAGAAAGATACTAAGGACAAGAAGGAAAGCAAAGACAAAGACAAAGCTCAAGTCATTTGTTATGAATGTAAAAAGCCTGGACATTTCAAGTCTGAATGTCCTAATCTTAAGGAGAAGCCCACAAGAAGTTCTTTCAAGAAAAAGAAGAAAAGCCTCATGGCTACATGGGAAGATCTAGACTTATCCTCATCTGAGGAAGATAATAAAGAAGAAGCAAATCTCGCTCTCATGACAAACACTGATCTTGACTCAGAAGAAGAAGTTGAAGAGGTAATAGTATATGATTCCTACTCTGAGCTTCAACTTGCATTCGATGATCTTCTTAAGGACTCTGCCACTCTCTCTGTTGAGTATAAGAATTTGAAAAAGAAATTTTCAAAATTATCACAAGACTTTCAAGCTTTAAACAAAGAAAAATTTGTACTCAATAAAGAGAACCAGAAGCTGAAAACTGAAAATCAGCATCTGATGGATAACCAGCGTCTGGCCTCTAACAAGCAACAAGAAGATGAGAGCTCTCAAGCTGAAAGCTCTAAAGTTACAGGCAACCTTAAATGCAAATCAAATGATTATGAATATGCATTTCAAAATTTTCTTGCAGAGAGTGTAACTCAAATCAAGTAAGCGTCAATGATTTGGGGTGTCAGTAAAACGACAACTCATGGTCTTGGTTATATATTAGATGAACCTCCATTAGAAAGTGATTCAGCATCTGATAAATCCAATAATCATAGTAAATGCTTGCATTGTGCTTATTGCAATAAACCTGGTCATTTGAAAAGTGCATGTACTGTTTTTAAAACTGTGAAGGATAAGCTTTCTTCAAAAACTAACAAGAAAAGACCCAAAAAGATATTGGTACCTAAAGATAAAATAGTCTATGTTGCAGACATGCTTAGCAACAAAGTCAACACACCTGTCTTGGTACTTAGACAGTGGATGCTCGCGTCAAATGGATGTGAAAAGTGCTTTCTTGAATGGTTTTATAACTGAGAAAGTCTTTGTAAAGCAACCTCCTGGATTCGAAGACATTGAATTTCCAGAACATTTCTTCAAGCTTAAGAAGGCCCTGTACGGTCTTAAGCAAGCTCCCAGAGCTTGGTATGAAAGACTGAGTACATTTTTGATAAAAAATGGTTTTACCAGAGGTCTAGTAGACACTACTCTTTTTAGAAAAACATCAAACAAGCACTTTATAATTGTTCAAATATATGTTGATGACATTATTTTTGGAGCTACTAATGAAAGCCTTTGCAAAGAATTTTCTAAGCTAATGCAGGTTGAATTCGAGATGAGCATGATGGGTGAACTAAAGTTCTTCCTTGGAATTCAAATCAAACAATGCAATGATGGTATCTATATACATCAAAGCAAATATATCAAGGAATTGCTAAAGAAATTCAAAATGGTGGATTGCAAACCTATGTGCACTCCTATGCATCCCACGTGCATTCTTGGTAAAGATGAAAATGATAAAAGGTAGATCAGAAGATGTACAGAGGTATGATTGGATCTCTACTTTATCTTACAAGTTGAAGACCTGATATTATGTTCAGTGTCTGTCTGTGTGCTAGATTTCAATCAGATCCTAGAGAATCACACTTGAGTGCTATTAAAAGAATTTTTAGATATTTGCAAGGATCTACTAATCTTGGTTTGCTTTATAAGAAATCAAAAGATTACAAGTTAGTAGGTTTCTGTGATGCTGACTTTGCTGGAGACCGAATTGAAAGAAAAAGCACAAGTGGAGGCTGTCAATTCCTTGGAGAAAACCTTGTATCTTGGTCAAGCAAAAGGCAAAGCACGATTGTACTCTCAACACAGGTTGAATATATTTCATTGACAAGTTGCGACTCTCAACTTCTGTGGATGACATATCACTTTGAAGATTATCTGATAAAAGAGAGTAACATTCCTATCTTTTGTGAT
Organism: Calophaca sinica; assembly: GCA_037113605.1. Taxonomy (NCBI): domain Eukaryota; kingdom Viridiplantae; phylum Streptophyta; class Magnoliopsida; order Fabales; family Fabaceae; genus Calophaca; species Calophaca sinica. The sequence continues at coordinate 118,211,298 of CM073731.1, forward strand.
AATACTTCTGCAATCTGTCTTACTAAAAATCCCATATTGCATTCACGAGCCAAGCACATTGAGATTAAGCATCATTTTATAAGAGACTATGTTCAGAAGGGTATTCTCGAAATAAAATTTGTAGACACTGATCATCAGTGGGCTGACATATTTACAAAACCCCTTGCTGAAGATAAATTCAATTTTATAAGAAGAAATTTAAATTTTCATCTTATAGAAGAATGATTAATCTCAGCGTCAGATGATATGCATCATCTCAGCATCTGGTATGACATAAGCATGTATACGTGTTAGCATTTTATTCGTCATATGCATCATAACTCAGCGTCTGGTGAATCGGTTGCGTGCATCCGAGCGCGCACACACGTGTCACACGTGTAAAAGACTTAAGCGTCTCATCATATCTCATTGAGTCATGATTATTTATGTTTTTCGATAAATTTTTTTTACTTGATTTTACTTTTCTTTTGGCGTCTTCATTTAATGAAAAGGGGAATCTTCATTTTCTTTTCTTTTTGATTTAATTTATTTTGGAAATACGAAGCGGTTTTTGAAAAAGAACTGTACCATTTTCTATCAACTTTCCCACTACTCCACATTTTTCGCTCTATCACTTCACTCTGCTTCTACTTGCAAAACTGTTTTCTCTCTCTCTCTCTGTGACTTCAAACCCTAAAACCTCCATTACCCTCTATGCAACTGCTACCATAGCCGATAGAAAGGTTGGACAATATACTACTGCCTACGATGTCTTCTCAGAAGCAAAACTCATGAATGAAAACAGAATTGATTTTGAGAACTTCAAGCTCTATGGTTTTGATTTCAAAGAAGGTTTGGAGAAACTGGGATGGAAAAATTACTTTATCTGGGAACCAGTTGATGTGTTGAGCTATGCTATAAAGGAACTATGGGGGAACGCCTATCTACTTCCGGGTGAAATTATTGAAGGACATATCAAAGGTTTCAAGTTACGTTTCACCATAAACTCTATCGCTTAGACCATCAAGTGCCCTTGTGAAGGAATCAGCTACCATGCTAACTGGGTTGATGCTTACAGAGGTTTGGAAAACGTCAACGAAGCTCTGTTCGAAAACTATCGTGAGTTGAAGAAGAAGAACGTAACTCCCACTGCCAAAGACTTGAAAAGCCACTACAGAGTATTGCACAAAATCATCGCTAAGAGCGTGATTCTGAAGGCTGGTTCAAGCGATATAGTGAACTATGAGCAAAAGTTCATTATGAGGAATTATATGGATGGAAAGAAAATCAACCTGCCAAGGTTGATTATCAATAATCTTATCAATGCTCTTGTCTTCTCAAGGAAAAGTATTGATAAAAAGAATATTGTCAAGGTTATCCCATATGGAGTTCTTCTTTCCATAATGATGATAAAAGATAGTATTGTGAGAAAGCTTGCTGATTCTACCAACAAAGAAGAAAAAGATAAATACTTTGGTGTTGAGGATGTTGTTCGTCCTGAAGTTTTTGGAGTCAACAGTCTGGTCAGAATGCAGTTGATAACTGGCTCTATGATTAAGAAGGTGAAACTAGAGCAACAAGAAGGAGAAACTACTGCGAATATTGGAGAAACTGAAAAGAAAACCACCAGAAGCTCAATGGCTGGTGTGAAGAGACCTACTGAATCTCCTATAAGGGAGACAAGAAGAATGAAACAGAAGGTGGCTCCTGCACCTACTGTTGAGGAGCCAGAAGATGATGACAGAATTCCCATCAGAAAGATCTTGGAGAAGAAGAATAAGCCAACAGCTGAAAAAGATGCTTCAGCGTCTGGTCAAGGGAAGCAAGTCCCTCCTCCTCCTCCGACTGTTGTTGCCTCTAGAGGAACAAAGAGAAGGTTGGTTAAGTCTTCTGAACTTAAATCAAAGGTACTTGACTTTACTGTTGATGAGTCAGTATCTATTTTTGATTCTCATGATGTTATTCCTGCACCTTCATTGTCTGTTTCACAACCACAAACCCAAACACAAACCAAGAAAACCAGAATGAGCCTACGACAAACCTCTACCCTCATTCCCTCAAAACCTACCCAAACACCATCTAATACACTCAACCTTGACCTACCACAAATCTCCTCAAATACCTCACTTACTACATATATTTCCAAACTTCACTCTCATCCCTTCAACTTATTATTCAAAGTACCTCCCATCAATCCATTCAAACCCTACACACCTAAAATCTATACAATCACCAAAACCACTCCCACTTCACTCACCCTTACCTACAAACCTACAGACTTCAGTGGAAGGAAGAATGTCTCGCGCATTAATAAACCTCGGTTTGTTAAGCATGAGTCATATCACAACATCTACAATCACTCTTCTACTTAGCACTTGAAAACCTTCACCTCTGGAGTTTCCAGACTGGAGATTGCCTCTCCAATGAATGCTACCTTTAAGGATGGAGAAGACAGTTTCGAGATGTCATTCAAAGGGAGATTGAGACCGAAACCTGGTAGCAGAGCAATTCCTTTATCTGTTGACCTTTCGAAGTTCCTGCCTCAAACTGAACCTCTCACACTGGAGGAGTGTGAAAGATGGATCACGGATGAAGAAGCTGCCTTCATGGCACACTATCATGAGATGAGGAAACTTGAAGTTATTAGACAGTTCAGAGATCCTTCTTTTGTATCCGTAAAGATTGTTCTAGATAGACAAAGGTGGCTACCTTGGTCAGTCCCTGGGAAGAGGAAAGAACCTGCTCCTGGAAAGTTGCCATACAGCAAAATCGGACTCAAAGAGTATGAGAAGGCTCCTAAGAAGTTTAATCTTAAAGGATTCTCAGAGCTTTCGATTGCCAAGATCACTGAGGACCATGCCAAAAGGTTTTACCTCAGTTCTCTGAAGGAAGATGAATGGAGAATTGACTCCTCCAATTGCTGCAATGCTGAGAAAGCCACAATCCCCACTGTTGGCACTATCAGAAAAGCTACTAACACCAATCTGGGAACTGCATACTTTGATGATACGTTCAGGTGTTCAGTAATCAAGCCTCTTGACTACATGAAGATATATGTCAAATGGGATGCTGTGACTAAGCACTTTGACATTGGATTTACTTGGAATCAATGGTCTGAGTCTTGGAAAGACAAAGCCATGTTACCATGCCTCGTCCCCCTCGTGCTTGAAGAAGATGACAGAGAAAATCTACGAAGAGTATACCTGGCAGAAAATGAAGGACTCTCTTTCGTTATTGAAGCATTGAGTGCCTTTATCAGAAGAGTATGGGGAGAAGATGCTGGAAACAAGTTTGATGCCTTCACTGCTGATGTGTTTCTGCATAGAGAAATCATCTTTATGGATTTGCTGTATCCAGAAGAAGTGGAGAATAGAAGGGAAATTCAGTCAGAATCTGAGCAGAGAAAACTTGAAAATCTCATCAAATGGTTTATACCAAATAATGCATTCTTTCAAAGAGCTCAACAGAAGAAGGAATTGAGACTGAAGCTATCTAACTGGGTGCTAGCAGAGCATCAGAAGATGAAACATGCACCAGTATCAGAAGCTGGACCTTCTACTTCTACTCCTGCAGTTGAGATGGTCACTATTTCCAAAGCAGAGTTTGAAGAAATGAAGGCCACAAACCTGAAAGTTACTCAGCTGGAGAATGCTCTGAAATTACTATATGAACGTCTCAACATTCCTCCACCACCTCCACTAAACCCTTGAATTTCTTTTTTTTTTGTGTGATATAAAATATTTTTTGTTACTCTTACATTTACATATATAATTTTGCTCTGATTATCTATTTATATATATCTCTATCTAACTTATATTCAAATTTTTCTAAGTCTTATTTTGACTATGATGTACTTTACACTCTTTTTGTCTGATGACAAAAGGGGGAGTAAAAGAAAGGTTTGATGAACACGTGAAAGTTTGATTGACTAATTCACCGTCGGATGTTCAAACTCCGATGGATACGCTGAAACTGAAGTATCATGCATAGCATTTCATACATAGCATTTGTGTGGTTATTTATTGCTTTAAAACCTATAATGCGTTGATCTTCATTGATCCAGTACTCTAATAATGATCAATAAATTTGGTACAATGAAAATCTTTTTGATAAAATGAAACCAGCATCCGATCTCACTTTATTAAATGAATATATGCTCTGATACATCTACGTATTTTTGCGATCACTTAAATGAATTTGTTTATCAACAATCGCCTTAATACCTGAATTGTTCATATATATCTAAATGGTTGAATTCAGGGGGAGACCCTAGATATTATTTTGAAATTAAATTGTTCATCAACCTTGGATATTTGTCATCATCAAAAAGGGGGAGATTGTTAGAACCTAAACGATTGAGAAGTTTAGACCCTCATTAATTTTGATAATAACAAAGTATTTTCAAGAGAACAATTTATCTTCTAACATATCTTTGAGTGTACAGGTATCAAAGCTTCGTTTATATGTACAAAACACTCAAGAAAGAAGAAGAAGATTTACAAGAGAATCAAATACACTCCACTAATGTCAGCGTCCGAACTCACTCCAGCGTCTTGCTAACAGCAAGCGTCCAGTAGTGTTACTCTTTGACACGTGGAATACTCTATTGCTGCAAGCGTCCGTCCTCTGTTCTGAGTGAGCGTCTGATCTCTTTAATGAAGCACGTGATGATCACGTTTTTGCTCTTATCCTCAGAATGTTCAGGAACGGAATTCGAATTTGATTTTATGCGCTCATTTTGATGTACGAGGAAGCAAAGGTGACACCTTTAGCAAAAGACAAAAATCGTACAAGACAATTGTGAAAAGCAGATAGTACGAAAACGGTAATATGTACTATTCTGATATTCTCTGGAAAGGAAGAAAAGGACTACATTTCAAATTACCTCACTCAATGAAAAGGAGCTATGTTTTTACTGCAAACGGTAATATCCCTGAAGACTCCAATAAATACCCCAAGGTATTCATTGAAGAGAAGTTGGAAAAACTGTGAAGAAACTTCATTCTGAAAGCAATATTACTCAAGTGAGCAATCAAGTTTCGTGCTAAGTTTCTGGTCTACAAAGAACTGAACTCAGCGTCTTATACTTGCTTTTAGAAAGCTACTATGTTTTGAGCTTAATCTTTTCATCATCTCTGTGAGAGTTATTTTGATAGTATTCAAAAGGATATTCTCTTTTGTAAACTGTTTTTGGCCTAGTTAAGGCTTTGTTCCTCAAAGGCTCGATCGTACTGAGTCGTTTTGAGAAGTTGAGAGTATTGTCAAGTTTGTGACAGTAGAATACTCTTGAGGCAAATTGTAATCGGTTGATTATAGTGAAAAATCCTTTAGGATCGAAGGGACTAGACGTAGCTACCAGTTGGTGGTGAACTAGTATAAATCTCTGTGCCTCTTGCTTTAATGCTTTACATTTATCTTTATCTTGCTCAGTAAAACAAGTTTTCATACACGGTTTATTTCCTGCATCCGGTTAGTCTCTCAGCGTCCGATAAACTAACAGCTTTGAAAAATCTGTATTCTTAGTGCTTTTAACGTATAGTTTGCGAAAAGTTTTTGGATACAATTCAACCCCCTTCTTATGTTCACGTTCAGAACCCACACCTAAATGGTTTAAAGGTAATGGGAAGCACCTTGCTATCACCAACTCAATGGTTTAAAGGTAATGGGAAGCACCTTGCTATCACCAACTCAATTGAGTTGGTGATAGCAAGGTGCTTCCCATTACCTTTAAACCATTTGGGTGTGGGTTCGAACCTTGCGTAAGTTGAGTTGGTGATAGCAAGGTGCTTCCCATTACCTTTAAACCATTTGGGTGTGGGTTCGAACCTTGCGTGAGGCAAAAATATTCCTTAAGTGGGAATAAAGTCCTGTGAGTGGCATACCCTTTCGTAAGGCCGTTTGGCTCCAATGTGGCATGACTTGAGATGTCACATTTATGATATCCAATTGATCTATATTATAATTTTATCTCTTATCTATAAATTATGGAGTAAACCCATCACGAAAGTATTGGCAACAATTTTTTTTTCTTTTTTTGATATATAAGGTCACAATTTAATAATATTCTAAAAAATTAATTTAATATCCAATCAATTTTCTTCAAATAAATATACCTATAATTAATTTTATGATATCTAAGTGATCTATATTATAAATTTATCTCTTATCTATAAATTATGGAGCAAAACCATCACGAAAATATTAGCAACAATTTTTTTTTCTTTTTTGATATTTAAGGTCACAATTTAATAATATTCAGAAAAATTAATTTAATATCCAATCAATCAAAATATGTCAAGTAATAATTTCTGCAAATAGATATACCTATAATTAATTTTATGATATCCAAGTGATCTATATTATAATTTTATCTATTTTATAGATAAGATTATAAATTCTGAAAATATAAATATCACGTAGCAATCTATTAAAATACCAACTATTTGGTGGGTTGGTAAATTATGAGGTATTCTTATCTATAAAATATTTCCAGAATTAGTGGAATAAACCCATCAATCGAAAATATGGAGCAAATCGATCACCAAAATATCACAGAGCTGCGTAAATCTTATCTATAAATTATGGAGCAAACCCATCACGAAAATATTGGCAACAATTTTTTCCTTTTCTTTTTTGATATATAAGGTCACAATTTTTCTGACAAGTAAATCTTGAGCAAATCAATATCATGTAATATCTTGAATATCTACCCATTTAATAAGTCCCAAAAAAAAATAGATTTGTAAAAATTTTATTCTCCCCTTATACAAGTATCCTCATCCCAACTTATTAGCTTATGTGCTTATTATTATTTTTTTAAATCCAACTAGGTTTTCATCCTATCTTCAGTATTCACTATTAACTGTAGGTGCATTATTGTTTATGTTATTTACTGAGTTTCAAATATATGCTTATAAAACTTCTAAATCCTTATAAGTCTAATTGTTTTTGTGCAAACTCCTTGTAGCATGGCACCACCACCACGAGTTTCATTTGTTGCAAACATTAAATCTGGGAAAATTGATTGGAAGATTAAGGTTCGTATCATGCGGCTGTGGAAAGTTACTGACAGATATAATCCCAATATCATCTGATAGTTGGAAATGGTCTTCCTTGATGAAAAGGTGATTATTTTTTGTTGTATTTTTCAATGCTCAGTTCTTACATGAAACTTACATTGTGCGATATAATCTTTAATAGTCTTCTAAGATTCAAGCTTCAGTAAAACCAAATCTCTTCGACACATTTGAAAGCAATCTGTAAGAAGGGTCCTGCTATGTTATCCAGAATTTGTTGGTTGCTCAGAATGATCCTATGTTCAAAGCTACTGATCATAAATGGAAGCTTATGTTCATGAGAACCACAATGTATATGGAAATCGATGCTGGGGCCATCCCAGAAAATATTTTCAAGTTTCTTTCATTTCCTGAAATCAGCACTGACCTAAATGAAACCTACCTAATAGGTTGGTTTATTTAAAATTTAGAGGCATTTCATTTCATTATGTATTTAGTTTACAAATTAAATAGAATATATTGGCTTTTAACCATGGTTATGAAAAAATATTATGGCAGATGTTATTGGACATGTTGTTGAAAAATACGATTTGAAGGAGACTGAAAAAAATGGGATCAAGAGCATACTTATGGACATTGTGCTTCAGGATTTACATCATGCAATCTATTATAAATTCTAATTTTTTACATTGAATCATTGAGTGTAATGTTCCATGTATACAATATTTTAACATATTATTTTATATAAACTTGCAGGGGGAATATGTTAGATTGTACTCTATGGGAAAATTATGCAAAAGATTTCAACAAATATCTTATGGATCATGATCCTAATGGTTTGGTTATTGTCGTTTTGCAATTATGCAAAATGAAGATCTTCAATGGTATGTTGTTATGTTGAATAGTCTTTCAAATTCATTCAAATTTTACTAACACAAACACTTTTATTGTTCTGAAATCTATAGGTTCAGGAAAGATTGGGATTTCAAATGCTTTTGGTGCTACAAAGGTTTTCATAAATGAAAGTTTCAACGAATTTACTCAATACAAAGAGCTGTGAGTTTATTATTTTCTTACTCTATGTATAGGTTCATATATTGATAGTTTATAGTTTATGAAATGAATGTTTCGTTATTTGTCTCCAACTACAGGTTAGAGATTGGAGATAATTCTCTCACACAAGTAGTAAGTTATGTGTCTGGTCAGATCTCTATGTGTATGGGTGATGAGTTTCTTCAAACAAAGAGAATGACTATTTCAAATGTCATTGACACGGATAAGGTATGGAAATTGGTTACTTGAGTTTTAAAATATAGTATCAGTAAATATTTAAATTTACACATATGTTTGTGTATGCTCTAAGTCGGTGTTTGTGTTGTGATGGCTGGTACTATGAAGCATGTATCACATGTTCAACAAGGGTTACCAAGCCCATGGGAATATTGTACAACTGTGGCAAGTGTGAAAAACTAGTTCCATTAGTTCGGCGGTATATTTTTCTATCTTTTGTGCTTACTTTTATGTAAGCTACATTTACTAGAACTTAAGTGTGGCAATTTTTTGCAAAATTCATGCTCAAGTGATGGACTTAACTGGATCTACTTATTTTACTTTGTTCGAACGGCAAGCTACCCAATATTTGGGAGATTCTATTTCCAAATTCTGAAGTCTACTGATAAGGTTTATAAAATGTTGTGTTTTTATTTTGAGATAGTGCTTAATCGTCATATAAACTCAAATCAAGTATTTACTTATATTTTGTCTTCTATAGGGAAGTGATTTGGTTTCATGGCCGAAAGACTTTGATAAGTTGTTGGATAAAGATATGTTGTTCAAGATTGACATGACTAAGAAGAACATCGACAACAACTGGCAAACTTATACGGTGAAAAGGACAACCTCTGATGTGATTTTGATTAAGGAATTCAAAAAGCAACATGAGATCAAAGTAAGATATGACGACTATTTTTTTTCGTTTAACTAAGACATGACGTTAAATATAACGTGCTCAGTGTATAATGGTTTTTTTTATGTATTTAATTACTACCAGGACGTTGGTGACACAGATATGCAGAATGTTGCTTCACCTGAAGTTGTAAACAACATAAAGGTCATTCTTTTCAATTCCCATGTCAATAAATTTGACAAGATACTGTTAGTCATAATCTTGAAAACCTAAATGAAATTAACGATAGAAATTTAAAGTGTCTATTTTGTGATCTATAGGCTTCTGGCAATGATGATAAGACTGTGCAGATAATTGAAAAATCTGCAGAGGATAACAATCTCACGGTAAATACTATATAAATATATATAAATATAAATCATACATGACTGTTGATGTTCATTTAAATATTTACATGACATTTAGCCTGATTTTTTACTTTTTTTTCCAGGTTGATGGTAATGAATTTAGCCTATATTTTACTTTTTTTTTCTAGGTTGATGGTAATGAAATTACACCATGCAGCCAGAAGAAACGGAAGGTAATTGTTGAAGATGTAGATTGTTCTAGCCCCATTGATGGATGTGGGACTTAAACCTCAATCACTAAATTGCCAATTTTGTAGAAGTTAAGAAAGAGCAAAGTAGATGAATACCAAATTGATATGAAGGTCTTGACGTATTTACGAAGTGGTGTTTTTCTTATCCTTATCGAAGGATCTATAAATTTTTTTGAGCGATTTGGACGCATATCTTTGACATATAGACCTCTAAAAATGTGGGTGTTTGATTATAACTTTTTTTTTGAACCGTATTAAAAATTTGGGTAATTTGAATTTTAGAGCGACTATGACGCATATTTCTAATTTATGACAAGTTATGGTTGTTTAGTTATGGTTTTTATTTGTTTATCATCGACTAAATTATATGATCAACAAAATTTTGAGTCCTGATTGTAATCTTAATAAGTCGTAACATAATTTTCAGATAAAAGATATTTATATAAAATTCAGTCGGATACATATATATATATCATGGTAAAATTGGAAAAATTCTATAATTGATCATAAGATATTTAGTAAATTAATAAATTCAGTCATTTTACCAAGAGATATATCTTCGACTAAATTTATCTAAAAATATATCTTAGATATATCTTACATAAAAATATACAACTAAATTTATCTAAAAATATATTTTACCAAGAGATATAATTTTTGTATCTAAAAATATATCCTTTTTTCGTTAAAGTCCTGATATGATCAATAATAATATATGATCAACAATAATTTAATATGATATGATCAACATAATTTTGTCAAGAATTTCATCCCTTAATTGAATAAGATTACTAAGAAAAGATAAGATATACATGATCAGCATTATTTATAAAAGAAATATTTTTTCTCACGTATAAAATTGTGTACAGTTCATTAGTAATTAACCATTATCCCTTTATCATTATTTGTTGCTAACTTAATCAAATTTAAAATTTAATGGCAAATATTTCTTTGATATTTGCCATTAAATAATAGTTGAATTAATGGGTATCTAATCAAGTTAAAATTTGAGGAGTAGAATATTTCATTCATACCACTAAAAAGGTAAATATATATGTCCAAACTATATGGAATATCTTTTATTTAATTTTGTGAACTTTCTAAAATTAAATTATATGATCAACATAATTTTGAGTCCTGATTGTAATCTTAGTAACTTGGTAACATAATTTTTAGACAAAAGATATTTGGATAAAATTTAGTCGGATATATATATATATATGGTATAATTCTATAATTGATCACAAGATATGTAGTAAATTAATATCTAAAAATATAGGTACAAATATATAGCATTAAAATATAATTCTAGTATTCGTACCTGTAGCATTAAAATATGAATTGAAACAAAAAGGAAAAAAATGGGATGATGTGCATAATGTTTGATTTTTTTAATTAATTTGATTTGATTAAATATTTAAATATATATGTAATCCGGAGATCCAGCATTCACAGGCCCATTTCCGCTCGTGCCGCTCCGCCTTCCCTCAACGCGGCCGACTAAACGGTTCTCACCATTAAAGGAATTTAATGCCGACTTCCGGGTTTCACGGAACGGTTACACATCGGCGAACTGGCCCTCAACTCATATTTAAAGAAGACCGCGTCGAACGGTCGAGGTAATGATTTTTTCTACCACCTCTTTACTCACCTCGACACACACTGACTTGAGCGTCGGAGTGTTTGCAGGTACACCACCCAACACGCCGTCGTCATCCGTCGCGAGCACAACCGCACTGCTTCCCTCCGGTCATCCTCTGAAGTTCTGTTCAGAACATTGGCGCCGTCTGTGGGGATCGTTTCTGATTCCATCTTCTTTGTCGAAGTCTCCTTCTTCACTCGACGATGATCGGATCGGCGCCGGTCGCGACTAGCAGTTCCACTCATGCGAACACAGATCTTGAACCACCAAACCAGCCGATAGCTCGGCGGAACCACCTTCTCCGCATGACGCCGTTCGATCGTTCTTTGCTCAAACGGATGCCGGAACGGAGACCGCCGCCATCCTCATTCGCGAGTTCCGCGAATTCATCCGAAGCCATGCCGAAGCGATGCATGCTCGGAATCAACGCCTCGATCGAATGGAGAATCAGCAGAAGGAACTCTCCGCTCGCGTTGCCACCCAAATCGAAAACAGAAAAGATCGAGTCTCTCATTCTCCTCGGAGATCGAAGGAGTCTGAAAATCTCAGATCTGTTCATCGCCACCACCGTGGCACGACTCCACGCCGCTCTGTGCATAGAGCACTCCGCCGTGCTCATTCTGTTTCATCAACTCCTCGGAGCGATGACACGAGTGACTCGAGCGGGGCCTTTGGTCCTTTTACATCCGAGATCATGAAATTCCTGATTAAAGCATCTTGAAACCACCCGCTTTGGACTCATACGACGGCACCACCGACCGACGAGCATGTTGGTTGCTTTGATCCGTCATGGGCTATCGAGGCGCCCAGGCCGGTGAAGTGCGTAATCTTTCCCTCACTCTGAAGAAGGCGGCGTTGTCTTGGTTCCGGACTCTTAAGAAAAATTCCATTGGTTCGTGGATCGAGCTCGTCGACCGATTCTCCACGCATTTCAACTGCGTCTAAAGTCCAACCAGTCGACAGCAGACCGGCCGCAATTCAGCCAGAAGAAAGATGAGTCTATCGGAGACTACGTCGAGCGCTTTAACAAAGAAGCCATTTTGGTGAAGAAATGCTCGACGAGATGAAGCTGTACTTGCTAGAGCAAGGCACGATCGAAGGAAATCTATTCAAAGATCGACGTTGGTGTCGACAAACCGAAGACCTCGAGCGAGTTCTGGCGAGCTCGAAATTTATGAATTACGAAGAGAAGTTGATGGCATCAAAGCCAAAGACAAATCCCAGAGTAACACCGACAAGCAAAGATGAAGAAATATTATAGTTAAAACAAATGTATCCTAAACACATAAATGTGAAGCGGTGAAGTATGATTGAAGAAATACGCAATCGGCATTTATTTACTATCAAAACCTTGCACCTCGATGGAACCTCGTTCCGAGACCGCGTGCACGAGCTCGTGATAAAGCCTTGTGCCTTGCACAAGCACCTGATGAAGAGATCGAGCCTCGTGCCGAGACCGCGTGCGCGAGCTCGTGATAAAGCCTTGTGTGCTTGCACAAGCACCTCTGCAATGTGGATACGCAGCCCAAGACTCGGCGACTGCGGACTCCACCTCTGCAATTTCAAAATTCAGACGGCTTTAAACTCGGCTACGTCATTGACCTTGATTTTTTGATGACCTCAACTTTGCCGTTTGGACAGCCAGATCAACTACTCCCACAGGGAAGTATAAAACTCGACTACGAGCACTTTACTCAGCATAAAATTAACGCTAACTTTATTACATCAAGTTGTTGCAAATTGTCTATACTTTGACAGGAACAGTTGCAAATTCCAAGAACTTGGAATGCGGCAAAGATGAAGCCCTGAGATCGAGCTCGTGATAAAGCCTTGTGCGTTGGCACGAGCACCTGATGAAGAGATCGACCTCGTGCCGAGACCGCGTGCACGAGCTCGTGATGAAGCCTTGTGCGTTGGCACAAGCACCTGATGAAGAGATCGACCTCGTGCCGAGACCGCGTGCACGAGCTCGTGTTGAAGTGCCGAGACCGCGTGCACGAGCTCGTGATAAAGCCTTGTGCATTGGCACAAGCACCTGATGAAGAGATCGACCTCGTACCGAGACCGCGTGCACGAGCTCGTGATAAAGCCTTGTGCATTGGCACAAGCACCTGATGAAGAGATCGACCTCGTACCGAGACCGCGTGCACGAGCTCGTGATAAAGCCTTGTGCGTTGGCACAAGCACCTGATGAAGAGATCGACCTCATGCCGAGACCGCGTGCACGAGCTCGTGATGAAGCCTTGTCGACCTCGTACCGAGACCGCGTGCACGAGCTCGTGATAAAGCCTTGTGCGTTGGCACAAGCACCTGTGATCGACGTCGTGCCGAGACCGCGTGCACGAGCTCGTGATAAAGCCTTGTGCGTTGGCACAAGCACCTGATGAAGAGATCGACCTCGTGCCGAGACCGCGTGCACGAGCTCGTGATGAAGCCTTGTGCGTTGGCACAAGCACCTGATGAAGAGATCGACCTCGTGCCGAGACCGCGTGCACGAGCTCGTGATGAAGCCTTGTCGACCTCGTGCCGAGACCGCGTGCACGAGCTCGTGATAAAGCCTTGTCGCGTTAGCGCTGGCACAAGCACCGTGATCGACCTCGTCGAGACCGGCGTGCGCACGAGCTCGTGATAAAGCCTTGTGCATTGGCACAAGCACCGATGAAGAGATCGACCTGCGTCGAGACCGCGTGCACGCAGCTCGTGACTCGTGATAAAGCCTTGTCGCGCTGGCACAAGCACTGTGGATCGACCTCGCCGAGACCGCGTGCACGAGCTCGTGATAAAGCCTTGTGCGTTAGCACAAGCACCGATGAAGAGATCGACCTCGTCCGAGAGCTGCGTGCACGCAGCTCGTGATAAAGCCTTGTGCGTTAGGGCACAAGCACCGATGAACAGATCGACCTCGTCGAGACCGCGTTCACGAGCTCGTCGCCGAGACCGCGCACGAGCTCGTGATAAAGCCTGTGCGTTAGGCACAAGCACCGATGAAGAGATCGACCTCGTCCGAGACCGCGTGCGCAGGCTCGTGATGAAGCCTTGTGCGTTAGCACAAGCACCGATGAAGAGATCGACCTCGTCCGAGACCGCGTGCACGCAGGCTCGTGATAAAGCCTTGTGCGTTAGCACAAGCACTGTGGATCGACCTCGCGTCGAGACCGCGTGCACGAGCTCGTGATAAAGCCTTGTGCATTGGCACAAGCACCTGATGAAGAGATCGACCTCGTGCCGAGACCGCGTGCACGAGCTCGTGATAAAGCCTTGTGCATTGGCACAAGCACCTGATGAAGAGATCGACCTCGTGCCGAGACCGCGTGCACGAGCTCGTGATGAAGCCTTGTGCGTTGGCACAAGCACCTGATGAAGAGATCGACCTCGTGCCGAGACCGCGTGCACGAGCTCGTGATGAAGCCTTGTGCGTTGGCACAAGCACCTGATGAAGAGATCGACCTCGTTCCGAGACCGCGTGCACGAGCTCGTGATGAAGCCTTGTGTGTTGGCACAAGCACCTGATGAAGAGATCGACCTCGTGCCGAGACCGCGTGCACGAGCTCGAAGAGATCGACCTCGCGCCGAGACCGCGTGCACGAACTCGTGATAAAGCCTTATACCTTGCACAAGCACGTCAAGCCTCGTGTCGAGAACTGCCTCAGCAGAGGTGGAACATGAAGGTCCCGAACGAACTGATAAACAAAGCACGACCCGACGACGTTTGCAGTTCCTTACGAACAAAGACGTCGAACGTCGACATCAATGAACTTCAACAAAGTCTCCACCTCGACATTCGAGCTAGCGACTTGGGGGGCAACTGTTCCGGACTGGGCCGAGGCCCAATCCGGAGATCCAGCATTCACAGGCCCATTTCCGCTCGTGCCGCTCCGCCTTCCCTCAACGCGGCCGACCAAACGGTTCTCAGCATTAAAGGAATTTAATGCCGACTTCCGGGTTTCACGGAACGGTTACACATCGACAGTAACCGTCCTCAACTCATATTTAAAGAAGACCGCGTCGAACGGTCGAGATAATGATTTTTTCTACCACCTCTTTACTCACCTAGACACACACTGACTTGAGCGTCGGAGTGTTTGCAGGTACACCATCCAACACGCCGTCGTCATCCGTCGCGAGCACAACCGCACTGCTTCCCTCCGGTCATCCTCTGAAGTTCTGTTCAGAACAGTTCTAAAATCGCCAAGGACAATAACATTGATCATCACTCTGACAAGTACCGGCAAGTTCCAAAGAATACAAAAATTGGTTCCGAAAAATATCTTTTGTATAATGGCAAATTAACTGTTTCTTTGAAATCCAACCATTGTGTTCATAATAATCGGTCTCTAGATTCAAATACTGTTTTCTTGCAAGGTAACTGAAATCATGATCATGGGTGTTTCAATATGATAATTTAATTGCCAATTGATTAGCAATTATATTTAACTTTATTTTATTCATATGATAATTATGTTCATGCTCATGCTCTTATATTTAATTGCCAATATGATTAGCACATATATGATAATTATGTTCATGCTCATGCTCTTATTTTATTTTCCTTATTGTAATTACTTATATTTAATTTTATTCATATGTAGAAAATGAAGCCAACTTGACCGGTCAAAAGAAGAACGATTTACTTCAAATTACAACAAGTAAAAATAACTCTGATAGTGTCACTGATGGACTTCTCCGATTGTATTTTTTTTTCTTTTGCTTCATATATTGATGTATGTGTACAAAATAAGATAATAATTTTTTATAGGCCTTTTAATGTACTTTCTGCTATCTATTATTATTATTATTATTATTATTATTATTATTATTATTATTATTATTATTATTATTATTATTATTATTATTACTATTCTATAATTTGTATTGAATACGTTATCGTTACGAAGGGATACGCACATCTTATCTGACAAAAAAATGTACAAGGGCTCATATTTTTAAATTTATTGTTTAATTTTAATTTCATGCTATTATTTTATTTTTCATATTGTAATTACTTATAATTAATTTTATTCATCTGTAGAAAATGAAACCAACTTGACCCGTAAGAAGAAGAATATTGGTTTTCAAACAACAACAAGTAAACATATTTTTTTTGCTTCTTATATTGATTATATGTATAAAGTTAGGTAATAGTTTTTACATGCTTTCTAATGTACTTTCTGCTATCTATCATTATTATTTTATAATTTATAATGTGCAGTGAATACTTTGTCATTAAGTAAACAAACTTTGGAATCTGCAAGGTTTGTTTTAAGTCATGGCAGACTTACACATCATTTATTTGATAACTTCGAAAATGCTTCTCATGATGAAGCATTGAATGAGCCAGTTATTGAGCCGTTAACAAGTAATAATTTACAGTATTAAACACTCATTCTTTATATACCAACAAAAATTTCCAAGGGCTCATATTTTTAAATTCATAATACCACATAGTCAAATGTCATTGTCCCTGAGAACATTAAAAAAAAATGGAAGGTGTTTCAATTTCAATTGCCCTTAATGTATTTATGGATTAATTGTAGGCGATGCAACTCACCTTAGTGATGATGAAGATCATGATATGCATAATGACTTTGATGACTTTAACTCCAATGATGTTTAAGCAATGGTTCGTATCCTTAAAAAGTTTATGTCCTTTATATGCATTAATATCAACAAATATATCTGTATTTTAGTAGTCTTTATCTTTTGCACTTTTCCAGATTATTTTGACATCAACGATCCAACGTGGATTTGTCAGCACTGCGGTTCGACGATGTGGTATGACGAGAGAATCCAAAAATCAGTGAACCACACAATTCCAAAGTTCTCACTGTGTTGCCTTCAAGGAAAGATTGAACTACCAACGCCTAAAGAAACTCCCTAAATATTGAAGGATTTATTTGAAAACAATGACACCAGGAGCAATTTCTTTATCAAACATATTCGGTTATTCACTATGATATTCTTATTCACATCTATGGGAGGTAAAATTGTTACTGAAATCAATGATGGTAACGCTCCCCCTATGTTTGTCATGAGTGGTGAGAACTATCATCAGATTGGGAGCTTGCTTCCACCTCCTGGTTCAAAACCAAAATTTGCTCAATTGTACATATACGACACTGAGAATGAGGTAGATAACAGAATGTCTTCTGTTAGGTACATCTTTAGTTATACTTTTAAAGTTTAAATAATTTTTTATTCTATTAAATACAAAAAATAATGTTTCATTCATATATTATTTTAATATATTTTTAATGCACAAAATGGAAAAGGATAGATCATCACTGAGAGAATCAATTGTTGCAGACATAATGCTTGCACTTGATGAATGTAATCCATATGTCAAAGTGTATAGAATGATACGCTAGAAGATTAATCAAGAGAATATGGCAAATTTAAAGTTAAGACTTATAGGCAAAAAAAGCCATGATGGTAGAACTTATAATGCTCCAGAATTTTCCGAAGTAGCTGCACTTATTGTCGGAGATTTTGATGCAGCTGACTATGAGAGAGACATTATTGTAGAATGTTAGACAGGAGCATTGAAGCGCATTTCTATCTTAACCAAGGCTTATCTACCATTGCAGTATCCACTATTGTTTCCACGTGGAGAAGATGGTTGGCATGAGGGTATTCCACTAAAAGAAAGTTTAGCAAACACAACAAAGAAAAGACAGTTAGTTTCACTCAGAGATTTTTTTGCATACATGATTCAATACAGAGAACATGAGTAGAGAGCATTACTATTCTCCAGAAGGTTGTTTCAGCAATTTTTGGTTGATGCTTACAGCATGGTGGAGTCGGGCAGGTTAAAATTTGTAAGAACACACCAAAAAGAGTTGAGAGCTGAGATGTATAAAGGTCTTACAGATGCAGTACTATGGGGGAAACTGACCCCGCTACATCAGGAAAAAAATTGTCTTGCTGTCAACCTTCACAGGTAGCTTTCACTATCTATTTCAAAACTATCATGATGCTATGGACATATGCAAATGGGCTGGATATCCGGATTTGTTCATCATATTCACTTGCAATAAAAAATGGCTAGAATTAAATAGAATCTTATCAAAACATAGACTAAAACTAGAAGATAGATCAGATTTACTTAGTCGTGTTTTCAAAATTAAACTTGATCAATTGATTAAGGACATAAAGCAAGGACATGAATTTGGAAAGATTAAAGCAGGTATGTAAATTTTTGAATTCTTATTGGGATTTTTATTTCATTAACTAATTAATTTATTTTTACTTGTAGTTGTTACACCATAGAATTCCAGAAACGTGGATTGCCTCATTCACATATTTTGGTTTTCTTGCGTTCTGAGTTTAGATTGAAAAATCCTGATGATGTTGACAAAATCATCTCTGCTGAGATTCCTGATGAAGGAAATGATCCTGCCCTTTTTTCCATTGTGTCATCACAAATGATTCATGGTCCATGTGGCGTTCAAAACAGGAAATCTCCATGTATGCAAAATGGCAAGTGCTCAAAACATTTTCCTAAGAAATTTGTTGACAATACTGCAATTAGTGATGATGGATATCCTATATACAGAAGAAGGGATAACGGTAGAACCATTAAGAAGGGCAATTCATTGATTGACAATAGATTTGTTGTTCCTTATAACAAATATTTGCTCATGAGATACAATGCCCATATCAATGTTGAATGGTGTAACCAGTCACGTTCTATCAAGTATCTCTTCAAGTATGTCAACAAAGGCCAGGATCGCGTTACTGCAACATTTTATCAAAGTGCTGTCGACGGACAACAGCTTCAATGTGTGGATGAAATAAAGTTGTATTATGACTGCAGATATTTATCCTCATGTGAAGCAGCCTAGAGATTGTTTGCATTTGACATCCATTACAGAGAACCTTCTGTTGAGCGATTATTGTTTCATTTACCAAATGAGCATGTGGTTATCTTTAATGATGATGATTCGATAGATCAGGTTTTGAAGAATCCAAACTGTCACAATTCAAAATTCTTGGCATGGATGGAGGCAAATAAAAAATATCCAGAAGCAAGGGAACTCACTTATAATCAATTCCCTTCAATGTTTGTTTGGCACCAAAAGGATAAACTGTGGGAAAAAAGGTAGAGGGGTTTCAAGATTGGAAGACTGCATTTTGTTCACCCAAGAAGTGGAGAACTTTATTACCTGAGGAATTTGCTTAATTATGTCAAAGGAGCAAAGTCATTTCGTGATATAAGAACAATAGACAATGTTGTCCATCCAACATTTAGAGATGCTTGCTATGCAATGGGTTTGTTGGATGACGAAAGAGAATAGATTGATGGAATTATAGAAGCAAGCCATTGGGGTATGCCACATTATCTAAGGAAGCAGCTTGCAACTTTATTGGTGTCAAATTAGCTGATTCAGCCGGAATTGATTTGGAGTAAAACTTGGCAGTACTTAGCTGACGACATACAACAAAGGCAGAGAAGCAATCTTCAAATTAATGGTAATTTTAAAGCTTTTTATTTATTGAGAGTTTTCAGTTGATATCCTTTTTGGTTTTTTCAATATTGTATAACATTCGTTATGATTCAATGTGTCAATTTTATGCAGATTTGGTTTTGACAGATGAAGAGTTGAAAAATTTTGCTCTGGTTGAGATAGGAAAATTATTACAGAGCAACAACAGAAGTTTGAGGGATCATCCTATGATGCCGCAGCCAGATTTTTCATTGGTATCTGATGCTCAAAACAGACTAATCCATGATGAGCTTAATTATGATAGACAAGCTTTGGCTGAGGAGCGTATAAAGTTATTGTCTACAATGACCTCTGAACACATATATATAACAAAATAATGTTGCATGATAGGCAAAACCGTGGTGGACTGTTCTTCATATATGGATATGGTGGAACGAGAAAAACATATATTTGGAGAGCCATCTCTGCAGCTTTAAGATCAGAAGGAGAAATTATCATCTCAATTGCATCAAGTGGAATAACAACATTGCTAATACCGGGTGGAAGGATAGCACATTCGAGGTTTGCCATTCCATTAAATATTGATGAAGATTTTACTTGCAACATTATGCAAGGCAGTCTTTTGGCAAATCTTATCATAAAGTGCAAGTTGATTATATGGGATGAGACTCCGATGATGCACAAACACTGTTTTAAAACTGTTGACAGAACTTCAGAGATATCCTTCGATTCTCCAATAATAATAGTCTAAATGTTCCTTTTGGAGGTAAAGTAATAGTCTTTGGAGGTGATTTTAGACAAATCCTTCTTGTTATACCTAAAGGAACAAGATAAAAAGTTGTCTATGCCAGCATTAATTCATCTTAGCTATGGCAATTCTGCGAGGTAATGACATTAACTAAAAACATGAGGCTTCAGACAGGGTCTTCAAATTCTGATGTCAATCAAATGAAGCAATTTTCAGATTGGTTGTTGAGTATTGGAGAGGGGAAATTGGAGAAGAAAACGACGAGAATATGGTCATTGAAATTCCAGATGATATGATCATAAAAAATTCAGGAGACCATCTTGCTTCAATAGTTAATGACACTTATCCATCTTTCTTGGATAACTTCAATGATCCATCATTCTTTCAAGATAGGGTCTTTTAACGCCAAAAAATGAAATTGTTGACACAATCAATGATTATATGTTGGTTTTGCTTCCAGGTGAGGCAAAAATCTATTTCAGTTATGATACACCATGCTCGCAGGAAGACAATATTGATGACCCAGACAACATTCATACCCCATATTTTTTTGAATACAATCACAGCTTCAGGACTTCCGAATCATGAGATAAAACTGAAAATAGCTGCACCTATTATGTTGCTTAGAAATATAGACCAATCATCAGGACTATGCAACGGTACACAACTAATCATTAGCCACATGGGAAATTATGTTCTTGAAGCAAAGGTGATTTCGGGAAGCAATATTGGTCAAAAGGTTTTCATTCCGAGATTGTCACTAACTCCCTCTGAAATCAGAATTCCTTTTGAATTTCAGCACAAACAGTTTCCAATTACTCTTTCTTTTGCCATCACGATAAATAAAAGTCAAGGCCAATCTCTTAAACATGTTGGTATCTACCTTCCACAATCTGTTTTTACACATGGACAACTATATGTAGCGATTTCTAGAGTTACCTCACGTAGTGGTTTAAAGATTCTTATCATTGATTATGAAGGTGATGCCACTAATATAACTTCAAATGTTGTTTACAAAGAAATATTTCAGAATTTAAAATAGGTAAGTTACATCTTATGTGTTATATTATGTTATTTCTTAAGGATTTTGGGTCGTAAATTACAATATTTCCTTTGAATTTAACTGATGAATTGTGACCGCCATGTACTATCATTTACGCGTCGTGCATCGCACGGGTATACACATTAGTTTTTGTAATAGTAATAGGGAAATAGACGTCTAGCAAACGCTGGGTTAAATGCAATTGATAGATCAAATCAAAATAGGATTATAAATCTCATTTATTGGTACATTCTAATTAGTAATTGATGAATCAATCAAAAATATAATTACATTAAAATTTAATAAAATAAAAGTTTCATTTTGGCGGGAATTGGAATGGCCTGGTTTTGACACGTGACATGGGCCCACGTGACAAAATTCTATTTTATATAATATAGTTGATTAATCAATCTAAGTTACAATAAAAAATATATATAAAATAAATAAGTTAAAAATAAATAAATAAATAAATGTATTAATGAGCCGTAACATATGGGGTGGGAGAGTGGAATAAATTGGTATTGAATAATTAATATATTTTAAAATAAAATTAATCAATTTTATTTAAATAAATTGAATTAAATAAATCAGTTATTTAATCAAATTAGATTAATTATTTATCAAAATTAAAACTAATAATTTAATTATATTACACTAATTACTAAATAAACTTAAATCAATTAAATTAATTATTTGATTATTTAAATTAAAATTAAAATAATTATATATTATTTTTTAGTTAATGGCATTTTTGTCATTTAAAAAATAATTACATTTCTCTCTCTTCGCTTGAAATAAGTGTCTAAGTAAAGAGAGTAAAGAGAGAAAAGTATAATTATTTTTGAACCCGGTTATAGAATCGACGAAGAAAAAGCTCTCTAATTGGAAAAGTTGTCATTTGTCTATGGGAGGTAAACTTGCAGTAATTAATTCAGTATTAACAAGCTTGCCTTTATATCATTTTTTTGTTTTATAAGGTGCCAAAGAAAGTAGTAAAATGCCTAGTTGCTATTCAAAGAATTTTTTTTTGGGGGGCCGGTGGGTGGTGTTATGAAGATAAAAATAAGTGAATTGGGTGTGTTGGGATAAGGTCTGTCTTCCAAAAAATGTGGCAGGTTTGGGTATGAAGAACCTGAAAGTTTTTAAGTTTGTTATTAAAATGGAAGTGGCGGTTTTTAACAGATAACAAGGCAATTTGGTATGATATATTGTCTTATAAATATGGAAACATTGTAAGGAGTGTACTGGAACTAGAAAGTGCAGGGAGAAATTCATCAATTTGGTGGCGAGATTTGATGTGCATGGATTGTGACTGGTTCAATGATTCTGTTAAAATGAAAATTGGCTCTGGTTCTAGTGTCAAGTTCTGGAGTGATCCGTGGTCAAATTTGGGCAAACTGAAGGAGTGTTATTCGCGTCTCTATCAGATTACACAAATAAAGGAGATATATGTTTCAGATGCTGGTTTATGGGATGGTCAGACATGGGTATGGCAATGGCATTGGAGACAAAATCTATTTAGCTGGGAGGAAGAATTATTAGCTGCAATGAAGGATGCCATAGCTGACATGTCACCAGAAATGGATAAGGAAGATTCATGGCTTTGGAGGTGGGAACAATCAGGAAACTTCACTGTAAAATCTGATTATTTACATATGATACAATCTGATTTCATTTTGGAGATGGATCAAAATTTAAAACAGGTATTTCTATGTGTGGAAAACATCAGTGCCTTCTAAGGCTTTAGTTTTAGCTTTGCGAATGATGCAGGCGCGCCTACCTACGGGAGACCAATTAGCAAGGAGAGGAATTGATATAGGGCCTCATGGAACATGCTGTGTGTTCTATTTTTTGGAGAATGAAGAGGTAAATCACTTATTTTTCGCATGTAGATTCTCGTATGATATTTGGAGGGCTGTATTGGCTTGGATTGGGGGTGGAGGGAGTGTTGACAAAGAACAGAGTAGACCACTTTTTGCAGTTCAAAAGCGTCATAAAGGGAAAGAAGCTAAGCAGAGTAAGTGTAACACCCCAGATTTACCACTGGGTTTTACCACTCTTTTTTGTAAATTTACCGTAGGGTTTTACCAAGCGTGCCACTCATAAGACTTCCCCTTTTTTGGGGAGTTTTTGCCTTATGGAGGTTTTGAACCCACACCTAAAGAGATACAGGTAATAGGAATCCACCTCCCATCAACCAACTCAACAACATTGGCACAGATCAAGACAATTTATTGGGATTGGTTTTTTTGTGGGGAAGGGAGAACTACTAATTTATCATTTTCAGACTGGTGTATGAATCATATCCAATGTATTAAGACCTTAATCTAAATTATGTACCGTATTTTGTAGTTGGGTTAGAATACTCCTTGTATTCCTTCGAAATAAAATTCTTTTGCTTATAAAAAAAAATACTCAAAATCTACTATATTTTTTACTTATTTCTCTTTTCTCATACTCTTTCTCACCCCTTTTTCTCTTCTCTTTTTCTGCTCACAACCAAACAAACCCTAAACATCAGTCAATATGAAATTGAGGGAGTAAAAATTAAAAAAAATGAAAATTTCTTTCAAATAAACAACTAAATAAAGATAAAAGTATATCGATCAAAATTTGAATATGAAATAATGCCCGAAACTTTATTTGAAGAGAATAAATTTCTTATCAAAATTAGGGCAAGAAGGATTGTTGAGGTGATACTGCTCGATCTCAGCAATGAGATTTTAATTTGTTATCCGATGATAGATTGTACCACGTAAAAAAAAAAAAAAAACTATTAGGCTTGCGACACTAGAAGGAAAACAAAAAAGCATGGTTCACGTCCCTCTGCTACGAACAGTGCTTGGAATGTAAAAATTAATATTATTTTCCATCAGATTACGTGTGACTCAGAAAATATGGGTCACAGAGATTTGCCATGAATTGAAGGTCAACCATTTAAGTGCTGGATTAATGCCAAATGAAAGAATCAGTCCGTTCATTATTAAAAAAAAAAAAATCTTGCCGTTAATGCCGAAGGCCAGGCAATGCATTGTGGCATTAATATATTTATGGCTTAAATATTATTTTCGTTTGTTTTTAGTCCTTGAAAAAATATTTTTTTAATAAGTAAATGTTAGTATGTTAGTTGTTATATTAGTTTTTTTTTATTCGGCAGGATTTAAACCCTACACCTTTAACTCTTTCACTCCTTCATACGCTTAGCTCAAACTAGTTGAGCTACTCATCCCCGTAAAAATATTTTTTTGTTTTTCATTCTTGCAATTTTCTTAATTTTGTTTTTGGTCTCTACAAAAATTTATTTTTTGCTTTATGTCCTCGTAATATATATATATATATATATATATATATATATATATATATATATATATTAGGAAAAAATGTGCTTTTGGTCCCTATAATTTGACCGAAAATCAGTTTTGGTCCCTGTAATTTTTTTTTTTTCAAACTTGTCCCTGTAATTTCATTTTCCGTCAGTTTTGGTCTCTCCCATTAGTGGTCCGTTTAAAAAAATCTGAGTTGGCAAACAGCACATACACGTGGCGCCACGTGGACACAGACCCAGGCACTGTCCTTCTACGTAATATTTTTTTAATTAAAAAAATCAAAAATTTGGTATATCAGAACAAAAATTAGGGTTGCCTCTGCTCTTCTTCATCACTGCAGAGCGTTTCTTTTTCTTCATCTTCATGTTCTTCTGCTTCTTCGCTGCAGAGTGCACGCTTCTTCTCTTCGTCTTTTTTCTTCACTGCAGAGCGCTTCTTCCTCTACGTGTTCTTCTTTGCTGCCTCTGCGTCTTCTTATTGTCAGCCACCACCACAGGCCGCGAATCAGAGCACCCAAGCCACAATCGTGATGCTCTCATCATGTTATACAAAACCCCCATCAGTTTCGCGAAAACAAGGACGATTTCACAAACCCTAACCGCCACTTTGGAGTGGATCTGAGCGGATCTGGGTGAGAGGTGAGGGTGGGTGTTCAAGGGGTATCGCTGAGTTTCTGGAGTGGGGCTGAGATGATGGGGTGAGAGGTGGATTTCACTGAGTTTCTGTGTATTGATTCTGTGTTTCTGGAGTTTATGAAGTGTGTGTTTAAAGAGTGTGTTTAAGTGATTCTGTGTATTGATTCTATGTATCAAATCTCCATCATTTGTTTGATTCTGAACCCTACTTGGTGGTTGTGAAGAGTTTGGAGCTTGGTTTGGAATGGGAAGTGATTATTAAGTTTGGAGCTTGGTTGTATGGTGATGGATTCACGGTGTGTTGAAAATGGGTGAGGGGAGGTTCAAGGAAATTGCTGGTTCAGGGAAGTTGCTGGTCGCTGAAAGGGAAGTGCACAAGACAGTAGTTTGATGACATGGGGTGGAAAGTTTGCAATTAGAGTATGAAGGTTTTTGAGTTTGTTGAAGATGATGATGGCTTTTGGGTTTGTTGAAGAAGGTGAGGGTTTGTTGAAGAAGAAGCATCTGATGTGTTTCGTAAAGTTTGCAATTAGAGTATGAGGGTTTTTGGGTTTGTTGAAGAAGATGAGGGTTTCTGGGTTTGAAGAAGAAGATGAGGGTTTGTTGAAGAAGAAGCATCTGAAGAAGAAGATGATGTGTTTCTGGGTCAGGATGTGTGACTTGCCACGTGGTGCCACGTGGCGTCATGTGTATCTGCTGTTTGCCAACTCAGATTTTTTAAACGGACCACTAACGGGAGGGACCAAAACTGACGAAAAATGAAATTACAGGGACAAGTTAGAAAAAAAAAATTTATAGGGACCAAAACTTATTTTTGGTCAAACTAGAGGGGCCAAAAGCATATTTTTCCCTATATATTATTTTGGAATTAGTCATTATATTCTCCATATTTCAGGGACTAAAATCACATTGGTCTCTAATTTCAGGGACTAAAATCAAACATGAAAAGCTATTACGAGGACTAAAATAAAACAACAAGGATCAAAAGCAAAAATTCTAATATTACAGGGATGAAAAACAAAAAAAATAATTTACAGGGACGAAAAACAAAAGTCCCTATAATTGTAGGGACGAAAAACATATGTAAGTATATATTTATTATACCTATGATGATATATATATATATATATATATATATATATATATATATATAATTTTACTATTTATATAATTTTAGAATACATTTTTAGGACTGATGCTAACATTTGTTTTATATTACTGGTATTCAAATTCGTTCAGCATAGTTAATGTTAACCATCATCTTTTATCGATAGGTACATATACCACCAGCCTTACTGGGATCAGGAGCCATGATTATGCTTAGTTGGAACTGTCGAGGTCGGGTTAACCTCAAGGCAGTTTCTATTCTTTGAGACATCGTTTAGAGTAATAAAATGGATGTTTTTTTTTTGTTCGAAACATTAGCACATGGCAATAAAGTGGAGGAAATAAGGAAAGACTTCCTTTTGATCACTATTAGTTTAACAATAGATGTTATTGGTGTCCATTGGCAGGAGTGGTGGTGTGTCAATTCTGTGGAAAGAAGTTGTAGATGTAAAGTCTTAAACTATTTTTGGATGACACCACGATGTGAATTGAAAATATAAATTTCCTAACATTCGGAAACTAATTTCCGGACCCGTCCAAGATGTATTCTCCGAAAAATTTTAAAATGTAGAAAAAAATACTTTCAGCGCTGAGTTTTAGATGGATGGAGAAGAGGGAAACTTCGCCGACTGCAGATGGACCTTCACCTTTTCTTCAAGATGCTGCCACAGGAGTTTTCATCGGCCACCGCGAGGGGGCGGGAGGTGGGGGACAACATGAAGGTTTGAGGGAGGTGGGGGCTATGAGAGAGTGAAGGATGAGTTACAGAGAGGGGAGTGAACATTGAGGTGAGGATGGGGGTGGTGGTGAGGTTAGTTTAGGGGCTAGGGGTATTTTGGTCTTTTTAGGTATGGAGGGGGTGGTAACAGCAACACCCAAACTGGAATTTCTTACTCACCCAAGTAAATGGCCCATGCTACCCACACCCCGCATTTTTGACACACGCAACCATCCCTTTTTTAATTTGAAATCCCTAAAATACCTTTCCTTTTCCCTTCTCGAACCCTTTCCCCTCTCCTTGTTGGCACCCCTGGCTCCCTTTCGCCCGCCATTGCCACCCCAGACCATCTCCCCCAACGCCGAGCATCCCTTAGTCCCCTCCCCAGCATCGCCCCGCAGTGAAACTTCAATTTCTTTCTTTTGTTTTTCTTTGCCTTTTTTCTAGAAGGCAAAACAAAGATTTCAAAATTCGGAAACTAGATTCTGAAAGGCAAAAGAAAAATTTAAAAACAAAATCTTAGGGCCTGTTTACTTTGCGAAAACATTTTCTGTTTTCATTTTCTAAAACTTGTATTCAATTTAACTTGCTAACAAGAAGATGAGATGCTCTTAAAGTGAGTCATTGTGATGGAGAGAAGATGAAACATAGGATAAGGAGGATGCATTTCCGGAAATAATGAAAATAGTTTTTTTGGCATTTTCATTGTTTCCGGAAATAAAGACAATTGTTTACTTAAAGAGTCTCTCATTTTCTTATTAGCAAGTTAAAATTAACACAGATTTTAGAAAATAAAAACAGAAAATGTTTTCACAAAGTAAACAGGCCCTTAGTTTCTAACGACAAAGATGATTTTTTGGGAGGCAAAACAAAGATGTTGAAATTTCAGCATCCGAAAAATAGTTTCCAAAAGATATAACAAAAATTTTCAACATCAAAAAACTAATTTCTAGAAGACAAACTTTTTGTTTTACCTGTTAGAAATTAGTTTCGAGAAGGCAAAAGGAAAAATAAAATAAAATTCTATGGGGCGGGGTAGTGGAGGCCAGGGATTAGTGGGCAAGCAAGGGGAGAGGGGAAAGGGGAGGGTATGTGTGCAAAAAGAGTGTGCGAGTAGCAAGGCCCAAGTAAATTAAGGCTATGTTTGGTATGTAAGAAAGTGGGAAGAAAAAAAATTTATTGGTTAAAGTGTAAAATTGATGATGTGTCACATTATTATTGGCCTGTCACACTTATCCATGCACACTTTTTACATTTTTCAAGAAACTTTCCCTTCCCTCCACTTTTCTTCCCTCCTCCCAAACATAGTGTAAAGGACAAGAAGCCAACTGGGGTCTATAGTTATTTCCTGATTATATATTTTACTCTATTGTTCGGCTTTAGTTCTTCTGAATATGCTCCATTTTGTAAGCATGTCTAGTTCTAAAAAACTGACTAGTTTAACATTTCTGATTCTGATATACAATAGGCATATATAGCCAGGTACCAACTTGTTTCCAATAAGACAAATTATGTGGCTGGCAGCAGCATCTTGTTTGTGAAGATTCTTCTTGTGCTACGAAAATCACCTTTCACAAGAAACAAAGAAGAGAAGATATTTAGCCCCTCCATGCACATGTCAATAAAATCAATTATACGTGCAACCTTTTATTTCACAAAATCTATAGACTCAAAGGATGGAACTTGAAATTAAAATCCTTTCTAGAGAAGACATTAGGCCTTCTTCTCCCACACCCTCTCACCTCAAACATTTCAAACTTACCCTTTTGGATCACCTTATTCCATCTCCATATGCACCAATAATCCTATTTTATACCTCACATAATCACTGTAACACAACAACTAGCCTCTCTGAAGTCCCCAAGAGGTTAGAATTGTTGAAACAATCATTATCTGAGACACTAACACATTTCTACCCCTTGGGTGGCAAAATCAAAGATGACCTATCCATTGATTGCAATGATGAAGGTGCCAATTTTGTGGAAGCTCAAGTGAATTATGCCCTTTCTAAATTCCTAAGCCAGCCTCAATTAACCTTACTCCACAAGTTCCTTCCCATTGAACTTGTTTCTGAAGAATCAAATTCAGGTACCTATGTGACTAACATTCAAGTAAACTTGTTTGAATGTGGAGGAATTGCTATTGGCTTATGCATTTCTCATAGAATCATCGATGGGGCAGCACTAAGCACCTTCCTCAAATGTTGGACAAACAAGACTAAGGGTTGCAATCAATTAGCCCAACCTAACTTCATAGCATCATCTCTCTTTCCCACACATAGTTTATGGCTTAAAGACTTATCAATTGGCATGTGGGGTTCATTGTTCAAACATGGTAATTGGGTTACAAGGAGGTTTTTGTTCAGAAACTCAGATATAGTCACCCTCAAGGCTCAAATATCAGGCACAACAAACCCTACACGTTTGGAGGTAGTTACTACAATGTTGTGGAAGTCTCTTATGGAAGTTTCCAAGGAAAGGTTTGGCAACCAAAGGCCTTCTTTGATGACTCATTTGGTGAACCTTAGGAGTAGAATTGATGAAGCTCTGTGTCCAAAGCATGCAATGGGAAACCTTCTTTGGTTTGTGGCTGTGGAGCATTTGAGTGATGACAAGATGGGGTCGGATGAGTTGGTGGGGAAATTGAGGAATGCAATATCAAAAGTGGATAGTGAGTTTGTGGAAGAAATGAGAGGTGATACGGGAAGGTCAATTATT
The DNA here is from genome assembly GCA_037113605.1 of Calophaca sinica. NCBI lineage: Eukaryota > Viridiplantae > Streptophyta > Magnoliopsida > Fabales > Fabaceae > Calophaca > Calophaca sinica. The sequence goes on from CM073731.1 coordinate 118,241,176, forward strand.
GAGGAGTGTATGAGAGCAATAGGTGAGAAAGGATTAAAGAATGAAATGGATTATTTTGGGTTTAGTAGTTGGTGTAATTTTGAGTTCTATGAGGCTGATTTTGGGTGGGGAAAGCCCATTTGGGTGACTAGTGTTGCTTCACCTGGTTCAATGTTTATGAATCTTATCATGCTTGTTGATACTAGGTTGCAGGATGGCATAGAAGCTTGGGTTACCTTGGATGAACAGGACATGACTCATTTGGTAGAAAACCCTGAACTCCTCACTTGTGCATCCCTGGATCCAAGTCCTTTTGAAATGAGTTAGTAGCATGATAATTAAAATTAATCAAAATTGAAGTTATTTTGAGGTTAGTTATGTGTTTTCATGAAATAAATTGAGAAAATTTAAATAGAATAAGAAGTTTGTCCGTGAGTTTATACTACTAAGTCCGTTTACTACTCTGTTTTTTTAACCTATTTTATTAAGTGGGTTTTACCTACTTCATTTATGTTTAAATGAATTATGATTTAAGTAATTAAAGTGAACTAATGACAAAATGATACTATCTTTTATTCGAACATTACTTTTATTGCTATTGTAACAAAAGAGAAAAAACATCCAAGATTTGGAAATATTATACAAAGTGACTCACTTGTGTTCCTAACAATTTGGTAGATGAACAGACTCATGTATTTGAGTTTATGTCCTAATGCAACCTATTCTTCATTGTTAGACCATAGTAGCAGCAGTAGTGGTTATAGTCATACCAGTGGTAGTAGTAGTATTGTTATTGTTATAAGATCTTGGTAAAAATTGTGACAAGTCATGACCTTAGGTTGCTATAAAAATCTCTCTTCCTAAACTTGTGATGAAAAAAAATTCACTTGTTCTATGGAGAAGGTAATTTAGACTTTTAGCACTCATACTTGTTTACACTAGCCGCCAAGAAATTCCCAAAGTAATTTTGTAAAGTAAATACATACATATAGAGAGCAAACGGTTGAGTTAAGAATTGTCAATAGGCACGTTGGAGCTCTAACTACAATTCAACCACTTCACCTTCCCTGCATTCCCCCACATCAATCACCATAGTTCCTTTCTTCTTTGTATGCCGAACCCTGCAACAATTTCTTCTTGGAGCCTGCCCAAAACAGCAAAGCCAAATCCATTTCAGTGACCAACTCTCACCTTCATTCAACTTGGTATCAAAGCAAAAAAAAAAAAAAAAAAAAAAAAACACACACACACACACATAAAAACACAAAAGAAAGAAGCCGCATTTAGGCCTTTGAATTAGAGAAACTTGAATTTACCTTGTCCCAGAAATGCGGGTCGGGTCTTTTATGAACCTCTACCACTTTGATTTGGGTTGGATCCTCCATTTTCCACTTGCAATCCGGGTTTGGGTTCACCCGAACATATCGACTTGCAGTCTCATGAGTATCCTCATTGTAGATTGCATTATTGAAGTAATAAACAAATGGTTTCTGACAAACATTCCTGCTGACCGGGCGTGTGTTGAACGGATAGGCTGTGTAATCAGCTCGCTTGTACCAGTTTAAGAAAGTCCTCGCCGGCATCTCCATCTCCCGGGCTGAGAAAATGCCCCGGAATATTTGAACCGCATAGCCCCAAGACACGGATATGGTCCAAGTCCGGGTTTTGTCATAGCAAATGGATTGTTGCATTAGCCCATCCGGGTCCAATTTCATGGGCAAGGTGAGCCGCTTTAGGGCTTGGACCCGGCTCACATTCGGAAATATGGGCTCTACTACATCCAAGTGATGGAGGGACACCAGTGGTGTAATGGGATGGGCCGCTAGAAGCCCAAATAGATTGCCGTATACATCAAACTAGCCAAGTTCAACACAAAACAAAACAAACCAATGTCAAATTGTGTTTAATAGTCAAAGAGTGAACTAGACAATGTGCATGTTAATCCAAACCACTTTGTAAAAAAGAAAAGGTAAATTATACTTCGCTCTTATCTTTATTTTATGTTTCAGTTTGATCCCTCTTTTTTTTTCCTTCCCGAAAGCGTCTCTTATTTGGCAAAAGTTATCCTAATAGGGTCTCTTTTTTCCTTCCAAAATGGCCCCTTATTTGGCAAAAGATATACTAATACAGTCTTCTCTGTACCACAATTTAAATGAAAAGGACTACGTTAGTATAACTTTGCAAATAAGAGGCTTTTTTTGGGGGGGGGGAAGGGACCAAATTAAAACAAAAATAAAGATAGGGATTAGCCAAAAAAATAACCAAACCACTTTTCCTTTCATAGGCCAAGTAATCACATGCTGGATCTAGACTCAACGCGTTTTTAATTATGTAACTAGTGTGTGCGTGACAACTAGATCATATTACATAACAATAAGGTTGGAGGTGAAGTGGAAAAGGATCAAAGGGACCTACCCTACCGACAATGGACAAGATCCAATCATGGACCTGATTGTGGCTTAGGTATTCATGGTGGGATTGCGACGTGTTTTATGGGGTGTTATTATTGAATTTGTCACCTGATTTATAAGTGGGGTCACATCAACCGCTAAATTAGCATAAAGTGACGCGTAGAAGCTGTGCACTATTACATATTCCCCACAACAAAAAAATGAACCTCCTTCATATTTTTTGGGGCAAAAAAAAGGTTGCAAATTGTAATTCTGATAGATCTTTCCCTTAGTAAAGAAAAATAGTTAACGATTTAATCAAATTTGTACCCTTTTCTGTCAGTTACGGCTTAAAATTTCAACATTCAATTAAGTATCAATAAATGATGTAGACCATATTTATCAAAAGTAAAAAATAAAAAAAAATAAAAAAATCTCCATCTGCCATATGAAAAAAAAAAATTTGATTGATTTAATGCACACATCTAACTTCCTTTTTCGACAGAAATATTCATCCAACTTCTAGCATCTACTGGTTGTGTCTTTTTCTGGTTTTACATCTAACGGTGGTGTCTTTTTCTGTTTTTTGCATCTTGCTGCATCCACGGCCAAGTAGCAATTTTTTTACTATTATAATCGATCGATGATACTTTATATATTAAACAATATATTATCATCTACCTCTCAAATATCTCCACGTCACAGAGATTATCCTGGGAAAGTTCATTCCATACATATATAAAAATTCTTTAAAAATTGACCATTTTTTTTTCCTCATTTTGTTTTCGGTGGGTCAATGAGAAAGCAAATTCGAATGACGTTACTCATATTAAAATATTAAATATTAAAACAGTTTTTTACAAATAAATACTATTAATTAATGATAAATTGTTATAATATTTAGCAAGCTTATAAAAATGTAAAACTAGTATTCTGTACTTCTGTATTAACAGTATACCAAAATTGTACTCATTCTAATTCTGGATATTTTATAATCACTAATGACTAATATGAATTAAAAAAAATCCTCCACTTTCTCTTTTTCATTTCACTGAATCCATTTTTTTCCCCCATCCCTTCCAATAACTAATAAATTTCTCCATTCCACTCATACCAGTTAATTTCTTTATTGTCTTTGTGTTTCAATCAATTTTGACCCCTTTCCCCATATTTTCCTACCTTTTCTCATCACTATCAACCAAACAAACATAATCATTATCACAAATCAAACAAAATAGAAATTAAAAGGAAAAAAACAAATTCCAGAAACTACTAACCTGATGAAACCCTTTTTCCTTGGTAAGTGGAACCCCAAGCTCAGCCATACAAGCCTGAATCCTATCATCAGAGCCATACAATCCAGGATACCTCTGAATACACCTATCCTGAATTTTCTCCAATGCCAAAGCCAATGGATAACTAATAGCAAACCCACCACCACCATAAGCCATATTATATGAAAAATAAATATTCTGCAAATGACTCTCTGAAGAACTCCCTATATAATAAAACTGATTGTGATCATATTTCTGCAAAACCTTAACCAAATTCTCAGTTACAAAAACTGTGTCATCATCCCCCATCACAAACCACCTCACACCTTCCATTCCAAGCCTCACAGTTTCTGACACTATCCGTGAGATCCTTATAGCAGACCTATGCCCCTTTGGGTTCTTATACTTGAACTTTGATGTGTCTTCAGAGATTCTCAATGGGGGCAAAAGGGTAATATCCTCAGGCTCAGTTCTCACCTTTTGTTCCAACCACACTATCCCACGCATTTGATTAGGTTTCCACCATAGCTTGATGTACTCTTTTCTTTTCTTCCATAGCTTTGCCGAGGCTCCTATGCCAAATACTATGTGGGAAATGTTTGTTTCTTCAAAGGGTTTTAGTGGGGACTCAAACTCTTGTTTGGATTTTGGGAAAGTGTCGTCATGAATGATGGGAATGTTGGGGTTTTGATCACAATCGTATGAATGGGTAACGAATCTAAGGGAATAGAAGAAATAGGAGATGGTGATTAAGAGAAAGAAGAAAGCCATTAGCTTTGAAAAGGTCCATGAAGAGTGAAAAATATGATCCTGGTCTTTGAGATTGTTCTTCATGGATGACATGGTTTCAAATTTTTTTTTTTTTTTGGCTCCAGATAAGATGCGAAGCAAAAGAAGAAGAAGAAGAATCAGAACCCCAAAAATGCCCCTTGATCATAAATTGACTCACCAGAAATTATGAGAACCCCATTAGAGAGAGAGAGAGAGAAGGGGGGATATCAGATTCGGTAAAGTTTCAAGCTTGTATAGTCCCAACGAAAAGGGAGGGTCATATGGGACACGGGGCACGAGAAAGTCTTTGAATTTAACAAGACAAGAAGTGTTGAGCTGAACAAGGAACCTACGCCGCAGCGTACAACTTGAACTTAGTATGGGCTTGTGCTAAATGCACCTCTGCCGTATACCGATTCCTTTCGAGACAAAATCTCGTATTGAAGTTTTTCATTTGATAATATCTCGTGTTGATAACCGTATAGATATTGAATTTCATGAATGGAATTTCAAATTAGATGTCCATCAATTTTATAAAATTTCATTAAATTTTTAAAAATATTTAACTTCAATTCAATTAAATGTTTGGTCGTTTTTTTTCTTTTGATTTTATCTTTTGTAACCAAAAAAATAACATATTTTTTAAAAGAGTTTAATTTATATGTAATGATAATGTAAAAAAAATTTATACTATCATCCAATTACTCCTATATCTCAGCATGTAAATATTTATTGAGATATTTTAAAAAATAATATAACAAAATAATACAATAATGAGATATGATTAGAAGACAGTGTAAAACATTTTTACACTGTCAGTGCATATAAAATACAAATAAAACATTGACTGGATGATTATATAGCTATAACATTATAACATTTTCTATACTATCAACCATTTGACTTTAAAATAATTATGATTAATATAAATTTGTTTAATAAGGTGACATTTATTTGTCAAAAAAAAATGAGGCCACGTTTATGATTATTTGAGCGTGTAAAAAATCATCAGACTAACCATGCAATATAATAATAAAAATAAAAATATTTATATGTTTTAATTTATTTTGTTTTGCAAAAAAATTTATTTTATTTTATTTTTAGTGTTCCTCTTCACCTGCCTCTTTGCCGTTCGTTGCGATTGTTGCTAAGTTGCGGTGGAAGTGGACGTGTATCCTTTATCTATGACAATCTATAAAAAGGATATGAGATCTTGGTGTAGACTTTTTTTCTTTTCAATTCTATCCTCGATTAACTAATAAAATTCCCATCCAATAAGGCAATAACTACATAAATAACCGCACAAAATTACTTGACTTCCGCCACTTTCACGTCAAAAGAAAAACTTCCACCACTTACCACTTGGAGGAACAGGAGCCACGGTCTATGGAGATCGGAAAGAGAAGAAAAAAGAAGAAAAAGTAAGGGAGAAAATAGAGAGGAAAAATGGGGAAAAGAGAGAAGAGGCAGAGAGAAATGAAAAATCGTGATCGTGAGGGAGAGATCTGGGATGGAGGGAGAGAAATATGAGAAAGGGAGATGATGGTTGAAACTTGAGAGGAAGACCCATGAGACCAAAGACAGGGGAGCGGCAGTTATGGAAGACGGCAACATAGGCGGCTGACTTAAGAAGGGCGTGTATTACTTTTCCCCCTTTCCACACCGAAGATATTGTAATTTAATTGTCCATTTTTTCTTGGAATAGCATTCAATTGTCCATTTTCTACTTCAATTTCAGTTTCAAAAGCCCATTCTCCTAAAGTTTTAAAATCTTCCCCTTCCCCCTCTTTACTGGCATTTTTCTTTCTTTTTATTGGGAACCAAACAGAACATGACATAACTGATCAAATTTGTGTTTCCTTTTTCAGGTGAAGGACTGAATCAGACATGATGGCAACATCGACAGTATGTGTTTTTAGCGTCATTGAAGGACCGTGAGTTTTGTTATCTAAAAAATTTAATACTTGGTGAATTTTATTGAGCTTTTACTTTTTATTTGGTGTCTGATAAAAACCAGGTTTTGTGAGGAACTCCCATAGTGAGCTGAAAACAGACTCAGGAAGTGACATTTTTTCAGGTTTGGCTCCATTTGTGTGTAACATCATTGTCCTAGTACATGTTGTGAAGTTGTTCTTATTATCTATTGGTGTTTGTAGTGTGGTCGTATGATGCGGAAGGAGAATGCTGGTTGCTCATGGATTCTAGGGAAGACACAACCAGTAGGAATTTCATTTCATAAATATGAAAATGCCTCTGTGGTAGATGTTGGTGTTGGGCATTGTCTATTCATATAAGAACCCAAATATTTGGGATTCTGCTACTGTATTACGTATATTGCCCCATCATATTAGTATATCATGATAATCATCATTTGCTTCTTCTTGGACGTAATATGGACTGCAACCTTGATCCAAGAAGCTTCTTGCTACTTATGTAAATACACACTATATGATGTTATTCAATGGCTTAAGTCACGCCTTTCATCAACACCAGAACATCGTGTTAATGATGTAACACCCTAACTCTAATTAGGGGATTACTTACTAATTTAACTTGAATTAGAATATATACGCTAGAAATTTTTCGCATACAAACGAATAATAAAGAATGATTCCTGTTTTTCAAATACTACACTATACTTTAGTTAGTAAAACTCCTGGATATACAAAAATACGTTAATAATATAGTCGACATAATCAGAATTTCGAAAGCGGAATTAACTTTAAGTATTACAACTTCTTTTTCAAAAGAATAATAAAGTAAAACAATTATAAATACACTTAATACTAGGACACAACCTAAGACTTAGGATGCGACTGGTGATCTAGTGACTCGGGTCTCGTAGATAAGCGAGACCGAGCACAATCCAATGCTCTGGACCTCTTCAACAGTTGTACATGAAAACAGCGCCCCAAATGTGAGTTTATAAAACTCAATAACATAGACTTGAAATCATAAATATTTTTACCGTTGTTTCCAGCCATACGTGGTGTGCGACATATGGAAAATCCTCCCCATAAATATATACATATTTATTTGTTCACTATCCTTAATTATACCTCAAACATGACAGTGCAACTAAGTTTCCAACTCCCAAACATACATCAACACATAACCTAAACATAACACGATCACTTTTCACCAACCTCAATTCATAATCATTGCACACACGTGTTCAATAATGTTTACAAGCAAATCACAATTCATAGTAATGCAGCTGACATCTTTAAAGAGAGAAGCAATTGCAAACAAATGTCCAAAGGACCACAATGAATGTCCCACTTGACGCAGCCCAATTGCAAAATGAGTAAAATCCCGTATACAAGGATAAAACCAAAGGCCTAGCTCAAACGCAGAATGGGTAAAATCCTATATATAGAAGGATAAAGTCAAGGGGCCCCCAACGGCAAAGGTGGTAGTTAATCACTTACGATGGGGTTGCAGAGCAAATTACAAACATTCCAAACAATTCCTATCAGAGGAATACAAGCGGCTTATATTGTAACATCCCAAGTATACTCCCCTAGCCTCCGCCTATATGGGGTGACTGGCTCGGATTAATCAATGATATATTACTCACAGTACTTCACACACAATTCAATCAAGGAGCACTAATTAATAATGCAATACATATCACAAGAATCATAGAATGTACCCACTTGGCAAAGCCCAAAGATCAAAATGAGCAAGGACCTATAGAAGTCCTACCAAGGGGCCCCCGCCATCGAAAGTGACCAAAGTACTTATATGATGGGTTTGCAGTTAAAACGCAAACATCCTCACACATAAACAATTTTCAATCCAATCCAAGATGATTTCTACAAGGATTTCAAAGCCACATACACATGTATTACTAGGAATCCAAAACATATTAAGAAACCAAGATCATTAGGAAACTTAAAATGTGTAAAGAGGATTAATACCCTTATCAAAGTATCATCTACACTAAGCGAATACATATATCTTAGTGCATGCAAATTCAATCTCAAATAACTTATTGCCCCAAAATCATACAAATGGGCTAGCTCGAATGTCGAGCCTCAACAAGACCGAAATCATACATATTTAACATAGAAGATAACTATATTAAATATTCCGATTAGAGCTCAATGGAACTCGCAACAGTACGAACATCACACATTGGTTTAGGGGGGTTGGGGGCAACCATCCAACCCTATTTCATTCAAACCCCATACAAGACCATTCAGTATGACTAATAAACTAATTATGGAGCTAATAAATTTAATAGTAAAGTCTAGCACATCGTAAGGGAGGTTTTGGGGGAAGTATATGTTACCTGAGCAATCCCAAGTTAGGGATTTCAATTCCAAAAATCCCCATTCTTCTTCTTTCAAAGTTCTAAGCTCAGAATCATCTTCTCCTTCGCTTAGAATCCACATGCACGTCATTTTCCTTGTTGTTCAGAACCCAACCTCCATTGGAGCATTTCTTGAAGCTTCAAGCTTCCATCTTCTTCCTTTGAGCTTCAATCTTGTTGTTCCTTCCATGGCTCCTTTTCCTTGTTCCATTTCCTCTTCATTTCGAGTTCCTTCTCCCTGAAACTCTCTCTCTCTCGCGACCTCTTCCCCCCCTCTCTCTCTTTCTCTCTCGGTTCGTCCCTCTCTCTCTCCACACCGCGTGAATAGTGGCGTGGCCACCATGAGCGCCGCCGTGGCTGGCTGGCGTGGTGGCCATCGCGGTCGGCCCTCCTCCTTCTCTCTCAACCGATCGCTCTCTCTTTCTCTCTTCCTCTTCCTCTTCCTTCTTTCTTTCTTCCCTTTTCTTTTCTTCTTTCCCTTTTTTCTTCTTTCCCTTTTTTTCTTCTTTCCCTTTCTTCTGTAGAGGGGTCACGATGGGAGGGAGAGAAAAAGAGAATAAGTGGGTATTAGGGTGGTTGAGAGGTAAGTGTGGTGTATGGTGGAGCTTATGTCTAAAATTAATTAAAACCTTGCAAATAAGCCTTATCACTAGTGCGAAATACACCTAAAAAATATATTTATAACGCCGGTTTTAGAGATAACAGACGTAAAAAGTGACGCGGTGGCATTTTTGAAATTAATGCGTTACTTTTAACCGCGGTTTTTTAAAAAACCGGCGTTATAAGTGAACAGGTAAAATGTGTCCAAATTTTTCATGCCACTTATAACGCCGGTTTTTCCTAAAAACCGCGGTTAAAAGTTATAACGCCGGTTTTATATAAAAAACGCGGTTAAAACGTAAAAAACTTAAAACATCTAACGCCGGTTTTCTAGGAAAACCGCGATTAAAACCTAAAAGCCTAAAACTTATAACGCCGGTTTAATGTTACAACCGCAATTATAACTTAAAAATAAATTTCCCTCTGATTAAGGCCATCACCAACACCACATTACTCTCCCTCGCGAACTCTCATTTCTTTAATATTTTCGTCGCGAATACGACGCCGCCCCTCTCCCTCGCGTCGTCCCTCTCCCTCGCCGGTTCTGTTGACTACGACGCCGTCCCTCTCCCTCGCGCCGTCCCTCACCACCGGTTTACGTTTTGAGTTTTTTTCGTCTGAAAAGTTTTCCCCCAAATTTTGGCCTTTATTCCTTGCTTCTTCTGTACAGCACCCAAGGTGAGCGAGTGAGGAAAGCGTTTCTTTTTTGTTGTCATTCGTTCACATTTGTTTCATGGTGACGCGTAATAAGACCTTATTTGTTTTGTGAATTGTGAGTGACTCAGTTTGTCTAGGGTTTGGTGAATTATTTCAGATTGAAGATGATAGACTTTGGTCGCGTACAGAAGGAACTCGTAGAATGCAGCAAAGACGCCGAGGGATCGGGCATTCGAATCCTCCCTAAAAGCAACAACCTCGTAGAATGCACCATTCCCGGTCCTCTCGGAACTTCCTACTAATCACCTTCGTTTTTTTCCCTTTTATCCCAAATTGTCGTTTTTCAATCAATGGTAGGGTTTTCAATTCTCGGCCTAAGTCGTTTCTGATATAAAAAGAAATTGTTGTTGTTGTTTAGTTTTTTGGTTTTTTAGTCACCAATTGGTGTTCGTTTTGGTTACTTTTGTTGCAGATGGATACCCATTTGAACCCCCCACATTACTTTTGTTGGTTACTTTGGTTCACTGTCGAGTTGTGTACTGCAGATTGACGAGCATGTTCAGAGGATTGGGAAAATCATTGTCCTATTGATTGGGAAATGTTCTTTCCTTTGCCAATCTTTCTGTTTTGTCTTTCTATTTTGTAATATATGATTATTTGAATATTTGAGCAGTAGAATGTCACTACAACATTTTACACCTACGGCAACGCCTAAATTTGCAACGCCTAAAAAACCGTTCTCTTAGATCATCATAGGCAACGGTTTTCTAAATCCGTTGGCATGTTAGCCAAAATTTTATATTTTTATACACAACGGTGAAAAACCGTTCTCAAAAAGTCAAAGACAACGGTTTTTTTTACAATTTTTTCCCCAACGTTTTAAAACCGTTCTCAAAAAGTTAATGAGAACGGTTTTTTTTTAAATTTTTTGCCAACACTTTAAAACCGTTCTTTATGAATTTATTTTTATTTAAAATAAAAATAGTGCCCAGTTTTCATTTAGGCGCTCAATCCCATTTTCTAACCCGCGTATTTCTAATTTCCCCAAAAACTCTCTCCCTCTCCAAATTTTCTTCACCCTCTCTCATGGAGCCCTAACCGAGGAAGCAGCGCATCCACGGCGCAGCCTATAGTCACTCGCACGGTTCCTTCCTTCTTTCCTCTTCGGTTCCTTCATTGCTTCATCCTCCTTCTTCTTCTCCTCCTCCTCCTCCTTCTTCCTTCTCAGGGATTGAAGTCTCTATGATGAGACGAATCTCTCCATCTGGCCACAGACCGTATTCACCGCACTACACAGCAACACATGGAACCAAAACACAAAACCGCACCGCCACCAAAAAACAAATCCACAAAACCTCCAAATCCAGATCCTGCGTTCACACCAAATTCCAACACCACACCAAATCTAGGATTCGCAGAGCTAAATAACACGACGCCGTTAGCACAAAAAAATTGAGACTTCACAAACCAAAAAGAAAGCTCACGGCTCTAGCTAAAAGGCAGGTCGGTGATCCAGATTTGTTCTCTCTTCTTTTTCAGTTTTTCTTCTCCAAAACCAATTTGTATGTTCTTCCTTTTATTTTATTTTTTCTGATGCAGATTATGGGTGTGTAACAGATAATTTTTTTCCTTACCAAAAAAATGTCTGCCAAATGTTTGTTTTAATTCTCCACTCAAGACCAAAAGAGCATAACAAGGTGAAATGCTTTTGTATTTTCAGATTAAAACTTCAAAAAATTTCAGTATCCTACATTTTTGCATCTCCTGTTTTTTTTTCTTTACAATTTGAGTTCTGTTTTATTTTTTGAGTTGTGGCTGTGATTTGTTACTTCATATATATATATATATGTGTGTGTGTGTGTGTGCGCGCGCGCTAATCTTTTTATTGACTTTTTTTGTCCTGGACAGCTCTGCCTGAGTGTTGATGGGTGTGGCCCTGAACCTTAATAAAAGTGTTTATTTTTCCTCTCAATAGTGCTTTTGAACTTCACTATTTTGAATCATGACTCTCGATATATATGTGAGTTAAGATTATGGCAATGTCATTTTGAGCATAATATATTATTATGGCCCTAAAGCTATGGGGTTTTACTTTTGTTAGTGATAACAACTGGATTTTGATAACTTCCTTTAGGATTTGACATTGTTAGATCTATAGGCAAAAGCTATGTTGGTGGAGTCAAGAATGACATACTTCATGTGGATTATAAATAGAATTCAAAGGTTGGTTTTTCATATGAAGCATAACTCTATAATTTCCCCCTTGCTAGCTACATCGTGTTGTCATGTTGTGCCACTTTATGTAATTGCTTCTTTCCTTATTAAATCTGTCTTTTCTAATTCTATGTATTTTTCATTTTTCGGACAAACAACAAATGACCATTTATAATGTGTAGCAGGAAATTCAGTTTATGTTCATAGAGAAGAACAAATGTGCTGCAGAATCGTATGATTGTTTAGTCTAATTATATTAACATCTTTCTCAATCTCAAACTATTATAGTTTTTAAATATTAATTACTTTGTAGTGATGAAGTAATAAGCTCTGATGCACGTGATTTGTCCAGCAAGCTGCTGCATTAGAAGGCAGTAAACTCAAGTATTTCATTTGGCTTCCTCAGGAAGTTCTGTCGTGAGTTTTATGACAGAGAGATTTTTTGATGGATTGTGACAGATTTAACTTCTTTCTCCCATTAAGCAATTATTTTCACTGCTGTTACTTATTTCATTTTTTTGTTTGATTTGTTGGCTAAAGGTGCAAGGTTTGGTTTTGATAGACATAAAGGAGTATAAACCCAACCATCTTCACCAAGCAACACTCACTATTGAAGGTATATACATATTTTATGTTGCTGCTCTTTTGTTGCTTTGTCAACTAACCTGTTTATGGAAAAGCTGGCTAAATATTTTGTTACCAAGGAGAGGAGCACGGGAGCACTAATGTATTATGAGTACACCAGATGCTGAATCCAACCACCAAACAGAATGAGATATATTAAATAGTAGTACATTCATTAAGTTATTCAACTTCTGAACAACAATCACTGAAGTTGGTTTTTATATTTTTGGAGTCTTTTTTATTTTTTGTTCCTTCTTTAATATATGAAGTTGGTTTGGTACTGAATCACTGATTAATGTCTTGATAGTTAGATTGACTCCAGCATTGTTTCCTTTATCACCTTTCTAACCACGTACTGTATCAAATTCAATAGTAAAAGTGCAATCTGAGGAGTCGCTGTCATTGGTGGAGTTAAGAACGCCAAGAAAATGCCTAGCCTCAACTCTGTGAAATTGTATTGAGGGTGAAATGGTGAAGCCAAGGCCAAAGTCGTAAGAGCTACATCTTAGGCATACAATAAAGCAAACAGACGAGGTACTTTCTAAAAGGACAACGCGCTTTAATTACAAAAATTAGATGGGGCAAGATACATGCAAATGCAACTCTTACTTACAGGTGAATGGAACCTATTCTCGGTTTTTTTGTCTTGAAGTTCATATATGTACATGGTTTTTTTGGGTATTGAACTGTTTATGAGTTTTTTATTTTACTCAGGATGTTGGGTACAGTGACAAATGTGGGATTCATTTTTTGTGTACAAAAAAGGTTTGATATCGTGTATCCATTGTCTATTTTTATTGAATGCGGGATTCGTTGGACAAGAAAGAATGAGAGGAATGCTTACTTTCTATGGATATAATTAAGCCATGTCACCCTCCCCCTTTGATCATCCTGGCAAGCCATCAAAATGAATATCATATTTTTGAAGCATGTCTAACCTTTTACTGCTTTTAGCACTTGATGTCTGTAGCACTCCTATTCAGTGTTTGTATTTGTTGATCCACTTATACTAATGGCGTGAGATTGTGGAGGGATGACTGGATTGCACTCCTTTTTATGATGTTGATAAATGATAACGTTATTTACTTAAGCAGATATTTTAGCATTTATACTAAGATTACCATTTAGGACAACATTAATGTTGGTTTTGTTGTTGTTCTGTAGCATGAAAAGATGACTACTGGTGCGGAACATAAGCTTTTTAACATAATGAAAGTAGAGAGAAAACACCTGTACTGTGTCATTAGTGAAAACACCTGTACTGTGTCATTATCATCAGCAGGCCTTAATTAAATGACCAATTGCAGTTATATACACACATCTAGATTTCATTTTATCTACACAATTGATTTATACTTCGTTATTGCATTTAACAGGACTTACCTCAGATATATACACACATCATGCTGCCAATAATATTGAACATAATTGATTTTTATACATTTGATTTATACTTCATTATTATGCCATTGAAATGAACTGAGCAAACAAATATTTGCAAGCTCATGAAAAATGAAGGAATGCGATTTTGTTGACTCCGGTAAGCTTTCTTTGAAATAGCACGGGTCTACTGAAATAGCATGTCCTTTTTGTGCAAGTCCCTATTTTGACATAGGTTGGACAATATTTGGAGACTTTTTATTATTGTTCTTATTTGCTAATTATAAAAAACAGTTAGTATCTTTTTAATGGTTTTTTAGTATTGATATGTTTATTATATTATTCTTTAAAGGTTAAAAAATTCAGGACTCACTCTTCGATTATAATTATACAAACGTCGCGCACCCCGTGCGTAGCACGGGTTTGTTACTAGTAGAGTAAGATTGTTTCTATCATGCTTTTCAATATTTCCTCTCTTTGTTTTGGAGCGGTGGAGGTTATGTGTGTGTTTTGTTTTTGTAAATTGTTTGTTTTGCTTTTAGACAGAAGCAAGATAGTTTCTTAGGGAATGGAGTAGTAGACTGGAGAGTGCACAGGAGAGATGTTGATGTTGTCAGGGGAACTAGAAGTCTGTATTTTTCAATTCATTTAATTGATTTTGCCTGGTGCATTAATATGTTGTTGATCTTTTATTCTCTTTTCTTTTGTTAGCATGGTGCATATACTAATTTGGACTACTCTACTTCATTTTGGTGTTTATAGTGGTCCTGGAGGTAAGATTTGATAATATTTGGCTACTTGGGTTGATTGCAGAATGCTGTTTTTTTTTTTTACTACTTTGTTTTTCTTGACTTACACCTTTTGCAAATAAGCATCTTTAACTTTAATTTCATTTCAAGTTGTCCTTAAACTTCAATTATTGTTTCAATAGGTACTTCTATTAATTGGGGTTAACTCATAAATGAGCCAAGGACTTAGATCAATGACTCATATTGTTATGGTGCTGACTTTGACTAAGATCAAGTACTTAGATGGTAATAATGTTTGTCCTTTTGTTCCAATACATTGTCTTGATTAATTGATATAACTTACAAACCTTAACCCAATAAAATATGTTCCTTTAATAGCTAAGTTTCCAATATCCATATATAACACGATGTATGGATCAATGCTTATGATCAATGAAGACATCATAGAGATACAACAATATGAGAAGAGGTATGAATGTTTTTGTTTCCAGGAGTGTTTAGTTCTGCCTTGATTCACTGCTTGATGTTGATGAAGGATCCGATGTTTCAGAATCAATCCGACAATATCTATATTTACATCGTTAATACAGTTTCTGAGTTTGTCATAATTTGAGGTATTGTATTGTTTGTAATCTTTTGCTATCATACTTGGAACTATTTGTATTTGAACAATTTGATAAATGGTAATGCTATCATGTTTTGATTTTATCCGAGACTAGGATTTTGTTATTATATTGTTTTATGCTGGTCTTATTATTATTATTAGTATTATTATTATTATTATTATTATTATTTATTTTTTTTTTGGAAAAAAAATCCTATAGCCTATACCTATAGTTATGTGTAAGAAATCGGATTGGATCCGCTAGAACATGTGTTTGGCTTTTTTTCATTTGTAATGATGCTGCTGCCACTTGCATTTGTAAGTTTTTGAACTTGATGGACGAAGTTTGTCTTTTGGTTGTGTAGATAAAATGCAATCAGATAATGGCAAGTTATTTATTGGTGGAATATCATGGGACATGAATGAAGAGCGACTCGGAGTATTTCACATTGAGGTTCTCCTTTTGAATTATATGACACCACAATTCTTACGATTTGGTAATGTTTTTCTTCCCTGCATTTTGTTTAAATTATTCTTGTTCTCTTCCTAGGGGGGCTGCTATGCACTCATTTATTTGTAGGGTGTTTTGGTGGTGAGCTTGAAAGTGGATTATTTCTAATTCCATCAAAATTTCTTGCAGTTAAGAAAAGTAGCAAAGCTGTGGACCTCCTTGCTTCACTTTGCAACATATATAACACTTCAGAAGATGAGTTGAGGAAAACCATGGAGAAAGCGAATAATTTAATAGCAGATATATTGAAGAAGAAACCTTGTTTGGCTTCTGAATGCAAAACTGAAAACCTAGAGAATTTTGATAGAGGTTTATTTTCCTCCTGCCATTGATTATGTATGCATTAGGAATACGTGATGTCTTTAACTATGTTCATTGTTGCACTTTGTAGATGGTTTAACCTATTTTAACAATCTGATGGAAGAATCATCTCTGCCATCTAGTTTGAATATCTTAGAAAATGATTATGGTCACATGATTCGCAAACATTTGCAGTTCTGTCTTAGTCTTGGATCATGCATATGATTTTATAGAGGTATGAGCCAAAACCTCTGACCTCATATTTTTTTGCGATTTACGCAACTCCATGCATTGTAAAAAGCAAATTGAAAATAAATTAAGGTGGTGTGATCAAGCTGCATGTTTATTAGCTCAACTACAAGGGTACAAACATATTTTGTCTGCATTGGTTGGAATGCTTTGATTTTGTTGTTGTTGTTTAGAATTATAGATAATTAATATGTGATATGTCCTGCTGGCCGTGTCTTCTTTAAATAAAAAGTTTTTGAAGAAAATGATCTTTGATAAGGACGAAATTCTTATAGGACGTAATGATTACTAGGAGAGGCAAGTAAATTTGCGTTTTTTTTACTTGTTCTGGCCCACTGCTAATGGGAATTCAAATCTTGAAATTTTCCTTGTTATATGAGTCACAGACACGGTTAATAATTACTTGAATGGAGGAGAAAGGGTGTGGAGCTCTATCATTCTCAAGTTTTGGACTTCTGTATGTGTAAGTGTAAGTGAAATAAATTTAAAAAGTTATTATAATCTATTGTTATCTGAGTAGTAGTCTATAGGAGTCTAGGACTCTAGGGTGAGAAATTTGCTTTAAGGAATGGATAAAGGGGATTAATCCTACAACAAAGTAATCTCTAACATGGCATTGAGCTAAGGTTGAAAGGAAAGAAACATGTGAGGGACTAAATTTTTTGATAAGTACAAAGTAAAATGAAAAACTGCATAATACTATTTTATATCGAATTTTTTTTGTTATGGTCTACTGTCTGCACCCCAAAATATTTTTCATTTAATTTCCGATGGTCCAAACTATACTATCCTTTACTTATTGACATGTTCTGTATTGCAAATTTAGGTTTAAGATGTACTCTCTTCGATCCATCCGGGCAGAGAACAACATTGGTGGCTTTGAGGAACTCCATATATCTAATCCCTTTTGGATTCTTAGCTATATCTTTGTTTCATTGAACAAGGTTCTTAATTTTCTAATCCAAATGTATGATAACAATATTTTGCTAGCATCTTCATTGTTATCCCAAAGAGTTGTAGATCTATTTTCTACATTGCATTTATGATTTTACCTATGACATTGATTAAAAAAATTTACATTGATTAAAAAGAATTTACATGTTACAGTTTGCCTTATTCATTCAAACTAGGTATTTGTGATTTGTGACTATTAAGGATGCTTTGATATTAAAGTAAAGTAGATTGTGCAACTCTAGGCCATACAAAAAGTAGATTGGACATAACTTGGGCATGTATACAAATATAAATAAGATATGTGATGAAGGTGAGAGAGGTAATATAATGAAGGTGAGAAAGAGGTAATATAAAGGACATGATTTACTTGTTGTAAGTGTCTGTTACTGTTTGTTTGACATCACTCACATCTGTCTATTTTTTGTCCCCCCCCCGGTATATTCAACGTTAATGTCTCAATTAAAACAGTAGTTTAAAGAAGTATTCTTGTTAAAATCATGCAAAAGAGGACACGACGCATCCCATGCGTAAGCATGGGTATTTTGCTAGTCTAAGTTTTATACCATAATAATACAATTTTGGTTAATAGCAATCGATAATGAGTATCTTTTTCTTTATTTGATAGATAAAAAACCATTTTATAAAAAACCGTTCTCTATACTTGTAATAAAAATGAAATGGGCCACTTTAAATCTATTTTTTTTATTTTTTTTTATTTTTATTACCTTTGGCAACGGTTTTGAAGTGTTGTATATGTTGGCAAAAACCGTTCTCTTTATTGTGAAAAACCGTTCTCTATTTTTATTGGACAAAAACCGTTCTCTATATCACAAAAACCGTTCTCTATTTTCGCATCAAAACCGTTGTCGAAAGTAAACAAAATAGACAACGGTTTTATTGTGTAAAAACCGTTTTCTTTTGGCATCTAAAGAGAACGGTTTTTATTTGTTGCCATTGACTACAACAGTGTAAAACCGTTGTCCTAGAAAAAACAAAAAAACCGTTGTCTATTTCCTACCAAAGGCTACGGTTTTATATTTCTGTTGTCTTTGTTCAAAAAAACCGTTGCCTATAGAATAGGCAACGCCTGAGAATACCACCGTTGAAAAACCGTTGCCGTAGGAAAAGGAAACGGTTTTTTCGCCTAAGACAACGGTTTTCAAGCGTTGCCGTAGGCAAAAAATGTTGTAGTGGTATGGTGGTGGATATATACTAAACTCGTCTGCATGTGATTGAAAAGGTCCATGGTATTTTGCATGATATCTTGTATAGGTACATTGAACTACTCTTGGTCCAAAGCTCCTGCCCCTGCTCCAGAAAAAGCAAGCAAAGCCAATGAGTCAATATTTGATGGTAATTGGAAGATACAACCATAGCCATAGGCATCTCAAATTTCTGTTTGATGCTTTTTAGTGATATTATATTTATAGCATTTTGTTGATATGTTCTTGTAGCTTGCCATTGGGTTGATTGTGGAGGTGGCTCATGCAACAAGACATCCATTTTCTCCTATAATTGTGAATGTGATGCTGGCTATTACAATCTCCTCAATGTCACTAACCTTCTTTGCTTCAAAGAATGTGAGATTACAAGCCTCACTCATAGTTAAAGGGAATCATTTTGTTCTATAGATGATTGATTTTTTGGGGATATTTTGAGCTTTTCATGTGGGATGCTGGATTTTGCATGTATAATATGGGGGTCTTCTCCTTGGTGCCTTAGTATCCTCATTTCTATGAGTTTAAGGATATGAAGCACCCCAGTTTAAATGTATCAAAATGATTTCTCTAATGAATTAGGAGTTTCTGGTTAGATGGTAAAAATAATGCTATAAATTTTAAAAAAAACGAAAAATAACTTTTAACCGCGGTTTTTAGCAAAACCGTCACTTTTAACCCCGGTTTTACGTAAAACCGCGGTTAAAAGTGACTTTTAACCACGGTTTTGCTAAAAACCGCGGTTAAAAGTTATTTTTTCGTTTTTTTAATTCTTTTTCACGCTGGGTTTTAACGCCGGTTTTGATAAAAACCGCGATTAAAAGTGACTTTTAATCGCGGTTTATAAACCGGTGTTAAATGTTCACACTTACAACGTCGAAAGAATACACGTCGGATTGAAAACCAGCGTTAAAAGTCCAATAAAACCGCGATTAAAGGTGTATTTTGTACTAGTGTATTAAACCTCCTTAATCTAACATTTGGTTTCTAATAACATCTTGAGTAATTTTAATCAATTAAAACTACTCCTAATTAATTAGTCCCACATTTCCTAATTTATTGGGTAAAATTACTATTTTACCCTTTAGTTCCAAATTGGTTTTAAATTACTAAATTAAGGCTATGAACTATATTTAATCCTTAGGATTAAATCCATTTTCACTTAGGATCTCTAATAATTAGGCTTAGGGAATTTGGGATGTTACAAATGAGGTATTAATTTCTTGCCAATTCTGATTGAAACTTATTCTGAGAATAGTTTTATAAAATGAAAGGATTGGTTGCTTATCTAATATCTACCTTTTGATGAAAATGAAAGGGGATGAGCATGGTGTTTGAGTTCTTTAGATTATTTACCATGTATTTGATGTGCTATGTGTCGTGGTGAATATGGCATGTGCCTCAAATGTTCATATTTATGGGGATCTCAATTTTACTTTACGTGACTAAGAGCATTCTCGATGATTCCATTTGACATGCCTTCGTTTTCTGAGTCTCAAATTATTGGTTGATGGATTGCAAAAGTCATTTGCATGACAGCAAAATCAATCAGAAGAATTGTTACCTAACTATCAACAGTGAATATGGTCATTCCAATAATTTGAGGTGTCACTTATTATATACATTTGTATGTTTTTTCTGATTACGTAATTGTTGTTAGTTCTTTATATAACATCTAATTTCACACGGATTCTCTTCTATGTATAAATCCATGCTTTTGTGTGCACTAAGTTTTTTTTAGATTAAACACTTTTGATAACTGCATCAGACTGCTGCTTTCTTGGCGCTCATTCAACCTTTGCTTCACATGGAGCCAAACCTTTGATACTGGTGCATTGGAGTGGGAGTGGGAGTGGAGATTGGCGGCTTCTGGTCAAAAGGTTAGCAAATGGAGCTAATGCTTCCTCCTCCTGTGCCATCACTTCGGAGAAGATGGAACACGAAATGCTACCACTGGTTATTGATGGTAGAGAAAGCAACATCACTTTTGAAGATTAAAAGATGGTGGATGTATATTCTTCCGAACAAGGGTTATATTATTGATTTAAAGATTAATTTGTAGTCTCCTCAAACAAATGCCTCTGTAGGTGTGGTTTATTCTATATGTGATGTTGAAAGTCGTCATTTTTTAACATAAAAAATTATCAAGTTGTCAATGTTTCTCTGCAGGATTGGTTTACAATAAAGGCAAACATAGTTTTTTATTTATTATTGTAAACTCATGCTTGAAATGCAAGACTAGAAGGACCTTTGCATTTCCTTCAAAGTCCACTGATGAGTATAAACAAAGTGAAATAGTTATTAAGAGCTTTTTTAGTTTTTTTTTGTTTTTGGGTACATGTTATTAAGAGTTTTTATTTTTATTTTTACACGAGTTATTAAGAGCGGCTAAATTACAAAATTGGTCTTCTATGTTTATTTTAAGTTTCAATTTGGTCCTCTATGTTTTATTTGTTTCGTTTTGGTCCCTTACGTTTTAAAAGTTACAACAGATTGGTCCTTTCCGTCACTAAAAGCCAATTGTCCGTAGCTAAAAGTCAAATTCTAGCTACGGACAATTGACTTTTAGTGACAGAAATGACCAAATTGAAAACTAAAATAAAACGTAGAGGACCAAAACGAAATAAATAAAACGTAGAGGACCAAATTGAAACCTAAAATAAACTTAGAGGACCAATTTTGTAATTTAGCCTATTAAGAGCTGATAAGACTTAAGCTTACATTTCTTAATCACTAACACCCCTAATATATTCCCTTCAACAAAAAAAGCACCGCCAATATATAGTGATTGTTGTAACACTCTAACTCTAATTAGGGGATTATTTACTAATTAAACCTGTATTTAAGGAAATAGGTCTCGTAAATTTTTCTCGCATACACGGTAAACGTAAACCAGAGTTCTCGAAAACGGGACCTAACTTTAGTTATTACAATTTCTTTTCAAAGAATAGCTAATTAAAATAATTACAAATTATACATAAATCTCTTAATTACACAAAGACACGACTCAGAAACCATGACTCGACTCGTGATCCGGTAACTCGGGTCTCGTCGGAAGGCAAGAACGAGCATACTCCAATGCTTTGAACCTCATCAACAGTTGTACCTGAAAACAACGCCCCAAAGGTGAGTTTATAAAACTCAATAACATAGACTTAGAATAAAAACACTTCTACCATTATTCTCAGCCATATGTGGTGTGCGACATATGGATAATCCTCCCCATAAATATATACATATTTATTTGTTCACTATCCTTAATCAAATCTCAAACATGATAGTGCAACTAAGTTTCTAACTCCCAAACACACATCAACACATGACCTAAACCTAACACGATCACTTTTCACCAAGCTCAATTCATAATCATTGCACACACGTGTTCAATAATATTTACAAGCAAATCACAATTCATAGTAATGCAGTTGACATCTTTAAAGGGAGAAGCAATTGCAAACAAATATCCAAAGGACCACAATGAATGTCCCCACTTGACCCAGCCCAATTGCAAAATGAGTAAAATCCCGTATACAAGGATAAAGCCAAAGGCCCAGCTCAAACGCAGAATGGGTAAAATCCTATATATAGAAGGATAAAGTCAAGGGGCCCCCAACGGCAAATGTGGTAGCTAATCACTTACGATGGGGTTGCAGAGCAAATTGCAAACATTCCAAACAATTCCTATCAGAGGAATACAAGCGCCTTATATTGTAACATCCCAAGTATACTCCCCCAGCCTCCGCCTATATGGGGTGACTGGCTCGGATTAATCAAGGATATGTTACTCACAGGACTTCACATACAATTCAATCAAGGAGCACCAATTAATAGTGCATATCATATCACTAGCGTAAATCGATAATATTTGCAGTTCAAGTGCGAACATTCCGAACATATATAAGTTTCGATCAATGAGAAACAAGCTCAATACAAATACATGTCACAAACATTAATGACTGCACCCACTTGGCAAAGCCCAAGGATCAAAATGAGCAAGGACCTATTTGTGGTCCTACCAAAGGGTCCCCGTCAACGAAAGTGACCGAAGTACACATATGACGGGTTTGCATTTCAAACGCAAACATCCACACACATAAACAATTTTCAATCCAATCTAAGATGATTTCAACAAGGATTTCAAAGCCACATACACATGTATTACTAGGAACCCAAAACATATTAAGAAACCAAGATCATTAGGAAACTTAAAAGGTGTAAAGAGGATTAGTACCCTTATCAAAGTATTCTCTACACTAAGCGAATACATATATCTTAGTGCATGCAATTCAATCTCAAATAACTTATTGCCCCAAAATCATACAAATGGGCTAGCTCGAATGCCGAGCCACATCAAAATTGAATCCAATCATAGTAGCAAACATAGCAATCCCATAATTAATCCGAGTGAAGTTCGATGGAACTCACAACAGAACAAACATCAACATCAAACATTGGTTTAGGGGGTCAGACGTAATCCAACCCTATTTCAGTCAAATCCCCATACAAGACCATTTCAGAATAATTAATAGACTAATTATTGAACTAAAGAATCTATATAACAATTCCTAGCACACCCTAAGGGAGGTTTTAGGGGGAAGTCTATGTTACCTATTGCTCCTTAGAAGCTTCAGGGTGAAAAACCCCCAATTTCTGAACTGGGACCCCAAACATATATCTTCCATGATAAGTCAGTCCTCAAGCTTCAATCTTCATCTCCTTCATCAGATTGGCACATGCAAGGTCTTCCTCTTTGATTTTCGAGTTCCTTCTCACTGTTTTTCAGTCTTTCCCTCCATTGAAGCATAAATCAAAGCTTTCTCTTCAGTCAATCTTCCATTTGAGTCTTGGTTCCTCGTCATCCTTCATATTCTCTTCTCCTTCGAGCTCCGTCTCCTCCCTCTCTCTCTCTCTCTCCACAGCATCTCTCTCTTTCTTTCTCTCTCTCGGCCACCCTCCTCACCGGCGCACCACCATCGGCCTCCACCATGGCAGCCGCGACCAGATCCCTCTCCCTCCCCTTCGATCGCACCATCATCTCTCTCTTTCTCCTTCCTTTCTTTTCCCTTCTTCTTCTTTCTTCCTCTTCTCTTTTTCTTCTTTCTTTCTTCATTCCCTTTCTTTTTTTGTTTTTCAGAAACAGATTGTGAGGGGGAGGGAGTATAGGGTTTGTGAGAGGGCTCTAGGGTGAGAGTAAGTGAAACATGGAGTATGGTGGGGTAGCGGTGTGTATTTAATTAGGACTTAGCAAATAAACCCCTTTAAGATGACAAGATTTTCCCTTAGGTCCTTAAACCAAGCTTAGGTAATTTTATTCACTTAAAACCACTCATCACTAATTAGTCCCTTAACTCCTTAATCCTAGAGTGAATTTACCATTTTACCCCTAAGATCCAAATTCGATGTAAGACACTTAATTAAAGACGGTAAACTTTATTTAATCCTTAGAGATTAAACCTCTTATCCACTTAGGATTTCTAAAAATTAGGCTTAGGGAATTTGGGATGTTACAATTGTCATGTATGTTTGTTAGTTCATGATCGTTTTGCCATAACTTTCTAATTTTCAAAATGAGAATTTCTAATAATCTTGATTCAATTCAACTTTATTAGTATGTTTGAGATAATTCTTTGATGCTTATAGAATGGATCATTAATGAGTTATATCTTGAGCACACTCAGTTCATTTTATTTCATCAACTAAGTATACTTAGTTCAAAAGATTTATTATCAAAATAATTAATGTTATAACAAATCAAATCTAATAAGGAACTGTTTTTTTTTTTTGACAAAATATCTAATAAGTAACTTATATATTTCAAAATTTTTATATCAGTGAATATATGTGTTAATAATAATATATCTTCTGAAAAATTAGTGTGATGAAATTTTTGAAAAGCCTAATCAAATCCGTTAAAACCATGTTAGGTACAAAAATCCTTTAAAATCAATATTAAATAACAAAACGTGATAAAATCATACATACTGTAGCGCAATAGAAATGCGGAAGAGCGCAGCTATATCTCGCAACGGCACTCTTCACGAATATATCGCGATATCACTGTGGTCATTCTTTAAAAAAAACAGTAAGTTGTTTTAGATTAAATACTCAAGTTGGTTCCTGACAAAAATTACGGAGACCAATTTAGTCCATCAAAAATAAAAAATATCAATTTGGTTTTTAAAAATATCAAATGTGGGTCAAATTAGTCTTTTTTAAGATAATTTTTAGGGATATTTTAGTCCTTATTAGGTATTAATTTGACTCACATTTGAGATTCTTAAGGATTGAATTGATATTTTTTATTGACTAAATTGGTCCCGACAAAAAATACGGAGACCAATTTAGTCTATCAAAAATGAAAATTACCAATTTGGTCATTAAAAATCTCAAATATGGGTCAAATTAGTCCCTATTAGTGACTAATTTGACTCACATTTGAGATTTTTAAGAACTAAACTGTTATTTTTTATATTTTTTAGTGATTACATTGGTATCCATAATTTTTGTTAGGTACCAATTTGAATATTATAAATATACCTTTATGAAATTATTTATGCGAAATCATTGTTTACTGTTTTATTGTAAAACTTGCATCAAAATATTTTGTTATGTTCATCAAAGCGTCTCGTTTAAATTACATTTAAAATCTCTTTTGGGCCACTTTTTCTTTTTTGTTATACAGCTTATATTTTTTGTCATAAATGATTTCAATAAAAATGGGAAAAGCAGCACGATGAAACAAAATTTGATTAACTGGACCCAGAAAATCACAACATCAATATACAAATAATTTACTACATATAATTTTTTTGTTGCGACATTATATAAAAAAAATTCAGTCTTATTGTTGGGTTGTATCAATTGAAATACGAGATGAGATATTAATTTTAATTAATTTTATTATCAATTGTATATTTCATGATTTATTAAATGTCTCACATAAAATTGAAAGAAAGAAGCTAATCCATACACCTTTAAAATTGATAAGAAACCATACTTTGGTTTAAAATCACACGAAAACCAATGTAATTGGGTCGGATGAGCTTTCTCTCATAATCGGTATGATCCAATCTGTAAACACATCTTTGTCTCAAGAAAACAAAATAATTAAATACTCTGGTTTCATGAAAAAATGGAGCACGCGTCTTTTTCGTCTAATAAAACAATTATCCTCTGACAAACATAATGTAGCCATAAACTTGACACAACAAAATATTAAAGCATAAAAAGGGAAGAGAAATTTCCTAATTCGTGGGTTTTAAGAACAAAGGAACATGGAAAATTTACCCCAAATCATTAAAATTAAAATTTTAAAAAGAAATTTTTTCTTAATCTTTGTGTGGTTTACTTATGTTCGAAACTTTAAGACTGGAAAACTTGATTTCTTTCTCGGCCACTACGTGCTCACGTCGCTGTTTCTTTCCACTCTGTTTTGAGCGTGTACATATATGATATTGTAATCGCTAACTCATGTCTTTGTGTGTACTGCTAACCGTCAGTTGGCGATGACTGAGTTTGCATGGGTCACGATAAGGTCGTAAAAGTAATATTACCACCTTTGTGTCCAAAGATGGTTAACACATTATCTTTGCTTATTTTATTTTCTCGACCCATTTCACTTTTTTTGAGTCTATTAAAATTAATAACATATTGTGAGTCCAAAAGGTTTCAGCCCATAAAGATATCT
Source organism: Calophaca sinica (assembly GCA_037113605.1). Classification (NCBI taxonomy): domain Eukaryota; kingdom Viridiplantae; phylum Streptophyta; class Magnoliopsida; order Fabales; family Fabaceae; genus Calophaca; species Calophaca sinica. Next base: position 118,267,654 of record CM073731.1, read on the forward strand.
TTAAAGATATCATGGGCCCATTTAATTAAGAATTCTTTTTTAAAAATGTCTAAACCTAATTTTTTGGCAAATATATTTAGGTAAACCAAGCCAAAAATATTCTACGTAACTTGATATTTATAAATATCAGAAATTTCGTGTGTGGGTGTATATCCGTTACTTTCAAAAGTTGGAAAGTTTTTGGAAATACAATTTTAATTTGTTTTGCAGTTACAAAATGAGAGGTTAATAAGAAACACTGTTATCTAGGAAATATACAAATTCAAATTACTAATAAAAAATAAAACAAACAATTTCTTTGATAGTTTTATGGGAGTAAGAAAAACCTATTAAATACTTTTGAACGTTAAGATTACAATTTATATATTATAAATATGACTTTGTTGATCACAAAAATGAATCAGGCAAATATTTTTCAACCCCTTTAATAAAATACCATTTTCTAAATGGCCATGGCATCATTCAAAAACTCGTATATGTTTTTGACCATTATGATCAGTTTTACTTTGTTGTTGAAAACATCACTTTGTTCCTAAACTCCCCAACCACTCTCTTAAGGTCCTTCCGATGAGAATAGTTATGCCCGAAGGCCATTGTCACCCTACGAGAAATATTTGATTAATTGTGTAAGCAAACTAAAGGCAAAATATGGCGACCAAATATTCTTTGTTGTATTTGTTGGAAATCAAACAGTTAGCGATTATTGTTGTCTCAGTCTGGTGAATGACACGTGAAAATCGTGTCACATGGACGTGACAAAACATGCGGTTAATTTGCCACAGTTCAAGAAAAACAAGACTCAAATTTTGAGTAGGTGTGAGAAGGTTTGAAATGATTGTAGTTTAGTTCAGTCTCCTTCACCTAAGCTTGATTTTCAGTGATAGGTGGCAGTGAATGCTTGTATCAAATAAAAATTACGCTTTTTGCTTAATGAATTTTTTTCGTCTCACGTGCACCGTATCATCAATGTTTAGTTCGAGGTTTTGGGTCTTTGTTTAGAAATAAAATTAAAATCATACAAATGGATGTATCAAAAATTGATATATCAAAATTAATCTAAAACTCATTATTTGTCGTATTCAACTGGCAAAATATTTTTTTTCACGTTGCCTACTCTTAAAACATCCTACTGGTCCTTGGTTTCTAGTCTCAAGTTAGCTCTTTACAAGCCGATCAACTAGAGTTAAGGCAGCATAAAAGTCGGAAAAACAAAACCCAAAATGTAAAAATTGAAAGGGGAAAAAAACTGAATTTGCTTTCAATGGATTAGATTGGTATTCAGATTAAAACATGAAAACCAACTAATTGTAACCCAAATAAAAATTAAATCCATATATAATTTTTATTTACGAGTTAGTCAAGTCACTTATACTTGTGTAAATATACCTTTATGAAATTATTTATACGAAATCGTTGTTTACTGTTTTAGTGTCAAACTTGCATCAAAATATTTTGTTATGTTCATTAGAGCGTCTCGTTTAAATTACTTTTAAAATCTCTTTCGGGCCTCTTTTTCTTTTTTGTTATACGGTTTTTGTTTTATGTTACAAATGATTTCAATAAAAATGGGAAAAGCGGTACAATGAAACAAAATTTGATTAACTGGACCCAGAAAACCACAACATCATTATACATTTAATTTACTGCATATAAATTTTTTTGTTGCAACATTATATAAAAAAATTTCAGTCTTATTGTTGGGTTGTATCAATTGATATATGAGATGAGATATTAATTTTAACATCAATTGTATATTTCATGATTTATTAAATGTCTCACGTAAAACTGAAAGAAAGAAGCTAATCCGTACACCTTTAAAATTGGTAAGAAACCATACTTAGGTTTAAAATCACACGAAAACCAATGTGATTGGATCGGATGAGCTTTCTCTCATAATCGGTACGATCGAATCCGTAAACACATCTTTGTCTGAAGAAAACAAAATAATTAAGTACTCTGGTATTATGAAAAACGGAGCACGCGTCCTTTTTCGTCTAGTAAAACAATTATCCTCTGACAAACATAATGTAGTCGTAAACTTGCCGGAACAAAATATTAAAGCATAAAAAGGGAAGATAAATTTCCTAATTCGTGGGTTTTAAGAACAAAGGATCATGGAAAATTTACCCCAAATCATTAAAATTAAAATTTTAAAAGGAAAGTTTGTCTTAATGTTTGTGTGGTCTACTTATGTTCGAAACTTTAAGACCGGAAAACTTGATTTCTTTCTCGGCCACTACGTGTCCATGCCGCAGTTTCTTTCCATTTTGTTTTGAGCGCGTACATATATGATAATGTAATCGCTAACTCATGTCTTTGTGTGTACGGCTAACCATCAGTTGGCGATGACTGAGTTAGCACGGGTCACGGTAAGGTCGTATAAGTAATATTACAAGCTTTGTGCCGAAAGATGGTTAACACATTATCTTTGCTTATTTTATTTTCTCAACCCATTTCACTTCTTTTGAGTCTATTAAAATTAATATGACCTATTGTGAGTCCGAAAGGTTTAAGCCCATAAAGATATCTTTAAAGATATCATGGTTCCATTTAATTAAGAATTCCTTTTTAAAAATGTCTAAACCAAATTTGTTGGCAAATATATTTAGGTAAACCAAACCAAAAATATTCTACGCAACTTGATATTTATAAATATCAAAATTTTCGTGTGTGGGTGCGTATCCGTTACCTTCAAAAGTTGAAATGTACTTTGGAAATAGAATTTGAATTTGTTTTGCAGTTACAAAATGAGAGGTTAATAAGAAACATTGTTATGCAGGAAATATACAAATTCAAATTACCAATAAAAAAAAACAAACAGATTCTGACCATTATGATCAGTTTTACTTAGTTGTTGAAAACATCACTTTGTTCTGAAACTCCCCAACCACTCTCTCAAGGTCCTTCCAATGAGAATAGTTATGCCCCAAGGCCATTGTCACCATACGAGAAATATTTGACTAATTGTGTAAGCAAACTAAAGCCAAAATGTGGGGACCAAATATTCTTTTGTGTATTTGTTGGAAATCAATCAGTTAGCGATTATTGTTGTCTCAGTCTTGTGAATGACACGGGAAAATTGTAACACCCTAACTCTAATTAGGGAATTACTTACTAAATAAAGCTGCATTTAAGGAAATAGGTCTCGTAAAATTTTTCTCGCATACACGGTAAACGTAAACCAGAGTTCCCGAAAACAGAACCTAACTTTAGTTATTACAACTTCTTTTCAAAGAATAGCTAATTAAAATAATTTCAAATTATAGATAAATCTCTTAATTACACAAAGACACAACTCAGAAGCCAAGACTCGACTCGTGATCCGGTAACTCGGGTCTCGTCGGAAGGCAAGACCGAGCATAATCCAATGCTCTGATCCTCATCAACAGTTGTACCTGAAAACAACGCCCCAAAGGTGAGTTTATAAAACTCAATAACATAGTCTTGAAATCATAATTATTTTTACTGTTGTTTCCAGCCATACGTGGTGTACGACATATGGAAAATCCTCCTCATAATTATATATATATATATATATTTATTTGTTCACTAATGAATTTACCCACTTGGCAAAGCCCAAGGATCAAAATGAGCAAGGACCTATTTGTGGTCCTACCAAAGGGTCCCCGTCAACGAAAGTGACCGAAGTACACATATGACGAGTTTGCCTTTCAAACGCAAACATCCAAACACATAAACAACCAAGTTTCAATCAAAACAAGAGTCAAAACAAGGTTTCAAATGCATTATTAGGATTCAATAACACATCAAATAATAAATCATTACGATTATCACCATCCCAATCAAATAACAATTCTAAGCAATTTACAGGTCTAATTGGGAAGTCAAACACTTAGCAATATAACCACAATTTATTTAAAAGGGCATAAAGCCCTTCACCCATTTCAGGAAATTATAACCACTCCAAATTGGGCTAGTTCAAACGCCAATCCTTCCAAATTAATTCATGCATATTGATCAAGTGACCAATCAAACCAAACCAAGCATATATATATATATATATATATATATATATATATATATATATATATATCAAGTGACCAATCAAACCAAACCAAGCACACACACACACACACACACACACACACACACACACACATATATATATATATATATATATATACACACCAAGTGGAGCTCGATGGAACTCTCAACTGTACAAACATCACACATTGGTTTAGGGGGGTTGGGGACAGAATCCAACCCTATTTCAGTCAAAACCCCATACAAGACCATTTCAGAATAATTAATAGACTAATTATTGCACTAAAGAATCTAAATAACAAATCCTAGCACACCCTAAGGGAGGTTTTAGGGGAAGTCTATGTTACCTGAGTAATCCCAAGTTAGGGATTTGAGCTCCATGAATCCTTTCCCATAGAACCACAATTTAGATTCTGATTTCTGTCCCATTCTCCTTCGTCTTCCCTTTGAACCTTGATTGGAGTATCAATTCTTCTCCTCCTTCCATGGGAACCCACATGCAAGAGCCCTAACTTCAAATCTTTCCACTTCTTCTTCTTCAATCAGCTCCAAGATCAAGTTTGGATCCTTGCTCCTCTTCCATTTCGAGCTCTCTCTCAGTGTGTCTCTCTCTATCTCTCTCGATCTCTCTCTGTTTCCCTCTCTCTTTCTCGACCCAGCCCTCCCTCTTTCTCTCTTGCTCTCAGCCACGTGAACAGTGATGCACCACCACGCCGGAGCTCCTCCATGGCCGGCGTAGCCTCCTTCCTCGTCGTCGCACATCATCTCCTCTCCTCTCCCTTCTTCTTTCTCTTCTTCTCTTCTTTCTTTCCTTTCTTTTTTGTTTTTCTGTTTTTGTTTCCTTCCTTCTTCTGCTTAATATTCACGCTGAGAGGGAGTAAGTGAGGAGGAGGGAGTGAGATGTGGTGGAATCTAGGAGATAGTGGTGTATGGTGGGGCTACAACCTATATTTATTAAAAATAGCCAATAAGTCCCTATTTTATTATAATAATTTATTCTTTGGTCCTCACAGGAACCTTAGATAAATTATTTAATTAAATACTACTCACGAATAAGTAGTCCTACACTTCCTTAATTCTAGGGTAAAATTACCATTTTACCCCTAATTTCCAAATTTACTTTAAATTACTAAATTAAGGCTATGAACTATTTTTACTCCTTAGGGATTAAATCCCTTTTTTTACTTAGGATTCCTAATAATTAGGCTTAGAGATTTTGGGATGTTACATTACTCCCCACCTTTTAGGAATTTTGTCCCCAAAATTCGCCTTAACCCTATAACCTTACCCTTATATAGGATTTGTTCTCGGTGTTTCCGCTGTGAACTCTAATCCTTCTCTGTTTCGAATGAGTAAGTTCCGTCTCTTGATCGTTCTAAATCGTCAGAATCTCCAAAAGAATTAGTAGCTACCCTAGGTCAACTATCCGAAGGATTTGTGATTTAGCTAACCAGTTACAAACCAAGTCTTATTCCCAATAAGATGCTTATTAAGTCAAGACAAAGTTTGTAATTGGTCAAACAATGTCACTTCATACCTCGGCTATTGAATCTAGCGTAGACATTAATTTCTCTGAATTCCCGCTGATTTAGCTATACCAAGACCCTTGTAGTCCCAAGACTATGGTCTCACACTCTTCCTCAGGCTAGTTATTCCACCAAAGTAACTACGCCTAGAAAGCTTAGAGCTTGAATACCATTCCAGGTTCCCTAATTACAACTTAGGTATTAGGAAGTCTAGCTCATCACTACCCCTTTCTGATTTTAGAAAACACTAAGTATTTCTAATCAAGGTCCACTAGGTGCTTTAGAGGCTTCGTGGTTATCAATCAACTTGGGATCCATCACAATGGTTAGATCAAACAAGCTTGACTAGTTAACAAGTGTTGAGAGCCTAATCGACTATGAATGCCCATCCTAAATTGATTAAGACCGCACCGCTAAGAATTCTTACTTACCGATTCTAATTGTCGTCGAATCAAGTGGTCACGACAAAAGGATTAACACAGTGTTAAACCACTCTAGGTACAATATATCCAAAGTGACCTTCTAAAAATTAATAATTGAAAATTGATCATGTTTACTAACACTGTTAACAGTAAGGTCACCATTAGGATCACTTACCTATTGAGGAACAACTATGGAATCAAATGATGGAAAAATACTAACCTAAGTTTCATAACATAGGTAAAACCAACATTGGTAAAATTTATCTTATCAGATCCATTGTAACTCAGTAGTTCTAATATTACTTCTCTGAGCCTTTCAAACAAACTAGCATCTCTAAGGAAATTCTAAGATATTCCTAAGTGATTCTCTAGGATTTAGGACCCTAAAAACATGATGAATTACAATGAGTATTTATCCAATATCACATCATGGCAATATCATGCAATAGCCACTCAGGATTCCAAATTTATGGACATCTACAATCAAATCAAACACATGCAGAGTAAGGTTGTGTATTGACTCATGCATCTTATACTCATTTTAATATTTTCCTAAAACCTCAAATCTGAGACAAGGTTTCATGCATCATGAAATAAGAAGGAAAAATAAGCTAACGTGGGACTTATTGGTGCCCAATACTCTAAGAAGAGAAAGACTCATAAAACACACCATAAAATTCGCAAGCACTAAACTTGGATTTTTGAAAAGGTGTCAATACCTTAAACCTTGACGGATCTTTAAGGATTTCAAAATCAAAAATCAAAACATCATATGACGAGGAACAATTTGTACATTCTACCGTCGAACAAATATAAGGCTAGAAGCCAAAATATCTAAATAAGGTAAGGAATGGCATAATAACCACAAAGAATCAAGGAATTACTTATTTCATAAGATTCTACAACATTCTAAACCAAATCAATTAAATTTAGGGTTCAAGGACTGGAATAAACAAGTTCATGATCATCAATTCAGCAATCATATAAACCATGCACAAACACATAATGCATTTATCACCCAAAACTGATCAACACCTTGATACACACTCATGACTCTATTCCTATCATCAAACCTTCTCACAATTCCAACAATGAAAACTAGGCTCTCATGCAACCCTAAGATTAAGCCCTATTGCTCAAGGTTACTAGTCCAATTAACCATCAACATATTAGGATTAAAAAGGGTCTTAAAGATCATGCCCTCTCAGCCTCTAAGCTATTGAAACAGACAAAAATTAAATAAAAGAGACAGGGAGTGCGCTCAAGAGCACCTGGGGCGCAGCTCAAGAGCACTCCTGCAGCTGCTTCTGTTTTAAATAAATAGGGAGTGCGCTCAAGAGCACCTGAAGAGCAACTCAAGAGCACTCCTACAACTGCTTCTGTTTTATATAAATAGGGAGTGCGCTCAAGAGCACCTGAAGAGCAACTCAAGAGCACTCCTACAACTGCTTCTGTTTTAAAAAGGACAAGAAGTGCGCTCAAGAGCACCTGAAGAGCAACTCAAGAGCACTCCTGCAACTGCTTCTGTTTTCCCAAACGACAGGGAGTGCGCTCAAGAGCATCTGAAGAGCGCAACTCAAGAGCACTCCTACAACTGCTTCTGTTTTCCAAACGACAGGGAGTGCGCTCAAGAGCATCTGAAGAGCAACTCAAGAGCACTCCTGCAACTGCTTCTGTTTTCCAAACGACAGGGAGTGCGCTCAAGAGCATCCGAAGAGCAACTCAAGAGCACTCCTGCAGAATTTAGCAGAAAAATGGGTTTTTAGAGTCCCTAACTTCCCAAAACTTGATTCAAGCCATTCAAGATCAAATCCAACCAAATAGAAATCAATATCAGTGATCAAGCAAGTTCAAATGATAATCAAACACTTTGCACACACTTATAACTACATGCAAAGCCAAACCTTATCTCAAATTCCAAAATTCTACTCAAACCTCACTTAGCCATGCTCAAGACTTCTAAACTCATTCCTTTAATATTAGATAACCAGAATTCACCCAACACCTCAACTATATGAACATGCAAGCAAGGCAAGATAACCCTATGGTGGGACTTATTGGTTGCCCACACCTAATGTGAGAAGAACTCACATTCAACCTAATTATGCAATTCATTTAAGTATCCACAGTGTAGAATTATCAGCATGTTAGTCCCATCTCAAATCAACAATTCACTACAAATACATAGTGCAGCATTTTATCTCTTGATTTACATGAAAATAAAACTCTTAAACAAGTATACATCAAGCCCTAATAGTGCAGGATTTTCTATCTCAATGAGGCATGCATATTAACTCTAGATCAAGTATCCTAACAAACTACTCAAGTGCAGGATTTTTACACAATCATACATGTATTTCCATTCCAATTCAAAGATGCTAAGTATATACACATGTGCATATTTTTATTTTTTATTTTTTTAACAGCTTTTCACATGCAAAATCTATTCTAATTCAAAGCATTCCAACAAACAATGATAATGCATAATTTTAACTCATAAAGACATGCAATTTAAACCTCAATTCAAGCAATCCAACAAGGATACAAGTGCAGAATTTTATTCCTAAAGCCTTGTTCAAGATCTACTCAACCAAGTACCAACCACATACTTAATCATACACTCGTAATTCCAAGTAAAGTATCATGATCAATCGATATAAATGCATCATCTCTTCCTCAAACCTCCACAATTGACATACATTTTAATACAATCAAACCATCCAATCATATAGCTAAAGTGCAAGATTTTTAATGCTACTTTTATGCCCCTAACTAACCAAGTCAAGAGTGGAGAAATGCATATATGGCAGAATTTACAAAGGGTCACACCAAACATCACACACTTATATAAAGATATCTCACAAAGCGAGCATATAAAACAATATTCTGCTCGTCTTCAATTCCCTCGTACTTAGAATAAATCCTTGAGGTGGCCTACCTCAATAATTTATCGAAAGTACTTAGAAACCTTAGGCTTACAGACACAACTGACTCTTTCCTAAACCGGATCACGTCTAGACACACTTGAATCACAGTCCGAGAGGGTCGAACTGCTCTGATACCATAATGTAACACCCTAACTCTAATTAGGGAATTACTTACTAAATAAAGCTGTATTTAAGGAAATAGGTCTTGTAAAATTTTTCTCGCATACACGGTAAACGTAAACCAGAGTTCCCGAAAACAGAACCTAACTTTAGTTATTACAACTTCTTTTCAAAGAATAGCTAATTAAAATAATTTCAAATTATAGATAAATCTCTTAATTACACAAAGACACAACTCAGAAGCCAAGACTCGACTCGTGATCCGGTAACTCGGGTCTCGTCGGAAGGCAAGACCGAGCATAATCCAATGCTCTGATCCTCATCAACAGTTGTACCTGAAAACAACGCCCCAAAGGTGAGTTTATAAAACTCAATAACATAGTCTTGAAATCATAATTATTTTTACCGTTGTTTCCAGCCATACGTGGTGTGCGACATATGGAAAATCCTCCTCATAATTATATATATATATATATTTATTTATTTGTTCACTATCCTTAATCAAACCTCAAACATGATAGTGCAACTAAGTTTCCAACTCCCAAACACACATCAACACATAACCTAAACATAACACGATCACTTTTCACCAACCTCAATTCATAATCATTGCACACACGTGTTCAATAATGCTTACAAGCAAATCACAATTCATAGTAATGCAGTTGACATCTTTAAAGAGAGAAGCAATTGCAAACAAATGTCCAAAGGACCACAATGAATGTCCCCACTTGACCCAGCCCAATTGCAATATGAGTAAAATCCCGTATACAAGGATAAAGCCAAAGGCCCAGCTCAAACGCAGAATGGGTAAAATCCTATATATAGAAGGATAAAGTCAAGGGGTCCCCAACGACAAAGGTGGTAGCTAATCATTTATGATGGGGTTGCAGAGCAAATTGCAAACATTCCAAACAATTCCTATCAGAGGAATACAAGCGCCTTATATTGTGACGTCCAAAGCCATACTCACATTGGAGCCACAAGGCCTTACGAAAGGGTATGCCACTCACAGGACTTCACACAAGCAATTCAATCAAGATCATTAATTAATAAAGCAATACACAGCACTAGCATAATTCGATAATGTTTGCAGTTCAAGCGCACACATTTCGAACATATATAAGTTTCAATCAATGAGAAACAACAAGCTCGATGCAGTTACACGTAGTAAACACTAATGAATGTACCCACTTGGCAAAGCCCAAGGATCAAAATGAGCAAGGACCTATTTGTGGTCCTACCAAAGGGTCCCCGTCAACGAAAGTGACCGAAGTACACATATGACGAGTTTGCCTTTCAAACGCAAACATCCAAACACATAAACAACCAAGTTTCAATCAAAACAAGAGTCAAAACAAGGTTTCAAATGCATTATTAGGATTCAATAACACATCAAATAATAAATCATTACGATTATCACCATCCCAATCAAATAACAATTCTAAGCAATTTACAGGTCTAATTGGGAAGTCAAACACTTAGCAATATAACCACAATTTATTTAAAAGGGCATAAAGCCCTTCACCCATTTCAGGAAATTATAACCACTCCAAATTGGGCTAGTTCAAACGCCAATCCTTCCAAATTAATTCATGCATATTGATCAAGTGACCAATCAAACCAAACCAAGCGCACACACACACACATATATATATATACATACACCAAGTGGAGCTCGATGGAACTCTCAACGGTACAAACATCACACATTGGTTTAGGGGGGTTGGGGACAGAATCCAACCCTATTTCAGTCAAAATCCCATACAAGACCATTTCAGAATAATTAATAGACTAATTATTACACTAAAGAATCTAAATAACAAATCCTAGCACACCCTAAGGGAGGTTTTAGGGGAAGTCTATGTTACCTGAGTAATCCCAAGTTAGGGATTTGAGCTCCATGAATCCTTTCCCATAGAACCACAATTTAGATTCTGATTTCTGTCCCATTCTCCTTCGTCTTCCCTTTGAACCTTGATTAGAGTATCAATTCTTCTCCTCCTTCCATGGGAACCCACATGCAAGAGCCCTAACTTCAAATCTTTCCACTTCTTCTTCTTCAATCAGCTCCAAGATTAAGTTTGGATCCTTGCTCCTCTTCCATTTCGAGCTCTCTCTCAGTGTGTCTCTCTCTATCTCTCTCGATCTCTCTCTCTGTTTCCCTCTCTCTCTTTCTCGACCCAGCTCTCCCTCTTTCTCTCTCTTGCTCTCAGCCACGTGAACAGTGATGCACCACCACGCCGGAGCTCCTCCATGGCCGGCGTAGCCTCCTTCCTCGTCGTCGCACATCATCTCCTCTCCTCTCCCTTCTTCTTTCTCTTCTTCTCTTCTTTCTTTCTTTTCTTTTTTTTCTTTCTGTTTTTGTTTCCTTCCTTCTTCTGCTTAATATTCACGCTGAGAGGGAGTAAGTGAGGAGGAGGGAGTGAGATGTGGTGGAATCTAGGAGATAGTGGTGTATGGTGGGGCTACAACCTATATTTATTAAAAATAGCCAATAAGTCCCTATTTTATTATAATAATTTATTCTTTGGTCCTCACAGGAACCTCAGATAAATTATTTAATTAAATACTACTCACGAATAAGTAGTCCCACACTTCCATAATTCTAGGGTAAAAATACCATTTTACCCCTAAGTTCCAAATTTACTTTAAATTACTAAATTAAGGCTATGAACTATTTTTATTCCTTAGGGATTAGATCCCTTTTTTTACTTAGGATTCCTAATAATTAGGCTTAGAGATTTTGGAATGTTACAAAAATCGTGTCACATGGAAGTTACAAAACACCCCGGGGTGCTCCCCAGGTACTTAAGTCCTCCAGGTCCTGGGATCGAGCCAAGCGAAAGGCAAAAACACCCCGGGGGAGGGTGAAGTCCTATGAGTAATGGTGCGGGATGGCAAGGAGCTAAGCGAAGGCCAAATCCCGGCTGTTACACTACTAGTCCTTGGTTTCTAGTCTCAAGTTAGCTCTTTACAAGCCGATCAAGTAGAGTTAAAGCAGCATAAAAGTTGGAAAAACAAAACCCAAAATTTAAAAATTGAAAGGGAAAAAAAACTGAATTTGCTTTCAATGGATTAGATTGGTATTCAGATTAAAACATGAAAACCAACTAATTGTAACCCGAATTAAATCCATATATAATTTTTATTTACGAGTTAGTCAAGTCACTTATACTTGTGTAAATATACCTTTATGAAATTATTTTTACGAAATCATTGTTTACTGTTTTAGTGTAAAACTTGCATCAAAATATTTTGTTATGTTCATTAGAGCGTCTCGTTTAAATTACTTTTAAAATCTCTTTCGGGCCTCTTTTCCTTTTTTGTTATACAGTTTTTGTTTTATGTTACAAATGATTTCAATAAAAATGGGAAAAGCGGTACAATGAAACAAAATTTGATTCACTGGACCTAGAAAACCACAACATCAATATACATTTAATTTACTACATATAAATTTTTTTGTTGCAACATTATATAAAAAAAATTCAGTCTTATTGTTGGGTTGTATCAATTGATATATGAGATGAGATATTAATTTTAATATCAATTGTATATTTCAAGATTTATTAAATGTCTCACATAAAACTGAAAGAAAGAAGCTAATCCATACACCTTTAAAATTGGTAAGAAACCACACTTAGGTTTAAAATCACACGAAAACCAATGTGATTGGATCAGATGAGCTTTCTCTCATAATCGGTATGATCCAATCTGTAAACACATCTTTGTCTCAAGAAAACAAAATAATAAAATACTCTGGTTTGATGAAAAACAGAGCACGCGTCCTTTTTCGTTTAGTAAAACAATTATCCTCTGACAAACATAATGTAGTCGTAAACTTGCCACAACAAAATATTAAAGCATGAAAAGGGAAGAGAAATTTCCTAATTCGTGGGTTTTAAGAACAAAGGATCATGGAAAATTTACCCCAAATCATTAAAATTAAAATTTTAAAAGGAAAGTTTTTCTTAATCTTTGTGTGGTCTACTTATGTTCGAAACTTTAAGACTGGAAAACTTGATTTCTTTCTCCGCCACTACGTGCCCACGTCGCTGTTTCTTTCCATTTTGTTTTGAGCGCGTACATATATGATAATGTAATCACTAACTCATGTCTTTGTGTGTACGGCTAACCATCAGTTGGCGATGACTGTGTTAGCATGGGTCACGGTAAGGTCGTATAAGTAATATTACAAGCTTTGTGCCGAAAGATGGTTAACACATTATCTTTGCTTATTTTATTTTCTCGACCCATTTCACTTCTTTTGAGTCTATTAAATTAATATGACCTATTGTGAGTCCAAATGGTTTAAGCCCATAAGGATATATTTAAAGATATCATGGGCCCATTTAATTAAGAATTCCTTTTTAAAAATGTCTAAACCAAATTTTTTGGCAAATATATTTAGGTAAACCAAGCCAAAAATATTCTACGTAACTTGATATTTATAAATATCAGAATTTTCGTGTGTGGGTGCGTATTCGTTACTTTCAAAAGTTGAAAAGTACTTTGGAAATAGAATTTGAATTTGTTTTGCAGTTATAAAATGAGAGATTAATAAGAAACATTGTTATGCAGGAAATATACAAATTCAAATTACCAATAAAAAATAAAACAAACAGTTTCTTTGATAGTTTAATGGGAGTTAGAAAAACCTATTAAATACTTTTGAACGTTAAGATTATAATTTATATATTATAAATATGACTTCGTTGATCACAAAATGACTCAGGCAAAGATTTTTCAACCCCTTTAATAAAATACCATTCTCTAAATGGCCATGGCATCATTCAAAAACTCGTATATGTTTCTGACCATTATGATCAGTTTTACTTTGTTGTTGAAAATATCACTTTGTTCTGAAACTCCCCAACTACTCTCTCAAGGTCCTTCCAATGAGAATAGTTATGCCCCAAGGCCGTTGTCACCCTACGAGAAATATTTGACTAATTGTGTAAGCAAACTAAAGCCAAAATGTGGCGACCAAATATTCTTTGGTGTATTTGTTGGAAATCAAACAGTTAGCGATTATTGTTGTCTCAGTCTTGTGAATGACACGGGAAAATCGTGTCACATGGACGTGACAAAACATGCGGTTAATTTGCCACAGTTCAAGAAAAACAAGACTCAAATTTTGAGTAGGTGTGAGAAGGTTTGGAATGATTGTAGTTTAGTTCACTCTCCTTCACCTGAGCCTGATTTTCAGTGATAGGTGGCAGTGAATGCTTGTATCAAATAAAAATTACGCTTTTTGCTGAATGAATTTTTTTCATCTCACGTGCACCGTATCATCAATGTTTAGTTCGAGGTTTTGGGTCTTTGTTTGGAAATAAAAATAAAATCATACAAATGGATGTATCAAAAATTGATATATCAAAATTAATCTAAAACTCATTATTTGTCGTACTCAACTGGCAAAACATTTTTTTTCACGTTGCCTACTCTTAAAACATCCTACTAGTCCTTGGTTTCTAGTCTCAAGTTAGCTCTTTACAAGGCGATCAACTAGAGTTAAGGCAGCATAAAAGTTGGAAAAACAAAACCCAAAATGTAAAAATTGAAAAGGAAAAAAAACTGAATTTGCTTTCAATGGATTAGATTGGTATTCAGATTAAAACATGAAAACCAACTAATTGTAACGCAAATTAAATCCATATATAATTTTTATTTACGAGTTGGTCAAGTCACTTATACTTGTGTAAATACACCTTTATGAAATTATTTATACTAAATCATTGTTTACTGTTTTTGTGTAAAACTTGCATCAAAATATTTTGTTATGTTCATTAGAGCGTCTCGTTTAAATTACTTTTAAAATCTCTTTCGGGCCTCTTTTTCTTTCTTGTTATACAGTTTTTGTTTTATGTTACAAATGATTTCAATAAAAATGGGAAAAGCGGTACAATGAAACAAAATTTGATTAACTGGACCCAGAAAACCACAACATCAGTATACATTTAATTTACTACATATAAATTTTTTTGTTGCAACATTATATAAAAAAAATTCAGTCTTATTGTTGGGTTGTATCAATTGATATATGAGATGAGATATTAATTTTAATATCAATTGTATATTTCATGATTTATTAAATGTCTCACATAAAACTGAAAGAAAGAAGCTAATTCATACACCTTTAAAATTGGTAAGAAACCATACTTAGGTTTAAAATCACACGAAAACCAATGTGATTGGATCGGATGAGCTTTCTCTCATAATCGGTACGATCCAATCTGTAAACACATCTTTGTCTCAAGAAAACAAAATAATTAAATACTCTGGTTTGATGAAAAACGGAGCACGCGTCCTTTTTCGTCTAGTAAAACAATTATCCTCTGACAAACATAATGTAGTCGTAAACTTGCCACAACAAAATATTAAAGAATAAAAAGGGAAGAGAAATTTCCTAATTCGTGGGTTTTAAGAACAAAGGATCATGGAAAATTTACCCCAAATCTTTAAAATTAAAATTTTAAAAGGAAATTTTTCTTAATCTTTGTGTGGTCTACTTATGTTTGAAACTTTAAGACTGGAAAACTTGATTTCTTTCTCGGCCACTACGTGCCCACGTCGCTGTTTCTTTCCATTTTGTTTTGAGCGTGTAACACCCTAATTCAATCTTTAAATCCAATAATTGCATTTAAAACATTACGAAATATCATAAACTGAATAAATTAAAACTTGACAGTTACAAGTCAAAATTCATACAAGGTACTTGTGTAACGGTTTAAGTACATAACTTAAGTCTCAAAATATAACCCCAAAGTCATGAGGATTACAAAATATAGGGTCCAATGACCCATATACAACACTTAGTTCAAACAACAAAGACTAGCTGGTAAGCAACTCCAGCTAGGGTTAATCCTCTCGCACGTTCTTATCTGAAACAATTAAACGAAATGGGTGAGATTTAAGAAATCTCAGTGAGTCCTTCGCGGACCCCTCACCATCACATACCTCAATACGAATCAGTATAGATAAGGGTCAAATAGCATTTACATGACAGTTCACAAGTCACAAGCTCAATTCACAATACTGCATTTGAAATCTTGAAAGATAATACAAATGCAAACAAATGTCATAAAGACCACAATGAATGTTCCCCACTTGATCCAGCTCAAGTACAAAATGAGTAAAATCCGATTAAAAGGATAAAACCAAGGGGGCCCCCAACGGCACAGGTGGTAGCTAATCACTTACAATGAGGGTGCAAATGAATTTGCAAACATTCCAATCATAATCAAATTAATCACAAAACAATAGGAAATAATGCATTGATATATCACAATCATCATATTCAAGAATCATTCTTTACTCAATTAGTTATATAAAAGATACATAAGGGTAATACCTAAGCATACCAAACATATTAGCTTGTTTCAGGGAGTCAAATGATCCAAAACTAAGCATTTTAAGCCTAGGAAACAGAATGAAACACGGCCTGGCCGTGCTGCATAACACGGCCGTGCCAGGCCTTCTGCAGAATTTCTGCAGCAGAGCATCAACTTCGAGAATTTTACTAACATATCAAATGAAGTCGGAATTGGGCAAACGACCACTCATTGGAAAGCTTAGGATGTCTAGTTTATGAATATAATTTTTATTTTGGAAGATAACCATCAGATTAGTGCAGTTTTAACAAACAATCCACTGGTGTCAGAAAACAGGACAGCATTCATACCTGAACTTGTAAATTCTATATCTAATTCAATTCTTAACATTTTCAAGTGATTCTTGTGCCTAAAATGAAGCCCCTCATTTCTAGTTTACACAGAAACAAAATTCATTTCAAACAAAGGTCTACAGAGAGAGTTATACTCGAAATACCAGAGGCAGTCTTAACATGCATGTTCACTAGGTTGTAACCCAAACTTCTACTAAGTTTAACATCAAACCCTCACTCAAAAATCTCCATCTTAGACCAGCTAAGCCACATGCAAAAGGAAATAAAAACCCTAATGGGGGTCTTATTGGTTTCCCACCACCTAAAGGAGAAGAACTCACCAAATGTAGGAAGATGAGGTTGAAGCGTAAACAACTTTCTGGTTTCCCCTTCTCTAATTCGAGATTCCTTCTTCTACAAATATTAGGGCACTCAGCCTTCATTGAAATGAAGAAATGACAGCTCCACTCCTCTTCCTCAACAAGATGTAGTGGAAACCTTCAGTTCCTAGCACCTTCAAGCTTCATTCTTCCCTTCTCAAGCTCAAGCCCTAGCTTATCTCCTTCATCTTCTCTTCCTCTTCTTTGTCCTTTGTTCAGAAAATTTAGTGTGAAGAGAGAAAATAAGGGATGGTGGCGAGACCTAGAGGGAATTAAGGGGCTGGACAAATGCTTTTACCATTATACCCTCACTCATGTTCTTGTTTCACAACTTTCCCTACTAGTGACACCTCTAGTTTTATGATTCACACCCCAACATATACTACTCTATTAATTACTAAGCAAGCATTGGGATCCCAATTTAAGAAGCTAACTAATTAAATTAGGCAAATTAAGAAATTTAAGCAAATTATACAATTATGCAAATTATACAAATTAGGCAATTTTGGTGGGATGTTACATTACTCCCCACCTTTTTAGGATTTTTGTCCTCAAAAATTAAATACACATACCTATTGGAACAGATGTGGATATGCTTCTCGCATCTCTTCTTCCACTTCCCAAGTAGCTTCCCCTGGAGTAGATCCTTCCCAAATGACCTTAACCAAGGGAATGCGTTTGTTCCTCAGCGCCTTTATGTCCCAATCTACTATTTGGACCGGCATAGGTTGGTACGTTAGGTCCGATCTTAGTTGCACGGACTCATGAGCTAAGGGTTGAAAAGGATCGGGAATATACCTTCGGAGTAGCGACACATGAAACACATTGTGCAAGTTGGACAAAGAGGGAGGAAGTGCAAGTGCGTAAGCAACAGAACCGACTCGACTCAAGATTTGAAAAGGACCGATGTAACGAGGATGTAACTTTTTGGCCTTTAGTGCCCTACCAACACCTATTGTAGGAGACACTTTCAAAAACACATGTTCGCCCTCTTCAAATTCAAGTGGTCTAGATTTTAAGTCCGCATAACTCTTTTGCCGACTTTGGGCGGTCTTAAGCTTATCCCTAATCATCCGAATCTTATCTGTTGTCTCCTGAACTAGGTCGGGACCTATCAATTTCCTTTCCCCAACTTCATACCAACACAAAGGTGTCCTACACTTCCGCCCATAAAGGGCTTCATAAGGAGCCATCCCTATGCTCGAATGGTAGCTATTGTTGTAAGCAAACTCCGCCAAAGGTAGATAATCAATCCAACTCCCTCCATCCTCTAAGACACATGCTCTAAGCATGTCCTCTAAGGTTTGGATGGTCCTCTCAGTCTGACCATCGGTCTGGGGGTGGTATGCGGTGCTAAGGTTCAACCTAGTTCCCAAAGCTTGCTGAAAAACCTTCCAAAATCTAGAGGTGAATTTGGGATCTCTATCCGAGACGATGCTCGTAGGGACCCCGTGGAGCTTGACTATTTCCTGGATGTAGACTTTTGCTAGCTTAGAGGTGGAGTACGTAGTCTTAACAGGTATGAAGTGAGCTGATTTTGTCAATCGGTCCACAATCACCCAAATTGAGTCATGACCAGCTTGGAGTGCAGGGTAATCCATAGCAGAAGTCCATGGATATACCTTCCCACTTCCACTCAGGTATTTCTAGGGGTTGGAGCATGCCAGAAGGTTTCTGATGTTCAATTTTGGTTTTTTGACACACTAGACATCGGGCTACAAACTCAGCTACATCCGTTTTCATCCCCGGCCACCAATATCGGTGTCTGAGGTCATGATACATTTTGGTTGTACCGGGATGGACTGTGAATCCGCTCCTATGAGCTTCTTCTAAAATTTGCCACTTAAGTTCTGAATTTTTAGGGACACAGATTCTATGTTGAAATAGGATAGTTCCCTCATTGTCTATGGAGAAGTCGGGTTGATTCTTCCTAGATTGCAATTCTTCATCCAAGAGTTGAGCTTGCCTAATCTGAGACTTGAGGTCACAACTGATTTGTAATTGATGCACTAGAAGACTATAACCAGTAGAGAAAAATTCTAAGGTTAAGTCTCTGAAGGACTCTGATAACTCTAATTCCTTAATCATCAAGGATGATACTTGAAGGGACTTCCTACTCAAAGCATCGGCGACCACATTCGCCTTGCCTGGGTGGTATTTTAGCTCAAAATCATAATCCTTGAGGAGTTCTACCCACCTTCTTTGCCTCATGTTAAGTTCTTTTTGATCAAAGAGATATTTTAAACTCTTATGGTCACTAAAGACCTCAAACCGAGCACCATATAAATAGTGCCTCCAAATCTTCAAGGCAAAGACAATTGCTGCAAGTTCCAAATCATGAGTTGGATAGTTCTCTTCATGGGGTTTCAATTGTCTTGATGCATAAGCTACCACCGACCACCTTGCATAAGCACACAACCTAATCCCTTAATCGAAGCATCACTATACACTTCAAACCCTAAGGATGGATCGAGAATAATCGAGCGGGCGGTGGTCAATCTAATCTTAAGCTCTATGAAGCTACTCTCACAACTCTTGCTCCACACAAACGGCTGCCCCTTTCGGGTTAGCCTCGTTATGAAGTGCTAATCGAGAAAATCCTTTGATGAATCTCCTATAATACCCAGCTAGGCCCAAGAAGCTTGAATTTCATAATGGTGGTGTTTTCCCAATCCAAAGACTGCTCGTACTTTATCAGGGTCAACCGACACTCCATCGTGAGAGATCACGTGTCCTAAGAATTTCACTTCTTCTAACCAAAATTCACACTTTGAGGGTTTTGCAAACAGTCTCTTTTGCCTAAGGGTACCTAGCACGATCCTAAGATGTTCCGCGTGCTCTTGAGAGCTCTGGGAATAAATTAGAATATCATCAATAAATACTACCACAAATTTATCAAGATAAGGCTCTAGGATTTGATTCATGTAGCTCATGAACAATTTGGAGCATTGGTCAGCCCGAAAGGCATAACCCAATACTCATAGTGACCGTACCGGGTTCTAAAAGCGGTCTTTGGAACATCACTAGCCTTGACCCTAATCTGGTGATAACCCGACCTTAGATCAATTTTGGAAAAGTATGAAGCCCCCCTAAGCTGATCTATAAGATCGTCTATCCGAGGAAGCGGATACTTATTTTTGACGGTAACCTTATTAATCTGCCTATAGTCCACATACAGTCTCATGCTACCATCCTTCTTCTTGACTAATAACACCGGTGCTCCCCAAGGTGAAGCACTAGGCCTAATAAACTATTTGGAGATAAGGTCCTCCAATTGACACTTAAGCTCCTTGAGTTCTGTTGGTGACATCCTATACGGAGCCATTGATATTGGTCCCGTCCCTGGAATTAAATCTATTGAAAATTCAATTTCCCGTTCGGAAGGTAGGGACTTCACCTCTTCAGGAAACACATCTAAGTATTCATTCACAACCGGGATAGCAGTCAGATCTAGTTCAACCTCTGAAGATGAAGAGAGTAACAGAACATAGCTGAAATATCCCTCTCCTAGGCATTGGTTTAATAGAGCAACACTGGCCAACACATTAGGATGAATATTCTTTTGGGGAGGTTGTAAATTTGCAAATTCTATGGTTTTAAAATAACAATTCAGAACGACTTGATTAGCCGCAAGCCAATCCATCCCCAAAATAATATCCATACCTTCCAAGGGTAAACAAACTAGATTGACCAGGAATACCCTTCCTTGTATCTCAAGAGGACAATTCTCGCATAGGAAGGAAGTAGAGATGCTGCCATCAGCAGGTGTCTGAACATTCAAAGGAACTGACAACGAAGTAAGTGGTAACTTTAACCTTGTTACACATTTGTAGGAGATGAAAGAATGAGTGGCACCAGAATCATAAAGAACAATAACAGGCTGATCACTCAAGAGACACGTACCTTTCATCAGACCGTCCGCACCCTTTGCCCTCTTGGCGTCTAAGGCAAAAACACGCCCTTGGTTAGGATCATTGGTTTTTGCTGCTTCCTTTCTATCATTCTTCCTCCTGAGTGCGGGGCAATTGTTTGTAACGTGACCTTTTTCTTTACAGTAAAAACAAAAGTCGCTACCCATACACTCTCCCTGATGATACCTGCCACAAGTGGTACATGTCCTTGCTTTTCCGATGTCCAAAGGATGAGTTTGCTTTCCTTTGTTGGGGTTTCCCTTCGGCTTGGGGGGTTGATTAGGCTTGCGTTCTTCGTTCCTTTTCTTCCACTTTTCTTGGCGATCCACTCTCAAGGCATTTTGTGCCTCTTCAGCAATAATACACTTCCCTACCAGCTTGGCATAGTCAGTCTCCTCAAATCCGCACATGACATTTCTCAATTCCGGTCGAAGACCCTGCTCAAATTGATGAGCCTTCCACTCACTATCTTCCCTACTTTGTAGATAAGTAGAGTACTTAGCCAATTCTTCAAATTTGGCGATGTACTCCACTACCGTCATGCTCCCTTGAGTTAGGCGAGCAAACTCTTGCTCTTTTAGCCGGCCGTCTTAAGCTCTTAGGGAAATATTTCTCCAAGAACACTCTCTGAAAGTTCTCCCAGTTCAAAGGTGTTTCAAGAGTAACCATATGAGCTCTTGCTCCTCTCCACCAAACCTCAGCCTCTTCCTTCGGGTAGTGAGCGACAAATGTCAATTTTGCTCTTGATCTGATTCACTACTTCAAATATCTTATCCATTTCCATGACCAATACTTCGCTGCAGATGGGTCAGCTCCACCCTTGAAAGAAGGAGGGTCATTCTTCCTGAAGTCAGAGTACGCCCGATTAGGATTATCTGGCTGGGTTACATTGTTACCTGGGGCTACTCTTCCCTGAAGGATCTGTTGGAGTAGTGCGTTAGTCGCTTCAGCTTGAACATTTGCAGCCTCAGTTTGCACCCTCAGTGCTTCTGCTATTACATTCCAAGGTTCGGGTTCTTGCGGAGTCCCGAGGTTTCTGGTGGCATTCCTGGGGTTCCTTTCGCCGTGTATTGGTGGCCTACCACGTCGTCCTGAACCGGATGCCATGATTCTGCATACAATGCACAAAGAATTGAGTTGATCAGGCTCAATGTCTCTTAGCATAATAAGTAGAAAGATGTAAACAGTCCACAATGACACACTAAGCCAAAACTATCTACCTCACAGTCCGATAAGAATCGAACGGCTCTGATACCATAATGTAACACCCTAATTCAATTTTTAAATCGAATCATTGCATTTAAAACATTACGAAATATCATAAACTGAATAAATTAAAACTTGACAGTTACAAGTCATAATTCATACAAGGTACTTGTCTAACGGTTTAAGTACATAACTTAAGTCTCAAAATATAACCCCAAAGTCATGAGGATTACAAAATATAGGGTCCAATGACCCATATACAACACTTAGTTCAAACAACAAAGACTAGCTGCTAAGCAACTCCAGCTAGGGTTAATCCTCTCGCACCTGCTTATCTGAAACAATTAAACGAAATGGGTGAGATTTAAGAAATCTCAGTGAGTCCTTCGTGGACCCCTCACCATCACATACCTCAATACGAATCAGTATAGATAAGGGTCAAATAGCATTTACATGACAGTTCACAAGTCACAAGCTCAATTCACAATACTGCATTTGAAATCTTGAAAGATAATACAAATGCAAACAAATGTCATAAAGACCACAATGAATGTTCCCCACTTGATCCAGCTCAAGTACAAAATGAGTAAAATCCGATTAAAAGGATAAAACCAAGGGGGCCCCCAACGACAAAGGTGGTAGCTAATCACTTACAATGAGGGTGCAAATGAATTTGCAAACATTCCAATCACAATCAAATCAATCACAAAACAATAGGAAATAATGCATTGCTATATCACAATCATCATATTCAAGAATCATTCTTTACTCAATTAGTTATATAAAAGATACATAAGGGTAATACCTAAGCATACCAAACATATTAGCATGTTTCAGGGAGTCAAATGATCCAAAACTAAGCATTTTAAGCCTAGGAAACAGATTGAAACACGGCCTGGCCGTGCTGCATAACACGGCCGTGCCAGGCCTTCTGCAGAATTTCTGCAGCAGAGCATCAACTTCGGGAATTTTACTAACATATAAAACGAAGTCGGAATTGGGTAAACGACCACTCATTGGAAAGCGTAGGATGTCTAGTTTAGGAATATAATTTTTATTTTGGAAGATAACCATCAGATTAGTGCAGTTGTAACAAACAATCCACTGGTGTCAGAAAACAGGACAGCATTCATACCTGAAATTGTAAATTCTATATCTAATTCAATTCTTAACATTTTCAAGTTATTCTTGAGCCTAAAATGAAGCCACTCATGTCTAGTTTACACAGAAAGAAAAATCATTTCAATCCAAGGTCTATAGAGATAATTATACTCGAAATACCAGAGGCAGTCTTAACATGCATGTTCACTAGGTTGTAACCCAAACTTCTACTAAGTTTAACATCAAACCCTCACTCAAAAATCTCCATCTTAGACCAGCTAAGCCACATGCAAAGGGAAATAAAAACCCTAATGGGGGTCTTATTGGTTGCCCATGTGACACCCTCTACCCCGTCATGGCATTTTAGCAATGTAAGAAGAAAATAACACAAGATAAAAAAAAAATATTCATTCGGATAAAACTTTCCTTTGAAACGAAATAGAGTTGTCACGTTCACAACATGCGGAAATAGAAAATGAGTATGAAATACAATTAATAAAAATAACCCAAGTCCCCGATGTCACAATAATTCAGAGCTCTTCCCCTAATCATTACATCGGAAGGAAACAATAACTTAAACAAGTAAACACAAGTCTTCTATCTATCACAGCGAGCTATCGCGATTACTTGCCGGCATTCATATCCTCAATACCTGCAGTCTCAGCATCTACACATACCCCGTGGGATATGCATAGCCACAAGAGGGGTTAGTCATCATAACCTCAGATAGTGCATACAGCGTAGGAAATTAATGAACAATGCGCAATATACAACAATTCCAATAAGGACATCTAATCACTAGCGTTAAGGCATAAGATGGTACCACAACGGCCAAATATCACATGCTACAACATCAATCACAACATTAAGGTACATTACCACAACAATTATATATCACATGCCACGGCATCAACCACAACAACAAGGTACATTACCAACACTAAGCAACCAGGCACATGATCATGTAAAACAATGTATTTATAGAACCATAACTATATGCATGTGGATCCACTTAAAACGAAGCCGGGATACCTTGCCCGTTTCGGAATACCGTGTCAGTAGTGTACCAATAACAACAGGACCGGGAACCTCACCCGTCACGGGATACCTTGCCCGATTCGCCCCATTAACCGTAGGACCGGGAAACCTCGCCCGTCACGGGATACCTTGCCCGATTCGCCCTTTTTTTTCTTTTAACCGTAGGACCGGGAAACCTTGCCCGTCACGGGATACCTTGCCCGATTCGCCCTACTAACCAAAGGACCGGGAAACCTCGCCCGTCACGGGATACCTTGCCCGATTCGCCCTTTTTTTTTCTTTTAACCGTAGGACCGGGAAACCTTGCCCGTCACGGGATACCTTGCCCGATTCGCCCTACTAACCAAAGGACCGGGAACCTTGCCCGTCACGGGATACCTTGCCCGATTCGCCCTTTTTAACCGTAGGACCGGGAAACCTCGCCCGTCACGGGATACCTTGCCCGATACGCCCTACTAACAATAACAACAACAACAACAACAATGACGACACCAAGATACATGAACATGACCAAACGCGGTGTCTAACCATAACATCCTCTATCGCCATATTTTCGACGGAGTAACAACAACAACAACAGCAGAACACAATTCATAAGTTAGCTAGTGCCTTCTACCAATAACATGAACATTTAATAATCTTAGCAACTTTGATTAAGCACATACATCCAAGTGAAACTTTGGCATAGAAGGACTAGTTCTCTCAGATTAACATACTAATAAATCAATAGGCATCATAAATGAACCTTAGACATTCTACTTAAGCTTTACAATATCAACATAATTGTGGGGACTCGAGTTCTTTGATTCATACTTAGTGGCTACACTTTCATAGGGTCTAAAGCCTACTATTTAGTTATTTAATTTCCTTACATTGTCATTTGTTAACAACCAATTTCTGTACATCAAGCATATAACAACCAAAGCTCAATCATCACGCCAATTTCAACAACCAATAAAATTATCACATCACGTTACAATAAATATCACTAGTCAAGAATAGTAATTGAGGAGTTCGGATGTCTCCCTATCACGGTGGTGATAGTGCTCGTTTTTCGTTACCGCGCGAGGCGTAGGGGTCATGGGACACCCCTATTGTTCATATATGTTCCATACACTCACTAGAAGAGAACAACTGCCCCTTACCTCAAGTGAATTTCGTGCTCCTAGGATGGCATGAGGTAACACCAAGCTTTTCCTTTCCTAGTGAAGCTTTCCTCAGCAAAACACAAGAGCAAGGGTTTAGGAATGGAAAACTCATGGTTTAGAACCCTAACATTGATCTTAAAGACAAAACTTATCATTAGAAGACTTACCACCTCCTATTCCTCCCAATAAGGCTGTACGAGTTACAATAACGATGCTCCCCGGTCGAGTCCCGTAGCGTAGTCTTGAGTTAGAGCCCTTGACACCACCAAATTGGAAGAAGGGAAGGAAGAGCTTTTCTCTGTTTGGATTGGTCTTATGAGCAGCTCCTAATCATGTTTAGGGTCTTAGAACTGATGCTTAGTGGCTAGGTTAAGTCTAGGGGTCGTGGTTGCCCTTTCAGGTCGAGAATGGGTCACACTGGGTCACAGAACCGGCCCAAAACGAGTTAAAATGCGAAACAGCGCGTAGTCACTTATCAGCTGTGGGCGCCGGGCGCCTGCACTCCCTGGGCGCCCGAGCTTCAGTCTGGGCGCCCTGCGCCTGAGTCTGGACACTCGGTGCCACTGTTTTGGTCGTAGCTGGAGCTACAGATGTCCGATTGAGGTGTTCTTGGTGTCATTGGAAAGGTAAGAGAATTTCCTACAATTTTATCTCTAATAGGCTTACCCAAATTCGGACTCTAACAGGATCAAAAATGCAGTTGAAATATACTATAATATTCCTAAGTGTTACGCTTGCGTTGTGTTGACTCCAGAGAGCATATCTAGAGTTGTAGGTATCGAAATCGAGTCGAACTAAAGCCAACTAAAAGATAAGAGATAATGCTACAACTTTATTGAAGGGACTTAAATCCAATTGAGTTGTTAAGAGGTTCGAAAATGGGGAATATGATGACCGAAATAGCTAAATATAGGAATAAAGGTACATCTGGACACTTAATCGGCTGAAGGAACGGTAAAACATATGAAACCCAACCCAAGCAACAATAAGCATGTTCTAATACCCTAAGACATATCCTAATCTTGAAGGATGAAAAATTAGGGCTATTACAGCCCACCACCTAAAGGAGAAGAACTCACCAAATGTAGGAAGATGAGGTTGAAGCTTAAACAACTTTCTGGTTTCCCCTTCTCTAATTCGAGATTCCTTCTGTGACACCCTCTACCCCAGCAAGTCATTATAACAACGAAATAATGTAAAATAAAAACACGGAGAAACAAAATACTTTTTATTTAAGCCAAATCATAATTTCAGTTATTGTGGAATAAAGTCATCATGCTCATTTACGGAAAACAACAATCGAAGAAATTAAAAACCCAGGTTCCCGATGTCACAATAATTCAGAGCCCTTTCCCTAATTATTACATCGGAAGAAATACAAAAACTTTAATAAGTAAACACATGCAAATCTTCTATTCATCCCGACGAACTACCGAGATTACTCATTGGCATTCGCATCCTCAACACCTGCAGTCTCAACATCTACACATACCCAGTGGGATATGCATAGCCACAAAAGGGTTAGTCGTCATAACCGCAAATAGTGCAACCAGTGTAGGAAATCAGTGAACAATGCGCATATACAGTAATTCCAATAAAACGTCTACACACTAGCACCAAGGCATAACATATCACCACAATCACAAATGCCACATGCCACAAAGATCAAACGCAACGCTAAAAGACGTTACCACAACATTCAAATATCACATGCCGCCGCATCAATCACAACATTATGATATACCACTAACAACCGAACAACCAAGCATGTTATCAAGAAAAATGGTGTGATTCTAAGAACATAATTATATGCATGTGGATCCACTTATAACGAAGCCGGGATACCTTGCCCGTTTCGGAATACCATGTCAGTAGTGTACCAATAACAACAGGACCGGGAACCTCACCCGTCACGGGATACCTTGCCAGATTCGCCCCATTAACTGTAGGACTGGGAAACCTCGAACGTCACGGGATACCTTGCCCGATTCGCCCTACTAACCAAAGGACCGGGAAACCTCGCCCGTCACGGGATACCTTGCCCGATTCGCCCTTTTTTCTTTCTTTTAACCGTAGAACCGGGTAACCTTGCCCGACACGGGATACCTTGCCCGATTCGCCCTAATAACCAAAGGACCGGGAACCTTGCCCGTCACGGGATACCTTGCCCGATTCGCCCTTTTTAACCGTAGGACCGGGAAACCTCGCCCGTCACGGGATACCTTGCCCAATACGCCCTACTAACAATAACAACAACAACAACAATGACGACACCAAGATGCATGAACATGACCAAACGCGGTGTCTAACCATAACATCCTCTATCGCCATATTTTCGACAGAGTAACAACAACAACAACAGCAGATCACAAATTCATAAGTTAGCTAGTGCCTTCTACTAATAACATGAACATTTAATATTCTTAGCAACTTTGATTAAGCACATACATCCAAGTGAAACTTTGGCATAGAAGGACTAGTTCTCTCAGATTATCATACTAATAAATCAATAGGCATTATAAATGAACCTTAGACATTCTACTTAAGCTTTACAATATCAATATAATTGCGGGGACTCGAGTTCTTTGATTCATACTTAGTGGCTACACTTTCATAGGGTCTAAAGCCTACTATTTAGTTATTTAATTTCCTTACATTGTCATTTGATAACAACCAATTTCTGTACATCAAGCATATAACAACCAAAGCTCAATCATCACGCCAATTTCAACAACCAATAAAATTATCACAAGTCGAGAATAATAATTTGGGGAGTTCGAAGGTCTCTCTATCACGGTGGTGATAGTGCCCATTTTTCGTTACCGCGCGAGGCATAGGGGTCTTGGGACACCCCTATTGTTCACACAGGTTCCATACACTCACTAGAAGAGAGCAACTATCCCTTACCTCAAGTGAAATTCGTGCTCCTAGGAGAGGGATAGGGTAACACCAAGCTTTTCCTTTCCTAGCGAAGCTTTCTTCAGCAAAAACACAAGAGCAAGGGTTTAGGAATGGAAAAATCATAATTTAGAACCCTAACATTGCTCTTAAGGACAAAACTATCATTAGAAGGCTTACCTCTTCCTATTCCTCCCAATGAGGCTGTAAGAATTACAGTAACTATGCTTCTGGGTCGCGTTCCGTAGCGTAGTCTTGAGTCGAGCCTCGACAAAGACAAAATTGGGGAAAAAGGGGAAGAATGGTTTTTTCTCTATCTTGGTTGATCTTATGAGCAGCTTCTAATCATGTTTATGGTTTTAGACTGATGTTTAGAGGCTAGGTTAAGTCTAGGGGTCGTGGTCACTCTTACAGGTCGAGAATGGGTCATACTGGGTCACCGAACCGGCCCAAAACGAGTTAAAATGCGAAACAGTGCATAGCCACTTTGCAGCAGTGGGCGCCTGGCGCCCGATCTCTGGGCGCCTGTGCGGCTCGGTGAGGCCTGGCGCCGAGAGTCGATCTGGGCGCCTGGGTGCCTGCGCGCTGCTCGGTGAGGCTGGGCGCCTGCGTCCTACTGGGCGCCTGCGCTGAGGCTGTATCCGTTGCTAGTTTTAGTGTCCGACTCGCCTATATGCGCACCGTGCCAATTTAATTGGTCTTCTAGCCAATCAATAGCATATATAACACATTCACATACATGGAAGACTTAATCAAACACACAAGTAATTATAGAGTTCTAGCACAAAAGTGAGGTTGTGACAATCCTCCCCCCTTAGAAAAATTCCGTCCTCGGAATTATTGCTGACCTGTAGTGAAAAGTTGCGGATACAGTTCCCGCATCTTACTCTCCAACTCCCACGTTGCACTTTCATCGTTTGCTCCACTCCAAATTACCTTCACCAGGGGAATCTCCCTTCCGCGTAGTTGCTTCTTCTTCCGGTCTTCAATTCTTACCGGTGACGTCTCAAATGTGAGATTGTCCTTGAGTTGAATCGCGTCCTGTGCTATCACATTACTGGGATCATGTATATACTTACGGAGTTGAGACACGTGAAATACATTGGGGAGGTTTCCCAACAACGGTGGCAGCGCCACCTGATAAGCTACTTCACCAATTCGCTTCAAAATTTGGTAGGGTCCAATGAACCTAGGAGTAAGCTTCCTAGCCTTCAAAACTCTACCAACTCCCTTGGTTGGGGTAACCCGTCGGAAAACGTGTTCTCCTTCCTTAAAGGTCAGCTCCCTAGTCCGGTTGTCGTAATAACTCTTCTGTCTACTTTGAGCAGTCCTCATCTTCTCTTGAATCAACTTCACCTTCTCGGTTGTCTCTCTCACCACTTCTGGTCCCAACACTAGGCTTTCACCGGACTCGCACCAGCAAAGGGGAGTACGGCACCTCCTCCCATAAAGCGCCTCGTATGGAGCCATACCAATACTAGAGTGATAGCTATTGTTATAGGTAAACTCCACCAAGGGTAAGAACTTATCCCAACTTCCGGATTCTTCCAACACACAGGCCCGCAACAGGTCCTCTAATGATTGAATAGTCCGCTCCGACTGACCATCCGTTTGGGGGTGATAGGCTGAGCTCAGTCTAAGTTTGGTTCCCAACGCCTCATGCAAGCTATTCCAAAACCCAGATGTGAACCTAGGATCTCGGTCAGATATGATACTAGAGGGAACACCATGCAGTCTAATGATCTCCTTAATATACAACTTCGTTAACTTCTCTAGAGGGAATTCCATGTTTACCGGTAAAAAGTGAGCCGTCTTGGTTTACCGGTCAACAATCACCCACACTGCATCGTAACCGGCTGAAGTCCTAGGAAGTTCGGACACAAAATCCATAGCGATACTGTCCCACTTCCATTCCGGGATGAATAGCGGCTGCAACGTCCCAGAAGGTTTCTGATGTTCAATCTTGGCCTTTTGGCAAATCAGGCATGCGTACACAAATTCGGCTATTTGCTTCTTCATACTAGGCCACCAGAATAATCTCTTTAAGTCTTGATACATCTTAGTAGCCCCAGGATGTTTGCTCAGGCTACTCATATGACCTTCTTCCAGAATCATCTTTTTCAATTCGGGAATGTCTGGGACACAAATTCGACCCTGGAGCCTTAAAATCCCATCCGTCCCCTCAGTAAATTCACTTGGCTTCCCTTGAGCAATCGAGATCTTCTGCTCAACTAAGAACAGATCGGTCTTCTGCCCATCCCGGATTTGACCCATTAGATCATTAGTCACTTTTAACATGCCAAGCTTCACGCTCACGGGGGTCCTTTCACACACTAGACTCAGATCTCTGAACTCTTCTATTAACTTCATTTCCCTAATCATCATAGTCGAGCAATGCAACGCCTTTCTGCTTAGCGCATCTGCCACGACATTTGCCTTGCCTGGATGGTAGTTCAACTCAAACTCGTAGTCTTTTAGGAATTCCATCCACCGACGTTGCCTCATGTTTAACTCCTTCTGGTCAAACAAATACTTGAGGCTCTTATGGTCGCTGAAAACCTCAAACCGAGCCCCATAAAGATAGTGCCTCCAGATCTTCAAGGCAAAGACAACTGCACCTAATTCCAAGTCATGGGTAGGATAATTCTGCTCGTGTAACTTTAGTTGACGAGAATCATACGCCACGACCTTACCATGCTGCATTAGCACACCACCTAGTCCTTGCTTTGAAGCATCACAGTAGACCACGAAAGGTTTAAGCGGGTCGGGCAGCACTAACATTGGTGCCGTAGTCAACTTCTTCTTTAGTATCTGAAAGCTTTCCTCACACTTAGCATCCCACAAGAAAACTTGCCCCTTCCTGGTAAGCCTGGTCATCGGTAGTGCTATCTTTGAAAAACCTTCGATGAACCTTCGATAGTAACCGGCTAGGCCCAAAAAGCTCCTTATCTCGGTGGCCAATTTAGGAGCTTCCCAATGCAATACAGCTTCCACCTTCACTGGGTCCACAGCTATACCGCCTTTAGAAATTACGTGGCCTAGAAATCCCACTTCATCCAACCAAAACTCACACTTCGACAACTTGGCATACAATTGTTTTTCCTTCAACACTTGTAGTACAGTTCTCAAGTGCCCTTCATGCTCCTTTCGGGTCTTGGAGTAAATCAAGATGTCGTCTATAAAAACAACCACAAACTTATCCAAAAATGGGCGAAATATCGTGTTCATGTAATCCATAAATACTGCTGGTGCGTTAGTCACACCGAATGGCATAACTTGGTACTCATAGTGACCGTAACGCGTTCGGAACGCGGTCTTCGGAATGTCCTCCTTCTTCACCCGAATCTGGTGGTACCCAGACCTCAGATCAATTTTAGAGAAAACACATGCTCCTACTAGTTGGTCCATGAGGTCATCTATCCTCGGTAAAGGGTAGCGGTTCTTGACAGTAACCTTGTTAAGTTGCCGATAGTCAACACACAACCTCATCGAACCGTCTTTCTTCTTTACCAATAAAACCGGCGCTCCCCATGGGGACACACTTGGTCTAATAAACTTTTTCTCCAGCATGTCTTCCAATTGCCTCTTTAGTTCTTGTAGCTCTAACGGAGACATCCTGTAAGGTGCTATAGAGATCGGTCCCGTTCTCGGAGCAAGGTCGATAGCAAAGTCCACATCTCACTCCGGTGGTAAAGAGTTAACTTCTGCAAATACTTCCGGAAACTCACAAACGGTGGGTGCATCTTTAGCTTCTACTTTCGTTTCTATAGCCATAGAACACAACATCACATATACCTGTGCACCTTCCTTCAAGGACGACCGAATTTCCTTGGCGGTAACCACCCGTGGATCACTAGGCTCAGGTGCCCCAAACACCACAGTTTTATCAAAGCAGTTCAAAAGTACATGATTAGCAGTCAACCAATCCATACCTAAAATAATGTCTATTCCCCGAAGTGGTAAACACACTAGGTCTACTACGAAATTCCTACTTCCAATCATGAGAGTGCACTCCTTGCACACAAGAGAAGTAACAACGGGTTCATGAGAAGGAATATCCACAGACAAATCAAAGGTTAAACGAGATGTAGGCAGTTGCAAATTTTTCACACATTCGGCAGAGATGAAAGAGTGGGTCGCACCAGAATCATACAACACCACTAAAGAAATTCCTCGAATAAAGCAAGTACCTTGGATGAGATCTTCTGATTCAGCTGCCTCTGTGCCAGTCGACTTCATCCTGTTAGCCTGAGGTCTCGGAGTTCTGTTATTATTTGTTGGTTCGTTCTTCAATTCATCACAGTCGCGGCTGATATGACCGGGCTTGTTGCACTTGAAGCAGATGACAGATGTTTCCTTGCATAAATGAGTATAGTGGTCCTTGCCACACTTGCCACATCTATTCTGATTGTAGTGCCAAGAGCTTCCCCCAACTGTCTTTCATGACAGATTAGCCCTCTAAAGCCAGATTCTTAAATGCCTTGGCGAGGTGCTAAAGGCTGTCTCCCCCTTCCTTGGATGGGTTTGGGTTTCCCACTGTTGTTTCTGAAAGCAGCTACCCTCTCATTATAAGCCTCTTCAAAGTCTCGGGTCTTCTGGACAAAGTTCCCAAAGTCGGTAAGTGGTAAGACTGACCACACCGCTGAGTTCAGGTCGTAAGTCGCTCTTAAACTTAACACACTTCGAGCGGTCGCTTGATTGCTAGTTGATAAGCGAGGGTAGTAGCGGGATAATTCCTCAAACTTCACCGCATACTCATCTACAGGACATATTCCCTCGTGTTAAAGCTAGGAACTCACCTCCTTCCGGTCCACGAATCTCGGCGGGAAAATATTTTTCCAAGAACACATCCTTGAATATCTCCCAAGTTACGGCTATTGCGGTATTCTCCAACCTCCGACTAGTGTTCTCCCATCAATACTCGGCCTCGTCGGTCGACTTGAAAGCGGCAAAGCCACCTTCGCTCATCGGCAGCCCATCACTCTAAAAATCTTCTCCATTTCACGTATCCGGTGTTGGGCTCCATCGTGGTCAAATCCCCTTAAAGGTTGGAGGGTTGTTTTTCTGAAAATCGGCAATGCTCCTGAAGTTAGCAGGCCTATCAGTACGGTTCTGGTTGCGCTCCAAAGCTTCAGCGACGCGCCCTAAGGCCTCAATCACAGCACGGTCAGCCCTGCCTGCCATTCCTCACTTCTGAGGCAAACAGAAAATGGTTAGCCTATAGAATGAGTCTTACCATCCATACTCCTATCTATTTTAGCATAAACAATCACACCGAGCACACAGGCAAAAACGTAATAGACACACACCACGGCCTGAGAATCAAGCCGAGCTCTGATACCACTAAATGTGACACCCTCTACCCCAGCAAGTCATTATAACAACGAAATAATGTAAAATAAAAACACGGAGAAACAAAATACTTTTTATTTAAGCCAAATCATAATTTCAGTTATTGTGGAATAGAGTCATCACGCTCATTTGCGGAAAACAACAATCGAAGAAATTAAAAACCCAGGTTCCCGATGTCACAATAATTCAGAGCCCTTTCCCTAATTATTACATCGGAAGAAATACAAAAACTTTAATAAGTAAACACATGCAAATCTTCTATTCATCCCGACGAACTACCGAGATTACTCATTGGCATTCGCATCCTCAACACCTGCAGTCTCAACATCTACACATACCCGGTGGGATATGCATAGCCAAAAAAGGGTTAGGCGTCATTACCTCAAATAGTGCACCCAGTAGGAAATCGATGAACAATGCGCATATACCTGAATTCCAATAAAACGTCTACACACTAGCACCAAGGCATAACATATCACCACAATCACAAATGCCACATGCCACAAAGATCAAACGCAACCCTAAAAGACGTTACCACAACATTCAAATATCACATGCCGCCGCATCAATCACAACATTATGATATACCACTAACAACCGAACAACCAAGCATGTTATCAAGAAAAATGGTGTGATTCTAAGAACATAATTATATGCATGTCGATCCATTTATAACGAAGCCGGGATACCTTGCCCGTTTCGGAATACCATGTCAGTAGTGTACCAATAACAACAGGACCGGGAACCTCACCCGTCACGGGATTCCTTGCCCGATTCGCCCCATTAACCATAGGACCGGGAAACCTCGCCCGTCACGGGATACCTTACCCGATTCACCCTACTAACCAAAGGACTGGGAAACCTCGCCCATCACGGGATACCTTGCCCGATTCACCCTTTTTTCTTTCTTTTAACCGTAGGACCGGGAAACCTTGCCCGTCACGGGATACCTTGCCCGATTCGCCCTAATAACCAAAGGACCGGGAACCTTGCCCGTCACGGGATACCTTGCCCAATTCGCCTTTTTTAACCGTAGGACCGGGAAACCTCGCCCGTCACGGGATACCTTGCCCGATATGCCCTACTAACAATAACAACAACAACAACAACAATGACGACACCAAGATGCATGAACATGACCAAATGCGGTGTCTAACCATAACATCCTCTATCGCCATATTTTCGACAGAGTAACAACAACAACAACAGCAGATCACAAATTCATAAGTTAGCTAGTGCCTTCTACCAATAACATGAACATTTAATATTCTTAGCAACTTTGATTAAGCACATACATCCAAGTGAAAC
Organism: Calophaca sinica; assembly: GCA_037113605.1. NCBI lineage: Eukaryota > Viridiplantae > Streptophyta > Magnoliopsida > Fabales > Fabaceae > Calophaca > Calophaca sinica. The sequence continues at coordinate 118,302,665 of CM073731.1, forward strand.
TTTGGCATAGAAGGACTAGTTCTCTCAGATTATCATACTAATAAATCAATAGGCATCATAAATGAACCTTAGACATTCTACTTAAGCTTTACAATATCAACATAATTGCGGGGACTCGAGTTCTTTGATTCATACTTAGTGGCTACACTTTCATAGGGTCTAAAGCCTACTATTTAGTTATTTAATTTCCTTACATTGTCATTTGATAACAACCAATTTCTGTACATCAAGCATATAACAACCAAAGCTCAATCATCACTTAATTTCAACAACCAATAAAATTATCACAAGTCGAGAATAATAATTTGGGAGTTCGAAGGTCTCTCTATCACGGTGGTGATAGTGCCCATTTTTCGTTACCGCGCGAGGCATAGGGGTCTTGGGACACCCCTATTGTTCACACAGGTTCCATACACTCACTAGAAGAGAGCAACTATCCCTTACCTCAAGTGAAATTCGTGCTCCTAGGAGAGGGATAGGGTAACACCAAGCTTTTCCTTTCCTAGCGAAGCTTTCTTCAGCAAAAACACAAGAGCAAGGGTTTAGGAATGGAAAAATCATAATTTAGAACCCTAACATTGCTCTTAAGGACAAAAATATCATTAGAAGGCTTACCTCTTCCTATTCCTCCCAACGAGGCTGTAAGAATTACAGTAACTATGCTTCCGGGTCGCGTTCCGTAGCGTAGTCTTGAGTCAGAGCCCTTGACAGCACAAAATTGGGGAAAAAGGGGAAGAATGGTTTTTTCTCTATCTTGGTTGATCTTATGAGCAGCTTCTAATCATGTTTATGGTTTTAGACTGATGTTTAGAGGCTAGGTTAAGTCTAGGGGTCGTGGTCACTCTTACAGGTCGAGAATAGGTCATACTGGGTCACCGAACCGGCCCAAAACGAGTTAAAGCAGCAGCGCATAGCCGCCATAGCAGTGGGCGCCTGGCGCCAGCATCTCCTGGGCGCCCTGCGCCAGCTCTCGGTGAGGCCTGGTGCCCCGAGTCCAGTTTGGGCGCCCTGGCCCCCCTCCCCTGCTCTCGGTGAGGCCTGGGCACCCTGCGTCCTACTCTGGGCGCCCTGCGTCCCCTGGAACTGTATCCGTTGCTAGTTTTAGTGTCCGACTCGCCTATACGCGCACCGTGCCAATTTAATTGGTCTTCTAGCCAATCAATAGCATATATAACACATTCACATACATGGAAGACTTAATCAAACACACAAGTAATTATAGAGTTCTAGCACAAAAGTGAGGGTGTTACACCTTCTTCTACAAATATTAGGGCACTCAGCCTTCCTTGAAATGAAGAAATGACAGCTCCACTCCTCTTCCTCAACAAGATGTAGAGGTAACCTTCAGTTCCTAGCACCATCAAGCTTCCTTCTTCCCTTCTTAAGCTCAAGCCCAAGCCCATCTCCTTCATCTTCTCTTCCTCTCCTTTTCTCCTTTGTTCAGAAAATTTAGTGTGAAGAGAGAAAATGAGGGTTGGTGGCGAGACCTAGAGGGAATTAAGGGGCTAGACAAATGCTTTTACCATTATACCCTCGCTCAAGTTCTAGTTTCACAACTTTCCCGACTAGTGACACCTCTAGTTTTATGATTCACACCCCAACATATACTACTCTATTAATTACTAAGCAAGCATTGGGATCCCAATTTAAGAAGCTAACTAATTAAATTAGGCAAATTAAGCAATTTACGCAAATCATACAATTATGCAAATTATACAAATTAGGCAATTTTGGTGGGATGTTACAGAGCGCGTACATATATGATAATATAATCGCTAACTCATGTCTTTGTGTGTACGGCTAACCATCAATTGGCGATGACTGAGTTAGCACGGGTCACGGTAAGGTCGTATAAGTAATATTAAAAGCTTTGTGCCGAAAGATGGTTAACACATTATCTTTGCTTATTTTATTTTCTCGACCCAGTTCACTTCTTTTGAGTCTATTAAAATTAATATGACCTATTGTGAGTCCAAAAGGTTTAAGCCCATAAGGATATATTTAAAGATATCATGGGCCCATTTAATTAAGAATTCCTTTTTAAAAATGGCTAAACCAAATTTTTTGGCAAATATATTTAGGTAAACCAAGCCAAAAATATTCTACGTAACTTGATATTTATAAATATCAGAATTTTCGTGTGTGGGTGCGTATCCGTTACTTTCAAAAGTTGAAAAGTACTTTGGAAATAGAATTTGAATTTGTTTTGCAGTTACAAAATGAGAGGTTAATAAGAAATATTGTTATACAGGAAATATACAAATTCAAATTACCAATAAAAAATAAAACAAACTGTTTCTTTGATAGTTTCATGGGAGTTAGAAAAACCTATTAAATACTTTTGAACGTTAAGATTATAATTTATATATTATAAATATGACTTTGTTGATCACAAAATGACTCAGGCAAAGATTTTTCAACACCTTTAATAAAATACCATTCTCTAAATGGCCATGACATCATTCAAAAACTCGTATATGTTTCTGACCATTATGATCAGTTTTACTTTGTTGTTGAAAACATCACTTTGTTCTGAAACTCCCCAACCACTCTCTCAAGGTCCTTCCAATGAGAATAGTTATGCCCCAAGGCCATTGTCACCCTACGAGAAATATTTGACTAATTGTGTAAGCAAACTAAAGCCAAAATGTGGCGACCAAATATTCTTTGGTGTATTTGTTGGAAATCAAACAGTTAGCGATTATTGTTGTCTCAGTCTTGTGAATGACACGGGAAAATCGTGTCACATGGACGTGACAAAATATACGGTTAATTTGCCACAGTTCAAGAAAAACAAGACTCAAATTTTGAGTAGGTGTGAGAAGGTTTGGAATGATTGTAGTTTAGTTCACTCTCCTTCACCTAAGCCTGATTTTCAGTGACAGGTGGCAGTGAACGCTTGTATCAAATAAAAATTATGCTTCTTGCTGAATGAATTTTTTTCATCTCACGTGCACCGTATCATCAATGTTTAGTTCGAGGTTTTGGGTCTTTGTTTAGAAATAAAAATAAAATCATACAAATGGATGTATCAAAAATTGATATATCAAAATTAATCTAAAACTCATTATTTGTCGTACACAACTGGCAAAACATTTTTTTTCACGTTGCCTACTCTTAAAACATCCTACTAATCCTTGGTTTCTAGTCTCAAGTTAGCTCTTTACAAGCCGATCAACTAGAGTTAAGGCAGCATAAAAGTTGGAAAAACAAAACCCAAAATGTAAAAATTGAAAAGGAAAAAAAAACTGAATTTGCTTTCAATGGATTAGATTGGTATTCAGATTAAAACATGAAAACCAACTAATTATAACCGAAATTAAATCCATATATAATTTTTATTTACGAGTTAGTCAAGTCACTTATACTTGTGTAAATATACCTTTATGAAATTATTTATACGAAATCATTGTTTACTGTTTTTGTGTAAAACTTGCATCAAAATATTTTGTTATGTTCATTAGAGCGTCTCGTTTAAATTACTTTTAAAATCTCTTTCGGGCCTCTTTTTCTTTTTTGTTATATAGTTTTTGTTTTATGTTACCAATGATTTCAATAAAAATGGGAAAAGCCGTACAATGAAACAAAATTTGATTAACTGGATCCAGAAAACCACAACATCAATATACATTTAGTTTACTACATATAAATTTTTTTGTTGCAACATTATATAAAAAAAATTCAGTCTTATTGTTGGGTTGTATCAATTGATATATGAGATGAGATATTAATTTTAATATCAATTGTATATTTCATGATTTATTAAATGTCTCACATAAAACTGAAAGAAAGAATCTAATCTATACACCTTTAAAATTGGTAAGAAACCATACTTAGGTTTAAAATCACACGAAAACCAATGTGATTGGATCGGATGAGCTTTCTCTCATAATCGGTACGATCCAATCTGTAAACCCGTCTTTGTCTCAAGAAAACAAAATAATTAAATACTCTGGTTTGATGAAAAATGGAGCACGCGTCCTTTTTCGTCTAGTAAAACAATTATCCTCTGACAAACATAATGTAGTCGTAAACTTGCCACAACAAAATATTAAAGCATAAAAAGGGAAGAGAAATTTCCTAATTCGTGGGTTTTAAGAACAAAGGATCATGGAAAATTTACCCCAAATCATTAAAATTAAAATTTTAAAAGGAAAGTTTTTCTTAATCTTTGTGTGGTCTACTTATGTTCGAAACTTTAAGACTGGAAAACTTGATTTCTTTCTCGGCCACTACGTGCCCACGTCGCTGTTTCTTTCCATTTTGTTTTGAGCGCGTACATATATGATAATGTAATCGCTAACTCATGTCTTTGTGTGTACGGCTAACCATCAGTTGGCGATGACTGAGTTAGCACGGGTCACGGTAAGGTCGTATAAGTAATATTACAAGCTTTGTGCCGAAAGATGGTTAACACATTATCTTTGCTTATTTTATTTTCTCGACCCATTTCACTTCTTTTGAGTCTATTAAAATTAATATGACCTATTGTGAGTCCAAAAGGTTTAAGCCCATAAGGATATATTTAAAGATATCATGGGCCCATTTAATTAAGAATTCCTTTTTAAAAATGTCTAAACCAAATTTTTTGGCAAATATATTTAGGTAAACCAAGCCAAAAATATTCTACGTAACTTGATATTTATAAATATCAGAATTTTCGTGTGTGGGTGTGTAACACCTTACTTTCATTAACTTGAAAATAGGATAATTATCATTAAGTACAGTCCTCCCAATATTAATTCAACTTAAAGTCCAACATTAAGTCCAAATACCACAAAAGACTAAAACTCAAATCCATAAGTTTCATGACGGTACAACACCAATATATAACTCTAGAAATTACATATTCAAGGTGTTACTTAAGACTACTACAAAATAAACCGACTTCCAAGAGCTAGCAGCTGTCAGCCTTCCTTTATAACCTGTGCATCTGTAAAAGTAATTAAATAAGTAGCGGGGTGAGATAATAATCTCAGTGAATCCTCCCTTCGACTCCTCACCATCAACTCATACAATGAACTATCAGTCAAGACTTAATATCACACATTTATGCAATGCATATTCTTACTATGAATTTCTAATTCATCTTTGGCTCGTATTCATGGGTAGCGTTGTATGCTTACGTCCATACAACCCCATAAATACACTTTCGATATGGTGGTTAGACGTCTTAACCGTCCGAGGGCGTCCCACACGGCTAACCATATCGATCACCCCCTTTTTGAGGCATCTTAGTGTCTTTTATGGAATTTAATTCCCAAACTATATCCTTAAATGCATGCCTTATTCAAAAATAGGAATACAATTAGGTACTTCTCTAATTTCACATGTAACTGAACATATTCATGTAAAAGGATACATTTCATATTCAATTGGAAACATATATTATGCTCAGTCAAGGAAAATATATCAAGACAAGACACACTTCCATTGGAGCTCCATGGAGTCCCTAATGGTCAAACATCAAACTCACAGTTTATGGGGGTTTTGAGTACAACATTAACCCCCTTAATCAGTCCCAATAACACATGCATAGCTATTTAACACTAAAAGCTGTAAAAATAAGAGGGATTTGGGACATTCTAACCTTGAACCCTTTGGGGTTCAAGAGTTTTCTTCAAGAGAACCCTAATGTGGGACTTATGGGTGCCCATCACCTAAGGGAAGGAAGAACTCACCAACTAAACCAAGATTCGAGCTCCAAGAGTGAGGTCCAGCTCCTTCTTCTTCCTCTCCTTCGAGCTCTTCTTCTTCTTCTTCTCTAGGGATTCTTCAAATTCTCAAAATCAAAGAAAATCACTCCCCAACTTGGATTCAAGCTAAGATTTAAGAAGAATCTAGCATGAATCCATGATTTTCCCTTAAAATGTGAACCCTAGGTGTTTAATCCCCTCTCCTCCTTCTCTCTATCGCCTTCTCTCTCTAACTCTCTCTCAAAATCACGTTCTGTTCTTTTTCTGCTGAGTTTTTCTATTTTAATGCAGCTGTGAATCGATTCACAGCCTAGGTGAATCGATTCACTCAGTGTAAAAATGACTGGAATCGCAGTTTTAAGTGAATGAATCGATTCCTGCAGCTCCTAGATTCGATTCACAGGGAACTGACTTTCTGTGAATCGATTCACACTTCGATTCACAGAGAGCCAACTTCTGTGAATCGATTCACACTTAGATTCACAACCAGCCTAATCGAGTCCTAGCAAGACCACAGCCCTGAATCGATTCACAGGGCCTGGGAATCGATTCACACTGGGCAAAAATCACCAAACACAAGATTCACATATTCAATTATAACAATCAATGAAAAAATCACTTAAAGTTCATCATTAAGCCATACTAAGCTTATGCACACACATCAAACCAAGCTTGAGGAATTGGGGTGTTACACTACTACCCACCTTTTAAAAAATTTTGTCCTCAAAATTTTATAAACTTACATACCTATTGGAAAAGTTGCGGATATTGGCTTCGCATCTCATCTTCGAGTTCCCAAGTGGCTTCTTCGGGAGTGGCTCCTTCCCAGATCACCTTGACCAAAGGGATAGTCTTATTCCTGAGTGCCTTGGAAGCTCGGTCCACTATTTGGACCGGTTCGGGCTGGTACGTGCAATCTAATCTAAGTTGTATAGACTCATGGTCTATAGAGTGGGATGGATCCGGGATGTATTTCTTAAGCTGAGACACATGAAAAACATTGTGGAGGTTTGACAAAGAAGGAGGTAAGGCAATTTGGTAAGCGACAGGACCAATTCGACTGAGGATTTGGAAAGGACTCACATACCGAGGGGTCAACTTTTTGGCCCTAAGGGCTCTACCGACACCTATAGTGGGAGTGACTTTCAGGAATACATGTTCTCCTTCATCAAATTCAAGGGGTTTGAGCCTACGATCTGCTTAACTTTTCTGCCTACTCTGAGCAGTCTTTATCTTCTCCCTAATCATACGAATCTTATCAGTGGTTTCTTGAACAAGGTCGGCACCTAACAATTATTTCTCCCCCACTTCAAACCAACATAGAGGAGTCCTACACTTGCGACCGTAGAGAGCCTCGTACGGTGCCATTCCTATGCTAGAGTGGTAGCTGTTGTTGTATGAAAATTTAATTAATGACAAATACTTGCTCCAACTACCGTCATCCTCTAAAACACAGGCTCTGAGCATATCCTCTAAAGTTTGAATGGTTCTCTCTGACTGGCCATCTGTCTGGGGATGGTAGGCTGTGCTAAGACTCAACCTCGTCCCTAAGGCTTGATGAAGTGCCTTCCAAAACCGAGAGGTAAAATTTGGATCCCTGTCAGAGACAATGTTAGTTGGAACTCCGTGGAGTCTAACAATCTCTCTGATGTAGATCTCAGCTAACCGGGCAGTTTTGTAAGTGGACTTTATGGGGAGAAAATGAGCAGATTTGGTTAATCTATCCACTATGACCCATAAAGAGTCATATCCTAACTGAGTGTAGGGTAACCCTCCCACGAAGTCCATTGCTATACTATCCCACTTCCACTCGGGAATTTCTAAGGGCTGGAGAAAACCTGAAGGCTTTTGGTGTTCTATCTTGGTTTTCTGACAAACCAAGCATTGAGCTACAAATTCTGCCACATCATTCCTCATGCCTGGCCACCAATACCTCTGCCTAAGGTCCTGATACATCTTGGTGGAGCCAGGGTGTACCGAGAATCCACTCTTGTGGGCTTCTCCTAGAACCGGGGCGGTGTTTGTTAGACTGCAACTCTACATCTAAGCTCTGGGCAAGTCTAATTTGTTCCCTAAAATTGCAGGAAATTTCTAGATGGTAGAGCATGAGACTGTTCACTGATGGGAAAATTCCGAGATTAAGGTCCCTAAAGGACTCCAACAACTCCATTTCTTTTATCATCAGTGAAGACACATGCAAGGATTTCCTACTCAAGGCATCAGCGACCACATTCGCTTGGCCCGGGTGGTACCTCAACTCAAAGTCATAATCTTTTAAGAACTCAACCCATCTTCTCTGTCTCATGTTAAGTTCTTTCTGATCAAAAAGGTATTTCAAGCTCTTATGATCACTAAACACTTCAAACTGAGCACCATACAGATAGTGTCGCCAAATCTTTAGAGCAAAGACAATGGCTACGAGCTCTAAGTCATGAGTAGGGTAGTTCTCCTCATGGGGCCTTAACTGCCTAGATGCATAGGCTACAACTTGTCGATTCTGCATGAGAACACATCCTAACCCTTTCTTAGAGGCATCACTATAAACTTCAAATCCCAATGCTGGGTCAGGGATAATCAAGACCGGGGTGGAAGTCAACCTGATCTTAAGCTTTAGGAAACTACTCTCACAGCTCTTAGTCCACACAAAAGGCTACCCCTTTCAGGTTAACCTTGTTAGGGGAAGTACCATCTGCGAAAATCCCTTAATGAACCTTCGGTAGTAACCGGCTAATCTTAGAAAGCTCCTAACTTCTGTGACTGTGGTTGGTCGTTTCCAATTAAGGACTGCTTCTACTTTACTAGGATCAACTGACACTCCCGCTTTAGAAATCACATGACCAAGAAACTTAACTTCACTGAGCCAGAACTCACATTTCTCAGGTTTTGTGAAGAGGCTCTTTTCTCTAAGGGTACTTAGAACAATCCTAAGGTGTTCCTCATGCTCTCGAGGATCCTTAGAATAAACTAGGATATCGTCTATGAAGACTACTACAAACTTGTCAAGGAAAGGCCTAAAAATTCGGTTCATATAGTCCATAAATACGGCGGGAGCATTGGTCAGACCAAAAGGCATAACCAAATATTCATAGTGCCCGTATCTAGTCCTGAATGCCGTCTTTGGAACATCCTTTACCTTAACTCTAATCTGGTGATAACCAGATCTTAGATCAATCTTAGAGAAAACCGAAGCTCCCCTAAGTTGATCTAACAAGTCATCTATCCTGGGCAAGGGGTACTTATTCTTCACTGTGATCTTATTGATTTTTCGGTAATCAATACATAACCTCATACTCCCATCTTTCTTCTTTACCAAAAGGACAGGTGCGCCCCAAGGTGACACACTAGGTCTAATAAACTGCTTAGCAATCAAATCTTCTAATTGTGTTTTTAGTTCCCTCAATTCCAGGGGTGACATCCTATAAGGTGCCACGGAGATTGGTCCCGTTCCGGGAACCAGTTCTATCGAGAACTCCACTTCTCTCTCAGGGGGTAAGGTCGCTACCTCGTTAGGAAACACATCTAAGAATTCGTTCACTATAGGGATAGTGTCCAGATCTAGGCTAACCTCTACAGTTGAAGAAAGTAAGATCATATATCCTACAAGACCTTCCACTAGACAGCGACTCAATAGAAGATCATTACTCTGTGTGACATAACTTGACTCTTCAATAATAGAGTGCATGTTTGGAAACTCAATCATTTTACAGAAACAGTTCAAAACAACTTGATTGGCGGAAAGCCAATCCATACCCAGGATAATGTCCATTCCCTCAAGAGGTAGACACACAAGGCTTACTAAAAACATCCTCCCTTGAATTATGAGAGGGCAATTCTCACATATCAAGGAAGTAGAAATGCTACCTTCGGTGGGCGTATACACATGCAAAGGAAATTGTAAAGAAGTAAGATGCAACCCTAGCCTTTGAACACATTTACAAGAGATGAAGGAATGTGTTGCTCCCGAATCAAACAAAACAACTAGAGGTTCATCCTGAAAGAAACAAGTACCTTTCATCAGATTTTTCGCTCCCTTTGCTTTCTTGGCGTCAAGAGTAAAGACTCTCCCTTGGTTAGGATCACCAGACTTGGCTCCTTTTCCCTTAGTGTATTGGGGGCACTCCCTAGCCATGTGCCCTAGTTGGTGACAAAAAAAGCAAACATTCTTGCCCTTCATACACTCTCCCTGATGCACCTTCCCACAGTTCGAGCATGCATGATAAGCAGACTCGGAGGTTTGAGCCTGCTTTCCTTTGAAAATATTCCCTTTCGGTCTCATGTGTTGAGCGCTCTTATCCTCATCCTTCTTTTTGTTCTTATCTTGCCACCTCGTTTGCCTATCCTCATACATCCTCTTCAAGCTTGCTTCAGCCACGTAGCTCTGATGGACTACCTTGGCGAACTCGAGGAATTCAGTTTGTGAAATCTTTGCTACGGATGTCCGCCTCAGTCCCCACTTAAACCGCTTGATTTTCCAATTATCGGTCGAGACAAATTGAGCAACAGATGAGTACCTTACCAACTCCTCAAACTTGTTCACATACTGCAAACAAGAGATTTTCCTTACTGAAGTTGGACTAACTCTCTATCCATCATATCTTTCACAGTCTGTGGAAAGTACTTCTCCAAGAAGACCCTCTGAAAGTTCGCCCAAGTTATTGGTGTCCCTTGAGCCACCATATAAGCTCGGGCCCCCTTCCACTAGTTTTCAGCATCCTCTATGAGCATATGAGTAGCTAGCTCGACCTTTTGCTCCTCGGTACAATGGATAACCTTAAAACTCTTCTCCACGACTTCCAGCCCGTGTTGGGATGCCATGGCTTCTGTTTTTCCATTGAAGGTTGGTGGCTTCATCTTGAGGAACTTAAGGAATTTTCGGTCTAAATCCTCCTCTTGCGGGGGAGGTTGGGCTTGGTGCTACTGTTGTTGGGCTAACTGAGCCGCAAGATTGTTAGTTGCAATACTCTGATTCTGAATAGCCTACAATATCCCTTGTAGCCAAGCATTCTCCTGTCCTGGCGGATTCGGAGGTATCGCAGCATGCTCTAATCCTGGTGGATTCTGAGGCATCGTAGCATTCCTCCTGGGTCTCCCGCGCCTTCCAGAACCTGAAGCCATAATTCTACATAGAATGCACCAAGCATTGAGTTGATCAAGCTCAATATCTCTTAGCATAATAAGTAGAAAACAGCAGCAGACTCAAGAAATTCACGAAACTATCCCTAGCAATCCCTACAGTACGATTAGAATCGAACTGCTCTGATACCATAATGTAACACCTTACTTTCAATAACTTGAAAATAGGATAATTATCATTAAGTACAGTCCTCCCAATATTAATTCAACTTAAAGTCCAACATTAAGTCCAAATACCACAAAAGACTAAAACTCAAATCCATAAGTTTCATGACGGTACAACACCAATACATAACTCTAGAAATTACATACTCAAGGTGTTACTTAAGACTACTACAAAATAAACCGACTTCCAAGAGCTAGCAGCTGTCAGCCTTCCTTTGTAACCTGTGCATCTGTAAAAGTAATTAAATAAGGAGCGGGGTGAGATAATAATCTCAGTGAATCCTCCCTTCGACTCCTCATCATCAACTCATACAATGAACTATCAGTCAAGACTTAATATCACACATTTATGCAATGCATATTCTTACTATGAATTTCTAATTCATCTTTGGCTCGTATTCATGGGTAGCATTGTATGCTTACGTCCATACAACCCCATAAATACGCTTTCGATATGGTGGTTAGACGTCTTAACCGTCCGAGGGCGTCCCACACGGCTAAGCATATCGATCACCCCCTTTTTGAGGCATCTTAGTGTCTTTTATGGAATTTAATTCACAAACTATATCCTTAAATGCATGCCTTATTCAAAAATAGGAATACAATTAGGTACTTCTCTAATTTCACATGTAACTGAACATATTCATGTAAAAGGATACATTTCATATTCAATTGGAAACATATATTATGCTTAGTCAAGGAAAATATATCAAGACAAGACACACTTCCATTGGAGCTCCATGGAGTCCCCAATGGTCAAACATCAAACTCACAGTTTATGGGGGTTTTGGGTACAACATTAACCCCCTTGATCAGTCCCAATAACACATGCATGGCTATTTAACACTAAAAATTGTAAAAATAAGAGGGATTTGGGACATTCTAACCTTGAACCCTTTGGGGTTCAAGAGTTTTCTTCAAGAGAACCCTAATGTGGGACTTATGGGTGCCCATCACCTAAGGGAAGGAAGAACTCACCAACTAAACCAAGACTCGAGCTCCAAGAGTGAGGTCCAGCTCCTTCTTCTTCCTCTCCTTCGAGCTCTTCTTCTTCTTCTTCTCTAGGGATTCTTCAAATTCTCAAAATCAAAGAAAATCACTCCCCAACTTGGATTCAAGCTAAGATTTAAGAAGAATCTAGCATGAATCCATGATTTTCCCTTAAAATGTGAACCCTAGGTGTTTAATCCCCTCTCCTCCTTCTCTCTATCGCCTTCTCTCTCTAACTCTCTCTCAAAATCACGTTCTGTTCTTTTTCTGCTGAGTTTTTCTGTTTTAATGCAGCCGTGAATCGATTCACAGCCTAGGTGAATCGATTCACTCAGTGTAAAAATGACAGGAATCGCAGTTTTAAGTGAATGAATCGATTCCTGCAGCTCCCAGATTCGATTCACAGGGAACTGACTTTCTGTGAATCGATTCACACTTCGATTCACAGAGAGCCAACTTCTGTGAATCGATTCACACTTCGATTCACAACCAGCCTAATCGAGTCCTAGCAAGACCACAGCCCTGAATCGATTCACAGGGCCTGGGAATCGATTCACACTGGGCAAAAATCACCAAACACAAGATTCATATATTCAATTATAACAATCAATGAAAAAATCACTTAAAGTTCATCATTAAGCCATACTAAGCTTATGCACACACATCAAACCAAGCTTGAGGAATTGGGGTGTCACAGGGTGCGTATCCGTTACTTTCAAAAGTTGAAAAGTACTTTGGAAATAGAATTTGAATTTGTTTTGCAGTTACAAAATGAGAGGTTAATAAGAAACATTGTTATGCAGGAAATATACAAATTCAAATTACCAATAAAAAATAAAACAAACTGTTTCTTTGATAGTTTCATGGGAGTTAGAAAAACCTATTAAATACTTTTGAACGTTAAGATTATAATTTATATATTATAAATATGACTTTGTTGATCACAAAATGACTCAGGCAAAGATTTTTCAACCCCTTTAATAAAATACCATTCTCTAAATGGCCATGGCGTCATTCAAAAACTCGTATATGTTTTTGACCATTATGATCAGTTTTACTTTGTTGTTGAAAACATCACTTTGTTCTGAAACTCCCCAGCCACTCTCTCAAGGTCCTTCCAATGAGAATAGTTATGCCCCAAGGCCATTGTCGCCTTACGAGAAATATTTGACTAATTGTGTAAGCAAACTAAAGCCAAAATGTGGCGACCAAATATTCTTTGGTGTATTTGTTGGAAATCAAACAGTTAGCGATTATTGTTGTCTCAGTCTTGTGAATGACACGGGAAAATCGTGTCACATGGACGTGACAAAACATGCGGTTAATTTGCCAAAGTACAAGAAAAACAAGACTCAAATTTTGAGTAGGTGTGAGAAGGTTTGGAATGATTGTAGTTTAGTTCACTCTCCTTCACCTAAGCCTGATTTTCAGTGACCGGTGGTAGTGAATGCTTGTATCAAATAAAAATTATGCTTTTTGCTGAATGAATTGTTTTCGTCTCACGTGCACCGTATCATCAATGTTTAGTTCGAGGTTATGGGTCTTTGTTTAGAAATAAAAATAAAATCATACAAATGGATGTATCAAAAAATTGATATATCAAAATTAATCTAAAACTCATTATTTGTCGTACTCAACTGGCAAAACATTTTTTTTCACGTTGCCTACTCTTAAAACATCCTACTAGTCCTTCGTTTCTAGTCTCAAGTTAGCTCTTTACAAGCCGATCAACTAGAGTTAAGGCAACATAAAAGTTTGAAATACAAAACCCAAAATGTAAAAATTGAAAGGGAAAAAAACTGAATTTGTTTTCAATGGATTAGAATGGTATTCAGATTAAAACATGAAAACCAACTAATTGTAACCCAAATTAAAATTAAATCCATATATAATTCTTATTTACGAGTTAGTCAAGTCACTTATACTTGTGCAAATATACCTTTATGAAATTATTTATACGAAATCATTGTTTACTGTTTTAGTGTAAAACTTGCATCAAATTATTTTGTTATGTTCATTAGAGCGTCTCATTTAATTTACTTTTAAAATCTCTTTCGGGCCTCTTTTTCTTTTTTGTTATACAGTTTTGGTTTTATGTTACAAATGATTTCAATAAAAATGGGAAAAACGGTACAATGAAACAAAGTTTGATTAACTGGACCCAGAAAACCACAACATCAGTATACATTTAATTTACTACATATAAATTTTTTTGTTGCAACATTATATAAAAAAATTTTAGTCTTATTGTTGGGTTGTATCAATTGATATATGAGATGAGATATTAATTTTAATATCAATTGTATATTTCATGATTTATTAAATGTCTCACATAAAACTGAAAGAAAGAAGCTAATCCATACACATTAAGAATTCCTTTTTAAAAATGTCTAAACCAATTTTTTTGGCAAATATATTTAGGTAAACCAAGCCAAAAATATTCTATGTAACTTGATATTTATAAATATCAGAATTTTCGTGTGTGGGTGCGTATCCGTTACTTTCAAAAGTTGAAAAGTACTTTGTAAATAGAATTTGAATTTGTTTTGCAGTTACAAAATGAGAGGTTAATAAGAAACATTGTTATGCAGGAAATATACAAATTCAAATTACCAATAAAAAATAAAACAAACAGTTTCTTTGGTAGTTTCATGGGAGTTAGAAAAACCTATTAAATACTTTTGAACGTTAAGATTATAATTTATATATTATAAACATGACTTTGTTGATCACAAAATGACTCAGGCAAAGATTTTTCAACCCCTTTAATAAAATACCATTCTCTAAATGGCCATGGCATCATTCAAAAACTCGTATATGTTTCTGACCATTACTATCAGTTTTACTTTGTTGTTGAAAACATCCCTTTGTTTTGAAACTCCCCAACCACTCTCTCAAGGTCCTTCCAATGAGAATAGTTATGCCCCAAGGCCATTGTCACCCTACGAGAAATATTTGACTAATTGTGTAAGCAAACTAAAGCCAAAATGTGGCGACCAAATATTCTTTGGTTTATTTGTTGGAAATCAAATAGTTAGCGATTATTGTTGTCTCAGTCTTGTGAATGACACGTGAAAATCGTGTCACATGGACGTGACAAAACATGCGGTTAATTTGCCACAGTTCAAGAAAAACAAGACTCAAATTTTGAGTAGGTGTGAGAAGGTTTGGAATGATTGTAGTTTAGTTCACTCTCCTTCACCTAAGCCTGATTTTCAGTGACAGGTGGCAGTGAATGCTTGTATCAAATAAAAATTACGCTTTTCGCTGAATGAATTTTTTTCGTCTAACGTGCACCATATCATCAATGTTTAGTTCAAGGTTTTGGGTCTTTGTTTAGAAATAAAAATAAAATCATACAAATGGATGTATCAAAAATTGATATATCAAAATTAATCTAAAACTCATTATTTGTCGTAGTCAACTAGAAAAATATTTTCTTTCACGTTGCCTACTCTTAAAACATCCTACTGGTCCTTGGTTTCTAGTCTTAAGTTAGCTCTTTACAAGCTTATCAACTAGAGTTAACGCAGCATAAAAGTTTGAAAAACAAAACCCAAAATGTAAAAATTGAATGGGAAAAAAACCTGAATTTGCTTTCAATGGATTAGATTGGTATTCAGATTAAAACATGAAAACAAACTAATGGTAACCCAAATTAAAATTAAATCCATATATAATTTTTATTTACGAGTTAGTCAAGTCACTTATACTTGTATAAATATACCTTTATGAAACTATTTATACGAAATCATTGTTTACTGTTTTAGTGTAAAACTTGCATCAAAATATTTTGTTATGTTCATTAGAGCGTCTCGTTTAAATTACTTTTAAAATCTCTTTCGGGCCTCTTTTTAATTTTTGTTATACAGTTTTTTGTTTTTATGTTACGAAAGATTTCTATAAAAATGGGAAAAGCGGTACAATGAAACAAAATTTGATTAACTGGACCCAGAAAACCACAACATCAGTATACATTTAATTTACTACATATAAATTTTTTTGTTGCAACATTATATAAAAAAATTTCAGTCTTATTGTTGGGTTGTATCAATTGATATATGAGATGAGATATTAATTTTAATATCAATTGTATATTTCATGATTTATTAAATGTCTCACACAAAACTGAAAGAAAGAAGCTAATCCATACACCTTTAAAATTGGTAAGAAACCATACTTAGGTTTAAAATCACACGAAAACCAATGTGATTGGATCGGATGAGCTTTCTCTCATAATCGGTACGATCCAATCTGTAAACAGTCTCAAGAAAACAAAATAATTAAATACTCTGGTTTGATGAAAAATGGAGCACGCGTCCTTTTTCGTCTAGTAAAACAATTATCCTCTGACAAACATAATGTAGTCGTAAACTTGCCACAACAAAATATTAAAGCATAAAAAGGGAAGAGAAATTTCCTAATTCGTGGGTTTTAAGAACAGAGGATCATGGAAAATTTACCCCAAATCATTAAAATTAAAATTTTAAAAGGAAAGTTTTTCTTAATCTTTGTGTGGTCTACTTATGTTCGAAACTTTAAGACTGGAAAACTTGATTTCTTTCTCGGCTACTACGTGCCCACGTCGCTGTTTCTTTCCTTGTTTTGAGCGCGTACATATATGATAATGTAATCGCTAACTCATGTCTTTGCGTGTACGGCTAACCATCAGTTGGCGATGACTGAGTTAGCACGGGTCACGGTAAGGTCGTATAAGTAATATTACAAGCTTTGTGCCGAAAGATGGTTAACACATTATCTTTGCTTATTTTATTTTCTCGACCCATTCCACTTCTTTTGAGTCTATTAAAATTAGTATGACCTATTGTGAGTCCAAAAGGTTTAAGCCCATAAGGATATATTTAAAGATATCATGGGCCCATTTAATTAAGAATTCCTTTTTAAAAATGTCTAAACCAAATTTTTTGGCAAATATATTTAGGTAAACCAAGCCAAAAGTATTCTACGTAACTTGATATTTATAAATACCAGAATTTTCGTGTGTGGGTGCGTATCCGTTACTTTCAAAAGTTGAAAAGTACTTTGGAAATAGAATTTGAATTTGTTTTGCAGTTACAAAATGAGAGGTTAATAAGAAACATTGTTATGCAGGAAATATACAAATTCAAATTGTAACACCCGCACCTCAACATAATTGAAAGTACGACACATTACATTAAGGCACAGGAATTACTAAACATTTACAAACTTGATTACAATAATCCAAGTCGTAAATTAACTTAATCTATCAATCTAATAAATAGATTACAACTTGTACATAACTTGGAATATAAAATTCCCATTACAATCTACGACTAGCTTATGCGTCCCAAGCTTGAAGCTTCAGCTCGCCGTCTTCAGTACCTGCTTATCTGAAAGACAACAAAAAGAAAAGGGTGAGATTATAAAATCTCAGTGAGCCCTTCACGGACTCCTCACCATTCTCTCCTCGGAACCTTCTAGGCTAAGAAGACTAACTTATGCATTTCAAACCTAGACGTACTCTCCCTATGTACCATAAGGACTTGACTTGCAATTTCTCGATATCCCTAAGCTAGAACGCTTTAGAATGCGCTAGCTTGAATTAAAACTTAGCATATTATACCATAGGGTAATCCTAGGACTAATATGCCACTTATCAACTTGTGATTAACTAAACACATAAATGTATAGCAATCCACATCAATCCTACAAATGTCCATTCTTTAACCTTTGTTTAGCTCAACTAACCTTAATACAATACAAATTGCAATCTTATTAACTAAGAACATATTGTTCTTACTTACTCACTTTGTGCTTAACACATCTTTGCTTTCTCTTATGCTATTGGGCTTTGCCTTATGCTCTATACCACAAATCCCAATCAATCTAGCTTGCTTATCCTTTAAGTGATCTAATCACAATGCTCAGTACTATATAATAATTAAGCGACTATGGGTGTGCTATCCAAGATTTCATACAACTAACTAAGCTAATTCCGAGTACATATATATATATATAAATACATACAAGAAATTCATTAACATTCATAAACTTAACTTCACTTCACATATTATACCATTCATAAGAGATGTATAATATGATGCTTTGCATGTAATGCACTTTGTGTTATTGGGTAGTGTCGTAGGCTTAGGTCCCTAGACCCCAATTACACACTTTCGGAATGGTGGTTAGACGTCATAACCCTCCAAGGGCGTCCCTCTTGGCTAACCAAACCGATCTTACTCCTATAAATAGAGGAGTCTTGCCATGGACTTTAGCTTATGCATATGCTTATGCTTATGATTGTATGCATGATCATAGAAACACAATCATCCACATTACTTAACTATTCAAGGAAACTACAATCATTTCACTGAATCAAGCTTACACTAATAGTACCCCTTTTTATCTAATGACTCCCAATCATGTATACTAATACATACATTCATTCTATCACATCCTTCTTCCTAGGGTCCTTCCTTGACCTCTAAGACTTAAGCTTGTGGCTCTTAGACAAGCCTCACAATTTGCCAAATTAATGGACAACACATACATTAACTAATCCCTTGAAACTCTATGGAGTTCTCAAGAGAGAAAACATCAAGCATACATAATCTCATTGAAGCTCTTTGGAGCATTCAAGGATTCAAGCATCACATAATAATTAGGGGGGGGTGGTGACAGCATCCAACCCTATTTCAGTCAAACCCCATATAATTTCATCACAATCATAACAATCATCACCATCATAACAATCATAACTCAATCTCTTATAGGTATATAAAACCTAACTTGAACCTAAGGTTCATATGCTACTAAAGGAAGGGAAATTCCTATATGTGGGACTTATGGGTGCCCATCACCTAAGGGTTGAAGAACTTACCTCTATTCTTCAAGACATTGAGCTAGTAAGGCTGAACTTGGACCCTTTGCTCCTCTTC
This sequence comes from Calophaca sinica, assembly GCA_037113605.1. Classification (NCBI taxonomy): domain Eukaryota; kingdom Viridiplantae; phylum Streptophyta; class Magnoliopsida; order Fabales; family Fabaceae; genus Calophaca; species Calophaca sinica. Next base: position 118,321,572 of record CM073731.1, read on the forward strand.
AAGCTTTTCCCTCTTTGCTCAACTTAGGGCTTCTCCAAATACTCCTCAAATCTTGATCTTCAACCTTCAATCTTCCTTCTCTATCCAAGAACTTGAATCATCCTTGCCGGAGCTTGGTCTTCTCCCCTTTCTTCTTCTCCAATTCGTGCTTCTTCTTCTCCTCTCTAGGGTTCAAACCCAAATCTTCCAAATACTCAAATCTCAACTCTCAAACTCTCCATTTAAGCAAATGATTGAAGAAATCTAGCATAAATCTCTTCAATCCCTCTCAAAAGGTGAAACCCTAGCTCTCCTCTTCCTTTTCTCCTTTCTCTTTCTCTTCTTTTCCTTTTTCTCTCTTCTGCGTTCTGCTCACTGAAACTGCGTTTTTAAACAATTCTGCAGCTGTGAATCGATTCACAGCATAGTGTGAATCGATTCCCACAATGTAAAAACGCCTGAATTGCAGCTTTAATGAGTGAATCGATTCCTGCCTGCGAGTCCCAGTGGCCTGTTTTATGTGAATCGATTCCTGCCTTCTGTGAATCGATTCCCACTGCTAGAATTTGATGCCAATGGAGTTTTAATGCTGGGAATCGATTCCCAGGCTATGTGAATCGATTCACACTACAGAAAAACCAGGAAAACTCAGTTCTAGCACCAAACCTTGAGACTTTCTTCTCAATCAACTTCCATAGCTACAAATCAACACCTTAAACCATCTTAGGATTAAATCCACACTTATTCCTCAACTCAAACCCATTAACCTTCTTATCAAAACCTTGTGTAATTATATTCACTCACTTTAAAAATCAATTTAAGCTTGAATACAATCACACAATTCTTCTCATCACTTATTCTCAACTTAGCTTAGAAATTCGGGGTGTTACACAAATTACCAATAAAAAATAAAACAAACAGTTTCTTTGGTAGTTTCATGGGAGTTAGAAAAACCTATTAAATACTTTTGAACGTTAAGATTATAATTTATATATTATAAACATGACTTTGTTGATCACAAAATGACTCAGGCAAAGATTTTTCAACCACTTTAATAAAATACCATTCTCTAAATGGCCATGGCATCATTCAAAAACTCGTATATGTTTCTGACCATTATGATCAGTTTTACTTTGTTGTTGAAAACATCCCTTTGTTATGAAACTCCCCAACCACTCTCTCAAGGTCCTTCCAATGAGAATAGTTATGCCCCAAGGACATTGTCACCCTACGAGAAATATTTGACTAATTGTGTAAGCAAACTAAAGCCAAAATGTGGCGACCAAATATTCTTTGGTGTATTTGTTGGAAATCAAATAGTTAGCGATTATTGTTGTCTCAGTCTTGTGAATGACACGGGAAAATCGTGTCACATGGACGTGACAAAACATGCGGTTAATTTGCCACAGTTCAAGAAAAACAAGACTCAAATTTTGAGTAGGTGTGAGAAGGTTTGGAATGATTGTAGTTTAGTTCAGTCTCCTTCACCTAAGCCTGATTTTCAGTGACAGGTGGCAGTGAATGCTTGTATCAAATAAAAATTACGCTTTTCGCTGAATGAATTTTTTTCGTCTAACGTGCACCGTATCATCAATGTTTAGTTCAAGGTTTTGGGTCTTTGTTTAGAAATAAAAATAAAATCATACAAATGGATGTATCAAAAATTGATATATCAAAATTAATCTAAAACTCATTATTTGTCGTAGTCAACTAGAAAAATATTTTCTTTCACGTTGGAAAAACAAAAACCCAAAATGTAAAAATTGAATGGGAAAAAAAACTGAATTTGCTTTCAATGGATTAGATTGGTATTCCGAATAAAACATGAAAACCAACTAATGGTAACCCAAATTAAAATTAAATCCATATATAATTTTTATTTACGAGTTAGTCAAGTCACTTATACTTGTGTAAATATACCTTTATGAAACTATTTATACGAAATCATTGTTTACTGTTTTAGTGTAAAACTTGCATCAAAATATTTTGTTATGTTCATTAGAGCGTCTCGTTTAAATTACTTTTAAAATCTCTTTCGGGCCTCTTTTTCATTTTTGTTATACAGTTTTTTGTTTTTATGTTGCGAAAGATTTCTATAAAAATGGGAAAAGCGGTACAATGAAACAAAATTTGATTAACTGGACCCAGAAATCCACAACATCAGTATACATTTAATTTACTACATATAAATTTTTTTGTTGCAACATTATATAAAAAAATTTCAGTCTTATTGTTGGGTTGTATCAATTGATATATGAGATGAGATATTAATTTTAATATCAATTGTATATTTCATGATTTATTAAATGTCTCACACAAAACTGAAAGAAAGAAGCTAATCCATACACCTTTAAAATTGGTAAGAAACCATACTTAGGTTTAAAATCACACGAAAACCAATGTGATTGGATCGGATGAGCTTTCTCTCATAATCGGTACGATCCAATCTGTAAACAGTCACAAGAAAACAAAATAATTAAATACTCTGGTTTGATGAAAAACGGAGCACGCGTCCTTTTTCGTCTAGTAATACAATTATCGTCTGACAAACATAATGTAGTCGTAAACTTGCCACAACAAAATATTAAAGCATAAAAAGGGAAGAGAAATTTCCTAATTCGTGGGTTTTAACAACAAAGGATCATGGAAAATTTACCCCAAATCATTAAAATTAAAATTTTAAAAGGAAAGTTTTTCTTAATCTTTGTGTGGTCTATTTTTGGTCGAAACCTTAAGACTGGAAAACTTGATTTCTTTCTCGGCCACTACGTGCCCACGTCGCTGTTTCTTTCCATTTTGTTTTGAGCGCGTACATATATGATAATGTAATCACTAACTCATGTCTTTGTGTGTACGGGTAACCATCAGTTGGCGATGACTGAGTTAGCACGGGTCACGGTAAGGTCGTATAAGTAATATTACAAGCTTTGTGCCGAAAGATGGTTAACACATTATCTTTGCTTATTTTATTTTCTCGACCCATTTCACTTCTTTTGAGTCTATTAAAATTAGTATGACCTATTGTGAGTCCAAAAGGTTTAAGCCCATAAGGATATATTTAAAGATATCATGGGCCCATTTAATTAAGAATTCCTTTTTAAAAATGTCTAAACCAATTTTTTTGGCAAATATATTTAGGTAAACCAAGCCAAAAATATTCTACGTAACTTGATATTTATAAATACCAGAATTTTCATGTGTGGGTGCGTATCCGTTACTTTCAAAAGTTGAAAAGTACTTTGGAAATAGAATTTGAATTTGTTTTGCAGTTACAAAATGAGAGGTTAATAAGAAACATTGTTGTGCAGGAAATATACAAATTCAAATTACCAATAAAAAATAAAACAAACAGTTTCTTTGGTAGTTTCATGGGAGTTAGAAAAACTTATTAAATACTTTTGAACGTTAAGATTATAATTTATATATTATAAACATGACTTTGTTGATCACAAAATGACTCAGGCAAAGATTTTTCAACCCCTTTAATAAAATACCATTCTCTAAATGGCCATGGCATCATTCAAAAACTCGTATATGTTTCTGACCATTATGATTAGTTTTACTTTGTTGTTGAAAACATCCCTTTGTTTTGAAACTCCCCAACCACTCTCTCAAGGTCCTTCCAATGAGAATACTTATGCCCCAAGGCCATTGTCACCCTACGAGAAATATTTGACTAATTGTGTAAGCAAACTAAAGCCAAAATGTGGCGACCAAATATTCTTTGGTGTATTTGTTGGAAATCAAACAGTTAGCGATTATTGTTGTCTCAGTCTTGTGAATGACACGGGAAAATCGTGTCACATGGACGTGACAAAACATGCGGTTAATTTGCCACAGTTCAAGAAAAACAAGACTCAAATTTTGAGTAGGTGTGAGAAGGTTTGGAATGATTGTAGTTTAGTTCACTCTCCTTCACCTAAGCCTGATTTTCAGTGACAGGTGGCAGTGAATGCTTGTATCAAATAAAAATTACGCTTTTCGCTGAATGAATTTTTTCGTCTCACGTGCACCGTATCATCAATGTTTAGTTCGAGGTTTTGGGTCTTTGTTTAGAAATAAAAATAAAATCATACAAATGGATGTATCAAAAATTGATATATCAAAATTAATCTAAAACTCATTATTTGTCGTACTCAACTGGAAAAATATTTTTTTTCACGTTGCCTACTCTTAAAACATCCTACTGGTCCTTGGTTTCTAGTCTTAAGTTAGCTCTTTACAAGCCGATCAACTAGAGTTAAGGCAGCATAAAAGTTGGAAAAACAAAACCCAAAATGTAAAAATTGAATGGGAAAAAAAACTGAATTTGCTTTCAATGGATTAGATTGGTATTCAAATTAAAACATGAAAACCAACTAATGGTAACCCAAATTAAAATTAAATCCATATATAATTTTTATTTACGAGTTAGTCAAGTGACTTATACTTGTGTAAATATACCTTTATGAAACTATTTATACGAAATCATTGTTTACTGTTTTAGTGTAAAACTTGCATCAAAATATTTTGTTATGTTCTTTAGAGCGTCTTGTAACACCCGCACCTCAACATAATTGAAAGTACGACAAATTACATTAAAGCATAGGAGTTACTAATAACTTACAGACTTGATTACAGTAATCCAAGTCATAAATCAAACTTAAATAATAAATCGAATGAATAGATTACAAATTATACATAACTTGGAATATAAAATTTCCACTTCAATATAAAACTAGCCTATGAGTCCCAAGCTTGGAGCTTCGGCTCACCGTCTTCGGTACCTGCTTATCTGAAACAAATAAAAGGAAAAGGGTGAGATTATAAATCTCAGTGAGCCCTTCACGGACTCCTCACCATTCTCTCCTCGGAACATTCTAGGCTGAGAAGACTAACTTAGGCATTTCAAACCTAGACATACTCTCTCTATGTACCATAAGGACTTGACCTGAAACTTCTTGATCTCCCTAAGCTAAGACGCTTTAGAAGGCGCTAGCTTGAATAAAAAACTTAGTATATTATAAATATGGTAATCCTAGGTCCAATATGCCACTTATCAACTTGTGATTAAACTGAACACAATAATGTGTAGCCAACCCACATCAATCTTGTAAACCTTCATTCTTTAACCTATGCTTAGCACGATTAACCTTACTACAATGTAAATTGCAACTTCATTGACTAAGAATGTATTGTTCTTACTTACTCACTTATGCTTAACACATCTTCGCTTTCTCTATATCATAGAAACCAATCTTACCACATCTCTTTCTACTTCTAGGCACTATTATTATATAATAATTAAGCGACTAGGGATGTGCTATCCAAGATTCCATACAACTAACTAAGCTAATTCCGAATACATATATGTATATATATGTACAAGGAATTCATCAACATTCATCAACTTAACATCACTTCACATATTATACCATTCATAAGGAGATATATAATATGAGGCTATGCAATGGAATGCATTTTGTGTTATTGGGTAGTGTCGTAGGCTTCAGTCCCTAGACCCCAATTACACACTTTCGGAATGGTGGTTAGACGTCATAACCCTCCAAGGGCGTCCCACTTGGCTAACCAAACCGATCTACTCCTATAAATAGAGGAGTCTTGCCATGGACTTTAGCTTATGCATATGCTTATGCTTATGATTGTATGCATGTTCATTATGACACTCTAATCCCCGTTTCGAAAATCGTTAAAAAAAAATAAATAAGAAAATAAATAATTAAATAAATACATCAAATTGCTCTTGATTCGGTAAACTGAATAAAAAAAAAATATAATAGTCGTTGCGGAATTAAAATAAATTATCTATTTTCATAAAAGAAGTAACGATAAATACAAAAAATAATTTAAATAAAATATAAAAAGGATCAACGGATAACTCGATGAGTAATTCAATTTTAGACATCATTCAGTTTGCAAATATTTAGTAACAACAAGCATAGTAAGTACTTCTCTTTCAAAATCTTATTTGAACTTGTGAAATAAAAATAAAACCAAGCGATATACGAACCCCCAAATAAAAGAAAACCTGTGTCACACAAATTTCGAGCTTGACATGGCCCAACATAAACTACAGTAACAAAATACATAAATGAGTCACCGTCTCAATCAGAAAATGTTCGAATTAAAACTATAAATTAATTCTGCAAAAGAGGCCTTCCCCACTAGCTACGTGTCCTGGTATTAGTAATTATGTCGCAATTGAAAATTGGAGAACAAGAGACAAACAACCATAGAGGGGTGGGTACGTTGAAATCGAGTTAAAGTGATATTTGGAGAGAAAAAGGTGAATAAATAAATAATATATTTATATATATATATATATATACACACACCACACTATAATAATCAATTCACATAAAGTAGTAACCACATCTCGTATCATCTACAAATGCACGCAGACAAATTTCATCATTTCTCATAGCCACATAATTATCAAAAGAAAATAATGCAGATGCTAACATCACTACTTCTTATGCATGTGGTACCATCTACTACTCTGGGAAGTCTCCTAGGAGTACATATTTGGTTTATTAGAGATCACCTCGCGGGTGTTTTACTCTATTACCGCATACTCTCAACTAGGGATGATAATGTCGGTGACGGTCAGGGTAGCTAAGTCTGATAAGTGGTCCCCAGTCCAAGGCGCGACACTCAAACTATTAGGGATCACAAACTCGGCTTCTCACCCTCTAGGCCGAGGTATTGCCACGCAGGCTCACTCATAATGGCCTCCACCTTTCATTTCAATGGTGCTTCCCCCCATCCTGTTACGAGGGTTGTATGACAAACAAACACACAAGGTCGGGTTTCCTCCGAACGTCATAGTTCAATTTTTCATCGACAATCCATCATGGCCCATATGGCTAGGATCATCTCACAAGGAATGACTCAAGTCCCATTATGGCTACTAATAGCTAGGTGACTTGCACAAAAGGTCATTTATCCTTTCAAGGTCATTGCCACAAGTGTGGACTTTTCACAATTATTGTCACAAAATAACAAATGGATTATAGAATATAATTACAGGGAATCGATGAATTGTCATAGAAATATTTATCTTTAAATCATATAATTCAAATCTGCAGAAAACAGAGGCAAAACAGCAACATGTAATTAGTCATGTAATTAGATTACGCACAGAAAACAGAAACAGAAACAGCACAGCAGGAACAGAATTTTCGCAGAAGCAGAAACAGAAACAGCAGAAACACAATTTTCGAGAACCAGAACCAGGAACAGCAGAAACAGAAACTGCACAGAATCCAGCAAGCAGAAACTGTCCAGAACCAGCAAATTAAAAATCTGCAGCAAAACAGAAACAACAAACAGCAACGAAACCTGGACAGCAACGCTACGTTGTTGTTTTAAAAACGTTTTCACCTATTTTTCTTCGATTCTAAATATTTAGGAACATCACAATTAAGACTAACACTTAGGGAAAAATCTTGATTAATATTTAGGAGTAATTCTTAAGGCTCTAACCCGGTTCTCTAATTCCAAAATAGTTACGGTAACATTTTTACAAAGAAATAATGCGTATTAAAAAACGACCGATACAAGTTAAATTATTACAAAATTTTCAATTAACAATATCCATAGAATAGCATCTATTTTAATCATTTATATAGTCTCAAGCGCAATTCAACATTGGAATTCATCACCAAAATTAACGAACATATTAATTTGGTGCTCTAATAATTCAACCACATCCTAGGCATCAAAACAGAATTTTTTTCTAACACTTAAAACATCTATGAACAACTATGGCAGCCACATCATTTATTCAAACAATAATCATAGCGTGTATATACATGAAAAATAGAATTTTTTTCAATTAATTAACACACAACGGGGTTCAAGGACAACCCCTTCACCTATTCCCTCAAATATCCCCAATTTCAATAATCTCCCCCCCTTACCTTTGGTCCTTGCGAAAATCCTTAGAGAAAGAGGGATGATGATGACTCCGAATCAATCCTACGGTGAGTTTGCTACGAACAGAAAAGAAAACTATATGAAACGTTGGAAATCCTCAAGACTCACAATTTTCTAGGAGGCGCAACATAGGAAGGAGTTGCTCCTAACCTTGGTGATCGAATCATGCAAGAGAAGAAAAACGTGGAATGCCTCCTTCAAGCTTGTGTGGCGCTAGGGTTTGGAGCTAGAAAGGAGAAGGAACAAGTGAATCAACTTGAGAGAGAGAGGCTTGGAGGCGCTAGGGCTTGGCTTGAGGCGTCACATGCCTTCATACGCCCTAGGTTCTATTATTTGGGTTGGGTTGGAGAGAGTCCATGGGTGTTGGCCCACTAGGTAGGTGGAAAGGAAAATAACTATGCATATAAGATGCTAGCCCAAGGCATTATACGCCCTCCCCTTTCTTTTTATTAACAACTCTCAAAAAAATCATTTAATTAAATTAAAAGTCTCTTTTCATGCACAAACATATAATGAAATCAATTAAAATAACTGCCACAAAAATTATAATAAAAAAATGAGGGTCGTTACATCCTCCCCTCCTTACAAAAAGTTTCGTCCCCGAAACTTACCGTGGTCAAACAAGTGTGGATAAGAGGCTTGCATCAGACTTTCGAGTTCCCAAGTAGCACTCTCCTCATTGCCTCCTCCCCAAATAACCTTGACCAACGGAACCTCCTTCCTTCTCAACTGCTTGACTGCTTGGCCTCAATCCTCCTTGGTAGTACCTCATAGGTAAGATTCTCTTTCAATGGTACTTCATCAAGTTCAATTATATGAGTAGGATCATGGACATATTTACTGAGTTGCGACCCATGGAAGACTTTATGAAGGTTTGAAAGGAAAGGTGGTAACGCAATCTGGTAGGCAACTTCCCCAACCTTTTTCAAAATTTGGTAGGGGCCAATAAAACGAGGAGTAAGTTTCTTCGACTTCATTACCCGGCCAACCCCAGTCTTGGGAGTTGACTCTCAAGAATACATGATCGCCTCTTCAAATCTCAAATCCTTTCTTCGCTTTGTCATGATAGCTCTTACGCTTACTGAGTGGCCCTCATCTTGTCCTGAATCATTTTGACCTTTTGGTGGTTTCTTTGAACTATTTCAGGCCCCAACACATGGATCTCACCGGTCTCATACCAACACAAGGAAGTCCTACACTTCCTGCCATACAAAGCTTCATAGTGTGCCATCCCAATATCGAATGATAGCTATTGTTGTAGGTAAACTCAACAAGAGGTAAGAAGGTATCCCAACTACCGGTTTGTTCTAAGACACAAGCTCTTAACAAGTCCTCTAATGATTGGATGGTTCGCTCAGACTGACCATCAGTCTGAGGGTGATAAGCAGAGCTCATCTTGAGCTTGGTTCCTAAAGCCTCATGTAATCTTCCCCAAAATCTAGAGGTAAACTTGGGGTCTCTGTCAGACACAATACTAGAAGGTACGCCATGCAACCTCACTATCTCCCTAATGTACAACCTGGTCAGCTTCTCTAAAGGGTATTCCATATTCACAGGGATGAAATGTGCAGACTTTGTCAATCTGTCCACAACAACCCAGATGGCATCTACTCCTGCAGGAGTCCTAGGGAGTCCTGATACGAAGTCCATTGCTATACTGTCCCATTTCCATACAGGAATACTCAAGGGTTGTAAGAATCCAGATGGTTTTTGGTGCTCTATCTTGGCCTTCTGACAAGTCAGGCAGGCGTAGACAAATTCTGCTACCTCCTTTTTCATTCCAGGCCACCAGAAAATTTTCTTAAGGTCTTGGTACATCTTAGTTGCTCCGGGGTGAACACTTAGACTACTCTTATGCCCTTCCTCTAAAATCATTCTCTTAAGCTCAGGAACATTAGGTACACAAACCCTACCTCGAAACCTCAAAATCCCATCATTCCCTTCACTAAAACCTATATCCCTACCTTGAGTGATAAGCTCCTTCTGGTCCGAAAGATGTTGATCGGTCTTCTGACCTTCCCTAATCTGCTCCAGTAATCCACTAGTGACTTTCAACATTCCTAGTCGCACACTCTTAGAAGTGACCTCACAAACTAAGCTCAGATCCCTAAACTCTTCGATCAAACTCATCTCTCTAACCATCATAGCGGAAAGATGTAGGGGTTTCCTACTCAAAGCATCAACCACTACATTGGCTTTACCAGGGTGATAATTAAGCCCAAAATCATAATCCTTAAGAAACTCTATCCACCTTCAGTGCCTCATATTCAATTCGTTCTGGTCAAAGAGATACTTAAGGCTCTTATGGTCACTAAACACTTCAAACCTAGAACCATACAAGTAATGTCTCCATATTTTCAGCACAAACACCACAGCGGCTAACTCTAAATCGTGACTGGGGTAATTCCTTTCATGGGTTTTCAACTGCCTAGAGGTATAAGCCACTACCTGTCCATTTTGCATAAGCACACCTCCGAGTCCTAACTTAGATGCATCACAATACACTTCAAAGGGTTAGCTCGGATTAGGTATCACTAAAACTGGGGCAGAAGTCAACCTCTTCTTCAACTCCTGAAATCCATTCTCTCACTGAGCATCCCACACAAAAGCTTTTCCTTTTCTAGTCAACATGGTCAAGGGCAAGGCTAACTTAAAGAATCCCTCTATGAATCTACGGTAGTAGCCTGCAAGGCCTAAGAAACTCCTAATCTCGCCATCGATTTAGGTGATTCCCACTTCAAAGACCGTTTCTACCTTAGACTGCCCATCGCTATTCCCCTTTGAGATCACATGTCCTAGGAAACTCACTTCCTCCAACCAAAACTCACACTTAGAAAGCTTGGCATAAAGTCGCTTCTCCCTAAGGGTCTGTAATACTATCCTCAAGTGTTCCACATGTTCTTCCCTACTCTTAGAGTACACTAGGATATCATCTATGAAGACCACTACAAACTTATCAAGGTATGGGTGGAAGACTCGGGTCATGTAGTCCATGAACCCGGACGGAGCATTGGTTACACCGAATGGCATAACTAGGTACTCGTAGTGCCCATAACGGGTTCTGAATGCAGTCTTTGGGATGTCCTCAGACTTCACTCGGATTTGGTGATAACCTGACCTAAGGTCTATCTTAGAAAACACACAGGCTCCAATTAGCTGGTCCATCAGATCATCTATCCTAGGCAAGGGATACTTGTTCTTAATAGTCACCTTATTCAATTGACGGTAATCTACACACAACCTCATACTCCCATCCTTTTTCTTGACTAACAACACTGGTGCACCCCAAGGGGATACACTAGGCCTCACGAATTGTTTCTCTAGCAGTTCCTCCAACTGTTTCTTGAGTTCAACTAGTTCTGCGGGAGACATCCTATAAGGAGCTATAGATATGGGTCCAGTACCTGGTACTAAGTCTATGGTAAATTCGGTCTCTCTCTCTGGAGGCAATCCTTGTACTTCTTCAAACACATCGGAATACTCACTCACTATAGGCATACCATCTATCCTGACTTGGTCTTCGACTTTTAGAGAGGCTATCATCATGTAAACTTGGGCATTTTGTTTCAAACATGCCTGTACTTGGTTGGCCGTTAAGAGTCGATGATCTCTGGATTCAATCAGACGTGAATACAAACAGTCTTTTCAAAACAATTTAAGATGACTTGATTAGTAGCTAACCAATTCATGCCAAGAATTACATCAAGTTGACTCAAAGGCAAACAAACCAAATCAACCACAAATTCCTTATCACCTATAGACAAAGGGCATTCTAGACAAGCAAAAGAAGTTCGGACTTTACCATTTGCTGGAGTCTCAACCTCAAGTTCACAGGGTAGGGGTGAAACAGGCAAATTCAAATTTTTCACACATTCACTGGACACAAAGGAGTGCGTAGCACCCGAGCCTAAAAGTACCACTAAAGGAGATCCATGTATGAAGCACGTACCTTGGATAAGGTTGTCCGACGCCGCGGCTTCAGCCACGTTGAGAGCAAAGACTCGCCCTGTTGGGTTAGGTCGGTTGGGTTGGGAATTCTGCCTCCATTCCCGTTTGGTTCTTTCTTCAGATTCGGGCACTCCTTCCGATATGTCCTGGCCTTCCACAGTTGAAACAGATCATTTGCTTTTCAGAACAATCTCGGTAGGCATGTCCGTACTTGCCACACTTCATGCAACGCAGAGGTCGGGCGGCCTCCTCCACCTCCGCCAAACATTTGTGCCGCAGGTTTGTGGAAAGATTGATTGCGGTTACCATTACGGTTATGTCCAAACCGTCCATTCGGAGTTGGGTATGGCTTTCCCCGATTCTGGAAGTCTCTCTTGTCTTTCTTCTTATCCTTCTGAGGTCCAACTGACTTGTAATGTGCTACCTTAGCTTTGTTGTCCTCATCCCACATTCTACAGCTGTGGATCAATTCAGGGAACTGTCGAATTCTCTGGTAGTTAATGGCTAGCTTGACTTCAGGTCGCAGTCCATTGATGAATTTCACACACTTCGAACGTTCACCCGCTTCTCCCACATATGGGTGATAGTACCTGGACAGCTCTTCAAACTTGGTGATATACTCAGCTACTGACATATTACCCTGCTTCAATTCTAGAAATTCAGCTTCCTTCCGGTTACGGATATCCTCAGGAAAGTACTTCTCCAAGAAAATCTCTTTGAAGGCTTCCCAAGTGACTCCTCCGGGTGCAGCTTCCACACGTGGGCGGTTACTCTCCCACCAGTATTCTGCGTCTTCAGCAAGCTTAAAGGTACCAAAAGTCACCTTTTGAGCATCCGTACACGCCATAGCACGGAAGATCTTCTCCATCTCTCGTATCCAGTTCTGGGCACCATCGGGATCATGTCCACCCCTAAAGGTAGGTGGGTCATTCTTTTGGAATTGCTCCAATCCTCTAAATTCAGCGGCTCTGGCATTAGCATTCCTATTCTGAATTCCTTGTACAGCCTGAGCCATGGCAACGAGTGCATCCGCTAAAGCTCTATCGTTCCTACCCGCCATTACTCCCTGCACCAATCAGAACCAAATTGGATGCAACAAGCAACGTCAACCCATAACTAAATCAATAAATAAATAAATAAATAAATAAATAAATAAATCAAACATTGACGCACAAAACACAGAGTTCACACAGAGAAACATAATAGACACATACACAGTCCGGTAAGACCGAACTGCTCTGATACCACTTAATGTGACACTCTAATCCCCGTTTCGAAAATCGTTAAATAAAAATAAATAAGAAAATAAATAATTAAATAAATACATCAAATTGCTCTTGATTCGGTAAACTGAATAAAAAAAAATATAATAGTCGTTGCGGAATTAAAATAAATTATCTATTTTCATAAAAGAAGTAACGATAAATACAAAAAATAATTTAAATAAAATATAAAAAGGATCAACGGATAACTCGATGAGTAATTCAATTTTAGACATCATTCAGTTTGCAAATATTTAGTAACAACAAGCATAGTAAGTACTTCTCTTTCAAAATCTTATTTGAACTTGTGAAATAAAAATAAAACCAAGCGATATACGAACCCCCAAATAAAAGAAAACCTGTGTCACACAAATTTCTCGAGCTTGACTTAGCCCAACTTACACTATAGTAACAAAATACATAAATGACTCAACGTCTCAATCAGAAAATGTTCGAATTAAAACTATAAAATAATTCTGCAGAAGAGGCCTTCACCACTAGCTACGTGTCCTGGTATTAGTAGTGTCTGCAATTGAAAATAGGAGGACAAGAGACAAACAACCATAGAGGGGTGAGTACGTTGAAATCGAGTTAAAGTGATATTTGGAGAGAAAAAGGTGAATAAATAAATAATATATTTATATATATATATATATATATACACACACCACACTATAATAATCAATTCACATAAAGTAGTAACCACATCTCGTATCATCTACAAATGCACGCAGACAAATTTCATCATTTCTCATAGCCACATAATTATCAAAAGAAAATAATGCAGATGCTAACATCACTACTTCTTATGCATGTGGTACCATCTACTACTCTGGGAAGTCTCCTAGGAGTACATATTTGGTTTATTAGAGATCACCTCGCGGGTGTTTTACTCTATTACCGCATACTCTCAACTAGGGATGATAATGTCCGGTGACGGTCAGGGTAGCTAAGTCTGATAAGTGGTCCCCAGTCCAAGGCGCGACACTCAAACTATTAGGGATCACAAACTCGGCTTCTCACCCTCTAGGCCGAGGTATTGCCACGCAGGCTCACTCATAATGGCCTCCACCTTTCATTTCAATGGTGCTTCCCCCCATCCTGTTACGAGGGTTGTATGACAAACAAACACACAAGGACGGGCATCATCCCAACGTCATAGTTCAATTTTTCATCGACAATCCATCATGGCCCATATGGCTAGGATCATCTCACAAGGAATGACTCAAGTCCCATTATGGCTACTAATAGCTAGGTGACTTGCACAAAAGGTCATTTATCCTTTCAAGGTCATTGCCACAAGTGTGGACTTTTCACAATTATTGTCACAAAATAACAAATGGATTATAGAATATAATTACAGGGAATCGATGAATTGTCATAGAAATATTTATCTTTAAATCATATAATTCAAATCTGCAGAAAACAGAGGCAAAACAGCAACATGTAATTAGTCATGTAATTAGATTACGACAGAAAACAGAAACAGAAACAGCACAGCAGGAACAGAATTTTCGCAGAAGCAGAAACAGAAACAGCAGAAACACAATTTTCGCAGAAACAGAAACAGGAACAGCAGAAACAGAAACTGCACAGAATACAGCAAGCAGAAACTGTACAGAAACAGCAAATTAAAAATCTGCAGCAAAACAGAAACAACAAACAGCAACGAAAACTGGACAGCAACGCTACGTTGTTGTTTTAAAAACGCTTTTCACCTATTTTTCTTCGATTCTAAATATTTAGGAACATCACAATTAAGACTAACACTTAGGGAAAAATCTTGATTAATATTTAGGAGTAATTCTTAAGGCTCTAACCCGGGTCTCTAATTCCAAAATAGTTCACGGTAACATTTTTACAAAGAAATAATGCGTATTAAAATACGAACGAAACAAGTTAAATTATTACAAAATTTTCAATTAACAATATCCATAGAATAGCATCTATTTTAATCATTTATATAGTCTCAAGCGCAATTCAACATTGGAATTCATCACCAAAATTAACGAACATATTAATTTGGTGCTCTAATAATTCAACCACATCCTAGGCATCAAAACAGAATTTTTTTCTAACACTTAAAACATCTATGAACAACTATGGCAGCCACATCATTTATTCAAACAATAATCATAGCGTGTATATACATGAAAAATAGAATTTTTTTCAATTAATTAACACACAACGGGGTTCAAGGACAACCCCTTCACCTATTCCCTCAAATATCCCCAATTTCAATAATCTCCCCCCCTTACCTTTGGTCCTTGCGAAAATCCTTAGAGAAAGAGGGATGATGATGACTCCGAATCAATCCTACGGTGAGTTTGCTACGAACAGGAAAAGAAAACTATATGAAACGTTGGAAATCCTCAAGACTCACAATTTTCTAGGAGGCGCAACATAGGAAGGAGAAGAGTCATGACTTACCCAATTTCAGATGAAGAACAAAGATGGAGTTGCTCCTAACCTTGGTGATCGAATCATGCAAGAGAAGAAAAACGTGGAATGCCTCCTTCAAGCTTGTGTGGCGCTAGGGTTTGGAGCTAGAAAGGAGAAGGAACAAGTGAATCAACTTGAGAGAGAGAGGCTTGGAGGCGCTAGGGCTTGGCTTGAGGCGTCACATGCCTTCATACGCCCTAGGTTCTATTATTTGGGTTGGGTTGGAGAGAGTCCATGGGTGTTGGCCCACTAGGTAGGTGGAAAGGAAAATAACTATGCATATAAGATGCTAGCCCAAGGCATTATACGCCCTCCCCTTTCTTTTTATTAACAACTCTCAAAAAAATCATTTAATTAAATTAAAAGTCTCTTTTCATGCACAAACATATAATGAAATCAATTAAAATAACTGCCACAAAAATTATAATAAAAAAAATGAGGGTCATTACTTTCATAGAAATACAATCATTCTCATTACTTAACTATTCAAGGAAACTACAATCATTTCAATGAATCAAGCTTACACTAATAGTACCCCTTTTCATCTAATTAATCCAAATCATGGACACTAATTCACACATTCATCCTATCACATCCTTTTCCTAGGGTCCTTTCTTGACCTCTATGACTTAAGCTTATGGCTCTTTGACAAGCCTCACAATTCACCAAATTAATGGACAACACATACATTAACTCATCCCTTGAAACTCTATGGAATTATCAAGAGAAAAACATCAAACATACATTCAACTGTGGGGGTCAGCGCCGCCAACCTCTTTTAATCAAGCCCACTACACAATCATAACAATCATAACAATCATGACAATCATAACAATAATAACTCAACCTCTTATAGGTATTTAAAACCTAACTTGAACCTAGGGTTCATATGTTAATAAAGGAAGAGAAATTCCTATATGTGGGACTTATGGGTGCCCATCACCTAAGGGTTGAAGAACTCACCTCTATTCTTCAAGACATTGAGCTAGGAAGGTTGAACTTTGGACTCTTTGCTCCTCTTCAAGCTTTTCCCTCTTTGCTCAACTTGGGGCTTCTCCAAATACTTCTCAAATCTTGATCTTCAACCTTCAATCTTCCTTCTCAATCCAAGAACTTAAGCCATCCTTGCTGGAGCTTGATCTTCTCCCCTTATTCTTCTCCAAATTCGTGCTTCTCCTTCTCCTCTCTAGGGTTCAAACCCAAATCTTCCAAATACCCAAATCTCAACTCTCAAACTCTCCATTTAGGCAAGTGATTGAAGAAATCCAACATGAATCTCTTCAATCCTTCTCAAAGGGTGAAACCCTAGCTCTCCTCTCCTCTTTCTCCTTTCCCTTTCTCTTCTTTTCCTTCCCCCTTTCTCTATTTCTGCTCGCTCAATAAACAAGCGTTTTATACACCTCTGCGGTGTGAATCGATTCACAAAGATAGTGTGAATCGATTCCCACAAAGGTAAAAAGCTACTCAATTGCGCTTTAATGAATGAATCGATTCCTGCCTGCGAGTCCTAGTGGCCTGTCTTATGTGAATCGATTCCTGGCTTCTGTGAATCGATTCACACTGCAGAAAAACCAGGAAAACTTAGTTCTAACACCAAACCTTGAGACTTTCTTCTCAAATTAACTTCCATAACTACAAATCAACACCTTTAACCATCTTAGGATTAAATCCACACTTATTCCTCAACTCAAACCCATTAACTTTCTTATCAAAACTTTGTGTAATTATATCCACTCACCTTGAAATCAAATTAAGCTTGGATACAATCACACAATTCTCCTCATAACTTATTCTCAACTTAGCTTAGAAATTTGGGGTGTTAAACGTCTCGTTTAAATTACTTTTAAAATCTCTTTCGGGCCTCTTTTTCATTTTTGTTATACCGTTTTTTGTTTTTATGTTACGAAATATTTCAATAAAAATGGGAAAAGCGGTACAATGAAACAAAATTTGATTAACTGGACCCAGAAAACCACAACATCAGTATACATTTTATTTACTACATATAAATTTTTTTGTTGCAACATTATATAAAAAAATTTCAGTCTTATTGTTGGGTTGTATCAATTGATATATGAGATGAGATATTAATTTTAATATCAATTGTATATTTCTTGATTTATTAAATGTCTCACATAAAACTGAAAGAAAGAAGCTAATCCATACACCTTTAAAATTGGTAAGAAACCATACTTAGGTTTAAAATCACACGAAAACCAATGTGATTGGATCGGATGAGCTTTCTCTCATAATCGGTACGATCCAATCTGTAAACAGTCTCAAGAAAACAAAATAATTAAATACTCTGGTTTGATGAAAAATGGAGCACGTGTCCTTTTTCGTCTAGTAAAACAATTATCCTCTGACAAACATAATGTAGCCGTAAACTTGCCACAACAAAATATTAAAGCATAAAAAGGGAAGAGAAATTTCCTAATTCGTGGGTTTTAAGAACAAAGGATCATGGAAAATTTACCCCAAATCATTAAAATTAAAATTTTAAAAGGAAAGTTTTTCTTAATCTTTGTGTGGTCTACTTATGTTCGAAACTTTAAGACTGGAAAACTTGATTTCTTTCTCGGCCACTACGTGCCCACGTCGCTGTTTCTTTCCATTTTGTTTTGAGCGGGTACATATATGATAATGTTATCGCTAACTCATGTCTTTGTGTACGGCTAACCATCAGTTGGCGATGACTGAGTTAGCACGGGTCACGGTAAGGTCGTATAAGTAATATTACAAGCTTTGTGCCGAAAGATGGTTAACACATTATCTTTGCTTATTTTATTTTCTCGACCCATTTCACTTCTTTTGAGTCTATTAAAATTAGTATGACCTATTGTGAGTCCAAAAGGTTTAAGCCCATAAGGATATATTTAAAGATATCATGGGCCCATTTAATTAAGAATTCCTTTTTAAAAATGTCTAAACCAAATTTTTTGGCAAATATATTTAGGTAAACCAAGCCAAAAATATTCTACGTAACTTGATATTTATAAATACCAGAATTTTTGTGTGTGGGTGCGTATCCGTTACTTTCAAAAGTTGAAAAGTACTTTGGAAATAGAATTTGAATTTGTTTTGCAGTTACAAAATGAGAGGTTAATAAGAAACATTGTTATGCAGGAAATATACAAATTCAAATTACCAATAAAAAATAAAACAAACAGTTTCTTTGGTAGTTTCATGGGAGTTAGAAAAACCTATTAAATACTTTTGAACGTTAAGATTATAATTTATATATTATAAACATGACTTTGTTGATCACAAAATGACTCAGGCAAAGATTTTTCAACCCCTTTAATAAAATACCAATCTCTAAATGGCCATGGCATCATTCAAAAACTCGTATATGTTTCTGACCATTATGATCAGTTTTGCTTTGTTGTTGAAAACATCCCTTTGTTCTGAAACTCCCCAACCACTCTCTCAAGGTCCTTCCAATGAGAATAGTTATGCCCCAAGGCCATTGTCACCCTACGAGAAATATTTGACTAATTGTGTAAGCAAACTAAAGCCAAAATGTGGCGACCAAATATTCTTTGGTGTATTTGTTGGAAATCAAGCGATTAGCGATTATTGTTGTCTCAGTCTTGTGAATGACACGGGAAAATCGTGTCACATGGACGTGACAAAACATGCGGTTAATTTGCCACAGTTCAAGAAAAACAAGACTCAAATTTTGAGTAGGTGTGAGAAGGTTTGGAATGATTGTAGTTTAGTTCACTCTCCTTCACCTAAGCCTGATTTTCAGTGACAGGTGGCAGTGAATGCTTGTATCAAATAAAAATTAGGCTTTTCGCTGAATGAATTTTTTTCGTCTCACGTGCACCGTATCATCAATGTTTAGTTCGAGGTTTTGGGTCTTTGTTTAGAAATAAAAATAAATTCATACAAATGGATGTATCAAAAATTGATATATCAAAATTAATCTAAGACTCATTATTTGTCGTACTCAACTGGAAAAATATTTTCTTTCACGTTGCCTACTCTTAAAACATCCTACTTGTCCTTGGTTTCTAGTCTTAAGTTAGCTCTTTACAAGCCGATCAACTAGAGTTAAGGCAGCATAAAAGTTGGAAAAACAAAACCCAAAATGTAAAAATTGAATGGGAAAAAAAACTGAATTTGCTTTCAATGGATTAGATTGGTATTCAGATTAAAACATGAAAACCAACTAATGGTAACCTAAATTAAAATTAAATCCATATATAATTTTTATTTACGAGTTAGTCAAGAAACTTATACTTGTGTAAATATACCTTTATGAAACTATTTATACGAAATCATTGTTTACTGTTTTAGTGTAAAACTTGCATCAAAATATTTTGTTATGTTCATTAGAGCGTCTCGTTTAAATTACTTTTAAAATCTCTTTCGGGCCTCTTTTTCATTTTTGTTATACAGTTTTTTGTTTTTATGTTACGAAAGATTTCAATAAAAATGGGAAAAGCGGTACAATGAAACAAAATTTGATTAACTGGACCCAGAAAACCACAACATCAGTATACATTTAATTTACTACATATAAATTTTTTTGTTGCAACATTATATAAAAAAATTTCAGTCTTATTGTTGGGTTGTATCAATTGATATATGAGATGAGATATTAATTTTAATATCAATTGTATATTTCATGATTTATTAAATGTCTCACATAAAACTGAAAGAAAGAAGCTAATCCATACACCTTTAAAATTGGTAAGAAACCATACTTAGGTTTAAAATCACACGAAAACCAATGTGATTGGATCGGATGAGCTTTCTCTCATAATCGATATGATCCAATCTGTAAACAGTCTCAAGAAAACAAAATAATTAAATACTCTGGCTTGATGAAAAACGGAGCACGCGTCCTTTTTCGTCTAGTAAAACAATTATCCTCTGACGAACATAATGTAGTCGTAAACTTGCCACAACAAAATATTAAAGCATAAAAAGGGAAGAGAAATTTCCTAATTCGTGGGTTTTAAGAACAAAGGATCATGGAAAATTTACCCCAAATCATTAAAATTAAAATTTTAAAAGGAAAGTTTTTCTTAATCTTTGTGTGGTCTACTTATGTTCGAAACTTTAAGACTGGAAAACTTGATTTCTTTCTGGGCCACTACGTGCCCACGTCGCTGTTTCTTTCCATTTTGTTTTGAGCGCGTACATATATGATAATGTAATCGCTAACTCATGTCTTTGTGTGTACGGCTAACCATCAGTTGGCGATGACTGAGTTAGCACGGGTCAGGGTAAGGTCGTATAAGTAATATTACAAGCTTTGTGCCGAAAGATGGTTAACACATTATCTTTGCTTATTTTATTTTCTCGACCCATTTCACTTCTTTTGAGTCCATTAAAATTAGTATGACCTATTGTGAGTCCGAAAGGTTTAAGCCCATAAGGATATATTTAAAGATATCATGGGCCCATTTAATTAAGAATTCCTTTTTAAAAATGTCTAAACCAAAATTTTTGGCAAATATATTTAGGTAAACCAAGCCAAAAATATTCTACGTAACTTGATATTTATAAATATCAGAATTTTCGTGTGTGGGTGTGTAACACCCCAAATTTCCTCAAGCTTAGTTGATATGCATGCGTAAGCTTAGTATGGCTTAATGATGAATTTTAAGTGATTTTCTCATTTGTTTGTCAAGATTGAATGTGTGAATATTGTGTTTAGTGATTTTTGCCCAGTGTGAATCGATTCCTAGGCCCTGTGAATCGATTCTGGGCTGTCAGGTTGCTGGGAATCGATCAGGCTTTCAGTGAATCGGAGAGTGAATCGATTCACAAAGGTTGATTCTCTGTGAATCGAAGCTTGAATCGATTCACGAAAATCAGTTCTCTGTGAATCGAATCTGGGAGCTGCAGGAATCGATTCCTCCACTTAAGCTGCGATTCCTGTCATTTTTACACTGAGTGAATCGATTCACCTGTGCTGTGAATCGATTCACAGCTGCAGTATATCAGAAAAACTCAGCAGAAAAAGAACAGAACACGATTTTGAGAGAGGGTTAGAGAGAGGATGCGATAGAGAGAAGGAGGAGAGGGGATTAAACACTAGGGTTCATATTTCAAAGGGGAAAACATGGATTCATGCTAGATTCATCCTCAATCTTAGCTTGAATCCAAGTTGGGGAGTGTTTATTCTTGGTTTGGAAAGTTGGAAGAAATCCCTAGAAGGCAAGCTTGAAGGAGAAGAAGCAGAACGTGAAGGAGGAGGAAGAAGGGGCTGAACATCAACCTTTGAGCTGAATCTTGGTTTGGTTGGTGAGTTCTTCCTTCCCTTAGGTGATGGGCACCCATAAGTCCCACATTAGGGTTTCCTTGAAGAAAACCCCTGAACCCTAAGGGATTCAAGGTTAGAATTTTCCAAATCCTCCTTGCTTCTACAGTTTAAGCGTTAAATAGCTATGCATGTGCAATAGGGACTGATTAAGGGGGGTTAATGTTATACCCAAAACCCCCCATAAACTGTGAGATTGATGTTTGACCATTGGGAGCTCCATGGAGCCCTAATGAAAATGTGTTTTGTCTTGATGTATTTTCCTTGACTGAGCATGATATATGTTTCCAATTGAATATGAAATGTATCTTTGACATGAATATGTTTAGTTGCATGTGAAGATAGAGTAGCACCTAATTGTATTCCTACTTTTGAATAAAGCATGCATTTAAGGATATAGTGGTGAATTAAATTCCCTAAAAGACACTAAGATGCCTCATAAAAAGGGGTGATCGATATGGTTAGCCGTGTGGGATGCCCTCGGACGGTTAAGACGTCTAACCACCATATAGAAAGCGTATTTATGGGGTTGTATGGACGTAAGCATATAACCCTACCCATGAATACGAACCAAAGATGAATTAGAAATTCATAGTAAGGATATGCATTGCATAAAAGTGTGTCATTAAGTCTTAACTGATAGAGTATTATGTGAGTGGATGGTGAGGAGTCGAAGGGAGAATTCACTGAGATTATCATCTCACCCCACTCCTTTGTTTAATTATTTTTACAGATGCACAGGTTTCAAAGGAAGACTGACAGCTGCTAGCTCTGGAGAGCTTGTTATTTTGTAGTAGTTTATAGAGACACCTTGAAGATGTAATTCCTAGGATTATTTATTGGTGTTGTACCGTTATGAAACTTATGTATTTGAGTTTTAGTATTTTGTGGCATTTGGACTTAATGTTGAACTTTAAGTTTAAAATTACATTGTGTTACGGGCCGGCCTCCGACCCGGCTCTCCTAGCTAGGCCTCCGAGCTGAGCTCCATAGTGACCGAGTACCGACCTAAGCCCATTAACCGAGCAGGGCCCCAGAGACGATGACCGAGCCCACCAACCGAGCAGGGCTCCCAAAGGCGACGACCGACCTCAACTGGGAGGTATCAAACCCTCCAGAAGGCACACAGGCGGTAATACCAGAAACCCTAATATTGGGGAGCACGCCAGATAAAGATAAGCCCTGAACCCTATCGGGTACAGGCCCATCTCATTCAAACGGTAACTTGCTGAGGAAGGGAACGAAGCGCACATCACGGAACAAACTCTCCTATATAAAGGGGCTTGGCCCCTCAGGTTATGGGGGCTCTGATCTCATTCTCTAGACTCTCTACTCTCTCTAAACCCTAAACTCATCTCCATGATGCGAGCTCTACGCTCACCCTAAAAAGCCCTATCTAACTTAGGCATCGGAGTGCCTTTTGCAGGTACCCCACCCGCCGGTCTGAAGGAGGAAGGACATCACGCTCGGAGGAGGAATACTCACCGCGGAGCTCATCTTCCAACTACCAGGCAGAGGATCAAAGGTACGACCTTGCACCATTTCGTGCATTAACATTGGCGCCCACCGTGGGGCCCGGTAAAACTAGCCTGGGCCTCAAGAATACCACCGAGCAAGATGGTACACACAAGGAGCATGGCGAACTGGAGATCGCCATTGGAGGAACCAAGCCGGAACACCGTCAGCCACCAAGGCCCACCTAAGGATCCGATCTTGGAGCACCATAGGAGTACAACAAACACAAAGATCTCTCTTTGACGAACAAATCAATAGGACACTCGCCAAATATTTATCATTCTGGAAAGTCAGCATAATGTTTCTCATACTCGGCAAAGTTGTTTTGACCTCGGCGCATGCCAATTATGCCAAGAACATGGAAGATCAGTCTTCAAGCAAACACGCTCTCGACGTTTCCTTCGACCACCGCGTTTTAAATCAGGTGTTTTCCTTCCTATTATATTTCCCCTCTAGTTATCATGGATGAGATTTTTTAGAATGATCTTTATGATTTCTAACAAATCATATCTCCTTTATGGATATTCAAATTGGAAATATCCCATCATATCTTTTACTAACTGCTTTTGGAAAAGGTCAAGATAAAGACCAAATCTTTGGGTATCCTAAGAATCAGGAATGCAGGCCAGCCACACAAATCTTGGTAGAGATCAAGATATGCTGGACAAAGCTCAACTAATCAACTCAATCGACCACAACTCAGCCGCCTGGCTGACCTTGACCATTCAAGGATGAGCTGACCTCAACTATCCAGATATTCAGCTCTCTAATCAACTACTTGCAAGATCTCAGATTGTACAATATTCGACAGGCTAAATGAAACCAAAGGTCGAGCCCGCCACGGAGCTCGACACCCAGTGTTGAAAGTAGAACTCGACCACAGAATTACTTTGACAAATCAAATATTCGGATGACCTACCTGCTTCAATGGATGACCAGCCTGGTTCACTAGATGACCTCAAATATTTGGTGACCTCGACCATGCCACATGGACAGCCAGATCAACTACTCTCTCAGGGAAGTATAAAACTTGACTACGAGCACTTTACTAACATAAAAATTAATGCTAACTTTGACAGGAACAGTGCCCCAAAACCAAAGATCGAGCCCGCCACGGAGCTCGGCACCAAGTGTCGGCAGAAACTCGACCTCCGTGTGTTCAAAAACCCAAGTCAGCATAAAGGCTTGGTGGGCTCACTCGCAGCTCGACCCCTGCGGTCCTAAACCCAAGTCAGCATAAAGGCTTGGTGGGCTCACTCGCAGCTCGACCCCTGAGGTTTCCAAGACACCGGGTCAGCATAGAGGCCTGGCAAGCTCAAAAGCAGTTCGGAAGGTCGCCAGTCGGCCTAAACAACCCCTGTGGTTTCGAAGACACCAGGTCAGCATAAAGGCATACAAGCTCTAAAGCAGCTCGGCTAAGGTCGCCTGTCGAGCTAAACAAGACCATTGTGGTTTCAAAGACACCTTGTCAGCATAAAGACGTGCCGAGCTCAAGCACAGCGCGACAAAGACTAACCCCTGCGGTTCCAAAGATTTCAGGTCAGCATAGAGGCCTGGCGAGCTCTAAAGCAGCTCGGAAGTTGATAACTCGACCTAAAGAAAAGCCTAACCAGCTCCAATCATCATAGAGACTGGCGGTAGCAGAACGATGCTCGGATTAGACAAGCACTCGACTAATGTAGTTACGAGGGACTAATGTTCCAAACTTTCAATTTGAAACAAATCTTTCGGGGGGAAGCCACCCGAGGACTACACTACCTTACACTAGCCAAGGACTACAGGAAAGCGTGAAAAGAAAGTAAAGTAAGTCATCATCACTTAGTCAAATATCATTCACAGGAAAAGGAATTAGAGGAGGTGGCTCTCGGAAGAGCAATTACAAGATCGGAACAAAAGAAAAACAAAAAGCAGAAAAAGCACAAGTTACGCAAGGGCATCCTCTTGGCTTTCAATAACAAGATCGGGAGCGATCACCTTTGCTGGGGCCAGGGCATCATCGAAACCCTCCTAAAATTGGGGAGCACTGAAGCCCTTTTTCTCCTAGAGATGAAGCCCAACAAAGATTAACTCGCCACGAGTTTGCGGAGGTAAAGCTCTCCGTGAGCCCACCGACGAAGACCAGTTCTCCACAAGCTCAAAAAAGTGACGCTCCTTGTGAGCTCACCTGCAAATGGAACCTTGCCACAAAGAAGGTCGAAACTTAGTTCCCCTAATCATTCCAGGTCACACCAAGACCTGGCGAGCTCTAAAGCGAGCCCGGTTTCGGTCGCAACTCGACCTCAGAAACACCTCTATGGTCTAAATCATCAAGTCAGCTCGAAGACCTGTCGAGCTCTACTGCTGCTCCACTTAAGCTACCTCACACAAAGCATAAAAGAAAGCAAATACAAACTACTCAAGGGTATCCCCTTGGACTCCTGTTGGGCCACCATCGGCAATAATTCTTTACGTTCGCAAAGAACCGCTTCTCCCTTGCTTCATCGGGATCACCATGGTTGGTCTTTTCGGCTTCATCCTCCTCCACAATCTTGCCATCCTTCGCAGTCTTGGTGAAGTCAAGCTCTGAGATATCCAAATCGGGGGCAACCACCCTGATTTGGGCAAAGGCATTATCAAAGCCCTCCTTGAGCTGTAAAGCACAAAAACTCTTATACTCCTCCGCCCGAACAGCTTCGGTCGAGGATCTCTCCTTCTCAATCGCAAGGTCGAAAGCCAAGAGATCTCTCTCATTTTGCAACTCTTTTTGGTCCTCCAAGTGCCTCGTGTGGCTCTCACAAGTTCGGTTACAACTTGCTCGGCCACAGCGAGCCCAGATCAAATAAGCTCGACCATATGAGCTTGAACACCATAGGTTCGAGTGCACAAGCTTGAATATGAACAAGCTCAACCAAGAAAGCTCGGACACAAGAAGCTCAACCACAGTGAGCCCATACAAGACTAACAGTCTAGGGGGCTAGTGTCGTGATACCGACCTGGTCCTCTGTCTGGCCAAGGTCGACCATGACCAGCCAGCATGGAGAGACAACGAGGATGCCCGAACAAGTGCAGTCACGATGCGGATTAAACAGTTGGGGGCTTACGTCCCATCGTAAAGACAAGAAATAAGGTCAATGCCTGACACATGTAGCACATGAACCAAGGATGACTACGTGATCAGTCAAGGTCCAATCATCTCGAACCTCTAGACATCATACCTCGCAGATCAGATCATCTGGCCAATCATCATATTATTGACAGTCAAAACCCATGCTATTGATCGCGGCTATTCGACGAGTTCAACCCGACCTACTACCCTCAAGTAGTAGTTATGCTATTTCAAGCTCAGCAAGAGCTATTCTATGATGGGTTCAACTCTTACAGGGAATCTGGAGAAAACCAAACACTTGCAATCTAAATATTAGATGCTCAACTGGTCGACAAGCAAGTCTAGGGGGCTTGTGGTTCAAGATCAACAACGGATCACTCCCCATTCAATAACCCTCATTTACAGGGTCGAATAAAAACAAATAATATAGACTTATCAACTCTTCAAGTATCAACTCTTCAAGTCAACAAGTCTAGGGGGCTTGTGTTACGGGCCGGCCTCCGACCCGGCTCTCCTAGCTAGGCCTCAGTTTGAGCTCCATAGTGACCGAAATGCAGGCTAAGCCCATTAACCGAGCAGGGCCCCAGAGACGATGACCGAGCCCACCAACCGAGCAGGGCTCCCAAAGGCGACGACCGACCTCAACTGGGAGGTATCAAACCCTCCAGAAGGCACACAGGCGGTAATACCAGAAACCCTAATATTGGGGAGCACGCCAGATAAAGATAAGCCCTGAACCCTATCGGGTACAGGCCCATCTCATTCAAACGGTAACTTGCTGAGGAAGGGAACGAAGCGCACATCACGGAACAAACTCTCCTATATAAAGGGGCTTGGCCCCTCAGGTTATGGGGGCTCTGATCTCATTCTCTAGACTCTCTACTCTCTCTAAACCCTAAACTCATCTCCATGATGCGAGCTCTACGCTCACCCTAAAAAGCCCTATCTAACTTAGGCATCGGAGTGCCTTTTGCAGGTACCCCACCCGCCGGTCTGAAGGAGGAAGGACATCACGCTCGGAGGAGGAATACACACCGCGGAGCTCATCTTCCAACTACCAGGCAGAGGATCAAAGGTACGACCTTGCACCATTTCGTGCATTAACACATTGGGAGGACTGTACCTAATGATAATTATCCTATTTTCAAGTTAATGAAAGTAAGGTGTTACAGGGTGCGTATCCGTTACTTTCAAAAGTTGAAAAGTACTTTGGAAATAGAATTTGAATTTGTTTTGCAGTTACAAAATGAGAGGTTAATAAGAAACATTGTTATGCAGGAAATATACAAATTCAAATTACCAATAAAAAATAAAACAAACAGTTTCTTTGATAGTTTCATGGGAGTTAGAAAAACCTATTAAATACTTTTGAACGTTAAGATTATAATTTATATATTATAAACATGACTTTGTTGATCACAAAATGACTCAGGCAAAGATTTTTCAACCCCTTTAATAAAATACCATTCTCTAAATGGCCATGGCATCCTACATCAGTATACATTTAATTTACTACATATAAATTTTTTTGTTGCAACATTATATAAAAAAATTTCAGTCTTATTGTTGGGTTGTATCAATTGATATATGAGATGAGATGTTAATTTTAATATCAATTGTATATTTCATGATTTATTAAATGTCTCACATAAAACTGAAAGAAAGAAGCTAATCCATACACCTTTAAAATTGGTAAGAAACCATACTTAGGTTTAAAATCACACGAAAACCAATGTGATTGGATCGGATGAGCTTTCTCTCATAATCGGTACGATCCAATCTGTAAACACGTCTTTGTCTCAAGAAAACAAAATAATTAAATACTCTGGTTTGATGAAAAACGGAGCACGCGTCCTTTTTCGTCTAGTAAAACAATTATCCTCTGACAAACATAATGTAGTCGTAAACTTGCCACAACAAAATATTAAAGCATAAAAAGGGAAGAGAAATTTCCTAATTCGTGGGTTTTAAGAACAAAGGATCATGGAAAATTTACCCCAAATCATTAAAATTAAAATTTTAAAAGGAAAGTTTTTCTTAATCTTTGTGTGGTCTACTTATGTTCGAAACTTTAAGACTGGAAAACTTGATTTCTTTCTCGGCCACTACGGGCCCACGTAGCTGTTTCTTTCCATTTTGTTTTGAGCGCATACATATATGATAATGTAATCGCTAACTCATGTCTTTGTGTGTACGGCTAACCATTAGTTGGCGATGACTGAGTTAGCACGGGTCACGGTAAGGTCGTATAAGTAATATTACAAGCTTTGTGCCGAAAGATGGTTAACACATTATCTTTGCTTATTTTATTTTCTCGCCCCATTTGACTTCTTTTGAGTCTATTAAAATTAGTATGACCTATAGTGAGTCCAAAAGGTTTAAGCCCATAAGGATATATTTAAAGATATCATGGGCCCATTTAATTAAGAATTCCTTTTTAAAAATGTCTAAACCAAAATTTTTGGCAAATATATTTAGGTTAACCAAGCCAAAAATATTCTACGTAACTTGATATTTATAAATATCAGAATTTTCGTGTGTGGGTGCGTATCCGTTACTTTCAAAAGTTGAAAAGTACTTTGGAAATATAATTTGAATTTGTTTTGCAGTTACAAAATGAGAGGTTAATAAGAAACATTGTTATGCAGGAAATATACAAATTCAAATTACCAATAAAAAATAAAACAAACAGTTTCTTTGATAGTTTCATGGGAGTTAGAAAAACCTATTAAATACTTTTGAACGTTCAGATTATAATTTATATATTATAAACATGACTTTGTTGATCACAAAATGACTCAGGCAAAGATTTTTCAACCCCTTTAATAAAATACCATTCTCTAAATGCCCATGGCATCATTCAAAAACTCGTATATGTTTCTGACCATTATGATTAGTTTTACTTTGTTGTTGACAACATCCCTTTGTTCTGAAACTCCCCAACCACTCTCTCAAGGTCCTTCCAATGAGAATAGTTATGCCCCAAGGCCATTGTCACCCTATGAGAAATATTTGACTAATTGTGTAAGCAAACTAAAGCCAAAATGTGGCGACCAAATATTCTTTGGTGTACTTGTTGGAAATCAAATAGTTAGCGATTATTGTTGTCTCAGTCTTGTGAATGACACGGGAAAATCGTGTCACATGGACGTGACAAAACATGCGGTTAATTTGCCACAGTTCAAGAAAAACAAGACTCAAATTTTGAGTAGGTGTGAGAAGGTTTGGAATGATTGTAGTTTAGTTCACTCTCCTTCACCTAAGCCTGATTTTCAAAGGATGTGGCAATTGAATGCTTGTATCAAATAAAAATTACGCTTTTATTGAATGAATTTTTAGTCTCACATGCACCGTATCATCAATGTTTAGTTCGAGGTTCTGGGACTATGATTAGAAATAAAAATAAAATCATACAAATGGATGTATCAAAAATTGATATATCAAAATTATTCTAAAACTCATTATTTGTCGTACTAAGCTGGAAAAATATTTTTTCACGTTGCCTACTCTTAAAACATCCTCTTGGTCCTTGGTTTCTAGTCTTAAGTTAGCTCTTTACAAGCCGATCAACTAGAGTTAAGGCAAAGATAAAAGTTGGAAAAACAAAACCCAAAATGTAAAAATTGAATGGGAAAAAAAGCTGAATTTGCTTTCAATGGATTAGATTGGTATTCAGATTAAAACATGAAAACCAACTAATGGTAACCCAAATTAAAATTAAATCCATATATAATTTTTATTTACGAGTTAGTCAAGTCACTTATACTTGTGTAAATATACCTTTATGAAACTATTTATACGAAATCATTGTTTACTGTTTTAGTGTAAAACTTGCATCAAAATATTTTGTTATGTTCATTAGACCGTCTCGTTTAAATTACTTTTAAAATCTC
Organism: Calophaca sinica; assembly: GCA_037113605.1. Taxonomy (NCBI): domain Eukaryota; kingdom Viridiplantae; phylum Streptophyta; class Magnoliopsida; order Fabales; family Fabaceae; genus Calophaca; species Calophaca sinica. The sequence continues at coordinate 118,351,914 of CM073731.1, forward strand.
TTTCGGGCCTCTTTTTCTTTTTTGTTATACAGTTTTTGTTTTATGTTACGAATGATTTCAATAAAAATGGGAAAAGCGGTACAATGAAACAAAATTTGATTAACTGGACCCAGAAAACCACAACATCAGTATACATTTAATTTACTACATATAAATTTTTTTGTTGCAACATTATATAAAAAAATTCCAGTCTTATTGTTGGGTTGTATCAATTGATATATGAGATGAGATGTTAATTTTAATATCAATTGTATATTTCATGATTTATTAAATGTCTCACATAAAACTGAAAGAAAGAAGCTAATCCATACACCTTTAAAATTGGTAAGAAACCATACTTAGGTTTAAAATCACACGAAAACCAATGTGATTGGATCGGATGAGCTTTCTCTCATAATCGGTACGATCCAATCTGAAAACAGTCTCAAGAAAACAAAATAATTAAATACTCTGGTTTGATGAAAAACGGAGCACGCGTCCTTTTTCGTCTAGTAAAACAATTATCCTCTGACAAACATAATGCAGTCGTAAACTTGCCACAACAAAATATTAAAGCATAAAAAGGGAAGAGAAATTTCCTAATTCGTGGGTTTTAAGAACAAAGGATCATGGAAAATTTACCCCAAATCATTAAAATTAAAATTTTAAAAGGAAAGTTTTTCTTAATCTTTGTGTGGTCTACTTATGTTCAAAACTTTAAGACTGGAAAACTTGATTTCTTTCTCGGCCACTACGTGCCCACGTCGCTGTTTCTTTCCATTTTGTTTTGAGCGCGTACATATATGATAATGTAATCGCTAACTCATGTCTTTGTGTGTACGGCTAACCATCAGTTGGCGATGACTGAGTTAGCACGGGTCACGGTAAGGTCGTATAAGTAATATTACAAGCTTTGTGCCGAAAGATGGTTAACACATTATCTTTGCTTATTTTATTTTCTCGACCCATTTCACTTCTTTTGAGTCTATTAAAATTAGTATGACCTATTGTGAGTCCAAAAGGTTTAAGCCCATAAGGATATATTTAAAGATATCATGGGCCCATTTAATTAAGAATTCCTTTTTAAAAATGTCTAAACCAAATTTTTTGGCAAATATATTTAGGTAAACCAAGCCAAAAATACTCTACGTAACTTGATATTTATAAATACCAGAATTTTCGTGTGTGGGTGCGTATCCGTTACTTTCAAAAGTTGAAAAGTACTTTGGAAATAGAATTTGAATTTGTTTTGCTGTTACAAAATGAGAGGTTAATAAGAAACATTGTTATGCAGGAAATATACAAATTCAAATTACCAATAAAAAATAAAACAAACAGTTTCTTTGATAGTTTCATGGGAGTTAGAAAAACCCACTAAATACTTTTGAACGTTCAGATTATAATTTATATATTATAAACATGACTTTGTTGATAACAAAATGACTCAGGCAAAGATTTTTCAACCCCTTTAATAAAATACCATTCTCTAAATGGCCATGGCATCATTCAAAAACTCGTATATGTTTCTAACCATTATGATCAGTTTTACTTTGTTGTTGACAACATCCCTTTGTTCTGAAACTCCCCAACCACTCTCTCAAGGTCCTTCCAATGAGAATAGTTATGCCCCAAGGCCATTGTCACCCTACGAGAAATATTTGACTAATTGTGTAAGCAAACTAAAGCCAAAATGTGGCGACCAAATATTCTTTGGCGTATTTGTTGGAAATCAAACAGTTAGCAATTATTGTTGTCTCAGTCTTGTGAATGACACGGGAAAATCGTGTCACATGGACGTGACAAAACATGCGGTTAATTTGCCACAGTTCAAGAAAAACAAGACTCAAATTTTGAGTAGGTGTGAGAAGGTTTGGAATGATTGTAGTTTAGTTCACTCTCCTTCACCTAAGCACGATTTTCAAGGATGTGGCAATGAATGCTTGTATCAAATAAAAATTACGCTTTTATTTGAATGAATTTTTTTCGTCTCACATGCACCGTGTCATCAATGTTTAGTTCGAGGTTTTGGGTCTTTGTTTAGAAATAAAAATAAAATCATACAAATGGATGTATCAAAAATTGATATATCAAAATTAATCTAAGACTCATTATTTGTCGTACTCAACTGGAAAAATATTTTTTTCACGTTGCCTACTCTTAAAACATCCTCTTGGTCCTTGGTTTCTAGTCTTAAGTTAGCTCTTTACAAGCCGATCAACTAGAGTTAAGGCAAAGATAAAAGTTGGAAAAGCAAAACCCAAAATGTAAAAATTGAATGGGAAAAAAACTGAATTTGCTTTCAATGGATTAGATTGGTATTCAGATTAAAACATGAAAACCAACTAATGGTAACCCAAATTAAAATTAAATCCATATATAATTTTTATTTACGAGTTAGTCAAGTCACTTATACTTGTGTAAATATACCTTTATGAAACTATTTATACGAAATCATTGTTTACTGTTTTAGTGTAAAACTTGCATCAAAATATTTTGTTATGTTCATTAGAGCGTCTCGTTTAAATTACTTTTAAAATCTCTTTCGGGCCTCTTTTTCTTTTTTGTTATACAGTTTTTGTTTTATGTTACGAATGATTTCAATAAAAATGGGAAAAGCGGTACAATGAAACAAAATTTGATTAACTGGACCCAGAAAACCACAACATCAGTATACATTTAATTTACTACATATAAATTTTTTTGTTGCAACATTATATAAAAAAATTCCAGTCTTATTGTTGGGTTGTATCAATTGATATATGAGATGAGATGTTAATTTTAATATCAATTGTATATTTCATGATTTATTAAATGTCTCACATAAAACTGAAAGAAAGAAGCTAATCCATACACCTTTAAAATTGGTAAGAAACCATACTTAGGTTTAAAATCACACGAAAACCAATGTGATTGGATCGGATGAGCTTTCTCTCATAATCGGTACGATCCAATCTGAAAACAGTCTCAAGAAAACAAAATAATTAAATACTCTGGTTTGATGAAAAACGGAGCACGCGTCCTTTTTCGTCTAGTAAAACAATTATCCTCTGACAAACATAATGCAGTCGTAAACTTGCCACAACAAAATATTAAAGCATAAAAAGGGAAGAGAAATTTCCTAATTCGTGGGTTTTAAGAACAAAGGATCATGAAAAATTTACCCCAAATCATTAAAATTAAAATTTTAAAAGGAAAGTTTTTCTTAATCTTTGTGTGTTCTACTTATGTTCGAAACTTTAAGACTGGAAAACTTGATTTCTTTCTCGGCCACTACGTGCCCACGTCGCTGTTTCTTTCCATTTTGTTTTGAGCGCGTACATATATGATAATGTAATCGCTAACTCATGTCTTTGTGTGTACGGCTAACCATCTGTTGGCGATGACTGAGTTAGCACGGGTCACGGTAAGGTCGTATAAGTAATATTACAAGCTTTGTGCCGAAAGATGGTTAACACATTATCTTTGCTTATTTTATTTTCTCGACCCATTTCACTTCTTTTGAGTCTATTAAAATTAGTATGACCTATTGTGAGTCCAAAAGGTTTAAGCCCATAAGGATATATTTAAAGATATCATGGGCCCATTTAATTAAGAATTCCTTTTTAAAAATGTCTAAACCAAATTTTTTGGCAAATATATTTAGGTAAACCAAGCCAAAAATATTCTACGTAACTTGATATTTAAAAATACCAGAATTTTTGTGTGTGGGTGCGTATCCGTTACTTTCAAAAGTTGAAAAGTACTTTGGAAATAGAATTTGAATTTGTTTTGCAGTTACAAAATGAGAGGTTAATAAGAAACATTGTTATGCAGGAAATATACAAATTCAAATTACCAATAAAAAATAAAACAAACAGTTTCTTTGATAGTTTCATGGGAGTTAGAAAAACCTACTAAATACTTTTGAACGTTCAGATTATAATTTATATATCATAAACATGACTTTGTTGATCACAAAATGACTCAGGCAAAGATTTTTCAACCCCTTTAATAAAATACCATTCTCTGAATGGCCATGGCATCATTCAAAAACTCGTATATGTTTCTGACCATTATGATCAGTTTTACTTTGTTGTTGAAAACATCCCTTTGTTCTGAAACTCCCCAACCACTCTCTCAAGGTCCTTCCAATGAGAATAGTTATGCCCCAAGGCCATTGTCACCCTACGAGAAATATTTGACTAATTGTGTAAGCAAACTAAAGCCAAAATGTGGCGACCAAATATTCTTTGGTGTATTTGTTGGAAATCAAACAGTTAGCGATTATTGTTGTCTCAGTCTTGTGAATGACACGGGAAAATCGTGTCACATGGACGTGACAAAACATGCGGTTAATTTGCCACAATTCAAGAAAAACAAGACTCAAATTTTGAGTAGGTGTGAGAAGGTTTGGAATGATTGTAGTTTAGTTCACTCTCCTTCACCTAAGCCTGATTTTCAGTGACAGGTGGCAGTGAATGCTTGTATCAAATAAAAATTACGCTTTTATTTGAATGAATTTTTAGTCTCACGTGCACCGTATCATCAATGTTTAGTTCGAGGTTTTGGGTCTTTGTTTAGAAATAAAAATAAAATCATACAAATGGATGTATCAAAAATTGATATATCAAAATTATTCTAAAACTCATTATTTGTCGTACTAACCTGGAAAATATTTTTTCACGTTGCCTACTCTTAAAACATCCCATCTGGTCCTTGGTTTATAGTCTTAAGTTAGGTCTTTACAAGCCGATCAACTAGAGTAAAGGCAACATAAAAGTTGGAAAAACAAAACCCAAAATGTAAAAATTGAATGGGAAAAAAAACTGAATTTGCTTTCAATGGATTAGATTGGTATTGATTAAAACATGAAAACCAACTAATGGTAACCCAAATTAAAATTAAATCCATATATAATTTTTATTTACGAGTTAGTCAAGTCACTTATACTTGTGTAAATATACCTTTATGAAACTATTTATACGAAATCATTGTTTACTGTTTTAGTGTAAAACTTGCATCAAAATATTTTGTTATGTTCATTAGAGCGTCTCGTTTAAATTACTTTTAAAATCTCTTTCGGGCCTCTTTTTCTTTTTTGTTATACAGTTTTTTTTATGTTACGAATGATTTCAATAAAAATGGGAAAAGCGGTACAATGAAACAAAATTTGATTAACTGGACCCAGAAAACCACAACATCAGTATACATTTAATTTACTATATATAAATTTTTTTGTTGCAACATTATATAAAAAAATTCCAGTCTTATTGTTGGGTTGTATCAATTGATATATGAGATGAGATGTTAATTTTAATATCAATTGTATATTTCATGATTTATTAAATGTCTCACATAAAACTGAAAGAAAGAAGCTAATCCATACACCTTTAAAATTGGTAAGAAACCATGCTTAGGTTTAAAATCACACGAAAACCAATGTGATTGGATCGGATGAGCTTTCTCTCATAATCGGTACGATCCAATCTGAAAACAGTCTCAAGAAAACAAAATAATTAGATACTCTGGTTTGATGAAAAACGGAGCACGCGTCCTTTTTCGTCTAGTAAAACAATTATCCTCTGACAAACATAATGCAGTCGTAAACTTGCCACAACAAAATATTAAAGCATAAAAAGGGAAGAGAAATTTCCTAATTCGTGGGTTTTAAGAACAAAGGATCATGGAAAATTTACCCCAAATCATTAAAATTAAAATTTTAAAAGGAAAGTTTTTCTTAATCTTTGTGTGGTCTACTTATGTTCGAAACTTTAAGATTGGAAAACTTGATTTCTTTCTCGGCCACCACGCGTCCACGTCGCCGCTTTCTTTCCATTTTGTTTTGGGCGCGTACATATATGATAATGTAATCGCTAACTCATGTCTTTGTGTGTACGGCTAACCATCTGTTGGCGATGACCGAGTTAGCACGGTCACGCAGTAAGGTCGTATAAGTAATATTACAAGCTTTGTGCGAAAGATGGTTAACACATTATCTTTGCTTATTTTATTTTCTCGACCCATTTCACTTCTTTTGAGTCTATTAAAATTAGTATGACCTATTGTGAGTCCAAAAGGTTTAAGCCCATAAGGATATATTTAAAGATATCATGGGCCCATTTAATTAAGAATTCCTTTTTAAAAATGTCTAAACCAAATTTTTTGGCAAATATATTTAGGTAAACCAAGCCAAAAATATTCTACGTAACTTGATATTTATAAATACCAGAATTTTCGTGTGTGGGTGCGTATCCGTTACTTTCAAAAGTTGAAAAGTACTTTGGAAATAGAATTTGAATTTGTTTTGCAGTTACAAAATGAGAGGTTAATAAGAAACATTGTTATGCAGGAAATATACAAATTCAAATTACCAATAAAAAATAAAACAAACAGTTTCTTTGATAGTTTCATGGTGTAATACCCTAACTCTAATTAGGCAATTACTTACTAATTAAGGATTGGAACTTCATCTGGAAAATTTCCTCAAATATAAAAACCTTAAGATATAAATAAAACTTTGTTTAAAAGACCTGTTTGACTTGGAAAGAAATATTTCAAAGACCCAAACATGACACATATATCTAACAGAGTTTCAAAAGCGGAATAACTTTTTCATTTACATCTCATTTCATAAAATGACCACAAGATAAAACAATTATAACCTATACATTATTTTCTAATTGCAAAGGACTCGTCCTAGAGATAAGGACTCTGACTCGTGATCCGGTGACTCAAGTCTTGCCGAGGGCGAGACCGAACACGCTTCGTGCTCTAAACCTCCTCCATCAAGTGTACGAAAACAACGCCCAACGGTGAGTTTATAAAACTCAAGAACATAGACTTAGAAGAAAAATGCTTTTACCGTTGTTTTGACCATACGCTGCGTGTGCTACGTATGGAAAATCCTCCCGACAACATATACTAATACTATAGCCAAGTCTTAACATCATCTTCATTCATTCAGTCAAACTCAAACATAACTTGCTTCAAGAGCATTCATTTGCAAAATAACATAATTCACACATGACATACAATCACATAATTCAAATCAAACATAATGGGCCTCTTTGTAAGTCTTTTATCGCAACACCCGGGTTACTGGACTTTATTGCCCAGCCCAGTGGCTTACCCCACTGGTGAGCCCGCAATGCCACATCACGTAATTCGTAATACAAGACATTAACTTTATTCGTCATACATCATAGCATAGGCATCCTCAATCTTTTAATAAAACTCACTGGGTAGTTAAGCGTGAGAAACTTCACCACACCAGTTTAAAATTTTTGATACGGCAGTCAGAGCTCAGTGACCACGGTTAGACGTCTCTTTAAACCGCTAATACCGTATCCTAGCCTTTCAAATAGAAAGGACTTACTAAAACAGTTTGGGTCTCACCCACATATATGTGGCCCATGATAGCTAGCCTTTAACGGGAAACATGGTATTTCTCCAGACATAGACTATCCTAAGATTTGGATGCTATGTTATAATGTAAGCGATTCCTTCCTCCTTCACAAATGGATAGGAGAATCAAATCATAATTTCAAGACCATAGAAAAATCAAAGTCAAGCCAAGGAATAGACAAGCACATCATAACTAAGCACTCATAAGCACTCAAATGATAATATAACAATAAGTTGTACATTGCCATTATCTAGCACAACAAGTAGTACTTATGTTATCTTTAGTAAAAACTTGTTATATCGTGCTTTGATTCACATATCATTCAACGTTAGCAATATAGTACTTACTATACGTTAAAGTTGATTAACCTACTGGTTCTAGAAACAGAGGCTGTGTACACACTACATTACTTAATTATAGCACCGTTGTTTAACATGCACACAAGCGTATACGACAGCATACAGATACGCACATATCACAGACAATGTATCAGATCACTATTAAATTGCTACGTGTGTAACAACTATTTCTAATTATACTGTTTCAACTCTGCTCTGATTGTACTTTTTTTTTTCATACAAATACTTAATACATATAGCATGTGTTGCACATTCACCACAATGGTACACATTCGACTTTATACACATCAAGTATAAGCATTATAGCGTGAAACATGTACATTCTGTTTATCAATTCACACAGCTTCACACTTATATAGCCTACATATACACTAAATGACAATTACTTTGCAAATGATAATATTAACATACGCAAATCTATAAACGAGATACTATCTTGCATGATTGTTGAATATATTAGAACTTATACTTAAACAAATTTATATTATTATACATTGCAGAAAACAATTCACAATAACAATACACAAATACATTAATTCAAAACTATTATGATAAAACAAAAATATACATGCAATAATCAACACATGCGCAAGATTAAATTCATCATATGTCATTCATTGCATCTAAAATAAGTGTCTTGGAGCCCAAACTCATACAAATAGGCTAGCTCGGGTGTCGAGCCATTTCCGATTCGAATTCATACATTTTACCAAACATAGCAATCACATAAATAATCCGAGTGAGGCTCGATGGAGCTCACAACAGGAATAAACATCAAACATTGGTTTAGGGGGGTTGGGGGCAGCCGTCCAACCCTATTTCAGTCAAACCCCATACAAGACCATTCAGTATGACTAATAAGCTAATTATTGAACTAAAATAATTAATAATAAAACCTAGCACACTCTAAGGGAGGTTTTGGGGGAAGTCTAAGTTACCTGAGCAATCCCAAGTTAGGGATTTCAATTCCAAAAATCCCGTTTCATTGAGGTACACTTTAGGTTCTAGTTTCAGCCCCCATCTACTTCTTCCTTCAGTCTGAGTTCCATTTCTTCATCTCCTTCAAGAAAATTTCGCAGTCCAGCTTTAGCCTCCATGGAAATGAGCTCTGAAGCTTCAATCTTCATCTTCTTCACCAAAATGTCACATGAAACATCTTCCTCTTTGATTTCGAGTTCCCTTAATCCATCTCTCTCTCGATTTCTCTCGGTCACTGTCCATCTCTCTCTCTCTCCAGCACCTCCCCCTCTCTCGGCCAACAAGAACAGTGGTGTGGCCACCATGAGCGCCGCCGCGTCTCACCCCCAGGACCACCGTGCCCTGTTTCTTCTTCTTCTTCCCTTCGTTCGCGACTCCGTCTCTCTCTCTAACTCGCGGCCTGCCTTCCTCTCCGGTGCACCACCGTGCCGTCTCCGCCAGGCCACCACCGCGACCCTTCCTCCTTCTTCCTCGATCGCACCTTCTCGTTCTTTCTCGGTCGCGTTCTGCTTCGGCTCGCCGTGAAGGGTGGTGTGGCACCACCAAGCCCTCGTCGTCGCCGCCCAGGATGCCACGGCCTCCACCCTTTTCTCCTCCCTTCACCGTCGCCCCTCATCTTCTTCCTTCCTTCTCTTCTCTTCCTCTTTCTTTTCTTTCCTTTTTTCTGATTTTTGCTTCATTTCTCCTTTTTCTGCTTTGTGGCTGCGGCTGTGAAAGATGAAGGAGGGAGTATTAGGGTTATGAGAGGGTTCTAAGGTGGGCTTAAGTGGATCATGGAGTACGGTGGAGCTTAGGTCCAAAATTAATTAAAACCTTGCAATTACGCCCTTATTAAACCTCTAAATTAAATCTTAGGTACCTAATAATATTCTTGAGCAATCTGGCTAATTAAAACCACGCATAATTATTTAGTCTCATAACTCCTAAATCACTGGGTAAAATTACAATTTTACCCTTTAGTTCCTAATTGGTTTTAAATTACGAAATTAGGGCTTCGAACTATTTTTAATCCTTAGAGATTAAATTCATTTTCACTTAGAACTCCTAATAATTAGGCTTAAGGATTTTGGGATATTACATTACTCCCCACCTTTTAGGAATTTTGTCCCCAAAATTCGCCTTAACCTTATAACCCTATCCATATAAAGGATTTGTTCTCGGTGTTTCCGCTGCGAACTCTAATCCTTCTCTGCTTTGAATGAGTAAGTTTCGTCTCTTGATCGTTCTAAATCGTCAGAATCTCGAAAAGAATTGGTAGCTACCCTAGTTCAACTATCCTTAGAATTTGTGATTTAGCTAACCAGTTACAAACTAAGTCTTATTCCCAATAAGATGCTTATTAAGTCAAGATGAAGTTTGTAATTGGTCAAGGAAGATCACTTCACCCACCGGCTAGTGAATCTAGCGTATACACTAATATCCTTGAATTCCCGTTGATTTAGCTATAACCAATACCCTAGTAGTCCCAAAACTATGGTCTAACATTCTTCCTTATGCTAGTTAATTCACCAAGGTCACTATGCCTAGGGAACTTAGGGCTCGATTTCCTTCAGGGTTCCCTAAATGCAACTGAAACATTAAGAAATCTGGCTCAATACTATCCCTTGCGGTTATAGAAAACACTAAGGTATTTCTAATCAAGGTCCAATAGGTGCTTTAGAGAGCTTCGTGGTTATCAATCGATTTGGGATCCATTCACAATGGTTAGATCAAACAAGCTTGACTAGTTAACAAGTGTTGAGAGCCTAATCGACATTTAACACCCATCCCGAATTGATTGAAACCGCACAGCTAAGAGTTCTTACTTATCAATTCTAGATGCTATTGTAATAGACAGTCACAATAATTCAAACAGTGCAGGGTCATAGGTTCTAAGGCAACTACGCCAAGCTACCACAAGATTTAGGCTCACTATATCCAAAGTGACCTTCACATTTCCTGCTTCAGAATCATCTCTCTTCTCAGGTTCGTAACATTCTAGGTAACTCTAGCAACTTCCTGTCATAAGTCCTAGTCGCTAACACCGTATGGAGGGTTAAGACCCTCAGTACATCTGCGGGATATAGGTGAGCTAAAATTAATTACACAAATGATAGGTAGCACCTAATTCAAGATCATGCAATAGGAATTTCAAAGAACTCTTTTTAACTTAGATCCAAATCGAATGGTGATTTGAAACCACTTGAATGTATTTAAATAGAATTCAAGACACAATCAAGTCAAGTTTCAAACATAGGAAAATGGATGAACTCGCATATAACTCACGAACAACAGCAGATCCTACCACGTTTAACTCCATTACATATACATATCCATATGTATTTAAACAAACATTCTAAATTTCCTTTTAACCATTATCTTATCTTAATATTCAAGTGTGAGCATCAATCCATGTAAAGGCATGCATATACATATACACATTTATCATGCTTAGAAACACAATGCATGCTTGGTTCTCAAATTGATGAGCATAAAAGGTCTCTGCAAGTTGAACATACCTCAAGGATGGAAGGGTTTTTTTTTTTTTAGAAGAAAATATCCTAAAGGTGAAAGCAAAAGCATGAAATGTTAATACTGGAAAAACCAATTGGAGATCTTAAACATAGCAACAAGGATCATCTCATAGGTTTAAGCACTTTATACATCATGAACACATAAGTTACACATAAACATCATAATTCTAGGTCTTAGGACGAGGATAAAGAACCACACAATCAATTTACATCCTTTAAGGGTATTGGGAACAAGGTTGGTCCTTCTAAGAAGAAATCAGGATTTCCTATCAGGGAATGCGCCTCCAGCACTATGGGTAGCACTTCCAGTGCCCCCTCTGCATTCTTGTGCAGAAATTTCCCTAATCTCTTCCTTTGGTCGTTCCTTCCAAGACCCTTCCCACATATTTACATAGTCATAACACAGAAAAAGGCAGCTGAAGCATGCATATTTGGGGAAATTACATACAAAGATTCATCAAAAGTTATTTATGATCTTTTACACATCATTACACAATGTTAAGCGTATGACTTTCAGTTCACATTCATTCTTCATACATCATTTTCACTAATGCCATGAATGTAACTAAAAGCAAACAATACAAGAATGTAATTCCATACTCATACCACCCATTGTAACCCAAGAATCAAACACGCATGTACTTTTAAATCTTGGTTAGACAAAGATTGCACATACAACATAGGGTTTAAACATGTTAACTTATGAATACCAAACCAAGCTGTTTAAGGACCACTCATGGGGGAAGAATGTGGTCCCTATCATGGGGATTATGAGTGCCCATGACTAACTTACTCTAAAACTAGAAGAACTCACCACCAAAATTAAGTATCATATTAAACATTAGGCGGTTGCTTCTAAATTTTCCAATTCCCAAATGATCATAAAATCAATTCATGCAAGAAGGTGAAAATAGCAAAGTGGAAATCAGTGCGAAAGAAATTAATTCACAATTACTAATTTATAACTTCCGCAATAGTTTTCTAGCTTTCAAACTTTGGGTTCTCAAAACCAACACTTTTATATTATAAGAAAAGACGAAACTTCTTGAATCATTATTGTTTATCAAATACCAAAATATTTAATCTATCACAAAAGTTGCGGTTTCTCCAAGAATATCCCATAATACTCTCGTAGTCCCGTAACTACTTTGATCATCAAATTCGTTCTTCCAGAACTTGCGTAATGATCTTCCAGTGGTAGCAGAGTTTAACGTGGCCACTAAGCTCAACTGCTGCCAGGTATGCATCCCGTGGACTTAGGCAGGCCAGAGTGGCTGAAATCCTTCACGACCTGAACTACGACTAGATGATCATTACGGAATCTAAAACTGTATTTAGGAGTAATTACATATATGAGAATGTCTCACGAAAGAGTACATGCCTCTAGTATTCCCTGCAAATCTTCATCCTCCTCATTCCTTTAGTGAATCCTTGAGGTGGCCTACCTCAATAATTCACCAAAAGAACTCAGAAAACTCGGACTTATAGACACAACTGACTCTTTCCTAAACCGGATCACCTCTAAACACACATGACTCACAGTCCGAGAGGGTCGAACTAGGCTCTGATACCATAATGTAATACCCTAACTCTAATTAGGGAATTACTTACTAATTAAGGATTGGAACTTCACCTGGAAAATTTCCTCAAATATAAAAACCTTAAGATATAAATAAAACCTTGTTTAAAAGACCTGTTTGACTTAGAAAGAAATATTTCAAAGACCCAAACATGACACATATATCTAACAGAGTTTCAAAAGCGGAATAACTTTTTCATTTACATCTCATTTCATAAAATGACCACAAGATAAAACAATTATAACCTATACATTATTTTCTAATTGCAAAGGACTCGTCCTAGAGATAAGGACTCTGACTCGTGATCCGGTGACTCAAGTCTTGCCGAGGGCGAGACCGAACACGCTTCGTGCTCTAAACCTCCTCCATCAAGTGTACCGAAAACAACGCCCCAACGGTGAGTTTATAAAACTTCGATAACATAGACTTAGAAGAAAAATGCTTTTCTGGTTGTTTTGACCATACGGCGTGTGCTACGTATGGAAAATCCTCCCGACAACATATACTAATACTATAGCCAAGTCTTAACATCATCTTCATTCATTCAGTCAAACTCAAACATAACTTGCTTCAAGAGCATTCATTTGCAAAATAACATAATTCACACATGACATACAATCACATAATTCAAATCAAACATAATGGGCCTCTTTGTAAGTCTTTTATCGCAACACCCCGGTTACTGGACTTTATTGACCAGTGGCTTACCTTTGGTGAGCCCACAATGCCACATCACGTAAATCGTAATACAAGACATTAACTTTATTCGTCATACATCATAGCATAGGCATCCTCAATCTTTTAATAAAACTCACTGGGTAGTTAAGCGTGAGAAACTTCACCACACTAGTTTAAAAATTTTGATACGGCAGTCAGAGCTCAGTGACCACGGTTAGACGCCTCTTTAAACCGCTAATACCGTATCCTAGCCTTTCAAAAAGAAAGGACTTACTAAAACAGTTTGGGTCTCACCCACATATATGTGGCCCATGATAGCTAGCCTTTAACGGGAAACATGGTATTTCTCCAGACATAGACTATCCTAAGATTTGGATGCTATGTTATAATGTAAGCGATTCCTTCCTCCTTCACAAATGGATAGGAGAATCAAATCATAATTTCAAGACCATAGAAAAATCAAAGTCAAGCCAAGGAATAGACAAGCACATCATAACTAAGCACTCATAAGCACTCAAATGATAATATAACAATAAGTTGTACATTGCCATTATCTAGCACAACAAGTAGTACTTATGTTATCTTTAGTAAAAACTTGTTATATCGTGCTTTGATTCACATATCATTCAACGTTAGCAATATAGTACTTACTATACGTTAAAGTTGATTAACCTACTGGTTCTAGAAACAGAGGCTGTGTACACACTACATTACTTAATTATAGCACCGTTGTTTAACATGCACACAAGCGTATACGACAGCATACAGATACGCACATATCACAGACAATGTATCAGATCACTATTAAATTGCTACGTGTGTAACAACTATTTCTAATTATACTGTTTCAACTCTGCTCTGATTGTACTTTTTTTTTCCATACAAATACTTAATACATATAGCATGTGTTGCACATTCACCACAATGGTACACATTCGACTTTATACACATCAAGTATAAGCATTATAGCGTGAAACATGTACATTATGTTTATCAATTCACACAGCTTCACACTTATATAGCCTACATATACACTAAATGACAATTACTTTGCAAATGATAATATTAACATACGCAAATCTATAAACGAGATACTATCTTGCATGATTGTTGAATATATTAGAACTAATACTTAAACAAATTTATATTATTATACATTGCAGACAACAATTCACAATAACAATACACAAATACATTAATTCAAAACTATTATGATAAAACAAAAATATACATGCAATAATCAACACATGCGCAAGATTAAATTCATCATATGTCATTCATTGCATCTAAAATAAGTGTCTTGGAGCCCAAACTCATACAAATAGGCTAGCTCGGGTGTCGAGCCATTTCCGATTCGAATTCATACATTTTACCAAACATAGCAATCACATAAATAATCCGAGTGAGGCTCGATGGAGCTCACAACAGGAACAAACATCAAACATTGGTTTAGGGGGGTTGGGGGCAGCCGTCCAACCCTATTTCAGTCAAACCCATTACAAGACCATTCAGTATGACTAATAAGCTAATTATTGAACTAAAATAATTAATAATAAAACCTAGCACACTCTAAGGGAGGTTTTGGGGGAAGTCTAAGTTACCTGAGCAATCCCAAGTTAGGGATTTCAATTCCAAAAATCCCGTTTCATTGAGGTACACTTTAGGTTCTAGTTTCAGCCCCCATCTACTTCTTCCTTCAGTCTGAGTTCCATTTCTTCATCTCCTTCAAGAAAATTTCGCAAATCGACTTTAGCCTCCATGGAAATGAGCTCAAGCTTCAATCTTCATCTTCTTCACGAATGGCACATGCAACATCTTCCTCTTTGATTTCGAGTTCCCTTAATCCATCTCTCTCTCGATTTCTCTCACACCATCCATCTCTCTCTCTCCAAAGACCTCCCTCTCTCGGCCAACAAGAACAGTGGTGTGGCCACCATGAGCGCCGCCAAGATCTCACCCCCAGGAACACCGTGCCTGTATCTTCTTCTTCTTCCCTTCGCTCGCGACTCTGTCTCTCTCTCTAACTCGCGACCGCCTTCCTCTCCGGTGCACCACCGCGTTGCCTCCGCCAGGCCACCACCGCGACCCTTCCTCCTTCTTCCTCGATCGCACCTTCTCGTTCTTTCTCGGTCGCGTTCGCCGCTTCGCTGCGTGAAGGGTGGTGTGGCACCACCAAGCCCTCGTCGTCGCCGCCAGGATGCCACGGCCTCCACCCTTTTCTCCTCCCTTCACCGTCGCCTCTCATCTTCTTCCTTCCTTCTCTTCTCTTCCTCTTTCTTTTCTTTCCTTTTTTCGATTTTTGCTTCATTTCACCTTTTTCTCGCTTTGTGGGCTGTTTGTGAAAGATGAAGGAGGGAGTATTAGGGTTATGAGAGGGTTCTAAGGTGGGCTTAAGTGGATCATGGAGTACGGTGGAGCTTAGGTCCAAAATTAATTAAAACCTTGCAATTACGCCCTTATTAAACCTCTAAATTAAATCTTAGGTACCTAATAATATTCTTGAGCAATCTGGCTAATTAAAACCACGCATAATTATTTAGTCTCATAACTCCTAAATCACTGGGTAAAATTACAATTTTACCCTTTAGTTCCTAATTGGTTTTAAATTACGAAATTAGGGCTTCGAACTATTTTTAATCCTTAGAGATTAAATTCATTTTCACTTAGAACTCCTAATAATTAGGCTTAGGGATTTTGGGATATTACACATGGGAGTTAGAAAAACCTACTAAATACTTTTGAACGTTAAGATTATAATTCATATATTATAAACATGACTTTGTTGATCACAAAATGACTCAGGCAAAGATTATTCAACCCCTTTAATAAAATACCAATCTCTAAATGGCCATGGCATCATTCAAAAACTCGTATATGTTTCTGACCATTATGATCAGTTTTACTTTGTTGTTGAAAACATCCCTTTGTTCTGAAACTCCCCAACCACTCTCTCAAGGTCCTTCCAATGAGAATAGTTATGCCCCAAGGCCATTGTCACCCTACGAGAAATATTTGACTAATTGTGTAAGCAAACTAAAGCCAAAATGTGGCGACCAAATATTCTTTGGTGTATTTGTTGGAAATCAAACAGTTAGCGATTATTGTTATCTCAGTCTTGTGAATGACACGGGAAAATCGTGTCACATGGACGTGACAAAACATGCGGTTAATTTGCCACAGTTCAAGAAAAACAAGACTCAAATTTTGAGTAGGTGTGAGAAGGTTTGGAATGATTGTAGTTTAGTTCAGTCTCCTTCACCAAAGCCTGATTTTCAGTGACAGGTGGCAGTGAATGCTTGTATCAAATAAAAATTACGCTTTTCACTGAATGAATTTTTTTCGTCTCACGTGCACCGTATCATCAATGTTTAGTTCGAGGTTTTGGGTCTTTGTTTAGAAATAAAAATAAAATCATACAAATGGATGTATCAAAAATTGATATACCAAAATTATTCTAAAACTCATTATTTGTCGTACTCAACTGGAAAAGTATTTTTTTCACGTTGCCTACTCTTAAAACATCCTACTGGTCCTTGGTTTCTAGTCTTAAGTTAGCTCTTTACAAGCCGATCAACTAGAGTTAAGGCAGCATAAAAGTTGGAAAAACAAAACCCAAAATGTAAAAATTGAATGGGAAAAAAACTGAATTTGCTTTCAATGGATTAGATTGGTATTCAGATTAAAACATGAAAACCAACTAATGGTAACCCAAATTAAAATTAAATCCATATATAATTTTTATTTACGAGTTAGTCAAGTCACTTATACTTGTGTAAATATACCTTTATGAAACTATTTATACGAAATCATTGTTTCTCGCTTTTAGTGTAAAACTTGCATCAAAATATTTTGTTATGTTCATTAGAGCGTCTCGTTTAAATTACTTTTAAAATCGCTTTCGGGCCTCTTTTTCTTTTTTGTTATACAGTTTTTGTTTTATGTTACGAATGATTTCAATAAAAATGGGAAAAGCGGTACAATGAAACAAAATTTGATTAATCGGACCTAAAACCACAACATCAGTATACATTTAATTTACTACATATAAATTTTTTTGTTGCAACATTATATAAAAAATTTCAGTCTTATTGTTGGGTTGTATCAATTGATATATGAGATGAGATGTTAATTTTAATATCAATTGTATATTTCATGATTTATTAAATGTCTCACATAAACTGAAAGAAAGAAGCTAATCCATACACCTTTAAAATTGGTAAGAAACCATACTTAGGTTTAAAATCACCACGAAAACCAATGTGATTGGATCGGATGAGCTTTCTCTCATAATCGATGCACGATCCAATCTGTAAACACGTCTTTGTCTCAAGAAAACAAAATAATTAAATACTCTGGTTTGATGAAAAAGCGAGCACGCGTCCTTTTTCGTCTAGTAAAACAATTATCCTCTGACAAACATAATGCAGTCGTAAACTTGCCACAACAAAATATTAAAGCATAAAAAGGGAAGAGAAATTTCCTAATTCGTGGGTTTTAAGAACAAAGGATCATGGAAAATTTACCCCAAATCATTAAAATTAAAATTTTAAAAGGAAAGTTTTTCTTAATCTTTGTGTGGTCTACTTATGTTCGAAACTTTAAGATTGGAAAACTTGATTTCTTTCTCGGCCACTACGTGCCCACGTCGCTGTTTCTTTCCATTTTGTTTTGGGCGCGTACATATATGATAATGTAATCGCTAACTCATGTCTTTGTGTGTACGGCTAACCATCTGTTGGCGATGACTGAGTTAGCACGGGTCACGGTAAGGTCGTATAAGTAATATTACAAGCTTTGTGCCGAAAGATGGTTAACACATTATCTTTGCTTATTTTATTTTCTCGACCCATTTCACTTCTTTTGAGTCTATTAAAATTAGTATGACCTATTGTGAGTCCAAAAGGTTTAAGCCCATAAGGATATATTTAAAGATATCATGGGCCCATTTAATTAAGAATTCATTTTTAAAAATGTCTAAACCAATTTTTTTGGCAAATATATTTAGGTAAACCAAGCCAAAAATATTCTACGTAACTTGATATTTATAAATATCAGAATTTTCGTGTATGGGTGCGTATCCGTTACTTTCAAAAGTTGAAAAGTACTTTGGAAATAGAATTTGAATTTGTTTTGCAGTTACAAAATGAGAGGTTAATAAGAAACATTGTTATGCAGGAAATATACAAATTCAAATTACCAATAAAAAATAAAACAAACAGTTTCTTTGATAGTTTCATGGGAGTTAGAAAAACCTACTAAATACTTTTGAACGTTAAGATTATAATTTATATATTAGAAACATGACTTTGTTGATCACAAAATGACTCAGGCAAAGATTTTTCAACCCCTTTAATAAAATACCAATCTCTAAATGGCCATGGCATCATTCAAAAACTCGTATATGTTTCTGACCATTATGATCAGTTTTACTTTGTTGTTGAAAACATCCCTTTGTTCTGAAACTCCCCAACCACTCTCTCAAGGTCCTTCCAATGAGAATAGTTATGCCCCAAGGCCATTGTCACCCTACGAGAAATATTTGACTAATTGTGTAAGCAAACTAAAGCCAAAATGTGGCGACCAAATATTCTTTGGTGTATTTGTTGGAAATCAAACAGTTAGCGATTATTGTTGTCTCAGTCTTGTGAATGACAGTGGAAAATCGTGTCACATGGACGTGACAAAACATCCGCTTAATTTGGCACAGTGCAAGAAAAACAAGACTCAAATTTTGAGTAGGTGTGAGAAGGTTTGGAATGATTGTAGTTTAGTTCGATCTCCTTCACCTAAGCACGATTTTCGATGTGTGGCAGTGAATGCTTGTATCAAATAAAAATTACGCTTTTCGCTGAATGAATTTTTTTCGTCTCACGTGCACCGTATCATCAATGTTTAGTTCGAGGTTTTGGGTCTTTGTTTAGAAATAAAAATAAAATCATACAAATGGAAGTATCAAAAATTGATATACCAAAATTATTCTAAAACTCATTATTTGTCGTACTCAACTGGAAAAATATTTTTTTTCACGTTGCCTACTCTTAAAACATCCTACTGGTCCTTGGTTTCTAGTCTTAAGTTAGCTCTTTACAAGCCGATCAACTAGAGTTAAGGCAGCATAAAAGTTGGAAAAACAAAACCCAAAATGTAAAAATTGATTGGGAAAAAAAACTGAATTTGCTTTCAATGGATTAGATTGGTATTCAGATTAAAACATGAAAACCAACTAATGGTAACCCAAATTAAAATTAAATCCATATATAATTTTTATTTACGAGTTAGTCAAGTCACTTATACTTGTGTAAATATACCTTTATGAAACTATTTATACGAAATCATTGTTTACTGTTTTAGTGTAAAACTTGCATCAAAATATTTTGTTATGTTCTTTAGAGCGTCTCGTTTAAATTACTTTTAAAATCTCTTTCGGGCCTCTTTTTCTTTTTTGCTATACAGTTTTGTTTTATGTTACAAATGATTTCAATAAAAATGGGAAAAGCGGTACAATGAAACAAAATTTGATTAACTGGACCCAGAAAACCACAACATCAGTATACATTTAATTTACTACATATAAATTTTTTTGTTGCAACATTATATAAAAAAATTTCAGTCTTATTGTTGGGTTGTATCAATTGATATATGAGATGAGATGTTAATTTTAATATCAATTGTATATTTCATGATTTATTAAATGTCTCACATAAAACTGAAAGAAAGAAGCTAATCCATACACCTTTAAAATTGGTAAGAAACCATACTTAGGTTTAAAATCACACGAAAACCAATGTGATTGGATCGGATGAGCTTTCTCTCATAATCGGTACGATCCAATCTGTAAACACGTCTTTGTCTCAAGAAAACAAAATAATTAAATACTCTGGTTTGATGAAAAACGGAGCACGCGTCCTTTTTCGTCTAGTAAAACATTTATCCTCTGACAAACATAATGTAGTCGTAAACTTGCCACAACAAAATATTAAAGCATAATAAGGGAAGAGAAATTTCCTAATTCGTGGGTTTTAAGAACAAAGGATCATGGAAAATTTACCCCAAATCATTAAAATTAAAATTTTAAAAGGAAAGTTTTTCTTAATCTTTGTGTGGTCTACTTATGTTCGAAACTTTAAGACTGGAAAACTTGATTTCTTTCTGCCACCACGTGCTCCACGCCGCTGTTTCTTTCCATTTTGTTTTGAGCGTACATATATGATAATGTAATCGCTAACTCATGTCTTTGTGTGTACGGCTAACCATCAGTTGGCGATGACTGAGTTAGCACGGGTCACGGTAAGGTCGTATAAGTAATATTACAAGCTTTGTGCCGAAAGATGGTTAACACATTATCTTTGCTTATTTTATTTTCTCGACCCATTTCACTTCTTTTGAGTCTATTAAAATTAGTATGACCTATTGTGAGTCCAAAAGGTTTAAGCCCATAAGGATATATTTAAAGATATCATGGGCCCATTTAATTAAGAATTCATTTTTAAAAATGTCTAAACCAATTTTTTTGGCAAATATATTTAGGTAAACCAAGCCAAAAATATTCTACGTAACTTGATATTTATAAATATCAGAATTTTCGTGTATGGGTGCGTATCCGTTACTTTCAAAAGTTGAAAAGTACTTTGGAAATAGAATTTGAATTTGTTTTGCAGTTACCAAATGAGAGGTTAATAAGAAACATTGTTATGCAGGAAATATACAAATTCAAATTACCAATAAAAAATAAAACAAACAGTTTCTTTGATAGTTTCATGGGAGTTAGAAAAACCTATTAAATACTTTTGAACATTAAGATTATAATTTATATGTTATAAACATGACTTTGTTGATCACAAAATGACTCAGGCAAAGATTTTTCAACCCCTTTAATAAAATACCAATCTCTAAATGGCCATGGCATCATTCAAAAACTCGTATATGTTTCTGACCATTATGATCAGTTTTACTTTGTTGTTGAAAACATCCCTTTGTTCTGAAACTCCCCAACCACTCTCTCAAGGTCCTTCCAATGAGAATAGTTATGCCCCAAGGCCATTGTCACCCTACGAGAAATATTTGACTAATTGTGTAAGCAAACTAAAGCCAAAATGTGGCGACCAAATATTCTTTGGTGTATTTGTTGGAAATCAAACAGTTAGCGATTATTGTTGTCTCAGTCTTGTGAATGACACGGAAAATCGTGTCACATGGACGTGACAAAACATGCGGTTAATTTGCCACGATTCAAGAAAAACAAGACTCAAATTTTGAGTAGGTGTGAGAAGGTTTGGAATGATTGTAGTTTAGTTCAGTCTCCTTCACCTAAGCACGATTTTGATGACAGTGGCGATGAATGCTTGTATCAAATAAAAATTACGCTTTTATTTGAATGAATTTTTTTCGTCTCACGTGCACCGTATCATCAATGTTTAGTTCGAGGTTTTGGGTCTTTGTTTAGAAATAAAAATAAAATCATACAAAAGGAAGTATCAAAAAATGAAATATCAAAATTAACCTAAAACTCAATATTTGTCTGACTCAATCGGAAAAAGAATATTTTTTTTCACGTTGCCTACTCTTAAAACATCCTACTGGTCCTTGGTTTCTAGTCTTAAGTTAGCTCTTTACAAGCCGATCAACTAGAGGTAAGGCAAAGATAAAAGTTGGAAAAACAAAACCCAAAATGTAAAAATTGAATGGGAAAAAAGCTGAATTTGCTTTCAATGGATTAGATTGGTATTCAGATTAAAACATGAAAACCAACTAATGGTAACCCAAATTAAAATTAAATCCATATATAATTTTTATTTACGAGTTTGTCAAGTCACTTATACTTGTGTAAATATACCTTTATGAAACTATTTATACGAAATCATTGTTTCTTGCTTTAGTGTAAAACTTGCATCAAAATATTTTGTTATGTTCATTAGAGCGTCTCGTTTAAATTACTTTTAAAATCTCTTTCGGGCCTCTTTTTCTTTTTGTTATACAGTTTTGTTTTATGTTACGAATGATTTCAATAAAAATGGGAAAAGCGGTACAATGAAACAAAATTTGATTAACTGGACCCAGAAAACCACAACATCAGTATACATTTAATTTACTACATATAAATTTTTTTGTTGCAACATTATATAAAAAATTTCAGTCTTATTGTTGGGTTGTATCAATTGATATATGAGATGAGATGTTAATTTTAATATCAATTGTATATTTCATGATTTATTAAATGTCTCACATAAAACTGAAAGAAAGAAGCTAATCCATACACCTTTAAAATTGGTAAGAAACCATACTTAGGTTTAAAATCACACGAAAACCAATGTGATTGGATCGGATGAGCTTTCTCTCATAATCGGTACGATCCAATCTGTAAACACGTCTTTGTCTCAAGAAAACAAAATAATTAAATACTCTGGTTTGATGAAAAACAGAGCACGCGTCCTTTTTCGTCTAGTAAAACAATTATCCTCTGACAAACATAATGTAGTCGTAAACTTGCCACAACAAAATATTAAAGCATAAAAAGGGAAGAGAAATTTCCTAATTCGTGGGTTTTAAGAACAAAGGATCATGGAAAATTTACCCCAAATCATTAAAATTAAAATTTTAAAAGGAAAGTTTTTCTTAATCTTTGTGTGGTCTACTTATGTTCGAAACTTTAAGACTGGAAAACTTGATTTCATTCTCGGCCACTACGTGCCCACGTCGCTGTTTCTTTCCATTTTGTTTTGAGCGCGTACATATACGATAATGTAATCGCTAACTCATGTCTTTGTGTGTACGGCTAACCATCTGTTGGCGATGACTGAGTTAGCACGGGTCACGGTAAGGTCGTATAAGTAATATTACAAGCTTTGTGCCGAAAGATGGTTAACACATTATCTTTGCTTATTTTATTTTCTCGACCCATTTCACTTCTTTTGAGTCTATTAAAATTAGTATGACCTATTGTGAGTCCAAAAGGTTTAAGCCCATAAGGATATATTTAAAGATATCATGGGCCCATTTAATTAAGAATTCCTTTTTAAAAATGTCTAAACCAATTTTTTTGGCAAATATATTTAGGTAAACCAAGCCAAAAATATTCTACGTAACTTGATATTTATAAATATCAGAATTTTCGTGTGTGGGTGCGTATCCGTTACTTTCAAAAGTTGAAAAGTACTTTGGAAATAGAATTTGAATTTGTTTTGCAGTTACAAAATGAGAGGTTAATAAGAAACATTGTTATGCAGGAAATATACAAATTCAAATTACCAATAAAAAATAAAACAAACAGTTTCTTTGATAGTTTCATGGGAGTTAGAAAAACCTATTAAATACTTTTGAACGTTAAGATTATAATTTATATATTATAAACATGACTTTGTTGATCACAAAATGACTCAGGCAAAGATTTTTCAACCCCTTTAATAAAATACCAATCTCTAAATGGCCATGGCATCATTCAAAAACTCGTATATGTTTCTGACCATTATGATCAGTTTTACTTTGTTGTTGAAAACATCCCTTTGTTCTGAAACTCCCCAACCACTCTCTCAAGGTCCTTCCAATGAGAATAGTTATGCCCCAAGGCCATTGTCACCCTACGAGAAATATTTGACTAATTGTGTAAGCAAACTAAAGCCAAAATGTGGCGACCAAATATTCTTTGGTGTATTTGTTGGAAATCAAACAGTTAGCGATTATTGTTGTCTCAGTCTTGTGAATGACACGGGAAAATCGTGTCACATGGACGTGACAAAACATGCGGTTAATTTGCCACAGTTCAAGAAAAACAAGACTCAAATTTTGAGTAGGTGTGAGAAGGTTTGGAATGATTGTAGTTTAGTTCAGTCTCCTTCACCTAAGCCTGATTTTCAGTGACAGGTGGCAGTGAATGCTTGTATCAAATAAAAATTACGCTTTTCGCTGAATGAATTTTTTTCGTCTCACGTGCACCGTATCATCAATGTTTAGTTCGAGGTTTTGGGTCTTTGTTTAGAAATAAAAATAAAATCATACAAATGGATGTATCAAAAATTGATATATCAAAATTATTCTAAAACTCATTATTTGTCGTACTCAACTGGAAAAATATTTTTTTTCACGTTGCCTACTCTTAAAACATCCTACTGGTCCTTGGTTTCTAGTCTTAAGTTAGCTCTTTACAAGCCGATCAACTAGAGTTAAGGCAGCATAAAAGTTGGAAAAACAAAACCCAAAATGTAAAAATTGAATGGGAAAAAAAGGTGAATTTGCTTTCAATGGATTAGATTGGTATTCAGATTAAAACATGAAAACCAACTAATGGTAACCCAAATTAAAATTAAATCCATATATAATTTTTATTTACGAGTTAGTCAAGTCACTTATACTTGTGTAAATATACCTTTATGAAACTATTTATACGAAATCATTGTTTATCGCTTTTAGTGTAAAACTTGCATCAAAATATTTTGTTATGTTCATTAGAGCGTCTCGTTTAAATTACTTTTAAAATCTCTTTCGGGCCTCTTTTTCTTTTTTGTTATACAGTTTTTGTTTTATGTTACGAATGATTTCAATAAAAATGGGAAAAGCGGTACAATGAAACAAAATTTGATTAACTGGACCCAGAAAACCACAACATCAGTATACATTTAATTTACTACATATAAATTTTTTTGTTGCAACATTATATAAAAAATTTCAGTCTTATTGTTGGGTTGTATCAATTGATATATGAGATGAGATGTTAATTTTAATATCAATTGTATATTTCATGATTTATTAAATGTCTCACATAAAACTGAAAGAAAGAAGCTAATCCATACACCTTTAAAATTGGTAAGAAACCATACTTAGGTTTAAAATCACACGAAAACCAATGTGATTGGATCGGATGAGCTTTCTCTCATAATCGGTACGATCCAATCTGTAAACACGTCTTTGTCTCAAGAAAACAAAATAATTAAATACTCTGGTTTGATGAAAAACGGAGCACGCGTCCTTTTTCGTCTAGTAAAACAATTATCCTCTGACAAACATAATGTAGTCGTAAACTTGCCACAACAAAATATTAAAGCATAAAAAGGGAAGATAAATTTCCTAATTCGTGGGTTTTAAGAACAAAGGATCATGGAAAATTTACCCCAAATCATTAAAATTAAAATTTTAAAAGGAAAGTTTTTCTTAATCTTTGTGTGGTCTACTTATGTTCGAAACTTTAAGACTGGAAAACTTGATTTCATTCTCGGCCACTACGTGCCCACGTCGCTGTTTCTTTCCATTTTGTTTTGAGCGCGTACATATATGATAATGTAATCGCTAACTCATGTCTTTGTGTGTACGGCTAACCATCTGTTGGCGATGACTGAGTTAGCACGGGTCACGGTAAGGTCGTATAAGTAATATTACAAGCTTTGTGCCGAAAGATGGTTAACACATTATCTTTGCTTATTTTATTTTCTCGACCCATTTCACTTCTTTTGAGTCTATTAAAATTAGTATGACCTATTGTGAGTCCAAAACGTTTAAGCCCATAAGGATATATTTAAAGATATCATGGGCCCATTTAATTAAGAATTCCTTTTTAAAAATGTCTAAACCAATTTTTTTGGCAAATATATTTAGGTAAACCAAGCCAAAAATATTCTACGTAACTTGATATTTATAAATATCAGAATTTTCGTGTGTGGGTGCGTATCCGTTACTTTCAAAAGTTGAAAAGTACTTTGGAAATAGAATTTGAATTTGTTTTGCGATTACAAAATGAGAGGTTAATAAGAAACATTGTTATGCAGAAATATACAAATTCAAATTACCAATAAAAATAAAACAACCAGTTTCTTTGATAGTTTCATGGGAGTTAGAAAAACCTATTAAATACTTTTGAACGTTAAGATTATAATTTATATATTATAAACATGACTTTGTTGATCACAAAATGACTCAGGCAAAGATTTTTCAACCCCTTTAATAAAATACCAATCTCTAAATTGCCATGGCATCATTCAAAAACACGTATATGTTTCTGACCACTATGAACACTTTTCCTTTGTTGTTGAAAACATCCCTTTGTTTTGAAACTCCCCAACCACTCTCTCAAGGTCCTTCCAATGAGAATAGTTATGCCCCAAGGCCATTGTCACCCTACGAGAAATATTTGACTAATTGTGTAAGCAAACTAAAGCCAAAATGTGGCGACCAAATATTCTTTGGTGTATTTGTTGGAAATCAAACAGTTAGCGATTATTGTTGTCTCAGTCTTGTGAATGACACGGGAAAATCGTGTCACATGGACGTGACAAAACATGCGGTTAATTTGCCACAGTTCAAGAAAAACAAGACTCAAATTTTGAGTAGGTGTGAGAAGGTTTGGAATGATTGTAGTTTAGTTCAGTCTCCTTCACCTAAGCCTGATTTTCAGTGACAGGTGGCAGTGAATGCTTGTATCAAATAAAAATTACGCTTTTCGCTGAATTAATTTTTTTCGTCTCACGTGCACCGTATCATCAATGTTTAGTTCAAGGTTTTGGGTCTTTGTTTAGAAATAAAAATAAAATCATACAAATGGATGTATCAAAAATTGATATATCAAAATTATTCTAAAACTCATTATTTGTCGTACTCAACTGGAAAAATATTTTTTTTCACGTTGCCTACTCTTAAAACATCCTACTGGTCCTTGGTTTCTAGTCTTAAGTTAGCTCTTTACAAGCCGATCAACTAGAGTTAAGGCAGCATAAAAGTTGGAAAAACAAAACCCAAAATGTAAAAATTGAATGGGAAAAAAAACTGAATTTGCTTTCAATGGATTAGATTGGTATTCAGATTAAAACATGAAAACCAACTAATGGTAACCCAAATTAAAATTAAATCCATATATAATTTTTATTTACGAGTTAGTCAAGTCACTTATACTTGTGTAAATATACCTTTATGAAACTATTTATACGAAATCATTGTTTACTGTTTTAGTGTAAAACTTGCATCAAAATATTTTGTTATGTTCATTAGAGCGTCTCGTTTAAATTACTTTTAAAATCTCTTTCGGGCCTCTTTTTCTTTTTTGTTATACAGTTTTTGTTTTATGTTACGAATGATTTCAATAAAAATGGGAAAAGCGGTACAATGAAACAAAATTTGATTAACCGGACCTAAAACCACAACATCAGTATACATTTAATTTACTACATATAAATTTTTTTGTTGCAACATTATATAAAAAATTTCAGTCTTATTGTTGGGTTGTATCAATTGATATATGAGATGAGATGTTAATTTTAATATCAATTGTATATTTCATGATTTATTAAATGTCTCACCTAAAACTGAAAGAAAGAAGCTAATCCATACACCTTTTAAATTGGTAAGAAACCATACTTAGGTTTAAAATCACACGAAAACCAATGTGATTGGATCGGATGAGCTTTCTCTCATAATCGGTACGATCCAATCTGTAAACACGTCTTTGTCTCAAGAAAACAAAATAATTAAATACTCTGGTTTGATGAAAAACGGAGCACGCGTCCTTTTTCGTCTAGTAAAACAATTATCCTCTGACAAACATAATGTAGTCGTAAACTTGCCACAACAAAATATTAAAGCATAAAAAGGGAAGAGAAATTTCCTAATTCGTGGGTTTTAAGAACAAAGGATCATGGAAAATTTACCCCAAATCATTAAAATTAAAATTTTAAAAGGAAAGTTTTTCTTAATCTTTGTGTGGTCTACTTATGTTCGAAACTTTAAGACTGGAAAACTTGATTTCTTTCTCGGCCACTACGTGCCCACGTCGCTGTTTCTTTCCATTTTGTTTTGAGCGCGTACATATATGATAATGTAATCGCTAACTCATGTCTTTGTGTGTACGGCTAACCATCAGTTGGCGATGACTGAGTTAGCACGGGTCACGGTAAGGTCGTATAAGTAATATTACAAGCTTTGTGCCGAAAGATGGTTAACACATTATCTTTGCTTATTTTATTTTCTGGACCCATTTCACTTCTTTTGAGTCTATTAAAATTAGTATGACCTATTGTGAGTCCAAAAGGTTTATGTAATATCCCAGTTTTAATGAGGTATTATGTTGGGTAACAAGAATTAATGATTTCTTTTTCTTTCTTTATTATTTAAATATAGGCGCGAGTAAGGATAGTTTTTTTTTTATTATTACGACTTTATTTGATGATGGATGTATATTTTTATTTCTTAATGTTTAATTAAGGTGTGACTATCAATGAGACAATTTTAAATTTCCTTGTTATTAAAATTGAAATTTGGAGAATTAGTTTCCTCCTAAATTAAATCCTAAGATGTAGTAAAATTAATACATCATTTGTATTTTTTTTCTACACTATGACACCTAATTAGTCACACTCATTTGCTATGTGTTGAACATTTAGTAAATATTCAAACTTTTCCCTCTCCCTCCTTACACTCACGACACACACACACACACTTTTAACACACACTATACCATTTAATTAAGAAGAATTCTTATCCAAAAATCACCTCCCATTTTACCTAATCGAAACACATGCAAGGATTTCTTTTTAAAATAAGCCAATCCCTCACCTTCTTTCTCTAATCCTTTCGACCAAGAAAGGAGAAAGAGAGCTGAAGCTCTCATTTTATCTTCTCATCTAGACAACACAAAAAAAAAAAATATACTTCCCTCATTCTCTCTTCATTCACCCATCGGCCTCCCAAACAACAACCACACCTCCACCACTTTTCTTCCAAAAACACCACCAAAACCACCACAAACATTCAATAAACACCAAGACCACATCAAATACATCCTATTCTACACCCTTCCCTTACCAAATATCAACATGCAAGCCTTACAATTCAACTCTCAAAAAATCGGGTTCCATGGAAAACTAGGAAAGAACTAAGGAAGCTTGACTAGGATCTTGGAGGATCCCCCATGAATAGGGCTGTAAAAATTGAGGGGAAGAGTATTTGAATCTGTTTTGGTAGAAAAAGAAGAGGAGAAGGCGAGTCACTTGAAGAAGAGGAGAGAACCCTTGCATTTCATCATCATTCCTACACATTCTTGTGAGTTCTAGCTTGTTTGCTCAAGGGCACCCATAAGTCCCATTCAACCTCATGAAAAATCAATTTAGATATTCTGTTTTAGGGATTAAATCAAGGGTTGGGTTCTGTTTCTATTGCATGTGGGGTTTATTAAGGGAATAGAATTTTAAAAGAGGTGAACTATGTATGTATAGTTGTTGCTGAATTTTTCTCTGTGTTGTGCTTGGAAAATGAGTTGTTATTGTTTAGATTTGATGTTCATACAGCCATGATTCTGTTATTTGGAGTCTCTAGTGTGTTTATGTGGAATGGCTCTTAATTTAGTTATGTGTAATTACAAAATTTTCTGTTAATGTTGAAAGGGTTGTATTGCTGTCTCCAACCCACCTGGACACCCGAGTGATGTTTTTATCCTAATTTCCTCCACAGAGGTCGTTTCGACTTGATTCCAGTTTCATTAGAAATTAGACAAAATTTGCTCCAATATGGGCACAAGAATCATGTCATTTGAGTAAGTATTGAATTAGATAATTGGGTTTTAAGTAGAAGGTTAAACTTATCACTTTACCCTGATCCTATGTGATTGATTGATTTGTTTCTCAATGTATAGAGACTGGATTTGATTGGTTTTTGTGGCATTAGAAACTAGACATTTTTCTCTATACCATAGTCACTGGAAGCACTCAATTTGATGCCCTTATGGGAGAGAAATGACCTTAACAAACAGAGTGTAAGTGGCAGACTGGTTAACGTCAGTTTACCCTGAACCCCTGTCACTATTTTGGCTACTGCTCACTGTACAGGTGTCGGAATTGAATGGTTCTCGTGAATATGGAAACTAGACTTAAATCTCTACACTCTTGCCACTGGGAGCACTCAAATTGACTGAGAAACGATATGACTCCTAGGGTCACAAGTGGCAGGTTGAATAAAGTTAGCCCACCTGAACCCCTGTTATTAAAATGTGCATAACTCAATGTGTATTTACTGGAATTGAGAGATTCTTGTGGCCACTTAAACTAGACAAAATTCTCTAAATTTTAGCCACTGGGACCACTTGAATCCATGTAGAATCAAACTCGAGAACTCTGTTTGAATTCCGGACAGAATCGTACTTAGATTGAATATGGATAAGTTGTAATTAAAATTATGTGCGAAATATAAATGCAATTTGGTTGCTTATGAATGCTTAGTTATGATGTGCTTGTCTATTCCTTGGCTTGACTTTGATTTTTCTATGGTCTTGAAATTATGATTTGATTCTCCTAACCATTTGTGAAGGATGAAGGAATCGCTTACATTATAACATAGCATCCAAATCTTAGGATAGTCTATGTCTGGAGAAATACCATGTTTCCCTGTAAAGACTAGCTATCATGGGCCACATATATGTGGGTGAGACCCAAACTATTTTGGTAAGTCCTTTCTATTTGAAAGGCTAGGATACGGTATTTGCGGTTTAAAGAGACGTCTAATCGTGGTCACCGAGCTCTGACTGCCGTATCAAAATTTTTAAACTGGTGTGGTTAAGTTTCTCACACTTAACTACCTAGTGAGTTTTCTTAAAAGATTGAGGATGCCTATGCTATGATGTTAACCCAGTTTTATTATATGTCTTGATTGGCATATCTTGATTGATGGTTAGAACTCATTGAGATTTATTCTCACTATTTTTCCTTATTGTTTCAGATGATAAGAAGACTTAGCTGCTAGACTTGGATTTGGCTCTTAAAAGTTCCTTCCATCTATTTTTAAATTATGTATTTTGAAAGTAGTGGTGCTGTTTAAGTACTGAACCTTAAATTTCTTGTTAATCAAGGATTACGTACTATGTATTATGTATTCATCGTCGGACCAAGACTATGTATTATTTTCCGTTTTAAATAGGGATGTGAACCCTCTATGTTTAATCTATCTTCTGAGTGTCTGAATTATGCTAATGTCTGATATTAGCTTCTAGATGCGAGTACTAGGCATTACATTTTTGGTATCAGAGCAGTTCGACCTAATTGAACTGTGGATAGATTTACGTAGTATATACGTTGTCTGATTTCACCATTGATTTTTCTAAATACTATTTTGCTAAATATTAAGCCTGATCAACTTAATATTGGTTTGTGGTATGCAGAATCATGAGTGGTGTACGTGGACGACCACGCAGGCAGAATGTACCCCCTCCTGAACATCATTTCCAGGGTTTTGAACAAATGAATGAGTTCATGCAAGTCATCCGGGAGCAAACCATGGCAACCAATAACCTTCTTAATCGTCAGACTCAACAGGGAGAGCCAGCACAACCCCATGACGAAGCACGCCGTTCCTTCCTTTTATTTCTGAAGCTCAACCCTCCTTCATTCTCTAAGGCGGAACATGCCCTTGATGCTCAACATTGGTTGGAGGCTCTAGACCAGATATTTGAAGTGGTTCAGTGTGATGATGAGCAGAAAGTAACTTTTGCAACCCATATGCTCAAGAAAGAAGCAGCTAATTGGTGGAAAGGCATGAAGGCCCATATGCAGACTATAGGAACTCCCTTGGATTGGGAGCACTTCCAGATGGTTTTTCTTGAGAAATATTTTCCCCTCAATCTCAGGAAACAGAAAGAAAGAGAGTTCATGGAATTAAAGCAGGGAACCATGTCTTTAGCTGGCTATGTGGCAAAATTTGAAGATTTGGCCAGACATTCCTCCCAGGCAGCCTATGCGCCAAATGAGGATTGGAAAATTGATCAGTTCAGATGGGGATTGAGGGCCGACATCAAGCATAGTTTGGCTCAGACCCGATTCACTGAATACTCCTCCCTAGTCCAACAGGCATATGTTGCGGAAGAAAGTCTTAAAGAACTAGAAGTTGAGAATCAGAGGAAATGGCTTAAAAATAGGAATGAGAACAAACATCAATCACAGCTCCGGGTTAAAGGAAATGGGAACAAAGGCAAACAGGTGCAGACATCTTACTCTCCTAGGACTGGTGGATGTCCAAAATGTGGCAAGAAGCATGGTGGTGAATGCTTGGCAGGCCAGAATGTGTGCTACATATGTAAGAAACCTGGGCATTCCTCTCCTCAGTGTCCTATCACGAGAAGAATAAAGGGGTTGCCATTCCTGGAGGCCAATCCCGAGGAAGAGTCTTTACTCTCGATGGGAAACACGCAAGGGAAAGAAGGTGCGATCAAAGGTCTTGGTTTCCTAAACCAAGAACCTGTTTTAATTCTTTTTGATTCTGGGACCACTCATTCATTCATATCTTGTGATTGTGCCTTACGTTTGCAATTACCATTGTCTAATTTGCCATGCCCATTAGTAGTATCTACCCCTGCAGAAGGTAGTATTGAAACTTCCATAATTTGTGAAAACTGTGTCTTGGGTATGTTCGATAGGGTATTCCCAGTAAATTTGATTTGTCTACCTCTGCAAGGTCTGGATGTTATTTTAGGCATGGACTGGCTTTCTGCCAATCAGGTTGTACTTAACTGCCCCGAGAAATCAATCATTTTTCTATCTTCCTGTGAAAATTCTGAAGATCTAAATTATTCCTTGTTTGCGAGTGTTTCTCAAATTAACCAAAGCTTAAACAGTGGGGAATCTGTGTTCATATGCCTACTTTCTTCAAATTCTGAGAATGAGGTGGATATGTCAACCATTCCGGTGGTAAGAGAGTTTATAGATGTATTCCCTGAAGATATAGTTTCTTTGCCTCCTGAGAGAGAAGTTGAATTCTCTATAGACTTGGTTCCTGGTACGGGACCTATATCCATAGCACCCTATAGGATGTCCCCTATTGAATTGAAAGAGCTCAAAGGACAATTAGAGGGTTTAATATCTAAACAATTCATTAGGCCCAGTGCATCTCCTTGGGGTGCGCCAGTTTTACTAGTCAGGAAGAAGGATGGAAGTATGAGGCTCTGTGTGGATTACAAACAGCTCAATAAAGTGACCTTTAAGAATAAGTACCCACTACCCCGAATAGATGACCTATTAGATCAGCTTAGGGGAGCCTCAGTATTTTCAAAGATTGATTTAAGGTCAGGATATCATCAGATCCTAATTAAATCTGAAGATATACCCAAAACAGTGTTTAGGACGCGTTATGGGCACTACGAGTACTTAGTTATGCCATTTGGCTTAACGAATGCTCCGGCGGTATTCATGGACTACATGAACCGTATCTTCAAACCCCTTTTGGATAAGTTCGTGGTAGTCTTCATAGATGATATTCTTGTCTATTCTAGGAGCCCCCAGGAGCACGAGGAACATCTTAGAATTGTGTTACAAATACTCCGGGAAAAGAAGTTGTTTGCTAAACCCGAAAAATGTGAATTTTGGCTTTCCGAGGTAAGGTTTTTTGGGTCATGTAATATCACAAGATGGGGTAGCAGTAGATCCCAGTAAGGTAGAAGCAGTCCTTAGTTGGGAAAGACCCAAGAACATTACCGAAGTTAGAAGTTTTCTAGGCCTAGCTGGGTATTATAGAAGGTTTATACGGGGATTCTCACAGTTAGCCTTACCCTTGACCCGTTTAACCCGCAAGGATGAACCTTTTGTTTAGGATAGGAAGTGTGAGAAAAGTTTTCTAGAGCTTAAAACTCGTTTAACCACTGCTCCAGTCGTAATCATACCAAAGCCATCTCTAGGTTTTGAAGTGTATTGTGATGCATCCTTGAAAGGTTTAGGGTGTGTTCTGATGCAAAATAGGCAAGTAGTAGCCTATGCCTCTCGTCAGTTAAGACCTCATGAAGAAAACTACCCTACCCATGATTTGGAATTGGCAGCAATAGTTTTTGCTCTAAAGATATGGAGACATTATCTTTATGGAGCAAAGTTTGAGGTCTTTAGTGATCATAAGAGTTTGAAGTACCTTTTTGATCAAAAAGAACTCAATATCAGGCAGAGAAGGTGGATGGAGTTCCTTAAAGACTATGATTTTGAATTGAAGTACCATCCCGGAAAGGCTAATGTAGTGGCCGATGCCTTAAGTAGGAAATCCCTTCACGTGTCATCTATGATGATACATGAGATGGGATTGATGGAAGATTTTCGCGACTTGAGCATAAATGTTGTTATGGGTCCAGGTAGCATCTATTTGAGTCATTTAGAGATCACTTGTGATTTTAGGGCTCAGATTAGGCAAGCTCAGCTACATGATGAGAGTTTGTAAACAAGAAAGCACCAACCTGGGTTCTCCGAGGCTGGAGATGGGACCCTCCTTTTTCATGGGAGGGTGTGTATTCCCAATGATGAGAGGATTAAGAGACAAGTGCTGGAAGAGGCCCATAAAAGTGATTTCTCGATACACCCTGGTTCTAACAAGATGTACCAAGATCTCAAGAAGTGGTATTGGTGGCCTGGAATGAAAGGAAACATAGCAGAGTTTGTATCCCAGTGCTTAGTGTGCCAAAAGGTAAAGATTGAACATCAAAGACCATTTGGCATGCTTCAACCCTTAGCAATCCCTGAGTGGAAGTGGGAAAGCATATCCATGGATTTTGTTGCAGGTTTACCTCGTACTCAATCTGGATATGACTCCATTTGGGTAGTTGTGGATCGATTGACTAAGTCGGCTCACCTTTTACCTGTCAAAACTTCTTATAACACAGCTAAACTGGCAACATTGTTCATAAAGGAGATAGTAAGATTGCATGGAGTACCAGTCAGTATCGTTTCAGATAGAGACCCTAAGTTTACCTCTAGATTTTGGAGAGCATTTCATAGTTCTCTAGGTACTAGATTAAATCTTAGTACTGCTTACCATCCCCAGTCTGATGGTCAGACAGAGAGAACCATCCAAACATTAGAGGATATGCTTAGGGCCTGTATCTTGGAGGATGGAGGAAGCTGGGATAGTCATTTACCCTTGGTAGAGTTTGCCTACAACAACAGTCACCATTTCAGCATAGGGATGGCACCATATGAGGCACTCTATGTAGGAAGTGTAGGACACCCCTTTGCTGGTCAGAAGTGGGTCACAAGGGGATCTTAGGACCAGAGTTGATCCAGGAAACCACAGAGAAAATCAGGATGATAAGGGATAATCTAAGAGTTGCTTAGAGTCGGCAAAAGAGTTATGCCGACAATAGGAGCAAACCCTTGGAATTTGAAGAAGGTGACCATGTGTTCCTCAAGGTAACCCCCACAATAGGCATTGGGAGAGCCCTTCGAGCTAGAAAGCTATGTCCTCGCTTTATGGGTCCTTTTCAAATTACTCAGCGAGTCGGTCCGGCATGCACTAACTCGCCCTACCCCCTTCTTTGTCAGGTTTACACAATGTTTTTCATGTCTCCCAAATCAAAAAGTATATCCCTGACCCTTGCCAACCTTTAAGTCATGAACATGTCCAATTAAGATCAAACTTGACTTTTCAACCTTTGCCGGTTCAAGTGATTGACTGAAGTGTAAAGTCCCTGAGAAACAAGACGATTACTATGGTAAAGGTTATTTGGGAAGGGTCTCACCCTGACGAGGCAACATGGGAGCTTGAGGAAGATCTGCGTAGAGAGTATCCTCACTTGTTTGAGTAGGTACGTATCTAAATTTTGAGGACAAAATTTCTTTTAGGAGAGGAGAAATGTATGATTTCTTTTTCTTTCTTTATTATTTAAATATAGGCGCGAATAAGGATAGTTTTTTTTTATTATTACCACTGTATTTGATGATGGATGTATATTTTTATTTCTTAATGTTTAATTAAGGTGTGACTATCAATGAGACAATTTTAAATTTCCTTGTTATTAAAATTGAAATGTGGAGAATTAGTTTCCTCCTAAATTAAATCCTAAGATGTAGTAAAATTAATACATCATTTGTATTTTTTTTTCTACACTATGACACCTAATTAGTCACACTCATTTGCTATGTGTTGAACATTTAGTAAATATTCAGATTTTTCCCTCTCCCTCCCTACACTCACGACACACACACACACACACTTTTCACACACACTACACCATTTAATTAAGAAGAATTCTTATCCAAAAATCACCTCCCATTTTACCTAATCGAAACACATGCAAGGATTTCTTTTTAAAATAAGCCAATCCCTCACCTTCTTTCTCTAATCCTTTCGACCAAGAAAGGAGAAAGAGAGTTGAAGCTCTCATTTTATCTTCTCATCTAGACAACACAAAAAAAAAAAATATACTTCCCTCATTCTCTCTTCATTCACCCATCGGCCTCCCAAACAACAACCACACCTCCACCACTTTTCTTCCAAAAACACCACCAAAACCACCACAAACATTCAATAAACACCAAGACCACATCAAATACATCCTATTCTACACCCTTCCCTTACCAAATATCAACATGCAAGCCTTACAATTCAACTCTCAAAAAATCGGGTTCCATGGAAAACTAGGAAAGAACTAAGGAAGCTTGACTAGGATCTTGGAGGATCCCCCATGAATAGGGCTGTAAAAATTGAGGGGAAGAGTATTTGAATCTGTTTTGGTAGAAAAAGAAGAGGAGAAGGCGAGTCACTTGAAGAAGAGGAGAGAACCCTTGCATTTCATCATCATTCCTACACATTCTTGTGAGTTCTAGCTTGTTTGCTCAAGGGCACCCATAAGTCCCATTCAACCTCATGAAAAATCAATTTAGATATTCTGTTTTAGGGATTAAATCAAGGGTTGGGTTCTGTTTCTATTGCATGTGGGGTTTATTAAGGGAATAGAATTTTAAAAGAGGTGAACTATGTATGTATAGTTGTTGCTGAATTTTTCTCTGTGTTGTGCTTGGAAAATGAGTTGTTATTGTTTAGATTTGATGTTCATACAGCCATGATTCTGTTATTTGGAGTCTCTAGTGTGTTTATGTGGAATGGCTCTTAATTTAGTTATGTGTAATTACAAAATTTTCTGTTAATGTTGAAAGGGTTGTATTGCTGTCTCCAACCCACCTGGACACCCGAGTGATGTTTTTATCCTAATTTCCTCCACAGAGGTCGTTTCGACTTGATTCCAGTTTCATTAGAAATTAGACAAAATTTGCTCCAATATGGGCACAAGAATCATGTCATTTGAGTAAGTATTGAATTAGATAATTGGGTTTTAAGTAGAAGGTTAAACTTATCACTTTACCCTGATCCTATGTGATTGATTGATTTGTTTCTCAATGTATAGAGACTGGATTTGATTGGTTTTTGTGGCATTAGAAACTAGACATTTTTCTCTATACCATAGTCACTGGAAGCACTCAATTTGATGCCCTTATGGGAGAGAAATGACCTTAACAAACAGAGTGTAAGTGGCAGACTGGTTAACGTCAGTTTACCCTGAACCCCTGTCACTATTTTGGCTACTGCTCACTGTACAGGTGTCGGAATTGAATGGTTCTCGTGAATATGGAAACGAGACTTAAATCTCTACACTCTTGCCACTGGGAGCACTCAAATTGACTGAGAAACGATATGACTCCTAGGGTCACAAGTGGCAGGTTGAATAAAGTTAGCCCACCTGAACCCCTGTTATTAAAATGTGCATAACTCAATGTGTATTTACTGGAATTGAGTGATTCTTGTGGCCACTTAAACTAGACAAAATTCTATAAATTTTAGCCACTAGGACCACTTGAATCCATGTAGAATCAAACTCGAGAACTCTGTTTGAATTCCGGACAGAATCGTACTTAGATTGAATATGGATAAGTTGTAATTAAAATTATGTGCGAAATATAAATGCAATTTGGTTGCTTATGAATGCTTAGTTATGATGTGCTTGTCTATTCCTTGGCTTGACTTTGATTTTTCTATGGTCTTGAAATTATGATTTGATTCTCCTAACCATTTGTGAAGGATGAAGGAATCGCTTACATTATAACATAGCATCCAAATCTTAGGATAGTCTATGTCTGGAGAAATACCATGTTTCCCTGTAAAGACTAGCTATCATGGGCCACATATATGTGGGTGAGACCCAAACTGTTTTGGTAAGTCCTTTCTATTTGAAAGGCTAGGATACGGTATTTGCAGTTTAAAGAGACGTCTAATCGTGGTCACCGAGCTCTGACTGCCGTATCAAAATTTTTAAACTGGTGTGGTTAAGTTTCTCACACTTAACTACCTAGTGAGTTTTCTTAAAAGATTGAGGATGCCTATGCTATGATGTTAACCCAGTTTTATTATATGTCTTGATTGGCATATCTTGATTGATGGTTAGAACTCATTGAGATTTATTCTCACTATTTTTCCTTATTGTTTCAGATGATAAGAAGACTTAGCTGCTAGACTTGGATTTGGCTCTTAAAAGTTCCTTCCATCTATTTTTAAATTATGTATTTTGAAAGTAGTGGTGCTGTTTAAGTACTGAACCTTAAATTTCTTGTTAATCAAGGATTACGTACTATGTATTATGTATTCATCGTCGGACCAAGACTATGTATTATTTTCCGTTTTAAATAGGGATGTGAACCCTCTATGTTTAATCTATCTTCTGAGTGTCTGAATTATGCTAATGTCTGATATTAGCTTCTAGATGCGAGTATTAGGCATTACAGTTTAAGCCCTTAAGGATATATTTAAAGATATCATGGGCCCATTTAATTAAGAATTCCTATTTAAAAATGTCTAAACCAAATTTTTTGGCAAATATATATAGGTAAACCAAGCCAAAAATATTCTATGTAACTTGATATTTATAAATATCAGAATTTTCGTGTGTGGGTGCGTATCCGTTACTTTCAAAAGTTGAAAAGTACTTTGGAAATAGAATTTGAATTTGTTTTGCAGTTACAAAATGAGAGGTTAATAAGAAACATTGTTATGCAGGAAATATACAAATTCAAATTACCAATAAAAAATAAAACAAACAGTTTATTTGATAGTTTCATGGGAGTTAGAAAAACCTATTAAATACTTTTGAACGTTAAGATTATAATTTATATATTATAAATATGACTTTGTTGATCACAAAATGACTCAGGCAAAGATTTTTCAACCCCTTTAATAAAATACCATTCTCTAAATGGCCATGGCATCATTCAAAAACTCGTATATGTTTCTGACCATTATGATCAGTTTTACCTTGTTGTTGAAAACATCACTTTGTTCTGAAACTCCCCAACCACTCTCTCAAGGTCCTTCCAATGAGAATAGTTATGCCCCAAGGCCATTGTCACCCTACGAGAAATATTTGACTAATTGTGTAAGCAAACTAAAGCCAAAATGTGGCGACCAAATATTCTTTGGTGTATTTGTTGGAAATCAAGCAGTTAGCGATTATTGTTGTCTCAGTCTTGTGAATGACACGGAAAATCGTGTCACATGGGCGTGACAAAACATGCGGTTAATTTGCCACAGTTCAAGAAAAACAAGACTCAAATTTTGAGTAGGTGTGAGAAGGTTTGGAATGATTGTAGTTTAGTTCACTCTCCTTCACCTAAGCACGATTTTCGATGACAGTGGCAGATGAATGCTTGTATCAAATAAAAGTTACGCTTTTATTTGAATGAATTTTTAGTCTCACGTGCACCGTATCATCAATGTTTAGTTCGAGGTTTTGGGTCTTTGTTTAGAAATAAAAATAAAATCATACAAATGGATGTATCAAAAATTGATATATCAAAATTAATCTAAAACTCATTATTTGTCGTACTCAACTGGAAAAATAATTTTTTTCACGTTGCCTACTCTTAAAACATCCTACTGCTCCACGTTTTTTTGCTTTATTGGTATGCTGCAGATGATTGTTAAGGTCTTTGGTGCCAACCTCGTTGGGATGGAAGACCTTATAGTGATGCCTTTGTATACCATTATTGTTTGCCTTGATTTTGGTGTGTGTATAGGTTCTCATCCCTCGCCTATTGCTCTGGTTGTTTTCTTTCTTAATGGGTTTTGGCCAAGTCCCCCCATTCTTCTTGTTCTCTTTTTATCTTTTTTATCAATAAATTTTAGGGGGGGTACTCTTTTTCCTTCTTGATGTTTTTTCCCTAAGGAGGGTTTTACGTCAGAAGGTTTTAACGAGGCCCCTTTCTTTCTTTTAAAAAAAAA
Organism: Calophaca sinica; assembly: GCA_037113605.1. Taxonomy (NCBI): domain Eukaryota; kingdom Viridiplantae; phylum Streptophyta; class Magnoliopsida; order Fabales; family Fabaceae; genus Calophaca; species Calophaca sinica. Next base: position 118,392,358 of record CM073731.1, read on the forward strand.
AAACATCCTACTGCTCCTTGGTTTCTAGTCTTAAGTTAGCTCTTTACAAGCCGATCAACTAGAGTTAAGGCAGCATAAAAGTTGGAAAAACAAAACCCAAAATGTAAAAACTGAATGGGAAAAAAAACTGAATTTGCTTTCAATGGATTAGATTGGTATTCAGATTAAAAATGAAAACCAACTAATGGTAACCCAAATTAAAATTAAATCCATATATAATTTTTATTTACGAGTTAGTCAAGTCACTTATACTTGTGTAAATATACCTTTATGAAACTATTTATACGAAATCATTGTTTACTGTTTTAGTGTAAAACTTGCATCAAAATATTTTGTTATGTTCATTAGAGCGTCTCGTTTAAATTACTTTTAAAATCTCTTTCGGGCCTCTTTTTCTTTTTTGTTATACAGTTTTTATTTTATGTTACGAATGATTTCAATAAAAATGGGAAAAGCGGTACAATGAAACAAAATTTGATTAACTGGACCCAGAAAACCACAACATCAGTATACATTTAATTTACTACATATACATTTTTTTGTTGCAGTTATTGTTGGGTTGTATCAATTGATATATGAGATGAGATGTTAATTTTAATATCAATTGTATATTTCATGATTTATTAAATGTCTCACATAAAACTGAAAGAAAGAAGCTAATCCATACACCTTTAAAATTGGTAAGAAACCATACTTAGGTTTAAAATCACATGAAAACCAATGTGATTGGATCGGATGAGCTTTCTCTCATAATCGGTACGATCCAATCTGTAAACACGTCTTTGTCTCAAGAAAACAAAATAATTAAATACTCTGGTTTGATGAAAAACGGAGCACGCGTCCTTTTTAGTCTAGTAAAACAATTATCCTCTGACAAACATAATGTAGTCGTAAACTTGCCACAACAAAATATTAAAGCATAAAAAGGGAAGAGAAATTTCCTAATTCGTGGGTTTTAAGAACAAAGGATCATGGAAAATTTACCCCAAATCATTAAAATTAAAATTTTAAAAGGAAAGTTTTTCTTAATCTTTGTGTGGTCTACTTATGTTCGAAACTTTAAGACTGGAAAACTTGATTTCTTTCTCGGCCACTACGTGCCCACGTCGCTGTTTCTTTCCATTTTGTTTTGAGCGCGTACATATATGATAATGTAATCGCTAACTCATGTCTTTGTGTGTACGGCTAACCATCAGTTGGCGATGACTGAGTTAGCACGGGTCACGGTAAGGTCGTATAAGTAATATTACAAACTTTGTGCCGAAAGATGGTTAACACATTATCTTTGCTTATTTTATTTTGTCGACCCATTTCACTTCTTTTGAGTCTATTAAAATTAGTATGACCTATTGTGAGTCCAAAAGGTTTAAGCCCATAAGGATATATTTAAAGATATCATGGGCCCATTTAATTAAGAATTCCTTTTTAAAAATGTCTAAACCAAATTTTTTGGCAAATATACTTAGGTAAACCAAGCCAAAAATATTCTACGTAACTTGATATTTATAAATATCAGAATTTTCGTGTGTGGGTGCGTATCCGTTACTTTCAAAAGTTGAAAAGTACTTTGGAAATAGAATTTGAATTTGTTTTGCAGTTACAAAATGAGAGGTTAATAAGAAACATTGTTATGCAGGAAATATACAAATTCAAATTACCAATAAAAAATAAAACAAACAGTTTCTTTGATAGTTTCATGGGAGTTAGAAAAACCTATTAAATACTTTTGAACATTAAGATTATAATTTATATATTATAAATATGACTTAGTTGATCACAAAATGACTCAGGCAAAGATTTTTCAACCCCTTTAATAAAATACCATTCTCTAAATGGCCATGGCATCATTCAAAAACTCGTATATGTTTCTGACCATTATGATCAGTTTTACTTTGTTGTTGAAAACATCACTTTGTTCTGAAACTCCCCAACCACTCTCTCAAGGTCCTTCCAATGAGAATAGTTATGCCCCAAGGCCATTGTCACCCTACGAGAAATATTTGACTAATTGTGTAAGCAAACTAAAGCCAAAATGTGGCGACCAAATATTCTTTGGTGTATTTGTTGGAAATCAAACAGTTAGCGATTATTGTTGTCTCAGTCTTGTGAATGACACGGGAAAATCGTGTCACATGGGCGTGACAAAACATGCGGTTAATTTGCCACAGTTCAAGAAAAACAAGACTCAAATTTTGAGTAGGTGTGAGAAGGTTTGGAATGATTGTAGTTTAGTTTACTCTCCTTCACCTAAGCCTGATTTTCAGTGACAGGTGGCAGTGAATGCTTGTATCAAATAAAAATTACACTTTTCGCTGAATGAATTTTTTTCATCTCACGTGCACCGTATCATCAATGTTTAGTTCCAGGTTTTGGGTCTTTGTTTAGAAATAAAAATAAAATCATACAAATGGATGTAACAAAAATTGATATATCAAAATTAATCTAAAACTCCTTATTTGTCGTACTCAACTGGAAAAATATTTTTTTTCACGTTGCCTACTCTTAAAACATCCTACTGGTCCTTGGTTTCTAGTCTTAAGTTAGCTCTTTACAAGCCGATCAACTAGATTTAAGGCAGCATAAAAGTTGGAAAAACAAAACCCAAAATGTAAAAATTGAATGGGAAAAAAAACTGAATTTGCATTCAATGGATTAGATTGGTATTCGGATTAAAACATGAAAACTGTAACATCCCCCCAAATTAGCCTAATTAGCCTAAACTGCATAACTCATATAACTTGCTTAAATTGCATAAATTACTTGATTTGAGTATCTAAGTCCCTACAATTATGATTTGAATGTGATGTGATTAGGATTAATAAACTTTGGGGTGCAACTCATGAGAATAGGGGGTGTATCTAGCAAGTATAATTGTTAAATTAGAACACAAGTGAGGGTAGAATGGTAAAAACCACTCCCAATCAGCCCCTTTTCCCTTTAGGGCTGTACCAAGCCCTCATTCTTCTCCTCTCTCACGAAAATTCTGATCAAGAGAGCAAGGGAGAGAAGCCATGAGCTAGGGTTTAGAGTTTTGGTGAAGAAGAAGTTGGAAACTTGAAGGAGTTCACTCATATATTGCCTAGGAGGAAGTTTGGTGCTGCTCTTTGTTGATCTTGAGGAAGATTAGAGTGACATTTGGTGGAGAAGAAGGGAAGCTCGAATTTCCTGAGGAAAAACCAGAAACTTCAAAGAATCTATTCCCATTTATTTTGATTGGTGAGTTCTTCTCACATTAAGTGTGGGCAACCAATAAGTCCCACCATAGGGTTATCTTGATTTGTTTGCATGTTCATATAGTTGAGGTGTTGGGTGAATTCTGGTTATCTAATATTAAAGGAATGAGTTTAGAAGTCTTGAGCATGGCTAAGTGAGGTTTGAGTAGAATTTTGGAATTTGAGATATGGTTTGGCTTTGCATGTAGTTATAAGTATGTGCAAAGTGTTTGATCACCATTTGAACTTGCTTGATCACTGATATTGATCTCTATTTGGTTGGTTTTGATCTTGAATGTCTTGAATGAAGTTTTGGGAAGTTAGGGACTCTAAAAACCCATTTTTCTGCTGAATTCTGCAGGAGTGCTCTTGAGTTGCTCTTCGGATGCTCTCGAGCGCACTCCCTATCTCTTTTATCTAATGTTTGTCTGTTTCAATGGCTTAGAGGTTGAGAGGGCATGACCTTTAAGACCCTTTTTAATCCTAATATGTTGATGGTTAATTGGACTAGTAACCTTGAGCAATAGGGCTTAATCTTAGGGTTATATGCATGTATAAATTGATGCTTTGACATTGATATGAGTGATGCATTTGATTGAATCTGAATGTGTTTGGAATGTCTGCGAATTAATTTGCATCCCCTTCGTAAGTGATTAGCTACCACCTTTGCCGTTGGGGGGCCCCTTGACTTTATCCTTCTATATATAGGATTTTACCCATTCTGCATTTGAGCTGGGCCTTTGGCTTTATCCTTGTGTACTGGATTTTACTCATTTTGCAATTGGGCTGGGTCAAGTGGGGACATTCATTGTGGTCCTTTGGACATTTGTTATTAATTGCTTCTCTTTTTAAAGATGTCAATTGCATTATTATGAAATTGAGCTTGTGACTTGTGTATTGTCATGTAAATGCTATTGAATCTGTCTATATTAAATAGGATTGAGGTAAGTGTTGGTGAGGGGTCCGTGAAGGACTCACTGAGATTTCTTAAATCTCACCCCTTTCTACTTTATTGTTTTAGATAAGCAGGTGAAAGCAGATTGACATAGCCTGAGTTACTTAATTGTTAGCTTTTTCTTTTATTTTGGGTATGAGTTGTATAGGGGTCTATGAACCCTACATTCTGTAATCCTTGTGACCTTGGGATTGTAATTTGAGACTTAAGATATGTACTCATGTTAATTTGTAGTACCTCGTATGAATTATAACTTGTAACTGTCAAGTTTTAATTTATCCTCGTCTACGATATCTCATAATGATTAAATGCTATAATTCGATGTAAAAATTGAATTAGGGTGTTACATTATGGTATCAGAGTTCGATTCTTATCGGACTGTGAGGTAGATAGTTTTGGCTTAGTGTGTGATTGTGGACTGTTTACATCTTTCTACTTATTATGCTAAGAGACATTGAGCCTGATCAACTCAATTCTTTGTGCATTGTATGCAGAATCATGGCATCCGGTTCAGGACGACGTGGTAGGCCATCAATACATGGCGAAAGGAACCCCAGGAATGCCACCAGAAACCTCGGGACTCCGCAAGAACCCGAACCTTGTAATGTAATAGCAGAAGCACTGAGGGTGCAAACTGAGGCTGCAAATGTTCAAGCTGAAGCGACTAACGCACTACTCCAACAGATCCTTCAGGGAGGAGTAACCCCAGGTAACAATGTAACCCAGCCAGATAATCCTAATCGGGCGTACTCTGACTTCAGGAAGAATGACCCTCCTTCTTTCAAGGGTGGAGCTGACCCATCTGCAGCGAAGTATTGGTTGCGGGAAATGGATAAGATATTTGAAGTAGTGAACTGCACTGAAGAGCAAAAATTGACATTTGCCGCTCATTACTTGAAGGAAGAGGCTGAGGTTTGGTGGAGAGGAGCAAGAGCTCATATGGTTACTCTTGTAACACCTTTGAACTGGGAGAACTTTCAGAGAGTGTTCTTGGAGAAATATTTCCCTAAGAGCTTAAGACGGCTAAAAGAGCAAGAGTTTGCTCACCTAGCTCAAGGGAGCATGACGGTAGCAGAGTACATCGCCAAATTTGAAGAATTAGCTAAATACTCTACTTATCTACAAAGTAGGGAAGATAGTGAGTGGAAGGCTCATCAATTTGAGCAGGGTCTTCGACCGGAATTGAGAAATGCCGTGTGCGGATTTGAGGAGACTGACTATGCCAAGCTGGTAGGGAAGTGTATTATTGTTGAAGAGGCACAAAATGCCTTGAGAGTGGATCGCCAAGAAAAGTGGAAGAAAAGGAACGAAGAACGCAAGCCTAATCAACCCCCCAAGCCAAAGGGGAACCCCAACAAAGGAAAGCAAACTCATCCTTTGGACATCAGAAAAGCAAGGACATGTACCACTTGTGGCAGGTATCATCAAGGAGAGTGTATGGGTAGAGACTTTTGTTTTTACTGTAAAGAGAAAGGCCACGTTACAAACAATTGCCCCGCACTCAGGAGGAAGAATGATAGAAAGGAAGCAGCAAAAACCAATGATCCTAACCAAGGGCGTGTGTTTGCCTTAGACGCCAAGAGGGCAAAGGGTGTGGACGGTCTGATGAAGGGTACGTGTCTCTTGAGTGATCAGCCTATTATTGTTCTTTATGATTCTGGTGCCACTCATTCTTTCATCTCCTACAAATGTGTAACAAGGTTAAAGTTACCACTTACTTCGTTGTCAGTTCCTTTGAATGTTCAGACACCTGCTGATGGCAGCATCTCTACTTCCTTCCAATGCGAGAATTGTCCTCTTGAGATACAAGGAAGGGTATTCCTGGTCAATCTAGTTTGTTTACCCTTGGAAGGCATGGATATTATTTTGGGGATGGATTGGCTTGCGGCTAATCAAGTCGTTCTGAATTGTTATTGTAAAACCATAGAATATGCAAATTTACAACCTCCCCAAAAGAATATCCATCCTGATGTGTTGGCCAGTGTTGCTCTATTAAACCAATGCCTAGGAGAGGGATATTTCGGCTATGTTCTGTTACTCTCTTCATCTTCAGAGGTTGAACTAGATCTGACTGCTATCCCGGTTGTGAATGAATACTTAGATGTGTTTCCTGAAGAGGTGATGTCCCTACCTCCCGAAAGGGAAATTGAATTTTTAATAGATTTAGTTCCAGGGACGGGACCAATATCATTGGCTCCATATAGGATGTCACCAACAGAACTCAAGGAGCTTAAGTGCCAATTGGAGGACCTTATCTCCAAACAGTTTATTAGGCCTAGTGCTTCTCCTTGGGGAGCACCGGTGTTATTAGTCAAGAAGAAAGATGGTAGCATGAGACTGTGTGTGGACTATAGGCAGATTAATAAGGTTACCGTAAAAAATAAGTATACGCTTCCTTGGATAGACGATCTTATAGATCAGCTTAGGGGGGCTTCATACTTTTCCAAAATTGACCTAAGGTCGGGTTATCACCAGATAAGGGTCAAGGCTAGTGATGTTCCAAAGACTGCTTTTAGAACCCGGTACGGTCACTATGAGTATTTGGTTATGCCATTCGGGCTGACCAATGCTCCAGCCGTGTTCATGAGCTACATGAATCAAATTCTAGAGCCTTATCTTGATAAATTTGTGGTGGTATTTATTGATGATATTCTAATTTATTCCCAGAGCTCTCAAGAGCACGCGGAACATCTTAGGATAGTGCTAAGTACCCTTAGGCATAAGAGACTATTCGCAAAACCCTCAAAGTGTGAATTTTGGTTAGAAGAAGTGAAATTCTTAGGAGACGTGATCTCTCACGCTGGAGTGTCGGTTGACCCCGATAAAGCTGGCGATCTTTGGATTGGGAAAGACCGACCACCATCTTGAAATTCAAGCTTCTTGGGCCTAGCTGGGTATTATAGGAGATTCATCAAAGGATTTTCCCAGTTAGCACTTCCGCTAACAAGGCTAACCCGGAAGGGGCAGCCGTTTGTGTGGAGCAAGAGTTGTGAGAGCAGCTTCATAGAGCTTAAGATTAGATTGACCATTTGCTCAGGTTCGATTATTAGGATCCATCCTTAGGGTTTGAAGTGTATAGGGAGGCTTCGATTAAGGGATTAGGTTGTGTGCTTATGCAAGGTGGTCAGGTGGTAGCTTATGCATCAAGACAATTGAAACCCCATGAAGAGAACTATCCAACTCATGATTTGGAACTTGCAGCAATTGTCTTTGCCTTGAAGATTTGGAGGCACTATTTATATGGTGCTCGGTTTGAGGTCTTTAGTGACCATAAGAGTTTAAAATATCTCTTTGATCAAAAAGAACTTAACATGAGGCAAAGAAGGTGGGTAGAACTCCTCAAAGATTATGATTTTGAGCTGAAATATCACCCAGGCAAGGCGAATGTGGTCGCGGATGCTTTGAGTAGGAAGTCCCTTCAAGTATCATCCTTGATGATTAAGGAATTAGAGTTATTAGAGTCCTTTAGAGACTTAACCTTAGAATCCTTCTCTACTGGTTATAGTCTTCTGGTGCATCAATTGCAAATCAGTTGTGACCTCAAGTCTCAGATTAGGCAAGCTCAACTCTTGGATGAAGAATTGCAATCTAGGAAGAATCAGCCCGACTTCTCCATAGACAATGAGGGAACTATCTTATTTCAACATAGAATCTGTGTCCCTAAAAATTCAGAACTTAAGTGGCAAATTTTAGAAGAAGCTCATAGGACCGAATTCACAGTCCATCCCGGTACAACCAAAATGTATCATGACCTCAGACACCGATATTGGTGGCCGGGGATGAAAACGGATGTAGCTGAGTTTGTAGCCCGATGTCTAGTGTGTTAAAAAACCAAAATTGAACATCAGAAACCTTCTGGCATGCTCCAACCCCTAGAAATACCTGAGTGGAAGTGGGAAGGTATATCCATGGACTTCGTTGCGGGATTACCCCGTACCCAAGCCGGTCATGACTCAATTTGGGTGATTGTGGACCGATTGACAAAATCAGCTCACTTTATACCCGTTAAGACTACGTACTCCACCTCTAAGCTAGCAAAAGTATACATCCAAGAAATAGTCAAGCTCCACGGGGTCCCTACGAGCATTGTCTCGGATAGAGATCCCAAATTCACCTCTAGATTTTGGAAGGTTTTTCAGCAAGCTTTGGGAACTAGGTTGAACCTTAGCACCGCATACCACCTGTGACACCCTCTACCCCGCATGTTATCGTTACGAAAATAAATTAAGAAAAAATGTAACTGCTGAAAAATACAGTCAAATAAAATTTTCATAAATAAAGGTAGAGTCGTCACACTCTCATAAACTTGCGGAAATAATCATTTGACGGTTACGAATAAAATTCACATGATATAAACACCCCGATGTCACAACATCTCAGAGCTGACCCTAGACATTTACCTCGAAAATAACAACATCGATAATAACCAAAACATCGAAAATCCTAATCTACAATGACCGCGCCCATAGATCACTCCTCAGCCACGTCGTCATCGTCACTTGCAGTCTCATCGTCTAAACATACACAATGGTGCATGAGTAGCCACAGCAAAAGGGGTTAGACATCATATACAATCATAGCACAAAACGACAAAGGACATAGCTTAAGCAATGCGCATACAACACGTTAACTTAATCAACACATAACATGAATGCTTGACTCAACGAGTACTTATGCAATCCTAGACAACGTCTACTTCACCGAACATGTGGATCCAACCAACTCAGATGAGCGAGTGAGAAAACATCATCACTCTTGAGTACGAACAGTGTCTAGTCAGGGTAACCGGTATATTTATTGGTCACGCCAAATTGTGGTAGCTATCCACCGCCTTTATATAAGACGCTCCTACTCGATTGACCCCCAAGGCCGGGTACCTTGCCCATCATGGCCGATACTATATCGCATCATCGTTGCTCACCCCCAATAATGTTAACTTAACAAGACACATATGATGCATGAACACAAACCAAGTAAGTGTCTAACAACAACAACAACAACAACTCACCAACCATCTCATCAAGCGGCCGGCTATAACAACGATAACAAGGTACTACTCGTCAGTAAACTGACAAATTTCCCACAATCTTGGAACAAGTCCAAGTTATCAACCTACCTCACCACACTAAGTCTAGGCTAACTTATCTAAATTTCCAACTCTTAACTCAAGTGTTTCAACTTACTTATTTGACCTGACGCACTGCATTACTCCCCTAAAATTATAGGACACTATCCAAGAGAGTTTGGGTCAATACTTATTATATCCTGAATTTAAAAGTTCAATTGGTGAGACTGCTAAAATAATTCTAGACTTAGTCATCTTTCTGCATAATTTTTCTGTATAACTATTACTCTAAGTTGTCAACTAGGCTGAAATACTCATAACACCAAATCTTGCTTTTAAAGCACTTAAACCATCGACACCACAATATGACCATCATATCCTAGTCCTAAGACTTGCTTGTACCATAACTTAAACGCTAAAAATATCATTATACCTTAGTTAACTCCTAACAATTACACCCATCATCCATACTTTATCCTTTCACATAACCATGATACACCACCTAGAGAATCTAGGTGTAACAAACCACCCTCTATGATCATCTAGCTCTCACTCAACACAACAAATCCAGAACATCAAATAGCAACAAGCAATCTCATTTAAACACATTTACATACATTTATCAATAACAAGCCAAGACAACCAAATCATCATATGATCCATACATGACATTTCATCGTAACACATCAATTCAAACAACACCTTATAAGACAATTTCAATTAACATTAACATCATGACATAATTTAATATCAAATTTTCCCATCACAATGGCAATGGTACTTATTTTGCACAATCACACAAGTCTAGGGACCATGGGACGTCCCTATTGCCTAATTATATCCATAAGCCCACTAATCTTGTATCCATCTACCCCCTTACCTCAATAAAAGGTTTGAAGTATTCCAAGGTGAAGAAAACTGGCTACAACGACGATTTAAGCACCAACTGAGCATAGGATAAAATTTTCGGAAGCGCGAAACGCGGCTGGAAAAAATAATAATTAGTATAATATATTTTTTTTATAATTTTTAAGGCTGAAACGAAATTAAAAGGAAGCAAAAAGAGTGACCAAAAAACGCCATACCGAGACAAAAGGGTTACAAGGGGTCCGGCGTCAACTTCACCGAATCGAGCAAAGGAGTAGTGCTTCTTGAAGGTTTCGACGCGAGGAATCCGAAAATGGTGTCCGTTTTTTGAACCGAAAACTGTGGTGTCCGAAAAAATGAAATTACAGCTCGTCCAGCGTAAATAAACGCGACGAACGGAGCCGCGGTTGAACGAACAGAGGCCGAAAACGTGTTCTTTGGTCGATTTTGAGTTGGGTTGTAAGTTTTGGGATTTTTCTGTGGCCTAGGATATGAGAACAAGAAGAGAAAACAAAAGGAATAAGGGTTTCGTATTTTTTTTTCAGCCGAATGCGTGAGCAAGATGAGGAACAGTACCGCGTGCGTAGAGAGGAGAAAAGACGTAAAAACGTGGTCAGGCCCTGTACTTGGCCCAACTTCTTTCTATCCACCATTTGTAAAAATAAAATAATAAAAATTAAATAAAAGAAAGAAGTACAAAACGCTGCACTTGCACCACGAGTCTGTATCGTCAGCTGCAATCTAACCACTGATTCCACTAGCTGCACTATTGCGCATATATATGTATTCTTTTGCAAACAATTATCACTAAAAAAAATGATTTTTATACTAACTTCTAAAATATACCATTATAAATATACTAATTATTAAGGCAAACACACACAACTTGTCACAAAATTATCATATTAGCACGCAATTTATAGATCCTAAAAATTCAGATTTGAGGGTGTTACAATTCTTTCTTAACAATAGTAGTAAGAATAATAATAAAATATCATTCCAGTACTCCTTAAATTTAAATAATTATTAACAAGATAATATTAATATTTCAAACTAATGTTTTACAAAAATAAGGATAATAATAAAACAATAAAGCATTACTAAAAATACTAGTTTCCAAAGTAACTTACATAAAAATTATCACAAAAATTATTAATATATTCAGGCATATATACATATGTATTAATACGAAAATTGGGGTGTTACAATTCCACCCCCCTTAAAAAAAAATTCCGTCCTCGGAATTTCTCTAGGTGCTATTAAACGATACGGTTCATGTCCCTAAAACATCATGCAACCATCTTCACTATTGCTATGTATATTCCACACAATTCCTTCTTAAGAGGGTCAGCTAAGGTCACTAGCTGGAGAACTTAGTCCTTTTAAAGGTCTAGAATTTCCAAAGTTGTAACTTAAATGTCTAGTGTACTAACCAATCATGCTCAGGTGACTTTCATGGCTCTTTCTAGGATTAACTCCTTAAACTAAGGAATACCAAAAATTACTATCTTAAGGCTTTAAAACTGCAACAACCACAACGAATCAACAAGGCTAACATCTAAATCCTTAAAAACCACTTCATAATTAAAGCTATAATATATATATATTTAGCAACATATCATAAACAACAATTCAACAATCAATATTCACTTAAACATAATATACAAAAATTAACGACCAAAGTACGACAGACTAAAGTATCAATTTAGAAAGAGAAAATAACATTTTTTTTATAAATATTAATACTAATAGAAAAAAATGAAACACAAAAAAAACAATTTCCCTTATCAAAGGCATTTGATATTGCAGCCAAGATTAATCACGAGCTAAATACATAAGCTGATCAAAAGGCATCAGACATTTAAACTAGAAATCAATAATTTAGTAATGCAACACAGTCATATAATTATCTAACAAAGTTCAGAAACTTACCTCGGTTCAAGCATGTAACATTTTCAAAGCAAACTAAGCAACAGATATAACGTAGCGCTTTCACATTTCAATATAAATATTCAGTATAACCTGAAGTCCCGTTGAAAGAAATAACACGTTTGTATATTGTATTTAATAGAGAGTCAAATGAAGCATAAAATATAGAAAGATCAATTAACCGCATGTCAGTGAATGTAACAAAATAATTTTAATTTTTTTTTATATCATATCAAAAATAATTCAGCAATCAAGACTTAGTTAAGCATAATGCACACACAAAAATTATAGGCTAAAGTATGTTAGACTAAAACGTTAAAATAAAATGAATAAAAAAAATTATTCATCATTTTTAATCTATTTATTCCGTAAAAAAAATAGAAACCTATTTATCCTAAAAGAAATAACATGTTTGCATGCAATGTTTCATAGTCATTAAAGTTAAACACACAATATAGCAAAAGTAGTTTATCGCAAATTAAGGCATGACTAACTACAGTATTTATCTTAAGGTACCCTACGCAAAACCTTTATTATTTCTATTGCTCAACTTACTCTAGGAAAAACATTCTATAGGGTGCTACACAATAATAGACTCGGTTTCTGTTAGAACATCTAAAATCGGTTTTATGGTCTTATCAGAAGGCAAAACAATATATTTCCCAAAGATTAACTAATGTCCCCCATTACGTTCTACTTCTATCCTCACTCTAAGCTTGTCTCTACGCCTATGAAAAATTACTTCCCACTTTTAGAATCTACGGTTTCAAAGCCTTATGCCTATCCGAAGCCCTTAAGAATTTAACTGCAATGTAGATAATCTATGCCCATAACTAATTCTAGTATCTAAGGTAATTCAAAAAAAAACTAATACTACCCACCAAACTGATTATCATTGCTTTTCTCACCGGCGGTAAGTGATTGGGCTGCAGTCCCTCCTACTCGTTCAGCCAGGTAATCCAAGCAATAATAACCATGTGCAACAATCACCTATTCTTCTATAAGGTTCTCTGATCGGGGCTTAAGCGTAAAGATGTCGACGCCACATGATTACCCTCAAGCTCTATAAAAGATCCTTCCTATAGCATAGCCACGATTCCGCTGCGCTACTCTGATAACATATTTCCCAGCTAACAATGCTGTAAATCTAAAATAAGGTCAGCTTATCCTCTCTAGTTAAGCTACTAGCCCATCGTACTTACTAGAATTCCTTTAAGGTAATGGATAAAAGTCTTGCACCTTAAGTGCAACAACTAAGGGTTAACCTGCATCTCTCAATTCTGGGTTGATCCTTCTCAATTCACTAAGTGTAATTTTAAACAAGATACTAAGAAATTAACAACTTAGGAAATTGCTAACCCAAGATTCATAGCTAATGGTTCAGGTACCTACTATCTTAGCTCTATCTATCATATACTCCTGTGAACTTAGCCCACTGAGAATTGTTCGTGTACTAGCACAAACAAAATTAAACAAGTAATGCATGTAACTCAACTCAGAGTTCACGCACTGAAACACAATAGACCACACATAAAGCCCGGTTAGAACTGCACTGCTCTGATACCACTAATTGTGACACCCTCTACCCCGCATGTTATCATTACGAAAATAAATTAAGAAAAAATGTAACTGCTGAAAAATACAGTCAAATAAAATTTTCATAAATAAAGGTAGAGTCGTCACACTCTCATAAACTTGCGGAAATAATCATTTGACGGTTACGAATAAAATTCACATGATACAAACACCTCGATGTCACAACGTCTCAGAGCTGACCCTAGACATTTACCTCGAAAATAACAACATCGATAATAACCAAAACATCGAAAATCCTAATCTACGATGACCGCGCCCATAGATCACTCCTCAGCCACGTCGTCATCGTCACCTGCAGTCTCATCGTCTAAACATACACAATGGTGCATGAGTAGCCACAGCAAAAGGGGTTAGACATCATATACAATCATAGCACAAAACGACAAAGGACATAGCTTAAGCAATGCGCATACAACACGTTAACCTAATCAACACATAACATGAATGCTTGACTCAACGAGTACTTATGCAATCCTAGACAACGTCTACTTCATCGAACATGTGGATCCAACCAACTCAGATGAGCGAGTGAGAAAACATCATCACTCTTGAGTACGAATAGTGTCTAGTCAGGGTAACCGGTATATTTATTGGTCACGCCCCAGCTGTGGTAGCTATCCACCGCCTTTATATAAGACGCTCCTACCCGATTGACCCCCAAGGCCGGGTACCTTGCCCATCATGGCCGATACTATATCGCATCATCGTTGCTCACCCCCAATAACGTTAACTTAACAAGACACATATGATGCATGAACACAAACCAAGTAAGTGTCTAACAACAACAACAACAACAACTCACCGACCATCTCATCAAGCGGCCGGCTATAACAACGATAACAAGGTACTACTCGTCAGTAAACTGACAAATTTCCCACAATCTTGGAACAAGTCCAAGTTATCAACCTACCTCACCACACTAAGTCTAGGCTAACTTATCTAAATTTCCAACTCTTAACTCAAGTGTTTCAACTTACTTATTTGACCGGACGTACCGTACTACTCCCCTAAAATTATAGGACACTATCCAAGAGAGTTTGGGTCAATACTTATTATATCCTGAATTTAAAAGTTCAATTGGTGAGACTGTGCTAAAATAATTCTAGACTTAGTCATCTTTCTGCATAATTTTTCTGTATAACTATTACTCTAAGTTGTCAACTAGGCTGAAATACTCATAACACCAAATCTTGCTTTTAAAGCACTTAAACCATCGACACCACAATATGACCATCATATCCTAGTCCTAAGACTTGCTTGTACCATAACTTAAACGCTAAAAATATCATTATACCTTAGTTAACTCCTAACAATTACACCCATCATCCATACTTTATCCTTTCACATAACCATGATACACCACCTAGAGAATCTAGGTGTAACAAACCACCCTCTATGATCATCTAGCTCTCACTCAACACAACAAATCCAGAACATCAAATAGCAACAAACAATCTCATTTAAACACATTTACATACATTTATCAATAACAAGCCAAGACAACCAAATCATCATATGATCCATACATGACATTTCATCGTAACACATCAATTCAAACAACACCTTATAAGACAATTTCAATTAACATTAACATCATGACATAATTTAATATCAAATTTTCCCATCACAATGGCAACGGTACTTATTTTGCACAACCGCACCAAGTCTAGGGACCATGGGACGTCCCTATTGCCTAATTATATCCATAAGCCCACTAATCTTGTATCCATCTACCCCCTTACCTCAATAAAAAGTTTGAAGGATTCCAAGGTGAAGAAAACTGGCTACAACGACGATTTGAGCACCAACTGAGCACAGGATAAAATTTTCGGAAGCGCAAAACGCGGCTGGAAAAAATAATAATTAGTATAATATATTTTTTTTATAATTTTTAAGGCTGAAACGAAATTAAAAGGAAGCAAAAAGAGTGACCGAAAAACGCCATACCGAGACAAAAGGGTTACAAGGGGTCTGGCGTCAACTTCACCGAATCGAGCAAAGGAGTAGTGCTTCTTGAAGGTTTCAACGCGAGGAATCCGAAAATGGTGTCCGTTTTTCGAACCGAAAATTGTGGTGTCCAAAAAAGTGAAATTACAGCTCGCCCAGCGTAAATAAACGCGACGAACGGAGCCGCGGTTGAACGAACAGAGGTCGGAAACGTGTTCTTTGGTCGATTTCGAGTTGGGTTGTAAGTTTTGGGATTTTTATGTGGCCTAGGATGTGAGAACAAGAAGAGAAAAGAAAAGGAATAAGGGTTTCGTATTTTTTTTTTTAGTCGAATGCGTGAGCAAGACGAGGAACAGTACCGCGTGCGTAGAGAGGAGAAAAGACGTAAAAACGTGGTCAGGCCCTGTACTTGGCCCAACTTCTTTCTATCCACCATTTGTAAAAATAAAATAATAAAAATTAAATAAAAGAAAGAAGTACAAAACGCTGCACTTGCACCACGAGTCTGTATCGTCAGCTGCAATCCAACCACTGATTCCACTAGCTGCACTATTGCGCATATATATGTATTCTTTTGCAAACAATTATCACTAAAAAAAATGATTTTTATACTAACTTCTAAAATATACCATTATTCTAAAATATCTAAAACAAATTCAAGACCAATATGTAATAAAATAAGGTAAAATAATATAATTAAAATATACTAATTATTAAGGCAAACACACACAACTTGTCACAAAATTATCATATTAGCACGCAATTTATAGATCCTAAGAATTCAGATTTGAGGGTGTTACAATTCTTTCTTAACAATAGTACTAAGAATAATAATAAAATATCATTCCAGTACTCCTTAAATTTAAATAATTATTAACAAGATAATATTAATATTTCAAACTAATGTTTAACAAAAATAAGGATAATAATGAAACAATAAAGCATTACTAAAAATACTAGTTTCCAAAGTAACTTACATAAAAATTATCACAAAAATTATTAATATATTCAGGCATATATACATATGTATTAATATGAAAATTGGGGTGTTACACCACCCCCAGACTGATGGTCAGACTGAGAGGACCATCCAAACCTTAGAGGACATGCTTAGAGCATGTGTCTTAGAGGATGGAGGGAGTTGGATTGATTATCTACCTTTGGCGGAGTTTGCTTACAACAATAGCTACCATTCGAGCATAGGGATGGCTCCTTATGAAGCCCTTTATGGGCGGAAGTGTAGGACACCTTTGTGTTGGTATGAAGTTGGGGAAAGGAAATTGATAGGTCCCGACCTAGTTCAGGAGACAACAGATAAGATTCGGATGATTAGGGATAAGCTTAAGACCGCCCAGAGTCGGCAAAAGAGTTATGCGGATTTGAAATCTAGACCATTTGAATTTGAAGAGGGCGAACATGTGTTCTTGAAAGTGTCTCCTACAATAGGTGTTGGCAGGGCACTAAAGGCCAAAAAGTTAAATCCTCGTTACATCGGTCCTTTTCAAATCTTGAGCCGAATCGGTCCTGTTGCTTACGCACTTGCACTTCCTCCCTCTTTGTCCAATTTGCACAACGTGTTTCATGTGTCACAACTCCGAAGATACATTCCTGATCCTTTCCAGCCCTTGACTCATGAGTCCGTACAAATAAGATCGAACCTAACATACCAACCTATGCCGGTCCAAATCGTCGATCGGGACACTAAGGCACTAAGGAACAAACGCATTCCTATGGTTAAGGTCATTTGGGAAGGATCTACTCCGGGGGAAGCTACTTGGGAGATGGAAGAAGAGATGCGGAACGCATATCCATATCTGTTTCAATAGGTATGTATGTTTTGTTTTTGAGGGCAAAAACCCTAAAAGGTGGGGAGTAATGTAACATCCCCCCAAATTAGCCTAATTAGCTTAAACTGCATAACTCGTATAACTTGCTTAAATTGCATAAATTACTTGATTTGAGTATCTAAGTCCCTACAATTATGATTTGAATGTGATGTGATTAGGATTAATAAACTTTGGGGTGCAACTCATGAGAATAGGGGGTGTATCTAGCAAGTATAATTGTTAAATTAGAACACAAGTGAGGGTAGAATGGTAAAAACCACTCCCAATCAGCCCCTATTCTTCTCCTCTCTCACGAAAATTCTGATCAAGAGAGCAAGGGAGAGAAGCCATGAGCTAGGGTTTAGAGTTTTAGTGAAGAAGAAGTTGGAAACTTGAAGGAGTTCACTCATATATTGCCTAGGAGGAAGTTTGGTGCTGCTCTTTGTTGATCTTGAGGAAGATTAGAGTGACATTTGGTGGAGAAGAAGGGAAGCTCGAATTTCCTGAGGAAAAACCAGAAACTTCAAAGAATCTATCCCCATTTATTTTGATTGGTGAGTTCTTCTCACATTAGGTGTGGGCAACCAATAAGTTCCACCATAGGGTTATCTTGATTTGTTTGCATGTTCATATAGTTGAGGTGTTGGGTGAATTCTGGTTATCTAATATTAAAGGAATAAGTTTAGAAGTCTTGAGCATGGCTAAGTGAGGTTTGAGTAGAATTTTGGAATTTGAGATATGGTTTGGCTTTGCATGTAGTTATAAGTATGTGCAAAGTGTTTGATCACCATTTGAACTTGCTTGATCACTGATATTGATCTCTATTTGGTTGGTTTTGATCTTGAATGGCTTGAATGAAGTTTTGGGAAGTTAGGGACTCTAAAAACCCATTTTTCTGCTGAATTCTGCAGGAGTGCTCTTGAGTTGCTCTTCGGATGCTCTTGAGCGCACTCCCTGTCGTTTGGAAAACAGAAACAGCTGCAGGAGTGCTCTTGAGTTGCTCTTCGAATGCTCTTGAGTGCATTGCTTGTCCTTTTTAAAACAGAAACAACTGCAGAAGTGCTCTTGAGTTACTCTTCAGGTGCTCTTGAGCGCACTGCTTGTCCTTTTTAAAACAGAAACAGCTGCAGGAGTGCTCTTGAGTTACTCTTCAGGTGCTCTTGAGCGCACTGCTTGTCCTTTTTAAAACAGAAACAGCTGCAGGAGTGCTCTTGAGTTACTCTTCAGGTGCTCTTGAGCGCATTCCCTATTTATTTAAAATGAAGCATAGGAGTGCTCTTGAGCTGCGCCCCAGGTGCTCTCGAGCGCACTCCCTATCTCTTTTATTTAATGTTTGTCTATTTCAATGGCTTAGAGGTTGAGAGGGCATGACCTTTAAGACCCTTTTTAATCCTAATATGTTGATGGTTAATTGGACTAGTAACCTTGAGCAATAGGGCTTAATCTTAGGGTTATATGCATGTATAAATTGATGCTTTGACATTGATATGAGTGATGCATTTGATTGAATCTGAATGTGTTTGGAATGTCTGCGAATTAATTTGCATCCCCTTCGTAAGTGATTAGCTACCACCTTTGCCGTTGGGGGGCCCCTTGACTTTATCCTTCTATATATAGGATTTTACCCATTCTGCATTTGAGCTGGGCCTTAGGCTTTATCCTTGTGTACTGGATTTTACTCATTTTGCAATTGGGCTGGGTCAAGTGGGGACATTCATTGGGGTCCTTTGGACATTTGTTTGTAATTGCTTCTCTTTTTAAAGATGTCAATTGCATTATTATGAAATTGAGCTTGTGACTTGTGTATTGTCATGTAAATGCTATTGAATCTGTCTATATTAAATAGGATTGAGGTAAGTGTTGGTGAGGGGTCCGTGAAGGACTCACTGAGATTTCTTAAATCTCACCCCTTTCTACTTTATTGTTTCAGATAAGCAGGTGAAAGCAGATTGACATAGCCTGAGTTACTTAATTGCTAGCTTTTTCTTTTATTTTGGGTATGAGTTGTATAGGGGTCTATGAACCCTACATTCTGTAATCCTTGTGACCTTGGGATTGTAATTTGAGACTTAAGATATGTACTCATGTTAATTTGTAGTACCTCGTATGAATTATAACTTGTAACTGTCAAGTTTAAATTTATCCTCGTCTACGATATCTCATAATGATTAAATGCTATAATTCGATGTAAAAATTGAATTAGGGTGTTACAAAAACCAACTAATGGTAACCCAAATTAAAATTAAATCCATATATAATTTTTATTTACGAGTTAGTCAAGTCACTTATACTTGTGTAAATATACCTTTATGAAACTATTTATACGAAATCATTGTTTACTGTTTTAGTGTAAAACTTGCATCAAAATATTTTGTTATGTTCATTAGAGCGTCTCGTTTAAATTACTTTTAAAATCTCTTTCGGGCCTCTTTTTCTTTTTTGTTATACAGTTTTTGTTTTATGTTACGAATGATTTCAATAAAAATCGGAAAAGCGGTACAATGAAACAAAATTTGATTAACCGGACCCAGAAAACCACAACATCAGTATACATTTAATTTACTACATATAAATTTTTTTGTTGCAACATTATATAAAAAAATTTCAGTCTCATTGTTGGGTTGTATCAATTGATATATGAGATGAGATGTTAATTTTAATATCAATTGTATATTTCATGATTTATTAAATGTCTCACATAAAACTGAAAGAAAGAAGCTAATCCATACACCTTTAAAATTGGTAAGAAACCATACTTAGGTTTAAAATCACACGAAAACCAATGTGATTGGATCGGATGAGCTTTCTCTCATAATCCCACGATCCAATCAGTAAACACGTCTTTGTCTCAAGAAAACAAAATAATTAAATACTGTTTGATGAAAACGGAGCACGCGTCCTTTTAAATGCGGTAAAACAATTATCCTCGACAAACATAATGTAGTCGTAAACTTGCCACAACAAAATATTAAAGCATAAAAAGGGAAGAGAAATTTCCTAATTCGTGGTTTTAAGAACAAAGGATCATGGAAAATTTACCCAAATCATTAAAATTAAAATTTTAAAAGGAAAGTTTTTCTTAATCTTTGTGTGGTCTACTTATGTTCGAAACTTTAAGACTGGAAAACTTGATTTCTTTCTCGGCCACTACGTGCCCACGTCGCTGTTTCTTTCCATTTTGTTTTGAGCGCGTACATATATGATAATGTAATCGCTAACTCATGTCTTTGTGTGTACGGCTAACCATCAGTTGGCGATGACTGAGTTAGCACGGGTCACAGTAAGGTCGTATAAGTAATATTACAAGCTTTGTGCCGAAAGATGGTTAACACATTATCTTTACTTATTTTATTTTCTCGACCCATTTCACTTCTTTTGAGTCTATTAAAATTAGTATGACCTGTTGTGAGTCCAAAAGGTTTAAGCCCATAAGGATATATTTAAAGATATCATGGGCCCATTTAATTAAGAATTCCTTTTTAAAAATGTCTAAACCAAATTTTTTGGCAAATATATTTAGGTAAACCAAGCCAAAAATATTCTACGTAACTTGATATTTATAAATATCAGAATTTTTAGTGTGTGGAGTGCGTATCCGTTACTTTCAAAAGTTGAAAAGTACTTTGGAAATAGAATTTGAATTTGTTTTGCAGTTACAAAATGAGAGGTTAATAAGAAACATTGTTATGCAGGAAATATACAAATTCAAATTACCAATAAAAAATAAAACAAACAGTTTCTTTGATAGTTTCATGGGAGTTAGGAAAACCTATTAAATACTTTTGAACGTTAAGATTATAATTTATATATTATAAATATGACTTTGTTGATCACAAAATGACTCAGGCAAAGATTTTTCAACCCTTTTAATAAAATACCATTCTCTAAATGGCCATGGCATCATTCAAAAACTCGTATATGTTTCTGACCATTATGATCAGTTTTACCTTGTTGTTGAAAACATCACTTTGTTCTGAAGCTCCCCAACCACTCTCTCAAGGTCCTTCCAATGAGAATAGTTATGCCCCAAGGCCATTGTCACCCTACGAGAAATATTTGACTAATTGTGTAAGCAAACTAAAGCCAAAATGTGGCGACGAAATATTCTTTGGTGTATTTTTTGGAAATCAAACAGTTAGCGATTATTGTTGTCTCAGTCTTGTGAATGACACGGGAAAATCGTGTCACATGGACGTGACAAAACATGCGGTTAATTTGCCACAGTTCAAGAAAAACAAGACTCAAATTTTGAGTAGGTGTGAGAAGGTTTGGAATGATTGTAGTTTAGTTCACTCTCCTTCACCTAAGCCTGATTTTCAAAGGATGTGGCAGTGAATGCTTGTATCAAATAAAAATTACGCTTTTCGCTGAATGAATTTTTTTCGTCTCACGTGCACAGTATCATCAATGTTTAGTTCGAGGTTTTGGGTCTTTGTTTAGAAATAAAAATAAAATCATACAAATGGATGTATCAAAAATTGATATATCAAAATTAATCTAAAAGTCATTATTTGTCGTACTCAACTGGAAAAATATTTTTTTTCACGTTGCCTACTCTTAAAACATCCTACTGGTCCTTGGTTTCTAGTCTTAAGTTAGCTCTTTACATGCCGATCAACAAGAGTTAAGGCAGCATAAAAGTTAGAAAAACAAAACCCAAAATGTAAAAATTGAATGGGAAAAAAAACTGAATTTGCTTTCAATGGATTAGATTGGTATTCAGATTAAAACATGAAAACCAACTAATGGTAACCCAAATTAAAATTAAATCCATATATAATTTTTATTTACGAGTTAGTCAAGTCACTTATACTTGTGTAAATATACCTTTATGAAACTATTTATACGAAATCATTGTTTACTGTTTTAGTGTAAAATGTAACACCCTAACTCTAATTAGGGAATTACTTACTAAATAAAGCTGTATTTAAGGAAATAGGTCTCGTAAAATTTTTCTCGCATACACGGTAAACGTAAACCAGAGTTCCCGAAAACAGAACCTAACTTTAGTTATTACAACTTCTTTTCAAAGAATAGCTAATTAAAATAATTTCAAATTATAGATAAATCTCTTAATTACACAAAGACACAACTCAGAAGCCAAGACTCGACTCGTGATCCGGTAACTCGGGTCTCGTCGGAAGGCAAGACCGAGCATAATGTGAATACATGCCTTGACAGGATGGTTTTGATGATTGACAAAAGGGAGTGCAAATAGTCAACCGTGCAAAAAGTGGAAAAGAATACCAAGACGCGTATCAAGAATGATAGTTTCTCAAGTCTTTGGGTTTTGGGTATTCATTTATTTTTATTAAGACTATTTGTAAGTAGTAATAAAAAGCTCTCAATTAAAATAAAATCACACACTCACAAAATGATTTTTATTCTAAAATTGATTTTATGATAATTTTTCCTAAATTATTTTTAGGCACAAAGTATTTTGAAAAATTCTTAAGTTGTATTCAAAATATTGTTTGGAAAATATTTGAAGTTTTCTTTGGAAAATATTCTCCGTGTCGAGCTGTGAGGAAGTTGCGTGCCGAGATGAGGTCGCGTGCCGAGCTGTGAGGAGGTCGCGTGCCGAGCTGTGAGGAGATCGTATGTCGAGCTGTGTGGAGAGGTCGTATGCCGAGCTGTGGAGAGGTCGTATGCCGAACTGTGGAGAGATCGTATGACGAGCTGTGTGGAGAGGTCGTATGTCGAGCTGTGTGGAGAGGTCGTATGCCGAGCTGGGGAGATTGTATGCCGAGCTGGGGAAAGGTCGTATGGAAATACGATGTCGAACACCAAGTGGTGTCCGAGAATCTTTTCCGTCCCCGTGTTTTCAATTCTTCATATTCAAAACGCAACGGACAAATCCCTTTAAATGCTGCAACGGACAAATCCTGCAACGGACATTTCTCTTAAAGTGACGCTCCTCTCAGTGCCTATAAAAGCACTGCACCATGAGCATTGTTTTTAACATAACACAAGTGCTTAATTTTTGTGCTAAAACTCTATCAAATATTCTCCATCACTCACACTTATTTGAACACAATTTTTTTGAGAGTTTTTTTATTCTACATAATTTGAGTTGTATTATTTGAGCTTCAATTTGTTATATCTGCACTATTGAGTGTATCTTTCTCATCTCATTTTATTTGTGAAAATCATTTCTTTTTGGGTAGGAATCCCAAGGTGTTCATAGAGAGGTGATATCTCTTGAACGTATTGCTCTGGTATAGAGTTGTAAAGGTTTCTAGCTGAACCTGATTTAAAAGCTAGTGATTTAGTGAAAATCCCATAGTGCTTTGCTTTGGGGACAGGACGTAGGCCACAGGGGTGTTTGGTGGCGAACTCGTATAATTTCTTTGCGTGCTCTTCTTTGCTCTCTGCCTCTTTATCATTCAAGCACTTTATTTATTTTTGTTCTTTATTTATTTTTCGGTCATTTATTTTCTGTCATTTATTTATTGCAATTTAATTCCTGCAATTTATTCTTCAAGTTATTTATCGTTTCGCAATTTATTTCTTTCAAGTTTTTTTTTAATTCAGTAATTTATCTGTAATTTTTTATATAAGCACCGCTATCACAATTCCCCCCCCTCTTGTGTTTGAAGTCACTTGGTAACAAGTGGCATCAGAGCTAGACTCTTGTATAAAGGACTTAACCGTCTCAAGAGAATGACTTCAAACAATAACGAGGGAACTTCCATGAATAGACTCCCATTTTTCAATGGTGAGGGGTATGGTTATTGGAAGGAAGGAATGCAAATCTTTCTTGAGGGTGTTGATCTTGATATTTGGGATGCTGTGGAAAATGGTTCATTTGTCCCCACTCAATCAATTAATGATGCAGTGGTAGACAAACCAAGATCACTTTGGACCGAAGATGATAAGAAAGGTCCAATACAATTTGAAAGCTAAGAACATCATCACTTCGCTTTAAGCTACGATGATTTCTATAGGGTCTCAAATTGCAAGATCGCTAAAAATGTGGGACACCCTTCTATTGACCCATGAAGGTACTACCGAGGTCAAGAGGGCTCGAATGAACACATTAACCCATGAGTATGAGTTATTTAGGATGAAACCAAGTGAAAACATACAAGATATGCAAAAAAGGTTCATCCATATAATAAACCATCTCAGAGCTCTTGGGAAAGTCTTCAGTAATGAAGATTTAATTAATAAAGGTCTTAGATGTTTAAATAGAAGCGTGCAACCCAAGGTTCTTGCTATATCTCAATCTAGAGATTTATCTACTATATCATTGGCAACCTTGTTTGGAAAATTGCAGGAACATGAACTTGAACTAAATCGACTCACTGAGAGTGAAGAAAGTGATAAGAAAAAGAAAGGAATTGCTCTCAAAGCAATCGTAAATGAAAAAGAGGAATCTGACAACAATGATAGTCGGGATGAGAATGAGGAAGACATAAGTCTGATGGTTCGAAGGTTCAAAAGGTTCATGAGGCAAAAGGGGAGAACAGTAAGGTACAAAATCCTCAAAAGAAAAATGAGGAAGGAACTTCTTTTAATCCAACTTGCTACAAGTGTGGTCAAAGGACATATAAAACCCGATTGCCTCATGGTCGTAAGAAAAAGCGAAAAATTTGATAGAAGACCACAAAAGGAATCAAAAGGAAGAAGAGCCTACATTGCCTGGGATGACAATGATATGGACTCGCCTGATGAATCGTAAAATGAGGAGGCCAACTTATGTCTCATGGAAAACACGAGGAGGATGAGGTAAATGCTCTTGAACTCGAATCTCCCTTAACTTATGATGAGTTGCTTATTGCTTGTGAAGAATTAAATAATGAAACGACTAGACTTCGAAAAATTATTTCTTCTTCTAAGAAAACCATCTCTTCTCTTGAATCTAAAATTATTTTCTTAAACCAAGAGATGGAAGTTTTTAAGGAAAAACAAGTTGTTGTGACTGAAGTTTCTACTTGCACATTTGTGAAAACCAAAAGATTGATACTTTCAAGTGTGATGAATGCAATGTTTTGAAAAACAAGATTGAAGATTTGGAAAACACCCTTGCCAAATTTACCATGGGAAGGGATAACTTAAACATTCTATTGGGAAAACAAAAGGGTACTTTTGGAAAAGCCGGTTTGGGTTATAATCCACAAACGCATGAAAAATCCTTTAAATTTGCCAATCACAACAACACTTCAAGCAGCCCTTTCATTAAATGCTTTCACTGTGGTAGAAATGGTCACACTGCCTCCATTTGCAATATTATAAAGAACAAGAATGTGGTTGGCAAAAAGATATGGATTCCAAAGGGTACTTTGCCAAAAACTAACTCATCTGGACCCAACTTAGTTTGGGTACCAAAGGTTAAAAATTAATCTGTTGTTGTAGGTGTGCTTGAAAGCCAAGGACTTAAATTGGTATCTTGATAGCGGCTGTTCAAAGCACATGACAGGAGACAAAAGCAAGTTCTCCTCATTGGTACCTAAGAATAGTGGTTATGTCCGGTATGGTGACAACAACAAAGGTAAAATTCTTGGGATTGGTTCTATTGGTAAGAGTCCTAATCCCACTATTGAAAATGTTTTGTATGTGGATGGTTTGAAGCATAATTTGCTAAGCATTAGTCAACTTTGTGATAAAGGGAACAAAGTGGTTTTTGATTCTTCAAAATGCATGGTTATGAACTCTGTAACTGAAAATGTTGTTCTTATTGGACCTAGAATTGGAAATATTTATATGCTTGATTTAGATAAAATACCTTCAAATGATGCATGTTGTCTTATTAGTAAAGAGGATGAATCTTGGCTATGGCATAGAAGAATGGCTCATATTCACATGGATCATCTTAATAAATTGGTTCGAAAGGACTTAGTAATTGGCTTACCAAAGCTCCGCTTTGAAAAAGATAAACTTTGCGATGCATGTCAAAAGGGAAAACAAGTAAAGGCTTCTTTCAAATCTAAAAATATTGTTTCAACAAATCGGCCTTTACAACTTTTACATATGGATTTATTTGGCCCTTCTAGAACTAAAAGCTTTGGTGGCAATTACTATGCTCTTGTTATTGTGGACGACTATTCTCGCTATACATGGACTCTATTTCTTTCTCATAAAAATGACGCTTTTGCTGCCTTTCGTAAACTTGCTAAAGTTATCCAAAATGAAAAAGGAATGAACATAGTATCCATCCGAAGTGATCACGGTGGGAAATTCCAAAATGAGGCATTTGAGGCCTTTTGTACTGAAAATGGAATTGAGCATAATTTTTCCGCACCTAGAACACCACAGCAGAATGGAGTGGTGGAAAGGAAAAATCGGTCTCTTGAAGAGCTTGCGAGGACGATGCTCACGAGACCAACCTTCCTAAGTATTTTCGGGCAGACGCAGAAGTAAGCACCGCATGTTATGTAATGAATAGAGTCCTCATAAGACCTATTCTAAAACAAACGCCTATGAAATTTACAAGGAAGGAAGCCCAACATTTCCCACCTTCACGTATTTGGATGTAAGTGCTTTGTTCTAAATAACGGTAAAGATAGGCTTGGTAAAATCGATGCTAAAACTGTTGAAGGTGTATTTCTTGGATATTCCACTTCTAGTAAAGCCTTTCAATTTTTAATAAACGATTTTTAACTGTTGAAGAATCTGCATGTTTCTTTTGATGAATCTAACCCCAAATCTTCAGTAGAAGAAAGTGTTGATGATCTTGCAGAAGTGTTAGGAGATACCTATTTAGAGGAACAAGAGAGATCAAAAGTTCAAAAGGAGGATCAAGAGTCCTTGCCTCAACCCTCTCAAGAACTCTCTCACTCAAATCTTCCAAAGGAATGGAGAGTCTCAAAGAACCATCCTCTTGACAACATAATAGGTGATATCTCAAAAGGGGTAACGACTCGAAACTCTCTTAATCATGCATGTCATCATATGGCCTTTGTCTCTCAAATTGAACCAAATGACGTCAATGAAGCCATCTTTGATGAGCATTGGACCCTTGCTATGCAAGAGGAATTAAATCAATTTGAGAGAAATGATGTTTGGGAACTTGTCCCTAGGCCTAAAGATCACCTAATCATTGGGACCAAATGGGTCTTTCGCAACAAGCTTGATGAAAACGGTATCATTGTTAGAAATAAAGCTAGACTTGTTGCAAAAGGCTATAACCAACAAGAGGGCATAGATTTCGATGAAACCTATGCACCCGGGGCTAGATTAGAAGCTATTCGCATGCTTCTCGTATTTGCATGCATCATGGATTTCAAACTTTTTCAAATGGATGTTAAAAGTGCATTTCTTAATGGCTTTATTCAAGAAGAAGTATATGTTGATCAACCTCCCGGTTTTGAAAATTTTGAATTTCCAAATCATGTTTTCAAATTGAAAAAGGCTTTATATGGTTTAAAACAAGCTCCGAGAGCTTGGTACGAGAGGTTGAGCAAATATTTACTTGAAAAAGGTTTTGAAAGAGGAAAAGTTGATACCACTCTTTTCATTAAACACAAAAATCATGACATTTTACTTTTTCAAATTTATGTTGACGATATCATCTTTGGTGCTACTAATGAGTCCTTGTATGAAGATTTTTCCAAAATCATGCAAAGTGAGTTTGAAATATCCATGATGGGAGAGCTCAACTACTTCCTTGGTCTTCAAATCACGCAAACAACAGAAGGAATTTTTATAAATCATTCCAAATATTGCAAGGAGTTGCTTAAAAGATTTGGAATGAGCAACGCCAAAGAAATCTCAACTCCAATGAGCACATCATGCTATCTTGACAAAGATGAAGGTGGTAAGTCGGTCGAAGAAAGTAAGTATCGAGGTATGATAGGATCTCTTTTCTATCTCACTGCAAGTCGTCCGGATATTATGTCTAGTGTTTGTATGTGTGCACGTTTTCAAGCAAATCCTAAGGAATCACATCTCTTAGCGGTAAAACGCATCATGAGATATCTCACTGGCACACAAACTATGGGTTTATGGTACCCCAAAGGTGCCGATCGCACACTTATTGGGTACTGGATTCGATTTTGCGGGTTGCAAAATGGACGAAAAAGCACTAGTGGGACATGTCACTTACTTGGGAATGCCTTGGTTTCATGGCATAGTAAGAAACAAGCCGGTGTGGCTTTGTCCATCTTTGAAGCGGAATACGTTGCAGCAGGTAGTTGTTGTGCACAGATCATTTGGATGAAACAACAGTTGAATGATTATGGAATCAATCTGAAAATTGTTCCAATTAAGTGCGACAATACTAGTACCATAAACCTCACGAAAAATCCGGTTTATCACTCCTGGACCAAACACATAGAAATTAGGCACCATTTTATTAGAGATCATGTTCAAAAAGGAGATTGTGTGATTGAGTTTGTGGAAACATCTAAACAACTCGCAGATATTTTTACTAAACCTTTGCCTAAAGAAAACTTCTTTTTTATAAGAACCGAGTTAGGAATTTTAGATCAATCATGCATTGAATGACTGCGTGTGAGTGCATTTTATTATGAATCAGTTCTAACTTGGGCGTTGGAGTGTGCTAACATTTTTATGCAGGATCCGTTACCAAGACTAAAAGTGGAGAAATGCAACCGTCCTTCCTGTAATCGTTAAAATAAAAGTTTGTGCAGGTTATGTTAACTGCAAACAATTATGCTTCATTGAACCCTTGATACTCTATTTTAATTATTTTTCGCCATCTAGTTACACGTATATGCATACGTTTTACATGCCTTTCCCTTTATCTTTTCCGCTTTTTGATGTTGCTAAAAGGGGGAGAGTTATATGATTCAGGGGGAGTGGTTTATTTTATGCATATTGTGAGGGGGAGTTTTTCTAAATATTGTGCTTAAACTCTGATATCTTTTATTGAAAAACCATGCTTATATCTCATTGCCATATCATGATTATATTTTACTAAAATCCCCCCATGAGATGTTTGTCATCATCAAAAAGGGGGAGTCTGTGAATACATGCCTTGACAGGATGGTTTTGATGATTGACAAAAGGGAGTTTTGCAAATAGTCAACCGTGCAAAAAGTGGAAAAGAATACCAAGACGCGTATCAAGAATGATAGTTTCTCAAGTCTTTGGGTTTTGGGTATTCATTTATTTTTATTAAGACTATTTGTAAGTAGTAATAAAAAGCTCTCAATTAAAATAAAATCACACACTCACAAAATGATTTTTATTCTAAAATTGATTTTATGATAATTTTTCCTAAATTATTTTTAGGCACAAAGTATTTTGAAAAATTCTTAAGTTGTATTCAAAATATTGTTTGGAAAATATTTGAAGTTTTCTTTGGAAAATATTCTCCGTGTCGAGCTGTGAGGAAGTCGTGTGCCGAGATGAGGTCGCGTGCCGAGCTGTGAGGAGGTCGCGTGCCGAGCTGTGAGGAGGTCGTGTGCCGAGCTGTGAGGAGATCGTATGTCGAGCTGTGTGGAGATGTCGTATGCCGAGCTGTGGAGAGGTCGTATGCCGAGCTGTGGAGAGATCGTATGACGAGCTGTGTGGAGAGGTCGTATGTCGAGCTGTGTGGAGAGGTCGTATGCCGAGCTGGGGAGATTGTATGCCGAGCTGGGGAAAGGTCGTATGGAAATTCGATGTCGAACACCAAGTGGTGTCCGAGAATCTTTTCCGTCCCCGTGTTTTCAATTCTTCATATTCAAAACGCAACGGACAAATCCCTTTAAATGCTGCAACGGACAAATCCTGCAACGGACATTTCTCTTAAAGTGACGCTCCTCTCAGTGCCTATAAAAGCACTGCACCATGAGCATTGTTTTTAACATAACACAAGTGCTTAATTTTTGTGCTAAAACTCTATCAAATATTCTCCATCACTCACACTTATTTGAACACAATTTTTTTGAGAGTTTTTTTTATTCTACATAATTTGAGTTGTATTATTTGAGCTTCAATTTGTTATATCTGCACTATTGAGTGTATCTTTCTCATCTCATTTTATTTGTGAAAATCATTTCTTTTTGGGTAGGAATCCCAAGGTGTTCATAGAGAGGTGATATCTCTTGAACGTATTGCTCACAGTATAGAGTTGTAAAGGTTTCTAGCTGAACTCGATTTAAAAGCTAGTGATTTAGTGAAATTCGGATGGTGCTTTGCTTTGGGGCCAGCACGTAGGCCACAGGGGTGTTTGGTGGCCGAACCTGTATAATTTGTTGCGTGCTCTTCTTTGCTCTCTGTCTCTTTATCATTCAAGCACTTTATTTATTTTTGTTCTTTATTTATTTTTCGGTCATTTATTTTCTGTCATTTATTTATTGCAATTTAATTCCTGCAATTTATTCTTCAAGTTATTTATCGTTTCGCAATTTATTTCTTTCAAGTTTTTTTTTAATTCAGTAATTTATCTGTAATTTTTTATATAAGCACCGCTATCACAATTCACCCCCCTCTTGTGTTTGAAGTCACTTGGTAACACCTAATCCAATGCTCTGATCCTCATCAACAGTTGTACCTGAAAACAACGCCCCAAATGTGAGTTTATAAAACTCAATAACTTAGTCTTGAAATCATAATTATTTTTACCGTTGTTTCCAGCCATACGTGGTGTGCGACATACGGAAAATCCTCCTCATAATTATATATATATATATTTATTTGTTCACTATCCTTAATCAAACCTCAAACATGATAGTGCAACTAAGTTTCCAACTCCCAAACACACATCAACACATAACCTAAACATAACACGATCACTTTTCACCAACCTCAATTCATAATCATTGCACACACTTGTTCAATAATGCTTACAAGCAAATCACAATTCATAGTAATGCAGTTGACATCTTTAAAGAGAGAAGCAATTGCAAACATATGTCCAAAGGACCACAATGAATGTCCCCACTTGACCCAGCCCAATTGCAATATGAGTAAAATCCCGTATACAAGGATGAAGCCAAAGGCCCAGCTCAAACGCAGAATGGGTAAAATCCTATATATAGAAGGATAAAGTCAAGGGGCCCCCAACGGCAAAGGTGGTAGCTAATCACTTACGATGGGGTTGCAGAGCAAATTGCAAACATTCCAAACAATTCCTATCAGAGGAATACAAGCGCCTTATATTGTGACGTCCAAAGCCATACTCACATTGGAGCCACAAGGCCTTACGAAAGGGTATGCCACTCACAGGACTTCACACAAGCAATTCAATCAAGATCATTAATTAATAAAGCAATACACAGCACTAGCATAATTCGATAATGTTTGCAGTTCAAGCGCACACATTTCGAACATATATAAGTTTCAATCAATGAGAAACAACAAGCTCGATGCAGTTACACGTAGTAAACACTAATGAATGTACCCACTTGGCAAAGCCCAAGGATCAAAATGAGCAAGGACCTATTTGTGGTCCTACCAAAGGGTCCCCGTCAACGAAAGTGACCGAAGTACACATATGACGAGTTTTCCTTTCAAATGCAAACATCCAAACACGTAAACAACCAAGTTTCAATCAAAACAAGAGTCAAAACAAGGTTTCAAATGCATTATTAGGATTCAATAACACATCAAATAATAAATCATTACGATTATCACCATCCCAATCAAATAACAATTCTAAGCAATTTACAGGTCTAATTGGGAAGTCAAATACTTAGCAATATAACCACAATTTATTTAAAAGGTCATAAAGCCCTTCACCCATTTCAGGAAATTATAACCACTCCAAATTGGGCTAGTTCAAACGCCAATCCTTCCAAATTAATTCATGCATATTGATCAAGTGACCAATCAAACCAAACCAAGCACACACACACATATATATATATATATATATACACACCAAGTGGAGCTCGATGGAACTCTCAACGGTACAAACATCACACATTGGTTTAGGGGGGTTGGGGACAGAATCCAACCCTATTTCAGTCAAAACCCCATACAAGACCATTTCAGAATAATTAATAGACTAATTATTACACTAAAGAATCTAAATAACAAATCCTAGCACACCCTAAGGGAGGTTTTAGGGGAAGTCTATGTTACCTGAGTAATCCCAAGTTAGGGATTTGAGCTCCATGAATCCTTTCCCATAGAACCACAATTTAGATTCTGATTTCTGTCCCATTCTCCTTCGTCTTCCCTTTGAACCTTGATTGGACTATCAATTCTTCTCCTCCTTCCATGGTCCTCACAGGAACCTCAGATATATTATTTAATTAAATACTACTCACGAATAAGTAGTCCCACACTTCCTTAATTCTAGGGTAAAATTACCATTTTACCCCTAATTTCCAAATTTACTTTAAATTACTAAATTAAGGCTATGAACTATTTTTATTCCTTAGGGATTAAATCCCTTTTTTTACTTAGGATTCCTAATAATTAGGCTTAGAGATTTTGGGATGTTACATAAAACTTGCATCAAAATATTTTATTATGTTCATTATAGCGTCTCGTTTAAATTACTTTTAAAATCTCTTTCGGGCCTCTTTTTCTTTTTTGTTATACAGTTTTTGTTTTATGTTACGAATGATTTCAATAAAAATGGGAAAAGCGGTACAATGAAACAAAATTTGATTAGCTGGACCCAGAAAACCACAACATCAGTATACATTTAATTTACTACATATAAATTTTTTTGTTGCAACATGAAAAAAAATTTTAGTCTTATTGTTGGGTTGTATCAGTTGATATATGAGATGAGATATTAATTTTAATATCAATTGTATATTTCATGATTTATTAAATGTCTCACATAAAACTGAAAGAAAGAAGCTAATCCATACACCTTTAAATTTGGTCAGAAACCATACTTAGGTTTAAAATCACACGAAAACCAATGTGATTGGATCGGATGAGCTTTCTCTCATAATCGGTACGATCCAATCTGTAAACACGTCTTTGTCTCAAGAAAACAAAATAATTAAATACTCTGGTTTGATGAAAAACAGAGCACGCGTCCTTTTTCGTCTAGTAAAACAATTATCCTCTGACAAACATAATGTAGT
Source organism: Calophaca sinica (assembly GCA_037113605.1). Classification (NCBI taxonomy): domain Eukaryota; kingdom Viridiplantae; phylum Streptophyta; class Magnoliopsida; order Fabales; family Fabaceae; genus Calophaca; species Calophaca sinica. Next base: position 118,425,696 of record CM073731.1, read on the forward strand.
CGTAAACTTGCCACAACAAAATATTAAAGCATAAAAAGGGAAGAGAAATTTCCTAATTCGTGGGTTTTAAGAACAAAGGATCATGGAAAATTTACCCCAAATCATTAAAATTAAAATTTTAAAAGGAAAGTTTTTCTTAATCTTCGTGTGGTCTACTTATGTTCAAAACTTTAAGACTGAAAACTTGATTTCTTTCTCGCCACCACGTGCTCCACGTCGCTGTTTCTTTCCATTTTGTTTTGAGCGTACATATATGATAATGTAATCTCTAACTCATGTTCAGGTGTACGGCTAACCATCAGTTGGCGATGACTGAGTTAGCACGGTCACGGTAAGGTCGTATAAGTAATATTACAAGCTTTGTGCCGAAAGATGGTTAACACATTATCTTTGCTTATTTTATTTTCTCGACCCATTTCACTTCTTTTGAGTCTATTAAAATTAGTATGACCTATTGTGAGTCCAAAAGGTTTAAGCCCATAAGGATATATTTAAAGATATCATGGGCCCATTTAATTAAGAATTCCTTTTTAAAAATGTCTAAACCAATTTTTTTGGCAAATATATTTAGGTAAACCAAGCCAAAAATATTCTACGTAACTTGATATTTATAAATATCAGAATTTTCGTGTGTGGGTGCGTATCCGTTACTTTCAAAAATATTCTTTGATAGTTTCATGGGAGTTAGGAAAACCTATTAAATACTTTTGAACGTTAAGATTATAATTTATATATTATAAATATGACTTTGTTGATCACAAAATGACTCAGGCAAAGATTTTTCAACCCCTTTAATAAAATACCATTCTCTAAATGGCCATGGCATCATTCAAAAACTCGTATATGTTTCTGACCATTATGATCAGTTTTACCTTGTTGTTGAAAACATCACTTTGTTCTGAAACTCCCCAACCACTCTCTCAAGGTCCTTCCAATGAGAATAGTTATGCCCCAAGGCCATTGTCACCCTACGAGAAATATTTGACTAATTGTGTAAGCAAACTAAAGCCAAAATGTGGCGACCAAATATTCTTTGGTGTATTTGTTGGAAATCAAACAGTTAGCGATTATTGTTGTCTCAGTCTTGTGAATGACACGGGAAAATCGTGTCACATGGACGTGACAAAACATGCGGTTAATTTGCCACAGTTCAAGAAAAACAACACTCAAATTTTGAGTAGGTGTGAGAAGGTTTGGAATGATTGTAGTTTAGTTCACTCTCCTTCACCTAAGCCTGATTTTCAGTGACAGGTGGCAGTGAATGCTTGTATCAAACAAAAATTACGCTTTTCGCTGAATGAATTTTTTTCGTTTCACGTGCACCGTATCATCAAAGTTTAGTTCGAGGTTTTGGGTCTTTGTTTAGAAATAAAAATAAAATCATACAAATGGATGTCTCAAAAATTGATATATCAAAATTAATCTAAAACTCATTATTTGTCGTACTCAACTGGAAGTGTAACACCCCAATTTTCCTTAAGCTTGGTTTGTTGTGTGTGCACAAGCTTAGTATGGCTTAAAGATGAACTCTAAGTGATATTTTCATTGATTGTCATAGTTGAATATGTGAAAAATTGTGTTTGGTGAAATTTTGCCCAGTGTGAATCGATTCCCAGGCCCTGTGAATCGATTCAGGGTTGTGGGTTTGCTGGGACTCGATTAGGTTTGCAGTGAATCACAGAGTGAATCGATTCACAAAGGTTGGTCCTCTGTGAATCGCAGCGTGAATCGATTCACAAAAGATAGTTCTCTGTGAATCGAATCTGGGAACTGCAGGAATCGATTCCTGCACTTAAAACTGCGATTCCTGTCATTTTTACACTGAGTGAATCGATTCACCTATGCTGTGAATCGATTCACAGCTGCAGTATATCAGAAAAACTCAGCAGAAAAAGAACAGAACGCGATTGTTAGAGAGAGGGTTAGAGAGAGAGAGTGCGTCAGAGAGAAGAAGGAGAAGGGGTGAAAAACACTTAGGGTTCACAAATTAGAGGGGAAAAACAAGGATTCATGTTAGATTCATCCTCAATCTTAACTTGAATCCAAGTTGGGGAGTGTTTATGCTTGGATTGGAAGGTTGGAGACAATCCCTAGAAGGCCAGCTTGAAGGAGAAGGGGAAGAACGTGAAGAAGGAGCTGAGCATCAACTTTTGAACTTGAATCTTGGGAGTTTTGGTGAGTTCTTCCTTCTCTTAGGTGTTGGGCACCCATAAGTCCCACATTAGGGTCCCCTTGAAGAAAAAAAAACCATGAACCCTATATTAGGAAGTTCTCCAAAATCCCCAATTGATGTACAGTTGTAGTGTTAATAGCTATGCATGTATTATTGGGACTGGTTAAGGGGGTAATGTTGTACCCCTATAGATGATGAAATGAATGTTTGACCATTGAGAACTCCATGGAGCTCTAATGGAAGTACTTTTTGTCTTGATGTATTTTCTTGAACTTATTATGATATACGTTCTATTGTGAACCTGAAATGTATCTTTTTACATGAATATGTTTAGTTGCATGTTGAGTTAAAATAGCTTCTAATTGTATTTTAGGAATAAAGCATGCATTTAAGGACATAGTTGGTGATTTAATTTCCTGAAAGATACTAAGATGGCTCTAAAAAGGGGTGATCGATATGGTTAGCCGTGTGGGATGCCCTCGGATGGTTAAGACGTCTAACCACCATATCGAAAGCGTATTTATGGGGTTATATGGACGTAATCATACAACACTACCCATGAATACGAGCCAAAGATGAATTAGAAATTCATAGTAAGAATGTGCATTGCATAAATGTGTCATATAAATTCTTGACTGATGATAAATTGTACGAGTGAATGGTGAGGAGTTGAGGGGAGGATTCACTGAGATTATTATCTCACCCCACTCCTTGTTTAATTATCTTACAGATGTACAGGTACCAAAAGGTGATTGACAGCTGCGTGCTCTCGGCATTTTGTTCACTGTATTAGTTGTAGTAGCACCTTGGAGTTGTAATTCTTAGAATTTACGTATTGGTGTTGTAACGTCCTAAACGTATGCACTAGGGTTTTTAGTTTTATGACATTTGAACTTAATGTTGGATTTTAAGTTTAAATTTTATATTCGGGATTACTGTACCTAATGTTAATTATCCTATTTTCAAGCTAATGAAAGTAAGGTGTTACAGGAAAAATATTTTTTTTCACGTTGCCTACTCTTAAAACATCCTACTGGTCCTTGGTTTCTAGTCTTAAGTTAGCTCTTTACAAGCCGATCAACTAGAGTTAAGGCAGCATAAAAGTTGGAAAAACAAAACCCAAAAAGTAAAAATTGAATGGGAAAAAAAACTGAATTTGCTTTCAATGGATTAGATTGGAATTCAGATTACAACATGAAAACCAACTAATGGTAACCCAAATTAAAATTAAATCCATATATAATTTTTATTTACGAGTTAGTCAAGTCACTTATACTTGTGTAAATATACCTTTATGAAACTATTTATACGAAATAATTGTTTACTGTTTTAGTGTAAAACTTGCATCAAAATATTTTGTTATGTTCATTAGAGCGTCTCGTTTAAATTACTTTTAAAATCTCTTTCGGGCATCTTTTTTTTTTTGTTATACAGTTTTTGTTTTATGTTACGAATGATTTCAATAAAATGGGAAAAGCAGTACAATGAAACAAGATTTGATCTGCTGGACCCAGAAAACCACAACATCAGTATACATTTAATTTACTACATATAAATTTTTTTGTTGCAACATTATGAAAAAAAAATTCAGTCTTATTGTTGGGTTGTATCAATTGATATATGAGATGAGATATTAATTTTAATATCAATTGTATATTTCATGATTTATTAAATGTCTCACATAAAACTGAAAGAAAGAAGCTAATCCATACACCTTTAAATTTGGTAAGAAACCATACTTAGGTTTAAAATCACACGAAAACCAATGTGATTGGATCGTATGAGCTTTCTCTCATAATCGGTACGATCCAATCGGTAAACACATCTTTGTCTCAAGAAAACAAAATAATTAAATACTCTGGTTTGATGAAAAACAGAGCACGCGTCCTTTTTCGTCTAGTAAAACAATTATCCTCTGACAAACATAATGTAGTCGTAAACTTGCCACAACAAAATATTAAAGCATAAAAAGGGAAGAGAAATTTCCTAATTCGTGGGTTTTAAAAACAAAGGATCATGGAAAATTTACCACAAATCATTAAAATTAAAATTTTGAACGGAAAGTTTTTCTTAATCTTTGTGTGGTCTACTTATGTTCGAAACTTTAAGACTGGAAAACTTGATTTCTTTCTCGGCCACTACGTGCCCACGTCGCTGTTTCTTTCCATTATGTTCTGAGCGCGTACATATATGATAATGTAATCGCTAACTCATGTCTGTGTGTACGGCTAACCATCAGTTGGCGATGACTGAGTTAGCACGGGTCACGGTAAGGTCGTATAAGTAATATTACAAGCTTTGTGCCGAAAGATGGTTAACACATTATCTTTGCTTATTTTATTTTCTCGACCCATTTCACTTCTTTTGAGTCTATTAAAATTAGTATGACCTATTGTGAGTCCAAAAGGTTTAAGCCCATAAGGATATATTTAAAGATATCATGGGCCCATTTAATTAAGAATTCCTTTTTAAAAATGTCTAAACCAAATTTTTTGGAAAATATATTTAGGTAAACCAAGCCAAAAATATTCTACGTAACTTGATGTTTATAAATATCAGAATTTTCGTGTGTGGGTGCGTATCCGTTACTTTCAAAAGTTGAAAAGTACTCTGGAAATAGAATTTGAATTTGTTTCGCAGTTACAAAATGAGAGGTTAATAAGAAACATTGTTATGCAGGAAATATACAAATTCAAATTACCAATAAAAAATAAAACAAACAGTTTCTTTGATAGTTTCAAGGGAGTTAGAAAAACTTATTAAATACTTTTGAACGTTAAGACTATAATTTATATATTATAAATATGACTTTGTTGATCACAAAATGACTCAGGCAAAGATTTTTCAACCCCTTTAATAAAATACCATTCTCTAAATGGCCATGGCATCATTCAAAAACTCGTATATGTTTCTGACCATTATGATCAGTTTTACTTTGTTGTTGAAAACATCACTTGGTTCTGAAACTCCCCAACCACTCTCTCAAGGTCCTTCTAATGAGAATAGTTATGCCCCAAGGCCATTGTCACCCTACGAGAAATATTTGACTAATTGTGTAAGCAAACTAAAGCCAAAATGTGGCGACCAAATATTCTTTGGTGTATTTGTTGGAAATCAAATAGTTAGCGATTATTGTTGTCTCAGTCTTGTGAATGACACGGGAAAATCGTGTCACGTGGACGTGACAAAACATGCGGTTAATTTGCCACAGTTCAAGAAAAACAAGACTCAAATTTTGAGTAGGTGTGAGAAGGTTTGGAATGATTGTAGTTTAGTTCACTCTCGTTCACCTAAGCCTGATTTTCAGTGACAGGTGGCAGTGAATGCTTGTATCAAACAAAAATTACGCTTTTCGTTGAATGAATTTTTTTCGTCTCACGTACACCGTATCATCAATGTTTAGTTCGAGGTTTTGGGTCTTTGTTTAGAAATAAAAATAAAATCGTACAAATGGATGTCTCAAAAATTGATATATCAAAATTAATCTAAAATTCATTATTTGTCGTACTCAACTGGAAAAATATTTTTTTTCACGTTGCCTACACTTAAAACATCCTACTGGTCCTTGGTTTCTAGTCTTAAGTTAGCTCTTTACAAGCCGATCAACTAGAGTTAAGGCAGCATAAAAGTTGGAAAAACAAAACCCAAAATGTAAAAATTGAATGGGAAAAAAAACTGAATTTGCTTTCAATGGATTAGATTGGAATTCAGATTACAACATGAAAACCAACTAATGGTAACCCAAATTAAAATTAAATCCATATATAATTTTTATTTACGAGTTAGTCAAGTCACTTATACTTGTGTAAATATACCTTTATGAAACTATTTATACGAAATCATTGTTTACTCGCTTTTAGTGTAAAACTTGCATCAAAATATTTTGTTATGTTCATTAGAGCGTCTCGTTTAAATTACTTTTAAAATCTCTTTCGGCCTCTTTTTCTTTTTGTTATACAGTTTTGTTTTATGTTACGAATGATTTCAATAAAAATGGGAAAAGCGGTACAATGAAACAAAATTTGATTATTGGACCCGTAAAAACCACAACATCAGTATACATTTAATTTACTACATATAAATTTTTTTGTTGCAACATTATGAAAAAAAATTTCAGTCTTATTGTTGGGTTGTATCAATTGATATATGAGATGAGATATTAATTTTAATATCAATTGTATATTTCATGATTTATTAAATGTCTCACATAAAACTGAAAGAAAGAAGCTAATCCATACACCTTTAAATTTGGTAAGAAACCATACTTAGGTTTAAAATCACACGAAAACCAATGTGATTGGATCGGATGGGCTTTCTCTCATAATCGGTACGATTCAATCTGTAAACACGTCTTTGTCTCAAGAAAACAAAATAATTAAATACTCTGGTTTGATGAAAAACAGAGCACGCGTCCTTTTCGTCTAGTAAAACAATTATCCTCTGACAAACATAATGTAGTCGTAAACTTGCCACAACAAAATATTAAAGCATAAAAAAGGAAGAGAAATTTCCTAATTCGTGGGTTTTAAGAACAAAGGATCATGGAAAATTTACCCCAAATCATTAATATTAAAATTTTGAAAGGAAAGTTTTTCTTAATCTTTGTGTGGTCTACTTATGTTCGAAACTTTAAGACTGGAAAACTTGATTTCTTTCTCGGCCACTACGTGCCCACGTCGCTGTTTCTTTCCATTTTGTTTTGAGCGCGTACATATATGATAATGTAATCGCTAACTCATGTCTTTGTGTGTGCGGCTAACCATCAGTTGGCGATGACTGAGTTAGCACGGGTCACGGTAAGGTCGTATAAGTAATATTACAAGCTTTGTGCCGAAAGATGGTTAACACATTATCTTTGCTTAATTTATTTTCTCGACCCATTTCACTTCTTTTGAGTCTATTAAAATTAGTATGACCTACTGTGAGTCCAAAAGTTTAAGCCCATAAGGATATATTTAAAGATATCATGGGCCCATTTAATTAAGAATTCCTTTCTAAAAATGTCTAAACCAATTTTTTTGGCAAATATATTTAGGTAAACCAAGCCAAAAATATTCTACGTAACTTGATATTTATAAATATCAGAATTTTCGTGTGTGGGTGCGTATCCGTTACTTTCAAAAGTTGAAAAGTACTCTGGAAATAGAATTTGAATTTGTTTTGCAGTTACAAAATGAGAGGTTAATAAGAAACATTGTTATGCAGGAAATATACTAATTCAAATTACCAATAAAAAATAAAACAAACAGTTTCTTTGATAGTTTCATGGGAGTTAGAAAAACCTATTAAATACTTTTGAACGTTAAGATTATAATTTATATATTATAAATATGACTTTGTTGATCACAAAATGACTCAGGCAAAGATTTTTCAACCCCTTTAATAAAATACCATTCTCTAAATGGCCATGGCATCATTCAAAAACTCGTATATGTTTCTGACCATTATGATCAGTTTTACTTTGTTGTTGAAAACATCACTTTGTTCTGAAACTCCCCAACCACTCTCTCAAGGTCCTTCCAATGAGAATAGTTATGCCCCAAGGCCATTGTCACCCTACGAGAAATATTTGACTAATTGTGTAACCAAACTAAAGCCAAAATGTGGCGACCAAATATTCTTTGGTGTATTTGTTGGAAATCAAACAGTTAGCGATTATTGTTGTCTCAGTCTTGTGAATGACACGGGAAAATCGTGTCACATGGACGTGACAAAACATGCGGTTAATTTCCCACAGTTCAAGAAAAACAAGACTCAAATTTTGAGTAGGTGTGAGAAGGTTTGGAATGATTGTAGTTTAGTTCACTCTCCTTCACCTAAGCCTGATTTTCAGTGACAGGTGGCAGTGAAAGCTTGTATCAAACAAAAATTACGCTTTTCGCTGAATGAATTTTTTTCGTCTCACGTACACCGTATCATCAATGTTTAGTTCGAGGTTTTGGGTCTTTGTTTAGAAATAAAAATAAAATCATACAAATGGATGTCTCAAAAATTGATATATCAAAATTAATCTAAAACTCATTATTTGTCGTACTCAACGGGAAAAATATTTTTTTTCACGTTGCCTACTCTTAAAACATCCTACTGGTCCTTGGTTTCTAGTCTTAAGTTAGCTCTTTACAAGCCGATCAACTAGAGTTAAGGCAACATAAAAGTTGGAAAAACAAAACCCAAAATGTAAAAATTGAATGGGAAAAAAAACTGTATTTGCTTTCAATGGATTAGATTGGAATTCAGATTACAACATGAAAACCAACTAATGGTAACCCAAATTAAAATTAAATCCATATATAATTTTTATTTACGAGTTAGTCAAGTCACTTATACTTGTGTAAATATACCTTTATGAATTTATTTATACGAAATCATTGTATACTGTTTTAGTGTAAAACTTGCATCAAAATATTTTGTTATGTTCGTTAGAGCGTCTCGTTTAAATTACTTTTAAAATGTCTTTCGGGCCTCTTTTTCTTTTTTGTTATACAGTTTTTGTTTTATGTTACGAATGATTTCAATAAAAATGGGAAAAGCGGTACAATGAAACAAAATTTGATTAATTGGACCTAAAACCACAACATCAGTATACATTTAATTTACTACATGTAAATTTTTTTGTTGCAACATTATGAAAAAAAATAGTCTTATTGTTGGGTTGTATCAATTGATATATGAGATGAGATATTAATTTTAATATCAATTGTATATTTCATGATTTATTAAATGTCTCACATAAAACTGAAAGAAAGAAGCTAATCCATACACCTTTAAATTTGGTAAGAAACCATACTTAGGTTTAAAATCACACGAAAACCAATGTGATTAGATCGGATGAGCTTTCTCTCATAATCGGTACGATCCAATCTGTAAACACGTCTTTGTCTCAAGAAAACAACATAATTAAATACTCTGGTTTGAAGAAAAACGTAGCACGCGTCCTTTTTCCTCTAGTAAAACAATTATCCTCTGACAAACATAATGTAGTCGTAAACTTGCCACAACAAAATATTAAAGCATAAAAAGGGAAGAGAAATTTCCTAATTCGTGGGTTTTAAGAACAAAGGATCATGGAAAATTTACCCCAAATCATTAAAATTAAAATTTTGAAAGGAAAGTTTTTCTTAATCTTTGTGTGGTCTACTTATGTACGAAACTTTAAGACTGGAAAACTTGATTTCTTTCTCGGCCACTACGTGCCCACGTCGCTGTTTCTTTCCATTTTGTTTTGAGCGCGTACATATATGATAATGTAATCGCTAACTCATGTCTTTGTGTGTGCGGCTAACCATCAGTTGGCGATGACTGAGTTAGCACGGGTCACGGTAAGGTCGTATAAGTAATATTACAAGCTTTGTGCCGAAAGATGGTTAACACATTATCTTTGCTTATTTTATTTTCTCGACCCATTTCACTTCTTTTGAGTCTATTAAAATTAGTATGACCTATTGTGAGTCCAAAAGGTTTAAGCCCATAAGGATATATTTAAAGATATCATGGGCCCATTTAATTAAGAATTCCTTTTTAAAAATGTCTAAACCAATTTTTTTGGCAAATATATTTAGGTAAACCAAGCCAAAAATATTCTACGTAACTTGATATTTATAAATATCAGAATTTTCGTGTGTGGGTGCGTATCCGTTACTTTCAAAAGTTGAAAAGTACTTTGGAAATAGAATTTGAATTTGTTTTGCAGTTACAAAATGAGAAGTTAATAAGAAACATTGTTATGCAGGAAATATACAAATTCAAATTACCAATAAAAAATAAAACAAACAGTTTCTTTGATAGTTTCATGGGAGTTAGAAAAACCTATTAAATACTTTTGAACGTTAAGATTATAATTTATATATTATAAATATGACTTTGTTGATCACAAAATGACTCAGGCAAAGATTTTTCAACCCCTTTAATAAAATACCATTCTCTAAATGGCCATGGCATCATTCAAAAACTCGTATATGTTTCTGACCATTATGATCAGTTTTACTTTGTTGTTGAAAACATCACTTTGTTCAGAACTCCCCAACCACTCTCCCAAGGTCCTTCCAATGAGAATAGTTATGCCCCAAGGCCATTGTCTCCCTACGAGAAATATTTGACTAATTGTGTAAGCTAACTAAAGCCAAAATGTGGTGACCAAATATTCTTTGGTGTATTTGTTGGAAATCAAACCGTTAGCAATTATTGTTGTCTCAGTCTTGTGAATGACACGGGAAAATCGTGTCACGTGGACGTGACAAAACATGCGGTTAATTTGCCACAGTTCAAGAAAAACAAGACTCAAATTTTGAGTAGGTGTGAGAAGGTTTGGAATGATTGTAGTTTAGTTCACTCTCCTTCACCTAAGCCTGATTTTCAGTGACAGGTGGCAGTGAATGCTTGTATCAAATAAAAATTATGCTTTTCGCTGAATGAATTTTTTTCGTCTCACGTGCACCGTGTCATCAATGTTTAGTTCGAGGTTTTGGGTCTTTGTTTAGAAATAAAAATAAAATCATACAAATGGATGTATCAAAAATTGATATATCAAAATTAATCTAAGACACATTATTTGTCGTACTCAACTGGAAAAATATATTTTTTTCACGTTGCCTACTCTTAAAACATCCTACTGGTCCTTGGTTTCTAGTCTTAAGTTAGCTCTTTACAAGCCGATCAACTAGAGTTAAGGCAACATAAAATTTGGAAAAACAAAACCCAAAATGTAAAAATTGAATGGGAAAAAAAACTGAATTTGCTTTCAATGGATTAGATTGGAATTCAGATTACAACATGAAAACCAACTAATGGTAACCCAAATTAAAATTAAATCCATATATAATTTTTATTTACGAGTTAGTCAAGTCACTTATACTTGTGTTAATATGCCTTTATGAATTTATTTATACGAAATCATTGTATACTGTTTTAGTGTAAAACTTGCATCAAAATATTTTGTTATGTTCATTAGAGCGTCTCGTTTAAATTACTTTTAAAATTTCTTTCAGGCCTCTTTTTCTTTTTTGTTATACAGTTTTTGTTTTATGTTACGAATGATTTCAATAAAAATGGGAAAAGCGGTACAATGAAACAAAATTTGATTAGCTGGACCCAGAAAACCACAACATCAGTATACATTTAATTTACTACATGTAAATTTTTTTGTTGCAACATTATGAAAAAAAATTTCAGTCTTATTGTTGGGTTGTATCAATTGATATATGAGATGAGATATTAATTTTAATATCAATTGTATATTTCATGATTTATTAAATGTCTCACATAAAACTGAAAGAAAGAAGCTAATCCATACACCTTTAAATTTGGTAAGAAACCATTCTTAGGTTTAAAATCACACGAAAACCAATGTGATTGGATCGGATGAGCTTTCTCTCATAATCGGTACGATCCAATCTGTAAACACGTCTTTGTCTCAAGAAAACAAAATAATTAAATACCCTGGTTTGATGAAAAACGGAGCACGCGTCCTTTTTCCTCTAGTAAAACAATTATCCTCTGACAAACATAATGTAGTCGTAAACTTGCCACAACAAAATATTAAAGCATAAAAAGGGAAGAGAAATTTCCTAATTGGTGGGTTTTAAGAACAAAGGATCATGGAAAATTTACCCCAAATCATTAAAATTAAAATTTTGAAAGGAAAGTTTTTCTTAATCTTTGTGTGGTCTACTTATGTTCGAAACTTTAAGACTGGAAAACTTGATTTCTTTCTCGGCCACTACGTGCCCACGTCGCTGTTTCTTTCCATTTTGTTTTGAGCGCGTACATATATGATAATGTAATCGCTAACTCATGTCTTTGTGTGTACGGCTAACCATCAGTTGGCGATGATTGAGTTAGCACGGGTCACGGTAAGGTCGTATAAGTAATATTACAAGCTTTGTGCCGAAAGATGGTTAACACATTATCTTTGCTTATTTTATTTTCTCGACCCATTTTACTTCTTTTGAGTCCATTAAAATTAGTATGACCTATTGTGAGTCCGAAAGGTTTATGCCCATAAGGATATATTTAAAGATATCATGGGCCCATTTAATTAATAATTCCTTTTTAAAAATGTCTAAACCAAATTTTTTGGCAAATATATTTAGGTAAACCAAGCCAAAAATATTCTACGTAACTTGATATTTATAAATATCAGAATTTTCGTGTGTGGGTGCGTATCCGTTACTTTCAAAAGTTGAAAAGTACTTTGGAAATAGAATTTGAATTTGTTTTGCAGTTACAAAATGAGAGGTTAATAAGAAACATTGTTATGCAGGAAATATACTAATTCAAATTACCAATAAAAAATAAAACAAACAGTTTCTTTGATAGTTTCATGGGAGTTAGAAAAACCTATTAAATACTTTTGAACGTTAAGATTATAATTTATATATTATAAATATGACTTTGTTGATCACAAAATGACTCAGGCAAAGATTTTTCAACCCCTTTAATAAAATACCATTCTCTAAATGGCCATGGCATCATTCAAAAACTCGTATATGTTTCTGACCATTATGATCAGTTTTACTTTGTTGTTGAAAACATCACTTTGTTCAGAACTCCCCAACCACTCTCCCAAGGTCCTTCCAATGAGAATAGTTATGCCCCAAGGCCATTGTCTCCCTACGAGAAATATTTGACTAATTGTGTAAGCTAACTAAAGCCAAAATGTGGTGACCAAATATTCTTTGGTGTATTTGTTGGAAATCAAACCGTTAGCAATTATTGTTGTCTCAGTCTTGTGAATGACACGGGAAAATCGTGTCACGTGGACGTGACAAAACATGCGATTAATTTGCCACGATTCAAGAAAAACAAGACTCAAATTTTGAGTAGGTGTGAGAAGGTTTGGAATGATTGTAGTTTAGTTCACTCTCCTTCACCTAAGCACGATTTTCGATGACAGTGGCGGTGAATGCTTGTATCAAATAAAAATTATGCTTTTACATTTGAATGAATTTTTTTCGTCTCACGTGCACCGTGTCATCAATGTTTAGTTCGAGGTTTTGGGTCTTTGTTTAGAAATAAAAATAAAATCATACAAATGGATGTATCAAAAATTGATATATCAAAATTAATCTAAGACACATTATTTGTCGTACTCAACTGGAAAAATATATTTTTTTCACGTTGCCTACTCTTAAAACATCCTACTGGTCCTTGGTTTCTAGTCTTAAGTTAGCTCTTTACAAGCCGATCAACTAGAGTTAAGGCAGCATAAAAGTTGGAAAAACAAAACACAAAATGTAAAAATTGAATGGGAAAAAAAACTGCATTTGCTTTCAATGGATTAGATTGGAATTCAGATTAAAACATGAAAACCAACTAATGGTAACCCAAATTAAAATTAAATCCATATATAATTTTTATTTACGAGTTAGTCAAGTCACTTATACTTGTGTAAATATACCTTTATGAAACTATTTATACGAAATCATTGTTTACTGTTTTAGTGTAAAACTTGCATCAAAATATTTTGTTATGTTCATTAGAGCGTCTCGTTTAAATTACTTTTAAAATCTCTTTCGGGCCTCTTTTTCTTTTTTGTTATACAGTTTTTGTTTTATGTTACGAATGATTTCAATAAAAATGGGAAAAGCGGTACAATGAAACAAAATTTGATTAGCTGGACCCAGAAAACCACAACATCAGTATACATTTAATTTACTACATATAAATTTTTTTGTTGCAACATTATGAAAAAAAATTTCAGTCTTATTGTTGTGTTGTATCAATTGATATATGAGATGAGATATTAATTTTAATATCAATTGTATATTTCATGATTTATTAAATGTCTCACATAAAACTGAAAGAAAGAAGCTAATCCATACACCTTTAAAATTGGTAAGAAACTATACTTAGGTTTAAAATCACACGAAAACCAATGTGATTGGATCGGATGATCTTTCTCTCATAATCGGTACGATCCAATCTGTAAACACGTTTTTGTCTCAAGAAAACAAAATAATTAAATACTCTGGTTTGATGAAAAACGGAGCACGCGTCCTTTTTCCTCTAGTAAAACAATTATCCTCTGACAAACATAATGTAGTCGTAAACTTGCCACAACAAAATATTAAAGCATAAAAAGGGAAGAGAAATTTCCTAATTCGTGGGTTTTAAGAACAAAGGATCAGGGAAAATTTACCCCAAATCATTAAAATTAAAATTTTAAAAGGAAAGTTTTTCTTAATCTTTGTGTGGTCTACTTATGTTCGAAACTTTAAGACTGGAAAACTTGATTTCTTTCTCGGCCACTACGTGCCCACGTCGCTGTTTCTTTCCATTTTGTTTTGAGCGCGTACATATATGATAATGTAATCGCTAACTCATGTCTTTGTGTGTACGGCTAACCATCAGTTGGCGATGATTGAGTTAGCACGGGTCACGGTAAGGTCGTATAAGTAATATTACAAGCTTTGTGCCGAAAGATGGTTAACACATTATCTTTGCTTATTTTATTTTCTCGACCCATTTTACTTCTTTTGAGTCCATTAAAATTAGTATGACCTATTGTGAGTCCGAAAGGTTTATGCCCATAAGGATATATTTAAAGATATCATGGGCCCATTTAATTAATAATTCCTTTTTAAAAATGTCTAAACCAAATTTTTTGGCAAATATATTTAGGTAAACCAAGCCAAAAATATTCTACGTAACTTGATATTTATAAATATCAGAATTTTCGTGTGTGGGTGCGTATCCGTTACTTTCAAAAGTTGAAAAGTACTTTGGAAATAGAATTTGAATTTGTTTTGCAGTTACAAAATGAGAGGTTAATAAGAAACATTGTTATGCAGGAAATATACAAATTCAAATTACCAATAAAAATAAAACAAACAGTTTCTTTGATAGTTTCATGGGAGTTAGAAAAACCTATTAAATACTTTTGAACGTTAAGATTATAATTTATATATTATAAATATGACTTTGTTGATCACAAAATGACTCAGGCAAAGATTTTTCAACCCCTTTAATAAAATACCATTCTCTAAATGGCCATGGCATCATTCAAAAACTCGTATATGTTTCTGACCATTATGATCAGTTTTACTTTGTTGTTGAAAACATCACTTTGTTCTGAAACTCCCCAACCACTCTCTCAAGGTCCTTCCAATGAGAATAGTTATGCCCCAAGGCCATTGTCACCCTACGAGAAATATTTGACTAATTGTGTAAGCAAACTAAAGCCAAAATGTGGCGACCAAATATTCTTTGGTGTATTTGTTGGAAATCAAACCGTTAGCAATTATTGTTGTCTCAGTCTTGTGAATGACACGGGAAAATCGTGTCACGTGGACGTGACAAAACATGCGGTTAATTTGCCACAGTTCAAGAAAAACAAGACTCAAATTTTGAGTAGGTGTGAGAAGGTTTGGAATGATTGTAGTTTAGTTCACTCTCCTTCACCTAAGCCTGATTTTCAGTGACAGGTGGCAGTGAATGCTTGTATCAAATAAAAATTACGCTTTTCGCTGAATGAATTTTTTTCGTCTCACATGCACCGTGTGTCATCAATGTTTAGTTCGAGGTTTTGGGTCTTTGTTTAGAAATAAAAATAAAATCATACAAATGGATGTATCAAAAATTGATATATCAAAATTAATCTAAGACACATTATTTGTCGTACCCAACTGGAAAAATATTTTTTTTTCACGTTGCCTACTCTTAAAACATCCTACTGGTCCTTGGTTTCTAGTCTTAAGTTAGCTTTTTACAAGCCGATCAACTAGAGTTAAGGCAGCATAAAAGTTGGAAAAACAAAACACAAAATGTAAAAATTGAATGGGAAAAAAAACTGAATTTGCTTTCAATGGATTAGATTGGAATTCAGATTAAAACATGAAAACCAACTAATGGTAACCCAAATTAAAATTAAATCCATATATAATTTTTATTTACGAGTTAGTCAAGTCACTTATACTTGTGTAAATATACCTTTATGAAACTATTTATACGAAATCATTGTTTACTGTTTTAGTGTAAAACTTGCATCAAAATATTTTGTTATGTTCATTAGAGCGTCTCTGTAACACCTGAGGACGAGATCGACATCGTATTAGGACGACGTATCGAGACCTCGACCAGGACCTTGTGTCGAGATCCCGTGCCAAGATCGTTTGCCGAGGTCATTTGCCGAGCTGAGGAGACCGCGTGCACTAGCTGCTGAACTGAGGAGATCCCGTGTCGAGTTGATGAAGTCGCGTACCGAGCTGATGAGGACGCATGTCGAGCTGAGGAGGCCGCATTCACGAACTCGTGTTAGAACCTTGTACGCTTGCACGAGCACCCTAGTCGACATCGTGTCGAGATGACACCTCGTATTCTTTCGAACGTTATTCAGCGTTATTATTATATTGTTTGTAATAATTATCTTGTCGGCTTCCGTTCTCGTCGTGTGTCTAGACCGTTGACCGACAGAGTAGAGAGTAATTATGAGAGGAACGATTAGACGGGTAGATGATTGATGGGATTGGCATCTTATAGCTGGAGTTACGATTATACCCTTCTCTCACCAGCTGTATTCACGATCAGTTTTCCCTCAAACACTCATTTCTCTTTTCTTCTTTCTTCTTCCTTCCTTCTGCTCTGAGTTTCGTTGTTTTTCTCCAAGAACTTCCATCGACGAAACCGTGAGTTCCATCGAGATTCTACATCAACTTTCTTCATCAATCTTGTTCATCATCATCTTCTCGACCCATATCTCACCATCTCGACCATCACCATTGAGGTATGAAGAACAGATTTTTCTTTTCCTCTGTGCTACTGTTTAGCGCTATTTCTTCTTCCATTTTTAGCCAGTTTTATGCTTCCAAATCATGTCAAACTGATGGGTTTTCTTCTTCACGATATTACCTATCTTTCTAACCGATTAATTGGGCTTGTAAAACAAATTTTCTTCCTCTCTTTTTCTCGCAATCAGCGCTCCTTAAACCCTTCATTTTTGGTTTACTTCGATTTCTTGTTTTTCGTTTGTTGTTTCTGGTTGTTGTTGTTGTCGATCTATCTGTTGAAGCATCAGATAACCTTTTTCATGAATTTTTGATCGAAATCCCTAACTTTGTGTTAGAGGAAAAATATATTTCAGTTCTTGAGTTTTATATTTTCTGGGTTGTGGTTAAGTTTGGGAAGAGAGAGCTAAGTGTATTAGAACCCATAGATCGAAATGAGTTGTGCTTGTTTTAGGAAGTCTGATTCCCGAGATCGGGTCATTTCCGAATCGAGGTGTATGGGAGAGCGAATCCAAGGACGCGGAAGCAGTGGGATCCAGATCGAGAACTGTACGTGTCGAGGTCGACTGAGAAGCGTACGTGTCGAGCTCGTTGAAGACAACCGTGTCGAGATCGAATAAGAGAAGTCGTTGTCGAGCTCTTTGAAGACAGCTGTGTCGAGGTCGTTGTCGAGCAGCATTAACTTGGAGTTCGGTAAGGGCAACTCCTAGATATCTCTAAGGCTTTATTTTATAAGTCCTTATGTAAGGGCGCTTCACATTAATACTTTCATAGTATGCTAGCGTAAGGGCACTTCATATTCTACGTGGTTATGTTATTGTGTATGGATTTTCCTGATTTGTGTCGAGCATGAAATGTTGTGATATGATTGAGTTTTTGCATGTATTTAATATGTGATTGAATATATGTCGTGAATTGTGTATTGCATGTTGAATTACGTTTCTTCATGTCGAGCTTGCTCTTTGTATTTGACATGCGGTTGAATATCTTGTGTTTAACTCTTTGAATATCGTATGCGCTAATTGTTCATCGAGTGAGCGAGCTAGGTGAGTCGTATGACGTTTTGAGCCGTGGACCGGATAATCGAGGGTGCTAGGTCCCCTTTGTTTACGGGAGATTGACTAGACGTCGCCACGCTATGGGACCTGAGTTGATCGCCCTAGGGAGAGCGAGGATCCCAAGGCTTTACTGGACTTTCCGACATACTGATGACGGCGTGTGCATTAGGAAAAATTGTCGAGTCGAGAGAAAATGGATTTGCGAGTTGTGTCGAGTTAGAGTGAGATGGTCGAGTCACGTCGGTGAATATTATACTTTGCTGTTTGCTTATATCTTTTATGTCGAGCTTATCTTGAATTGTCGAGAAGTTGACCCTTTCCCGTGGTGCCTTCAATCCATGACGGTTACCCAGGCGATGTCGAGGGCGCAGGGAACTCGACAGTAGATGATGCCGAGGAGGAGCTCGACGAGGACCCGAGTGACGACCTCTATCTGTCGTGATTGATTATGTTGCTGGATGTTGTTTTTTTTTTATGGCTGTACCTTGTTTTTCTTTTGTGTTCGAGGTCGTGACCAGTTTGGGCAGTGTTGTTTTGTTGTTTCAGGGTAGACTGGTGGTCTTACTTTTGGAGCAGCCCCCTGCGTGGGAGTCTGCCGGAAGTACCCCCAGGGTATGATTGCTCTTTTGAAGTCGTCGTACCTTAGGTGTATTTTCTTTATACTTTGCTACCCTGTATTTTGTATACATTATTATTTCGAGTGATATATATATATGTATGTTATGCATGTATGTTTTATTAGAATTTAAGTCTTGTGTCTTAGTTGCACCATGTTTCGAAAAGCTGTAATTACTCTGATGTGCACGAGTTGGTTTTATAAAAAAAAATATATCGTATTTTTAAAAGGCACAAGAGTTTTGTTTTTAAAACACATCTCATATAGGTTTATGTTGAGCTTGGTGTGTTGAGCTCGGTATATTGAGCTCGGTAGCGGTCCGGAAACGGGTCGTTACATTGTTGGTATCAGAGCAGTTCGGTTCTGACCGAGCTGTGCATAGGAGATTTGGACTGGTCACTGTGTCGGGTTATGTGTGTTGGGTACCTAGTTGTATTATGTTGATTGCTGTTTGATTAAGTGAAGCACTTATTGCTTGAGAAATTGTTTGAACTGTTTCTTGATTGAAGCAGTGTGTTTTAACACATCCTTGTTCTGAGATTCTGACAGGGTTTTGAACTTTGTGGAATCTAATGCCACCTCGTAGGAATACGACAGCTGCAACCGAGAACGTCGACATGGAACGAGCAATTCAAGCTATGACCGAGATGGCGGCAGCCATGGCTCAACAATCACCGCAGAACTCAACAAAGTTAACGCGATGGCTCAACAGACGGCGGCGTTAACTCAAGAACTTGCAAAGAACAAAGAACGAGCGAGCGAAATGTCAAGCGAGAGGATTGGCCGACTTCAGGGAAGCATGATCCACCGGGTTCTACGGTGAGCCAAATCCGGATAAAGGCGATCTTTGGATGCAAGAGATCGAGAAGATCTTTGAGGCACTTCATTGTCCGGACAACGTGAAGGTCGACTATGCCACCTACTTCATCGCTAGAGACGCAGAGTATTGGTGGAGGGAGTGAAGCAAACGTTTATAAGCGAACGTCGCGAGATGACTGGGAGTTTTTTCGTGAAAGGTTCTTGGACAAGTACTTCCCAGATCTTGCACGAGCCGAGAAGGAACAGGAATTTCTTCAATCGCAAAGAAGGCAACTCGACAGTGTCCGAGTATGCGGCCAAGTTCGAGTCGTTGGCGAGGTATTTCAGTCCATTTCGTGATCGAGTTGACCAGAGATGGTTGAGTGAGAGATTCCAACGGGGATTGAGATTCGACATTCAGAAGTCAGTGGTGTCGTTGAGGATCCGAAACCTCCAAGAGCTGATTGATCGATGTGTCGAGGTAGAAGGAGTGAGGAGCCACAAGAAGAAGACTGTTGTGGGCGGACCGGTGAGACCCCAGAGTGCGGGGCAGAGATTCGCACAGAAAGGAAAACAACCGCAGAAGAAGCCTTACGACCGACCTCAGGGGAACGACAACAGGGGACAATATCGTCCGATGACCCAGGGAGCGAGGAGTGGAGGTCAGACCGGTGTCGAGGTGACTTGCTATCGATGTGGAAAGCCGGGACATTACGCGAGTAGCTGTACTCAGAAGGAGGAGGTGTGTTTCAACTGCAAGAAGCCAGGGCATTTTGCCAAGGATTGTCCTACACCCAAAGCTGAACCGACTATGCTTGCGGCAAGAGCCAAAGGGAAGCGTCAGGTAGCTAAAGGCAGAGTTTTCTGCATGAGTGGCGAGGAAGCAGAACGAGCTGAAGATCTTATCCAAGGTGAATGTGAGATCGAGGGTAAATCCTTATCCGTTCTTTTTGATTCGGGTGCAACCCATTCCTTTATTTCTTACGATTGTGTGAACCATTTGAACTCGATTGTGATCGCTTTACCGCTTAAATTGGTAGTTACAACCCCATTGCTAAAACCTTAGTCACAAACACTGCATGTCTTAATTGTGTAGTGGTTATTCAGAGTAGAAAGTTTGTGGTCAATTTGGTTTGTTTGCCTCTTAAGGGCCTAGATGTCATCCTCGGGATGGATTGGTTGTCACACCACCATGTCCTTTTGGACTGTGCCCGTAAAACTGTAATTTTTCCGGACCTTGGAGTCTCCAATTATCTTTACGCGAACGTATTGGAGTTTCTTTGAAAGAAGGAACCGGGAATACATGTATCCGGCTAGTTCGGAAGTTTTCCAAACAGATCGACGTGAAGAATGTTCGGTGGTGTGTGACTTTGAGGACGCTTTTTCCCAAGACGTGCTGTGGTTACCACCAAGGCGAGAGGTCGAGTTCTCCATCGACTGATTCGAGAACAGACCGATTTCAAAGCGCCATACAGGATGTCTCCCGCCGAGATGAAAGAGTGAAGTCCCGGATCGAACACTTGGAGTCGAAGCAATTCTCGACCGAGCGTGTCACCGTGGGGAGCTCGGTGTTGTTGGTTAAGAAGAAGGATGGACGATCAAGGTGTGCGTGGATTATCGCGAACTCAACAAGGTTACCGTGAAGAACCGTTATCCGTTACCACGTATTGACGACTTGATGGATCAACTTCGTGGAGCGCGATCTTTCCAAGATAGACTTGAAGTCGGGCTACCATCGATTCGCGTGAAGGAGGAAGATGCCGCCAAAACAGCTTTCAGGACTAGATACGGTCACTACGAGTACTTGGTGATGCCGTTTGGAGTGACGAATCGCGCCACCGTGTGTTTATGGACTACATGAACAGGATTTTCCATTCGTTTTTGGATCAGTTCGTTGTAGTGTTCATCGACGACATATTGATCTACTCGAGGAACCGAGAAGAGCACGCAGAACACCTATGTCGAGTACTGCAGATATTACGAGATAAGCAACTCTATGCCAACCTGTCGAAGTGTGAATTTTGGCTTGAAGAGGTGAATTTTCTTGGCCACGTGATTTCCAAAGAAGGGATAGCTGTGGATCCAACTAAGATTAAGGCGGTGCTAGCGTGGGAACAGCCGAAGACGGTTACCGAGATCAGAAGTTTTGTCGGCTTAGCATGATATTACCGAAGATTCATTGAAGGTTTCTCGAAGATTGTCGCGCCTCTTACACGACTGACGAGGAAGGACCAACCTTTTGCCTGGACCGAGAGTGCGAGCCGTTTTCAAGCGGCGCTTTGTCTTTGATCTTGCCTCAACCTGAAGAGCCTTTCGAGGTGTATTGTGATGCGTCACACCAGGGATTGGGATGCGTCTTGATGCAACATCGGAAGGTGGTCGCGTATGCTTCAAGGCGACTTAAGATTCACGAGAGGAACTACCCTACTCACGACTTGGAGCTAGCGGCCCGATAGTTTTTGGCGTCAAGATATGGAGGCACTACCTTTATGGGAGCACTCTTCTGTTTTCAGCGATCACAAGAGCTTGAAGTACTGCTCGACCAGAAAGAGCTCAACATGCGTCGTGAAGATGGACGAATTTCTCAAGGACTACGACTTTACGTTGGAATACCATCCCTGAAGGCTAACTTAGTAGCGCATGCGTTGAGTAGGAAGAGCGTTTTAACCTCGGCGATGATGATCAAGGAGTTGGAGATGCTCGAGAAGTTCCGAGACTTGAAGTTGAGTGTCGAAGTTTCACCGGGGAAGCTGAGATTTGGTATGCTTACCATTTCTAACAGATTGTTGGACGAGATCCGAGACCAGCAAGTTCATGACGAGCTTCTGCAAGAGAAGATTCAGTTGATAGCGCAAGGGAAGGCGACAGAATTTCACGTCGGAGCGGACGATATCTTGAGGTGCAATGGCCGAGTGTGCGTACCTAACGTATCCGAGCTGAGAAAGTTAATTCTCGACGAAGCGCATAAGAGCAACTTTAGTATTCATCCCGGAGTTACGAAGATGTATCAAGACTTGAAGAAGCATTTTTGGTGGTCCGGAATGAAGAAGCAAGTGGCCGAGTACGTAGCTTCGTGTTTGACGTGTCAAAAAGCGAAGGTGGAGCACCAACGACCTGCGGGAATGCTATAATCGCTTGACGTACTAGTTTGGAAATGGGATAGTATTTCCATGGACTTCGTCGTAGGTTTGCCGAAAACGCAGAAGAAGAATGATTCGATTTGGGTGATCGTCGGCCGATTGACCAAATCTGCTCATTTCTTACCAGTGAGGTCGACATACAACGTGGAAAAGCTGACCAAGATCTACATTGCGGAGATAGTACGACTTCATGGAATACCCTCTTCGATCGTGTCGGACCGAGATCCGAAGTTCACGTCTCATTTTTGGAGGGAATTGCAAGGAGCGATGGGAACCGAGCTCAGGCTTAGCTTCGGCATATCATCCATGCATCGACGGTCGATCGAGAGAACAATCCAATCGCTTGAAGATTTGTTGCGAGCTCAGACGTTAGATCACCGAGGAAGTTGGGACGACGTCTTACCATTGGTGGAGTTCACCTACACAACAGCCTTCCATGCGAGTATTGGAATGGCACCTTTTGAAGCGCCAGTATGGGCGTAAATGTCGACGCCTCTTTGTTGGTACCAGGACGGCGAGCTGAATCGTCAGAGGACCAGATATGATCCAGACTCACCGAGAAGATCCGTTTGATCGAGATCGAATGCGAACATCTCAAAATCGATGTAAGAGTTATGCGGACCAACGACGTCGACCACTCGAGTTCGAGGAAGGAGAACATGTATTTCTTAGAGTCACCCCACCATCGAGTTGGTCGAGCGATCAAATCCAAGAAACTTACCCTAAATTTATTGGACCTTACCAGATTCTTCGTCGTATCGGTCGGTGGCATATCGATTGCCTTGCCACCATTCTTGTCGAACATCCACGACGTCTTCCACGTCTCACGATTGCGGAAGTATGTTTCGACCCTCTCATGTCATCGAACCGGATGTGATTCAACTGAAGGACGACTTATCTTTCGAAGCGTTGCCAGCAAGGATCGTTGATCGGAAAGCCAAACAGTTGCGGAACAAAGAAATTCAACTTGTCAAAGTTGTGTGGGATCAGAAGACGGGAGATGCGACTTGGGAGCTGGAGGAGAAGATGAAGACTCAGTACCCTGAACTTTTCCGAGGTAAGAATCTTATTTGCAATTTCGAGGACGAAATTTTTTTAGAGGGAGAGATTGTAACACCTGAGGACGAGATCGACATCGTATTAGGACGACGTATCGAGACCTCGACCAAGACCTTGTGTCGAGATCCCGTGCCAATATCGCGTGCCGAGGTCATTTGCCGAGCCGAGAGCATCGCGTGCACTAGGCTGCGAATCGAGGAGATCGCGTGTCGAGTTGATGAAGTCGCGTACCGAGCTGATGAGGACGCATGTCGAGCTGAGGAGGCCGCGTTCACGAACTCGTGTTAGAACCTTGTGCGCTTGCACGAGCACCCTTGTCGACATCGTGTCGAGATGATACCTCGTATTCTTTCGAACGTTATCCAGCGTTATTATTATATTGTTTGTAATAATTATATTGTCGGCTTACCGTTCTCGTCGTGTGTCTAGACCGTTGACCGACAGAGTAGAGAGTAATTATGAGAGGAACGATTAGACGGGTAGATGATTGATGGGATTGGCATCTTATAGCTGGAGTTACGATTATACCCCTTCTCTCACCAGCTGTATTCACGATCGGTTTTCCCTCAAACACTCATTTCTCTTTTCTTCTTTCTTCTTCCTTCCTTCTGCTCTGAGTTTCGTTGTTTTTCTCCAAGAACTTCCATCGACGAAACCTTGAGTTCCATCGAGATTCTACATCAACTTTCTTCATCAATCTTGTTCATCATCATCTTCTCGACCCATATCTCGCCTGTTCGACCATCACCATTGAGGTATGAAGAACAGATTTTTCTTTTCCTCTGTGCTACTGTTTAGCGCTATTTCTTCTTCCATTTTTAGCCAGTTTTATGCTTCCAAATCATGTCAAACTGATGGGTTTTCTTCTTCACAATATTACCTATCTTTCTAACCGATTAATTGGGCTTGTAAAACAAATTTTCTTCCTCTGTTTTTCTCGCACCGGCGGTGCCGTAAACCCTTCATTTTTGGTTTACTTCGATTTCTTGTTTTTCGTTTGTTGTTTCTGGTTGTTGTTGTTGTCGATCTATCTGTTGAAGCATCAGATAACCTTTTTCATGAATTTTTGATCGAAATCCCTAACTTTGTGTTAGAGGAAAAATATATTTCAGTTCTTGAGTTTTATATTTTCTGGGTTGTGGTTAAGTTTGGGAAGAGAGAGCTAAGTGTATTAGAACCCATAGATCGAACTGAGTTGTGCTTGTTTTAGGAAGTCTGATTCCCGAGATCGGGTGATTTCCGAATCGAGGTGTACGGGAGAGCGAATCCAAGGACGCGGAAGCAGTGGGATCCAGATCGAGAACTGTACGTGTCGAGGTCGATCGAGAAGTCAGACGTGTCGAGCTCGTTGAAGACAACCGTGTCGAGATCGAATAAGAGAAGTCGTTGTCGAGCTCTTTGAAGACAGCTGTGTCGAGGTCGTTGTCGAGCAGCATTAACTTGGAGTTCGGTAAGGGCAACTCCTAGATATCTCTAAGGCTTTATTTTATAAGACCTTATGTAAGGCGCTTCACATTAATACTTTCATAGTATGCTAGCGTAAGGGCACTTCATATTCTACGTGGTTATGTTATTGTGTATGGATTTTCCTGATTTGTGTCGAGCATGAAATGTTGTGATATGATTGAGTTTTTGCATGTATTTAATATGTGATTGAATATATGTCGTGAATTGTGTATTGCATGTTGAATTGCGTTTCTTCATGTCGAGCTTGCTCTTTGTATTTGACATGCGGTTGAATATCTTGTGTTTAACTCTTTGAATATCGTATGCTTCGAATTGTTCATCGAGTGAGCGAGCTAGGTGAGTCGTATGGCGTTTTGAGCCGTGACCGGATAATCGAGGGTGCTAGGTCCCCTTTTGTTTACGGGAGATTGACTAGACGTCGCCACGCTATGGGACCTGAGTTGACTGTCCTAGGGAGAGCGAGGATCCCAAGGCTTCGGCTGGACTTTTCGACATACGGTACGGCGTGTGCATTCCGGAAAAATTGTCGAGTCGAGAGAAAATGGATTTGCGAGTTGTGTCGAGTTAGAGTGAGATGGTCGAGTCACGTCGGTGAATATTATACTTTGCTGTTTGCTTATATCTTTTATGTCGAGCTTATCTTGAATTGTCGAGAAGTTGACCCTTTCCCGTGGTGCCTTCAATCCATGACGGTTACCCAGGCGATGTCGAGGGCGGAGGGAGCTCGGCAAAGAGATGATGCCGAGGAGGAGCTCGACGAGGACCCGAGTGACGACCTCTATCTGTCGTGATTGATTATGTTGCTGGATGTTGTTTTTTTATGGCTGTACCTTGTTTTTCTTTTGTGTTCGAGGTCGTGACCAGTTTGGGCAGTGTTGTTTTGTTGTTTCAGGGTAGACTGGTGGTCTTACTTTTGGAGCAGCCCCCTGCGTGGGAGTCTGCCGGAAGTACCCCCAGGGTATGATTGCTCTTTTGAAGTCGTCGTACCTTAGGTGTATTTTCTTTATACTTTGCTACCCTGTATTTTGTATACATCATTATTTTGAGTGATATATATATATGTATGTTATGCATGTATGTTTTATTAGAATTTAAGTCTTGTGTCTTAGTTGCACCATGTTTCGAAAAGCTGTAATTACTCTGATGTGCACGAGTTGGTTTTATAAAAAAAAAAATATATCGTATTTTTAAAAGGCACAAGAGTTTTGTTTTTAAAACACATCTCATATAGGTTTATGTTGAGCTTGGTGTGTTGAGCTCGGTAACTCGAGCTCGGTATATTGAGCTCGGTAGCGGTCCGGAAACGGGTCGTTACAGTCTCGTTTAAATTACTTTTAAAATCTCTTTCGGGCCTCTTTTTCTTTTTTGTTATACATTTTTTGTTTTATGTTACGAATGATTTCAATAAAAATGGGAAAAGCGGTACAATGAAACAAAAATTGATTAGCTGGACCCAGAAAACCACAACATCAGTATACATTTAATTTACTGGATATAAATTTTTTTGTTGCAACATTATGTAAAAAAATTTCAGTCTTATTGTTGGGTTGTATCAATTGATATATAAGATGAGATATTAATTTTAATATCAATTGTATATTTCATGATTTATTAAATGTCTCACATAAAACTGAAAGAAGGAAGCTAATCCATACACCATTAAAATTGGTAAGAAACCATACTTAGGTTTAAAATCCCACGAAAACCAATGTGATTGGATCGGATGAGCTTTCTCTCATAATCGGTACGATCCAATCTGTAAACACGTCTTTGTCTCAAGAAAACAAAATAATTAAATACTCTGGTTTGATGAAAAACGGAGCACGCGTCCTTTTTCGTCTAGTAAAACAATTATCCTCTGACAAACATAATGTAGTCGTAAACTTGCCACAACAAAATATTAAAGCATAAAAAGGGAAGAGAAATTTCCTAATTCGTGGGTTTTAAGAACAAAGGATCATGGAAAATTTACCCCAAATCATTAAAATTAAAATTTTAAAAGGAAAGTTTTTCTTAATCTTCGTGTGGTCTACTTATGTTCAAAACTTTAAGACTGGAAAACTTGATTTCTTTCTGGCCACTACGTGCCCACGTCGCTGTTTCTTTCCATTTTGTTTTGAGCGCGTACATATATGATAATGTAATCTCTAACTCATGTCTGTGTGTACGGCTAACCATCAGTTGGCGATGACTGAGTTAGCACGGGTCACGGTAAGGTCGTATAAGTAATATTACAAGCTTTGTGCCGAAAGATGGTTAACACATTATCTTTGCTTATTTTATTTTCTCGACCCATTTCACTTCTTTTGAGTCTATTAAAATTAGTATGACCTATTGTGAGTCAGAAAGGTTTATGCCCATAAGGATATATTTAAAGATATCTGTAACACCCGCACCTCAACATAATTGAAAGTACGACAAATTACATTAAGGAACAGGAATTACTAAGCATTTACAAACTTGATTACAATTATTCAAGTCATAAATTAAACTTAGTACATTAATCTAATGAATAGTTTACAAATTGTACATAACTTGGAATATAAAATTCCCACTTGGCTATAGAACTAGCCTATGAGTCCTGAACTTGGAGCTTTGACTCATCGTCTTCAGTACCTACTTATCTGAAAAACAACAAAAGGAAAAGGGTGAGATTATAAATCTCAGTGAGCCCTTCACGGACTCCTCACCATTCTCTCCTCGGAACATTCTAGGCTGAAAGGACTAGCTTAGGCATTTTAAACCTAGACATACTCTCCCTATGTACCATAAGAACTTGACTTGCAACTTCTCGATATCCCTAATCTAAGACGCTTTAGAAGGCGCTAGCTTGAGTTAAAAACTTAGCATATAATCAAATAGGGTAATCCTAGGGCCAATATGCCACTTTTCAACTTGTGATTAAACTAAACACATAAATGTATAGCCACCCACATCAATCCTACAAATGTCCATTCTTTAACCTTTGTTTAGCTCGACTAACCTTAATACAATATAAATTGCAACCTTATTAACTAAAAACGTATTGTTCTTACTTACTCACTTTGTGCTTAACACCTCTTTGCTTTTCCTTATGCTAATTGACTTTGCCTTATACTCTATACCATGAATCTCAATCAACCTAGCTTGCTCATCCTTTAAGTGATCTAATCACAATGCTCATTACTATATAATAATTAAGCAACTAGGGATGTGCTATCCAAGATTTCATATACTTAACTAAACTAATTCCGAATATATATATATATATATATATATATATATATATATATATGAATATATATATATATATATATAAACAAGGAATTCATTAACATTCATAAACTTAACATCACTTCACATATTATACCATTCATAGGAGATATATAATATGATGCTTTGCATGTAATGCACTTTGTGTTATTGCGTAGTATCGTAGGCTTAGGTCCCTAGACCCCAATTACACACTTTCGGAATGGTGGTTAGACGTCATAACCCTCCAAGGGCGTCCCACTTGGCTAACCAAACCGATCTACTCCTATAAATAGAGGAGTCTTGCCATGGACTTTAGCTTATGCTTATGCTTATGATTATGCTTATGCTTGTATGCATATTCATATAAATACATTCATCATCATTACTTAACTATTCAAGGAAACTACAATCATTTCAATGAATCAAGCTTACACTAATAGTATCCCTTTTTATCTAATTGCTCCAAATCATGGACACTAATTCATACATCCTTTCTATTACATCCTTTTCCTAGGGTCCTTTCTTTGACCTCTAAGACTTAAGCTTATGGCTCTTAGACAAGCCTCACAATTTGCCAAATTAATGGACAACACATACATTAACTAATCCCTTGAAACTCTATGGAGTTCTCAAGAGAGAAACATCAAACATACATTCAATTGTGGGGGGTTGGGGGCAGCCATCCAACCTCTTTTAGTCAAACCCACTATAAAATCATAACAATAATAACAATAACAACTTAACCTCTTCTAGGTATTTAAAACCTAACTTGAACCTAAGGTTCATATGTTACTAAAGGAAGAGAAATTCCTATATGTGGGACTTATGGGTGTAAGTCTGGTATACAACCTAAGAGGGGGGGTGAATTAGGTTGAACACTTTTCGAGTAACTTTTAGAGATTTTTCTCGTTCTTTTGTTTTATGGACAAATAGATAGAGTTTGATTGATAAACAAAAGTAAAAGGATAAGGAAGAAGATTGAGACACATAATTTATACTGGTTCCCCTAACCACTTGGGTACATCCAGTTCTTCTGACACCTGCAGAGCAATCCACTATGATAGAAATTCTTGTTACAAGCAAGCCTCACCCCAAGGCTCCCTAACAATCTCTATACAACAAGATAGCACCCCACTATCTTTTCAAACCAAAACCCAACACAAGGATGAGTTTAATAACTGTGAAGAATGGTAAAGCATATGGTCATATCGGATCAATATCACTTTGTAACTATACAACTTAGTGCTCAAGAACTTTTTCTAATATGAAAATAGTAACTAAGTTCTAGGCAAGAAAGTTTTGAAGGTTTAGAACTTGTAAAATGATATTGATCTCTTATGATTTGAAAGAATGAAAGTTGTGTATATTTTCTGATGTAAAAAGGTATATATATAACCATCAGATCGTGTATGAAGCAAGGTGATCATTTGGCAACTTTTCAGAAACCAAACCACACCATTTGAAATCACAACGTTTCGGAAAATTTGATTTTGCAGCAGTGGTAATCGATTACGTCGTTATGGTAATCGATTACATGTGTACGTTGAAAATCAGATATTCAAAAATTTAGTTAATGTAATCGATTACACAATTAAGGAAATCGATTACATGTGTATCACCGGGAGTTTATGTAATCGGTTACACATTATAGGTAATCGATTACTGAAAGCAAGAAAATGTGTTTGCACATCACGAGCATTTATGTAATCGATTACAAACTTGAGGTAATCGACATCAAATCGAAAAATGTTTTTCTTAAGCTTTCAAAAGGTTTAACACTAACTTTGCAAATAACTTAGATTAAGTTTTTAAACTTAAGGAATGATTTGTTTGAGCACATCTAAGTTATATAATCACAGTTTTGCAATATGTCAAAGATACGAACCATACTTACAGAGAATTGAAAAAACATAATTAACAACTCTGTAGAATCTTTGACTTGATCTATCGGAGTCTTTTCTTCTTTTCGATCAGCAATCTTGTCATCATCGAAACCCAGCCAAGTTTAAGAAGGAAATCTTCTTCACAATCTCCCCCTTTTTGATGATGACAAACACTAATCTTGTTAACAGTTTGCGAACGGAAAAGCTCCCCCTGTCTTGTATATCTCCCCCTTTGTTTTGGAGTTGGGAAACCTGAAAAGGTAGTAAAATACAAGACATACACATACACATACACATAATATCTCCTTTCTCCCCCTTTTGACATCATCAAAAAGAAGAAAAAGTAGCATAAATATAATAGATTTACCAAGCTCATGCAAACACACACTAAATACTTAATATGAGTCATCCATACAAACTGTTCAAAGTTCCTACTTAGTAAAGTCCAAATAAAGAAAACATAAACCAAAGTGCAATGTAAGGAAACAGTACAGAACTAGATGTAGAAATCCAACATAGACAAACAGAACATAATGATAAATGTGATGCATGCATGATGAAGCAAATCAGGCTACTCGTCATCCTCCTCATTTGCATTTCTGAAAGCTTCAAGGCGGTCCATGCGAAAGGCATAGTTCATCAAACCTCTCACCATGTAGCCACGGACACTCAAGCTCATCCATAATCATTTGATTGGTGACCTCTCCATCATGATCTTGAGGTTCCTCATCCTCTCAGACAGAGGGTGTAGCAGATCGCCGACACTGTGAGACTCGCCAAAGAAGATCCCAATTTATACCCATCTTTGGTAATATATCCATGTGGATTTCATTCTCAGCAGGTGTCATTTCCAGATAAACCTCATTGCTGGTGTCCACATTGCAGCATTCCAACAACCGGGAGATTTGACACGCATAAGGCAAACTAGTAGTTCGCTTCTTCAGAGACAACATGTGGTTCATAACCAAATAGGCCCAGTTGATAGGTTTGCTATTCTTAATAGCATACATGATTTGCATCTCAAAATCATTGATTTGAGAGTAGTTGGAGGCCTTAGGAACCAAGACATAGCAGATAACATAGTGAAGAAGTCTATCATCAACATTCAAGTGTCCTACAGATAGAATATTTTTGGCAGAGGAGGCAAGACCGACCGTTGTCTTTTACGAGTAATTTCAGCCTCACCATAGCGACACATTGATAAATAGAATTCTTTCTTGTCATACTCCTCCCAATCACATAGAAAAACAGTGTGAAGCCTTTCTCCCTCAAATGGAATCTCGAAACTCTCCAATTTGCTTCAATGACAATTTAATTGGAACCCCTTTCACCCAAGAAATCAGACCACTACCCTTAGCCTCTAAATTACAATAGAACACTCTAACAAGATCAGGATAGTAGTTTCCAAAACCATTAGCAAGTTGTATTACCCCCTGTCTTTCTAGTAACGAAGGAAAATTGAAACGAGCAAATGCAATAAGACTCACATACTTGGGAGTGATAAGTTTCCTGCCAATGAATTGTTGGAAGCGAGTTCTTTGTTCAGAGGTCGCCAACAACCTTGATAAGTCCAGAGGATTTGGATTTGCTCTCCTTGCATCAGTCACAGATGGATTTTTGCTTCTGAATTTCCTTGAAGGTTCCATGGTGATGAAAGTGTTTAAAGAGGGTTAGGGTTCGAAATTGTAGGGAAAAATCAGAAGTGGGCCACGAATTGGAGGAGGACAAGGGATTAGAAGTGAAAGATATGAGCAACAATGGTAGAAATAAGGATTGGAAGGTGGGTGGTTGAGAGAGGATGAGTGGTAACCGATTGCAAGAGTGAAAGAAATGTTTTAGAAAACTGATTTTATCTTGAGAGAAATCGCTCGATTTCGCAAATTTTCATGCGGATGTAATCGATTACACCCAAGTGGTGTCGATTACCATACGGTCAATGAGAAAAATCTGAAATTTCTGAAAATGTAATTGATTACTCATAATATGTAATCGATTACACACTGTTAAAAAAATTTAATTTTGAAAAAGTATTGATAAAACATGCAATGTATGAGTATCTATTCTATGCATAACACACATATCACATAGATTTATGATTAAAAAGACATACATACACCAGAATGACACAATAAAAACATATAAGTTAAATGAAAGAACCTGTCACCAAATGTGTTGGTCTTCATATATCCTTTTCATCCAAAATGCCAAGTTCTCTTCTTATTTTGAAGAAGGGTTCTTTGGCTAATGGCTTTGTGAAGATGTCAGCTAATTGAGCATGAGTATCAACAAATGTAATCTCCACGTCTCCTTTTAGAACATGATCTCGTAGAAAATGATGTCGAATGTCTATATGCTTGGTACGAGAGTGCATAACAGGATTCTTTGATATATTTATAGCACTTGTGTTGTCACACCTTAAAGGAATGCATCCAAGATTGATTCCATAATCACATAGTTGTTGTTTTAGCCAAAGACTTTGAGCACAACAACTTCCATTGCAATATATTACGCTTCAATGGTCTTTGAGAGCAACACTTGCTTGTTCTTTACAAGACCAGGATATTAAAGCATTTCCAAGCATATGGCATGTGTCACTAGTACTTTTTCGATCAGTTTGCACCTGCATAATCGAATCTGAATAACCAACTAAAGAGCAAATACTACCTTTGGGGTACCATAGGCCAACATTTGTTGTTCCTTTCAGATACTTCATGATCCTCTTTATCAAGAAAGATGAGATTCTTTTGGATTGACTTGAAATCGAAACAGAGACATACACTAAACATAATGTCGGGACGATCGCGAGTTAAGTATAATAAAGAACCAATCATACCTCGATATTTCTTGATGTCTCTTGATAAATCGACTCATCTTGATCAATATAAGTACCAGATCCCATAGGAGTTGCGATCTCTTTGATTGTCCATGTCAAACCTCTTTAACTTGATTCTTTACAATATTTTGATTGATTTATGAAGATACCATCCTTAGTTTGCTTGATTTGAAGTCCAAGAAAATAATTCAGCTTTCCCATCATGGACATTTCAAATTCTCCTTGCATGATCATTGAGAACTCTTCACACAAATCTTTATTGGTTGATCCGAAAATGATGTCATCAAC
Organism: Calophaca sinica; assembly: GCA_037113605.1. Lineage (NCBI taxonomy): Eukaryota > Viridiplantae > Streptophyta > Magnoliopsida > Fabales > Fabaceae > Calophaca > Calophaca sinica. Next base: position 118,458,965 of record CM073731.1, read on the forward strand.
ATAAATTTGGACCAATAGAGTGTGATCCTTAATTCTCTTGATGAATAGAGTAGTATCGACCTTACCTTTTTCAAATCCTTTTTCACATAAGAATTGACTAAGTCTGTCATACCAAGCTCTAGGGGCTTGTTTCAAACCATAAAGAGCTTTCTTTAATTTGAATACATGTGAGGGGTTTTTGAAATCTTCAAACCCAGGAGGTTGTTTGACATAAACTTCCTCATTTATGTATCCATTTAAGAAGGCACTTTTGACATCCATTTGAAATAATTGAAAATCTAGAGAACAAGCATAACCAAGTAATAAACGTATAGCTTCTAACCTTGCAGCGAGGCGAATGTCTCTTCAAAATCAATTCCTTCCTCTTGATTATAGCCTTGAGCAACCAACCTTGCCTTATTTCGAATAATTATCCCGTTTTCATCAAGTTTGTTCTTAAACACCCATTTTGTACCGATAATGTGTTTGTCTTGTGGTGCAGGGACAAGTTCCCAAACCTCGATTCCTTTCAAATTGGTTTAACTCTTCTTGCATGGCAAGAATCCATTGATCGCCTTCAAGAGCTTCATTTATCTTTGAAGGTTCTATTTGAGAGACAAAAGCCATGTATAGGCAAGCTTCCTTCAGATTTAGTCTTGTTTTTACTCCTGATTCAATATCACCAACTACTTTGTCAAGAGGATGATCCCGATGAATTCTCCATTCACGAGGTAGATCGGGATGATTGATCTTGTTGAAGATTGTCGTCTTGGTGATTGGATCAATCAATTTGTTTTTCTTTGTGAGTCTTCCATAGGTAATTCGACTCAAGATCCTTAGTAATGTCTTTTGTAGATGCTTCCATTATATCATCATCATCATCATCACAAGAATCTTTCTACTGATTGGGTTAGTTTCATCAAAGGAAACATGCATAGATTCTTCTATAACTAAGGTTCTTTTATTATAAATTCTATAAGCTTTACTTGAAAGAGAATAGCCAAGAAATATACCTTCACGATTTCTCATCGAACTTACCTAGGTTGTCTTTGTCATTGTTGAGTACAAAACATTTGCATCCAAAGACATGAAGATGTGAGATGTTTGCCTTTCTTCCTTTATATAGCTCATAAGGAGTCTTTTTCAAGATCGGCCTTATATTGACTCGATTTGTAACATAGCAAGTCGTATTTCATCAGATTCCGCCTGTAAGTACTTTGGTAGACTTGAATCACTGAGCATTGTTCTAGCCAGTTCAATTAGAGATCGATTCTTTCTTTCCGCCACGCCATTTTGTTGAGGAGTCCTTGGAGCTGAGAAATAGTGAGTGATACCTTGTTCTTCACAAAATTCCTCAAAAAGAGCATTTTGGAACTCCCCACCATGATCACTTCTAATAGACACAATCTTCATAGATTTTTCATTTTGCACTTGTTTTGCATATTTCTTGAACGCCTTAAATGCATCACCTTTCGTGCTAAAAATAGAGTCCAAGAATATCTAGAGAAATCATCAACAATAACTAAAGCATAAACATTACCTCCGAAGCTTCTAGTTCTTGAGGACCAAAAAGATCCATGTGAATCAATCAAGTGGTCTTGTAGTTGATACCACATTCTTTGGTTTGAAAGAGGATTTTGTTTGTTTCCCTTTTGGCATCGTCACATAATCTATCTTTGACAAATTTCATTTTGGGTAATCCAATAACAAGATCATGTTTGACAAGCTTATTCAAATGTTCCATGTGAATATGTGCTATTCTTTTGTGCCAAAGCCATGCATCATTATTGTTTACCACTAGACATTTAATCTTCAAAGATAAATCATCTAGACATACCTTATAGGAGTTGTCGATTCTATTTCCCACTAACTTCTCTTCAGGAGAGGCTTCATTTTCAATGATACATTTTTCTTTGATGAAGTTTACTCTGAATCCTTTATCGCAGAGTTGACTTATGCTAATCAAATTGTGCTTCAAACCTTCAACATATAGGACATCATCAATAGTTGTGAAGGGAAGCTCCAATCTTTCCAATCCCAAGAATCTTTCCTCTATTGTTATCTCCATATGTGACATATCCTTTAGATTTCAGCTTCAGAGATGTAAACTTTGTACAATCACCCAGTCATGTGTCTAGAATGCCCACTATCAAGATACCATGTGTTCTTTGGTCTTTGTTCAGCATTTCTACAAAGCAGATTTAATGTATGTTAGGTACCCAAAGTGATTTGGGTCCTGATGGGTTAATGCCTTTCCTTACCCATATGAATTCTCCATAAGGAACTCCAAAGTTTCTTATGTAGCAAGCATTGGGGGTATGGCCTTTTGACATACAGTAATCACAATTCTTATAAATATGACTAGTGATAGAACTACTAGACTCGTTTCTTTTTACATTTCTAGAAATTGAATGATTTCCATTCTTAACCACATTTCCAGAGTTTGCTTTAGAAGAGTTTCAAATATGCAATTTAGATGATTCTGAGTTGTTGGTAGTTGTGCTTGCTTTGACAAATATAGTTTTGTTAGGACTTGGTGTTTGAAAATTTGAAAAACCAAGACCATGTTTGTTGTTTGAATACCTTTGTCTACCAAGCACTTCTTCTAAACCAATTTGACCTTTTTCATATCTTTTGATCACTTGGTTTAGATCAACAATCTTAGATTCATATCTTAAACATTTATTACATACAGAATTTTTGACATTTTCTGACTCCACACATGTGTCATTAGAACTTCTTTCTAGTTCTAAAATTAATTTCTTTTGTTTGAAATTGTTCTAGAAAGTATCAAACATTCTTCATGTAACTCATGAAATGCATTACGTAATTCTATATAAGATGGTTTTTCATTAGACATAGAAGAACTAACCTCTTGTTCATCATCCGAGTGATGTGATGCCATGAGTGCTTTGACTTGATTCTCCACTTTACGAATTGGAGGAGGTACTTACTTCATTGTCATTCCATGCAATGTAGGCCTTTGGATTTGAATTCCTTTTTCCCTTTGAAGTACTTCTTCTTTGTCAGATTAGGACATTCTGCTTTCATATGTCCTTCCTTACCGCATTCAAAACATGTGAAGTTCTGATTTGAAGTGGATGTATCCCTTTTCTTGAAAAATTTCTTTTTGTTATCAAATTTAATATTTTGGTCTTTCTTAAGAAATTTTCCAAACCTTTTTACCAGTGAAGTGATGTTCTCATCTTCATCAGTGCTTTCTTCTTCACGTTGTTTTCTGGTTTCAACCTTTAAGGCAATGCTTTTGTTCTTCTTCTCTTTGACTTCAGTCTCTTCCAATCTTCCAAGTTCCAATTCATGTTCTTGGAGTTTTCCAAATAATGCCGCAGAAGTCATTTTTGTGGACTTTTCTTTTCGAAATTCTTTGTAACCTTTGGTTGCCATTGCCGAAGTCAATGATGGAAGAATCTTGAGATTCAACTCATCATTGGTAAAGATCTTTCCAAGAGCCATTAAGTGATTTGTCAAATGAGAGAATCTCTTTTGCAAATCAAGTATTGATTCACCGGGTTGCATTCTAAACATTTCATATTCTTGTGATAGAGTATTCATTTAGACCTCTTTACTTCTCTTGTTCCTTCATGAGTTACTTCTAGAGTATCCCAAATCTCTTTAGCAGTTTACAATGTGAGATCTGAAAGAATTCATCCATACCTAATCTTGTTGTAGAATGTTCTTGGCCTTTGTCATAGAGCACTTTCTTCTTGTCATCATCTGTCCATGCAGCTTTTGACTTTATCTTGCACTTCATTGTTGATGACTGTTGTAGGCACATAAGGACCATTCTCTACAAAGATCCCATATTTCTTCACCTTGTGCTTCAAGATAGGATTGCATGCGAATCTTCCGAAGTCATAGTGTTCTCCAACAAAACATGGAGGCTTGTTGTTACCGCCACCATCTCTAAAAGTAGGATTGTTACTTGCGGAAGCCATGGATCGAAGGAGCGAGTTACCTTAACCTCGCTCGATACCAATTGTAAGTCCGTATACAACCTAAGAGGGGGTGAATTAGGTTGAACACTTTTCGAGTAACTTTTAGAGATTTTTCTCGTTCTTTTGTTTTATGGACAAATAGATAGAGTTTGATTGATAAACAAAAGTAAAGGATAAGGAAGAAGATTGAGACACAGAATTTATCTGGTTCCCTAACCACTTGGGTACATCCAGTTCTTACGACACTGCAGAGCAATCCACTATGATAGAAATTCTTGTTACAAGCAAGCCTCACCCCAAGGCTCCTAACAATCTCTATACAACAAGATAGCACCCCACTATCTTTTCAAACCAAAACCCAACACAAGGATGAGTTTAATAAGCGTGAAGAATGGTAAAGCATATGGTGTATCGGATCAATATCACTTTGTAACTATACAACTTAGTGCTCAAGAACTTTTTCAGAATATGAAAATAGTAACTAAGTTCTAGGCAAGAAAGTTTTGAAGGTTTAGAACTTGTAAAATGATATTGATCTCTTATGATTTGAAAGAATGAAAGTTATGTATATTTTCTGATTTAAAAAGGTATATATATAACCATCAGATCGTGTATGAAGCAAGGTGATCATTTGGCAACTTTTCAGAAACCAAACCACACCATTTGAAATCACAACGTTTCAGAAAATTTGATTTTGTGAAGGGTAATCGATTACGTCGTTATGGTAATCGATTACATGTGTACGCTGAAAATCAGATATTCAAAATTTAGTTAATGTAATCGATTACACAATTAAGGAAATCGATTACATGTGTATCACCAGGAGTTTATGTAATCGGTTACACATTATAGGTAATCGACATGAAACTAAGAAAATGTTTTTGCACATCAGAGCATTTATGTAATCGATTACAAACTTGAGGTAATCGATTCTTTGAAATCGAAAAATGTTTTTCTTAAGATTTCAAAAGGTTTGCTTCAACACTAACTTTGCAAATAACTTAGATTAAGTTTTTAAACTTAAGGAATGATTTGTTTGAGCACATCTAAGTTATATAATCACAGTTTTGCAATATGTCAAAGATACGAACCATACTTACAGAGAATTGAAAAAACATAATTAACAACTCTTTAGAATCTTTGACTTGATCTATCGGAGTCTTTTCTTCTTTTTGATCAGCAATCTTGTCATCATCGAAACCCAGCCAAGTTTAAGAAGGAAATCTTCTTCACAATGGGTGCCCATCACCTAAGGGTTGAAGAACTCACCTCTATTCTTCAAGACATTGAGCTAGGAAGGTTGAACTTGGACCCTTTGCTCCTCTTCAAGCTTTTCCCTCTTGTTCAACTTAGGGCTTCTCCAAATACTCCTCAAATCTTGATCTTCAACCTTCAGTCTTCCTTCTCAATCCAAGAACTTGAGCTATCCTTGCTGGAGCTTGGTCTTCTCCCCCTTATTCTTCTCCAAATTCGTGCTTCTTCTTCTCCTCTCTAGGGTTCAAACCCAAATCTTCCAAATACTTAAATCTCCACTCTCAAACTCCCCATTTAGGCAAGTGATTGAAGAAATCCAACATGAATCTCTTCAATCCTTCTCAAAGGGTGAAACCCTAGCTCTCCTCTCCTCTTTCTCCTTTCCCTTTCTCTTCTTTTCCTTCCCTCTTTCTCTATTTCTGCGTTCTGCTCGCTGAAACTGTGTTTTTAAACAAATCTGCAGCTGTGAATCGATTCACAGCACTGTGTGAATCGATTCACACAGTGTAAAAAGTGCTGAATTGCGGTTTAATGAGTGAATCGATTCTGCTGCGAGTCCCAGTGGCCTGTCTTGTGTGAATCGCATCCTGGCTTCTGTGAATCGATTCCCACTGCTAGAATTTGATGCCAATGGAGTTTTAATGCTGTGAATCGATTCCTAAGCTATATGAATCGATTCACACTGCAGAAAAACCAGGAAAACTTAGTTCTAACACCAAACCTTGAGACTTTCTTCTCAAATTAACTTCCATAGCTACAAATCAACATCTCTAACCATCTTAGGATTAAATCCACACTTATTCCTCAACTCAAACCCATTAACTTTCTTATCAAAACTTTGTGTAATTATATCCACTCACCGTGAAATCAAATTAAGCTTGGATACAATCACACAATTCTCCTCATCACTTATTCTCAACTTAGCTTAGAAATTCGGGGTGTTACACTACTACCCACCTTTTAAAAATTTTCGTCCTCGAAAATTACTGCATCTTTCATTGGAACTTCAACTACAACTTCCTCTCATAGCCCATTGGGTAATAGTGTAACTGGTTAAGTGAAATCACTCTATGCACTAGTCGACAGAATACTTGCAATCGTGAATGATTCTAGGTATCCTCCGATTTGGTGGTAACTCATATCCTTACTATCTTTAAATCTTTCCCCCATGAGATAGGTTCTCACTTCCAGACTTCTTATGTGGAGTTAAGGGTGTAGGAACTTCTTAGCGTTGACAGCATGGAATGCGAACAGAGATTCACCTCCATGGAATCTCGTCCCCGAACCACGCCTTTCTTTCTTACCTCATCCTTCAGTATAATAAATTGGCTTTTGGTGCTTCCGCTGCGCAACTCTGATCTTACGTCTTTTCAAATGAATGAACTCCTTTCGTCTTATTTCCATCAGATGGAATACTTTACTTGTAGTCTGAGAGTTTAACTCTGGTGCTGTTCTATCTTTCAGTTGCTCTTGACTGCTGGAAATTGTTACGCTTGCTTATCACCCTATACTTGTTGGAGGTAGGTTAAGTATGTGGAGAATTCTTTGAATTCCTCTACACAATCCCCTGTAGACGTGCCTTTTGGTGTCAAACGAGTGAATCTTTGCTCCTTCTATCTCTTTAGACTTCTTGGAAGATACTCTCCTTCGAATACTCCCTGGAAGTTTACCCAAAACAGCATCCAATGCTATCGTTGGTGGTTTCACAACCCGTCGTTGGGCAACTATCCCGTCAAATAGAATTGTCACCTAGAGGTAACTAATACATACCTTAAACAACTTTCCATTCGCGACATTCACTCTTATGTTACCAATGGAAATCCTTCCTTAGATACATTTTCCGCAACTACGGAGTTGCTACTCATATTTAGCTCGCTATACTTGGTCTTGCAACCGACTTGGCCTAGGAACTTGAAACTCTAGGGTTGCTCAGCTCTTGGGAGGTATCCGTTGGTTAAACTGACTTGATTTTCATTGGTTGATTGCAAACTTTGTCTCACACGAGGTCTAAGCCTCACTTGGTTGGAGACTTAGCTTGCAAGTGGCTAATTAGAATCACATCAGACTCAACCTAACGACTTGACTCACAGTAACTTATAGTCTCAGATGTCCACCATCTTTACTCTTAAATAAACTTTACTACTGCTCTCCTTCGCTTGATGGTGTAACTCCCTTTCTTGATGCTACTGGAATTAAACCAGAACCCACACTTCTCTATCTGACAGCGGTGTAGATCAACGTGTTTAATAACCAATGGACCACAAGTAACCAGGAAATAAATCCTTGATATTCTTGGGAACAATCTACCTTATTGGTCCTGTCTTATCCTCCTTACCCAATCTGAATCATTAGAAACCCTGGAAGGGATTAATCTCTATAGAGGAACTAATTGCTCAGGGAATTAAGTGATCTCATTACCCAATTACAGACTAAGTCTTATTCTAACTAATATTCTTACTTAGTTAAAGCAAAGTCTATAATTGGTCAATTGAATTCACTTGACGCACTGAACAGTTAGATCGAACATAGATATCAATAACTTTAGGTTTCCGTCGACTCGGCTTTTCTTGAAACTTCTATAGTTTGAAGACTACTTCTCATCTGATCCTCTGAAGTTGGTTGTTCCTCTAAGGACACCGTTCCTTGAAGACTTAAGAGTTTTCTTTCTGCTTCACTAGGGCAAGATCACCCTTGAGGACCCATACTACCATTTGGGCGTTGTAGCATATCGCTTAACTCCATCTTGTTCCTTACCCTTACCGTTACCATCCGGAATGCCAAGGTTCTCTTAGAGATCATCATAGGATTTCCATCGACCTAGGATCCACCTATAATCAGCTAGGTTAACCAATCCTGCTGAAACAACAAGTGTTGAGACCCTAACTGATTATAACCGACCATCCTACTCGATTGAAATCCTACAATTAAGAGCACTTACTGTTAACCACAAAGGGCACTTGAATTTAACTTGGGAATCATCATAAAATCTCAATCATTCTAGGATCCATTCATAATGGATTAGGCGAAACAACTTGATAGCATAACCAGTGTTGTAACCCTAACCGATTACAAATGCCCATCCTAAGTTGATTTAAAACCTCACAATGAATACTCCTTACTTGCTCGTCATTTCCAATCACTTCCATAGCATCTCGGTTGACGGTACATAAATTTCACGCTTGCCTAGCCGAACCCTCACCACTATGGTTCCGACCACTCTTGAAATATTCCTTAACTCTTAGTTCCGGAAAGGTGGGAACTTGTTTCCCTTTTTCCGCATTCCGAAGGTCCTCACTTAATGAGAGCTCTTGCATCCGCTCCTTCCTTGTCTGCATCATCCTTATCCATCAAACTTCATCAGAGTGCACACTCCTATACGGTCTCCTCCCTCATCCGCCAGCTCCATCTACTACAATCTTCGTACACGGTATGGAGTATTAAGTTGATCAGGCTTAATATTCCATACTAAGCATAAGAATATGTAGAGAAGTTCTCGGACAAGGGAAAATTCCTGCTATCTGCTTACAGTCCAACAAGGACTAAACTGACACTTCCTAAACTGAGTCATTACTAAACTAGTGACTCACAGTCCGATAGGATCGAACTGCTCTGATACCATAATGTAACACCCGCACCTCAACATAATTGAAAGTACGACAAATTACATTAAAGCACATGAATTACTAAGCATTTACAAACTTGATTACAATTATTCAAGTCATAAATTAAACTTAGTACATTAATCTAATGAATAGTTTACAAATTGTACATAACTTGGAATATAAAATTCCCACTTGGCTATAGAACTAGCCTATGAGTCCTGAACTTAGAGCTTTGACTCATCGTCTTCAGTACCTGCTTATCTGAAAAACAACAAAAGGAAAAGGGTGAGATTATAAATCTCAGTGAGCCCTTCACGGACTCCTCACCATTCTCTCCTCGGAACATTCTAGGCTGAAAGGACTAGCTTAGGCATTTTAAACCTAGACATACTCTCCCTATGTACCATAAGAATTTGACTTGCAACTTCTCGATATCCCTAATCTAAGACGCTTTAGAAGGCGCTAGCTTGAATTAAAAACTTAGCATATAATCAAATAGGGTAATCCTAGGGCCAATATGCCACTTTTCAACTTGTGATTAAACTAAACACATAAATGTATAGCCACCCACATCAATCCTACAAATGTCCATTCTTTAACCTTTGTTTAGCTCGACTAACCTTAATACAATATAAATTGCAACCTTATTAACTAAAAACGTATTGTTCTTACTTACTCACTTTGTGCTTAACACCTCTTTGCTTTTCCTTATGCTAATTGACTTTGCCTTATGCTCTATACCATGAATCTCAATCAACCTAGCTTGCTCATCCTTTAAGTGATCTAATCACAATGCTCATTACTATATAATAATTAAGCAACTAGGGATGTGCTATCCAAGATTTCATATACTTAACTAAACTAATTCCGAATATATATATATATATATATAAACAAGGAATTCATTAACATTCATAAACTTAACATCACTTCACATATTATACCATTCATAGGAGAAATATAATATGATGCTTTGCATGTAATGCACTTTGTGTTATTGGGTAGTATCGTAGGCTTTAGGTCCCTAGACCCCAATTACACACTTTCGGAATGGTGGTTAGACGTCATAACCCTCCAAGGGCGTCCCACTTGGCTAACCAAACCGATCTACTCCTATAAATAGAGGAGTCTTGCCATGGACTTTAGCTTATGCTTATGCTTATGATTATGCTTATGCTTGTATGCATATTCATATAAATACATTCATCATCATTACTTAACTATTCAAGGAAACTACAATCATTTCAATGAATCAAGCTTACACTAATAGTATCCCTTTTTATCTAATTGCTCCAAATCATGGACACTAATTCATACATCCTTTCTATTACATCCTTTTCCTAGGGTCCTTTCTTTGACCTCTAAGACTTAAGCTTATGGCTCTTAGACAAGCCTCACAATTTGCCAAATTAATGGACAACAAATACATTAACTAATCCCTTGAAACTCTATGGAGTTCTCAAGAGAGAAACATCAAACATACATTCAATTGTGGGGGGTTGGGGGCAGCCATCCAACCTCTTTCAGTCAAACCCACTATAAAATCGTAACAATAATAACAATAACAACTTAACCTCTTCTAGGTATTTAAAACCGAACTTGAACCTAAGGTTCATATGTTACTAAAGGAAGAGAAATTCCTATATGTGGGACTTATGGGTGCCCATCACCTAAGGGTTGAAGAACTCACCTCTATTCTTCAAGACATTGAGCTAGGAAGGTTGAACTTGGACCCTTTGCTCCTCTTCAAGCTTTTCCCTCTTGTTCAACTTAGGGCTTCTCCAAATACTCCTCAAATCTTGATCTTCAACCTTCAGTCTTCCTTCTCAATCCAAGAACTTGAGCTATCCTTGCTGGAGCTTGGTCTTCTCCCCCTTATTCTTCTCCAAATTCGTGCTTCTTCTTCTCCTCTCTAGGGTTCAAACCCAAATCTTCCAAATACTTAAATCTCCACTCTCAAACTCCCCATTTAGGCAAGTGATTGAAGAAATCCAACATGAATCTCTTCAATCCTTCTCAAAGGGTGAAACCCTAGCTCTCCTCTCCTCTTTCTCCATTCCCTTTCTCTTCTTTTCCTTCCCTCTTTCTCTATTTCTGCGTTCTGCTCGCTGAAACTGTGTTTTTAAACAAATCTGCAGCTGTGAATCGATTCACAGCACTGTGTGAATCGATTCACACAGTGTAAAAAGTTCCTGAATTGCAGTTTTAATGAGTGAATCGATTCCTGCCTGCGAGTCCCAGTGGCCTGTCTTATGTGAATCGATTCCTGGCTTCTGTGAATCGATTCCCACTGCTAGAATTTGATGCCAATGGAGTTTTAATGCTGTGAATCGATTCCTAAGCTATATGAATCGATTCACGCTGCAGAAAAACCAGGAAAACTTAGTTCTAACACCAAACCTTGAGACTTTCTTCTCAAATTAACTTCCATAGCTACAAATCAACATCTCTAACCATCTTAGGATTAAATCCACACTTATTCCTCAACTCAAACCCATTAACTTTCTTATCAAAACTTTGTGTAATTATATCCACTCACCGTGAAATCAAATTAAGCTTGGATACAATCACACAATTCTCCTCATCACTTATTCTCAACTTAGCTTAGAAATTCGGGGTGTTACAATATCATGGGCCCATTTAATTAAGAATTCCTTTTTAAAAATGTCTAAACCAAATTTTTTGGCAAATATATTTGGGTAAACCAAGCCAAAAATATTCTACGTAACTTGATATTTATAAATATCAGAATTTTCGTGTGTGGGTGCGTATCCGTTACTTCAAAAGTTGAAAAGTACTTTGGAAATAGAATTTGAATTTGTTTTGCAGTTACAAAATGAGAGGTTAATAAGAAACATTGTTATGCAGGAAATATACAAATTCAAATTACCAATAAAAAAATAAAACAAACAGTTTCTTTGATAGTTTCATGGGAGTTAGAAAAACCTATTAAATACTTTTGAACGTTAAGATTATAATTTATATATTATAAATATGACTTTGTTGATCACAAAATGACTCAGGCAAAGATTTTTCAACCCCTTTAATAAAATACCATTCTCTAAATGGCCATGGTATCATTCAAAAACTCGTATATGTTTCTGACCATTATGATTAGTTTTACTTTGTTGTTGAAAACATCACTTTGTTCTGAAACTCCCCAACCACTCTCTCAAGGTCCTTCCAATGAGAATAGTTATGCCCCAAGGCCATTGTCACCCTACGAGAAATATTTGACTAATTGTGTAAGCAAACTAAAGCCAAAATGTGGCGACCAAATATTCTTTGGTGTATTTATTGGAAATCAAACAGTTAGCGATTATTGTTGTCTCAGTCTTGTGAATGACACGGGAAAATCGTGTCACGCGGACGTGACAAAACATGCGGTTAATTTGCCACAGTTCAAGAAAAACAAGACTCAAATTTTGAGTAGGTGTGAGAAGGTTTGGAATGATTGTAGTTTAGTTCACTCTCCTTCACCTAAGCCTGATTTTCAGTGACAGGTGGCAGTGAATACTTGTATCAAATAAAAATTATGCTTTTCGCTGAATGAATTTTTTTCGTCTCACGTGCACCGTGTCATCAGTGTTTAGTTCGAGGTTTTGGGTCTTTGTTTAGAAATAAAAATAAAATCATACAAATGGATGTATCAAAAATTGATATATCAAAATTAATCTAAGACTCATTATTTGTCGTACTCAACTGGAAAAATATTTTTTTTCACATTGCCTACTCTTAAAACATCCTACTGGTCCTTGGTTTCTAGTCTTAAGTTAGCTCTTTACAAGCCGATCAACTAGAGTTAAGGCAGCATAAAAGTTGGAAAAACAAAACACAAAATGTAAAAATTGAATGGGAAAAAAAACTGAATTTGCTTTCAATGGATTAGATTGGTATTCAGATTAAAACATGAAAACCAACTAATGGTAACCCAAATTAAAATTAAATCCATATATAATTTTTATTTACGAGTTAGTCAAGTCACTTATACTTGTGTAAATAAACCTTTATGAAACTATTTATACGAAATCATTGTTTACTGTTTTAGTGTAAAACTTGCATCAAAATATTTTGTTATGTTCATTAGAGCGTCTCGTTTAAATTACTTTTAAAATCTCTTTCGGGCCTCTTTTTCTTTTTTGTTATACAGTTTTTATTTTATGTTACGAATGATTTCAATAAAAATGGGAAAAGCGGTACAATGAAACAAAATTTGATTAGCTGGACCCAGAAAACCACAACATCAGTATACATTTAACTTACTGCATATAAATTCTTTTGTTGCAACATTATGTAAAAAAATTCCAGTCTTATTGTTGGGTTGTATCAATTGATATATGAGTTGAGATATTAATTTTAATATCAATTGTATATTTCATGATTTATTAAATGTCTCACATAAAACTGAAAGAAAGAAGCTAATCCATACACCTTTAAAATTGGTAAGAAACCGTACTTAGGTTTAAAATCACACGAAAACCATGTGATTGGATTGGATGAGCTTTCTCTCATAATCGGTACGATCCAATCTGTAAACACGTCTTTGTCTCAAGAAAACAAAATAATTAAATACTCTGGTTTGATGAAAAACGGAGCACGCGTCCTTTTTCGTCTAGTAAAACAATTATCCTCTGACAAACATAATGTAGTCGTAAACTTGTCACAACAAAATATTAAAGCATAAAAAGGGAAGAGAAATTTCCTAATTCGTGGGTTTTAAGAACAAAGGATCATGGAAAATTTACCCCAAATCATTAAAATTAAAATTTTAAAAGGAAAGTTTTTCTTAATCTTTGTGTGGTTTACTTATGTTCGAAACTTTAAGACTGGAAAACTTGATTTCTTTCTCGGCCACTACGTGCCCACGTCGCTGTTTCTTTCCATTTTGTTTTGAGCGCGTACATATATGATAATGTAATCGCTAACTCATGTCTTTGTGTGTATGGCTAACCATCAGTTGGCGATGACTGAGTTAGCACGGGTCACGGTAAGGTTGTATAAGTAATATTACAAGCTTTGTGCCGAAAGATGGTTAACACATTATCTTTGCTTATTTTATTTTCTCGACCCATTTCACTTCTTTTGAGTCTATTAAAATTAGTATGACCTATTGTGAGTCCGAAAGGTTTAAGCCCATAAGGATATATTTAAAGATATCATGGGCCCATTTAATTAAGAATTCCTTTTTAAAAATGTCTAAACCAAATTTTTTAGCAAATATATTTGGGTAAACCAAGCCAAAAATATTCTACGTAACTTGATATTTATAAATATCAGAATTTCCGTGTGTGGGTGCATATCGGTTACTTTCAAAAGTTGAAAAGTACTTTGGAAATAGAATTTGAATTTGTTTTGCAGTTACAAAATGAGAGGTTAATAAGAAACATTGTTATGCAGGAAATATACAAATTCAAATTACCAATAAAAAATAAAACAAACAGTTTCTTTGATAGTTTCATGGGAGTTAGAAAAACCTATTAAATACTTTTGAACGTTAAGATTATAATTTATATATTATAAATATGACTTTGTTGATCACAAAATGACTCAGGCAAAGATTTTTCAACCCCTTTAATAAAATACCATTCTCTAAATGGCCATGGCATCATTCAAAAACTCGTATATGTTTCTGACCATTATGACCTGTTTTACTTTGTTGTTGAAAACATCACTTTGTTCTGAAACTCGCCAACCACTCACTCAAGGTCCTTCCAATGAGAATAGTTATGCCCCAAGGCCATTGTCACCCTACGAGAAATATTTGACTAATTGTGTAAGCAAACTAAAGCCAAAATGTGGCGACCAAATATTCTTTGGTGTATTTGTTGGAAATCAAACAGTTAGCGATTATTGTTGTCTTAGTCTTGTGAATGACACCGGAAAATCGTGTCACGTGGACTTGACAAAACATGCGGTTAATTTGCCACAGTTCAAGAAAAACAAGACTCAAATTTTGAGTAGGTGTGAGAAGGTTTGGAATGATTGTAGTTTAGTTCACTCTCCTTCACCTAAGCCTGATTTTCAGTGACAGGTGGCAGTGAATGCTTGTATCAAATAAAAATTACGCTTTTCGCTGAATGAATTTTTTTCGTCTCACGTGCACCGTGTCATCAATGTTTAGTTCGAGGTTTTGGGTCTTTGTTTAGAAATAAAAATAAAATCATACAAATGGATGTACCAAAAATTGATATATCAAAATTAATCTAAGACTCATTATTTGTCGTACTCAGTTGGAAAAATATTTTTTTTCACGTTGCCTACTCTTAAAACATCCTACTGGACCTTGGTTTCTAGTCTTAAGTTAGCTCTTTACAAGCCGATCAACTAGAGTTAAGGCAGCATAAAAGTTGGGAAAACAAAATACAAAATGTAAAAATTGAATGGGAAAAAAAACTGAATTTGCTTTCAATGGATTAGATTGGTATTCAGATTAAAACATGAAAACCAACTAATGGTAACCCAAATTAAAATTAAATCCATATATAATTTTTATTTACGAGTTAGTCAAGTCACTTATACTTGTGTAAATATACCTTTATGAAACTATTTATACGAAATCATTGTTTACTGTTTTAGTGTAAAACTTGCATCAAAATATTTTGTTGCATCAAAATATTTTGTTATGTTCATTAGAGCGTCTCGTTTAAATTACTTTTAAAATCTCTTTCGGGCCTCTTTTTCTTTTTTGTTATACAGTTTTTGTTTTATGTTACGAATGATTTCAATAAAAATGGGAAAAGCGGTACAATGAAACAAAATTTGATTAGCTGGACCCAGAAAACCACAACATCAGTATACATTTAATTTACTACATATAAATTTTTTTGTTGCAACATTATGTAAAAAAATTTCAGTCTTATTGTTGGGTTGTATCAATTGATATATGAGATGAGATATTAATTTTAATATCAATTGTATGTTTCATGATTTATTAAATGTCTCACATAAAACTGAAAGAAAGAAGCTAATCCATACACCTTTAAAATTGGTAAGAAACCGTACATAGGTTTAAAATCACACGAAAACCAATGTGATTGGATCGGATGAGCTTTCTCTCATAATCAGTACGATCCAATCTGTAAACACGTCTTTGTCTCAAGAAAACAAAATAATTAAATACTCTGGTTTGATGAAAAATGGAGCACGCGTCCTTTTTCGTCTAGTAAAACAATTATCCTCTGACAAACATAATGTAGTCGTAAACTTGCCACAACAAAATATTAAAGCATAAAAAGGGAAGAGAAATTTCCTAATTCGTGGGTTTTAAGAACAAAGGATCATGGAAAATTTACCCCAAATCATTAAAATTAAAATTTTAAAAGGAAAGTTTTTCTTAATCTTTGTGTGGTTTACTTATGTTCGAAACTTTAAGACTGGAAAACTTGATTTCTTTCTCGACCACTACGTGCCCACGTCGCTGTTTCTTTCCATTTTGTGTGTACGGCTAACCATCAGTTGGCGATGACTGAGTTAGCACGGGTCACGGTAAGGTCGTATAAGTAATATTACAAGCTTTGTGCCGAAAGATGGTTAACACATTATCTTTGCTTATTTTATTTTCTCGACCCATTTCACTTCTTTTGAGTCTATTAAAATTAGTATGACCTATTGTGAGTCCGAAAGGTTTAAGCCCATAAGGATATATTTAAAGATATCGTGGGCCCATTTAATTAAGAATTCCTTTTTAAAAATGTCTAAACCAAATTTTTTGGCAAATATATTTGGGTAAACCAAGCCAAAAATATTCTACGTAACTTGATATTTATAAATATCAGAATTTTCGTGTGTGGGTGCGTATCTGTTACTTTCAAAAGTTGAAAAGTACTTTGGAAATAGAATTTGAATTTGTTTTGCAGTTACAAAATGATAGGTTAATAAGAAACATTGTTATGCAGGAATTATACAAATTCAAATTACCAATAAAAAATAAAACAAACAGTTTCCTTGATAGTTTCATGGGAGTTAGAAAAACCTATTAAATACTTTTGAACGTTAAGTGTAACACCTTACTTTCATTTGCTTGAAAATAGGATAATTAACATTAGGTACAGTAATCCCAAATTTAAACTTAAAGTCCAACATTAAGTTCAAATGTCATAAAACTAAACTTAAATACATAAATTCATGTCGGTGCAACATCCATACATAAATCTAGAGTTACACATTCAGGGTATTACTCTAAAACTACTACAGAATAAACAGGCTCTCCAGAGCTACCAGCTGTCAGTCCTCCTTTGAAACCTGTGCATCTGTAAAAATAATTAAATAAAGGAGTGGGGTGAGATAATAATCTCAGTGAATCCTCCCTCTGACTCCTCACCATCAACTCATACAATTTATCATCAGTCGGAATTTATATGACACGTTTATGCAATGCAATGCATATTCTTACTATGAATTTCTAATTCATCTTTGGCTCGTATTCATGGGTGGTGTTGTATGCTTACGTCCATACAACCCCATAAACACACTTTCGATATGGTGGTTAGACGTCTTAATCGTCCGATGGCGTCCCACACGGCTAACCATATCGATCACCCCCTTTAGAGGTATCTTAGTGTCTTTTAGGGAATTTAATTCACCACTATATCCTTAAATGCATGCTTTAATCAAGATTAAGAATACAATTAGGTGCTACTCTAGCTTCATATGGAACTAAACATATTCATGTAAAAAGATACATTTTACATTCAAATGAAAACATGTAACATGCTCAGTCAAGGAAAAATACATCAAGACAAAACACATTTCCATTAGGGCTCCATGGAGCTCCCAATGGTCAAACATCCATCTCATAGTTTATGGGGGTTTTGGGTACAACATTAACCCCTATAAACAATCCCAATAATACATGCATAACAATTAACACTAAAAACTATACATCAAATGGGGATTTGGGGAACTTCCTAACTTAGGGTTCATGGGTTTTCTTCAAGGGGACCCTAATGTGGGACTTATGGGTGCCCATCACCTAACAGAAGGAAGAACTCACCACAACTTCCAAGATTCAAGTTCAGAGTTGATGCTTAGCTTCTTCTTCTTCCTTCTTCACGTTCTTCCTCTTCTCCTTCAAGCTGGCCTTCTAGGGATTTCCTTCTGTAACACCCCCACCTTCGTGCTAGAACTTTTTAATTCCTTGTGTGTTTGACTAAGCTTTTCATGTATGTGAATGTGTTAAATATGCTAATGACTGGTTAGAAGATCAATTAAATTGGCACGGTGCGCGTATAGGCGAGTCGGGACACAAAAACTAGCAACGGATGCAGTTCCAGGGGGCGCAGGGCGCCCAGACCAGGGTGCAGGGCGCCCAGGCCTCACCGAGAGCAGGCGCAGGGTGCCTGAACCAGGCGCAGGCGCCTAAGAGATCTTGGCGCCAGCGCCCACTCAAGTGTGTGCGCTGTTTCGCGTTTTAACTCGTTTTGGGCCGGTTCGGTGACCCAGTATGACCCATTCTCGACCTGTAAGAGTGACCACGACCCCTAGACTTAACCTAGCCCCTAAACATCAGTCTAAAACCATAAACATGATTAGAAGTTTCTCATAAGATCAACCAAGATAGAGAAAAACCCTTCTTCCCCTTTTTCCCCAATTTTGTGCTGTCAAGGGCTCTGACTCAAGACTACGCTACTAACGCGACCCTAAGCATAGTTACTGTAATTCTTACCGCCTCATTGGGAGGAATAGGAAGAGGTAAGCCTTCTAATGATAGTTTTGTCCTTAAGAGCAATGTTAGGGTTCTAAATTATGATTTTTCCATTCCTAAACCCTTTCTCTTGTGTTTCTTTGAAGAAAGCTTCACTAGGAAAGGAAAAGCTTGGTGTTACCTTATCCCTCTCCTAGGAGCATGAATTTCACTTGAGGTAAGGGATAGTTGTTCTCTTCTAGTGAGTGTATGGAACTGTGTGAACAATAGGGTGTCCCAAGACCCCTATGCCTCATGATAACGAAAAGCAGGCACTATCACCACCGTGATAGAGACCTTCAATTCCTGTAAATTATTATTCTCGACTTGTGATAATTTTATTGGTTGTTAAAATTGGCGTGATGATTGAGCTTTGGTTGTTTATATGCTTGATGTACAGAAATTGGTGGTTATCAAACGACAATGTAAGGAAATTAAATAACTAAATAGTAGGCTTTAGACCCTATGAAAGTGTAGCCACTAAGTATGAATCAAAGAACTCGAGTCCCCGCAATTATGTTGATATTGTAAAGCTTAAGTAGAATGTCTAAGGTTCATTTATGATGCCTATTGATTTCTTAGTATGATAATCTGAGAGAACTAGTCCTTCTAATGCCAAAGTTCCACCTGGATGTATGTGCTTAATCAAAGTTGCTAAGAATATTAAATGTTCATGTTATTGGTAGAAGGCACTAGCTAACTTATGAATTTGTGTTCTGTTGTTGTTGTTGTTGTTACTCTGTCGAAAATATTGCGATAGAGGATGTTATGGTTAGACACCTCGTTTGGTCATGTTCATGCATCTTGGTGTCGTCATTGTTGTTGTTGTTATTGTTAGTAGGGCGTATCGGGCAAGGTATCCCGTGACGGGCAAGGTTTCCCAGTCCTACGGTTAAAAAGAAAAAAAAAACAAAGGGCGAATCGGGCAAGGTATCCCGTGACGGGCGAGGTTTCCCGGTCCTTTGGTTAGTAGGGCGAATCGGGCAAGGTATCCCGTGACGGGCAAGGTTTCCCGGTCCTACGGTTAAAAAAGAAAAAAAAAACAAAGGGCGAATCGGGCAAGGTATCCCGTGACGGGCAAGGTTTCCCGGTCCTTTGGTTAGTAGGGCGAATCGGGCAAGGTATCCCGTGACGGGCAAGGTTTCCGGTCCTACGGTTAATGGGGCGAATCGGGCAAGGTATCCGTGGCGGGTGAGGTTCGATCTGTTGTTATTGGTGCACCATCGACATGGTATTCGAGCGGGCAAGGTCTCGGCCGTTAGAAGTGGATCCACATGCATATAATTATGTTCTTAGAATCACACCACTTGTCTTGATAACATGCTTGGTTGTTCGGTTGTTAGTGGTATATCATAATGTTGTGATTGATGCGGCGGCATGTGATATTTGAATGTTATGGTAATGTCTTTTAGCGTTGCGTTTGATGTTGTGACATGTGGTATTTGTGATTGTGGTTATATGTTATGCGTTGGTGCTGGTGTGTAGACGTTTTATTGCAATTACTGTATATGCGCATTGTTCACTGATTTCCTACACTGGTTGCACTATTTGAGGTTATGACGACTAACCCTTTGTGGCTATGCATATCCCAGGGTATGTGTAGATGTTGAGGCTGCAGTGTGTTGAGGATGCGAATGCCAATGAGTAATCTCGATGAGTTCGTCGGGATGGATAGAAGATTTGCATGTGTTTACTTATTAAAGTTTTTGTATTCTTCCGATGTAATAATTAGGGAAAAGGGCTCAATTATTGTGACATCGGAACCTGGTTTTTAATTTCTTCGATTGTTATTTTCCGCAAATGAGCGTGATGACTCTATTCCACAATAATCGAAATTATGATTTGGCTTAAATAAAAAGGATTTTGTTTCTTCGTGTTTTTATTTTACATTATTACGTTGTTATAATGACTTGTTGGGGTAGTAGGTGTCACATTTAGTGGTA
This sequence comes from Calophaca sinica, assembly GCA_037113605.1. Classification (NCBI taxonomy): domain Eukaryota; kingdom Viridiplantae; phylum Streptophyta; class Magnoliopsida; order Fabales; family Fabaceae; genus Calophaca; species Calophaca sinica. The sequence goes on from CM073731.1 coordinate 118,479,381, forward strand.
TCAGAGCTCGGCTTGATTCTCAGGCCGTGGTGTGTGTCTATTATGTTTTTGTCTGTGGTGCTCGGTGTGATTGTTTATGCTAAAATAGATAGGAGTATGAATGGTAAGACTCATTTTATAGGCTAACCATTTTCTCGCTTGCCTCGAAGTGAGGAATGGCGGCGGTGGTCGACCGTCTTTGTGATTGAGGCCTTAGGCGGGTTCTTTGAAGCTTTGGAGTGCAACGAACCGTCTTGATAGGCTCGCTAACTTCAGGAGCATTGCCGATTTTCGTAAAAACAACCCTCCAACCTTTAAGGGGATTTGATCTGATGGAGCCCAACACCGGATACGTGAAATGGAGAAGATTTTTAGAGTGATGGGCTGCACCGACGAAGGTGGTGGCTTTTGCCGCTTTGGTCGACCGACGAGGCTGAGTATTGGTGGGAGAACACTAGTCGGAGGTTGGAGAATACCGCAACTGCTGTAACTTGGGAGATATTCAAGGACAGGTTCTTGGAAAAATATTTTCCCGCTGAGATTCGTGACCGGAAGGAGGCTGAGTTCCTAGCTTTAACACCGGTGAAGTTTGAGGAATTATCCCGCTACTACCCTGCTTATCAACTAGCAACTGGCGACCGCTCGAAGTGTGTTAAGTTTAAGAACGGCTTACGACCTGAACTCAAGCAGGGCGTGGCTGTCTTACCACTTACCGACTTTGGGAACTTTGTCCAGAAGACCCGAGACTTTGAAGAGGCTTATAATGAGAGGGTAGCTGCCGTAAAACAACGCTGGGAAACCCAAACCCACCCAAGGAAGAGGGAGACAACCTTTAGCACCCATCGCCAAGGCATTTAAGAATACCGCTTTAGAGGGGCTAATCTGTCATGGAAAACAATGGGGGAAGCTCTTGGCACTACAATCGAATAGATGTGGCAAGTGTGGCAAGGACCACTATACTCATTTATGCAAGGAAACATCATCATCTGCTTCAAGTGCAACAAGCCCGGTCATATCAGCCGCGACTGTGATGAATTGAAGAACGAACCAACAAATAATAACAGGACTCCGAGACCTCAGGCTAACAGGATGAAGTCGACTGGCAGGGTGTTTGCTCTCACTGGCATAGAGGCAGCTGAATCGGAAGATCTCATCCAAGGTACTTGCTTTATTCGAGGAATTTCTTTAGTGGTGTTGTATGATTCTGGTGCGACCCACTCTTTCATCTCTGCCGAATATGTGAAAAATTTGCAACTGCCTACATCTCGTTTAACCTTTGATTTGTCTGTGGATATTCCTTCTCATGAACCCGTTGTTACGTCTCTTGTGTGCAAGGAGTGCACTCTCGTGATTGGAAGTAGGAATTTCGTAGTGGACCTAGTGTGTTTACCTCTTCAGGGAATAGACATTATTTTAGGTATGGATTGGTTGACTGCTAATCATGTACTTTTGAACTGCTTTGATAAAACTGTGGTGTTTGGGGCACCTGAGCCTAGTGATCCACGGGTGGTTACCGCCAAGGAAATTCGGTCGTCCTTGAAGGAAGGTGCATAGGTTTATGTGATGTTGTGTTCTATGGCTATAGAAACGAAGGTAGAAGCTAAAGATGCACCCACCGTTTGTGAGTTTCCGGAAGTATTTGCAGAAGTTAACTCTTTACCACCGGAACGAGATGTCGACTTTGCTATCGACCTTGTTAGGAACGGACCGATCTCTATGGCACCTACGGGATGTCCCAGTTAGAGCTAGAAGAATTAAAGAGGCAATTGGAAGACATGCTTTGGAGAAAAAGTTTATTAGACCAAGTGTATCCCCTTGGGAGCGCCGGTTTATTGGTAAAGAAGAAAGACGGTTCGATGAGGTTGTGTGTTGACTATCGGCAACTTAACAAGGTTACTGTCAAGAACCGCTACCCTTTACCGAGGATAGATGATCTCATGGACCAACTAGTAGGAGCATGTGTTTTCTCTAAAATTGATCCGAGGTCCGGGTACCACCAGATTCGCGTGAAGAAGGAGGACATTAGAAGACCGGCGTTCAACGCTGCTACGGTCACTATGAGTACCAAGTTATGCCATTCGGTGTGACTAACGCACCAGCAGATTTATGGAATACATGAACACGATATTTCGCCCATATTTGGATAAGTTTGTGGTTGTTTTTATAGGCGACATCTTGATTTACTCCAAGACCCGAAAAGGAGCATGAAGGGCACTTGAGAACTGTACTACAAGTGTTGAAGGAAAACAATTGTATGCCAAGATGGCAAAGTGTGAGTTTTGGTTGGATGAAGTGGGATTTCTAGGTCCCGTAATTTCTATTGGCGGTATAGTTGTGGCCCCAGTGAAGGTGGAGATTGTATTGCATTGGGAAGCCCCTAAATCGGCCACCGAGATAAGAAGCTTTTTGGGCCTAGCCGGTTACTATCGAAGGTTCATCGAAGGTTTTTCAAAGATAGCACTACCGATGACCCGACTTACCAGGAAGGGCAAGTTTTCTTGTGGGATGCTAAGTGTGAGGAAAGCTTTCAGATACTAAAGAAGAAGTTGACTACGGCACGGTGTTAGTCTTTGCCAGGCGCTTAAACCTTTCGTGGTCTCTTGTGATGCTTCAAAGCAAGGACTAGGTGGTGTGCTAATGCGGCATGGTAAGGTCGTGGCGTATGCTTCGTCAACTAAAGTTACACGAGCGAATTATCCTACCCATGACTTGGAATTAGGTGCAGTTGTCTTTGCCTTGAAGATCTGGAGGCACTATCTTTATGGGGCTCGGTTTGAGGTTTTTAGCGACCATAAGAGCCTCAAGTATTTGTTTGACCAGAAGGAGTTAAACATGAGGCAACGTCGGTGGATGGAATTCCTAAAAGACTATGAGTTTGAGTTAAACTACCATCCAGGCAAGGCAAATGTCGTGGCAGATGCGCTAAGCAGAAAGGCGTTGCATTGCTCGACTATGATGATTAGGGAAATGAAGTTAATAGAAGAGTTCAGAGATCTGAGTCTAGTGTGTGAAAGGACCCCCGTGAGCGTGAAGCTTGGCATGTTGAAAGTGACTAATGATCTAATGGGTCAAATCCGGGATGGACAGAAGACCGACCTGTTCTTAGTTGAGCAGAAGATCTCGATTGCTCAAGGGAAGCCAAGTGAATTCTTGAGGGGCGGATGGGATTTTAAGGCTCCAGGTCGAATTTGTGTTCCGGACATTTCCGAATTGAAAAAGATGATTCTGGAAGAAGGTCACAGGAGTAGCCTGAGCATACATCCCGGGGCTACTAAGATGTATCAAGACTTAAAGCGATTATTCTGGTGGCCTAGTATGAAGAAGCAGATAGCCGAATTTGTGTACGCATGCCTGACTTGCCAAAAGGCCAAGATTGAACATCGAAACCTTACAGTACGTTGCACCGCTATTCATCCTGGAATGGAAGTGGGACAGTATCGCTATGGATTTTGTGTCCGGACTTCCCAGGACTTCAGCCGGTTACGATGCAGTGTGGGTGATTGTTGACCGGTTAACCAAGACGGCTCACTTTTTATCGGTAAACATGGAGTTCCCTGCAGAGAAGTTAACGGTTGTACATTAAGGAGATCGTTAGGCGCATGGTGTTCCTCTAGTATCATATCGGCCGAGATCCTAGGTTCACATCCGGGTTTTGGAATAGCTTGCATGAGGCGTTGGGAACCAAACTTAGGCGAGCTCGACTATCACCCCCAAGCGGATGGTCGGTTGGGCGGACTATTCAATCATTAGAGGACCTGTTGCGGGCCTGTGTGTTGTAAGAATCCGGAAGTTGGGATAAGTTCTTACCCTTGGTGGAGTTTACCTATAACAATAGCTATCACTCTAGTATTGGTATGGCTGCATATGAGGCGCATTATGGGAGGAGGTGTCGTACTCCCTTTCTTTAGTGAGCCCGGTGAAAGCCTAGTGTTGGGACCAGAAGTGGTGAGGGAGACAACCGAGAAGGTGATTCAAGAGAAGATGAGGACTGCTCAAAGCAGACAGAAGAGTTATTACGACAACCGGACCAAGGAACTGACCTTTAAGGAAGGAGAACACGTTTTCCTACGTGTTACCCCAACCAAGGGAGTTGGTAGAGTTTTAAAGGCTAGGAAGCTTACTCCTAGGTTCATTGGACCCTACCAAATTTTGAAACGAATTGGTGAAGTAGCTTATCAGGTGGCGCTGCCACCGTTGTTGGGAAACCTCCACAATGTATTTCACGTATCTCAACTCCGTAAGTACATACATGATCCCAGTCATGTGATAGCACAGGACGCGATTCAACTCAAGGACAATCTCACATTTGAGGCGTCGCGGTAAATTGAAGACCGGAAGAAGAAGCGACTACGCGGAAGGAGATTCCCTGGTGAAGGTAATTTGGAGTGGAGCAAACGATGAAAGTACAACGTGGGAGTTGGAGAGTAAGATGCGGGAACTGTATCCGCAACTTTTCACCACAGGTCAGTAATAATTCCGAGGACGGAATTTTTCTAAGGGGGGAAGGATTGTAACACCCCCACCTTCGTGCTAGAACTTTTTAATTCCTTGTGTGTTTGACTAAGCTTTTCATGTATGTGAATGTGTTAAATATGCTAATGACTGGTTAGAAGATCAATTAAATTGTACGGCGGCGTATAAAGTAGTCGGGACACAAAAACTAGCAACGGATGCGATTCAGCGCAGGAGGCGGACCAGGCGCAGGCGCCAGAGCCTCACCGAGAGCGGCGCAGGCGGCCCAAGAGATGCTGGCGCCAGGCGCCCACTGCTGCGAAGTGGCTGTGCCCTGTTTCGCGTTTTAACTCGTTTTGGGCCGGTTCGGTGACCCAGTATGACCCATTCTCGACCTGTAAGAGTGACCACGACCCCTAGACTTAACCTAGCCCCTAAACATCAGTCTAAAACCATAAACATGATTAGAAGTTGCTCATAAGATCAACCAAGATAGAGAAAAACCCTTCTTCCCTTTTCCCCAATTTTGTCTTTGTCGAGGGCTCGACTCAAGACTACGCTACTAACGCGACCGGAAGCATAGTTCTTGTAATTCTTCCCGCCTCATTGGGAGGAATAGGAAGAGGTAAGCCTTCTAATCATAGTTTTGTCCTTAAGAGCAATGTTAGGGTTCTAAATTATGATTTTTCCATTCCTAAACCCTTTCTCTTGTGTTTTTCTTTGAAGAAAGCTTCACTAGGAAAGGAAAAGCTTGGTGTTACCTTATCCCTCTCCTAGGAGCATGAATTTCACTTGAGGTAAGGGATAGTTGTTCTCTTCTAGTGAGTGTATGGAACCTGTGTGAACAATAGGGGTGTCCCAAGACCCCTATGCCTCGCGCGGTAACGAAAAACGGGCACTATCACCACCGTGATAGAGAGACCTTCGAATTCCTCTAAATTATTATTCTCGACTTGTGATAATTTTATTGGTTGTTAAAATTGGCGTGATGATTGAGCTTTGGTTGTTTATATGCTTGATGTACAGAAATTGGTGGTTATCAAACGACAATGTAAGGAAATTAAATAACTAAATAGTAGGCTTTAGACCCTATGAAAGTGTAGCCACTAAGTATGAATCAAAGAACTCGAGTCCCCGCAATTATGTTGATATTGTAAAGCTTAAGTAGAATGTCTAAGGTTCATTTATGATGCCTATTGATTTCTTAGTATGATAATCTGAGAGAACTAGTCCTTCTAATGCCAAAGTTCCACCTGGATGTATGTGCTTAATCAAAGTTGCTAAGAATATTAAATGTTCATGTTATTGGTAGAAGGCACTAGCTAACTTATGAATTTGTGTTCTGTTGTTGTTGTTGTTGTTTCTGTGTGGAAAGTATTGCGATAGAGTATCTTATGGTTACTCATCTCGTTTGGTCATGTTCATGCATCTTGGTGTCGTCATTGTTGTTGTTGTTGTTGTTGTTGTTGTTGTTATTGTTAGTAGGGCGTATCGGGAAAGGTATCCCGTGACAGGCAAGGTTTCCCGGTCCTACGGTTAAAAAGAAAAAAAAAACAAAGGGCGAATCGGGCAAGGTATCCCGTGACGGGCGAGGTTTCCCGGTCCTTTGGTTAGTAGGGCGAATCGGGCAAGGTATCCCGTGACGGGCAAGGTTTCCCGGTCCTACGGTTAAAAAAGAAAAAAAAAACAAAGGGCGAATCGGGCAAGGTATCCCGTGACGGGCAAGGTTTCCCGGTCCTTTGGTTAGTAGGGCGAATCGGGCAAGGTATCCCGTGACGGGCAAGGTTTCCCGGTCCTACGGTTAATGGGGCGAATCGGGCAAGGTATCCCGTGACGGGTGAGGTTCCCGGTCCTGTTGTTATTGGTGCACTCTCGACATGGTATTCGAGCGGGCAAGGTCTCCCGGCTTCGTTAGAAGTGGATCCACATGCATATAATTATGTTCTTAGAATCACACCACTTGTCTTGATAACATGCTTGGTTGTTCGGTTGTTAGTGGTATATCATAATGTTGTGATTGATGCGGCGGCATGTGATATTTGAATGTTATGGTAATGTCTTTTAGCGTTGCGTTTGATGTTGTGACATGTGGTATTTGACAGTTGTGGTGATATGTTATGCCTTGGTGCTGGTGTGTAGACGATTTATTGGAATTCATCGTATATGCGCATTGTTCACTGATTTCCTACACTGGTTGCACTATTTGAGGTTATGACGACTAACCCTTTTGTGGCTATGCATATCCCACCGGGTATGTGTAGATGTTGAGACTGCAGGTGTTGAGGATGCGAATGCCAATGAGTAATCTCGGTAGTTCGTCGGGATGGATAGAAGATTTGCATGTGTTTACTTATTAAAGTTTTTGTATTCTTCCGATGTAATAATTAGGGAAAAGGGCTTTGAATTATTGTGACATCGGGAACCTGGGTTTTTAATTTCTTCGATTGTTATTTTCCGCAAATGAGCGTGATGACTCTATTCCACAATAACTGAAATTCTGATTTGGCTTAAATAAAAAGGATTTTGTTTCTCCGTGTTTTTATTTTACATTATTACGTTGTTATAATGACTTGTTGGGGTAGAGGGTGTCACACCTTCAACTTTCCAATCCAAGCATAAACACTCCCCAACTTAGATTCAAGCTAAGATTGAGGATGAATCTAGCATAAATTCTTGTTTTTCCCCTTAAATTTGTGAACCCTAGGTGTTTTAACCCCTTCTCCTTCTTCTCTCTGTCGCACCCTCTCTCTCTAACCCTCTCTCTAACAATCGTGTTCTGTTCTTTCTCTGCTGAGTTTTTCTGATATACTGCAGCTGTGAATCGATTCACAGCATAGGTGAATCGATTCACTCAGTGTAAAAATGACAGGAATCGCAGTTTTAGGTGCAGGAATCGATTCCTGCAGTTCCCAGATTCGATTCACAGAGAACTGTCTTTTGTGAATCGATTCACGCTGCGATTCACAGAGGATCAACCTTTGTGAATCGATTCACTCTGCGATTCACTGCAAACCTAATCGAGTCCCAGCAAACCCACAGCCCTGAATCGTTTCACAGGGCCTGGGAATCGATTCACACTGGGCAAAATTTCACCAAACACAATTTTTCACATATTCAACTATGACAATCAATGAAAATATCACTTAGAGTTCATCTTTAAGCCATACTAAGCTTATGCACACACAACAAACCAAGCTTGAGGAAATTTGGGGTGTTACACTACTACCCACCTTTAAAAAAATTTGTCCTCAAAATTGGATAAACTTACATACCTATTGAAAAAGTTGCGGATATTGGCTTTGCATCTCATCTTCAAGTTCCCAAGTGGCTTCTTCGGGAGTGGATCCTTCCCAGATCACCTTGACCAAAGGAATAGTCTTATTCCTGAGTGCCTTGGAAGCTCGGTCCACTATTTGGGCCGGTTCGGGCTGGTACGTACAATCTGATCTAAGTTGTATAGACTCATGATCTATGGAATGGAATGGATCCGGAATGTATTTCTTAAGCTGAGACACATGAAAAACATTGTGGAGATTTGACAAAGAAGGAGGTAAGGCAATTTGGTATGCGACCGGACCAACTCGACTGAGGATTTGTAAAGGACCTACATACCGAGGGGTCAACTTTTTGGCCCGAAGAGCTCTACCAACGCCTATAGTGGGAGTGACTTTTAGGAATACATGTTCTCCTTCATCAAATTCAAGGGGTTTGAGCCTACGATCTGCATAACTTTTCTGCCTACTCTGAGTAGTCTTTATCTTCTCCCTAATCACACGAATCTTATCAGTGGTTTCCTGAACAAGGTCGGGGCCTAACAATTGTTTCTCTCCCACTTCGAACCAACATAGAGGAGTCCTACACTTGCGACCGTAGGGCCTCGTGCGGTGCCATTCCTATGCTAGAGTGATATTTGTTGTTGTATGAAAATTCAATTAATGACAAGTACTTGCTCTAACTACCGCCATCCTCTAAAACACAGGCTCTGAGCATATCCTCTAAGGTTTGAATGGTTCTCTCAGTTGACCATCAATGCAGGGATGGTTGGTGTGCTAAGACTTAACCTCGTCCCTAAGGCTTGATGAAGTGCCTTCCAAAACCGAGAGGTGAACTTTGGATCCCTATCAGAGACAATGTTAGCTGGAACTCCATGGAGTCTAACAATCTCTCTAATGTAGATCTCAGCTAACCGGGCGGTTTTGTAAGTGGACTTTATGGGAAGAAAATGAGCAGATTTGGTTAATCTGTCCACTATGACCCATATAGAGTCATATCCTAACTGAGTGTAGGGTAACCCTCCCACGAAGTCCATTGCTATACTATCCCACTTCCACTCGGGTATTTCTAAGGGTTGGAGAAGACCTGAAGGCTTTTGGTGTTCTATCTTGGTTTTCTGACAAACCAAACATTGAGCTACAAATTCTGCCACATCATTCCTCATGCCTGGCCACCAATACCTCTGTCTAAGGTCCTGGTACATCTTGGTGGAGCCAGGGTGTACCGAGAATCCACTCTTGTGGGCTTCTCCTAGAACCTGCTGCTTAATGGAATTATCCTTTGGTATGCAGATTCTCTGATGGAACATTAAAGTGCCATCCTCAGCTTCAGAGAAACCGGGGCGGTGCTTGCTAGACTGCAACTCTATATCTAAGCTCTGAGCAGACCTAATCTGTTCCCTAAAATTGCAGGAAATTTCTAGATGGTAAAGCATGAGACTGTTCACTGATGGGAAAATTCCAAGGTTAAGGTCCCTAAAGGACTCCAGCAACTCCATTTCTTTAATCATCAGTGAAGACACATGCAAGGACTTCCTACTCAAGGCATCAGCGACCACATTCGCTTTGCCCGGATGGTACTTCAACTCAAAGTTATAATCTTTTAGGAACTCAACCCATCTTCTCTGCCTCATGTTAAGTTCCTTCTGATCAAAAAGGTATTTCAAGCTCTTATGATCACTAAACACTTCAAATTGGGCACCATACAGATAGTGTCGCCAAATCTTTAGAGCAAAGACAATGGCTGCTAGCTCTAAGTCATGAGTAGGGTAGTTCTCCTCATGGGGCCTTAATTGCCTAGATGCATAAGCTACAACTTGTTGGTTCTGCATAAGAACACACCCTAACCCTTTCTTAGAGGCATCACTATAAACTTCAAATCCCAAAGCTGGGTCGGGGATAATCAGGACCAGGTGGAAGTCAACCCGATCTTAAGCTCTAGAAAACTACTCTCACAACTCTTAGTCCACACAAAAGCCTCCCCCTTTCGGGTCAACCTCGTCAGGGGTAGTACCATCTGCGAAAATCCCTTAATAAACCTTCGGTAGTAACCGGCTAATCCTAGAAAGCTCCTAACTTCTGTGACTGTGGTTGGTCGTTCCCAACTAAGGACTGCTTCTACTTTACTAGCATCAACCGACACTCCCTCTTTAGAAATCACATGACCCAGAAACTTAACTTCACTGAGCCAAAACTCACATTTCTCAGGTTTAGCAAAGAGGCTCTTTTCCCTAAGGGTACTTAGAACAATCCTAAGGTGTTCCTCATGCTCTCGAGGGTCCTTAGAATAAACTAAGATATCGTCTATGAAGACCACTACAAACTTGTCAAGAAAAGGCCTAAAAATTCAGTTCATATAGTCCATAAACACGGCTGGAGCGTTGGTCAGACCAAAAGGCATAACCAAATACTCATGGTGTCCGTATCTAGTCCTAAATGCCGTCTTTGGAACATCCTCTACCTTAACTCTAATCTGGTGATAACCAGATCTTAGATCAATCTTAGAGAAAACCGAAGCTCCCCTAAGTTGATCTAACAAGTCATCTATTCTGGGCAAGGGGTACTTATTCTTCACTGTGACTTTATTGATTTTTCGGTAATCAATACATAACCTCATACTCCCATCTTTCTTCTTTACCAAAGTGACAGTGCGCCTAAGGGGACACACTAGGTCTAATAAACTGCTTAGAAATCAAATCCTCCAACTGTACTTTTAGTTCCCTCAACTCCAAGGGTGACATCCTATAAGGTGCGATGGAGATTGGTCCCGTTCCGGGGACCAGTTCTATTGAGGACTCCACTTCTCTCTCAGGGGGTAAGGTCGCTACCTCGCTAGGAAACACATCTAAGAATTCGTTCACTATAGGGATAGTGTCGGATCTAGGCTAGCCTCTATAGTTGAAGAAAGTAAAATCATATATCTGCAAGACCTTCCACTAGACAAATGACTCAATAGAAGATCATTACTCTGCGGAACATAACTTGACTCTTTAGTAACAGGATGCACATTTGGAAACTCAATCGTTTTACAGAAACAGTTCAAAACAACTTGATTGGCGGAAAGCCAATCCATACCCAGGATAATGTCCATTCCCTTGAGAGGTAGACACACAAGGCTTACTAAAAACATTCTCCCTTGAATTTGGAGAGGGCAATTCTCACATATCAAGGAAGTAGAAATGCTATCTTCGGTGGGGGTATACACATGCAACGAGAATTGTAAAGAGGTGAGACACAACCCTAACCTTTGAACACATGTACAAGAGATAAAGGAATGTGTTGCTCCCGAGTCAAACAAAACAACTAGAGGTTCATCCTGAAGGAAACAAGTACCTTTCATCAGATTTTCCGCTCCCTTCGCTTTCTTGGCGTCAAGAGTAAAGACTCTCCCTTGGTTAGGATCTCCAGACTTGACTCCTTTCCCCTTAGTGTATTGGGGGCACTCCCTAGCCATGTGTCCTGGTTGGTGACAAACATAGCAAACATTCTTGCCCTTCATACACTCTCCCGGATGCCTCTTCCCACAGTTTGAACATGCATGATAATCAGACTTGGAGGTTTGAACCTGCTTTCCTTTGAAAAGGTTTCCTTTCGGTCTCATGTGTTGGGCGTTCTTATCTGCATCCTTCTTTTTGTTCTTATCTTGCCACCTAGTTTGCCTATCCTCATACATCCTCTTCAAACTTGCTTCAGCCTCGTAGCTCTGATGGACTACCTTGGCGAACTCGGTGAATTCAGTCTGTGAAATGCTATTCTGGATGTCTGGCCTCAGTCCCCACTTGAACTGCTTGATTTTCCAGTTATCATCCGGAGCAAATTGAGCAACAGATGAGTACCTTACTAACTCCTCAAACTTGTTCACATATTCTGAAACCGTAGATTTCCCTTGCTGAAGCTGGACTAATTCTCTATCCATCATATCTTTCACAGTTTGTGGAAAGTAATTCTCCAAGAAGACCCTCTGAAAGTTCACCCAAGTTAGTGGTGTCCCTTGAGCCACCATGTAAGCTCGGGCCCCTTTCCACCAGTTTTCAGCATCCTCTATGAGCACATGAGTAGCTAGCTCGACCTTTTGCTCCTCGGTACAATGAACCACCCTAAAACTCTTCTCCACTACCTCAGCGGTGTTGGGATGCCATGGCTTCTACCTTTCCATTGAAGGTTGGTGGCTTCGTCTTAAGGAATTTGAGAAATTTCAGTCCAATTCCTCCTCTTGCGGGGAGGTTGGGCTAATCTTCTTGTTGTTGGGCTAAGCGTTTGCAAGATTGTTGGTTGCAATACTCGATTACGAATAGCCTGCAATATCCCTTGCAGCCAAGCATTCTCTTGTTACGGCGGATTCGAGGTATTGCGTCATTCCTCCTGGGCCTTCCGCGCCTTCCGTAACTCAAGCCATACTCGCATAGAATGCACCAAGCATTGAGTTGATCAGGCTCAATATCTCTTAGCATAGTAAGTAGAAAGACAACAACAGACTCAAGAAAATCACGAAAATATTACTAGCAACCCCCACAGTCCGATTAGAATCGAACTGCTCTGATACCATAATGTAACACCTTACTTTCATTTGCTTGAAAATAGGATAATTAACATTAGGTACAGTAATCCCAAATTTAAACTTAAAGTCCAACATTAAGTTCAAATGTCATAAAACTAAACTTAAATACATAAATTCATGTCGGTGCAAACATCCATACATAATCTAGAATTACACATTCAGGGTATTACTCTAAAACTACTACAGAATAAACAGGCTCTCCAGAGCTACGGTTGTCGATCCCTCCTTTGAAACCTGTGCATCTGTAAAAATAATTAAATAAAGGAGTGGGGTGAGATAATAATCTCAGTGAATCCTCCCTCCGACTCCTCACCATCAACTCATACAATTTATCATCAGTCAGAATTTATATGACACGTTTATGCAATGCAATGCATATTCTTACTATGAATTTCTAATTCATCTTTGGCTCGTATTCATGGGTAGTGTTGTATGCTTACGTCCATACAACCCCATAAACACACTTTCGATATGGTGGTTAGACGTCTTAACCGTCCGAGGGCGTCCCACACGGCTAACCATATCGATCACCCCCTTTAGAGGTATCTTAGTGTCTTTTAGGGAATTTAATTCACCACTATATCCTTAAATGCATGCTTTAATCAAGATTAAGAATACAATTAGGTGCTACTCTAGCTTCATATGGAACTAAACATATTCATGTAAAAAGATACATTTTACATTCAAATGAAAACATGTAACATGCTCAGTCAAGGAAAAATACATCAAGACAAAACACATTTCCATTAGGGCTCCATGGAGCTCCCAATGGTCAAACATCCATCTCATAGTTTATGGGGGTTTTGGGTACAACATTAACCCCTATAAACAGTCCCAATAATACATGCATAGCAATTAACACTAAAAACTATACATCAAATGGGGATTTGGGGAACTTCCTAACTTAGGGTTCATGGGTTTTCTTCAAGGGGACCCTAATGTGGGACTTATGGGTATCACCTAAGAGAAGGAAGAACTCACCACAACTTCCAAGATTCAAGTTCAGAGTTGATGCTTAGCTTCTTCTTCTTCCTTCTTCACGTTCTTCCTCTTCTCCTTCAAGCTGACCTTCTAGGGATTTCCTTCAACTTTCCAATCCAAGCATAAACACTCCCCAACTTGGATTCAAGCTAAGATTGAGGATGAATCTAGCATAAATTCTTGTTTTTCCCCTCAAATTTGTGAACCCTAGGTGTTTTAACCCCTTCTCCTTCTTCTCTCTGTCGCACCCTCTCTCTCTAACCCTCTCTCTAACAATCGCGTTCTGTTCTTTCTCTGCTGAGTTTTTCTGATATACTGCAGCTGTGAATCGATTCACAGCATAGGTGAATCGATTCACTCAGTGTAAAAATGACAGGAATCGCAGTTTTAGGTGCAGGAATCGATTCCTGCAGTTCGCAGATTCGATTCACAGAGAACTGTCTTTTGTGAATCGATTCACGCTGCGATTCACAGAGGATCAACCTTTGTGAATCGATTCACTCTGCGATTCACTGCAAACCTAATCGAGTCCCAGCAAACCCACAGCCCTGAATCGTTTCACAGGGCCTGGGAATCGATTCACACTGGGCAAAATTTCACAAAACACAATTTTTCACATATTCAACTATGACAATCAATGAAAATATCACTTAGAGTTCATCTTTAAGCCATACTAAGCTTATGCACACACAACAAACCAAGCTTGAGGAAATTTGGGGTGTTACACTACTACCCACCTTTAAAAAAATTTTGTCCTCAAAATTGGATAAACTTACATACCTATTGAAAAAGTTGCGGATATTGGCTTCGCATCTCATCTTCAAGTTCCCAAGTGGCTTCTTCGGGAGTGGATCCTTCCCAGATCACCTTGACCAAAGGGATAGTCTTATTCCTGAGTGCCTTGGAAGCTCGGTCCACTATTTGGGCCGGTTCGGGCTGGTACGTACAATCTGATCTAAGTTGTATAGACTCATGATCTATGGAGTGGAATGGATCCGGAATGTATTTCTTAAGCTGAGACACATGAAAAACATTGTGGAGATTTGACAAAGAAGGAGGTAAGGCAATTTGGTATGCGACCGGACCAACTCGACTGAGGATTTGGAAAGGACCTACATACCGAGGGGTCAACTTTTTGGCCCGAAGAGCTCTACCAACGCCTATAGTGGGAGTGACTTTTAGGAATACATGTTCTCCTTCATCAAATTCAAGGGGTTTGAGCCTACGATCTGCATAACTTTTCTGCCTACTCTGAGCAGTCTTTATCTTCTCCCTAATCACACGAATCTTATCAGTGGTTTCCTGAACAAGGTCGGGGCCTAACAATTGTTTCTCTCCCACTTCGAACCAACATAGAGGAGTCCTACACTTGCGACCGTAGAGGGCCTCGTACGGTGCCATTCCTATGCTAGAGTGATAGCTGTTGTTGTATGAAAATTCAATTAATGACAAGTACTTGCTCCAACTACCGCCATCCTCTAAAACACAGGCTCTGAGCATATCCTCTAAGGTTTCAATGGTTCTCTCAGATTGACCATCTGTCTGGGGATGGTTGGTTGTGCTAAGACTTAACCTCGTCCCTAAGGCTTAATGAAGTGCCTTCCAAAACCGAGAGGTGAACTTTGGATCCCTATCAGAGACAATGTTAGCTGGAACTCCATGGAGTCTAACAATCTCTCTAATGTAGATCTCAGCTAACCGGGCGGTTTTGTAAGTGGACTTTATGGGAAGAAAATGAGCAGATTTGGTTAATCTGTCCACTATGACCCATATAGAGTCATATCCTAACTGTGTGTAGGGTAACCCTCCCACGAAGTCCATTGCTATACTATCCCACTTCCACTCGGGTATTTCTAAGGGTTGGAGAAGACTTGAAGGCTTTTGGTGTTCTATCTTGGTTTTCTGACAAACCAAACATTGAGCTACAAATTCTGCCACATCATTCCTCATGCCTGGCCACCAATACCTCTGTCTATGGTCCAGGTACATCTTGGTGGAGCCAGGGTGTACCGAGAATCCACTCTTGTGGGCTTCTCATAGAACTTGCTGCTTAATGGAATTATCCTTTGGTATGCAGATTCTCTGATGGAACATTAAAGTGCCATCCTCAGCTTCAGAGAAACCGGGGCGGTGCTTGCTAGACTGCAACTCTATATCTAAGCTCTGAGCAGACCTAATCTGTTCCCTAAAATTGCAGGAAATTTCTAGATGGTAAAGCATGAGACTGTTCACTGATGGGAAAATTCCAAGGTTAAGGTCCCTAAAGGACTCCAGCTGTAACGCCCTAACTCTAATTAGGGGATTACTTACTAATTAAAGATTGAAAACTTCACCTGGAAAATTTTTTCAAATATAACAACCTTAAGACATAAATAAAACCTTGTTTAAGACCTGTTTGACTTGGAAAGAAATATTTCAAAGTCCCAAACATGACACATATATCTATCAGAGTTTCAGAAGCGGAATAACTTTTTCATTTACATCTCATTTCATAAAATGACCACAAGATAAAACAATTATAACCTATACATTATTTTCTAATTGCAAAGGACTCATCCTAGAGATAAGGACTCTGACTCGTCATCTGGTGACTCAATGTCTTGCCGAGGGCGAGACCGAACACGCTTCGTGCTCTAAACCTCCTCCATCAAGTGTACCTGAAAACAACGCCCCAACGGTGAGTTTATAAAACTCAGTAACATAGACTTAGAAGAAAAATGCTTTTACCGTTGTTTCCAGCCATACGCGTGTGCTACGTATGGAAAATTCTCCTTGACAACATATACTTAACATATACTAATATTATGGCCAAATCTTAACATCATCTTCATTCATTCAGTCAAACTCAAACATAACTTGCTTCAAGAGCATTCATTTGCAAAGTAACATAATTCATACGCATAA
Source organism: Calophaca sinica (assembly GCA_037113605.1). NCBI lineage: Eukaryota > Viridiplantae > Streptophyta > Magnoliopsida > Fabales > Fabaceae > Calophaca > Calophaca sinica. The sequence goes on from CM073731.1 coordinate 118,495,527, forward strand.
CATACAATCACATAATTCAAATCAAACATAATGGGCCTCTTTGTAAGTCTTTTATCGCAACACCGGTTCTTGGACTTTATTGTCGGCCAAAGGGCTTACCCACTGGTGAGCCCGCAATGACACATCACGTAATTCGTAATACATGACATTAAACTTTATTCGTCATACATTATAGCATAGGCATCCTCAATCTTTTAAGAAAACTCACTTTGGGTAGTTAAATGTGAGCAACTTAACCACACGGTTTAAAAATTTTGATACTGGCGGTCGAGCTCGATGACCACGGTTAGACGTCTCTTTAAACCGCTAATACCGTATCCTAGCCTTTCAAATAGAAAGGACTTACTAAAATAGTTTGGGTCTCACCCACATATATGTGGCCCATGATAGCTAGCCTTTAACGGAAAACATGGTATTTCTCCAGACATAGACTATCCTAAGATTTGGATGCTATGTTATAATGTAAGCGATTCCTTCATCCTTCACAAATGGATAGGAGAATCAAGTCATAATTTCAAGACCATAGAAAAATCAAAGTCAAGCCAAGGAATAGACAAGTACATCATAACTAAGCATTCATAAGCACTCAAAAGATAATATAACAATAAGTTGTACATTGCCATTATCTAGCACAACAAGTAGTACTTATCTTATCTTTAGTAAAAACTTGTTATATCGTGTTTTGGTTCACATATCATTCAACGTTAGCAATATAGTACTTACTATACGTTAAAGTTGATTAACCAACTGGTTCTAGAAACACAAGCTATGTACACACTACATTACTTAATTATAACACCGTTGTTTAATATGCACACATGTGTATACGACAGCATACAGATACGCACATATCACAAACAATGTATCAGATCACTATTGAATTGTCACGTGTGTTGCATGCGTTGTTTATTAGTACAATGTAATCGACTACACACGTACAGGATCGTTGCCAATTCACAGAGGATGCAATATTATATATTACATTAGTTACATATTTATGCAGACAACATACAACATTCACGCATGTTCATACAAAACAACAACATAGTAAGTGAATATATAGTTTCTCTAGATTACATACTTAAATTTCCAGAATAAATATTCTTATTATTAAACTGTAATATAACAACAACAATATCAACAATAATCCTCACACCTAGGACAACACACACAAGATTAAATTCATCATATGTCATTCATTGTACCTAAAATAAGTGTCTTGGAGCCCAAACTCATACAAATGGGCTAGCTCGGGTGCCGACCCATTTCAGAATCGAATTCATACATTTCAACAAACATAGCAATCACATAAATAATCCGAGTGAGGCTCGATGGAACTCACAACAAAACAAACATCAAACATTGGTTTAGGGGGGTTGGGGGCAGCCGTCCAACCCTATTTCAGTCAAACCCCATACAAGACCATTCAGTATGACTAATAAACTAATTATTGAACTAATAAAATTAATAATAAAACCTAACACACTCTAAGGGAGGTTTTGGGGGAAGTCTATGTTACCTGAGCAACCCCAAGTTAGGGATTTGAGCTCCAAAAATCCCCATTCTTCTTCCTTCCATCCTTTGAGTTTAGATTCCTCATCCTCATCACGAATTTGGCACATGCAAGCTCCTTTCTTCTTGTCTAAAGACCCTAACCTCCATTAAAGCTTGACCTAAGCTTCCAACTTCTTCAATCAAAACCCAAACAAGTCTGAATCCTTCCTCACCATCATTTTCGAGCTATCCTTTCTTTGAATATCTCTCTCTTTCACTCGATTTCTCTCTCGGCTTCTCTCTACGTCTCTCTCGCTACTCGGCTCTTTCTCTCACTGGTTCTGACTGTCGCAAGGAGGTGGCGCATCACGCTGTGCTTCGCCATGTCATCGCTACCGTTCTTCGTCCCCTTCTCCTTCCGTCGCACGACCCTCCCTCTCTCTCTTTTCTTTTCTTTCCTTTCTTTCTTTTCTTCTTTCTTTGTTCGCTTCTTTCCTTTCTTCGCCAGTGAGACCAAGAAGAGGGAGTAAGTGAGGGATGGAAGAGTGCTAGGGTGGAACAACTAAGGTGTGGCTTATGGTGGGACAAAGGGATAAATGTATTAAGAAATTAACCAATTAACCCATATTCTAAGTATCATAATTTACCCTTAGGTCCATAAATTAACCTTAGGTAAATGAATCAATTAAAGCTACTCATAATTAGTTAGTCCCATAAATCCTAAATCATTGGGTAAAATTACTATTTTACCCTTTGATTCCAAATTTGTCTTAAATTACTAAATTAAGGCTATGAACTATTTTTAATCCTTAGGGATTAAATCTCTTTTTCACTTAGGATTCCTAATAATTAGGCTTGGGGAATTTGGGATGTTACACCAGCAACTCCATTTCTTTAATCATCAGTGAAGACACATGCAAGGACTTCCTACTCAAGGCATCAGCGACCACATTCGCTTTGCCCGGATGGTACTTCAACTCAAAGTTATAATCTTTTAGGAACTCAACCCATCTTCTCTGCCTCATGTTAAGTTCCTTCTGATCAAAAAGGTATTTCAAGCTCTTATGATCACTAAACACTTCAAATTGGGCACCATACAGATAGTGTCGCCAAATCTTTAGAGCAAAGACAATGGCTGCTAGCTCTAAGTCATGAGTAGGGTAGTTCTCCTCATGGGGCCTTAATTGCCTAGATGCATAAGCTACAACTTGTCGGTTCTGCATAAGAACACACCCTAACCCTTTCTTAGAGGCATCACTATAAACTTCAAATCCCAAAGCTGGGTCGGGGATAATCAGGACCGGGGTGGAAGTCAACCTGATCTTAAGCTCTAGAAAACTACTCTCACAACTCTTAGTCCACACAAAAGGCTCCCCCTTTCGGGTCAACCTCGTCAGGGGTAGTACCATCTGCGAAAATCCCTTAATAAACCTTCGGTAGTAACCGGCTAATCCTAGAAAGCTCCTAACTTCTGTGACTGTGGTTGGTCGTTCCCAACTAAGGACTGCTTCTACTTTACTAGCATCAACCGACACTCCCTCTTTAGAAATCACATGACCCAGAAACTTAACTTCACTGAGCCAAAACTCACATTTCTCAGGTTTAGCAAAGAGGCTCTTTTCCCTAAGGGTACTTAGAACAATCCTAAGGTGTTCCTCATGCTCTCGAGGGTCCTTAGAATAAACTAAGATATCGTCTATGAAGACCACTACAAACCTGTCAAGAAAAGGCCTAAAAATTCGGTTCATATAGTCCATAAATACGGCTGGAGCGTTGGTCAGACCAAAAGGCATAACCAAATACTCATGGTGTCCGTATCTAGTCCTAAATGCCGTCTTTGGAACATCCTCTACCTTAACTCTAATCTGTTGTAACACCCCCACCTTCGTGCAAGAACTTTTTAATTCCTTGTGTGTTTGACTAAGCTTTTCATGTATGTGAATGTGTTAAATATGCTAATGACTGGTTAGAAGATCAATTAAATTGGCACGGTGCGCGAATAGGCGAGTCGGGACACAAAAACTAGCAACGGATGCAGTTCAGGGGCGCAGGCGCCAGCAGCGCCAGGCCTCACCGGAAGCGCGCAGGCGCCCAAGAGATGCTGGCGCCAGGCGCCCACTGCTGCGAAGTGGCTGTGCGCTGTTTCGCGTTTTAACTCGTTTTGGGCCGGTTCGGTGACCCAGTATGACCCATTCTCGACCTGTAAGAGTGACCACGACCCACGACCCCTAGACTTAACCTAGCCCCTAAACATCAGTCTAAAACCATAAACATGATTAGAAGTTGCTCATAAGATCAACCAAGATAGAGAAAAACCCTTCTTCCCTTTTTTCCCCAATTTTGTGCTGTCAAGGGCTCTGACTCAAGACTACGCTATGGAACGCGACCCGGAAGCATAGTTACTGTAATTCTTACCGCCTCATTGGGAGGAATAGGAAGAGGTAAGCCTTCTAATGATAGTTTTGTCCTTAAGAGCAATGTTAGGGTTCTAAATTATGATTTGTCCATTCCTAAACCCTTTCTCTTGTGTTTTTGCTGAAGAAAGCTTCACTAGGAAAGGAAAAGCTTGGTGTTACCTTATCCCTCTCCTAGGAGCACGAATTTCACTTGAGGTAAGGGATAGTTGTTCTCTTCTAGTGAGTGTATGGAACTGTGTGAACAATAGGGGTGTCCCAAGACCCCTATGCCTCATGTGATAACGAAAAAGCAGCACTATCACCACCGTGATAGAGACCTTCAATTCCTCTAAATTATTATTCTCGACTTGTGATAATTTTATTGGTCGTTGAAATTGGCGTGATGATTGAGCTTTGGTTGTTTATATGCTTGATGTACTGAAATTGGTTGTTATCAAACGACAATGTAAGGAAATTAAATAACTAAATAGTAGGCTTTAGACCCTATGAAAGTGTAGCCACTAAGTATGAATCAAAGAACTCGAGTCCCCGCAATTATGTTGATATTGTAAGGCTTAAGTAGAATGTCTAAGGTACATTTATGATGCCTATTGATTTCTTAGTATGATAATCTGAGAGAACTAGTCCTTCTAATGCCAAAGTTCCACTTGGATGTATGTGCTTAATCAAAGTTGCTAAGAATATTAAATGTTCATGTTATTGGTAGAAGGCACTAGCTAACTTATGAATTTGTGTTCTGTTGTTGTTGTTGTTACTCTGTCGAAAATATTGCGATAGAGGATGTTATGGTTAGACACCGCGTTTGGTCATGTTCATGCATCTTGGTGTCGTCATTGTTGTTGTTTTTGTTGTTGTTATTGTTAGTAGGGCGTATCGGGCAAGGTATCCCGTGACGGGCAAGGTTTCCCGGTCCTACGGTTAAAAAGAAAAAAAAAAAAAAGGCGAATCGGGCAAGGTATCCCGTGTGGCGAGGTTTCCGATCCTTTGGTTAGTAGGCGAATCGGGCAAGGTATCCCGTGATCGCAAGGTTTCAGTCCTACGGTTAAAGAAAAAAAAAAAAAAAAACAAAGGGCGAATCGGGCAAGGTATCCGTGATCGGCAAGGTTTCGGTCCCTACGGTTAATGGGGCGTATCGGGCAAGGTATCCCGTGACGGGTGAGGTTCGATCTGTTGTTATTGGTGCACTCTTGACATGGTATTCTGAACGGGCAAGGTCTCCCGGCTTCGTTAGAAGTGGATCCACATGCATATAATTATGTTCTTAGAATCACACCACTTGTCTTGATAACATGCTTGGTTGTTTGGTTGTTAGTGGTATATCATAATGTTGTGATTGATGCGGCGGCATGTGATATTTGAATGTTATGGTAATGTCTTTTAGCGTTACGTTTGATGTTGTGACATGTGGTATTTGACAGTTGTGGTGATATGTTATGCCTTGGTGCTGGTGTGTAGACGTTTTATTGGAATTACTGTATATGCGCATTGTTCATCGATTTCCTACACTTTGGTTGCACTATTTGAGGTTATGACGACTAACCCTTTTGTGGCTATGCATATCCCAGGGTATGTGTAGATGTTGAGGCTGCAGTGTTGAGGATGCGAATGCCAATGAGTAATCTCGGTAGTTCGTCGGGATGGATAGAAGATTTGCATGTGTTTACTTATTAAAGTTTTGTATTCTTCCGATGTAATAATTAGGGAAAAGGGCTCAATTATTGTGACATCAGGAACCTGGGTTTTAATTTCTTCGATTGTTATTTTCCGCAAATGAGCGTGATGACTCTATTCCACAATAACTGAAATTATGATTTGGCTTAAATAAAAAGGATTTTGTTTCTCCGTGTTTTTATTTTACATTATTACGTTGTTATAATGACTTGTTGGGGTAGAGGGTGTCACATTTAGTGGTATCAGAGCTCGGCTTGATTCTCAGGCCGTGGTGTGTGTCTATTATGTTTTTGTCTGTGTGCTCGGTGTGATTGTTTATGCTAAAATACATAGGAGTATGAATGGTAAGACTCATTTTATAGGCTAACCATTTTCTGTTTGCCTCAGAAGTGAGGAATGGCAGGCAGGGCTGACCGTGCTGTGATTGAGGCCTTTGGGCGGGTTGCTGAAGCTTTGGAGCGCAACCAGAACCGTACTGATAGGCCTGCTAACTTCAGGAGCATGTGTTTTCTCTAAAATTGATCTGAGGTCTGGGTACCACCAGATTCGGGTGAAGAAGGAGGACATTCCGAAGACCGCGTTCCGAACGCGTTACGGTCACTATGAGTACCAAGTTATGCCATTCGGTGTGACTAACGCACCAGCAGTATTTATGGAATACATGAACACGATATTTCGCCCATATTTGGATAAGTTTGTGGTTGTTTTTATAGACGACATCTTGATTTACTCCAAGACCCGAAAGGAGCATGAAGGGCACTTGAGAACTGTACTACAAGTGTTGAAGGAAAAACAATTGTATGCCAAGATGTCAAAGTGTGAGTTTTGGTTGGATGAAGTGGGATTTCTAGGCCACGTAATTTCTAAAGCGGTATATTTGTGGACCCGATGAAGGTGGAGGCTGTTTTGCATTGGGAAGTCGCTAAATCGCCACCGAGATAAGAAGCTTTTTGGCCTGGCGGTTACTATCGAAGGTTCATCGAAGGTTTTTCAAAGATAGCACTACCGATGACCCGACTTACCAGGAAGGGGCAAGTTTTCTTGTGGGATGCTAAGTGTGAGGAAAGCTTTCAGATACTAAAGAAGAAGATGACTACGGCACGGTGTTAGTCTTTGCCCGACCCGCTTAAACCTTTCGTGGTCTACTGTGATGCTTCAAAGCAAGGACTAGGTGGTGTGCTAATGCAGCATGGTAAGGTCGTGGCGTATGCTTCTCGTCAACTAAAGTTACACGAGCAGAATTATCCTACCCATGACTTGGAATTAGGTGCAGTTGTCTTTGCCTTGAAGATCTGGAGGCACTATCTTTATGGGGCTCGGTTTGAGGTTTTCAGCGACCATAAGAGCCTCAAGTATTTGTTTGACCAGAAGGAGTTAAACATGAGGCAACGTCGGTGGATGGAATTCCTAAAAGACTACGAGTTTGAGTTGAACTACCATCCAGGCAAGGCAAATGTCGTGGCAGATGCGCTAAGCAGAAAGGCGTTGCATTGCTCGACTATGATGATTAGGGAAATGAAGTTAATAGAAGAGTTCAGAGATCTGAGTCTAGTGTGTGAAAGGACCCCCGTGAGCGTGAAGCTTGGCATGTTGAAAGTGACTAATGATCTAATGGGTCAAATCCAGGATGGACAGAAGACCGACCTGTTCTTAGTTGAGCAGAAGATCTCAATTGCTCAAGGGAAGCCAAGTGAATTTACTGAGGGGACGGATGGGATTTTAAGGCTCCAGGGTCGAATTTGTGTTCCGGACATTCCCGAATTGAAAAAGATGATTCTGGAAGAAGGTCACAGGAGTAGCCTGAGCATACATCCCGGGGCTACTAAGATGTATCAAGACTTAAAGAGATTATTCTGGTGGCCTAGTATGAAGAAGCAGATAGCCGAATTTGTGTACGCATGCCTGACTTGCCAAAAGGCCAAGATTGAACATCAGAAACCTTCTGGTACGTTGCAGCCGCTATTCATCCCGGAATGGAAGTGGGACAGTATCGCTATGGATTTTGTGTCCGGACTTCCCAGGACTTCAGCCGGTTACGATGCAGTGTGGGTGATTGTTGACCGGTTAACCAAGACGGCTCACTTTTTACCGGTAAACATGGAGTTCCCTCTAGAGAAGTTAACGAAGTTGTACATTAAGGAGATCGTTAGACTGCATGGTGTTCCCTCTAGTATCATATCTGACCGAGATCCTAGGTGTTGGTGTAAGCCCTAGAGGCCAATGTTTTTCCTTTGGACTTATATTTTGTATCATGTAGTTTATTTATTATATGAGGCATTTTCAATTATTATGTTTGTTTCAACGTAATAAAGTCCTTGAGTAAAAGTTCGTTTTCAATAGAACATCGAGTAGACGACTCGGTTGTGAGATACTAAAGAACTTACTCTAAATATCCGTAGTCGAGTATTATTATTATTAAGGACAATAATAATGCATCAAGACTATTATGTGGGTGGACTGATAACCTCATCTCACAGGTTACAGATATGAGATATCAAGTCACCACATAGGTACACGTTAGGGTAATTGTGTACTGGATTGACCCGCCATGAGAATACTACATAGTGTGTTATGTAAGTGTCATGAGTTATTCTCATAGTGATAGTGGTGTATGCCACCCTCAGACCTGAAACCATTATGGTCCCTACATGAGGAGTTGAGTGTTTTATTGACATCAAACATTGTCTGTAACTACACAATTATAAAGTCGGTCAACTGGGCACTCAACGAGTCATGCAAAGAGACATAAGTGACCTAGATGGGATTTGCCCCTCCTACATAACAGGACTAATATCTGTGGGCCCCTTGATAGAGTATGACTGTAAAATGCATGGCCATGCTGAAATAAGTCAATATGAGATATTGATCTTATTTGTTGTTACTAAGTCTACTCGGGCATCAAGGAATATAATATTGAACTATACAAGGGTGACACATACTATGCCTTGTGTTCAATATAGATATAAGGGCAAAAGGGTAATTATACACATGATCATTATCACGGAAAGGTTACGTCACAACAAAGACATTCTCGTTACTTGGGTAGCAGTGATGTATTGCTAGACACCGCCATCGCTTATAATATTAAATAGTGATTTAATATTATTGCCAACGTTTGGGAACCTACAGGTCACACACATGAGAACAAAGCTAATGGGAGATTAAATAAATGAGTGAGACTCATTTTATTGAGTGGTGCATTCTTACGATGCACCAGTAGCAGTCAAAAAAGACGCAGAACACGATAAGTTACGGTGCGCTGAGAGCACACGGTAAGCTACGGTGCGCTAGGTCAGTCTTAAGTGAAGTCTATAAATAGACTCGTTAAGACTGAAGTCAGAACACGAAAAAACCCTAGCCGTTCCAAAGATCGTGACTTGCATCGTGACTGGTTCCGTATGTCAGCTAGCACTGTGACGGAGACCGCTCCCATTCGAAGGTTGTTCGTGTGGACTACGTAGAGGCGTTGTTTTCTGTGCGACGCTCGTGCTCGATTCCAATTTTCGTCTGCAAACGATCTGCGCTACAAGAGGTAATTCATATAACCCTAAGTCATGACCATTCGCAAGGATCCATGGAAGGGAAAGTTTAGATTTCCGCTGCGTTTTTAAACTCTGTTATTGCTCTATTTCCCTACAGTGGTATCAGAGCCACTTGCGAAACCATGATTCGGTTTACTATGGTTACATGTGTGTATGACATGCATTCTTGTATGCTAGATTACGAATCTGTTGGTTTTATGGTAGATTATGAATCTGTTCGCTTTAAAAATTATACCTTGTATGATTGCGAAAACCCGGTTGAATATATATGTGATATATATGTCGCTTCGAATAATCTATACATATATGAGATATATATATATATATACATTGTGATTCTGTATATTTGTTTGATTCGGTTTTTGTGTCAAGTGTTGATGCAACATGTTTTATCTGGGTTTAAGGATAGGCATCGATGGGTCCAAGTGTTGGTACCCGTAACCGTGTTGGTAACAGCGTGAAAGCGGCGATGTTATTCTTGTGGCATGAAGCGTTCACGGTCACGATGAGGCGGCAATGTTTTTACGCAACGTGAAATGTTCCTTTGAAACGCTTGATCTTTGAATCTGCGAAGCGAGTTTTTGAAAGTTTTAATTTTTAATTAATTGCTTTTAATCACTATTAATGACAAGATTAATAAGTAATAAATGTGTATTATTATTATTGATTGTCATTAATGTTTTTGTGATGCATGGTGAGTGGTTATGGCCTTAGTCCTTTTTATTTATTTTGGAATTTTAAAATACGGCCTGCGTGCCGTGCCTTTTGTTTGGATTAAAAATACGGCCTGCGTGTCGTGCCTCTCTTTTAATTCTGAATGTAAATTCTCTTCTCATCTCACTCCCTCGTATGTAAAACGAGTACTCTCATTAATGTAATGAAGGAGACAAGAAGACAATATCATAAGTGGGCTACATTGAAGGTCACACTTGGAGAAGTATGATCGTTCCTAGGTTTAGCTTAGATTCTCTCATTGGCTTGTGAGAATCAATGCGTTAGGGGCCATAACCACATCACATTTATTTACTATATATGTATGAGATGCATGTATAAATATAGTAGGTTAAATATTTTAACAAATTTTGTATGAGATGCATGTATAAATATAGTAGGTTAAATAGTTTAACAAATTTTGTATGAGATGCATGTATAAATATTATAGGTTAAATAGTTTAACAAATGGTGAGATCAACTTTAATAAAAATCCCTCAAAAGAAATATTAAGTTTAAATGCCTTCCAAAGCTGGCACTCATCAAGGCTAATATCGAAAATGTGGGTTCGCCAAAGCGGAGTGCATTTTCCATACTAGTAAGATGCGATGGGATAAATGTAATATCCAACTGCTATCTTTGGGTCTAACTTAACTAAACCGAGTATAATAGGATTGAAAGGTTTAGAGGCAAGTAAGTTGGGAACCATCCATATGATGGATTAGAATAAATAGTTATTCACCCAACTATCCGAGAATTGTATAAGATACAATTGGAAGGAGTTCATACCTAAATAACTGAATTTTAAGTGATCAGCCAAAGCTGACTTAAAATAAAGTGAAATATGGATCTCGGCCCACTAGAAAATCTTCCAACGGGATTTTCCGAATCAATGATGAGGGTCATTGGTTTGAGTAAAATAGTGGGAGGCGTATTTAATTAAAGACCTAATTAAATATGTTTATTGCATGATACTTATATTCTCGTGATATTTTCTTAATGTAGATTACCATGGCATCAAACACTCACAATAACCTCTGCGATCAATCCTTGAGAAGGAAAAGTTATGCGGAACAAACTTTTTGGATCGGCACCAAACTTGAGGATTGTCCTCAAGCAAGAGAAAGCGTATGTTCTTGAAGAGCCAATACCCCAAGAGCCACTGGCCGCTAATGCCCCTAGGGCTGAAAAAGATGCTTATAAGAAGCATCAAGATGATGCCCTAGAAGTTGCACGCCTCATGCTAGCCACCATGAACTCGAGCTTGAAGCAACATGAGCTCATGGAAGCGTTCGATATGATCGAACACCTCAAGATGCTCTATCAAGAGCAAGCAAGGCATGAGCGGTATGAAGTTTCTAAAGCCCTTTTCCAAAGCAACCGCGAAGGATGCCCGTAGGTCCTTATGTACTCAAAATGATTGGGTATATTGAGAACCTCGATCGATTGGGTTTTTCCTCAGCGTGAGCTTGCGATTGATCTGATTCTCGCAATCGCGTCGGAGAGTTTCAATCAGTTTGTCATGAATTTCACTATGAATGACATGGACAAAACTCTGCCAGAGTTAAGCATGTTGAGAAGCGCTGAACATAACATCAACAAAGGGAAAGGGAAGGCCATTTTGATGGTCAATGGTGGAAAGGGCAAGAAGCAGTTCAAGAAGCCCATGAACAAGTATAAGGGCAAGGGCAAGGGAATTAACAAGCCCAAACCTGCGACTTATGCTTTGAAGCCTAAGGGTGGTGTGGCTAAAGAAGGCAATTGCTTCCAGCTGCGGTGTGGACATTGGAAGAGGCGCCCAAAGTACCTGGAAGAAAGAAGAAGGGAAGTGAGACTTCCACCTCAGGTATTTTTGTTATAGAAGTCAATTTATCTAACTGCATCATGGGTATTAGATCTTTGGATGTGGGTCTCACATTTGTACTAATGTGCAGGAGCTCAAAAGGAGTAGACCGTTGGCAAAGGCGAAGTTGATCTACGAGTTGGCAATGGAGCAAAAGTTCAGCTTTAATTTGTCGGAACTTATGTATTAACTTTGCCTAGTGGGCTTATTTTTCAGTTAGAAGCTGTTATTTTGTGCCTGCAATTAGCAGGAATATTATTTCCGTTTCTTGTTTGGACAAGTCTGGTTTTTCATTTATAATAAAGGACAAATGTTGCTCTATTTATTTAAATGATGTTTTCTATGCTAGCGCACAAAGGAGTAATGGACTTTATGTCCTTGATCTTGAAATGCCCATTTATAACATCGATACCAAAAGGATAAAACCAAATGAGTTGAATCCGACTTATCTTTGGCATTGTCGCTTAGGCCATATAAATGAGAAGCGTATTTCCAAACTTCATAAAGATGGATTCTTGGACTCTTTTGATTATGAATCATTTGAGACATGTGAGTCTTGTTTATTAGGAAAAATGACAAAAAACCCATTCACAGGAAAAGGTGAAAGGGCTAGTGATCTTTTGGGCCTCATACATACTGATGTATGTGGACCACTAAACACATTAGCCAGAGGGGGTTTTCAGTACTTCATTACATTTACTGATGATTATAGTAGGTATGGATTTGTGTATCTCATGAAACACAAATCGGAATCTTTGAAAAGTTCAAAGAATTCAAGAATGAAGTACAAAACCAACTAGGTAAGAATATTAAGATCCTTCGATCAGATCGAGGTGGTGAATATTTGAGCCTTGAATTTGATGATCATCTGAAAGAGTGTGGGATCCTATCCCAACTTACCCCTCCTGGAACACCGCAATGGAATGGTGTTTACGAAAGGAGAAACCGAACCTTGTTGGACATGGTCCGGTCTATGATGAGTCATGCGGATCTTCCAAATTCCTTCCGGGACATGCTCTATTAATCGCAGCTTTCACACTTAACCGTGTTCCATCCAAAATCGTGGAAAAAGACACCATATGAGATATGGGTGGCAAGAAACCCAAGATGTCTTTCATGAAGATTTGGGGCTGTGAAGTGTATGTGAAAAGACAAATTTCCACTAAGCTTGAGCCCAAATCGATAAATGCTTCTTTGTGGGGTATCCTAAAGAAACCAAGGGATACTACTTTTACAATCCTTCCGAGGGCAAAGTGTTTGTCGCTCAACTGGTGTATTCCTAGAAAGGGAATTCGTTTCCAAAGGAATTAGTGGGAGGAAAGTAGAACTTGAAGAAATTCAAGTATCACAGAGTAGTGACACATCTATGGAGGAACAAGAGCGACTGCACAAGATGTTGTGACGTAACAACTGCTCAAGTAACACAAGACCATTAGATCTAGCGAGGATCGTCACCAACCCGAGAGATATGGATTTCTCATGACTCGGCGAGGTGATGTATTTCTCATGGATCAAGATGAGCCTGGTGACTTACCAGGAGGCCACATCGCCCTGAATCTGAGAAGTGGCTTGAGGCCATGAAATCTGAAATGGATTCCATGTACACTAACCAGGTATGGACCTTGGTAGAGCCACCTGAAGGGGTTACTCCCATAGGGTGCAAGTGGGTCTTCAAAAAGAAGAATGACATGGATGGTAAGGTTCATACCTATAAGGCACGGCTGGTTGCTAAGGGTTTCAAGCAAATTCATGGTGTAGACTATGATAAAACCTTCTCGCCAGTTGCGATGCTTAAATCTGTTCGGATTTTACTTGCCATCGCTGCATACCATGACTATGAAATATGGCAAATGGATGTCAAGACTGCTTTCCTTAATGGAAATCTCCTTGAGGACGTGTACATGACACAACCTAAGGGCTTTGACACTTCAGATGATGCCAAGAAAGTATGCAAGTTGCAGCGATCAATTTATGGATTGAAGCAAGCTTCCAGAAGTTGGAATCTTCGTTTTGATGAAACTGTGAGACAGTTTGGATTCATTAAAAATGAAGATGAACCTTGTGTTTACAAGAAGGTTAGTGGGAGCATAGTTGTATTCCTGTTGTTATATGTAGATGACATATTACTCATCGGAAACGACGTCCCTACTTTGCAACAAGTTAAGACTTGGTTAGGGAATTGCTTTTCTATGAAAGATTTGGGTGACGCTACCTACATATTAGGAATCAGGATCTATAGATATAGATCGCAAAGATTGCTTGGCCTAAGTCAGAGTACATACATAGATAAAGTGTTGAGACGCTTTAATATGCATGATTCCAAGAAAGGGTTCTTGCCCATGACACATGGCGTATGCCTATCAAAGGCACAATCCCCTTCAACTCAGGAAGAGAGGGATCGCATGAATAAGATTCCATATGCATCTGCAATTGGATCTATCATGTATGCCATGTTATGTACTCGACCAGATGTCTCGTATGCCTTGAGCACAACGAGCAGGTACCAGTCTAATCCCGGTGATGGTCATTGGGTTGCTGTCAAGAATATCCTTAAGTACTTGAGAAGAACTAAGGATTCTTTCTTGGTATATGGAGGTCAGGAAGAGCTCGCTGTAATATGTTACACCGATGCTAGCTTCCAGACAGATAAAGATGATTCTAAATCACAATCTGGTTATGTGTTTTGCCTAAATGGTGGTTGTGAGTGGAAGAGTTCAAAGCAGAAAGCTTGATCGATTCTACTACAGAGGCCGAGTATATTGTCGCTCCAATGCAAAGAAAGGAGGCTGTTTGGATCAAGAAGTTCATTCTTGAACTTGGTACGCTTTCTAGCATTGTGAACCCCATTGATCTCTTTTGTGATAACAATGGTGCCATTGCACAAGCTAAGGAACCCAGATCTCACCAACGATCCAAACACATACTTAGGCGCTTCCATCTCATTCGAGAGATTATCGATAGAGGAGATGTCAAAATATGCAGGGTACCAACACTTGACAATGTTGCTGACCCACTTACAAAGCCTCTTACCCAGCAGAAGCATGATGGTCATACTAGATCTATGGGTATTAGGTACATGCCTAATTGGCTCTAGTGCTAGTGGGAGTTTGTTGGTGTAAACCAAAGAGGCCAATGTTTTTCCTTTGGACTTATATTTTGTATCATGTAGTTTATTTATTATATGAGGCATTTTCAATTATTATGTTTGTTTCAACGTAATAAAGTCCTTGAGTAAAAGTTCGTTTTCAATAGAACATCGAGTAGACGACTCGGTTGTGAGATACTAAAGAACTTACTCTAAATATCCGTAGTCGAGTATTATTATTATTAAGGACAATAATAATGCATCAAGACTATTATGTGGGTGGACTGATAACCTCATCTCACAGGTTATAGATATGAGATATCAAGTCACCACATAGGTACACGTTAGGGTAATTGTGTCTTTGGATTGACCCGCCATGAGAATACTACATAGTGTGTTATGTAAGTGTCATGAGTTATTCTCATAGTGATAGTGGTGTATGCCACCCTCAGACCTGAAACCACTATGGTCGCTACATGAGGAGTTGAGTGTTTTATTGCCGTCAAACATTGTCTGTAACTGGACAATTAAAAAGTCGGTCAACTGGGCACTCAACGAGTCATGCAAAGAGACATGAGTGACCTAGATGGGATTTGCCCCTCCTACATAACAGGACTAATATCTGTGGGCCCCTTGATAGAGTATGACTGTAAAATGCATGGCCATGCTGAAATAAGTCAATATGAGATATTGATCTTATTTGTTGTTACTAAGTCTACTCGGGCATCAAGGAATATAATATTGAACTATACAAGGGTGACACATACTATGCCTTGTGTTCAATATAGATATAAGGGCAAAAGGGTAATTATACACATGATCATTATCACGGAAAGGTTACGTCACAACAAAGACATTCTCGTTACTTGGGTAGCAGTGATGTATTGCTAGACACCGCTCACTGTTTATAATATTAAATAGTGATTTAATATTATTGCCAACGTTACGGGAACCTACAGGGTCACACACATGAGAACAGGCTAATGGGAGATTAAATAAATGAGTGAGACTCATTTTATTCGGTGGTGCATTCTTACGATGCACCAGCGCGAGTCAAGAAAGACGCAGAACACGATAAGTTACGGTCTTGGCCGAGAGCACACGGTAGCTACTGATGCGCTAGGTCAGTCTTAAGTGAAGTCTATAAATAGACTCGTTAAGACTGAAGTCAGAACACGGAAAAACCCTAGCCGTTCCAAAGATCGTGACTTGCATCGTGACTGGTTCCGTACGTCAGCTAGCACTGTGACGGAGACCGCTCCCATTCGAAGGCTGTTCGTGTGGACTACGTAGAGGCGTTGTTTTCTGTGCGACGCTCGTGCTCGATTCAATTTTAAATGCGCAAACGATCTGCGCTACAAGAGGTAATTCATATAACCCTGAGTCATGACCATTCGCAAGGATCCATGGAAGGGAAAGTTTAGATTTCCGCTGCGTTTTTAAACTCTGTTATTGCGCTATTTCCCTACACTAGGTTCACATCTGGGTTTTGGAATAGCTTGCATGAGGCGTTGGGAACCAAACTTAGACTGAGCTCAGCCTATCACCCCCAAACGGATGGTCAGTCGGAGCGGACTATTCAATCATTAGAGGACCTGTTGCGGGCCTGTGTGTTGGAAGAATCCGGAAGTTGGGATAAGTTCTTACCCTTGGTGGAGTTTACCTATAACAATAGCTATCACTCTAGTATTGGTATGGCTCCATATAAGGCGCTTTATGGGAGGAGGTGTCGTACCCCCCTTTGCTGGTGCGAGTCCGGTGAAAGCCTAGTGTTGGGACCAGAAGTGGTGAGGGAGACAACCGAGAAGGTGAAGTTGATTCAAGAGAAGATGAGAATTTGCTCAAAGCGCATGTAAGAGTTATTACGACAACCAGACCAAGGAACTGACCTTTAAGGAAGGAGAACACGTTTTCCTACGTGTTACCCCAACCAAGGGAGTTGGTAGAGTTTTAAAGGCTAGGAAGCTTATTCCTAGGTTCATTGGACCCTACCAAATTTTGAAACGAATTGGTGAAGTAGCTTATCAGGTGGCGCTGCCACCGTTGTTGGGAAACCTCCACAATGTATTTCACGTATCTCAACTCCGTAAGTACATACATGATCCCAGTCATGTGATAGCACAGGACGCGATTCAACTCAAGGACAATCTCACATTTGAGACGTCGCCGGTAAGAATTGAAGACCAGAAGAAGAAGCAACTACGCGGAAGGGAAATTCCCCTGGTGAAGGTAATTTGGAGTGGAGCAAACGATGAAAGTGCAACGTGGGAGTTGGAGAGTAAGATGAGGGAACTGTATCCGCAACTTTTCACCACAGGTCAGTAATAATTCCGAGGACGGAATTTTTCTAAGGGGGGAAGGATTGTAACACCCCCACCTTCGTGCTAGAACTTTTTAATTCCTTGTGTGTTTGACTAAGCTTTTCATGTATGTGAATGTGTTAAATATGCTAATGGTAGTTAGAAGATCAATTAAATTGGCACGGTCGCGAATAAAGTAGTCGGGACACAAAAACTAGCAACAGATGCAGCCAGGGGCGCAGGCGCTGCACAGGCGCAGGCGCCAGGCCTCACCGAGAGCAGCGCAGGCGCCAGACCAGCGCAGGCGCCCAGAGCCTCACCGAGAGCAGCGCAGGCGCCCAAGAGATCTTGGCGCCAGCGCTGCCAGTGGTGTCTTGTTCAGCGTTTTAACTCGTTTTGGGCGGTTCGGTGACCCGGTATGACCCATTCTCGACTGTAAGAGTGACCACGACCCTAGACTTAACCTAGCCCCTAAACATCAGTCTAAAACCATAAACATGATTAGAAGTTGCTCATAAGATCAACCAAGATAGGAAAACCCTTCTTCCCCTTTTTCCCCAATTTTGTCTTTGTCAAGGGCTCGACTCAAGACTACGCTACTAACGCGACCGGAAGCATAGTTACTGTAATTCTTACCGCCTCATTGGGAGGAATAGGAAGAGGTAAGCCTTCTAATGATAGTTTTGTCCTTAAGAGCAATGTTAGGGTTCTAAATTATGATTTTTCCATTCCTAAACCCTTTCTCTTGTGTTTCTTTGAAGAAAGCTTCACTAGGAAAGGAAAAGCTTGGTGTTACCTTATCCCTCTCCTAGGAGCACGAATTTCACTTGAGGTAAGGGATAGTTGTTCTCTTCTAGTGAGTGTATGGAACTGTGTGAACAATAGGGGTGTCCCAAGACCCCTATGCCTCATGTAACGAAAAACGGGCACTATCACCACCGTGATAGAGAGACCTTCGAATTCCTCTAAATTATTATTCTCGACTTGTGATAATTTTATTGGTCGTTGAAATTGGCGTGATGATTGAGCTTTGGTTGTTTATATGCTTGATGTACAGAAATTGGTTGTTATCAAACGACAATGTAAGGAAATTAAATAACTAAATAGTAGGCTTTAGACCCTATGAAAGTGTAGCCACTAAGTATGAATCAAAGAACTCGAGTCCCCGCAATTATGTTGATATTGTAAGGCTTAAGTAGAATGTCTAAGGTACATTTATGATGCCTATTGATTTCTTAGTATGATAATCTGAGAGAACTAGTCCTTCTAATGCCAAAGTTCCACTTGGATGTATGTGCTTAATCAAAGTTGCTAAGAATATTAAATGTTCATGTTATTGGTAGAAGGCACTAGCTAACTTATGAATTTGTGTTCTGCTGTTGTTGTTGTTGTTACTCTGTCGAAAATATTGCAATAGAGGATGTTATGGTTAGACACCGCGTTTGGTCATGTTCATGCATCTTGGTGTTGTCATTGTTGTTGTTGTTGTTGTTGTTGTTGTTGTTGTTATTGTTAGTAGGGCGTATCGGGCAAGGTATCCCGTGACGGGCAAGGTTTCCCGGTCCTACGGTTAAAAAGAAGAAAAAAAAAACAAAGGGCGAATCGGGCAAGGTATCCCGTGACGGGCGAGGTTTCCCGGTCCTTTGGTTAGTAGGGCGAATCGGGCAAGGTATCGCGTGACGGGCAAGGTTTCCCGGTCCTACGGTTAAAAAGAAAAAAAAACAAAGGGCGAATCGGGCAAGGTATCCCGTGACGGGCGAGGTTTCCCGGTCCTTTGGTTAGTAGGACGAATCGGGCAAGGTATCCCGTGACGGGCAAGGTTTCCCGGTCCTACGGTTAATGGGGCGAATCGGGCAAGGTATCCCGTGACGGGTGAGGTTCCCGGTCCTGTTGTTATTGGTGCACCATCGACATGGTATTCGAGCGGGCAAGGTCTCCGGCCGTTAGAAGTGGATCCACATGCATATAATTATGTTCTTAGAATCACACCACTTGTCTTGATAACATGCTTGGTTGTTCGGTTGTTAGTGGTATATCATAATGTTGTGATTGATGCGGCGGCATGTGATATTTGAATGTTATGGTAATGTCTTTTAGCGTTACGTTTGATGTTGTGACATGTGGTATTTGACAGTTGTGGTGATATGTTATGCCTTGGTGCTGGTGTGTAGACGTTTTATTGGAATTACTGTATATGCGCATTGTTCACTGATTTCCTACACTGGTTGCACTATTTGAGGTTATGACGACTAATTCCTGCAGGTGTTGAGGATGCGAATGCCAATGAGTAATCTCGGTAGTTCGTCGGGATGGATAGAAGATTTGCATGTGTTTACTTATTAAAGTTTTTGTATTCTTCCGATGTAATAATTAGGGAAAAGGGCTCTGAATTATTGTGACATCGGGAACCTGGGTTTTTAATTTCTTCGATTGTTATTTTCCGCAAATGAGCGTGATGACTCTATTCCACAATAACTGAAATTATGATTTGGCTTAAATAAAAAGGATTTTGTTTCTCCGTGTTTTTATTTTACATTATTACGTTGTTATAATGACTTGTTGGGGTAGAGGGTGTCACAGGTGATAACCAGATCTTAGATCAATCTTAGAGAAAACCGAAGCTCCCCTAAGTTGATCTAACAAGTCATCTATTCTGGGCAAGGGGTACTTATTCTTCACTGTGACTTTAATGATTTTTCGGTAATCAATACATAACCTCATACTCCCATCTTTCTTCTTTACCAAAAGGACAGGTGCGCCCCAAGGGGACACACTAGGTCTAATAAACTGCTTAGAAATCAAATCCTCCAACTGTACTTTTAGTTCCCTCAACTCCAAGGGTGACATCCTATAAGGTGCGATGGAGATTGGTCCCGTTCCGGGAACCAGTTCTATTGAGAACTCCACTTCTCTCTCAGGGGGTAAGGTCGCTACCTCGCTAGGAAACACATCTAAGAATTCGTTCACTATAGGGATAGTGTCCAGATCTAGGCTAGCCTCTATAGTTGAAGAAAGTAAAATCATATATCCTACAAGACCTTCCACTAGACAGCGACTCAATAGAAGATCATTACTCTGCGGAACATAACTTGACTCTTTAGTAACAGGATGCACATTTGGAAACTCAATCGTTTTACAGAAACAGTTCAAAACAACTTGATTGGCGGAAAGCCAATCCATACCCAGGATAATGTCCATTCCCTTGAGAGGTAGACACACAAGGCTTACTAAAAACATTCTCCCTTGAATTTGGAGAGGGCAATTCTCACATATCAAGGAAGTAGAAATGCTATCTTCGGTGGGGGTATACACATGCAACGGGAATTGTAAAGAGGTGAGACACAACCCTAACCTTTGAACACATGTACAAGAGATAAAGGAATGTGTTGCTCCCGAGTCAAACAAAACAACTAGAGGTTCATCCTAACGGAAACAAGTACCTTTCATCAGATTTTCCGCTCCCTTCGCTTTCTTGGCGTCAAGAGTAAAGACTCTCCCTTGGTTAGGATCTCCAGACTTGACTCCTTTCCCCTTAGTGTATTGGGGGCACTCCCTAGCCATGTGTCCTGGTTGGTGACAAACATAGCAAACATTCTTGCCCTTCATACACTCTCCCGGATGCCTCTTCCCACAGTTTGAACATGCATGATAATCAGACTTGGAGGTTTGAACCTGCTTTCCTTTGAAAAGGTTTCCTTTCGGTCTCATGTGTTGGGCGTTCTTATCTCAGATCCTTCTTTTTGTTCTTATCTTGCCACCTAGTTTGTCTATCCTCATACATCCTCTTCAAGCTTGCTTCAGCCACGTAGCTCTGATGGACTACCTTGGCGAACTCGGTGAATTCAGTCTGTGAAATGCTGTTCTGGATGTCTGGCCTCAGTCCCCACTTGAACTGCTTGATTTTCCAGTTATCATCCGGAGCAAATTGAGCAACAGATGAGTACCTTACTAACTCCTCAAACTTGTTCACATATTCTGAAACCGTAGATTTCCCTTGCTGAAGCTGGACTAATTCTCTATCCATCATATCTTTCACAGTTTGTGGAAAGTAATTCTCCAAGAAGACCCTCTGAAAGTTCACCCAAGTTAGTGGTGTCCCTTGAGCCACCATGTAAGCTCGGGCCCCTTTCCACCAGTTTTCAGCATCCTCTATGAGCACATGAGTAGCTAGCTCGACCTTTTGCTCCTCGGTACAATGAACCACCCTAAAACTCTTCTCCACGGCCTCTAGCCAGTGTTGGGATGCCATGGCTTCTACCTTTCCATTGAAAGTTGGTGGCTTCGTCTTGAGGAATTTGAGAAATTTCCGGTCCAATTCCTCCTCTTGCGGGGGAGGTTGGGCTTAATCTTCTTTGTTGTTGGGCTAAGCGAGCTGCAAGATTGTTGGTTGCAATACTACGATTACGAATAGCCTGCAATATCCCTTGCAGCCAAGCATTCTCTTGTTACGCGGATTCGGAGGTATTGCGTCATTCCTCCTGGGCCTTCCGCCTTCCGTAACGAAGCCATAATTCTGCATAGAATGCACCAAGCATTGAGTTGATCAGGCTCAATATCTCTTAGCATAATAAGTAGAAAGACAACAACAGACTCAAGAAAATCACGAAAATATTACTAGCAACCCCCACAGTCCGATTAGAATCGAACTGCTCTGATACCATAATGTAACACCTTACTTTCATTTGCTTGAAAATAGGATAATTAACATTAGGTACAGTAATCCCAAATTTAAACTTAAAGTCCAACATTAAGTTCAAATGTCATAAAACTAAACTTAAATACATAAATTCATGTCGGTGCAACATCCATACATAAATCTAGAATTACACATTCAGGGTATTACTCTAAAACTACTACAGAATAAACAGGCTCTCCAGAGCTACCAGTTGTCAGTCCTCCTTTGAAACCTGTGCATCTGTAAAAATAATTAAATAAAGGAGTGGGGTGAGATAATAATCTCAGTGAATCCTCCCTCCGACTCCTCACCATCAACTCATACAATTTATCATCAGTCGGAATTTATATGACACGTTTATGCAATGCAATGCATATTCTTACTATGAATTTCTAATTCATCTTTGGCTCGTATTCATGGGTAGTGTTGTATGCTTACGTCCATACAACCCCATAAACACACTTTCGATATGGTGGTTAGACGTCTTAACCGTCCGAGGGCGTCCCACACGGCTAACCATATCGATCACCCCCTTTAGAGGTATCTTAGTGTCTTTTAGGGAATTTAATTCACCACTATATCCTTAAATGCATGCTTTAATCAAGATTAAGAATACAATTAGGTGCTACTCTACCTTCATATGGAACTAAACATATTCATGTAAAAAGATACATTTTACATTCAAATGAAAACATGTAACATGCTCAGTCAAGGAAAAATACATCAAGACAAAACACATTTCCATTAGGGCTCCATGGAGCTCCCAATGGTCAAACATCCATCTCATAGTTTATGGGGGTTTTGGGTACAACATTAACCCCTATAAACAGTCCCAATAATACATGCATAGCAATTAACACTAAAAACTATACATCAAATGGGGATTTGGGGAACTTCCTAACTTAGGGTTCATGGGTTTTCTTCAAGGGGACCCTAATGTGGGACTTATGGGTATCACCTAAGAGAAGGAAGAACTCACCACAACTTCCAAGATTCAAGTTCAGAGTTGATGCTTAGCTTCTTCTTCTTCCTTCTTCACGTTCTTCCTCTTCTCCTTCAAGCTGGCCTTCTAGGGATTTCCTTCAACTTTCCAATCCAAGCATAAACACTCCCCAACTTGGATTCAAGCTAAGATTGAGGATGAATCTAGCATGAATTCTTGTTTTTCCCCTCAAATTTGTGAACCCTAGGTGTTTTAACCCCTTCTCCTTCTTTTCTCTGTCGCACCCTCTCTCTCTAACCCTCTCTCTAACAATCGCGTTCTGTTCTTTCTCTGCTGAGTTTTTCTGATATACTGCAGCTGTGAATCGATTCACAGCATAGGTGAATCGATTCACTCAGTGTAAAAATGACAGGAATCGCAGTTTTAAGTGCAGGAATCGATTCCTGCAGTTCCCAGATTCGATTCACAGAGAACTGTCTTTTGTGAATCGATTCACGCTGCGATTCACAGAGGATCAACCTTTGTGAATCGATTCACTCTGCGATTCACTGCAAACCTAATCGAGTCCCAAAGAAACCTGATACTCAATCGATTCACAGGGCCTGGGAATCGATTCACACTGGGCAAAATTTCACCAAACACAATTTTTCACATATTCAACTATGACAATCAATGAAAATATCACTTAGAGTTCATCTTTAAGCCATACTAAGCTTATGCACACACAACAAACCAAGCTTGAGGAAATTTGGGGTGTTACACTACTACCCACCTTTAAAAAATTTTGTCCTCAAAATTGGATAAACTTACATACCTATTGAAAAAGTTGCGGATATTGGCTTCGCATCTCATCTTCAAGTTCCCAAGTGGCTTCTTCGGGAGTGGATCCTTCCCAGATCACCTTGACCAAAGGGATAGTCTTATTCCTGAGTGCCTTGGAAGCTCGGTCCACTATTTGGGCCGGTTCGGGGTGGTACGCATACAATCGATCTAAGTTGTATAGACTGATGATCTATGGAGTAGAATGGATCCGGAATGTATTTCTTAAGCTGAGACACATGAAAAACATTGTGGAGATTTAACAAAGAAGGAGGTAAGGCAATTTGGTATGCGACCGGACCAACTCGACTGAGGATTTGGAAAGGACCTACATACCGAGGGGTCAACTTTTTGGCCCGAAGAGCTCTACCAACGCCTATAGTGGGAGTGACTTTTAGGAATACATGTTCCCCTTCATCAAATTCAAGGGGTTTGAGCCTACGATCTGCATAACTTTTACGCCTACTCGGCAGTCTTTATCTTCTCCCTAATCACACGAATCTTATCAGTGGTTTCCTGAACAAGGTCGGGGCCTAACAATTGTTTCTCTCCCACTTCGAACCAACATAGAGGAGTCCTACACTTGCGACCGTAGAGGGCCTCGTACGGTGCCATTCCTATGCTAGAGTGATAGCTGTTGTTGTATGAAAATTCAATTAATGACAAGTACTTGCTCCAACTACCGCCATCCTCTAAAACACAGGCTCTGAGCATATCCTCTAAGGTTTGAATGGTTCTCTCAGATTGACCATCTGTCTGGGGATGGTTGGCTGTGCTAAGACTTAACCTCGTCCCTAAGGCTTGATGAAGTGCCTTCCAAAACCGAGAGGTGAACTTTGGATCCCTATCAGAGACAATGTTAGCTGGAACTCCATGGAGTCTAACAATCTATCTAATGTAGATCTCAGCTAACCGGGCGGTTTTGTAAGTGGACTTTATGGGAAGAAAATGAGCAGATTTGGTTAATCTGTCCACTATGACCCATATAGAGTCATATCCTAACTGAGTGTAGGGTAACCCTCCCACGAAGTCCATTGCTATACTATCCCACTTCCACTCGGGTATTTCTAAGGGTTGGAGAAGACCTGAAGGCTTTTGGTGTTCTATCTTGGTTTTTTGACAAACCAAACATTGAGCTACAACCGCCACATCATTCCTCATGTCCGCCACCAATACCTGCATCTAAGGTCTGGTACATCTTGGTGGAGCAGGGTGTACCGAGAATCCACTCTTGTGGGCTTCTCCTAGAACGCCGCTTAATGGAATTATCCTTTGGTATGCAGATTCTCGATGGAACATTAAAGTGCCATCCTCGACTTCAGAGAAACCGGCGGTGCTTGCTAGATCGCAACTCTATATCTAAGCTACGAGCGGACCTAACTGTTCCCTAAAATTGCAGGAAATTTCTAGATGGTAAAGCATGAGACTGTTCGCGATGGGAAAATTCCAAGGTTAAGGTCCCTAAAGGACTCCAAAGAACTCCATTTCTTTAATCATCAGTGAAGACACATGCAAGGACTTCCTACTCAAGGCATCAGCGACCACATTCGCTTTTCCCGGATGGTACTTCAACTCAAAGTTATAATCTTTTAGGAACTCAACCCATCTTCTCTGCCTCATGTTAAGTTCCTTCTGATCAAAAAGGTATTTCAAGCTCTTATGATCACTAAACACTTCAAATTGGGCACCATACAGATAGTGTCGCCAAATCTTTAGAGCAAAGACAATGGCTGCTAGCTCTAAGTCATGAGTAGGGTAGTTCTCCTCATGGGGCCTTAATTGCCTAGATGTGTAACACCCCAATTTTCGTATTAATACATATGTATATATGCCTGAATATATTAATAATTTTTTTGATAATTTTTATGTAAGTTACTTTGGAAATTAGTATTTTTAGTAATGCTTTATTGTTTTATTATTATCTTTACTTTTGTAAAACATTAGTTTGAAATATTAATATTATCTTGTTAATAATTATTTAAATTTAAGGAGTACTGAAATGATATTTTATTATTATTCTTAGTACTATTGTTAAGAGAAAATTGTAACACCCTCAAATTTTAATTCTTAGGATCTATAAATTGTGTGCTTATATGGTAATTTTGTGACAATTTGTGTGTGTTTGCCTTAATAATTAGTATATTTTAATTATATTATTTTACCTTATTTTGTAAAATATTAGTCTTGAATTTATTATAAATATTTTAGAATAATATTTTATTTTAGAAGTAGTATAGAAATGGTGTTTTGTTTTTAAGTGAAAATTGTTTTTTTTAAAGAAAAGAAAAAAAAATATATGTATATACGAGCATAGGCGCAGCATTCACGTCGTTGCATTGGTTTCAAGTTTTTTTCTTTTTTTACTTGCTGCACCTCTCTTTTTCATGGATACACCCCCCTGGCCCCTTAAAACAATACTATTCATCATCTTCCACGCCTGCACGGGATTGAGAGAAAGAAAATAGAAACCCTTGCGCCTCCATCCTTCTCTCCTCTCGTTCTCCTTCGTCAGACCACGGCAGGTTACGAAACTTCACCACCCAACTCGAAATCGACCCCTGCGTTCGTTTCCGGCCTCCATTCGATCAATCGTTGTGCCGTTCATCGTGACTTCCTTCTCCAGGCGGACTGTATTTGCCATTTTTCGGCCACCACAGTTTTCGGTTCAAAAAACGGACGTGATTTTCGGATTCCTCGCGTCAAAACCTTCAGAAAGCACTACTCCTTTGCTCGATTCGGTGAAGTTGACGTCGGACCCCTTGTAACCCTTTTGTCTCGGTATGGCGTTTTCCGGTCACTCTTTTTGCTTCCTTTTAATTTCGTTTCAGCCTTAAAAATTCTAAAAAAATATATTATACTAATTGTTATTTTTTCCAGCCGTGTTTCGCTTCTTAGTAAATTTTATCCTGTGCTCAGTTGGTGCTCAAATTGTCGTTGTAGCCAGTTTTCTTTGCCTTGGAATACTTCAAACTTTTTATTGAGGTAAGGGGGTAGATGGATACAAGATTAGTGGGCTTATGGATATAATTAGGCAATAGGGACGTCCCATGGTCCCTAGACTTGGCGCGGTTGTGCAAAATAAGTACCATTGCCATTGTGATGGGAAAATTTGATATTAAATTATGTCATGATGTTAATGTTAATTGAAATTATCTTATAAGGTGTTGTTTGAATTGATGTGTTACGATGAAATGTCATGTATGGATCATATGATGATTTGGTTGTCTTGGCTTGTTATTGATAAATGTATGTAAATGTGTTTAAATGAGATTGTTTGTTGCTATTTGATGTTCTGGATTTGTTGTGTTGAGTGAGAGCTAGATGATCATAGAGGGTAGTTTGTTACACTTAGATTCTCTAGGTGGTATATCATGGTTATGTGAAAGGATAAAGTATGGATGATGGGTGTAATTGTTAGGAGT
Source organism: Calophaca sinica (assembly GCA_037113605.1). Lineage (NCBI taxonomy): Eukaryota > Viridiplantae > Streptophyta > Magnoliopsida > Fabales > Fabaceae > Calophaca > Calophaca sinica. The sequence continues at coordinate 118,522,449 of CM073731.1, forward strand.
TAACTAAGGTATAATGATATTTTTAGCGTTTAAGTTATGGTACAAGCAAGTCTTAGGACTAGGATATGATGGTCATATTGTGGTGTCGATGGTTTAAATGCTTTAGAAGCAAGATTTGGTGTTATGAGTATTTCAAATTTAGTTGACAACTTAGAGTAATAGTTATACAGAAAAATTATGCGTAAAGATGACTAAGTCTAGAATTATTTTAGCAAAGTCTCACTAATTGAATTTTTAAATTCAGGATATAATAAGTATTGACCCAAACTCTCTTGGATAGTGTTCTATAATTTTAGGGAGTAGTGCAGTACGTCAGGTTAAATTAGTAAGTTGAAACACTTGAGTTAAGAGTTAGAAATTTAGTTAAGTTAGCCTAGACTTAGTGTGGTGAGGTAGGTTGATAACTTGGACTTGTTCCAAGATTGTGGGAAATTTGTCGGTTCTTGTGAGTAGTACCTTGTTATCGTTGTTATAGCCGGCTTGATGAGATGGTTGGTGAGTTGTTGTTGTTGTTGTTGTTAGACGCTTGCTTGGTTTGTGTTCATGCATCATATGTGTCTTTTTAAGTTAACGTTATTGGGGGTGAGCAACGATGATGCGATATAGTATTGGCCATGATGGGCAAGGTACCCAGCCTTGGGGGTCAATCGGGTAGGAGCGTCTTATATAAAGGCGGTGGATAGCTACCACGGTGGGCGTGACCAATAAATATACCGGTTACCACGACTAGACAGCATTCGTACTCAAGAGTGATGATGTTTTCTCACTCGCTCATCTGAGTTAGTTTGGATCCACATGTTCGGTGAAGTAGACGTTGTATATGATTGCATAAGTACTCGTTGAGTCAAGCATTCATGTTATGTGTTGATTAAGTTAACGTGTTGTATGCGCATTGCTTAAGCTATGTCCTTTGCCGTTTTGTGCTATGATTGTATATGATGTCTAACCCCTTTTGTTGTGGCTACTCATATACCATTGTGTATATTTAGACGATGAGACTGCAGGTGACGATAACGACGTGGCTGAGGAGTGATATATGGCGTGATCCGCAGTAGATTAGGATTTTCGATGTTTTGGTTATTATCGATGTTGTTATTTTCGAAGTAAATGTTTAGGGTCAGCTCTGAGACGTTGTGACATCGGGGTGTTTGTATCATGTGAATTTTATTCGTAACCGTCAAATGATTATTTCCGCAAGTTTATGAGAGTGTGACGACTCTACCTTTATTTATGAAAATTTTATTCGACTGTATTTTTCAGCAGTTACATTTTTTCTTAATTTATTTTTGTAACGATAACATGCGGGGTAGAGGGTGTCACAATTAGTGGTATCAGAGCAGTTTGGTTCTAACCGGGCTTTGTGTGTGGTCTATTGTGTTTCAGTGCGTGAACTCTGAGTTGAGTTACATGCATCACTTGTTTAATTTTGTTTGTTCTAGTACACGAACAATTCTCAGTGGGCTAAGTTCACAGGAGTATATGATAGATAGAGCTAAGATAGTAGGTACCTGAACCATTAACTGTGAATTTTGGGTTAACAATTTCCTAAGTTGTTAATTTCTTAGTATCTTGTTTAAAATTACGCTTAGTGAATTGAGAATGATCAACCCAGAACTGAGAGATGCAGGTTAACCCTTAGTTGTTGCACTTAAGGTGCAAGACTTTTAGCCATTACCTTAAAGGAATCTTAGTAAGTACAATGGGCTAGTAGCTTAACTAGAGAGGATAAGCTGACCTTATTTTAGATTTACAACATTGTTAGCTGGGAAATATGTTATCAGAGTAGCGCAGCGGAATCGTGGCTATGCTATAGGAAGGATCTTTTGTAGAGCTTGAGGGTAATCATGTGGCGTCGACATCTTTACGCTTAAGCCCCTATCAGAGAACCTTATAGAAGAATAGGTGATTATTGCACATGGTTATTATTGCTTGGATTACTTGGTGAGCAGTAGGAGGAATTTGCGGCCCAATCACTTACATGGGTGAGAAAAGCAATGATAATCAGTTTGGTGGATAGTATTAGTTTTTGAATTACCTTAGCTACTAGAATTAGTTATGGGCATAGATTATCTACATTGCGTTAAATTCTTAAGGGCTTGGATAGGCATAAGGCTTTGAAACCGTAGATTCTAAAGGTGGAAAGTAATTTTTCCTAGGCGTAGAGACAAGCTTAGAGTGAGGATAGAAGTAGAACGTAATGGGGACATTAGTTAATCTTTGGGAAATATATTGTTTTGCCTTACGATAAGACCACAAAACCGATTTTAGATGTTCTATGTAAACCGAGTCTATCATTGTGTAGCACCCTATAGAATGTTTTTCCTAGAGTAAGTTGAGCAGTAGGAATAATAAAGGTTTTGCATAGGGTACCTTACGATAAATACTGTAGTTAGTCATGCCTTAATTTGCGATAGACTACTTTTGCTATATTGTGTGCTTAACTTTAATGACTATGAAACATTGCATGCAAACATGTTATTTCTTTTAGGATAAATAGGTTTCTATTTTTTTACGGAATAAATAGATTAAAAATGATGAATAATTTTTTTTTATTCATTTTATTTTAACGTTTTAGTCTAACATACTTTAGCCTATAATTTTTGTGTGTGCGTTATGCTTAACTAAGTCTTGATTGCAGAATTATTTTCGATATGATATTAAAAAAAAAAATTAAAATTATTTTGTTACATTCACTGACATGCGGTTAATTGATCTTTCTATATTTTATGCTTCATTTGACTCTCTATTAAATACAATATACAAACGTGTTATTTCTTTCAAGGGGACTTGAGTTATCTTGAATATTTATATTGAAATGTGAAAGCGCTACGTTATATCTGTTGCTTAGTTTGCTTTGAAAATGTTACATGCTTGAACCGAGGTAAGTTTCCGAACTTTGTTAGATAATTTTATGACTGTGTTGCATTACTAAATTATTGATTTCTAGTTTAAATGTCTGATGCCTTTTGATCAGCTTATGTATTTAGCTCGTGATTAATCTTGGCTGCAATATCAAATGCCTTTGATAAGGGAAATTGTTTTGTTTGTGTTTCATTTTTTCTATTAGTATTAATATTTATAAAAAAAATGTTATTTTCTCTTTCTAAATTGATGCTTTAGTCTGTCGTACTTTGGTCGTTAACTTTTGTATATTATGTTTAAGTGAATATTGATTGTTGAATTGTTGTTTATGATATGTTGCTAAATGTGTGTGTATATATATATATATATATTATAGCTTTAATTATGAAGTGGTTCTTAAGGATTTAGATGTTAGCCTTGTTGATTCGCTGTGGTTGTTGCAGTTTTGAAGCCTTAAGATAGTAATTTTTAGTATTTCTTAGTTTAAGGAGTTAATCCTAGAAAGAGCCATGAAAGTCACTTGAGCATGATTGGTTAGTACACTAGACTTTTAAGTTAGAACTTCTAAAATTCTAGACCTTTAGAAGGACTAAGTTCTCCAGCTAGTGACCTTAGTTGACCCTCTTAAGAAAGAATTGTGTGGAATATATATAGCAATAGTGAAGATGGTTGCATGATGTTTTAGGGACATGAACCGTATCGTTTAATAGCACCTAGAAAAATTCCGAGGACGAAATTTTTTTTTAAGGGAGGTGGAATTGTAACACCCCAATTTTCGTATTAATACATATGTATATATGCCTGAATATATTAATAATTTTTTTGATAATTTTTATGTAAGTTACTTTGGAAATTAGTATTTTTAGTAATGCTTTATTGTTTTATTATTATCTTTACTTTTGTAAAACATTAGTTTGAAATATTAATATTATCTTGTTAATAATTATTTAAATTTAAGGAGTACTGAAATGATATTTTATTATTATTCTTAGTACTATTGTTAAGAGAAAATTGTAACACCCTCAAATTTTAATTCTTAGGATCTATAAATTGCGTGCTTATATGGTAATTTTGTGACAATTTGTGTGTGTTTGCCTTAATAATTAGTATATTTTAATTATATTATTTTACCTTATTTTGTAAAATATTAGTCTTGAATTTATTATAAATATTTTAGAATAATATTTTATTTTAGAAGTAGTATAGAAATGGTGTTTTGTTTTTAAGTGAAAATTGTTTTTTTAAAGAAAAGAAAAAAAAATATATGTATATACGAGCATAGGCGCAGCATTCACGTCGTTGCATTGGTTTCAAGTTTTTTTTTTTTTTACTTGCTGCACCTCTCTTTTTCATGGATACACCCCCCTGGCCCCTTAAAACAATACTATTCATCATCTTCCACGCTTTGCGGGATTGAGAGAAAGAAAATAGAAACCCTTGCGCCTCCATCCTTCTCTCCTCTCGTTCTCCTTCGTCGGACCACGGCAGTTCTGAAACTTCACCACCCAACTCGAAATCGACCCCTGAGTTCGTTTCCGGCCTCCATTCGATCAATCGTTGTGCCGTTCATCGTGACTTCCTTCTCCAGGCGGACTGTATTTGCCATTTTTCGGCCACCACAGTTTTCGGTTCAAAAAATGGACGTGATTTTCGGATTCCTCGCGTCAAAACCTTCAGAAAGCACTACTCCTTTGCTCGATTCGGTGAAGTTGACGCCGGACCCCTTGTAACCCTTTTGTCTCGGTATGGCGTTTTCTGGTCACTCTTTTTGCTTCCTTTTAATTTCGTTTCAGCCTTAAAAATTCTAAAAAAATATATTATACTAATTGTTATTTTTTCCAGCCGTGTTTCGCTCTTCCGTAAATTTTATCCTGTGCTCAGTTGGTGCTCAAATTGTCGTTGTAGCCAGTTTTCTTCGCCTTGGAATACTTCAAACTTTTTATTGAGGTAAGGGGGTAGATGGATACAAGATTAATGGGCTTATGGATATAATTAGGCAATAGGGACGTCCCATGGTCCCTAGACTTGGCATGTGATTGTGCAAAATAAGTACCATTGCCATTGTGATGGGAAAATTTGATATTAAATTATGTCATGATGTTAATGTTAATTGAAATTATCTTATAAGGTGTTGTTTGAATTGATGTGTTACGATGAAATGTCATGTATGGATCATATGATGATTTGGTTGTCTTGGCTTGTTATTGATAAATGTATGTAAATGTGTTTAAATGAGATTGCTTGTTGCTATTTGATGTTCTGGATTTGTTGTGTTGAGTGAGAGCTAGATGATCATAGAGGGTGATTTGTTACACATAGATTCTCTAGGTGGTATATCATGGTTATGTGAAAGGATAAAGTATGGATGATGGGTGTAATTGTTAGGAGTTAACTAAGGTATAATGATATTTTTAGCGTTTAAGTTATGGTACAAGCAAGTCTTAGGACTAGGATATGATGGTCATATTGTGGTGTCGATGGTTTAAATGCTTTAGAAGCAAGATTTGGTGTTATGAGTATTTCAGCCTAGTTGACAACTTAGAGTAATAGTTATCTGAGAAAAATTATGCAGAAAGATGACTAAGTCTAGAATTATTTTAGCAAAGTCTCACTAATTGAATTTTTAAATTCAGGATATAATAAGTATTGACCCAAACTCTCTTGGATAGTGTTCTATAATTTTAGGGGAGTAGTACGGTACGTCCGGTTAAATTAGTAAGTTGAAACACTTGAGTTAATTGTTGGAAATTTAGTTAAGTTAGCCTAGACTTAGTGTGGTGAGGTAGGTTGATAACTTGGACTGGTTCCAAGATTGTGGGAAATTTGTCAGTTTACTGACGAGTAGTACCTTGTTATCGTTGTTATAGCCGGCCGCTTGATGAGATGGTTGGTGAGTTGTTGTTGTTGTTGTTGTTGTTAGACGCTTGCTTGGTTTGTGTTCATGCATCATATGTGTCTTTTTAAGTTAACGTTATTGGGGGTGAGCAACGATGATGCGATATAGTATTGGCCATGATGGGCAAGGTACCCAGCCTTGGGGGTCAATCGGGTAGGAGCGTCTTATATAAAGGCGGTGGATAGCTACCACAGCTGGGGCATGACCAATAAATATACCGGTTACCCTGACTAGACACTGTTCGTACTCAAGAGTGATGATGTTTTCTCACTCGCTCATCTGAGTTGGTTTGGATCCACATGTTCGGTGAAGTAGACGTTGTATAGGATTGCATAAGTACTCGTTGAGTCAAGCATTCATGTTATGTGTTGATTAAGTTAACGTGTTGTATGCGCATTGCTTAAGCTATGTCCTTTGCCGTTTTGTGCTATGATTGTATATGATGTCTAACCCCCTTTTTGCTGTGGCTACTCATACACCATTGTGTATGTTTAGACGATGAGACTGCAGGTGACGATAACGACGTGGCTGAGGAGTGATCTATGGGCGCGGTCACCGTAGATTAGGATTTTCGATGTTTTGGTTATTATCGATGTTGTTATTTTCGAAGTAAATGTTTAGGGTCAGCTCTGAGACGTTGTGACATCGGGGTGTTTGTATCATGTGAATTTTATTCAGAATCACAATTGATTATTTCCGCAAGTTTATGAGAGTGTGACGACTCTACCTTTATTTATGAAAATTTTATTCGACTGTATTTTTCAGCAGTTACATTTTTTCTTAATTTATTTTTGTAACGATAACATGCGGGGTAGAGGGTGTCACAAGATGCATAAGCTACAACTTGTCGGTTCTGCATAAGAACACACCCTAACCCTTTCTTAGAGGCATCACTATAAACTTCAAATCCCAAAGCTGGGTCGGGGATAATCAGGACCGGGGTGGAAGTCAACCTGATCTTAAGCTCTAGAAAACTACTCTCACAACTCTTAGTCCACACAAAAGGCTCCCCCTTTCGGGTCAACCTCGTCAGGGGTAGTACCATCTGCGAAAATCCCTTAATAAACCTTCGGTAGTAACCGGCTAATCCTAGAAAGCTCCTAACTTCTGTGACTGTGGTTGGTCGTTCCCAACTAAGGACTGCTTCTACTTTACTAGCATCAACCGACACTCCCTCTTTAGAAATCACATGACCCAGAAACTTAACTTCACTGAGCCAAAACTCACATTTCTCAGGTTTAGCAAAGAGGCTCTTTTCCCTAAGGGTACTTAGAACAATCCTAAGGTGTTCCTCATGCTCTCGAGGGTCCTTAGAATAAACTAAGATATCGTCTATGAAGACCACTACAAACTTGTCAAGAAAAGGCCTAAAAATTCGGTTCATATAGTCCATAAATACGGCTGGAGCGTTGGTCAGACCAAAAGGCATAACCAAATACTCATGGTGTCCGTATCTAGTCCTAAATGCCGTCTTTGGAACATCCTCTACCTTAACTCTAATATGGTGATAACCAGATCTTAGATCAATCTTAGAGAAAACCGAAGCTCCCCTAAGTTGATCTAACAAGTCATCTATTCTGGGCAAGGGGTACTTATTCTTCACAGTGACTTTATTGATTTTCCGGTAATCAATACATAACCTCATACTCCCATCTTTCTTCTTTACCAAAAGGACAGGTGCGCCCCAAGGGGACACACTAGGTCTAATAAACTGCTTAGAAATCAAATCCTCCAACTGTACTTTTAGTTCCCTCAACTCCAAGGGTGACATCCTATAAGGTGCGATGGAGATTGGTCCCGTTCCGGGAACCAGTTCTATTGAGAACTCCACTTCTCTCTCAGGGGGTAAGGTCGCTACCTCGCTAGGAAACACATCTAAGAATTCGTTCACTATAGGGATAGTGTCCAGATCTAGGCTAGCCTCTATAGTTGAAGAAAGTAAAATCATATATCCTGCAAGACCTTCCACTAGACAGCGACTCAATAGAAGATCATTACTCTGCGGAACATAACTTGACTCTTTAGTAACAGGATGCACATTTGGAAACTCAATCGTTTTACAGAAACAGTTCAAAACAACTTGATTGGCGGAAAGCCAATCCATACCCAGGATAATGTCCATTCCCTTGAGAGGTAGACACACAAGGCTTACTAAAAACATTCTCCCTTGAATTTGGAGAGGGCAATTCTCACATATCAAGGAAGTAGAAATGCTATCTTCGGTGGGGGTATACACATGCAACGGGAATTGTAAAGAGGTGAGACACAACCCTAACCTTTGAACACATGTACAAGAGATAAAGGAATGTGTTGCTCCCGAGTCAAACAAAATAACTAGAGGTTCATCCTGAAGAAAACAAGTACCTTTCATCAGATTTTCTGCTCCCTTCGCTTTCTTGGCGTCAAGAGTAAAGACTCTCCCTTGGTTAGGATCTCCAGACTTGACTCCTTTCCCCTTAGTGTATTGGGGGCACTCCCTAGCCATGTGTCCTGGTTGGTGACAAACATAGCAAACATTCTTGCCCTTCATACACTCTCCCGGATGCCTCTTCCCACAGTTTGAACATGCATGATAATCAGACTTGGAGGTTTGAACCTGCTTTCCTTTAAAAAGGTTTCCTTTCGGTCTCATGTGTTGGGCGTTCTTATCTGCATCCTTCTTTTTGTTCTTATCTTGCCACCTAGTTTGCCTATCCTCATACATCCTCTTCAAACTTGCTTCAGCCTCGTAGCTCTGATGGACTACCTTGGCGAACTCGGTGGTCGATCAGTGAAATGCTATTCTGGATGTCTGGCCTCAGTCCCCACTTGAACTGCTTGATTTTCCAGTTATCATCCGGAGCAAATTGAGCAACAGATGAGTACCTTACTAACTCCTCAAACTTGTTCACATAATCTGAAACCGTAGATTTCCCTTGCTGAAGCTGGACTAATTCTCTATCCATCATATCTTTCACAGTTTGTGGAAAGTAATTCTCCAAGAAGACCCTCTGAAAGTTCACCCAAGTTAGTGGTGTCCCTTGAGCCACCATGTAAGCTCGGGCCCCTTTCCACCAGTTTTCAGCATCCTCTATGAGCACATGAGTAGCTAGCTCGACCTTTTGCTCCTCGGTACAATGAACCACCCTAAAACTCTTCTCCACGACCTCTAGCCAGTGTTGGGATGCCATGGCTTCTACCTTTCCATTAAAGGTTGGTGGCTTCGTCTTGAGGAATTTGAGAAATTTCCGGTCCAATTCCTCCTCTTGCGGGGGAGGTTGGGCTTGGTACTGCTGTTGTTGGGCTAACTGAGCTGCAAGATTGTTGGTTGCAATACTCTGATTCTGAATAACCTGCAATATCCCTTGCAGCCAAGCATTCTCTTGTTCTGGCGGATTCGGAGGTATTGCGTCATTCCTCCTGGGCCTTCCGCGCCTTCCAGAACCTGAAGCCATAATTCTGCATAGAATGCACCAAGCATTGAGTTGATCAGGCTCAATATCTCTTAGCATAATAAGTAGAAAGACAACAACAGACTCAAGAAAATCACGAAAATATTACTAGCAACCCCCACAGTCTGATTAGAATCAAACTGCTCTGATACCATAATGTAACACCTTACTTTCATTTGCTTGAAAATAGGATAATTAACATTAGGTACAGTAATCCCAAATTTAAACTTAAAGTCCAACATTAAGTTCAAATGTCATAAAACTAAACTTAAATACATAAATTCATGTCGGTGCAACATCCATACATAAATCTAGAATTACACATTCAGGGTATTACTCTAAAACTACTACAGAATAAACAGGCTCTCCAGAGCTACCAGTTGTCAGTCCTCCTTTGAAACCTGTGCATCTGTAAAAATAATTAAATAAAGGAGTGGGGTGAGATAATAATCTCAGTGAATCCTCCCTCCGACTCCTCACCATCAACTCATACAATTTATCATCAGTCGGAATTTATATGACACGTTTATGCAATGCAATGCATATTCTTACTATGAATTTCTAATTCATCTTTGGCTCGTATTCATGGGTAGTGTTGTATGCTTACGTCCATACAACCCCATAAACACACTTTCGATATGGTGGTTAGACGTCTTAACCGTTCGAGGGCGTCCCACATGGCTAACCATATCGATCACCCCCTTTAGAGGTATCTTAGTGTCTTTTAGGGAATTTAATTCACCACTATATCCTTAAATGCATGCTTTAATCAAGATTAAGAATACAATTAGGTGCTACTCTAGCTTCATATGGAACTAAACATATTCATGTAAAAAGATACATTTTACATTCAAATGAAAACATGTAACATGCTCAGTCAAGGAAAAATACATCAAGACAAAACACATTTCCATTAGGGCTCCATGGAGCTCCCAATGGTCAAACATCCATCTCATAGTTTATGGGGGTTTTGGGTACAACATTAACCCCTATAAACAGTCCCAATAATACATGCATAGAAATTAACACTAAAAACTATACATCAAATGGGGATTTGGGGAACTTCCTAACTTAGGGTTCATGGGTTTTCTTCAAGGGGACCCTAATGTGGGACTTATGGGTGCCCATCACCTAAGAGAAGGAAGAACTCACCACAACTTCCAAGATTCAAGTTCAGAGTTGATGCTTAGCTTCTTCTTCTTCCTTCTTCACGTTCTTCCTCTTCTCCTTCAAGCTGGCCTTCTAGGGATTTCCTTCAACTTTCCAATCCAAGCATAAACACTCCCCAACTTGGATTCAAGCTAAGATTGAGGATGAATCTAGCATGAATTCTTGTTTTTCCCCTCAAATTTGTGAACCCTAGGTGTTTTAACCCCTTCTCCTTCTTCTCTCTGTCGCACCCTCTCTCTAACAATCGCATTCTGTTCTTTCTCTCACGAAGTTTTTCTCGATATATCAGAATTGTGAATCGATTCACAAGATAGGTGAATCGATTCACTCGGTGTAAAAATGACAGAATCGCGATTTTAAGTGCAGGAATCGATTCCTGCAGTTCCCAGATTCGATTCACAGAGAACTGTCTTTTGTGAATCGATTCACGCTGCGATTCACAGAGGATCAACCTTTGTGAATCGATTCACTCTGCGATTCACTGCAAACCTAATCGAGTCCCAGCAAACCCACAGCCCTGAATCGATTCACAAGGCCTGGGAATCGATTCACACTGGGCAAAATTTCACCAAACACAATTTTTCACATATTCAACTATGACAATCAATGAAAATATCACTTAGAGTTCATCTTTAAGCCATACTAAGCTTATGCACACACAACAAACCAAGCTTGAGGAAATTTGGGGTGTTACATTAAGATTATAATTTATATATTATAAATATCACTTTGTTGATCACAAAATGACTCAGGCAAAGATTTTTCAACCCCTTTAATAAAATACCATTCTCTAAATGGCCATGGCATCATTCAAAAACTCGTATATGTTTCTGACCATTATGATCAGTTTTACTTTGTTGTTGAAAGCATCACTTTGTTCTGAAACTCCCCAACCACTCTCTCAAGGTCCTTCCAATGAGAATAGTTATGCCCCAAGGCCATTGTCACCCTACGAGAAATATTTGACTAATTGTGTAAGCAAACTAAAGCCAAAATGTGGCGACCAAATATTCTTTGGTGTATTTGTTGGAAATCAAATAGTTAGCGATTATTGTTGTCTCAGTCTTGTGAATGACACTGGAAAATCGTGTCACGTGGACGTGACAAAACATGCGGTTAATTTGCCACAGTTCAAGAAAAACAAGACTCAAATTTTGAGTAGGTGTGAGAAGGTTTGGAATGATTGTAGTTTAGTTCACTCTCCTTCACCTAAGCCTGATTTTCAAAGGATGTGGCGATGAATGCTTGTATCAAATAAAAATTATGCTTTTCGCTGAATGAATTTTTTTCGTCTCACGTGCACCGTGTCATCAATGTTTAGTTCGAGGTTTTGGGTCTTTGTTTAGAAATAAAAATAAAATCATACAAATGGATGTATCAAAAATTGATTTATCAAAATTAATCTAAGACTCATTATTTGTCGTACTCAACTGGAAAAATATTTTTTTTCACGTTGCCTACTCTTAAAACATCCTACTGGTCCTTGGTGTGAATCGATTCCCACTGCTAAAATTTGATGCCAAAGGAGTTTTAATGCTGTGAATCGATTCCTAAGCTATATGAATCGATTCACACTGCAGAAAAACCCAGAAAACTTAGTTCTAACACCAAACCTTGAGACTTTCTTCTCAAATTAACTTCCATAACTACAAATCAACACCTTTAACCATCTTAAGATTAAATCCATCTTATTCCTCAACTCAAACCCATTAACTTTCTTATCAAAACTTTGTGTAATTATATCCACTCACTTTGAAATCAATTTAATCTTGGATACAATCACACAATTCTTCTCATAACTTATTCTCAACTTAGCTTAGAAATTTGGGGTGTTACACTACTACCCACCTTTTAAAAATTTTCGTCCTCGAAAATTGCTGCATCTCTCATTGGAACTTCAACTACAACTTCCTTTCATAGCCCATTCCATCCATTGGAAAACCTAGAAACGATTAACTCTCACAAGGCAATAATCCATGGAGTACTTGCAATCGTGAATGACTCTAGGTATCTTCCGATTTGGTGGTAACTCACATCCTTACTAACTTCAAATCTTTCCCCCATGAGATAGGTTCTCACTTCCAGATTCCCTATGTGGGGCTAAGTGTGTAGGAACTTCTTAGCGTTGACAGCATGGAATGCGAACAGAGATTTACCTCCATGGAATCTCGTCCCCAAACCACGCCTTTCTTTCTTACCTCATCCTTCTGTATAATTAAGTGGCTTTTGGTGCTTCCGCTGCGAACCCTGATCTTACGTCTGTTCAAATGAATGAACTCCTTTTGTCTTATTTCCATCAGATGGAATACTTTACTTGCAGTCTGAGAGTTTAACTCTGGTGCTGTTCTATCTTTCGATTGCTCTTGACTGTTGGAAATTGTTACGCTTGCTTTTCATCGTCTGTTACTCACTTAGACATTCTGCCATAAGATAACCTGTGCCTCCTCTGTAATTCCGTAGTAACCCACAGTCTCACACAGCCATCCTCATGAACTTGCCACACGATATTGCTTAACTCGGTTCGGGTTTTCAACCCAACTGATGAGTCGCTTACTCATCATCCTATACATGTTGAAGGTAGGTTAAGTATGTGAAGAATTCTTTGAATTCGTCAACACAATTCCCTGCAGACGTGCGTTTTGGTGTCAAGCGAGTGAATCTTTGCTCCTTCTATCTCTTTAGACTCCTTGGAAGGTACTCTCCTTCGAATACTCTTTGGAAGTTCACCCAAACAGCATCCAATACTATCGTTGGTGGTTTCGTAACCCTTCATTGGGCAACTATCTTATCAAAATAGAATTGTCACCTAGAGGTGACTAATACATACCTTGAACAAACTTTTCACATTCGTGACGTTCACTCTTATGTTACCAATGGAAATCTTTTCTTAGAGGCCTTTTCCGCAACTACGGAGTTGATACCCATATTTAGCTCACTGTACTTGGTCTTGCAACCGACTTGGCCTAGGAAACTTGAAACTCTAGGGTTGCTCAGCTCTTGGGATGTATCCGTTGGTTAAACTGACTTGATTTTCATTAGTTGATTGCAAACTTTGTCTCACACGAGGTCTAAGCCTCACTTGGTTGGAGACTTAGCTTGCAAGTGGCTAATTAGAATCACATCAGACTCAACCTAACGACTTGACTCACAGTAACTTATAGTCTCAGATGTCCACCATCTTTACTCTTAATGAACTTTACTACTGCTCTCCTTCGCTTGATGGTGTAACTCCCTTTCTCGATGCTACTGGAATTAAACCAGAACCCGCACTTCTCTATCTGACAGCGGTGTAGATCGACGCGTGAGAAAATGAATCCTTGATATTCTTGGGAACAATCTACCTTATTGGTCCTGTCTTATCCTCCTTACCCAATCTGAATCATTAGAAACCCTGGAAGGGATTAATCTCTATAGAGGAACTAATTGCTCAGGGAATTAAGTGATCTCATTACCCAATTATAGACTAAGTCTTATTCTAACTAATATTCTTACTTAGTTAAGGCAAAGTCTATAATTGGTCAATTGAATTCACTTGACGCACTGAACAGTTAGATCGAACATAGATATCAATAACTTTAGGTTTCCGTTGACTCGGCTTTTCTTGAAACTCCTATAGTTTGAAGACTACATCTCATCTGATCCTCTGAAGTTGGTTGTTCCACTACGGACACCGTTCCTTGAAGACTTAGAGTTTTCTTTCTGCTTCACTAGGACATGATCACCCTTGAGGACCCATACTACCATTTGGGCGTCGCAGCATATCGCCTAACTCCATCTTGTTCCTTACCCTTACCACTACCACTCGGAACGCTAAGGTTCTCTCAGGGACTATCATAGGATTTCTATCGACCTAGGATCCACCTATAATCGGCTAGGTTAACCAATCCTGCTGAGACAACAATGTTGAGACCCTAACCGATTAGAACCGACCATCCTACTCGATTGAAATCCTACAATTAAGAGCACTTACTGTTAACCACGAAGGACACTTGAATTAACTTGGGAATCATCATAAGATCTCAATCATTCTAGGATCCATTCATAATGGATTAGGCGAAACAACTTGATAGCATAACTAGTGTTGTAACCCTAACCGATTACAAATGCCCATCCTAAGTTGATTTGAAACCTCACAATTAATACCCCTTACTTGCTCGTCATTTCCAATCACTTCCAGAGCGTCTCGGTTGACTATACATGAATTACACGCTTGCCTAGCCGAACCCTCACCACTATGGTTCCGACCACTCTTGAAACATTCCTTAACTCTTAGTTCCGGAAATGTGGGAACTTGTTTCCCTTTTTCCGTATTCCGAAGGTCCTCACTTAATGAGAGCTCTTGCATCCGCTCCTTCCTTGTCTGCATCATCCTTATCCATCAAGCTTCATCAGAGTTCACGCTCCTATTCGGTCTCCTCCCTCATCCGCCAGCTCCATCTACTACATTCTTCGTACACGGTATGGAGTATTAAGTTGATCAGGCTTAATATTCCATACTAAGCATAAGAATATGTAGAGAAGTTCTCGGACAAGGGAAAATTCCTGCTAACTGCTTACAGTCCAACAAGGACTAAACTGACACTTCCTAAACTGAGTCATTACTAAACTAGTGACTCACAGTCCGATAAGATCGAACTGCTCTGATACCATAATGTAACACCCGCACCTCAACATGATTGAAAGTACGACAAATTACATTAAAACACAGGAGTTACTAATAACTTACAGACTTGATTACAGTAATCCAAGTCGTAAATTAAACTTAATTCATTAATCTAATAAAAGATTACATATTATACATAACTTGGAATATAATTTTCCACTTCAATACAAAACTAGCCTATGAGTCCCAAGCTTGGAGCTTCGCCTCCTCGTCTTCGGTACCTGCTCATCTGAAAACAAATAAAAGGAAAAGGGTGAGATTATAAATCTCAGTGAGCCCTTCACGGACTCCTCACCATTCTCTCCTCGGAATATTCTAGGCTGAAAAGACTAGCTTAGGCATTTCAAACCTAGACATACTCTCCCTATGTACCAGGACTTGACTTGCTACTTCTCGATATCCCTAAGCTAAGACGCTTTAGAAGGCGCTAGCTTGAGTTAAAAACTTAGCATATAATCAAATAGGGTAATACTAGGGCCAATATGCCACTTATCAACTTGTGATTAAACTAAACACATAAATGTATAGCAACCCACATCAATCCTACAAATGTCCATTCTTTAACCTTTGTTTAGCTCGACTAACCTTAATACAATATAAATTGCAACCTTATTAACTAAGAACGTATTGTTCTTACTTACTCACTTTGTGCTTAACACATCTTTGCTTTTTCTTATGCTATTGGACTTTGCCTTATGCTCTATACCACAAATCCCAATCAACCTAGCTTGCTTATCCTTTAAGTGATCTAATCACAATGCTCATTACTATATAATAATTAAGCGACTAGGGATGTGCTATCCAAGATTCCACGCAACTAACTAAGCTAATTCCGAATACATGTATATAAACACATACAAGGAATTCATTAATATTCATAAACTTAACATCACTTCACATATTATACCATTCATAGGAGATATATAATATGCTGCTAGGCATGTAATGCATTTTGTGTTATTGGGTAGTGTTGTAGGCTTCAGTCCCTAGACCCCAATAACACACTTTCGGAATGGTGGTTAGACGTCATAACCCTCCAAGGACGTCCCACTTGGCTAACCAAACCGATCTACTCCTATAAATAGAGGAGTCTTGCCATGGACTTTAGCTTATGCTTATGCTTATGCTTATGCTTGTGCTTGTATGTATGTTCAAAGAAATACAATCATACTCATTACTTAACTATTCAAGGAAACTACAATTATTTCAATGAATCAAGCTTACATTAATAGCATCCCTTTATCTCTAATGACTCCAAATCATGAACACTAATTCATACATCCTTTCTATTACATCCTTTTCCTAGGGTCCTTTCTTTGACCTCTAAGACTTAAGCTTATGGCTCTTAGACAAGCCTCACAATTTGCCAAATTAATGGACAACACATACATTAACTAATCCCTTGAAACTCTATGGAGTTCTCAAGAGAAAAACATCAAGCATACATTCAACTGTGGGGGGTTGGGGGCAGTCGCCAACCACTTTTAAACAAGCCCACTACACAATCATAACAATCAAAACAATCATAACAATCATAACAATCAAAACAATCATAACAATCATAACAATAACAACTCAACCTCTTATAGGTACCAAAAACCTAACTTGAACCTAAGGTTCATATGTTTCTAAAGGAAGTGAAATTCCTATATGTGGGACTTATGGGTGCCCATCACCTAAAGGTTGAAGAACTCACCTCTATTCTTCAAGACATTGAGCTAGGAAGGTTGAACTTTGGACTCTTTGCTCCTCTTCAAGCTTTTCCCTCTTTGCTCAACTTGGGGCTCCTCCAAATACTTCCCAAATCTTGATCTTCAACCTTCAATCTTCCTTCTCCATCCAAGAACTTGAACCATCCTTGCTGGAGCTTGGTCTTCTCCCCCTTATTCTTCTCCAAATTCGTGCTTCTTCTTCTCCTCTCTAGGGTTCAAACCCAAATCTTCCAAATACTCAAATCTCCACTCTCAAACTCTCCATTTAGGCAAGTGATTGAAGAAATCCAACATGAATCTCTTCAATCCTTCTCAAAGGGTGAAACCCTAGCTCTCCTCTCCTCTTTCTCCTTTCCCTTTCTCTTCTTTTCCTTCCCTCTTTCTCTATTTCTGCGTTCTGCTCGCTGAAACAGCGTTTTTAAACAATTCTGCAGCTGTGAATCGATTCACAGCATAGTGTGAATCGATTCCCACAGTGTAAAAACGCCTGAATTGCAGCTTTAATGAATGAATCGATTCCTGCCTGCGAGTCCCAGTGGCCTGTCTTATGTGAATCGATTCCTGGCTTCTGCGAATCGATTCCCACTGCTAAAATTCGATGCCTATGGAGTTTTAATGCTGTGAATCGATTCCTAAGCTATATGAATCGATTCACACTGCAGAAAAACCCAGAAAACTTAGTTCTAACACCAAACCTTGAGACTTTCTTCTCAAATTAACTTCCATAACTACAAATCAACACCTTTAACCATCTTAAGATTAAATCCATCTTATTCCTCAACTCAAACCCATTAACTTTCTTATCAAAACTTTGTGTAATTATATCCATTCACTTTGAAATCAATTTAAGCTTGGATACAATCACACAATTCTTCTCATAACTTATTCTCAACTTAGCTTAGAAATTTGGGGTGTTACAGGGTTCATATTTCTAAGGGAAAAACATGGATTCATGCTACATTCACCATCAATCTTAGCTGAAATCCAAGTTAAGGGAGTGTTTATTCTTGGGTTGGAAAGTTGGAAGGAAGCCCTAGAAGGCAAGCTTGGAGGAGGAGAAGAAGAACGTGAAGAAGGAAGGAGGAGGAGCTGAACATCAACTTTTAAACTTGAATCTTAGGAGCTATGGTGAGTTCTTTCTTCTCTTAGGTGATGGGCACCCATAAGTCCCACATTAGGGTCCCCTTGAAGAAAACCCTTGAACCCTATGTTAGGAATTTCCCCAAATCCCTCTTTTATGTACAATTTGTAGTGTCAATAGCTATGCATGTGTTATTGGGACTGATTAAGGGGGTGATGTTGTACCCCTATAGATGGTGAAATGAATGTTTGACCATTGAGAGCTCCATGGAGCTCTAATGGAAGCGCCTTTGTCTTGATGTATTTTCCTTAATTTATTATGATATATGTTCTCTTTTAAGTTTGAAATGCACCTTTTTTACATGAATATGTTCAGTTGCATGTTGAGTTAGAGTAGCTTCTAATTGTAATTCTACATTAGAATAAGCATGCATTTAAGGACATAGTTGGTGAATTAAATTCCCTAAAAGACACTAAGATGCCTCTAAAAGGGGGTGATCGATATGGTTAGCCGTGTGGGACACCCTCGGACGGTTAAGACGTCTAACCACCATATCGAAAGCATATAATGCTACCCATGAATACGAACCAAAGATGAATCAGAAATTCATAGTAAGGATATGCATTGCATAAAAGTGTGTCATTAAGTCTTAACTGATAGAGTATTATGTGAGTGGATGGTGAGGAGTCGAAGGGAGAATTCACTGAGATTATCATCTCACCCCATTCCTTTGTTTAATTATTTTTACAGATGCACAGGTTTCAAAGGAAGACTGACAGCTGCTAGCACTGGAGAGCTTGTTATTTTGTAGTAGTTTATAGAAACACCTTGAAGATGAAATTCTTAGGATTATGTATTGGTGTTGTACCGTTATGAAACTTATGTATTTGAGTTTTAGTATTTTGTGGCATTTGGACTTGATGTTGAACTTTAAGTTTAAAATTACATTGGGAGGACTGTACCTAATGATAATTATCCAATTTTCAAGTTAATAAAAGTAAGGTGTTACATTATGGTATCATAGCAGTTCGATTCTAATCGGACTGTAGGGTATTGCTAGGAATAGTTTCGTGAATTTCTTGAGTCTGCTGTTGTTTTTCTACTTAGTATGCTATGAGATATTGAGCTTGATCAACTCAATGCTTGGTGCATTCTATGCAGAATTATAGCTTCAGGTTCTGGGAGGCGCGGGAGACCCAGGAGGAACGCTGACATACCTCCGGATCCGCCAGGACAAGATAATGTTTGGCTACAAGGGATATTGCAGGCAATTCAGAATCAGAGTATTGTAACCAACAATCTTGCGGCTCAGTTAGCCCAACAACAGTAGCACCAAGCCCAACCTCCCCCGCAAGAGGAGGATTTAGACCGGAAATTTCTTAAGTTCCTCAAGATGAAGCCACCAACCTTCAATGGAAAAACAGAAGCCATGGCGTCCCAACACTGGCTGGAAGCCGTGGAGAAGAGTTTTAAGGTTGTCCATTGTACCGAGGAGCAAAAGGTCGAGTTAGCTACTCATGTGCTCATAGAGGATGCTAAAAACTGGTGGAAAGGGGCTCGGGCTTATATGGTGGCTCAAGGGACACCAGTAACTTGGCCGAACTTTCAGAGGATCTTCTTGGAGAAGTACTTTCCACAGACCGTGAAGGATATGATGGATAGAGAGTTATTCCAACTTCAGCAAGGAAAATCTACTGTTTCGAAATATGTGAACAAGTTTGAGGAGTTGGTAAGGTACTCATCTGTTGCTCAATTTGCTCCGAATGATAATTGGAAAATCAAGCAGTTCAAGTGGGGACTGAGGCCAAACATCCAGAACAGCATTTCACAGACTGAATTCACCGAGTTCGCCAAGGTAGTCCATCAGAGCTACGTGGCTGAAGCAAGCTTGAAGAGGATGTATGAGGATAGGCAAACTAAGTTGCAAGATAAGAACAAAAAGAAGGATGCGGATAAGAACGCTCAACACATGAGACCGAAAGGAAATCTTTTCAAAGGAAAGCAGGTTCAAACCTCCGAGTCTGATTCTCATGCATGCTCGAACTGTGGGAAGGTGCATCCGGGAGAGTGTATGAAGGGCAAGAATGTTTGCTATGTTTGTCACCAACCAGGGCACATGGCTAGGGAGTGCCCCCAATACACTAAAGGGAAAGGAGCCAAGTCTGGTGATCCTAACCAAGGGAGAGTCTTTACTCTTGACGCCAAGAAAGCAAAGGGAGCGGATAATCTGATGAAAGGTACTTGTTTCTTTCAGGATGAACCTCTAGTTGTTCTGTTTGATTCAGGAGCAACACATTCCTTTATCTCTTGTACATGTGTTCAAAGGCTAGGGTTGTGTCTTACCTCTTTACAATTCCCGTTGCATGTGTATACCCCCACCGAAGATAGCATTTCTACTTCCTTGATATGTGAGAATTGCCCTCTCATAATTCAAGGGAGGATGTTTTTAGTAAGCCTTGTGTGTCTACCTCTCAAGGGAATGGACATTATCCTGGGTATGGATTGGCTTTCCGCCAATCAAGTTATTCTGAACTGTTTCTGTAAAACGATTGAGTTTCCAAGCGTGCATTCTACTATTGAAGAGTCCAGTTATGTTGCACAGAGTAATGATCTTTTATTGAGTCGCTGTCTAGTGGAAGGTCTTGCAGGATATATGATCTTACTTTCTTCAATTGTAGAGGTTAGCCTGGATCTGACCACTATCCCTATAGTGAACGAATTCTTAGATGTGTTTCCTAATGAGGTAGCGACCTTACCCCCAGAGAGAGAGGTGGAGTTCTCAATAGAACTGGTTCCCAGAACGGGACCAATCTCCATAGCACCTTATAGGATGTCACCCTTGGAGTTGAGGGAACTAAAAGCACAGTTGGAAGATTTGATTGCTAAGCAATTTATTAGACCTAGTGTGTCACCTTGGGGCGCACCTGTCCTTTTGGTAAAGAAGAAAGATGGGAGTATGAGGTTATGTATTGATTACCGAAAAATCAATAAGATCACGGTGAAGAATAAATACCCTTTGCCCAGAATAGATGACTTGTTAGATCAACTTAGGGGAGCTTCGGTTTTCTCTAAGATGGATCTAAGATCTGGTTATCACCAGATTAGAGTTAAGGTAGAGGATGTCCCAAAGACGGCATTTAGGACTAGATACGGGCACTATGAGTATTTGGTTATGCCTTTTGGTCTGACCAATGCTCGGTAGTATTTATGGACTATATGAACCGAATTTTTAGGCCTTTTCTTGACAAGTTTGTAGTGGTCTTCATAGACGATATCTTAGTTTATTCTAAGGATCCTCGAGAGCATGAGGAACACCTTAGGATTGTTCTCAGTACCCTTAGGGAAAAGAGCCTCTTTGCTAAACCTGAGAAATGTGAGTTTTGGCTTAGTGAAGTTAAGTTTCTTGGTCATGTGATTTCTAAAGCGGGAGTGTCGGTTGATCCTAGTAAAGTGGAAGCAGTCCTTAGTTGGGAACGACCAACCACAGTCACAGAAGTTAGGAGCTTTCTAGGGTTAGCCGGTTACTACCGAAGGTTTATTAAGGGATTTTCGCAGATGGTACTTCCCCTGACAAGGTTAACCCGAAAGGGGGAGCCATTTGTGTGGACTAAGAGCTGCGAGAGTAGTTTCCTAGAGCTTAAGATCAGGTTGACTTCCACCCCGGTCTTGATTATCCCTGACCCAACATTGGGATTTGAAGTTTATAGTGATGCCTCTAAGAAAGGGTTAGGATGTGTTCTCATGCAGAATCGACAAGTTGTGGCCTATGCATCTAGGCAGTTAAGGCCCCATGAGGAGAACTACCCTACTCATGACTTAGAGCTCGCAGCCATTATTTTTGCTCTAAAGATTTGGCGGCATTATCTGTATGGTGCTCAGTTTGAAGTGTTTAGTGATCATAAGAGCTTGAAATACCTTTTTGATCAGAAGGAACTTAACATGAGACAAAGAAGATGGGTTGAGTTCCTAAAAGATTATGACTTTGAGTTGGAGTACCATCCGGGCAAAGCGAATGTGGTCGCTGATGCCTTGAGTAGAAAATCCTTGCATGTGTCTTCACTGATGATAAAAGAGATGGAGTTGTTGGAGTCCTTTAGGGACCTTAATCTTGGAATTTTCCCATCAGTGAACAATCTCATGCTTTACCATCTAGAAATTTCCTGCAATTTTAGGGAACAAATTAGACTTGCCCAGAGTTTAGATGTAGAGTTGCAATCTAGCAAACACCGCCCCGGTTTTTCTGAAGCTGAGGATGGCACTTTATTGTTCCATCAGAGAATCTGCATACCAAAGGATAATTCCATTAAGCAGCAGGTTCTAGGAGAAGCCCACAAGAGTGGATTCTCGGTACACCCTGGCTCCACCAAGATGTATCAGGACCTTAGGCAGAGGTATTGGTGGCCAGGCATGAGGAATGATGTGGCAGAATTTGTAGCTCAATGCTTGGTTTGTCAGAAAACCAAGATAGAACACCAAAAGCCTTCAGGTCTTCTCCAACCCTTAGAAATTCCCGAGTGGAAGTGGGATAGTATAGCAATGGACTTCGTGGGAGGATTACCCTACACTCAGTTAGGATATGACTCTATATGGGTCATAGTGGATAGATTAACCAAATCTGCCCATTTTCTTCCCATAAAGTCCACCTACAAAGCGCCTTGGGTTATTGAGATCTACATCGAGAGATTGTTAGACTCCACGGAGTTCCAACTAACATTGTCTCTGACAGGGATCCAAAGTTTACCTCTCGGTTTTGGAAGGCACTTCACCAAGCATTAGGGACGAGGTTGAGCCTTAGCACTGCCTACCATCCCCAGACAGATGGTCAGTCGGAGAGAACCATTCAAACTTTAGAGGATATGCTCAGAGCCTGTGTTTTAGAGGATGGCGGTAGTTGGAGCAAGTATTTGCCATTAATTGAATTTTCATACAACAACAGCTATCACTCTAGCATAGGAATGGCACCGTACGAGGCTCTCTACGGTCGCAAGTGTAGGACTCCTCTATGTTGGTTTAAAGTGGGGGAGAAACAATTGTTAGGTCCCAACCTTGTTCAAGAAACCACTGATAAGATTCGTATGATTAGGGAGAAGATAAGGACTGCTCAGAGTAGGCAGAAAAGTTATGCAGATCGTAGGCTCAAACCCCTTGAATTTGATGAAGGAGAACATGTATTCCTGAAAGTCACTCCCACTGTAGGTGTTGGTAGAGCTCTTAGGGCCAAAAAGTTGACCCCTCGGTATGTGGGTCCTTTCCAAATCCTCAGTCGAGTTGGTCCGATCGCATACCAAATTGCCTTACCTCCTTCTTTGTCAAATCTCCACAATGTTTTTCATGTGTCTCAGCTTAAGAAATACATTCCGGATCCATTCCACTCTATAGACCATGAGTCTATACAACTTAGATCAGATTGCACATACCAGCCCGAACCGACCCAAATAGTGGACCGAGCTTCCAAGGCACTCAGGAATAAGACTATCCCTTCGGTCAAGGTGATCTGGGAAGGATCCACTCCCGAAGAAGCCACTTGGGAACTTGAAGATGAGATGCGAAGCCAATATCCGCAACTTTTTCAATAGGTATGTAAGTTTATCCAATTTTGAGGACAAATTTTTTTTAAAGGTGGGTAGTAGTGTAACACCCCAAATTTCCTCAAGCTTGGTTGATATGCATGCATAAGCTTAGTATGGCTTAATGATGAATTTTAAATGATTTTCTCATTGATTGTCAAAATGGAATATGTGAATATTGTGTTTAGTGATTTTCTGCCCAGTGTGAATCAATTCCCAGGCCCTGTGAATCGATTCAAGGCTGTGAGTTTGTTGGGACTCGATCAGGCTTTCAGTGAATCGGAGAGTGAATCGATTCACAAAGGTTGATTCTCTGTGAATCGAAGCTTGAATCGATTCACGAAAATCAGTTCTCTGTGAATCGAATCTGGGAGCTGCAGGAATCGATTCATCCACTTAAAACTGCGATTCCTGTCATTTTTGTACTGAGTGAATCGATTCACCTATGCTGTGAATCGATTCACAGCTGCAGTATATCAGAAAAACTCAGCAGAAAAAGAACAGAACGCGATTTTTTAGAGAGAGGGTTAGAGAGAGGATGCGAGAAAGAGAAGAGACAGGGGATTAAACACCTAGGGTTCATATTTCTAAGGGAAAAACATGGATTCATGCTAGATTCACCATCAATCTTAGCTGAAATCCAAGTTGGGGGAGTGTTTATTCTTGGGTTGGAAAGTTGGAAGGAAGCCCTAGAAGGCAAGCTTGGAGGAGGAGAAGAAGAACGTGAAGAAGGAAGGAGGAGGAGCTGAACATCAACTTTTAAGCTTGAATCTTAGGAGCTGTGGTGAGTTCTTTCTTCTCTTAGGTGATGGGCACCCATAAGTCCCACATTAGGGTCCCCTTGAAGAAAACCCTTGAACCCTATGTTAGGAATTTCCCCAAATCCCTCTTTTATGTACATTTTGTAGTGTCAATAGCTATGCATGTGTTATTAGGACTGATTAAGGGGGTGATGTTGTACCCCTATAGATGGTGAAATGAATGTTTGACCATTGAGAGCTCCATGGAGCTCTAATGGAAGCGCCTTTGTCTTGATGTATTTTCCTTAATTTATTATGATATATGTTCTCTTTTAAGTTTGAAATGCACCTTTTTTACATGAATATGTTCAGTTGCATGTTGAGTTAGAGTAGCTTCTAATTGTAATTCTACATTAGAATAAGCATGCATTTAAGGACATAGTTGGTGAATTAAATTCCCTAAAAGACACTAAGATGCCTCTAAAAGGGGGTGATCGATATGGTTAGCCGTGTGGGACACCCTCGGACGGTTAAGACGTCTAACCACCATATCGAAAGCGTATTTATGGGGTTGTATGGACGTAAGCATATAACGCTACCCATGAATACGAACCAAAGATGAATTAGAAATTCATAGTAAGGATATGCATTGCATAAAAGTGTGTCATTAAGTCTTAACTGATAGAGTATTATGTGAGTGGATGGTGAGGAGTCGAAGGGAGAATTCACTGAGATTATCATCTCACCCCACTCCTTTGTTTAATTATTTTTACAGATGCACAGGTTTCAAAGGAAGACTGACAGCTGCTAGCTCTGGAGAGCTTGTTATTTTGTAGTAGTTTATAGAAACACCTTGAAGATGAAATTCCTAGGATTATGTATTGGTGTTGTACCGTTATGCAACTTATGTATTTGAGTTTTAGTATTTTGTGGCATTTGGACTTGATGTTGAACTTTAAGTTTAAAATTACATTGGGAGGACTGTACCTAATGATAATTATCCTATTTTCAAGTTAATGAAAGTAAGGTGTTACAACTCATGTCTTTGTGTGTACGGCTAACCATCAGTTGGCGATGATTGAGTTAGCACGGGTCACGGTAAGGTCGTATAAGTAATATTACAAGCTTTGTGCCGAAAGATGGTTAACACATTATCTTTTCTTATTTTATTTTCTCGACCCATTTCACTTAGTCTATTAAAATTAGTATGACCTATTGTGAGTCCGAAAGGTTTAAGCCCATAAGGATATATTTAAAGATATCATGGGCCCATTTAATTAAGAATTCCTTTTTAAAAATGTCTAAACCAAATTTTTTGGCAAATATATTTAGGTAAACCAAGCCAAAAATATTCTACGTAACTTGATATTTATAAATATCAGAATTTTCATGTGTGGGTGCGTATCCGTTACTTTCAAAAGTTGAAAAGTACTTTGGAAATAGAATTTAAATTTGTTTTGCAGTTACAAAATGAGAGGTTAATAAGAAACATTGTTATGCAGGAAATATACAAATTCAAATTACCAATAAAAATTAAAACAAACAGTTTCTTTGATAGTTTCATGGGAGTTAGAAAAACCTATTAAATACTTTTGAACGTTAAAATTATAATTTATATATTATAAATATGACTTTGTTGATCACAAAATGACTCAGGCAAAGATTTTTCAACCCCTTTAATAAAATACCATTCTCTAAATGGCCATGGCATCATTCAAAAACTCGTATATGTTTCTGACCATTATGATCAGTTTTACTTTGTTGTTGAAAACATCACTTTGTTCTGAAACTCCACAACCACTCTCTCAAGGTCCTTCCAATGAGAATAGTTATGCCCCAAGGCCATTGTCACCCTACGAGAAATAGTTGACTAATTGTGTAAGTAAACTAAAGCCAAAATGTGGCGACCAAATATTCTTTGGTGTATTTGTTGGAAATCAAACAGTTAGCAATTATTGTTGTCTCAGTCTTGTGAATGACACGGGAAAATCGTGTCACGTGGACGTGACAAAACATGCGGTTAATTTGCCACAGTTCAAGAAAAACAAGACTTAAATTTTGAGTAGGTGTGACAAGGTTTGGAATGATTGTAGTTTAGTTCACTCTCCTTCACCTAAGCACGATTTTCGATGGCGTGTGGCGATGAATGCTTGTATCAAATAAAAATTACGCTTTTCGCTGAATGAATTTTTTCGTCTCACGTGCACCGTATCATCAATGTTTAGTTCGAGGTTTTGGGTCTTTGTTTAGAAATAAAAATAAAATCATACAAACGGATGTATCAAAAATTCATATATCAAAATTAATCTAAAACTCATTATTTGTCGTACTCAACTGGAAAAATATTTTTTTTCACGTTGCCTACTCTTAAAACATCCTACTGGTCCTTGGTTTCTAGTCTTAAGTTAGCTCTTTACAAGCCGATCAACTAGAGTTAAGGCAGCATAAAAGTTGGAAAAATAAAACACAAAATGTAAAAATTGAATGGGAAAAAAAACTGAATTTGCTTTCAATGGATTAGATTGGTATTCAGATTAAAACATGAAAACCAACTAATGGTAACCCAAATTAAAATTAAATCCATATATAATTTTTACTTACGAGTTAGTCAAGTCACTTATACTTGTGTAAATATACCTTTATGAAACTATTTATACGAAATCATTGTTTACTGTTTTAGTGTAAAACTTGCATCAAAATATTTTGTTATGTTCATTAGAGCGTTTCGTTTAAATTACTTTTAAAATCTCTTTCAGGCCTCTTTTTCTTTTTTGTTATACAGTTTTTGTTTTATGTTACGAATGATTTCAATAAAAATGGGAAAAGCGGTACAATGAAACAAAATTTGATTAGCTGGACCCAGAAAACCACAACATCAGTATACATTTAATTTACTACATATAAATTTTTTTGTTGCAACATTATGTAAAAAAAATTCAGTCTTATTGTTGGGTTGTATCAATTGATATATGAGATGAGATATTAATTTTAATATCAATTGTATGTTTCATGATTTATTAAATGTCTCACATAAAACTGAAAGAAAGAAGCTAATCCATACACCTTTAAAATTGGTAAGAAACCATACTTGGGTTTAAAATCACACGAAAACCAATGTGATTGGATCGGATGAGCTTTCTCTCATAATCGGTACGATCCAATCTGTAAACACGTCTTTGTCTCAAGAAAACAAAATAATTAAATACTCTGGTTTGATGAAAAACGGAGCACGCGTCCTTTTTCGTCTAGTAAAACAATTATCCTCTGACAAACATAATGTAGTCGTAAACTTGCCACAACAAAATATTAAATCATAAAAAGGGAAGAGAAATTTCTTAATTGGTGGGTTTTAAGAACAAAGGATCATGGAAAATTTACCCCAAATCATTAAAATTAAAATTTTAAAAGGAAAGTTTTTCTTAATCTTTGGGTGGTCTACTTATGTTCGAAACTTTAAGACTGGAAAACTTGATTTCTTTGTCGGCCACTACGTGCCCACGTCGCTGTTTCTTTCCATTTTGTTTTGAGCGCGTACATATATGATAATGTAATCGCTAACTCATGTCTTTGTGTGTACGGCTAACCATCAGTTGGCGATGACTGAGTTAGCACGGGTCACGGTAAGGTCGTATAAGTAATATTACAAGCTTTGTGCGGAAAGATGGTTAACACATTATCTTTTCTTATTTTATTTTCTCGACCCATTTCACTTCTTTTGAGTCTATTAAAATTAGTATGACCTATTGTAAGTCCGAAAGGTTTAAGCCCATAAGGATATATTTAAAGATATCATGGGCCCATTTAATTAAGAATTCCTTTTTAAAAATGTCTAAACCAAATTTTTTGGCAAATATATTTGGGTAAACCAAGCCAAAAATATTCTACGTAACTTGATATTTATAAATATCAGAATTTTCGTGTGTGGGTGCATATCCGTTACTTTCAAAAGTTGAAAAGTACTTTGGAAATAGAATTTGAATTTGTTTTGCAGTTACAAAATGAGAGGTTAATAAGAAACATTGTTACGCAGGAAATATACAAATTCAAATTACCAATAAAAAATAAAACAAACAGTTTCTTTGATAGTTTCATTGGAGTTAGAAAAACCTATTAAATACTTTTGAACGTTAAGATTATAATTTATATATTATAAATATGACTTTGTTGATCACAAAATGACTCAGGCAAAGATTTTTCAACCCCTTTAATAAAATACCATTCTCTAAATGACCAAGGCATCATTCAAAAACTCGTATATGTTTCTGACCATTATGATCAGTTTTACTTTGTTGTTGAAAACATCACTTTGTTCTGAAACTCCCCAACCACTCTCTCAAGGTCCTTCCAATGAGAATAGTTATGCCCCAAGGCCATTGTCACCCTACGAGAAATATTTGACTAATTGTGTAAGCAAACTAAAGCCAAAATGTGGTGACCAATGTAACACCCCAAATTTCTAAGCTAAGTTGAGAATAAGTTATGAGAAGAATTATGTGATTGTATTCAAGCTTAAATTGACTTTAAAGTGAGTGAATATAATTACACAAAGTTTTGATAAGAAAATTAATGGGTTTGAGTTGAGGAATAAGTTGGATTTAATCCTAAGATGGTTAGAGGTGTTGATAGTAGTTATGGAAGTTAATTTGAGAAGAAAGTCTCAAGGTTTGGTGTTAGAACTAAGTTTTCCTGGTTTTTCTGCAGTGTGAATCGATTCATATAGCCCATGAATCGATTTCACAGCATTAAAAATCCATAGGCATCGAATTTTAGCAGTGGGAATCGATTCGCAGAAGCCAGGAATCGATTCACATAAGACAGGCCACTGGGACTCGCATGCAGGAATCGATTCACTCATTAAAACTGTGATTCAGGCACTTTTTACACTGTGGGAATCGATTCACACTATGCTGTGAATCGATTCACAGCTGCAAAAGTGTTTAAAAACGCTGTTTCAACGAGCAGAACGCAGAAAGAAAGAAAAAGGAAAAGAAGAGAAAGGGAAAGGAGAAAGAGGAGAGGAGAGCTAGGGTTTCACCCTTTGGGAAGGATTGAAGAGATTCATGTTAGATTTCTTCAATCACTTGCCTAAATGGAGAGTTTGAGAGTTGAGATTTGGGTATTTGGAAGATTTGGGTTTGAACCCTAGAGAGGAGAAGAAGAAGCACGAATTTGGAGAAGAATAAGGGGAGAAGATCAAGCTCCAGCAAGGATGGCTCAAGTTCTTGGATTGAGAAGGAAGATTGAAGGTTAAAGATTAAGATTTGAGAAGTATTTGGAGAAGCCTCAAGTTGAGCAAAGAGGGAAAAGCTTGAAGAGGAGCAAAGAGTCCAAAGTTCAACCTTCCTAGCTCAATGTCTTGAAGAATAGAGGTGAGTTCTTCAACCCTTAGGTGATGGGCACCCATAAGTCCCACATATAGGAATTTCTCTTCCTTTAGTGACATATGAACCTTAGGTTCCAGTTAGGTTTTAAATACCTATAAGAGATTGAGTTGCTATTGTTATGATCGTTATGATTGTTATGATTGTGTAGTGGGCTTGATTAAAAGAGGTTGGCGACTGCCCCCAACCCCCCACAGTTGAATGTATGTTTGGTGTTTCTCTCTTGAGAACTCCATAGAGTTTCAAGGGATGAGTTAATGTATGTGTTGTCCATGAATTTGGTGAATTGTGAGGCTTGTCTAAGAGCCATAAGCTTAAGTCATAGAGGTCAAAGAAAGGACCCTAGGACAAGGATGTGATAGGAAGAATGTGTTGTGAATTGGTGTTCGTGATTTGGAGTAATTAGATAAAAAGGGAATGCTATTAATGTAAGCTTGATTCATAGAAATAGTTGTAATTTCCTTGAATAGTTAAGTAATGAGGGTGATGTTAATGAATCCTAGTTAGCTAAGTTGCATTTCTATGAACATGCATACAAGCATCAGCATAAGCATAAGCTAAAGTCCATGGCAAGACTCCTCTATTTAAAGGAGTAGATCGGTTTGGTTAGCCAAGTGGGACGCCCTTGGATGGTTATGACGTCTAACCACCATACCGAAAGTGTGTAATTGGGGTCTAGGGACGGATGCCTACGACACCACCCAATAACACAAAATGCATTACATGCATAGCATCATATTATATATCTCCTATGAATGGTATAATATGTTAAGTGATGTTAAGTTTATGAATGTTAATGAATTCCTTGTATGTATATATATATATATATTCGGAATTAGCTTAGTTAGTTGTATGGAATCTTGGATAGTACACCCCTAGTCGCTTGATTATTTTATATAGCAATGGTGCCTAGAAGTAGGAAGAGATAGGATAAGATTGATTTCAATGATATAAGAAAAGCAATTAAGTGTTAAGCATGGAGTAAGTAAGTAAAGGGGAACAAAATGTTCTTAGTTAAGAAATTTGGCACTTACGTAGCATTTGGTTAGTTATGCTAGATGTAGCTAAAGAAGTAGTGTTTGAATTAGTCTTTTCAGGCTAATATGGACGGATGAGAGAACGGTGAGGAGTCCGTGAAAGGCTCACTGAGATTTTATAATCTCACCCTTTTCCTTTTGTTATTTTTCAGATAAGCAGGTACTGAAGACGATGAGCCGAAGCTCCAAGCTCGGGACTCATAGGCTAGTTTTGATATTGCAGTGAAAATTTTATATTCCAAGTTATGTATAATATGTAATCTTTTCATTAGGTTAGTGAATCAAGTTTAATTTATGACTTGGATTATTGTAATCAAGTTTGTAAATGCTTAGTAATTCCTGTGCCTTAATGTAATTTGTCGTACTTTCAATTATGTTGAGGTGCGGGTGTTACATTATGGTATCAGAGCAGTTCGATCTTATCGGACTGTGAGTTACGAGTTTAGAAAAACTTGGTTTAGGAAGTGTCAGTTTAGTCCTTGTTGGACTTTAATCAGTTAGCCGGAATTTTCCTTTGTACGAGAACTTCTCTACATATTCTTATGCTTAGTATGGAATATTAAGCCTGATCAACTTAATACTCCATACTGTGTACGAAGAATGTAGTAGATGGAGCTGGCGGATGAGGGAGGAGGCCAATTAGGAGCGTGAACTCTGAGGGAGTTTGATGGATAAGGATGATGCAGACAAGGAAGGAGCGGATGCAATAGCTCTCATTAAGTGAGAACCTTCGGAATACGGAAAAAGGGAAACAAGTTCCCACCTTCCGGAACCAAGAGTTAAGAAATATTTCAAGAGTGGTCGGAACCATAGTGGTGAGGATTCGGCTAGGCAAGCGTGTAATTCATGTACCGTCAACCGAGACGCTTTGGAAGTGATTGGAAATGACGAGCAAGTAAGGGGTATTAATTGTGAGGTTTCAAATCAACTTAGGATGGGCATTTGTAATCGGTTAGGGTTACAACACTGGTTATGCTATCAAGTTGTTTCGCCTAATCCATTATGAATGGATCCTAGAATGATTGAGATCTTATGATGATTCCCAAGTTAATTCAAGTGTCCTTCGTGGTTAACAGTAAGTGCTCTTAATTGTAGGATTTCAATCGAGTAGGATGGTTAGTTATAATCAGTTAGGGTCTCAACACTTGTTGTTTCAGCAGGATTGGTTAACCTAGCTGATTATAGGTGGATCCTAGGTCGATGGAAATCCTATGATAATCCCTGAGAGAACCTTAGTGTTCCGAGTGATAGTGGTAAGGGTAAGGAACAAGATGGAGTTAGGCGATATGCTACAACGCCCAAATGGTAGTATGGGTCCTCAAGGGTGACCTTGCCCTAGTAAAGCAGAAAGAAAACTCTAAGTCTTCAAGGAACGGTGTCCTTAGTGGAACAACGAACTTCAGAGGATCGGATGAGATGTAGTCTTCAAACTATAGGAGTTTTAAGAAAAGCTGAGTCAGCGGAAAACCTAAAGTTATTAATGTCTATGTTCGATCTAATTGTTCAGTGCGTAAAGTGAATTCAATTGACCAATTATAGACTTTGCCTTAGCCAAGTAAGGATATTAGTTGGACTAAGACTTAGTCTGTGATTGGGTAATGAGATCACTTAATTTCCTGAGCAATTAGTTCCTCTATAGATATTAATCCCTTCCAGGGTTTCTAATGATTCAGATTGGGTAAGAATGATAAGACAGGAGCAATAAGGTAGATTGTTCCCAAGGAAATCAAGGATTTATTTTTTTTTGATACTTGTTGGTCCATTGGTTATTAAACGCGTCGATCTACACCGCTATCAGATAAAGCTGTGTGGCTTCTGGTTTAATTCCAGTAGCATCAAGAAAGGGAGTTACACCGTCAAGCGAAGGAGAGCAGTAGTAAAGTTCATTTAAGAGTGAATATGGTGGACCTCTGAGACTATAAGTTACTGCGAGTCAAGTCGTTAGGTTGGGTCTGATGTGATTCTAACTAGCCACTTGCAAGCTAAGTCTCCAACCAAGTGAGGCTTAGACCTCGTGTGAGACAAAGTTTGTAATCAACTAATGAGAATCAGGTTAGTTCAACCAACAGATACCTCCCAAAAGTTGAACAACCCTAGAGTTTCAAGTTTCCTAGGCCAAGTCGGTTGCAAGACCAAGTATAGTGAGCTAAATATGAGTATCAACTCCGTAGTTGCGGAAGAGGTCTCTAAGAAAGGATTTCCATTGGTAACAAAAGAGTGAACGTCACGAATGGGAAAAAATTGTTTAAGGTATGTATTAATTACCTCTAGGTGACAATTCTATTTGATAGGATAGTTGCCCAACGAAGGGTTACGAAACCACCAACGATAGTATTGGATGCTATTTTGGGTGAACTTCCAGGGAGTATTCGAAGGAGAGTATCTTCCAAGAAGTCTAAAGAGATAGAAGGAGCAAAGATTTGCTCGCTCGACACCAAAAGGCACGTTTGCAGGGGATTGTATAGACAAATTCAAAGAATTCTCCACATACTTAACCTACCTCCAACATGTGTAGGATGATGAGTAAGCGACTCATCAGTTGGGTTGAAAACCCGAACCGAGTTAAGAAACGTCGTGTGGCAATTTTATGAGGATGGCTGTGCGAGACTGTGGGTTACTACAAAATTACAGAGGAAGCACCGGTTATCTTATGACAGAATGTCTAAATGGGTAGCAGATGATGAAAAGCAAGCGTAACAATTTCCAACAGTCAAAAGCAATCGAAAGATAGAACCGCACCAGAGTTAAACTCTCAGACTGCAAGTGAAGTATTCCATCTGATGGAAATAAGACGAAAGGAGTTCATTCATTTGAAAAGACGTAAGATCAGAGAACGCAGTGGAAGCACCAAAAGCCAATTGATTATACAGAAGGATGAGGTAAGAAAGAGAGGCGTGGTTTGGGGACGAGATTCCATGGAGGTAAATCTCTGTTCGCATTCCATGTTGTCAACGCTAAGGAGTTCCTACACCCTTAACTCCACATAGGGAGTCTGGAAGTGAGAACCTATCTCATGGGGGAAGGATTTGAAGTTAGTAAGGATGTGAGTTACCACCAAATCGGAGGATACCTAGAGTCATTCGCGATTGTAAGTATTCTATCGATTAATGTTGTGTGAGAGTTAATCGTTTCTAGGTTTTCCAATGGATGGAATGGGCTATGAAAGGAAGTTGTAGTTGAAGTTACCATGAAAGATGCAGTAATTTTCGAGGACGAAATTTTTTAAAAGGTGGGTAGTAGTGTAACACCCCAAATTTCTAAGCTAAGTTGAGAATAAGTTATGAGAAGAATTGTGTGATTGTATTCAAGCTTAAATTGACTTTAAAGTGAGTGAATATAATTACACAAAGTTTTGATAAGAAAATTAATGGGTTTGAGTTGAGGAATAAGTTGGATTTAATCCTAAGATGGTTAGAGGTGTTGATAGTAGTTATGGAAGTTAATTTGAGAAGAAAGTCTCAAGGTTTGGTGTTAGAACTAAGTTTTCCTGGTTTTTCTGCAGCGTGAATCGATTCATATAGCCCAGGAATCGATTCACAGCATTAAAAATCCATAGGCATCGAATTTTAGCAGTGGAAATCGATTCACAGAAGCTAGGAATCGATTCACATAAGACAGGCCACTGGGACTCGCATGCAGGAATCGATTCACTCATTAAAACTGTGATTCAGGCACTTTTTACACTGTGGGAATCGATTCACACTATGCTGTGAATTGATTCACAGCTGCAAAAGTGTTTAAAAACGCTGTTTCAACGAGCAGAACGCAGAAAGAAAGAAAAAGGAAAAGAAGAGAAAGGGAAAGGAGAAAGAGGAGAGGAGAGCTAGGGTTTCACCCTTTGGGAAGGATTGAAGAGATTCATGTTAGATTTCTTCAATCACTTGCCTAAATGGAGAGTTTGAGAGTTGAGATTTGGGTATTTGGAAGATTTGGGTTTGAACCCTAGAGAGGAGAAGAAGAAGCACGAATTTGGAGAAGAATAAGGGGAGAAGATCAAGCTCCAGCAAGGATGGCTCAAGTTCTTGGATTGAGAAGGAAGATTGAAGGTTGAAGATCAAGATTTGAGAAGTATTTGGAGAAGCCCCAAGTTGAGCAAAGAGGGAAAAGCTTGAAGAGGAGCAAAGAGTCCAAAGTTCAACCTTCCTAGCTCAATGTCTTGAAGAATAGAGGTGAGTTCTTCAACCCTTAGGTGATGGGCACCCATAAGTCCCACATATAGGAATTTCTCTTCCTTTAGTGACATATGAACCTTAGGTTCCAGTTAGGTTTTAAATACCTATAAGAGATTGAGTTGCTATTGTTATGATCGTTATGATTGTTATGATTGTCATGATTGTGTAGTGGGCTTGATTAAAAGAGGTTGGCGACTGCCCCCAACCCCCCACAGTTGAATGTATGTTTGATGTTTCTCTCTTGAGAACTCCATAGAGTTTCAAGGGATGAGTTAATGTATGTGTTGTCCATGAATTTGGTGAATTGTGAGGCTTGTCTAAAAGCCATAAGCTTAAGTCATAGAGGTCAAAGAAAGGACCCTAGGACAAGGATGTGATAGGAAGAATGTGTTGTGAATTGGTGTTCGTGATTTGGAGTAATTAGATAAAAAGGGAATGCTATTAATGTAAGCTTGATTCATAGAAATAGTTGTAATTTCCTTGAATAGTTAAGTAATGAGGGTGATGTTAATGAATCCTAGTTAGCTAAGTTGCATTTCTATGAACATGCATACAAGCATCAGCATAAGCATAAGCTAAAGTCCATGGCAAGACTCCTCTATTTAAAGGAGTAGATCGGTTTGGTTAGCCAAGTGGGACGCCCTTGGATGGTTATGACGTCTAACCACCATACCGAAAGTGTGTAATTGGGGTCTAGGGACGTAAGCCTACGACACCACCCAATAACACAAAATGCATTACATGCATAGCATCATATTATATATCTCCTATGAATGGTATAATATGTGAAGTGATGTTAAGTTTATGAATGTTAATGAATTCCTTGTATGTATATATATATATATATATATATATATATTCGGAATTAGCTTAGTTAGTTGTATGGAATCTTGGATAGTACACCCCTAGTCGCTTGATTATTTTATATAGCAATGGTGCCTAGAAGTAGGAAGTGATAGGATAAGATTGATTTCAATGATATAAGAAAAGCAATTAAGTGTTAAGCATGGAGTAAGTAAGTAAAGGAGAACAAAATGTTCTTAGTTAAGAAAGTTGGCACTTACGTAGCATTGGGTTAGTTATGCTAGATGTTGCTAAAGAAGTAGTGTTTGAATTAGTCTTTTCAGGCTAGTATGGACGGATGAGAGAACGGTGAGGAGTCCGTGAAGGGCTCACTGAGATTTTATAATCTCACCCTTTTCCTTTTGTTGTTTTTCAGATAAGCAGGTACTGAAGACGATGAGCCGAAGCTCCAAGCTCGGGACTCATAGGCTAGTTTTGATATTGCAGTGGAAATTTTATATTCCAAGTTATGTATAATATGTAATCTTTTCATTAGGTTAGTGAATCAAGTTTAATTTATGACTTGGATTATTGTAATCAAGTTTGTAAATGCTTAGTAATTCCTGTGCCTTAATATAATTTGTCGTACTTTCAATTATGTTGAGGTGCGGGTGTTACAACCAAATATTCTTTGGTGTATTTGTTGGAAATCAAACAGTTAGCGATTATTGTTGTCTCAGTCTTGTGAATGACACGGGAAAATCGTGTCACGTGGACGTGACAAAACATGCGGTTAATTTGCCACAGTTCAAGAAAAACAAGACTCAAATTTTGAGTAGGTGTGAGAAGGTTTGGAATGATTGTAGTTTAGTTCACTCTCCTTCACCTAAGCACGATTTTGATGTGACAGGTGGCAGTGAATGCTTGTATCAAATAAAAATTACGCTTTTCGCTGAATGAATTTTTTTCGTCTCACGTGCACCGTGTCATCAATGTTTAGTTCGAGGTTTTGGGTCTTTGTTTCGAAATAAAAATAAAATCATACAAATGGATGTATCAAAAATTGATATATCAAAATTAATCTAACACTCATTATTTGTCGTACTCAACTGGAAAAATATTTTTTTTCACGTTGCTTACTCTTAAAACATCCTACTGGTCCTTGGTTTCTAGTCTTAAGTTAGTTCTTTACAAGCCGATCAACTAGAGTTAATGCAGCATAAAAGTTGGAAAAACAAAACACAAAATGTAAAAATTGAATGGGAAAAAAAACTGAATTTGCTTTCAATGGATTAGATTGGTATTCAGATTAAAACATGAAAACCAACTAATGGTAACCCAAATTAAAATTAAATCCATATATAATTTTTATTTACGAGTTAGTCAAGTCACTTATACTTGTGTAAATATACCTTTATGAAACTATTTATACGAAATCATTGTTTACTGTTTTAGTGTAAAACTTACATCAAAATATTTTGTTATGTTCATTAGAGCGTCTCGTTTAAATTACTTTTAAAATCTCTTTCGGGCCTCTTTTTCTTTTTTATTATACAGTTTTTGTTTTATGTTACGAATGATTTCAATAAAAATGGGAAAAGCGGTACAATGAAACAAAATTTGATTAGCTGGACCCAGAAAACCACAACATAAGTATACATCTAATTTACTACATATAAATTTTTTTGTTGCAACATTATGTAAAAAAAATTCAGTCTTATTGTTGGGTTGTATCAATTGATATATGA
Source organism: Calophaca sinica (assembly GCA_037113605.1). NCBI lineage: Eukaryota > Viridiplantae > Streptophyta > Magnoliopsida > Fabales > Fabaceae > Calophaca > Calophaca sinica. The sequence goes on from CM073731.1 coordinate 118,559,692, forward strand.
GATGAGATATTAATTTTAATATCAATTGTATATTTCATGATTTATTAAATGTCTCACATAAAACTGAAAGAAAGAAGCTAATCCATACACCTTTAAAATTGGTAAGAAACCGTACATAGGTTTAAAATCACACGAAAACCAATGTGATTGGATCGGATGAGCTTTCTCTCATAATCGGTACGATCCAATCTGTAAACACGTCTTTGTCTCAAGAAAACAAAATAATTAAATACTCTGGTTTGATGAAAAACGGGGCATGCGTCCTTTTTCGTCTAGTAAAACAATTATCCTCTGACAAACATAATGTAGTCGTAAACTTGCCACAACAAAATATTAAAGCATAAAAAGGGAAGAGAAATTTCCTAATTCGTGGGTTTTAAGAACAAAGGATCATGGAAAATTTACCCCAAATCATTAAAATTAAAATTGTAAAAGGAAAGTTTTTCTTAATCTTTGTGTGGTCTACTTATGTTCGAAACTTTAAGACTGGAAAACTTGATTTCTTTCTCGGCCACTACGTGCCCACGTCGCTGTTTCTTTCCATTTTGTTTTGAGCGCGTACATATATGATATTGTGATCGCTAACTCATGTCTTTATGTGTACGGCTTGTAACACCCCAATTTTCGTATTAATACATATGTATATATGCCTGAATATATTAATAATTTTTTTTTTGATAATTTTTATGTAAGTTACTTTGGAAATTAGTACTTTTAGTAATGCTTTATTGTTTTATTATTATCTTTATTTTTGTAAAACATTAGTTTGAAATATTAGTATTATCTTGTTAATAATTATTTAAATTTAAGGAGTATTGGAATGATATTTTATTATTATCCTTAGTACTATTGTTAAGAGAGAATTGTAACACCCTCAAAATTGAATTTTTAGGATCTATAAATCGTGTGCTTATATTGGTAATTTTGTAACAACTTGAGTGTGTTTGCCTTAATAATTAGTATATTTTAATTAATACTATTTTACTATATTTTTATTAAATATTAGTTTTGAATTTATTATAGATATTGTAAAATAATGGTATATTTTAAAAGTTAGTAAAAAACATGAATTTATTATATTATATACATTATTATATATATATATATATATATATAGATATGTGTGTGTGTGTGCTAATGTTTCAAAAAAAAAAAAGATATAATTATATATGCATAGGCAGCACGTTGCTGTGCTGATGCTTCTTCTTTTTAAAAAAAAAAAAAAGAAATGGGCTTTTTATACATAAGAATGGCCCACGTTTTTTTTGTCTTCCAGCGCCCACAAGTCACGCCCTGTTTTAACTTTCAAGTGATACACTGTTCATCGTCTCCCATAATCGTATCGCCGCAGTGAAGAAAACCTCATTCCTTTTCTTCTCTGTTCCTGTTCTCTCATTCTATAATTTCACGTTTATTTCTTCTCTGTTCCTTTTCGTATCGTCGCGTTTATTTACGCTGGGCGAGCTGTAATTTCACTTTTTCGGACACCACAGTTTTCGGTTCGAAAAACGGACGTCGTTTTCGGATTCCTCGCGTCGAAACCTTTAGAAAACAATACTCCTTTGCTCGATTCGGTGAAGTTGATGTCGGACCCTTCGTAACCCCTTTGTCTCGGTATGGCGTTCTCCGGTCACTCTTTTTGTTTCTTTTTAATTTCGTTTCAGCCTTAAAAATTCTGAAAAAAATATATTATACTAATTATTATTTTTCCAGCCGTGTTTCGCCCTTCCATAAATTTTATCCTGCGCTCAATTGGTGCTCAAATTGTCGTCGTAGCCAGTTTTCTTCGCCTTGGAATACTTCAAACTTTTTATTGAGGTAAGGGGGTAGATGGATACAAGATTAGTGGGCTTATGGATATAATTAGGCAATAGGGACGTCCCATGGTCCCTAGACTTGGCGCGGTTGTGCAAAGTAAGTACCATTGCCATTGTGATGGGAAAATTTGATATTAAATTATGCCATGATGTTAATGTTAGTTGAAATTGTCTTATAAGGTGTTGTTTGAATTGATGTGTTACGATGAAATGTCATGTATGGATCATATGATGATTTGGTTGTCTTGGCTTGTTATTGATAAATGTATGTAAATGTGTTTAAATGAGATTGCTTGTTGCTATTTGATGTTCTGGATTTGTTGTGTTGAGTGAGAGCTAGATGATCATGGAGGGTGGTTTGTTACACTTAGATTCTCTAGGTGGTATATCATGGTTATGTGAAAGAATAAATTATGGATGATGGGTGTAATTGTTAGGAGTTAACTAAGGTATAATGATATTTTTTTAGCGTTTAAGTTATGGTACAAGCAAGCCTTAGGACTAGGATATGATGGTCTTATTGTGGTGTCGATGGTTTAAATGCTCTAGAAGCAAGATTTGGTGTTATGAGTATTTCAGCCTAGTTGACAACTTAGAGTAGTAGTTAAACAGAAAAAATTATGCAGAAAGATGACTAAGTCTAGAATTATTCTAGCAAAGTCTCACTAATTGAATTTTTAAATCTAGGATATAATAAGTATTGACCCAAACTCTCTTGGATAGTGTCCTATAATTTTAGGGGAGTAGCACGGTACGTCCGGTCAAATATGTAAGTTGAAACACTTGAGTTAAGAGTGGGAAATTTAGTTAAGTTAGCCTAGACTTAGTGTGGTGAGGTAGGTTGATAACTTGGACTTGTTCCAAGATTGTGGGAAATTTGTCAGTTTACTGACGAGTAGTACCTTGTTATCGTTGTTATAGTCGGCCGCTTGATGAGATGGTTAGTGAGTTGTTGTTGTTGTTGTTGTTAGACACTTGCTTGGTTTGTGTTCATGCATCATATGTGTCTTGTTAAGTTAACGTTATTGGGGGTGAGCAACGATGATGCGATATAGTATCGGCCATGATGGGCAAGGTACCCGGCCTTGGGGGTCAATCGGGTAGGAGCGTCTTATATAAAGGCGGTGGATAGCTACCACAGCTGGGGCGTGACCAATAAATATACCGGTTACCCTGACTAGACACTATTCGTACTCAAGAGTGATGATGTTTTCTCACTCGCTCATCTGAGTTGGTTTGGATCCACATGTTCGGTGAAGTAGACGTTGTCTAGGATTGCATAAGTACTCGTTGAGTCAAGCATTCATGTTATGTGTTGATTAAGTTAACGTGTTGTATGCGCATTGTTTAAGCTATGTCCTTTGCCGTTTTGTGCTATGATTGTATATGATGTCTAACCCCTTTTTGCTGTGGCTACTCATACACCATTGTGTATGTTTAGACGATGAGACTGCAGGTGACGATGACGACGTGGCTGAGGAGTGATCTATGGGCGCGGTCATCGTAGATTAGGATTTTCGATGTTTGGGGGACTATCGATGTTGTTATTTTGGAAGTAAATGTTTAGGGTCAGCTCTGAGACGTTGTGACATCGGGGTGTTTGTATCATGTGAATTTTATTCGTAACCGTCAAATGATTATTTCCGCAAGTTTATGAGAGTGTGACGACTCTACCTTTATTTATGAAAATTTTATTTGACAGTATTTTTCAGCAGTTACATTTTTTTTCTTAATTTATTTTCGTAACGATAACATGCGGGGTAGAGGGTGTCACACGGCTAACCATCAGTTGGCGATGACTTAGTTGAGCACGGGTCACGGTAAGGTCGTATATGTAATATTACAAGCTTTGTGCCGAAAGATGGATTAACACATTATCTTTGCTTATTTTATTTTCTCGACCCATTTCACTTCTTTTGAGTCTATTAAAATTAGTATGACCTATTGTGAGTCCGAAAGGTTTAAGCCCATAAGGATATATTTAAAGATATCATGGGCCCATTTAATTAAGAATTCCTTTTTAAAAATGTCTAAACCAAATTTTTTGGCAAATATATTTAGGTAAACCAAGCCAAAAATATTCTACGTAACTTGATATTTATAAATATCAGAATTTTCGTGTGTGGGTGCGTATCCGTTACTTTCAAAAGTTGAAAAGTACTTTGGAAATAGAATTTGAATTTGTTTTGCAGTTACAAAATGAGAGGTTAATAAGAAACATTGTTACGCAGGAAATATACAAATTCAAATTACCAATAAAAAATAAAACAAACAGTTTCTTTGATAGTTTCATGGGAGTTAGAAAAACCTATTAAATACTTTTGAACGTTAAGATTATAATTTATATATTATAAATATGACTTTGTTGATCACAAAATGACTCAGGCAAAGATTTTTTGTAACACCCCAAATTTCCTCAAGCTTGGTTGATATGCATGCATAAGCTTAGTATGGCTTAATGATGAATTTTAAATGATTTTCTCATTGATTGTCAAAATTGAAGGTGTGAATATTGTGTTTAGTGATTTCTGCCCAGTGTGAATCGATTCTCAGGCCCTGTGAATCGATTCAGGGCTGTGAGTTTGCTGGGACTCGATCAGGCTTTCAGTGAATCGGACAGTGAATCGATTCACAAAGGTTGATTCTCTGTGAATTGAAGCTTGAATCGATTCACGAAAATCAGTTCTCTGTGAATCGAATCTGGGAGCTGCAGGAATCGATTCATCCACTTAAAACTGCGATTCCTGTCATTTTTGCACTGAGTGAATCGATTCACCTATGCTATAAATCGATTCATAGCTGCTGTATATCAGAAAAACTCAGCAGAAAAAAGAACAGAACGCGATTTTTAGAGAGAGGGTTAGAGAGAGGATGCGAGAGAGAGAAGAGAAAGGGGATTAAACACCTAGGGTTCATATTTCTAAGGGAAAAAACATGGATTCATGCTAGATTCACCATCAATCTTAGCTTAAATCCAAGTTGGGGGAGTGTTTATTCTTGGTTTGGAAAGTTGGAAGGAATCCCTAGAAAGCAAGCTTGGAGGAGAAGAAGAAAAACGTGAAGAAGGAAGAAGAAGGAGCTGAACATCAACTTTAAGCTTGAATCTTAGGAGTTGTGGTGAGTTCTTTCTTCCCTTAGGTGATGGGCACCCATAAGTCCCACATTAGGGTCCCCTTGAAGAAAACCCTTGAACCCTATGCTAGGAATTTCCCCAAATCCCTCTTTTATGTACAGTTTGTAGTGTTAATAGCTATGCATGTGTTATTGGGACTGATTAAGCGGGTAATGTTGTACCCCTATAAATGGTGAAATGAATGTTTGACCATTGAGAGCTCCATGGAGCTCTAATGGAAGCACTTTTTGTCTTGATGTATTTTCCTTGACTCATTATGATATATGTTCTCTTTTAAATTTGACGTGTATCCTTTCACATGAATATGTTTAGTTGCATGTTGAGTTAGAGCAGCTCCTAATTGTAATTCTACATTAGAATAAAGCATGCATTTAAGGACATAGTTGGTGAATTAAATTCCCTAAAAGACACTAAGACGCCTCTAAAGGGGGTGATCGATATGGTTAGCCGTGTGGGACGCCCTCGGACGGTTAAGACGTCTAACCACCATATCGAAAGCATATTTATGGGGTTATATGGACGTAAGCATATAACGCTACCCATGAATACGAGCCAAAGATGAATTAGAAATTCATAGTAAGGGTATGCATTGCATAAATGTGTGTCATTAAGTTTTAACTGATAGATTATTATGTGAGTGGATGGTGAGGAGTCGAAGGGAGGATTCACTGAGATTATTATCTCACCCCACTCCTTTATTTAATTATTTTTACAGATGCACAGGTTTCAAAGGAAGACTGACAGCTGCTAGCTCTGGAAAGCTTGTTTATTCTGTAGTAGTTTAAAGTAACACCTTGAATATGTAATTTCTAGAATTATGTATTGGTGTTGTACTGTTATGAAACTTATGTATTTGAATTTTAGTCTTTTGTGGTATTTGGACTTAATGTTGAACTTTAAGTTTAAATTTGTATTGGGAGGACTGTACCTAATGATAATTGTCCTATTTTCAAGTTAATGAAAGTAAGGTGTTACATTATGGTATCAGAGCAGTTCGATTCTAATCGGACTGTAGGGAATTGCTAGGAATAGTTTCGTGAATTTCTTGAGTCTGCTGTTGTTTTTCTACTTAGTATGCTATGAGATATTGAGCTTGATCAACTCAATGCTTGGTGCATTCTATGCAGAATTATGGCTTCAGGTTCTGGAAGGCGCGGGAGACCCAGAACGAATGCTACGATGCCACAGAATCCGCCAGGGCAAGAGAATGCTTGGCTACAAGGGATATTGCAGGCTATTCAGAATCAGAGTATTGCAACCAACAATCTTGCGGCTCAGTTAGCCCAACAACAAGAAGATTAAGCCCAACCTCCCCCGCAAGAGGAGGATTTAGACCGGAAATTCCTTAAGTTCCTCAAGATGAAGCCACCAACCTTCAATGGAAAAACAGAAGCCATGGCATCCCAACACTGGCTGGAAGCTGTGGAGAAGAGTTTTAAGGTTGTCCATTGTACTGAGGAGCAAAAGGTCGAACTAGCTACTCATGTGCTCATAGAGGATGCTGAAAACTGGTGGAAAGGGGCTCGGGCTTATATGGTGGCTCAAGGGACACCAGTAACTTGGGCGAACTTTCAGAGGATCTTCTTGGAGAAGTACTTTCCACAGACCGTGAAGGATATGATGGATAGAGAGTTAGTCCAACTTCAGCAAGGAAAATCTACTGTTTCAGAATATCTAAACAAGTTTGAGTAGTTGGTAAGGTACTCATCTGTTGCTCAATTTGCTCCGAATGATAATTGGAAAATCAAGCAGCTCAAGTGGGGACTGAGGCCAGACATCCAGAACAGCATTTCACAGACTGAATTCACCGAGTTCGCCAAGGTAGTCCATCAGAGCTACGTGGCTGAAACAAGCTTGAAGAGGATGTATGAGGATAGGCAAACTAGGTGGCAAGATAAGAACAAAAAGAAGGATGCGGATAAGAGCACTCAACACATGAGACCGAAAGGAAATCTTTTCAAAGGAAAGCAGGTTCAAACCTCCGAGTCTGATTATCATGCATGCTCGAACTGTGGGAAGGTGCATCCGGGAGAGTGTATGAAGGGCAAGAATGTTTGCTATGTTTGTCACCAACCAGGGCACATGGCTAGGGAGTGCCCCCAATACACTAAGGGGAAAGGAGCCAAGTCTGGTGATCCTAACCAAGGGAGAGTCTTTACTCTTGATGCCAAGAAAGCTAAGGGAGCGGAAAATCTTATGAAAGGTACTTGTTTCTTCCAGGATGAACCTCTAGTTGTTTTATTTGATTCGGGAGCAACACATTCCTTTATCTCTTGTACATGTGTTCAAAGGCTAGGGTTGTGTCTTACCTCTTTACAATTCCCGTTGCATGTGTATACACCCACCGAAGATAGCATTTCTACTTCCTTGATATATGAGAATTGCCCTCTCATAATTCAAGGGAGGATGTTTTTAGTAAGCCTTGTGTGTCTACCTCTCAAGGGAATGGATATTATCCTGGGTATGGATTGGCTTTCCGCCAATCAAGTTGTTCTGAACTGTTTCTGTAAAACGATTGAGTTTTCAAGCGTGCATTCTACTATTGAAGAGTCCAGTTATGTTGCACAGAGTAATGATCTTTTATTGAGTCGCTGTCTAGTGGAAGGTCTTGCAGGATATATGATCTTACTTTCTTCAACTGTAGAGGCTAACCTAGATCTGGACACTATCCCTATAGTGAACGAATTCTTAGATGTGTTTCCTAGCGAGGTAGCGACCTTACCCCCTGAGAGAGAAGTGGAGTTCTCAATAGAACTGGTTCCCGGAGCGGGACCAATCTCTATAGCACCTTATAGGATGTCACCCTTGGAGTTGAGGGAACTAAAAACACAGTTAGAAGATTTGATTGCTAAGCAGTTTATTAGACCTAGTGTGTCACCTTGGGGTGCACCTGTCCTTTTGGTAAAGAAGAAAGATGGGAGTATGAGGTTATGTATTGATTACCGAAAAATCAATAAGATCACAGTGAAGAATAGATACCCTTTGCCCAGAATAGATGACTTGTTAGATCAACTTAGGGGAGCTTCAGTTTTCTCTAAGATTGATCTAAGATCTGGTTATCACCATATTAGAGTTAAGGTAGAGGATGTCCCAAAGACGGCATTTAGGACTAGATACGGGCACTATGAGTATTTGGTTATGCCTTTTGGTCTGACCAATGCTCCAGCTGTATTTATGGACTATATGAACCGAATTTTTAGGCCTTTTCTTGACAAGTTTGTAGTGGTCTTCATAGACGATATCTTAGTTTATTCTAAGGATCCTCGAGAGCATGAGGAACACCTTAGGATTGTTCTCAGTACCCTTAGGGAAAAGAGCCTCTTTGCTAAACCTGAGAAATGTGAGTTTTGGCTCAGTGAAGTTAAGTTTCTTGGTCATGTGATTTCTAAAGCGGGAGTGTCGGTTGATCCTAGTAAAGTAGAAGCAGTCCTTAGTTGGGAACGACCAACCACAGTCACCGAAGTTAGGAGCTTTCTAGGATTAGCCGGTTACTACCGAAGGTTTATTAAGGGATTTTCGCAGATGGTACTTCCCCTGACAAGGTTAACCCGAAAGGGGGAGCCGTTTGTGTGGACTAAGAGCTGTGAGAGTAGTTTCCTAGAGCTTAAGATCAGGTTGACTTCCACCCCGGTCTTGATTATCCCTGACCCAGCATTGGGATTTGAAGTTTATAGTGATGCCTCTAAGAAAGGGTTAGGATGTGTTCTCATGCAGAATCGACAAGTTGTAGCCTACGCATCTAGGCAGTTAAGGCCCCATGAGGAGAACTACCCTACTCATGACTTAGAGCTCGCAGCCATTGTCTTTGCTTTAAGATTTGGCGACACTATCTATATGGTGCTCAGTTTGAAGTGTTTAGTGATCATAAGAGCTTGAAATACCTTTTTGATCAGAAGGAACTTAACATGAGACAAAGAAGATGGGTTGAGTTCCTAAAAGATTATGACTTTGAGTTGAAGTACCATCCGGGCAAAGCGAATGTGGTCGCTGATGCCTTGAGTAGAAAATCCTTGCATGTGTCTTCACTGATGATAAAAGAGATGGAGTTGTTGGAGTCCTTTAGGGACCTTAATCTTGGAATTTTCCCATCAGTGAACAGTCTCATGCTTTACCATCTAGAAATTTCCTGCAATTTTAGGGAACAAATTAGACTTGCCCAGAGTTTAGATGTAGAGTTGCAGTCTAGCAAACACCGCCCCGGTTTTTCTGAAGCTGAGGATGGCACTTTATTGTTCCATCAGAGAATCTGCATACCAAAGGATAATTCCATTAAGCAGCAGGTTCTAGGAGAAGCCCACAAGAGTGGATTCTCGGTACACCCTGGCTCCACCAAGATGTATCAGGACCTTAGACAGAGGTATTGGTGGCCAGGCATGAGGAATGATGTGGCAGAATTTGTAGCTCAATGCTTGGTTTGTCAGAAAACCAAGATAGAACACCAAAAGCCTTCAGGTTTTCTCCAACCCTTAGAAATTCCCGAGTGGAAGTGGGATAGTATAGCAATGGACTTCGTGGGAGGATTACCCTACACTCAGTTAGGATATGACTCTCTATGGGTCATAGTGGATAGATTAACCAAATCTGCCCATTTTCTTCCTATAAAGTCCACCTACAAAACTGCCCGGTTAGCTGAGATCTACATCAGAGAGATTGTTAGGCTCCACGGAGTTCCAACTAACATTGTCTCTGACAGGGATCCAAAGTTTACCTCTCGGTTTTGGAAGGCACTTCACCAAGCCTTAGGGACGAGGTTGAGTCTTAGCACAGCCTACCATCCCCAGACCGACGGCCAGTCGGAAAGAACCATTCAAACTTTAGAGGATATGCTCAGAGCCTGTGTTTTAGAGGATGGCGGTAGTTGGAGCAAGTATTTGTCATTAATAGAATTTTCATACAACAACAGCTATCACTCTAGCATAGGAATGGCACCGTACGAGGCTCTCTACGGTCGCAAGTGTAGGACTCCTCTATGTTGGTTTGAAGTGGGGGAGAAACAATTGCTAGGCCCCGACCTTGTTCAGGAAACCACTGATAAGATTCGTATGATTAGGAAAAAGATAAAGACTGCTCAGAGTAGGCAGAAAAGTTATGCAGATCGTAGGCTCAAACCCCTTGAATTTGATGAAGGAGAACATGTATTCCTGAAAGTCACTCCCACTATAGGTGTTGGTAGAGCTCTTAGGGCCAAAAAGTTGACCCCTCGGTATGTGGGTCCTTTCAAAATCCTCAGTCGAGTTGGTCCGGTCGCATACCAAATTGCCTTACCTCCTTCTTTGTCAAATCTCCACAATGTTTTTCATGTGTCTCAGCTTAAGAAATACATTCCGGATCCATTCCACTCTATAGATCATGAGTCTATACAACTTAGATCAGATTGCACGTACCAACCCGAACCGGCCCAAATAGTGTACCGAGCTTCCAAAGCACTCAGGAATAAGACTATCCCTTTGGTCAAGGTGATCTGGGAAGGATCCACTCCCGAAGAAGCCACTTGGGAACTTGAAGATGAGATGCGAAGCCAATATCCGCAACTTTTTCAATAGGTATGTAAGTTTATCCAATTTTGAGGACAAAATTTTTTAAAGGTGGGTAGTAGTGTAACACCCCAAATTTCCTCAAGCTTGGTTGATATGCATGCATAAGCTTAGTATGGCTTAATGATGAATTTTAAATGATTTTCTCATTGATTGTCAAAATTGAAGGTATGAATATTGTGTTTAGTGATTTCTGCCCAGTGTGAATCGATTCCCAGGCCCTGTCAATCGATTCAGGGCTGTGAGTTTGCTGGGACTCGATCAGGCTTTTAGTGAATCGGAGAGTGAATCGATTCACAAAGGTTGATTCTCTGTGAATCGAAGCTTGAATCGATTCACAAAAATCAGTTCTCTGTGAATCGAATCTGGGAGCTACAGGAATCGATTCATCCACTTAAAACTGTGATTCCTGTCATTTTTACACTGAGTGAATCGATTCACCTATGCTGTGAATCGATTCACACCGCAGATATCGTAAAAACTCAAAGAAAAAGAACAGAATGCGATTTTTAGAGAGAGGGTTAGAGAGAGGATGCGAGAGAGAGAAGAGAAAGGGGATTAAACACCTAGGGTTCATATTTCTAAGGGAAAAAACATGGATTCATGCTAGATTCACCATCAATCTTAGCTTAAATCCAAGTTAGGGGAGTGTTTATTCTTGGTTTGGAAAGTTGGAAGGAATCCCTAGAAAGCAAGCTTGGAGGAGAAGAAGAAAAACATGAAGAAGGAAGAAGAAGGAGCTGAACATCAACTTTAAGCTTGAATCTTAGGAGTTGTGGTGAGTTCTTTCTTCCCTTAGGTGATGGGCACCCATAAGTCCCACATTAGGGTCCCCTTGAAGAAAACCCTTGAACCCTATGCTAGGAATTTCCCCAAATCCCTCTTTTATGTACAGTTTGTAGTGTTAATAGCTATGCATGTGTTATTGGGACTGATTAAGGGGGTAATGTTGTACCCCTATAGATGGTGAAATGAATGTTTGACCATTGAGAGCTCCATGGACCTCTAATGGAAGCACTTTTTGTCTTGATGTATTTTCCTTGACTCATTATGATATATGTTCTCTTTTAAATTTGAAGTGTATCTTTTCACATGAATATGTTTAGTTGCATGTTGAGTTAGAGCAGCTCCTAGTTGTAATTCTACATTAGAATAAAGCATGCATTTAAGGACATAGTTGGTGAATTAAATTCCCTAAAAGACACTAAGATGCCTCTAAACGGGGTGATCGATATGGTTAGCCGTGTGGGACGCCCTCGGACGGTTAAGACGTCTAACCACCATATCGAAAGCGTATTTATGGGGTTATATGGACGTAAGCATATAACGCTACCCATGAATACGAGCCAAAGATGAATTAGAAATTCATAGTAAGGGTATGCATTGCATAAATGTGTGTCATTAAGTTTTAACTGATAGATTATTATGTGAGTGGATGGTGAGGAGTCGAAGGGAGGATTCACTGAGATTATTATCTCACCCCACTCCTTTATTTAATTATTTTTACAGATGCACAGGTTTCAAAGGAAGATTGACAGCTGCTAGCTCTGGAAAGCTTGTTTATTTGTAGTAGTTTAAAGTAACACCTTGAATATGTAATTTCTAGAATTATGTATTGGTGTTGTACTGTTATGAAACTTATGTATTTGAATTTTAGTCTTTTGTGGTATTTGGACTTAATGTTGAACTTTAAGTTTAAGTTTGTATTGGGAGGACTGTACCTAATGATAATTGTCCTATTTTCAAGTTAATGAAAGTAAGGTGTTACATTTTTCAACCCCTTTAATAAAATACCATTCTCTAAATGGCCATGGCATCATTCAAAAAGTCGTATATGTTTCTGACCATTATGATCAGTTTTACTTTGTTGTTGAAAACATCACTTTGTTCTGAAACTCCCCAACCACTCTCTCAAGGTCCTTCCAATGAGAATAGTTATGCCCCAAGGCCATTGTCACCCTACGAGAAATATTTGACTAATTGTGTAAGCAAACTAAAGCCAAAATGTGGCGACCAAATATTCTTTGGTGTATTTGTTGGAAATCAAACAGTTAGCGATTATTGTTGTCTCAGTCTTGTGAATGACACGGGAAAATCGTGTCACGTGGACGTGACAAAACATGCGGTTAATTTGCCACAGTTCAAGAAAAACAAGACTCAATTTTTGAGTAGGTGTGAGAAGGTTTGGAATGATTGTAGTTTAGTTCACTCTCCTTCACCTAAGCCTGATTTTCAAAGTGGGTGGCGATGAATGCTTGTATCGATAAAAATTACGCTTTTATTGAATGAATTTTTTTCGTCTCACGTGAACCGTGTCATCAATGTTTAGTTCGAGGTTTTGGGTCTTTGTTTAGAAATAAAAATAAAATCATACAAATGGATGTATCAAAAATTGATATATCAAAATTAATCTAAGACTCATTGTTTGTCGTACTAAGCTGGAAAATATTTTTTCACGTTGCCTACTCTTAAAACATCCTACTGGTCCTTGGTTTCTAGTCTTAAGTTAGCTCTTTACAAGCCGATCAACTAGAGTTAAGGCAAAGATAAAAGTTGGAAAAACAAAACACAAAATGTAAAAATTGAATGGGAAAAAAACTGAATTTGCTTTCAATGGATTAGATTGGTATTCAGATTAAAACATGAAAACCAACTAATGGTAACCCAAATTAAAATTAAATCCATATATAATTTTTATTTACGAGTTAGTCAAGTCACTTATACTTGTGTAAATATACCTTTATGAAACTATTTATACGAAATCATTGTTTACTGTTTTAGTGTAAAACTTGCATCAAAATATTTTGTTATGTTCATTAGAGCGTCTCGTTTAAATTACTTTTAAAATCTCTTTCGGGCCTCTTTTTCTTTTTTGTTGTACAGTTTTTGTTTTATGTTACGAATGATTTCAATAAAAATGGGAAAAGCGGTACAATGAAACAAAATTTGATTACCTGGACCCAGAAAACCACAACATCAGTATACATTTAATTTACTACATATAAATTTTTTTGTTGCAACATTATGTAAAAAAATTTCAGTCTTATTGTTGGGTTGTATCAATTGATATATCAGATGAGATATTAATTTTAATATCAATTGTATGTTTCATGATTTATTAAATGTCTCACATAAAACTGAAAGAAAGAAGCCAATCCATACACCTTTAAAATTGGTAAGAAACCATACTTAGGTTTAAAATCACACGAAAACCAATGTGATTGGATCGGATGAGCTTTCTCTCATAATCGGTACGATCCAATCTGTAAACACGTCTTTGTCTCAAGAAAACAAAATAATTAAATACTCTGGTTTGATGAAAAACGGAGCACGCGTCCTTTTTCGTCTAGTAAAACAATTATCCTCTGACAAATATAATGTAGTCGTAAACTTGCCACAACAAAATATTAAAGCATAAAAAGGGAAGAGAAATTTCCTAATTCGTGGGTTTTAAGAACAAAGGATCATGGAAAATTTACCCCGAATCATTAAAATTAAAATTTTAAAAGGAAAGTTTTTCTTAATCTTTGTGTGGTCTACTTATGTTCGAAACTTTAAGACTGGAAAACTTGATTTCTTTCTCGCCACTACGTGCCCACGTCCGCTTTCTTTCCATTTTGTTTTGAGCGCGTACATATATGATAATGTAATCGCTAACTCATGTCTTTGTGAGTACGGCTAACCATCAGTTGGCGATGACTGAGTTAGCACGGGTCACGGTAAGGTCGTATAAGTAATATTACAAGCTTTGTGCCGAAAGATGGTTAACACATTATCTTTGCTTATTTTATTTTCTCGACCCATTTCACTTCTTTTGAGTCTATTAAAATTAGTTTGACCTATTGTGAGTCCGAAAGGTTTAAGCCCATAAGGATATATTTAAAGATATCATGGGCCCATTTAATTAAGAATTCCTTTTTAAAAATGTCTAAACCAAATTTTTTGGCAAATATATTTAGGTAAACCAAGCCAAAAATATTCTACGTAACTTGATATTTATAAATATCAGAATTTTCGTGTGTGGGTGCGTATCCGTTACTTTCAAAAGTTGAAAAGTACTTTGGAAATAGAATTTGAATTTGTTTTGCAGTTACAAAATGAGAGGTTAATAAGAAACATTGTTATGCAGGAAATATACAAATTCAAATTACCAATAAAAAATAAAACAAACAGTTTCTTTGATAGTTTCGTGGGAGTTAGAAAAACCTATTAAATACTTTTGAACGTTAAGATTATAATTTATATATTATAAATATGACTTTGTTGATCACAAAATGACTCAGGCAAAGATTTTTCAACCCCTTTAATAAAATACCATTCTCTAAATGGCCATGGCATCATTCAAAAACTCGTATATGTTTCTGACCATTATGATCAGTTTTACTTTGTTGTTGAAAACATCACTTTGTTCTGAAACTCCCCAACCACTCTCTCAAGGTCCTTCCAATGAGAATAGTTATGCCCCAAGGCCATTGTCACCCTACGAAAAATATTTGGCTAATTGTGTAAGCAAACTAAAGCCAAAGTGTGGCGACCAAATATTCTTTGGGGTATTTGTTGGAAATCAAACAGTTAGCGATTATTGTTGTCTCAGTCTTGTGAATGACACGGGAAAATCGTGTCACGTGGACGTGACAAAACATGCGGTTAATTTGCCACAGTTCAAGAAAAACAAGACTCAAATTTTGAGTAGGTGTGAGAAGGTTTGGAATGATTGTAGTTTAGTTCACTCTCCTTCACCTAAGCACGATTTTCGATGATGTGGCAGTGAATGCTTGTATCAGATAAAAATTACGCTTTTCGCTGAATGAATTTTTTTCGTCTCACGTGCACCGTGTCATCAATGTTTAGTTCGAGGTTTTGGGTGTTTGTTTAGAAATAAAAATAAAATCATACAAATGGATGTATCAAAACTTGATATATCAAAATTAATCTAAGACTCATTATTTGTCGAACTCAACTGGAAAAATATTTTTTTTCACGTTGCCTACTCTTAAAACATCCTACTAGTCCTTGGTTTCTAGTCTTAAGTTAGCTCTTTACAAGCCGATCAACTAGAGTTAAGGCAGCATAAAAGTTGGAAAAACAAAACACAAAATGTAAAAATTGAATGGGAAAAAAAACTGAATTTGCTTTCAATGGATTAGATTGGTATTCAGATTAAAACATGAAAACCAACTAATGGTAACCCAAATTAAAATTAAATCCATATATAATTTTTATTTACGAGTTAGTCAAGTCACTTATACTTGTGTAAATATACCTTTATGAAACTATTTATACGAAATCATTGTTTACTGTTTTAGTGTAAAACTTGCATCAAAATATTTTGTTATGTTCATTAGAGCGTCTCGTTTAAATTACTTTTAAAATCTCTTTCGGGCCTCTTTTTCTTTTTTGTTATACAATTTTTGTTTTATGTTACGAATGATTTCAATAAAAATGGGAAAAGCGGTACAATGAAACAAAATTTGATTAGCTGGACCCAGAAAACCACAACATCAGTATACATTTAATTTACTACATATAAGATTTTTTGTTGCAACATTATGTAAAAAAAATTCAGTCTTATTGTTGGGTTGTATCAATTGACATATGAGATGAGATATTAATTTTAATATCAATTGTATGTTTCATGATTTATTAAATGTCTCACATAAAACTGAAAGAAAGAAGCCAATCCATACACCTTTAAAATTGGTAAGAAACCATACTTAGGTTTAAAATCACACGAAAACCAATTTGATTGGATCGGATGAGCTTTCTCTCATAATCGGTACGATCCAATCTGTAAACACGTCTTTGTCTCAAGAAAACAAAATAATTAAATACTCTGGTTTGATGAAAAACGGAGCACGCGTCCTTTTTCGTCTAGTAAAACAATTATCCTCTGACAAACATAATGTAGTCGTAAACTTGCCACAACAAAATATTAAAGCATAAAAAGGGAAGAGAAATTTCCTAATTCGTGGGTTTTAAGAACAAAGGATCATGGAAAATTTACCCCGAATCATTAAAATTAAAATTTTAAAAGGAAAGTTTTTCTTAATCTTTGTGTGGTCTACTTATGTTCGAAACTTTAAGACTGGAAAACTTGATTTCTTTCTCGGCCACTACGTGCCCACGTCGCTGTTTCTTTCCATTTTGTTTTGAGCGCGTACATATATGATAATGTAATCGCTAACTCATGTCTTTGTGAGTACGGCTAACCATCAGTTGGCGATGACTGAGTTAGCACGGGTCACGGTAAGGTCGTACAAGTAATATTACAAGCTTTCTGCCGAAAGATGGTTAACACATTATCTTTGCTTATTTTATTTTCTCGACCCATTTCACTTCTTTTGAGTCTATTAAAATTAGTTTGACCTATTGTCAGTCCGAAAGGTTTAAGCCCATAAGGATGTATTTAAAGATATCATGGGCCCATTTAATTAAGAATTCCTTTTTAAAAATGTCTAAACCAAATTTTTTGGCAAATATATTTAGGTAAACCAAGCCAAAAATATTCTACGTAACTTGATATTTATAAATATCAGAATTTTCGTGTGTGGGTGCGTATCCGTTACTTTCAAAAGTTGAAAAGTACTTTGGAAATAGAATTTGAATTTGTTTTGCAGTTACAAAATGAGAGGTTAATAAGAAACATTGTTATGCAGGAAATATACAAATTCAAATTACCAATAAAAAATAAAACAAACAGTTTCTTTGATAGTTTCATGGGAGTTAGAAAAACCTATTAAATACTTTTGAACGTTAAGATTATAATTTATATATTATAAATATGACTTTGTTGATCACAAAATGACTCAGGCAAAGATTTTTCAACCCCTTTAATAAAATACCATTCTCTAAATGGCCATGGCATCATTCAAAAACTCGTATATGTTTCTGACCATTATGATCAGTTTTACTTTGTTGTTGAAAACATCACTTTGTTCTGAAACTCCCCAACCACTCTCTCAAGGTCCTTCCAATGAGAATAGTTATGCCCCAAGGCCATTGTCACCCTACGAGAAATATTTGACTAATTGTGTAAGCAAACTAAAGCCAAAATGTGGCGACCAAATATTCTTTGGTGTATTTGTTGGAAATCAAACAGTTAGCGATTATTGTTGTCTCAGTCTTGTGAATGACACGGGAAAATCGTGTCACGTGGACGTGACAAAACATGCGGTTAATTTGCCACAGTTCAAGAAAAACAAGACTCAAATTTTGAGTAGGTGTGAGAAGGTTTGGAATGATTGTAGTTTAGTTCACTCTCCTTCACCTAAGCCTGATTTTCAGTGACAGGTGGCAGTGAATGCTTGTATCAGATAAAAATTACGCTTTTCGCTGAATGAATTTTTTTCGTCTCACGTGCACCGTGTCATCAATGTTTAGTTCGAGGTTTTGGGTCTTTGTTTAGAAATAAAAATAAAATCATACAAATGGATGTATCAAAAATTGAAATATCAAAATTAATCTAAGACTCATTATTTGTCGTACTCAACTGGAAAAATATTTTTTTTCACGTTGCATACTCTTAAAACATCCTACTGGTCCTTGGTTTCTAGTCTTAAGTTAGCTCTTTACAAGCCGATCAACTAGAGTTAAGGCAGCATAAAAGTTGGAAAAACAAAACACAAAATGTAAAAATTGAATGGGAAAAAAACTGAATTTGCTTTCAATGGATTAGATTGGTATTCAGATTAAAACATGAAAACCAACTAATGGTAACCCAAATTAAAATTAAATCCATATATAATTTTTATTTACGAGTTAGTCAAGTCACTTATACTTGTGTAAATATACCTTTATGAAACTATTTATACGAAATCATTGTTTACTGTTTTAGTTTAAAACTTGCATCAAAATATTTTGTTATGTTCATTAGAGCGTCTCGTTTAAATTACTTTTAAAATCTCTTGCGGGCCTCTTTTTCTTTTTTGTTATACAGTTTTTGTTTTATGTTACGAATGATTTCAATAAAAATGGGAAAAGCGGTACAATGAAACAAAAGTTGATTAAATTTGGACCCAGAAAACCACAACATCAAGATACATTTAATTTACTACATATAAATTTTTTTGTTGCAACATTATGTAAAAAAATTTCAGTCTTATTGTTGGGTTGTATCAATTGATATATGAGATGAGATATTAATTTTAATATCAATTGTATGTTTCATGATTTATTAAATGTCTCACATAAAACTGAAAGAAAGAAGTCAATCCATACACCTTTAAAATTGGTAAGAAACCATACTTAGGTTTAAAATCACACGAAAACCAATGTGATTGGATCGGATGAGCTTTCTCTCATAATCGGTACGATCCAATCTGTAAACACGTCTTTGTCTCAAGAAAACAAAATAATTAAATACTCTGGTTTGATGAAAAACGGAGCACGCGTCCTTTTTCGTCTAGTAAAACAATTATCCTCTGACAAACATAATGTAGTCGTAAATGTAATATCCCAAATTCTCTAAGCCTAATTATTAGAAATCCTAAGTGAGAAAGGGGTTTAATCCGGATGATTAAAAATAGTTCATAGCCTTAATTTAGTAATTTAAAACTAATTTGGAACCAAAGGGGTAAAATAGTAATTGTACCCAATGATTTAGGAATTATGGGACTAATTAATTAAGAGTAGTTTTAATTGATTAAAATTACTCAAGATGTTATTAGAAACCAAAGGTTAGATTAAGAGGTTTATTAAGGGCTTGTTTGCAAGATTTTTAATTAATTTTAGACCTAAGTCCCACCATACACTATGTTCCACTTAAACCCACCTTAGTACCCTCTCATAACCCTAATACTCCCTCCTTCACTCAAGCAAGTACCACAAAGCAGCAGAAAAGAAGAATTGAAGCAAAAATCGAAAAAGGGAAAGAAAAGAAAGAAGGAGAAGAGGGAGAATGGAGTCGCGATCGAAGGGAGAAGAAGAAGAACAGGCAACACGGCCCTGGGGTGAGCTGTGGCGGCGCTCATGGTGGCCACGCCACTGTTCTTCGTGGCGAGAGAGGGAGAGATGCCGAGAGAGAGAGAGATGGGCAAAGGACCGAGAGAGATGGAGTGAGAGACCGAGAAAGAGAGGAGGAAGAAGGGAAGCAAGGGGGAGACGCCACCATGGCCTGGTCTTATGACGGCGCACCACCGCACGGAGAAGCAGCGAAGGCGCCGAGAGGAAGGAAGGCCGCGAGTTAGAGAGAGAGAGAGAGAGAGAGAGAGAGCTCAGACGAGAGTGAGAAAGAGGCGAGCAGAGAAGTTAGTGAACTCGAAAAGGGAAGAGGATTCAAGCTCCAAACTTTCACTGATGGTGGAAAAGATGAAGAAGATGGAAGCTTGAAGCTTCAAGAAATGCTCCAATGGAGGTTGGGTTTCTGAACAACAAGGAAAGAGGCTTGCATGTGGCTTCTAAGTGTTGAGGATGATGACTCTGAACTCAAAGTGAAGAAAGAAGGAGAAAGAGGATTTTTGGAATTGAAATCCTTAACTTGGGGTTGCTCAGGTAACATAGACTTCCCCCAAAACCTCCCTTAGAGTGTGCTAGGTTTTATTATTAATTTTATTAGTTCAATAAATAGCTTATTAGTCATCTTGAATGGTCTTGTATGGGGTTTGGTGAAATAGGTCGACTACGCCCCAACCCCCCTAAACCAATGTTTGATGTTTGTTCTGTTGTGAGTTCCATCGAGCCTCACTCGGATTATTTATGTGATTGCTATGGTTGCTGAAATGTATGAATTCGATTCTGAAATGGCTCGACACCCGAGCTAGCATATTTGTATGAGTTTGGGCTCCAAGACACTTATTTTAGGTGCAATGAATGATATATGATGAATTTAATCCTGTGCATGTGTTGATTATTGCGCATGTGTTGATTATTGCTTGTATATTTTTGTTTTATCATAATAGTTTTGAATTAATGTAATTGTGTATTGTTATTGTGAATTGTTGTCTGCAATGTATAATACTATAAATTTGTTTAAGTATAAGTTCTAATATATTCAACATTCATGCAAGAGAGTATCGCGTTTATAGATTTGTGTATGTTATTATTATCATTTGCAAAGTAATTGTCATTTAGTGTATATGTAGGCTATATAAGTGTGAAGCTGTGTGAATTGATAAACAGAATGTACATGTTTCACGCTATAATGCTTATACTTGATGTGTATAAAGTCGAATGTGTACCATTGTTCGTGATATGTGCGTATCCGTATCTTTATCGTATATGCTTGTGTGTATGTTAAACAACATTGCTATAATTAAGTAATGTAGTGTGTACACGACCTCTATTTCTAGAACTGTAAGGTTAATCAACTTTAACGTATAGTAAGATACTATATTGCTAACGTTGAATGATATGTGAACCAAAACACGATATAACAAGTTTTCACTAAAGATAACATAAGTACAACTTATTGTTATATTATCTTTTGGGTGCATATGAATGTTTAGTTATGATGTGCTTGTCCATTCCTTGGCTTGACTTTGATCTTTCTATGGTCTTGAAATTATGATTTGATTCTCCTGTCCATTTGTGAAGGAGGAAGGAATCACTTACATTATAACATAGCTTCCAAATCTTAGGATAGTCTATGTCTGGAGAAATACCATGTTTCCCGTTAAAGGCTAGCTATCATGGGCCACATATATGTGGGTGAGACCCAAACTATTTTAGTAAGTCCTTTCTATTTGAAAGGCTAGGATACGGTATTAGCGGTTTAAAGAGACGTCTAACCGTGGTCACCGAGCTCTGACTGCCGTATCAAAGTTTTTTTTAACTGGTGTGGTTAAGTTTCTCACGCTTAACTACCCAGTGAGTTTTATTAAAAGATTGAGGATGCCTATGCTATGATGTATGACGAATAAAGTTAATGTCATGTATTACGAATTACGTGATGTGGCATTGCGGGCTCACCAGTGGGGTAAGCCACTGGGCTGGGCAATAAAGTCCAGTAACCCGGGTGTTGCGATAAAAGACTTACAAAGAGGCCCATTATGTTTGATTTGAATTATGCGATTGTATGTCATGTGTATGAATTATGTTATTTTGCAAATGAATGCTCTTGAAGCAAGTTATGTTTGAGTTTGGTGAATGAATGAAGATGATGTTAAGACTTGGCTATAGTATTAGTATATGTTAAGTATATGTTGTCAGGGAGGATGTGCCAGACGTAGCACACGCGGATGGCTGGAAAGAACGGTAAAAGCATTTTTTTCTTCCAAGTCTATGTTCTTGAAGTTTTATAAACTCACTTTGTTGAAGCGTTGTTTCAGGTACACTTGATGGAGGAGGTTTAGAGCACGAAGCGTGTTCGGTCTCGCCCTCGGCAAGACATTGAGTCACCGGATCACGAGTCAGAGTCCTTATCTCTAGGATGAGTCCTTTGTAATTAGAAAATAATGTATAGGTTATATTTGTTTTACCTTGTGCTCATTTTATAAAAAGAGATGTAAATGATAAAGTTATTCCACTTTTGAAACTCTGATAGATATATGTGTCATGTTTGGGTCTTTGAAATATTTCTTTCCAAGTCAAGTAGGTCTTTTAAACAAGGTTTTATTTATATCTGAAGGTTGTTATATTTGAGAAAATATTTCCAGGTGAAGTTTCGATCCTTAATTAGTAAGTAATCCCCTAATTAGAGTTAGGGTATTACAATATGGTATCAGAGCAGTTCGACCCTCTCGGATTTGTGAGTCAAGTGTGTCTAGAAGTGATCAGGTTTAGGAAAAGAGTCGGTTATTGTGCTGTAAGTCCGAGTTTTTACGAGTTCTTTTGGTGAATTATTGAGGTAGGCCACCTCAAGGATTCATTAAAGGAATGAGGAGGATGAAGATTTGCGAGGGAATACTAGAGGCATGTACTCTTTCGTGAGACATTCTCATATATGTAATTACTCCTAAATACGATTTCAGATTCCGTAATGATCATCTAGCGATAGTTCAGGTCGTGAAAGATTTCAGCCACTCGCCTGCCTAAGTCCACGGGATGCATACCTGGCGTGATTGAGCTTAGTGGCCACGTTAAACTCTGCTACCTTTTGGAAGATCATTACGAAAGTTACGGAAGAACGAATTTGATGATCAAAGTAGTTACTGGGACTACGAGATTATTATGGGATATTCTTGGAGAAACAACAACTTTTGTGATAGATTAGATATTTTGGTATTTGATAAACAATAATGATTCAAGAATTGGAAAGTCTTTTCTTATAATATAAAAGTGTTAGTTTTAAAACTCCCTTCTTTCCCTGCTTATGGTATATATCTTTCTATTGTGTTTTGTGATACCTGCTCATTGTACTTATTATGATTTAAATTTAAATACTATAGCCAGAAAATTTGAAGCTTGTCAATATCTACTTTTAGGTTAAATACGAATCTAGTTTTTTTGGCTGGTTATAAATTTTTTTAATTTAAAATTTCCATTCTTCCATTGGCATTGCATAAGTAAAATTGCGTAGTAGTTTTTCATTTGTTCATGTCTGCTTTCCTTTGATCCAGAATCCTTCTTGCTGAATCAACCACTAAACTTTGGATTTTTTTTTCTTCCATTTCCATATTATGTACAAAGTTTACTTTTAAGTTTCTCCTCCACTCTTTGTGCTACTCTTTTGCATGTGGTCCCAAAGACAGGATGAGGTTTGTGTTTGTTTTTTTTTTCTGTCTTCCTCTTCTATGATGCCATGGTTGACTTTGAGTGAATATGATTATTTTTCCCAATTTTTTGAAGGCCAAGCATGCCTTTTCTTAAGACCAGGTGTTGTTGAACTATTGATGTCTGGATAAAATGGAAATCCATAATTACGTATGTCATCTGCTAGAAAGTAGAAACATGCATTTATCAAAAGTTCTCTCTTTAAGAAAACTAAAGGGATTTATAATCCAACCACTGAGTCAGTAGTGTGTATAATCATTATAGTTATGTAGCTTCTACATGTGGATCTTTGGTAACAAGTTTTCCAGAAATTCATCACAGTTGCTTCCTTTCCCACTTCCCGATTATTGATATTTTAAGCTATGCGAATATAAAGCTCTAATATGAGGTAGATCTGCACTTGTTGAATATGTGTTCATATCAAAGTTCTATTTGTGGTGTCAAGTTTGCCAGGCAATTCATTACGATTGTTATCCCTGCTACTTCTCCTTTTGATATTATAACCATATAAACATAATGCTAAAATATCTTTGTAGATCTAAGCTTGTGGAATAGGTGATCATATCAAGTCCTATGTTTTCACATCTGGATATATTTATCTGTATTTCCTTATTTAAATGGCTACATTTTTACTGATGAAGAAATTGTCATGCTTTTGTGGTAATATAATCACACACACACACTTTGTGATTTCAATATTCCATTGCTTTTCGTGATTTATAACCCCTCTCTTTCAAAAACTTAAATTTAGCAAGAATTTAAGCCTGACTACTTCTGCATGGAATATATATTTGTATACATTTGTTCGGGTAGTTTATTGGAGACCTAGTTTTTATAAGTTACTCCCATAGGAAATACCTAAGTGAATCTTTGAACATGGATATGACAGAGAGTTGAAAACTATGTCTTCATACTTTCAAGTCCTGCATGCACATACATGTATAAGAAGCAAGTCTTGGAGGATGAAATGCTTGGGTTAGGGCCATTCCAGATTATTTTTATTTAATATCTCTAAGAAAACCTGAAATTATATGTTTTTCTGGGGTCTTAAACAAGCGAGTTGCAGTTGTCCAAAAATTTAAAATGTGTAGTTCATTTGTGGTGTTTGTATATTTTTGTATATTTTGCAGGACCTTGGTGGTTTGTTGGTCCGAGGCTAGCTTTTAAGTCGCCTTGACCCACAATTGCATGGTTCGAATCCAAAGCATCAGGGGAAGAGAGGCGATTACAAGCGAGAAATCACGAAGGTCACTTTGGATATAGTGAGCTTAAATCTTGTGGTAGCTTGACGTAGTTGCCTTAGAACCTATGACCCTGCACTGTTTGAATTATTGTGACTGTCTATTACAATAGCATCTAGAATTGATAAGTAAGAACTCTTAGCTATGCGGTTTCAATCAATTCGGGATGGGTGTTCGTAATCGATTAGGCTCTCAACACTTGTTAACTAGTCAAGCTTGTTTGATCTAACCATTGTGAATGGGTCCCAAATTGATTGATAACCACGAAGCTCTCTAAAGCACCTATTGGACCTTGATTAGAAATACCTTAGTGTTTTCTAAAACCGCAAGGGATAGTATTGAGCCAGATTTCTTAATGCTTCAGCTGCATTTAGGGAACCCTGAAGGTAATTGAGCCCTAAGTTCCCTAGGCATAGTGACCTTGGTGAATTAACTAGCATAAGGAAGAATGTTAGACTATAGTTTTGGGACTACTAGGGTATTGGTTATAGCTAAATCAACGGGAATTCAAGGATATTAGTGTATACGCTAGATTCGCTAGCCGGTGGGTGAAGTGATCTTCCTTGACCAATTACAAACTTCATCTTGACTTAATAAGCATCTTATTGAGAATAAGACTTAGTTTGTAACTGGTTAGCTAAATCACAAATTCTACGGATAGTTGACCTAGGGTAGCTACTAATTCTTTTCAAGATTCTGACGATTTAGAAGGATCAAGAGACGTAACTTACTCATTCGAAGCAGAGAAGGATTAGAGTTCGCAGCGGAAACACCGAGAACAAATCCTTTATATGGATAGGGTTATAAGGTTAAGGCGAATTTTGGGGACAAAATTCCTAAAAGGTGGGGAGTAATGTAATATCCCAAATTCTCTAAGCCTAATTATTAGGAATCCTAAGTGAGAAAGGGGTTTAATCCGGATGATTAAAAATAGTTCATAGCCTTAATTTAGTAATTTAAAACTAATTTGGAACCAAAGGGGTAAAATAGTAATTGTACCCAATGATTTAGGAATTATGGGACTAATTAATTAGGAGTAGTTTTAATTGATTAAAATTACTCAAGATGTTATTAGAAACCAAAGGTTAGATTAAGAGGTTTATTAAGGGCTTGTTTGCAAGATTTTTAATTAATTTTAGACCTAAGTCCCACCATACACTATGTTCCACTTAAACCCACCTTAGTACCCTCTCATAACCCTAATACTCCCTCCTTCACTCAAGCATGACCACAAAGCAGCAGAAAAGAAGAATTGAAGCAAAAATCGGAAAAGGAAAGAAAAGAATGAAGGAGAAGAGGGGAGAAGGGAGTCGCGATCGAAGGGGAGAAGAAGAAGAAACAGGGCGCGGCGGCCCTGGGGGTGAGACGTGGCGCTCATGGTGGCCACGCCACTTGTTCTTCGTGGCGAGAGAGGGAGAGATCTTTGGAGAGAGAGAGAGATGGGCGTGGAGAGAGATGGAGTGAGAGGCAGAAAGAGGAGGAAGAAGGGAAGCAAGGGGAGACGCCACCATGGCCTGGTCTTATGACAGCGCACCGCCCTAGCGGGAGAAGCGTGAAGAGGCGTGAGAGGAAGGAAGGCCGCGAGTTAGAGAGAGAGAGAGAGAGAGAGAGCTACGAGAGTGAGAAAGAGGCGAGCAGAGAAGTTAGTGAACTCGAAAGGGAAGAGGATTCAAGCTCCAAACTTTCATTGATGGTGGAAAAGATGAAGAAGATGGAGGCTTGAAGCTCCAAGAATTGCTCCAATGGGGGTTGGGTTTCTGAACAACAAGGAAAGAGGCTTGCATGTGGCTTCTAAGTGTTGAGGATGATGATTCGAACTCAAAGTGAAGAAAGAAGGAGAAAAAGGATTTTGGAATTGAAATCCTTAACTTGGGGTTGCTCGGGTAACATAGACTTCCCAAAACCTCCCTTAGAGTGTGCTAGTTTTTATTATTAATTTTATTAGTTCAATAATTAGCTTATTAGTCATCTTGAATGGTCTTGTATGGGGTTTGGTGAAATAGGGTTGACGGCTGCCCCAACCCCTAAACCAATGTTTGATGTTTGTTACATTGTGAGCTCCATCGAGCCTCACTCGGATTATTTATGTGATTGCTATGGTTCTTTGAAATGTATGAATTCGATTCTGAAATGGCTCGACACCCGAGCTAGCATATTTGTATGAGTTTGGGCTCCAAGACACTTATTTTAGGTGCAATGAATGATATATGATGAATTTAATCCTGCGCATGTGTTGATTATTGCGCATGTGTTGATTATTGCTTGTATATTTTTGTTTTATCATAATAGTTTTGAATTAATGTAATTGTGTATTGTTATTGTGAATTGTTGTCTGCAATGTATAATACTATAAATTTGTTTAAGTATAAGTTCTAATATATTCAACATTCATGCAAGAGAGTATCGCGTTTATAGATTTGTGTATGTTATTATTATCATTTGCAAAGTAATTGTCATTTAGTGTATATGTAGGCTATATAAGTGTGAAGCTGTGTGAATTGATAAACAGAATGTACATGTTTCACGCTATAATGCTTATACTTGATGTGTATAAAGTCGAACGTGTACCATTATGCGTGATAATGTGCGTATCAGTATCTTTGTCGTATACGCTTGTGTGCATGTTAAACAACATTGCTATAATTAAGTAATGTAGTGTGTACCTGACCTCTATTTCTAGAACAGAAGGTTAATCAACTTTAACGTATAGTAAGATACTATATTGCTAACGTTGAATGATATGTGAACCAAAACACGATATAACAAGTTTTCACTAAAGATAACATAAGTACAACTTATTGTTATATTATCTTTTAGTGCATATGAATGTTTAGTTATGATGTGCTTGTCCATTCCTTGGCTTGACTTTGATCTTTCTATGGTCTTGAAATTATGATTTGATTCTCCTGTCCATTTGTGAAGGAGGAAGGAATCGCTTACATTATAACATAGCATCCAAATCTTAGGATAGTCTATGTCTGGAGAAATACCATGTTTCCCGTTAAAGGCTAGCTATCATGGGCCACATATATGTGGGTGAGACCCAAACTATTTTAGTAAGTCCTTTCTATTTGAAAGGCTAGGATACGGTATTAGCGGTTTAAAGAGACGTCTAACCGTGGTCACCGAGCTCTGACTGCCGTATCAAAGTTTTTTTAACTGGTGTGGTTAAGTTTCTCACGCTTAACTACCCAGTGAGTTTTATTAAAAGATTGAGGATGCCTATGCTATGATGTATGACGAATAAAGTTAATGTCATGTATTACGAATTACGTGATGTGGCATTGCGGGCTCACCAGTGGGGTAAGCCACTGGGCTGGGCAATAAAGTCCAGTAACCCGGGTGTTGCGATAAAAGACTTACAAAGAGCCCCATTATGTTTGATTTGAATTATGCGATTGTATGTCATGTGTATGAATTATGTTATTTTGCAAATGAATGCTCTTGAAGCAAGTTATGTTTGAGTTTGACTGAATGAATGAAGATGATGTTAAGACTTGGCTATAGTATTAGTATATGTTAAGTATATGTTGTCAGGGAGGATTTTCCATACGTAGCACACGCGTATGGCTGGAAACAACGGTAAAAAGCATTTTTTCTTCCAAGTCTATGTTACTGAGTTTTATAAACTCACCGTTGGGGCGTTGTTTTCAGGTACACTTGATGGAGGAGGTTTAGAGCACGAAGCGTGTTCGGTCTCGCCCTCGGCAAGACATTGAGTCACCGGATCACGAGTCAGAGTCCTTATCTCTAGGATGAGTCCTTTGTAATTAGAAAATAATGTATAGGTTATATTTGTTTTACCTTGTGCTCATTTTATAAAAAGAGGTGTAAATGATAAAGTTATTCCACTTTTGAAACTCTGATAGATATATGTGTCATGTTTGGGTCTTTGAAATATTTCTTTCCAAGTCAAATAGGTCTTTTAAACAAGGTTTTATTTATATCTGAAGGTTGTTATATTTGAGAAAATATTTCCAGGTGAAGTTTCGATCCTTAATTAGTAAGTAATCCCCTAATTAGAGTTAGGGTATTACAGTAAACTTGCCACAAAAAAATATTAAAGCATTAAAAGGGAAGAGAAATTTCCTAATTCGTGGGTTTTAAGAACAAAGGATCATGGAAAATTTACCCAAAATCATTAAAATTAAAATTTTAAAAGGAAAGTTTTTCTTAATCTTTGTGTGGTCTACTTATGTTCGAAAATTTAAGACTGGAAAACTTGATTTCTTTCTTGGCCACTACGTGCCCACGTCGCTGTTTCTTTCCATTTTGTTTTGAGCGCGTACATATATGATAATGTAATCGCTAACTCATGTCTTTGTGAGTACGACTAACCATCAGTTGGCGACGACTGAGTTAGCACGGGTCACGGTAAGGTCGTATAAGTAATATTACAAGCTTTGTGCCGAAAGATGGTTAACACATTATCTTTGCTTATTTTATTTTCTCGACCCATTTCACTTCTTTTGAGTCTATTAAAATTAGTTTGACCTATTGTCAGTCCGAAAGGTTTAAGCCCATAAGGATATATTTAAAGATATCATGGGCCCATTTAATTAAGAATTCCTTTTTAAAAATGTCTAAACCAATTTTTTTGGCAAATATATTTAGGTAAACCAAGCCAAAAATATTCTACGTAACTTGATATTTATAAATATCAGAATTTTCGTGTGTGGGTGCGTATCCGTTACTTTCAAAAGTTGAAAAGTACTTTGGAAATAGAATTTGAATTTGTTTTGCAGTTACAAAATGAGAGGTTAATAAGAAACATTGTTATGCAGGAAATATACAAATTCAAATTACCAATAAAAAATAAAACAAACAGTTTCTTTGATAGTTTCATGGGAGTTAGAAAAACCTATTAAATACTTTTGAACGTTAAGATTATAATTTATATATTATAAATATGACTTTGTTGATCACAAAATGACTCAGGCAAAGATTTTTCAACCCCTTTAATAAAATACCATTCTCTAAATGGCCATGGCATCATTCAAAAACTCGTATATGTTTCTGACCATTATGATCAGATTTACTTTGTTGTTGAAAACATCACTTTGTTTTGAAACTCCCCAACCACTCTCTCAAGGTCCTTCCAATGAGAATAGTTATGCCCCAAGGCCATTGTCACCCGACGAGAAATATTTGACTAATTGTGTAAGCAAACTAAAGCCAAAGTGTGGCGACCAAATATTCTTTGGTGTATTTGTTGGAAATCAAACAGTTAGCGATTATTGTTGTCTCAGTCTTGTGAATGACACGGGAAAATCGTGTCACGTGGACGTGACAAAACATGCGGTTAATTTGCCACAGTTCAAGAAAAACAAGACTCAAATTTTGAGTAGGTGTGAGAAGGTTTGGAATGATTGTAGTTTAGTTCACTCTCCTTCACCTAAGCCTGATTTTCAGTGACAGGTGGCAGTGAATGCTTGTATCTGATAAAAATTACGCTTTTCGCTGAATGAATTTTTAGTCTCACGTGCACCGTGTCATCAGTGTTTAGTTCGAGGTTTTGGGTCTTTGTATAGAAATAAAAATAACATCATACAAATGGATGTATCAAAAATTGATATATCAAAATTAATCTAAGACTCATTATTTGTCGTACTCAACTGGAAAAATATTTTTTTCACGTTGCCTCCTCTTAAAACATTCTTTTGCTCCTTGGTTTCTAGTCTTAAGTTAGCTCTTTACAAGCCGATCAACTAGAGTTAAGGCAAAGATAAAAGTTGGAAAAACAAAACACAAAATGTAAAAATTGAATGGGAAAAAAACTGAATTTGCTTTCAATGGATTAGATTGGTATTCAGATCAAAACATGAAAACCAACTAATGGTAACCCAAATTAAAATTAAATCCATATATAATTTTTATTTACGAGTTAGTCAAGTCACTTATACTTGTGTAAATATACCTTTATGAAACTATTTATACGAAATCATTGTTTACTGTTTTAGTGTAAAACTTGCATCAAAATATTTTGTTATGTTCATTAGAGCGTCTCGTTTAAATTACTTTTAAAATCTCTTTCGGGCCTCTTTTTCTTTTTTGTTATACAGTTTTTGTTTTATGTTACGAATGATTTCAATAAAAATGGGAAAAGCGGTACAATGAAACAAAATTTGATTAGCTGGACCCAGAAAACCACAACATCAGTATACATTTAATTTACTACATATAAATTTTTTTGTTGCAACATTATGTAAAAAAATTTCAGTCTTATTGTTGGGTTGTATCAATTGATATATGAGATGAGATATTAATTTTAATATCAATTGTATGTTTCATGATTTATTAAATGTCTCACATAAAACTGAAAGAAAGAAGCCAATCCATACACCTTTAAAATTGGTAAGAAACCATACTTAGGTTTAAAATCACACGAAAACCAATGTGATTGGATCGGATGAGCTTTCTCTCATAATCGGTACGATCCAATCTGTAAACACGTCTTTGTCTCAAGAAAACAAAATAATTAAATACTACGGTTTGATGAAAAAGCAGCACGCAGCGTCCTTTTTCGTCTAGTAAAACAATTATCCTCTGACAAACATAATGTAGTCGTAAACTTGCCACAAAAAAATATTAAAGCATAAAAAGGGAAGAGAAATTTCCTAATTCGTGGGTTTTAAGAACAAAGGATCATGGAAAATTTACCCCAAATCATTAAAATTAAAATTTTAAAAGGAAAGTTTTTCTTAATCTTTGTGTGGTCTACTTATGTTCGAAAATTTAAGACTGGAAAACTTGATTTCTTTCTCGGCCACTACGTGCCCACGTCGCTGTTTCTTTCCATTTTGTTTTGAGCGCGTACATATATGATAATGTAATCGCTAACTCATGTCTTTGTGAGTACGACTAACCATCAGTTGGCGGCATTTAATCGAGTTAGCACGGGTCACGGTAAGGTCGTATAAGTAATATTACAAGCTTTGTGCCGAAAGATGGTTAACACATTATCTTTGGTTATTTTATTTTCTCGACCCATTTCACTTCTTTTGAGTCTATTAAAATTAGTTTGACCTATTGTGAGTCCGAAAGGTTTAAGCCCATAAGGATATATTTAAAGATATCATGGACCCATTTAATTAAGAATTCCTTTTTAAAAATGTCTAAACCAAATTTTTTGGCAAATATATTTAGGTAAACCAAGCCAAAAATATTCTACGTGACTTGATATTTATAAATATCAGAATTTTCGTGTGTGGGTGCGTATCCGTTACTTTCAAAAGTTGAAAAGTACTTTGGAAATAGAATTTGAATTTGTTTTGCAGTTACAAAATGAGAGGTTAATAAGAAACATTGTTATGCAGGAAATATACAAATTCAAATTACCAATAAAAAATAAAACAAACAGTTTCTTTGATAGTTTCATGGGAGTTAGAAAAACCTATTAAATACTTTTGAACGCTAAGATTATAATTTATATATTATAAATATGACTTTGTTGATCACAAAATGACTCAGGCAAAGATTTTTCAACCCCTTTAATAAAATACCATTCTCTAAATGGCCATGGCTTCATTCAAAAACTCGTATATGTTTCTGACCATTATGATCAGTTTTACTTTGTTGTTGAAAACATCACTTTGTTCTGAAACTCCCCAACCACTCTCTCAAGGTCCTTCCAATGAGAATAGTTATGCCCCAAGGCCATTGTCACCCTACGAGAAATATTTGACTAATTGTGTAAGCAAAATAAAGCCAAAGTGTGGCGACCAAATATTCTTTGGTGTATTTGTTGGAAATCAAACAGTTAGCGATTATTGTTGTCTCAGTCTTGTGAATGACACGGGAAAATCGTGTCACGTGGACGTGACAAAACATGCGGTTAATTTGCCACAGTTCAAGAAAAACAAGACTCAAATTTTGAGTAGGTGTGAGAAGGTTTGGAATGATTGTAGTTTAGTTCACTCTCCTTCACCTAAGCCTGATTTTCAGTGACAGGTGGCAGTGAATGCTTGTATCAGATAAAAATTACGCTTTTCGCTGAATGAATTTTTTTCGTCTCACGTGCACCGTGTCATCAATGTTTAGTTCGAGGTTTTGGGTCTTTGTTTAGAAATAAAAATAAAATCATACAAATGGATGTATCAAAAATTGATATATCAAAATTAATCTAAGACTCATTATTTGTCGTACTCAACTGGAAAAATATTTTTTTTCACGTTGCCTACTCTTAAAACATCCTACTGGTCCTTGGTTTCTAGTCTTAAGTTAGCTCTTTACAAGCCGATCAACTAGAGTTAAGGCAGCATAAAAGTTGGAAAAACAAAACACAAAATGTAAAAATTGAATGGGAAAAAAAACTGAATTTGCTTTCAATGGATTAGATTGGTATTCAGATCAAAACATGAAAACCAACTAATGGTAACCCAAATTAAAATTAAATCCATATATAATTTTTATTTACGAGTTAGTCAAGTCACTTATACTTGTGTAAATATACCTTTATGAAACTATTTATACGAAATCATTGTTTACTGTTTTAGTGTAAAACTTGCATCAAAATATTTTGTTATGTTCATTAGAGCGTCTCGTTTAAATTACTTTTAAAATCTCTTTCGGGCCTCTTTTTCTTTTTTGTTATACAGTTTTTGTTTTATGTTACGAATGATTTCAATAAAAATGGGAAAAGCGGTACAATGAAACAAAATTTGATTAGCTGGACCCAGAAAACGACAACATCAGTATACATTTAATTTACTACATATAAATTTTTTTGTTGCAACATTATGTAAAAAAATTTCAGTCTTATTGTTGGGTTGTATCAATTGATATATGAGATGAGATATTAATTTTAATATCAATTGTATGTTTCATGATTTATTAAATGTCTCACATAAAACTGAAAGAAAGAAGCCAATCCATACACCTTTAAAATTGGTAAGAAACCATACTTAGGTTTAAAATCACACGAAAACCAATGTGATTGGATCGGATGAGCTTTCTCTCATAATCGGTACGATCCAATCTGTAAACACGTCTTTGTCTCAAGAAAACAAAATAATTAAATACTCTGGTTTGATCAAAAATGGAGCACGCGTCCTTTTTCGTCTAGTAAAACAATTATCCTCTGACAAACATAATGTAGTCGTAAACTTGCCACAACAAAATATTAAAGCATAAAAAGGGAAGAGAAATTTCCTAATTCGTGGGTTTTAAGAACAAAGGATCATGGAAAATTTACCCCAAATCATTAAAATTAAAATTTTAAAAGGAAAGTTTTTCTTAATCTTTGTGTGGTCTACTTATGTTCGAAACTTTAAGACTGGAAAACTTGATTTCTTTCTCGACCACTACGTGCCCACGTCGCTGTTTCTTTCCATTTTGTTTTGAGCGCGTACATATATGATAATGTAATCGCTAACTCATGTCTTTGTGAGTACGGCTAACCATCAGTTGGCGATGACTGAGTTAGCACGGGTCACGGTAAGGTCGTATAAGTAATATTACAAGCTTTGTGCCGAAAGATGGTTAACACATTATCTTTGGTTATTTTATTTTCTCGACCCATTTCACTTCTTTTGAGTCTATTAAAATTAGTTTGACCTATTGTGAGTCCGAAAGGTTTAAGCCCATAAGGATATATTTAAAGATATCATGGGCCCATTTAATTAAGAATTCCTTTTTAAAAATGTCTAAACCAAATTTTTTGGAAAATATATTTAGGTAAACCAAGCCAAAAATATTCTACGTAACTTGATATTTATAAATATCAGAATTTTCGTGTGTGGGTGCGTATCCGTTACTTTCAAAAGTTGAAAAGTACTTTGGAAATAGAATTTGAATTTGTTTTGCAGTTACAAAATGAGAGGTTAATAAGAAACATTGTTATGCAGGAAATATACAAATTCAAATTACCAATAAAAAATAAAACAAACAGTTTCTTTGATAGTTTCATGGGAGTTAGAAAAACCTATTAAATACTTTTGAACGTTAAGATTATAATTTATATATTATAAATATGACTTTGTTGATCACAAAATGACTCGAGCAAAGATTTTTCAACCCTTTAATAAAATACCATTCTCTAAATGGCCATGGCATCATTCAAAAACTTCGTATATGTTTAGACCATTATGATCAGTTTACTTTGTTGTTGAAAACATCACTTTGTTCTCAAACTCCCAACCCCTCTCTCAAGGTCCTTCCAATGAGAATAGTTATGCCCCAAGGCCATTGTCACCCTACGAGAAATATTTGACTAATTGTGTAAGCAAACTAAAGCCAAAATGTGGCGACCAAATATTCTTTGGTGTATTTGTTGGAAATCAAACAGTTAGCGATTATTGTTGTGTCAGTCTTGTGAATGACACGGAAAATCGTGTCACATGGGCGTGACAAAACATGCGGTTAATTTGCCACAGTTCAAGAAAAACAAGACTCAAATTTTGAGTAGGTGTGAGAAGGTTTGGAATGATTGTAGTTTAGTTCACTCTCCTTCACCTAAGCTCGATTTTGATGACAATTGGCGATGAATGCTTGTATCGAGATAAAAATTACGCTTTTATTGAATGAATTTTTTCGTCTCACGTGCACCGTGTCATCAATGTTTAGTTCGAGGTTTTGGGTCTTTGTTTAGAAATAAAAATAAAATCATACAAATGGATGTATCAAAAATTGATATATCAAAATTAATCTAAGACTCATTATTTGTCGTACTCAACTGGAAAAATATTTTTTTTCACGTTGCCTACTCTTAAAACATCCTACTGGTCCTTGGTTTCTAGGCTTAAGTTAGCTCTTTACAAGCCGATCAACTAGAGTTAAGGCAGCATAAAAGTTGGAAAAACAAAACACAAAATGTAAAAATTGAATGGGAAAAAAAACTGAATTTGCTTTCAATGGATTATATTGGTATTCAGATTAAAACATGAAAACCAACTAATGGTAACCCAAATTAAAATTAAATCCATATATAATTTTTATTTACGAGTTAGTCAAGTCACTTATACTTGTGTAAA
Organism: Calophaca sinica; assembly: GCA_037113605.1. Classification (NCBI taxonomy): domain Eukaryota; kingdom Viridiplantae; phylum Streptophyta; class Magnoliopsida; order Fabales; family Fabaceae; genus Calophaca; species Calophaca sinica. Next base: position 118,595,035 of record CM073731.1, read on the forward strand.
TATACCTTTATGAAACTATTTATACGAAATCATTGTTTACTGTTTTAGTGTAAAACTTGCATCAAAATATTTTGTTATGTTCATTAGAGCGTCTCGTTTAAATTACTTTTAAATTAGTTATGCCCCAGGTCCCGGGTTCGAGCACTCCCGAGGGCAAAAACTCCACTTTGGGGGTGTGGAGAAGTCCTGTGAGTAATGTGGACAGCGTGTGGACAGCTGGCAAAGCCAGGCTGCATGCGGCGCCAGTTTGAGCAGAAACGTGGATTTTCACATTTTTAGGACATTTAGGATCATAAGTACATGTTTTTAGGGTCCTAAATCCTAGAGAATCACTTAGGAGTATCTTAGAATTCCCTTAGAGTTGTTAGTTTGTTTGAAAGGCTTAGAGAAGTAATATTAGAACTACTGAGTTACAATGGATCTGATAAGATAAATTCTACCAATGTTGGTTTCACCTATGTTATGAAACTTAGGTTAATATTTTTCCATCATTTGATTCCATAGTTGTTCCTCAATAGGTAAGTGTTCCTACTGGAGACTTTACTGTCAACAGTGTTAGTAAACATGACCAATTTTCAATTATTAATTTTGGGAAGGTCACTTTGGATATATTGTACCTAGAGTGGTTTAACACTGTGTTAATCCTTTTGTCGTGACCACTTGATTCTACGACAATTAGAATCGGTAAGTAAGGATTCTTAGCGGTGCGGTCTTGATCAATTTAGGATGGGCATTCATAATCGATTAGGCTCTCAACACTTGTTAACTAGTCAAGCTTGTTTGATCTAACCATTGTGAATGGATCCCAAGTTGATTAATAACCACGAAACCCTCTAAAGCACCTATTGGACCTTGATTAGAAATACCTCAGTGCTTTCTAAAATCAAAAAGGGGTAGGGATGAGCTAGACTTCCTAATACCTAAGTGGTAATTAGGGAACCTGGAATGGTATTCAAGCCCTAAGCTTTCTAGGCGTAGTACTTTGGTGGAATAACTAGCCTGAGGAAGAGTGTTAGACCATAGTCTTAGGACTACAAGGGTCTTAGTATAGCTGAATTAGCGGGAATTCAGAGAAATTAATGTCTACGCTAGATTCAATAGCCGAGGTATGAGGTGACGTTGTTTGACCAATTACAAACTTTGTCTTGACTTAATAAGCATCTTATTGGGGATAAGATTTAGTTTGTAAATAGTTAGCTAAATCACCAATCCTCCGGATAGTTGACCTAGGGTAGCTATTAATTCTTTTCAAAATTCTGATAACTTAGGACGATCTAGAAAGGAACTTACTCATTCGAAGCAGAATAGGATTAGAGTTCGCAGCGGAAGCAAGGAGAGCAAATCCTGCTTAAGGATAAGTTTAGAAGGTAAGGCGAATTTTGGGGACAAAATTCCTAAAAGGTGGGGAGTAATGTAACATCCCAAAATCCCTAAGCCTAATTATTAGGAATCCTAAGTGAAAAAGGGATTTAATCCCTAAGGAATAAAAATAGTTCATAGCCTTAATTTAGTAATTTGAAACCAATTAGGAACTAAGGGGTAAAATGGTAATTTTACCCAATAAATTAGGAAATGTGGGACTAATTAGTTAGGAGTAGTATTAATTGATTAAAATTACTCAAGAGATGATTAGAAACCAAAGGTTGGATTAAGGAGGTTAAATTATGGCCTTGATTGGTTTATTTTAATAAATCTAAGCCTGCGTCTCACCGTGCATCACATTCCACTTAAATCCACCCTAGTCCCCCTCATCTCACCCTTTTACTCCCTCCTCTCGCTGCCAACAGAGGGAGCAGAAGCAGAAAATTAGAAAGAAAGGGAAAGAAGAAAAGAAAAGGGAAAGAAGAAAAGAAAAGGGAAGAAAGGAAGAAGGAAAAGGGGAGGTGCGATCGCGATGGAGGAAGAGAGGAGGGAGGCCGCGCTGGCCAGCCCACGGCGGCGCAGGTGGTGGCGCGCCGGAGAAGGAGGAGGAAGGGCGAGAGAGCTGGGCCGAGAGGGAGGTGGCAGCAGCCACCGTGGGAGAGAGAGAGGGAGAGTTCGAGAGAGAGAGTGAGAAGCCGAGAGATTGAGAGAGATAGTGAGGAGATGAAAAGAGGAAGAGGAACCATGGAAGGAACAACCAGATTGGAGAAGATTGGAGCTTGGTTCAAGCTTTCATGGAGGTTAGGGTTCTTGGAACTACAAAGAGAAGGAATTTCATGTGAGTTCTGATTGATGGTGGAGATGAATCTAAGCTCAGAATGAAGGAAGAAGAACAATGGAGCTTGAATCCCTAATTTGGGATTATTCAGGTAACATAGACTTCCCCTAAAACCTCCCTTAGGGTGTGCTAGGATTTGTTAGTTAGATTCTTTAGCTCAATAATTAGTCTATTAATTATTCTGAAATGGTCTTGTATGGGGTTTTGACTGAAATAGGGTTGGATTCTGTCCCCAACCCCCCTAAACCAATGTGTGATGTTTGTACCGTTGAGAGTTCCATCGAGCTCCAATTGGTGTATATATATGTGTGTTTGGTTTGGTTTGATTGGTCACTTGATCAATATGCATGAATTAATTTGGAAGGATTGGCGTTTGAACTAGCCTAATTTGGAGTGGTTACGATTTCCTGAAATGGGTGAAGGGCTTTAGGCCCCTTTTAAATAAGTTGTGATTATATTGCTAAGTGTTTGACTTCCCAATTAGACATGTAAATTGTTTAGAATTGTTATTTGATTGGGATTGTGATAATTGTAATGAATTATTATTTGATGTGTTATTAAATCCTAATAATGCATGTGAAACCTTGTTTTGACTCTTGCTTTGATTGAAACTTGGTTGTTTATGTGTCTGGATGTTTGCGTTTGAAAGGCAAACTCGTCATATGTGTACTTCGGCCACTTTCGTTGACGGGGACCCTTTGGTAGGGCCACAAATAGGTCCTTGCTCATTTTGATCCTTGGGCTTTGCCAAGTGGTACATTCATTAGTGTTTACTAAATGTAATTGCATTGAGCTTGTTGTTTCTCATTGATTAAAACTTATACGTGTTCGATAATGTTTGCGCTTGACCTTTTAGGAATTTTGTCCCCAAAATTCGCCTTACCTTCTAAACTTATCCTTAAGCAGGATTTGCTCTCCTTGCTTCCGCTGCGAACTCTAATCCTATTCTGCTTCGAATGAGTAAGTTCCTTTCTAGATCGTCCTAAGTTATCGGAATTTTGAAAAGAATTAATAGCTACCCTAGGTCAACTATCCAGAGGATTGGTGATTTAGCTAACCAGTTACAAACTAAATCTTATCCCCAATAAGATGCTTATTAAGTCAAGACAAAGTTTGTAATTGGTCAAACAACGTCACCTCATACCTCGGCTATTGAATCTAGCGTAGACATTAATTTCTCTGAATTCCCGCTAATTCAGCTATACTAAGACCCTTGTAGTCCTAAGACTATGGTCTAACACTCTTCCTCAGGCTAGTTATTCCACCAAAGTACTACGCCTAGAAAGCTTAGGGCTTGAATACCATTCCAGGTTCCCTAATTACCACTTAGGTATTAGGAAGTCTAGCTCATCCCTACCCCTTTTTGATTTTAGAAAGCACTGAGGTATTTCTAATCAAGGTCCAATAGGTGCTTTAGAGGGTTTCGTGGTTATTAATCAACTTGGGATCCATTCACAATGGTTAGATCAAACAAGCTTGACTAGTTAACAAGTGTTGAGAGCCTAATCGATTATGAATGCCCATCCTAAATTGATCAAGACCGCACCGCTAAGAATCCTTACTTACCGATTCTAATTGTCGTAGAATCAAGTGGTCACGACAAAAGGATTAACACAGTGTTAAACCACTCTAGGTACAATATATCCAAAGTGACCTTCCCAAAATTAATAATTGAAAATTGGTCATGTTTACTAACACTGTTGACAGTAAAGTCTCCAGTAGGAACACTTACCTATTGAGGAACAACTATGGAATCAAATGATGGAAAAATACTAACCTAAGTTTCATAACATAGGTGAAACCAACATTGGTAGAATTTATCTTATCAGATCCATTGTAACTCAGTAGTTCTAATATTACTTCTCTAAGCCTTTCAAACAAACTAACAACTCTAAGGGAATTCTAAGATACTCCTAAGTGATTCTCTAGGATTTAGGACCCTAAAAACATGTACTTATGATCCTAAATGTCCTAAAAATGTGAAAATCCACATTTCTGCTCAAACTGGCGCGTCACTCGCACCCTAGCGCACGTCACGCGCATCTTGACCTGTTGTTGCGCGCACCGCGCGCGCCTCAACGCTCGTCACGTGCATTTCGCTCAATTGCCTCTGTTTTTCTACGCGTCACGCGCACCTGTGAAGTGCGTCACGCGCAGACCTGCAAAATTATGCAGAATTTTGAGGTAGACCCAATTCCAACTTCAAACTCAATTTCCACTCAATCCAAACCAATCATAATCAAGGTACAGACTCCAAATCAAGCATTCAATACATATACATGATCAAGAGCAACCTACGGCATATTCAAATCACCACAAAACATGATTGCACACATCATAGCATACGTCAAAATGTTCATTTATTCATGGCTCCCAAATCCCTACTCATGCATTTACCTAACCCATATCTTGAATCAAGCAAACACAAAACAACACAAGGGAAATGAAAACCCTAAACCCAATCCAATCCAAGACAAATTCATAACAATTAAGGACTCAAGAACAAGGATTCAAACATGATGAATTACAAGGAGTATTTATCCAATATCACATCATGGCAATATCATGCTTTAGGCATTTCAACTATTTCATAAATTCGTCAAATAGACCATGCTCTTAAAGAATTCAGACAAGGATCTAGCATACACATAATGGTAGCATCAAAACATATTTCTCATGTCAACAATGCACTCAAAATATGAACATAACAATTATACTCATAAGGCAGTCAAGGAACATGTAGTCTGTTTATGGTTCCTAACCAGAATTTATGCAAGTTCACAACACCACAATTAAGGGTCATTCATGCAATAGCCCCTCAGGATTCCAAATTTATGGACATATAATGTCACAAGACTTGCAAAGACTTAGGATCAAAATGTTGAAAGTAAATGCGTTCTCCATATTGGAGGCAAGCCAATCTAAAATTAGCACGCACAATTAGGCTAATGCATTCTTAACAAGCAATCAAATTTCCCTCATGCAATAAGGAGATTGAAACATTAAGGAAAGTCAAATTCCCACATACGGTTATAAATCCAACACATCCAAGCATAACTATCCAAATTGAACATAAAGAAAATGCGAATCTTAACTAAAGTCATCAATGCCTCAAGTTTAGACATAATCAATATTTAGGCAAGGAATTGAAAACAACCAAATGGAAAAATCAAAGCGAAAGAAATTCTTTCATGTTACTAATTTATAACTTTTTAATTTCCAAACTTTGTGTTTTCAAAACTTAACTTTCACATTATGTAAGAAGATTTTTCCAAAACTTGAACCATGAGTATTCATCGAATATCAAAACATTTTATGTTTCACAATGGTCGCGGTTTCTTCAAGAGTATCCCATAATACTCTCGTTGTCCCGCAGCTACTTTGATCATCAACCTCGTCATACCAAAACTCTTGTAATGATCTTCCAGTGGTAGCAGAGTTTAACGTGGCCACTAAACTCAACTGCGGCCAGGTATGCATTCCGTGGACTTAGGCAGGCCAGAGTGGCTGAAATCCTTCACGACCTGAACTACTACTAGACGATCATTACGGAATCTGAAACTGTATTTAGGAGTAATTACATATATGAGAATGTCTCACGAAAGAGTACATGCCTCTAGTATTCCCTGCAAATCTTCATCCTCCTCATTCCTTTAATGAATCCTTGAGGTGGCCTACCTCAATAATTCACCAAAAGAACTCAGAAAACTCGGACTTACAGACACAACTGACTCTTTTCCTAAACCGGATCACTTCTAGACACACTTGACTCACAGTCCGAGAGGGTCGAACTGCTCTGATACCATAATGTAACACCCTAACTCTAATTAGGGGATTACTTACCAATTTAACTTGAGTTAGCATACATACACTGGAAATTTTTCGAATACAAACGAATACTAAAGAATGATTCCTGTTTTTCAAATACTACACTATACTTTAGTTAGTAAAACTCATGGATATATACGCGTCGTACAAAAATACGTTACTAAAATAGCAAACATAATTCAGAGTTTCTAAAACAAGATTAACTTTAATTATTACAACTTCTGTTTCAAAAGAATAATAAGGTAAAACAATTACAATTACATCTTATTCACACATAATACTAGGACACAACCTAGGACTTAGGACATGACTTGTGATCCGGTGGCTCAGGTCTCACAGGAAAGCAAGACCGAGCACATTCCAATGGTAACCTCTTCAAACAGCTATACCTGAAAACAACGCCCCAAAGGTGAGTTTATAAAACTCAATAACATAGACTTAGATTAAAAAATACTTTTATCGTTGTTTTCAGCCATATGTGGTGTGCGACGTATGGAAAATCCTCCCCATAAGCATAGGTATAAATATTTATACTACCTTAACAAATTCCCAAGACATGATATTTCAAACATCAATTACAGAGTCAAACATATGTCACAACAATCACAATGAATGTTCCCCACTTGATCCAGCTCAAGTACAAAATGAGTAAAATCCTATTAAAAAGGATAAAACCAAGGGGGGGCCCAACGGCACAGGTGGTAGCTAATCACTTACGATGGGGTTGCAGAGCGAATTGCAAACATTCCACACACACAAACAATGCCTGTTATTGTGACATCCCAAGCCATACTCACATTGGAGCCACAAGGCCTTACGAAAGGATATGCCACTCACAGGACTTCACACAAGCAATTCAATCAAGATCATTAATTAATAAAGCAACACACAGCACTAGCATAATTCGATAATGTTTGCAGTTCAAGCGCAAACATTTCGAACACGTATAAGTTTCAATCAATGAGAAACAACAAGCTCAATGCAATTACATTTAGTAAACACTAATGAATGTACCACTTGGCAAAGCCCAAGGATCAAAATGAGCAAGGACCTATTTGTGGCCCTACCAAAGGGTCCCCGTCAATGAAAGTGACCGAAGTACACATATGACGAGTTTGCCTTTCAAACGCAAACATCCAGACACATAAACAACCAAGTTTCAATCAAAGCAAGAGTCAAAACAAGGTTTCACATGCATTATTAGGATTTAATAACACATCAAATAATAATTCATTACAATTATCACAATCCCAATCAAATAACAATTCTAAACAATTTACATGTCTAATTGGGAAGTCAAACACTTAGCAATATAATCACAACTTATTTAAAAGGGGCCTAAAGCCCTTCACCCATTTCAGGAAATCGTAACCACTCCAAATTAGGCTAGTTCAAACGCCAATCCTTCCAAATTAATTCATGCATATTGATCAAGTGACCAATCAAACCAAACCAAACACATATATATATACACCAATTAGAGCTCGATGGAACTCTCAACGGTACAAACATCACACATTGGTTTAGGGGGATTGGGGACAGAATCCAACCCTATTTCAGTCAAAACCCCATACAAGACCATTTCAGAATAATTAATAGACTAATTATTGAGCTAAAGAATCTAACTAACAAATCCTAGCACACCCTAAGGGAGGTTTTAGGGGAAGTCTATGTTACCTGAATAATCCCAAATTAGGGATTCAAGCTCCATTGTTCTTCTTCCTTTATTCTGAGCTTAGATTCATCTCCCCCATCAATCAGAACTCACATGAAATTCCTTCTCTTTGTAGTTCCAAGAACCCTAACCTCCATGAAAGCTTGAACCAAGCTCCAATCTTCTCCAATCTGGTTGTTCCTTCCATGGTTCCTCTTCCTCTTTTCATCTCCTCACTATCTCTCTCAATCTCTCGGCTTCTCACTCTCTCTCTCGAACTCTCCCTCTCTTCTCCAGGTGGTCGCTGCCACCTCCCTCTCGACCCAGCCTCTCTCGCCCTTCCTCCTCCTTCTCGTGGCGCCACCACTGCTGGGCTGGCCAGCGCTGCCTCCCTCCTCTCTTCCTCCATCGCGATCGCACCTCCCCTTTTCCTTCTTCCTTTCTTCCCTTTTCTTTTCTTCTTTCCCTTTTCTTTTCTTCTTTCCCTTTCTTTCTAATTTTCTGCTTCTGCTCCCTCTGTTGGCAGCGAGAGGAGGGAGTAAAAGGGTGAGATGAGGGGGACTAGGGTGGATTTAAGTGGAATGTGGTGCACGGTGAGACGCAGGCTTAGATTTATTAAAATAAACCAATCAAGGCCATAATTTAACCTCCTTAATCCAACCTTTGGTTTCTAATCACCTCTTGAGTAATTTTAATCAATTAATACTACTCCTAACTAATTAGTCCCACATTTCCTAATTTATTGGGTAAAATTACCATTTTACCCCTTAGTTCCTAATTCATTTTAAATTACTAAATTAAGGCTATGAACTATTTTTATTCCTTAGGGATTAAATCCTTTTTTCACTTAGGATTCCTAATAATTAGGCTTAGGGATTTTGGGATGTTACAACCACAACATCAGTATACATTTAATTTACTACATATAAATTTTTTTGTTGCAACATTATGTAAAAAAATTTCAGTCTTATTGTTGGGTTGTATCAATTGATATATGAGATGAGATATTAATTTTAATATCAATTGTATGTTTCATGATTTAATAAATGTCTCACATAAAACTGAAAGAAAGAAGTCAATCCATACACCTTTAAAATTGGTAAGAAACCATACTTAGGTTTAAAATCACACGAAAACCAATGTGATTGGATTGGATGAGCTTTCTCTCATAATCGGTACGATCCAATCTGTAAACAAGTCTTTGTCTCAAGAAAACAAAATAATTAAATACTCTGGTTTGATGAAAAACGGGGCACACGTCCTTTTTCGTCTAGTAAAACAATTATCCTCTGACAAACATAATGTAGTCGTAAACTTGCCACAACAAAATATTAAAGCATAAAAAGGGAAGAGAAATTTCCTAATTCGTGGGTTTTAAGAACAAAGGATCATGGAAAATTTACCCCAAATCATTAAAATTAAAATTTTAAAAGGAAATTTTTTCTTAATCTTTGTGTGGTCTACTTATGTTCGAAACTTTAAGACTGGAAAACTTGATTTCTTTCTCGGCCACTACGTGCCCACGTCGCTGTTTCTTTCCATTTTGTTTTGAGCGCGTACATATATGATAATGTAATCGCTAACTCATGTCTTTGTGTGTATGGCTAACCATCAGTTGGCGATAGTGAGTTAGCACGGGTCACTGTAAGGTCGTATAAGTAATATTACAAGCTTTGTGCGAAAGATGGTTAACACATTATCTTTGCTTATTTTATTTTCTCGACCCATTTCACTTCTTTTGAGTCTATTAAAATTAGTATGACCTATTGTGAGTCCGAAAGGTTTAAGCCCATAAGGATATATTTAAAGATATCGTGGGCCCATTTAATTAAGAATTCCTTTTTAAAAATGTCTAAACCAAATTTTTTGGCAAATATATTTAGGTAAACCAAGCCAAAAATATTCTACGTAACTTGATATTTATAAATATCAGAATTTTCATGTGTGGGTGCGTATCTGTTACTTTCAAAAGTTGAAAAGTACTTTGGAAATAGAATTTGAATTTGTTTTGCAGTTACAAAATGAGAGGTTAATAAGAAACATTGTTATGCAGGAAATATACAAATTCAAATTACCAATAAAAAATAAAACAAACAGTTTCTTTGATAGTTTCATGGGAGTTAGAAAAACCTATTAAATACTTTTGAACGTTAAGATTATAATTTATATATTATAAATATGACTTTGTTGATCACAAAATGACTCAGGCAAAGATTTTTCAACCCCTTTAATAAAATACCATCCTCTAAATGGCCATGGTGTAACATCCCAAAAATCCCTAAGTCTAATTATTAGCAATCCTAAGTGAGATATGGGTTTAAATCCTGAGGATTTAAAATAGTCCATAGTCTTTATTTATCAATTTAAAACCAATTTGGAAGCAAAGGGGTAAAATAGTAATTGCACCCAATGATTTAGGAATTATGGGACTAATTAATTAGGAGTAGTGTTAATTGATTAAAATTACTCAAGATGTTATTAGAAACCAAGAGTTTAATTAAGGAGGTTTAATAGGACTTGTTTGCAAGATTTTTAATTAACCTTAGACCTAAGTCCCACCATACACTATGTTCCACTTAAATCCACCTTATCACTCCCCAAACCCTCATCTACTCCCTCCCATCGTGACCCATCTGCAGACCAAAGGGAAAGAAGAAAAAAAAAGGGAAAGAAGAAAAGAAAAGGGAAGAAAGAAAGAAGAAAAATGGGAGATGCGATCGTGATGGAGAGGAAGAGGAGGCAGGGCGCGGCGGCCCTGTCGTGGTGGCGCACCACCGCGCCGGAGAAGGAGAAGGAAGGACGAGAAAGCTGGGCCGAGAGGGAGGTGGCAGCAGCCACCGTGAGAGAGAGAGAAGCCGAGAGAGATCGAGAGAGAGGGAAGAAGAAGGGAACTCGAAAATGGAGGAGGAAGGAGAAGAAGTAGATGAACAAGACTCAAAGGATGAAGGATTAAAGGAAGAAGATGAAGATGGAAGCTTGAAGACCCACTTCAATGGAGGTTAGGGCTTGGAATGAAAAGAAAGAGGGCTTGCATGTGGGTTCTTACTTATGGAGAAGAAGAAGCTGAAGCTCGAGGACTCAGTTCCGCGAAAGGGATTTTTGGAGCTCAAATCCCTAACTTGGGATTGCTCAGGTAACATAGACTTCCCCTAAAACCTCCCTTAGGGTGTGCTAGGATTTGTTATTTAGATTCTTTAGTACAATAATTAGTCTATTAATTATTCTGAAATGGTCTTGTATGGGGTTTTGACTGAAATAGGGTTGGATTCTGTCCCCAACCCCCCTAAACCAATGTGTTATATTTGTACCGTTGAGAGTTCCATCGAGCTCCAATTGGTGTATATGTATATATATATGTGTTTGGTTTGGTCGATTGGTTACTTGATCAATATACCTGAATTAATTTGGGAGGATTGACGTTTGAATTAACCTAATTTGGAGTGGTTATAATTTCCTGAAATGAGTGAAGGGCTTTATGCCCCTTTTAAATAAATTGTGGTTATATTGATAAGTGTTTGACTTCCCAATTAGACATGTAAATTGCTTAGAATTGTTATTTGATTGGGATGGTGATAATTTTAATGAATAATTATTTGATATATTATTGAATCCTAATAATGCATGTGAAACCTTGTTTTGACTCTTGTTTTGATTGAAACTTGGTTGTTTATGTGTCTGGATGTTTGCGTTTGAAATGCAAACTCGTCATATGTGTACTTCGGTCACTTTCGTTGACGGGGGCTCTTTGGTAGGACCACAAATAGGTCCTTGCTCATTTTGATCCTTGAGCTTTGCTAAGTGGGTACATTCATTAGTGTTTACTACATGTAATTGCATCGAGCTTGTTGTTTCTCATTGATTGAAACTTATATATGTTCGAAATGTTTGCGCTTGAACTGCAAACATTATCGAATTATGCTAGTGCTGTGTGTTGCTTTATTAATTAATGATCTTGATTGAATTGCTTGTGTGAAGTCCTGTGAGTGGCATACCCTTTCGTAAGGCCTTGTGGCTCCAATGTGAGTATGGCTTGGGACGTCACAATAACAGGCATTGTTTGTGTTTGTGGAATGTTTGTAATTCGCTCAGCAACCCCATCGTAAGTGATTAGCTACCACCTGTGTCGTTGGGGGCCCCCTTGGTTTTATCCTTTTAATAGGATTTTACTCATTTTGTACTTGAGCTGGATCAAGTGGGGAACATTCATTGTGATTGTTGTGACATATGTTTGACTCTGTAATTGATGTTTAAAATATCAAGTCTTTAGGATTTGTTAAGGTAGTATAAATATTTATACCTATGCTTATGGGATGGATTTTCCGTACGTCGCACACCACGTATGGCTGGAAACAACGATAAAAGTATTTTTAATCTAAGTCTATGTTATTGAGTTTTGTAAACTCACCTTTGGGGCGTTGTTTTCAGGTACAGCTGTTTGAAGAGGTTCAGAGCATTGGAATGTGCTCGATCTTGCTTTTCTGTAAGACCTGAGTCACCGGATCACAAGTCATGTCCTAAGTCCTAGGTTGTGTCCTAGTAATATGTGTGAATAAGATATAATTGTAATTGTTCTACTTTATTATTCTTTCGAAAAGAGTTGTAATAATTAAGTTAAGTTCCGCTTTCGAAAACTCTGATTTACGATTATCATTGTAGTGCCTATTTTGGTATGTCGCTTGTGTGTCCAAGGTTCATTCTTTATATTTACCATGTATGCGAAAAATTTTCCAGGTGAAGTTTTCAATCTTTAATTAGTAAGTAATCCCCTAATTAGAGTTAGGGTGTTATATTATGGTATCATAGTAGTTCGCCCCTCTCAGACTGTGAGTCAAGTGTGTCTAGAAGTGATCCGGTTTAGGAAAAGAGTCAGTTGTGTCTGTAAGTCAGAGTTTTCTGAGTTCTTTTGGTGAATTATTGAGGTAGGCCACCTCAAGGATTCATTAAAGGAATGAGGAGGATGAAGATTTGCAGGGAATACTAGAGGCATGTACTCTTTCGTGAGACATCCTCATATATGTAATTACTCCTAAATACAGTTTCAGATTCCGTAATGATCGTCTAGTAGTAGTTCAGGTCGTGAAGGATTTCAGCCACTGGCTGCCTAAGTCCACGGAATGCATACCTGGCATGATTGAGCTTAGTGGCCACGTTAAACTCTGCTACCACTGGAAGATCATTACAAAAGTTTTGTTATGACGAGGTTGATGATCAAAGTAGTTGCGGGACAACGAGAGTATTATGGGATACTCTTGGAGAAACCGCGACCTTTGTGAAACATAAAATGCTTTGATATTCGATGAATACTCATGGTTCAAGTTTTGGAAAAATCTTTTTACATAATTGAAAGTTAAATTTTGAAAACACAAAGTTTGGAAATTAAAAAGTTATAATTTAGTAACATGAACGAATTTCTTTCGCTTTGATTTTCCATTTGGTTGTTTTCAATTCCTTACATGAATATTAATTATGTCTAAACTTGAGGTATTAATGACTTGAGTTAAGATTCGCATTACCTTTATGTTCAATTTGGATAGTTATGCTCAGATGTGTTGGCTTGTTGACTTGAACCCTAAATTTAGTTGATTTGGTTTAGAATGTTGTAGAATCTTATGAATTAAGTAATTCCTTGATTCTTTGTGGTTATTATGCCTTTCCTTAACTTATTTAGATATTTTGGCTTCTAGCCTTATATTTGTACGACGGTAGAAGGTACAAATTATTCCTCGTCATATGATGTTTTGATTTTGCTTTTGAAATCCTCAAAGACCCGTCAAGGTCTAAGGTATCGACACCTTTTCGAAAATCCAAGTTTAGTGCTTGGGAATTTTATGGTGTGTGTTTATGAGTCTTTCTCTTCTTGGAGTATTGGGCACCAATAAGTCCCACATTAGCTTATTTTTCTTCTTATTTCATGATGCATGAAACCTTGTTTCAAATTTGAGGTTTTAGGAAAATATTAAATGAGTATGAGATGCATGAGCCAATACACAACCTTACTCTGCATGTGTTTGATTTGATTGTAGATGTCCATAAATTTGGAGTCCTGAGTGGCTATTGCATGAATGACCCTTAATCGTGATGTTGTGAACCTGGCATAAATTTTGGTTAGGAACCATAACCAGACTACATGTTCCTTGACTGCCTTATGAGTATAATTGTTGTGTTCATATTTTGAGTGCATTGTTGACATGAGAAATATGTTTTGATGCTACCATTATGTGTATGCTAGATCCTTGTCTGAATTCTTTAAGAGCAGGATCTATTTGACGAATTTATGAAATAGTTGAAAAGCCTAAAGCATGATATTGCCACGATGTGATATTGGATAAATACTCCTTGTAATTCATTATGTTTGAATCCTTGTTCTTGAGTCCTTAATTGTTATGAAATTGTCTTGGATTGGATTGGGTTTAGGGTTTTCATTTCCTTGTGTTGTGTTGTGTTTGCTTGATTCAAGATATGGGTTAGGTAAATGCATGAGTAGAGACTTGGGGAACATGAATAAATGAACATTTTGAGGTATGCTATGATGTGTGTAATCATGTTTTGTGGTGATTCGAAAATGCCGTAGGTTGCTCTTGATCATGTATATGTATTGAATGCTTGATTTGGAGTCTCTACCTTGATTATGATTGGTTTGGATTGAGTGGAAATTGAGTTCGAAGTTGGAATTGGGTCAAACTCAAAATTCTGCATAATTCTGCAAGTCTGCGCGAGACGCGCTTCACAGGTGCGCGCAACGGGCATAAGAACAGAGGCAATTGAGCGAAATGCGCGTGACGCGCGTTGACGCGCGCGCGGTGCGCGTAGCAACAGGTCAAGATGCGCGTGACACGCGCTAGGGTGCGCGCGACGCGCCAGTTTGAGCCGAACGTGGATTTTCACATTTTTAGGACTTTTAGGATCATAAGTACATGTTTTAGGGTCCTAAATCCTAGAGAATCACTTAGGAGTATCTTAGAATTCCCTTAGAGAAGTAATATTAGAACTACTGAGTTACAATGGATCTGATAAGATAAATTCTACCAATGTTGGTTTCACCTATGTTATGAAACTTAGGTTAGTATTTTTCCATCATTTGATTCCATAGTTGTTCCTCAATAGGTAAGTGTTCCTACTGGAGACTTTACTGTTAACAGTGTTAGTAAACATGACCAATTTTCAATTATTAATTTTGAGAAGGTCACTTTGGATATATTGTACCTAGAATGGTTCAACACTGTTTTAATTCTTTTGTCGTGACCACTTGGTTCTACGACAATTAGAATCGGTAAGTAAGGATTCTTAGCGGTGCGATCTTGATCAATTTAGGATGGGCATTCATAATCGATTAGGCTCTCAACACTTGTTAACTAGTCAAGCTTGTTTGATCTAACCATTGTGAATGGATCCTAAGTTGATTGATAACCACGAAGCTCTCTAAGGCACCTATTGGACCTTGATTAGAAATACCTTAGTGTTTTCTAAAACCGCAAGGGATAGTATTGAGCCAGATTTCTTAATGCTTCAGTTGCATTTAGGAAACCCTGAAGGTAATCGAGCCCTAAGTTCCCTAGGCTTAGTGACCTTGGTGAATTAACTAGCATAAGGAAGAATGTTAGACCATAGTTTTGGGACTACTAGGGTATTGGTTATAGCTAAATCAACGGGAATTCAAGGATATTAGTGTATACGCTAGATTCACTAGCCGGTGGGTGAAGTGATCTTCCTTGACCAATTACAAACTTCATCTTGACTTAATAAGCATCTTATTGGGAATTAGTTTGTAACTGGTTAGCTAAATCACAAATTCTACATATAGTTGACCTAGGGTAGCCACTAATTCTTTTCGAGATTCTGACGATTTAGAACGATCAAGAGACGGAACTTACTCCTTCGAAGCAGACAAGGATTAGAGTTCGCAGCGGAAACACCGAGAGCAAATCCTGCTTAAGGATAAGTTTAGAAGGTAAGGCGAATTTTGGGGACAAAATTCCTAAAAGGTGGGGAGTAATGTAACATCCCAAAAATCCCTAAGTCTAATTATTAGCAATCCTAAGTGAGATATGGGTTTAAATCCTGAGGATTTAAAATAGTCCATAGTCTTTATTTAGCAATTTAAAACCAATTTGGAACCAAAGGGGTAAAATAGTAATTGTACCCAATGATTTAGGAATTATGGGACTAATTAATTAGGAGTAGTTTTAATTGATTAAAATTACTCAAGATGTTATTAGAAACCAAGAGTTTAATTAAGGAGGTTTAATAGGACTTGTTTGCAAGATTTTTAATTAACTTTAGACCTAAGTCCCACCATACACTATGTTCCACTTAAATCCACCTTATCACTCCCCAAACCCTCATCTACTCCCTCCCATCGTGACCCATCTGCAGACCAAAGGGAAAGAAGAAAAAAAAAAGGGAAAGAAGAAAAGAAAAGGGAAGAAAGAAAGAAGAAAAATGGGAGATGCGATCGTGATGGAGAGGAAGAGGAGGCGAGACACGGCCACTGTGGTGGCGCCTCATCGGGAGAAGGAGAAGGAAGGACGAGAAAGGTGGTAGAGAGGAGGTGGCAGCAGCCACCGTGAGAGAGAGAGATGCAGAGAGAGAGAAGCCGAGAGAGATCGAGAGAGAGGGAAGAAGAAGAGAACTCGAAAATGGAGGAGGAAGGAGAGGAAGAAGATGAACAAGACTCAAAGGATGAAGGATTAAAGGAAGAAGATGAAGATGGAAGCTTGAAGACCCACTTCAATGGAGGTTAGGGCTTGGAATGAAAAGAAAGAGGGCTTGCATGTGGGTTCTTACTTATGGAGAAGAAGAAGCTGAAGCTCGAGGACTCAGTTCCGCGAAAGGGATGTTTGGAGCTCAAATCCCTAACTTGGGATTGATCAGGTAACATAGACTTTCCCTAAAACCTCCCTTAGGGTGTGCTAGGATTTGTTATTTAGATTCTTTAGTACAATAATTAGTCTATTAATTATTCTGAAATGGTCTTGTATGGGGTTTTGACTGAAATAGGGTTGGATTCTGTCCCCAACCCCCCTAAACCAATGTGTGATATTTGTACCGTTGAGAGTTCCATCGAGCTCCAATTGGTGTATATGTATATATATGTGTTTGGTTTGGTTGATTGGTTACTTGATCAATATACCTGAATTAATTTGGGAGGATTGACGATTGAATTAACCTAATTTGGAGTGGTTATAATTTCCTGAAATGAGTGAAGGGCTTTATGCCCCTTTTAAATAAATTGTGGTTATATTGATAAGTGTTTGACTTACCAATTAGACATGTAAATTGCTTAGAATTGTTATTTGATTGGGATGGTGATAATTTTAATGAATAATTATTTGATATATTATTGAATCCTAATAATGCATGTGAAACCTTGTTTTGACTCTTGTTTTGATTGAAACTTAGTTGTTTATGTTTCTGGATGTTTGCGTTTGAAATGCAAACTCATCATATGTGTACTTCGGTCACTTTCGTTGACGGGGGCCCTTTGGTAGGACCACAAATAGGTCCTTGCTCATTTTGATCCTTGAGCTTTGCCAAGTGGGTACATTCATTAGTGTTTACTACATGTAATTGCATCGAGCTTGTTGTTTCTCATTGATTGAAACTTATATATGTTCGAAATGTTTGCGCTTGAACTGCAAAACATTATCGAATTATGCTAGTGCTGTGTGTTGCTTTATTAATTAATGATCTTGATTGAATTGCTTGTGTGAAGTCCTATGAGTGGCATACCCTTTCGTAAGGCCTTGTGGCTCCAATGTGAGTATGGCTTGGGACGTCACAATAACAGGCATTGTTTGTGTTTGTGGAATGTTTGCAATTCGCTCTGCAACCCCATCGTAAGTGATTAGCTACCACCTGTGCCGTTGGGGGCCCCCTTGGTTTTATCCTTTTAATAGGATTTTACTCATTTTGTACTTGAGCTGGATCAAGTGGGGAACATTCATTGTGATTGTTGTGACATATGTTTGACTCTGTAATTGATGTTTAAAATATCAAGTCTTGAGGATTTGTTAAGGTAGTATAAATATTTATACCTATGCTTATGGGATGGATTTTCCATACGTCGCACACCACGTATGGCTGGAAACAACGATAAAAGTATTTTTAATCTAAGTCTATGTTATTGAGTTTTGTAAACTCACCTTTGGGACGTTGTTTTCAGGTACAGCTGTTTGAAGAGGTTCAAAGCATTGGAATGTGCTCGGTCTTGCTTTTCTGTGAGACCTGAGTCACCGGATCACAAGTCATGTCCTAAGTCCTAGGTTGTGTCCTAGTAATATGTGTGAATAAGATGTAATTGTAATTGTTCTACTTTATTATTCTTTCGAAAAGAGTTGTAATAATTAAGTTAAGTTCCGCTTTCGAAAACTCTGATTTACAATTATCATTGTAGTGCCTATTTTGGTATGTCGCTTGTGTGTCCAAGGTTCATTCTTTATATTTACCATGTATGTGAAAAAATTTCCTGGTGAAGTTTTCAATCTTTAATTAGTAAGTAATCCCCTAATTAGAGTTAGGGTGTTACACATGGCATCATTCAAAAACTCGTATATGTTTCTGACCATTATGATCAGTTTTACTTTGTTGTTGAAAACATCACTTTGTTCTGAAACTCCCCAACCACTCTCTCAAGGTCCTTCAAATGAGAATAGTTATGCCCCAAGGCCATTGTCACCCTACGAGAAATATTTGACTAAGCCTGATTTTCAGTGACAGGTGGCAGTGAATGCTTGTATCAAATAAAAATTACGCTTTTCACTGAATAAATTTTTTTCGTCTCACGTGCACCGTATCATCAATGTTTAGTTCGAGGTTTTGGGTCTTTGTTTAGAAATAAAAATAAAATCATACAAATGGATGTATCAAAAATTGATATATCAAAATTAATCTAAAACTCATTATTTGTCATACTCAACTGGAAAAATATTTTTTTTTCACGTTACCTACTCGTAAAACATCCTACTGGTCCTTGGATTCTATTCTGAAGTTAGCTCTTTACAAGCCGATCAACTAGAGTTAAGGCAGCATAAAAGTTGGAAAAATAAAACCCAAAATGTAAAAATTGAATGGGAAAAAAAACTGAATTTGCTTTCAATGGATTAGACTGGTATTCAGATTAAAACATGAAAACCAACTAATGGTAACCCAAATTAAAATTAAATCCATATATAATTTTTATTTACGAGTTAGTCAAGTCACTTATACTTGTGTAAATATACCTTTATGAAACTATTTATACGAAATCATTGTTTACTGTTTTAGTGTAAAACTTGCATCAAAATATTTTGTTATGTTCATTAGCGCGTCTCGTTTAAATTACTTTTAAAATCTCTTTCGGGCCTCTTTTTCTTTTTTGTTATACAGTTTTTGTTTTATGTTACGAATGATTTCAATAAAAATGGGAAAAGCGGTACAATGAAACAAAATTTGATTAACTTGGACCCAGAAAACCACAACATCAGTATACATTTAATTTACTACATATAAATTTTTTGTTGCAACATTATATAAAAAAATTTCAGTCTTATTGTTGGGTTGTATCAATTGATATATGAGATGAGATATTAATTTTAATATCAATTGTATATTTCATGATTTATTAAATGTCTCACATGAAACTGAAAGAAAGAAGCTAATCCATACGCCTTTAAAATTGGTAAGAAACCATACTTAGGTTTAAAATCACACGAAAACCAATGTGATTGGATCGGATGAGCTTTCTCTCATAATCGGTACGATCCAATCTGTAAACACGTCTTTGTCCCAAGAAAACAAAATAATTAAATACTCTGGTTTGATGAAAAGCGAGCACGCATCCTTTTTCGTCTAGTAAAACAATTATCCTCTGACAAACATAATGTAGTCGTAAACTTGCCACAACAAAATATTAAAGCATAAAAACGGATGAGAAATTTCCTAATTCGTGGGTTTTAAGAACAAAGGATCATGGAAAATTTACCCCAAATCATTAAAATCAAAATTTTAAAAGGAAAGTTTTTCTTAATCTTTGTGTGGTCTACTTATGTTCGAAACTTTAAGACTGGAAAACTTGATTTCTTTCTCGGCCACTACGTGCCCACGTCGCTGTCTCTTTCCATTTTGTTTTGAGTGCGTACATATATGATAATGTAATCGCTAACTCATGTCTTTGTGTGTACGGCTAACCATCAGTTGGCGATGACTGAGTTAGCACGGGTCACGGTAAGGTCGTATAAGTAATATTACAAGCTTTGTGCCAAAAGATGGTTCACACATTATCTTTGCTTATTTTATTTTCTCGACCCATTTCACTTCTTTTGAGTCTATTAAAATTAGTATGACCTATTGTGAGTCCAAAAGGTTTAAGCCCATAAGGATATATTTAAAGATATCATGGGCCCATTTAATTAAGAATTCCTTTTTAAAAATGTCTAAACCAAATTTTTTGGCAAATATATTTAGGTAAACCAAGCCAAAAATATTCTACGTAACTTGATATTTATAAATATCAGAATTTTCGTGTGTGGGTGCGTATCCGTTACTTTCAAAAGTTGAAAATTACTTTGGAAATAGAATTTGAATTTTTTTTGCAGTTACAAAATGAGAGGTTAATAATAAACATTGTTATGCAGGAAATATACAAATTCAAACTACCAATAAAAAATAAAACAAACAGTTTCTTTGATAGTTTCGTGGGAGTTAGAAAAACCTATTAAATACTTTTGAACGTTAAGATTATAATTTATATATTGTAAATATGACTTTGTTGATCACAAAATGACTCAGGCAAAGATTTTTCAATCCCTTTAATTTAATACCATTCTCTAAATGGCCATGGCATAATTCAAAAACTCGTATATGTTTCTGACCATTATGATCAGTTTTACTTTGTTGTTGAAAACATCACTTTGTTCTGAAACTCCCCAACCACTCTCTCAAGGTCCTTCCAATGAGAATAGTTATGCCCCAAGGCCATTGTCACCCTACGAGAAATATTTGACTAATTGTGTAAGCAAACTAAAGCCAAAATGTGGCGACCAAATATTCTTTGGTGTATTTGTTGGAAATCAAACAGTTAGCGATTAATGTTGTCTCAGTCTTGTGAATGACATGGGAAAATCGTGTCACATGGACGTGACAAAACATGCGGTTAATTTGCCACAGTTCAAGAAAAACAAGACTCAAATTTTGAGTAGGTGTGAGAAGGTTTGGAATGATTGTAGTTTAGTTCACTCTCCTTCACCTCAGCCTGATTTTCACTGACAGCTGGCAGTGAATGCTTGTATCAAATAAAAATTACTCTTTTATTGAATGAATTTTTAGTCACCCGTGCATCGTCTCATCAATGATTAGTTCGAGGTATTGGGTCTTTGTTAAGAAATAAAAATAAAATCATACAAATGGATGTATCAAAAATTGATATATCAAAATTAATCTAAAACTCATTATTTGTCGTACTCAACTGGAAAAATATTTTTTTCACGTTGCCTACTCTTAAAACATCCTACTGGTCCTTGGTTTCTAGTCTTAAGTTAGCTCTTTACAAGCCGATCAACTAGAGTTAAGGCAAAGATAAAAGTTGGAAACACAAAACCCAAAATGTAAAAATTGAATGGGAAAAAAAACTGAATTTGCTTTCAATGGATTAGATTGGTATTCAGATTAAAACATGAAAACCAACTAATGGTAACCCAAATTAAAATTAAATCCATATATAATTTTTATTTACGAGTTAGTCAAGTCACTTATACTTGTGTAAATATACCTTTATGAAACTATTTATACGAAATCATTGTTTACTGTTTTAGTGTAAAACTTGCATCAAAATATTTTGTTATGTTCATTAGCGCGTCTCGTTTAAATTACTTTTAAAATCTCTTTCGGGCCTCTTTTTCTTTTTTGTTATACAGTTTTTGTTTTATGTTACGAATGATTTCAATAAAAATGGGAAAAGCGGTACAATGAAACAAAATTTGATTAACTGGACCCAGAAAACCACAACATCAGTATACATTTAATTTACTACATATAAATTTTTTTGTTGCAACAATATATAAAAAAATTTCAGTCTTATTGTTGGGTTGTATCAATTGATATATGAGATGAGATATTAATTTTAATATCAATTGTATATTTCATGATTTATTAAATGTCTCACATGAAACTGAAAGAAAGAAGCCAATCCATACGCCTTTAAAATTGGTAAGAAACCATACTTAGGTTTAAAATCACACGAAAACCAATGTGATTGGATCGGATGAGCTTTCTCTCATAATCGGTACGATCCAATCTGTAAACACGTCTTTGTCCCAAGAAAACAAAATAATTAAATACTCTGGTTTGATGAAAAACGGAGCACGCATCCTTTTTCGTCTAGTAAAACAATTATCCTCTGACAAACATAATGTAGTCGTAAACTTGCCACAACAAAATATTAAAGCATAAAAACGGATGAGAAATTTCCTAATTCGTGGGTTTTAAGAACAAAGGATCATGGAAAATTTACCCCAAATCATTAAAATCAAAATTTTAAAAGGAAAGTTTTTCTTAATCTTTGTGTGGTCTACTTATGTTCGAAACTTTAAGACTGGAAAACTTGATTTCTTTCTCGGCCACTACGTGCCCACGTCGCTGTCTCTTTCCATTTTGTTTTGAGCGCGTACATATATGATAATGTAATCGCTAACTCATATCTTTGTGTGTACGGCTAACCATCAGTTGGCGATGACTGAGTTAGCTCGGGTCACGGTAAGGTCGTATAAGTAATATTACAAGCTTTGTGCCGAAAGATGGTTAACACATTATCTTTGCCTATTTTATTTTCTCGACCCATTTCACTTCTTTTGAGTCTATTAAAATTAGTATGACCTATTGTGAGTCCAAAAGGTTTAAGCCCATAAGGATATATTTAAAGATATCATGGGCCCATTTAATTAAGAATTCCTTTTTAAAAATGTCTAAACCAAATTTTTTGGCAAATATATTTAGGTAAACCAAGCCAAAAATATTCTACGTAACTTGATATTTATAAATATCAGAATTTTCGTGTGTGGGTGCGTATCCGTTACTTTCAAAAGTTGAAAATTACTTTGGAAATAGAATTTGAATTTGTTTTGCAGTTACAAAATGAGAGGTTAATAAGAAACATTGTTATGCAGGAAATATACAAATTCAAACTACCAATAAAAAATAAAACAAACAGTTTCTTTGATAGTTTCATGGGAGTTAGAAAAACCTATTAATTACTTTTGAACGTTAAGATTATAATTTATATATTGTAAATATGACTTTGTTGATCACAAAATGACTCAGGCAAAGATTTTTCAAACCTTTAATTTAATACCATTCTCTAAATGGCCATGGCATAATTCAAAAACTCGTATATGTTTCTGACCATTATGATCGGTTTTACTTTGTTGTTGAAAACATCACTTTGTTCTGAAACTCCCCAACCACTCTCTCAAGGTCGTTCCAATGAGAATAGTTATGCCCCAAGGCCATTGTCACCCTACGAGAAATATTTGACTAATTGTCTAAGCAAACTAAAGCCAAAATGTGGCGACCAAATATTCTTTGGTGTATTTGTTGGAAATCAAACAGTTAGCGATTAATGTTGTCTCAGTCTTGTGAATGACATGGGAAAATCGTGTCACATGGACGTGACAAAACATGTCGTTAATTTGCCACAGTTCAAGAAAAACAAGACTCAAATTTTGAGTAGGTGTTAGAAGGTTTGGAATGATTGTAGTTTAGTTCACTCTCCTTCACCTCAGCCTGATTTTCACTGACAGGTGGCAGTGAATGCTTGTATCAAATAAAAATTACTCTTTTCGCTGAATGAATTTTTTTCATCTCACGTGCACCGTATCATCAATGTTTAGTTCGAGGTTTTGGGTCTTTGTTTAGAAATAAAAATAAAATCATACAAATGGATGTATCAAAAATTGATATATCAAAATTAATCTAAAACTCATTATTTGTCGTACTCAACTGGAAAAATATTTTTTTTCACGTTGCCTACTCTTAAAACATCCTACTGGTCCTTGGTTTCTAGTCTTAAGTTAGCTCTTTACAAGCCGATCAACTAGAGTTAAGGCAGCATAAAAGTTGGAAAAACAAAACCCAAAATGTAAAAATTGAATGGGAAAAAAAACTGAATTTGCTTTCAATGGATTAGATTGGTATTCAGATAAAACATGAAAACCAACTAATGGTAACCCAAATTAAAATTAAATCCATATATAATTTTTATTTACGAGTTAGTCAAGTCACTTATACTTGTGTAAATATACCTTTATGAAACTATTTATACGAAATCATTGTTTACTGTTTTAGTGTAAAACTTGCATCAAAATATTTTGTTATGTTCATTAGCGCGTCTCGTTTAAATTACTTTTAAAATCTCTTTCGGGCCTCTTTTTCTTTTTTGTTATACAGTTTTTGTTTTATGTTACGAATGATTTCAATAAAAATGGGAAAAGCGGTACAATGAAACAAAATTTGATTAACTGGACCCAGAAAACCACAACATCAGTATACATTTAATTTACTACATATAAATTTTTTTGTTGCAACATTATATAAAAAAATTTCAGTCTTATTGTTGGGTTGTATCAATTGATATATGAGATGAGATATTAATTTTAATATCAATTGTATATTTCATGATTTATTAAATGTCTCACATGAAACTGAAAGAAAGAAGCTAATCCATACGCCTTTAAAATTGGTAAGAAACCATACTTAGGTTTAAAATCACACGAAAACCAATGTGATTGGATCGGATGAGCTTTCTCTCATAATCGGTACGATCCAATCTGTAAACACGTCTTTGTCCCAAGAAAACAAAATAATTAAATACTGGGTTTGATGAAAAAGCGAGCACGCATCCTTTTCGTCTAGTAAAACAATTATCCTCTGACAAACATAATGTAGTCGTAAACTTGCCACAACAAAATATTAAAGCATAAAAACGGATGAGAAATTTCCTAATTCGTGGGTTTTAAGAACAAAGGATCATGGAAAATTTACCCCAAATCATTAAAATCAAAATTTTAAAAGGAAAGTTTTTCTTAATCTTTGTGTGGTCTACTTATGTTCGAAACTTTAAGACTGGAAAACTTGATTTCTTTCTCGGCCACTACGTGCCCACGTCGCTGTCTCTTTCCATTTTGTTTTGAGCGCGTACATATATGATAATGTAATCGCTAACTCATGTCTTTGTGTGTACGGCTAACCATCAGTTGGCGATGGTGAGTTAGCAGGGGCCACGGTAAGGTCGTATAAGTAATATTACAAGCTTTGTGCCGAAAGATGGTTAACACATTATCTTTGCTTATTTTATTTTCTCGACCCATTTCACTTCTTTTGAGTCTATTAAAATTAGTATGACCTATTGTGAGTCCAAAAGGTTTAAGCCCATAAGGATATATTTAAAGATATCATGGGCCCATTTAATTAAGAATTCCTTTTTAAAAATGTCTAAACCAAATTTTTGGCAAATATATTTAGGTAAACCAAGCCAAAAATATGCTACGTAACTTGATATTTATAAATATCAGAATTTTTAGGTGTGGAGTGCGTATCCGTTACTTTCAAAAGTTGAAAATTACTTTGGAAATAGAATTTGAATTTGTTTTGCAGTTACAAAATGAGAGGTTAATAAGAAACATTGTTATGCAGGAAATATACAAATTCAAACTACCAATAAAAAATAAAACAAACAGTTTCTTTGATAGTTTCATGGGAGTTAGAAAAACCTATTAAATACTTTTGAACGTTAAGATTATAATTTATATATTGTAAATATGACTTTGTTGATCACAAAATGACTCAAAAACTCGTATATGTTTCTGACCATTATGATCGGTTTTACTTTGATGTTGAAAACATCACTTTGTTCTGAAACTCCCCAACCACTCTCTCAAGGTCCTTCCAATGAGAATAGTTATGCCCCAAGGCCATTGTCACCCTACGAGAAATATTTGACTAATTGTGTAAGCAAACTAAAGCCAAAATGTGGCGACCAAATATTCTTTGGTGTATTTGTTGGAAATCAAGCGATTAGCGATTAATGTTGTCTCGATCTTGTGAATGACATGGGAAAATCGTGTCACATGGGCGTGACAAAACATGTGGTTAATTTGCCACAGTTCAAGAAAAACAAGACTCAAATTTTGAGTAGGTGTGAGAAGGTTTGGAATGATTGTAGTTTAGTTCACTCTCCTTCACCTCGGCTGATTTTCACCGGCGGTGGCGGTGAATGCTTGTATCAAATAAAAATTACTCTTTTATTTGAATGAATTTTTAGTCTCACGTGCACCGTATCATCAATGTTTAGTTCGAGGTTTTGGGTCTTTGTTTAGAAATAAAAATAAAATCATACAAATGGATGTATCAAAATTGATATATCAAAATTAATCTAAAACTCATTATTTGTCGTACTCAGCGAAAAAATATTTTTTTCACGTTGCCTACTCTTAAACCATCCTACTGGTCCTTGGTTTCTAGTCTTAAGTTAGCTCTTTACAAGCCGATCAACTAGAGTTAAGGCAAAGATAAAAGTTGGAAAAACAAAACCCAAAATGTAAAAATTGAATGGGAAAAAAAACTGAATTTGCTTTCAATGGATTAGATTGGTATTCAGATTAAAACATGAAAACCAACTAATGGTAACCCAAATTAAAATTAAATCCATATATAATTTTTATTTACGAGTTAGTCAAGTCACTTATACTTGTGTAAATATACCTTTATGAAACTATTTATACGAAATCATTGTTTACTGTTTTAGTGTAAAACTTGCATCAAAATATTTTGTTATGTTCATTAGCGCGTCTCGTTTAAATTACTTTTAAAATCTCTTTCGGGCCTCTTTTTCTTTTTTGTTATACAGTTTTTGTTTTATGTTACGAATGATTTCAATAAAAATGGGAAAAGCGATACAATGAAACAAAATTTGATTAATCGGACTTAAAACCACAACATCAGTATACATTTAATTTACTACATATAAATTTTTTTGTTGCAACATTATATAAAAAATTTCAGTCTTATTGTTGGGTTGTATCAATTGATATATGAGATGAGATATTAATTTTAATATCAATTGTATATTTCATGATTTATTAAATGTCTCACATGAAACTGAAAGAAAGAAGCTAATCCATACGCCTTTAAAATTGGTAAGAAACCATACTTTGGTTTAAAATCACACGAAAACCAATGTGATTGGATCGGATGAGCTTTCTCTCATAATCGGTACGATCCAATCTGTAAACACGTCTTTGTCCCAAGAAAACAAAATAATTAAATACTCTGGTTTGATGAAAAACGGAGCACGCATCCTTTTTCGTCTAGTAAAACAATTATCCTCTGACAAACATAATGTAGTCGTAAACTTGCCACAACAAAATATTAAAGCATAAAAACGGATGAGAAATTTCCTAATTCGTGGGTTTTAAGAACAAAGGATCATGGAAAATTTACCCCAAATCATTAAAATCAAAATTTTAAAAGGAAAGTTTTTCTTAATCTTTGTGTGGTCTACTTATGTTCGAAACTTTAAGACTGGAAAACTTGATTTCTTTCTCGGCCACTACGTGCTCCACGTCATTGTCTCTTTCCATTTTGTTTTGAGCTGCATATATATGATAATGTAATCTCTAACTCATGTCTGTGTGTACGGCTAACCATCAGTTGGCGATGACTGAGTTAGCACGGGTCACGGTAAGGTCGTATAAGTAATATTACAAGCTTTGTGCCGAAAGATGGTTAACACATTATCTTTGCTTATTTTATTTTCTCGACCCATTTCACTTCTTTTGAGTCTATTAAAATTAGTATGACCTATTGTGAGTCCAAAAGGTTTAAGCCCATAAGGATATATTTAAAGATATCATGGGCCCATTTAATTAAGAATTCCTTTTTAAAAATGTCTAAACCAAATTTTTTGGCAAATATATTTAGGTAAACCAAGCCAAAAATATTCTACGTAACTTGATATTTATAAATATCAGAATTTTCGTGTGTGGGTGCGTATCCGTTACTTTCAAAAGTTGAAAATTACTTTGGAAATAGAATTTGAATTTGTTTTGCAGTTACAAAATGAGAGGTTAATAAGAAACATTATTATGCAGGAAATATACAAATTCAAACTACCAATAAAAAATAAAACAAACAGTTTCTTTGATAGTTTCATGGGAGTTAGAAAAACCTATTAAATACTTTTGAACGTTAAGATTATAATTTATATATTGTAAATATGACTTTGTTGATCACAAAATGACTCAAAAACTCGTATATGTTTCTGACCATTATGATCGGTTTTACTTTGATGTTGAAAACATCACTTTGTTCTGAAACTCCCCAACCACTCTCTCAAGGTCCTTCCAATGAGAATAGTTATGCCCCAAGGCCATTGTCACCCTACGAGAAATATTTGACTAATTGTGTAAGCAAACTAAAGCCAAAATGTGGCGACCAAATATTCTTTGGTGTATTTGTTGGAAATCAAACAGTTAGCGATTAATGTTGTCTCAGTCTTGTGAATGACATGGGAAAATCGTGTCACATGGACGTGACAAAACATGTGGTTAATTTGCCACAGTTCAAGAAAAACAAGACTCAAATTTTGAGTAGGTGTGAGAAGGTTTGGAATGATTGTAGTTTAGTTCACTCTCCTTCACCTCAGCCTGATTTTCACTGACAGCTGGCAGTGAATGCTTGTATCAAATAAAAATTACTCTTTTCGCTGAATGAATTTTTTTCGTCTCACGTGCACCGTATCATCAATGTTTAGTTCGAGGTTTTGGGTCTTTGTTTAGAAATAAAAATAAAATCATACAAATGGATGTATCAAAAATTGATATATCAAAATTAATCTAAAACTCATTATTTGTCGTACTCAACTGAAAAAATATTTTTTTTCACGTTGCCTACTCTTAAAACATCCTACTGGTCCTTGGTTTCTAGTCTTAAGTTAGCTCTTTACAAGCCGATCAACTAGAGTTAAGGCAAAGATAAAAGTTGGAAAAACAAAACCCAAAATGTAAAAATTGAATGGGAAAAAAAACTGAATTTGCTTTCAATGGATTAGATTGGTATTCAGATTAAAACATGAAAACCAACTAATGGTAACCCAAATTAAAATTAAATCCATATATAATTTTTATTTACGAGTTAGTCAAGTCACTTATACTTGTGTAAATATACCTTTATGAAACTATTTATACGAAATCATTGTTTACTGTTTTAGTGTAAAACTTGCATCAAAATATTTTGTTATGTTCATTAGCGCGTCTCGTTTAAATTACTTTTAAAATCTCTTTCGGCCTCTTTTTCTTTTTGTTATACAGTTTTTGTTTTATGTTACGAATGATTTCAATAAAAATGGGAAAAGCGGTACAATGAAACAAAATTTGATTAACTGGACCCAGAAAACCACAACATCAGTATACATTTAATTTACTACATATAAATTTTTTTGTTGCAACATTATATAAAAAAATTTCAGTCTTATTGTTGGGTTGTATCAATTGATATATGAGATGAGATATTAATTTTAATATCAATTGTATATTTCATGATTTATTAAATGTCTCACATGAAACTGAAAGAAAGAAGCTAATCCATACGCCTTTAAAATTGGTAAGAAACCATACTTAGGTTTAAAATCACACGAAAACCAATGTGATTGGATCGGATGAGCTTTCTCTCATAATCGGTACGATCCAATCTGTAAACACGTCTTTGTCCCAAGAAAACAAAATAATTAAATACTCTGGTTTGATGAAAAACGGAGCACGCATCCTTTTTCGTCTAGTAAAACAATTATCCTCTGACAAACATAATGTAGTCGTAAACTTGCCACAACAAAATATTAAAGCATAAAAACGGATGAGAAATTTCCTAATTCGTGGGTTTTAAGAACAAAGGATCATGGAAAATTTACCCTAAATCATTAAAATCAAAATTTTAAAAGGAAAGTTTTTCTTAATCTTTGTGTGGTCTACTTATGTTCGAAACTTTAAGACTGGAAAACTTGATTTCTTTCTCGGCCACTACGTGCCCACGTCGTCTCTTTCCATTTTGTTTTGAGCGTACATATATGATAATGTAATCGCTAACTCATGTCTTTGTGTGTACGGCTAACCATCGGTTAGCGATGGTGAGTTAGCACGGTCACTGTAAGGTCGTATAAGTAATATTACAAGCTTTGTGCCGAAAGATGGTTAACACATTATCTTTGCCTATTTTATTTTCTCGGCCCATTTCACTTCTTTTTAGTCTATTAAAATTAGTATGGCCAATTGTGGGTCCAAAGGTTTAAGCCCATAAGGATATATTTAAAGATATCATGGGCCCATTTAATTAAGAATTCCTTTTTAAAAATGTCTAAACCAAATTTTTGGCAAATATATTTAGGTAAACCAAGCCAAAAATATTCTACGTAACTTGATATTTATAAATATCAGAATTTTCGTGTGTGGGTGCGTATCCGTTACTTTCAAAAGTTGAAAATTACTTTGGAAATAGAATTTGAATTTGTTTTGCAGTTACAAAATGAGAGGTTAATAAGAAACATTGTTATGCAGGAAATATACAAATTCAAACTACCAATAAAAATAAAACAAACAGTTTCTTTGATAGTTTCATGGGAGTTAGAAAAACCTATTAAATACTTTTGAACGTTAAGATTATAATTTATATATTGTAAATATGACTTTGTTGATCACAAAATGACTCAAAAACTCGTATATGTTTCTGACCATTATGATCGGTTTTACTTTGATGTTGAAAACATCACTTTGTTCTGAAACTCCCCAACCACTCTCTCAAGGTCCTTCCAATGAGAATAGTTATGCCCCAAGGCCATTGTCACCCTACGAGAAATATTTGACTAATTGTGTAAGCAAACTAAAGCCAAAATGTGGCGACCAAATATTCTTTGGTGTATTTGTTGGAAATCAAACAGTTAGCGATTAATGTTGTCTCAGTCTTGTGAATGACATGGGAAAATCGTGTCACATGGACGTGACAAAACATGTGGTTAATTTGCCACAGTTCAAGAAAAACAAGACTCAAATTTTGAGTAGGTGTGAGAAGGTTTGGAATGATTGTAGTTTAGTTCACTCTCCTTCACCTAAGCCTGATTTTCAGTGACAGGTGGCATTGTAACACCCGCACTTCAACATAATTGAAAGTACGACAAATTACATTAAGGCACAGGAATTACTAAACATTTACAAACTTGATTACAATAATCCAAGTCGTAAATTAAAATTAACTCATAAATCTAATGAATAGATAACAAATTATACATAACTTGGGATATAAAATTCCCATTACAATCTACGACTAGCTTATGTGTCCCGAGTTTGAAGCTTTGGCTCGCCGTCTTCAGTACCTGCTTATCTGAAAAACAACAAAAAGGAAAAGGGTGAGATTATAAAATCTCAGTGAGCCCTTCACGGACTCCTCACCACTCTCTCATCGGGACATTCTAGGCTGAGAAGACTAACTTAGACATTTCAAACCTAGACTTACTCTCCCTATGTACCATAAGGACTTGACTTGCAACTTCTCGATATCCCTAAGCTAAGACGCTTTAAAAGGCGCTAGCTTAAGTTAAAAACTTAGTACATTATCAAATAGGGTAATCCTAGGGCCACTATGCCACTTATCAACTTGTGATTGAACTAAACACATAAATGTATAGCAATCCCACATCAACCTTATAAATATCCATTCTTTAACCTTTGTTTAGCTCGACTAACCTTAATACAATGTAAATTGCAACCTTATTATCTAAGAACGTATTATTCTTACTTACTCACTTTGTACTTAACTCATCTTTGCTTTTCCTCATATTATTGGACTTTGCCTTATGTGCTATACCACAAATCCCAATCAACTTAGCTTGCTTATCCTTTAAGTGATTTAATCACAATGCTCATTACTATATGATAATTAAGCAACTAGGGATGTGCTATCCAAGATTTAATATACTTAACTAAACTAATTCCGGATATATATATATATATATATAAACAAGGAATTCATTAACATTCATAAACTTAACATCACTTCACATATTATACCATTCATAGCAGATGTATAATATGATGCTTTGCATGTAATGCACTTTGTGTTATTGGGTAGTGTCGTAGGCTTAGGTCCCTAGACCCCAATTACACACTTTCGGAATGGTGGTTAGACGTCATAACCCTCCAAGGGCGTCCCTCTTGGCTAACCAAACCGATCTTACTCCTATAAATAGAGGAGTCTTGCCATGGACTTTAGCTTATGCATATGCTTATGCTTATGATTGTATGCATGTTCATAGAAACACAATCATCCACATTACTTAACTATTCAAGGAAACTACAATCATTTCACTGAATCAAGCTTACACTAATAGTGCCCCTTTATCTCTAATGACTCCAAATCATGAACACTAATTCAGACATTCTTTCTATTACATCCTTTTCCTAGGGTCCTTTCTTGACCTCTATGACTTAAGTTTATGGCTCTTAGACAAGCCTCACAATTCACCAAATTAATGGACAACACATACATTAATTAATCCCTTGAAACTCTATGGAGTTCTCAAGAGAGAAACATCAAACATACATTCAATTGTGGGGGGTTGGGGGCAGCCATCCAACCTCTTTTAATCAGGCCCACAAAACAATCATAACAATCAAAACAATCATAACAATCATAGCAATAACAACTGAATCTTTTATAGGTATTTAAAACCTAACTTGAACCTAAGGTTCATATGTTACTAAAGGAAGATAAATTCCTATATGTGGGACTTATGGGTGCCCATCACCTAGGGGTTGAAGAACTCACCTCTATTCTTCAAGACATTGAGCTAGGAAGGTTGAACTTGGACCCTTTGTTCCTCTTCAAGCTTTTCCCTCTTTGCTCAACTTAGGGCTCCTCCAAATACTTCCCAAATCTTGATCTTCAACCTTCAATCTTCTTTCCCCATCCAAGAACTTGAACCATCCTTGCTGGAGCTTGGTCTTCTCCCCCTTATCCTTCTCCAAATTCGTGCTTCTTCTTCTCCTCTCTAGGGTTCAAACCCTAATCTTCCAAATACTCAAATCTCCACTCTCAAACTCTCCATTTAGGCAAGTGATTGAAGAAATCCAACATGAATCTCTTCAATCCTTCTCAAAGGGTGAAACCCTAGCTCTCCTCTCCTCTTTCTCTTTTCCCTTTCTCTTCTTTTCCTTCCCTCTTTCTCTATTTCTGCGTTTCGCTCAGAAATCGCGCTTTATACACTCTGCAAATTGTGTGAATCGATTCACAAAGATAGTGTGAATCGATTCACACAGTGCAAAAAGTGCCTGAATCGCAGATTTAATGAGTGAATCGATTCCTGCCTGCGAGTCCCAGCAGCCTGTTTTATGTGAATCGATTCCTGGCTTCTGTGAATTGATTCCCACTGCTAGAATTCGATGCCAATGAAGTTTTAATGCTGTGAATCGATTCCTAGGCTATGTGAATCGATTCACACTGCAGAAAAACCAGGAAATCTTAGTTCTAACACCAAACCTTGAGACTTTCTTCTCAAATCAACTTCCATAACTACAAATTAACACCTTAAACCATCTTAGGATTAAATCCACACTTATTCCTCAACTCAAACCCATTAACCTTCTTATCAAAACCTTGTGTAATTATATTCACTCACGTTAAAAATCAATTTAAGCTTGAATACAATCACACAATTCTTCTCATCACTTATTCTCAACTTAGCTTAGAAATTTGGGGTGTTACACTACTACCCACCTTTTAAAAATTTTCGTCCTCGAAAATTACTGCATCCTTCATTGGAACTTCAACTACAACTTCCCTTCATAGCCCATTCCGTCCATTGGAAAAACCTTGAAATGATTAACTCTCACAAAGCATTAATCAATTGGCTTAGTTGCGATAGCGTTAACCAGTCACATACTAAGTTCTAACTGATGAATATAATTCAATCGGTTGAAACGGTGTGTGTAACTGGTTAAGTGAAATCACTCTAAGCACTAATCGATAGAATACTTACAATCGTGAATGACTCTAAGTATCCTCCGATTTGGGGTAACTTCACCTCCTTACTATCTTCAAACCTTTCCTCCCTGAGATAGGTTCTCATTTCCTGACTCCCTATGTGGAGTTAAGGGTGTAGGAACTTCTTAGCATTGGTAATATGGGGTGCGAACAGAGATTTACCTCCATGGAATCTCGTCCCCAAATCACGCCTTCCTTTCTTACCTCATCCTTCTGTATAACAAACTGGCTTTTGGTGCTTCCGCTGCGATCTCTAATCTTACGTCTTTTCAAATGAATGAACTCCTTTCGTCTTATTTCCATCAGATGGAATACTTTACTTGCAGTCTGAGAGTTTAACTCTGGTGTTGTTCTATCTTTCAGTTGCTCTTGACTGTTGGAAATTGTTACGCTTGCTTTTCATCGTCTGCCACTCACCTAGACATTCTGCCATAAGATAACCGGTGCTTCCTTTCTAATTCTGTAGTAACCCACAGTCTCACACAGCCATCCTCATGAACTTGCCACACGACATTTCTTAACTCGATTCGGGTTTTCAACCCATCGTTGGGCAACTATCTTATCAAATAGAATTGTCACCTAGAGGTGACTAATACATACCTTGAACAAACTTTTCCCATTCGTAACGTTCACTCTTATGTTACCAATGGAAATCCTTCCTTAGAGACCTCTTCCGAAACTACGGAGTTGCTACCCATATTTAACTCATTATACTTGGTCTTGTAACCGACTTGGCCTAGGAAACTTGAAACTCTAGGGTTGCTCAACTCTTGGGAGGTATCCGTTGGTTAAACTGACTTGATTTTCATTAGTTGGTTGCAAACTTTGTCTCACACGAGGTCTAAGCCTCACTTGGTTGGAGACTTAGCTTGCAAGTGGCTAATTAGAATCACATCAGACTCAACCGAACGAGTTGACTCACAGTAACTTATAGTCTCAGATGTCCACCATCCTTACCCTTAAATAAACTTTACTACTGCTCTCCTTCGCTTGATGGTGTAACTCCCTTTCTCGACGCTACTGGAATTAAACCAGAACCCACACTTCTCTATCTGACAGCGGTGTACATCGACGCGTGAGAAAATGAATCCTTGACATTCTTGGGAACAATTTACCTTATTGGTCCTGTCTTATCCTCCTTACCCAATGAGATCATTAGAAACCCTGGAAGGGATTAATCTCTATAGAGGAACTAATTGTTCAGGAAATTAAGTGATCTCATTACCCAATCATAGACTAAGTCTTATTCCAACTAATATTCTTACTTGGCTAAGGCAAAGTCTATAATTGGTCAATTGAATTCACTCTACGCACTGAACAATTAGATCGAAAGTAGACATCAATAACTTCAGGTTTTCGCTGACTCAGCTTTTCTTGAAACTTCTATAGTTTGAAGACTACATCTCATCCGATCCTCTGAAGTTGGTTGTTCCACTAAGGACACCGTTCCTTGAGGACTTAAGAGTTTTCTTGCTGCTTCACTAGGGCATGATCACTCTTGAGGACTCATACTACCATTTGGGCGTTGTAGCATATCGCCTAACTCCATCTTGTTCCTTACCCTTACCGTTACCATTCGGAACGCTAAGGTTCTCTCAGGGATTTGCATAGGATTTCTATTGACCTAGGATCCACTTATAATCGGCTAAGTTAACCAATCCTACTGAGACAACAAGTGTTGAGACCCTAACCGATTATAACCGACTATCCTACTCGATTGAAATCCTACAACTAAGAGCACTTACTGTTAACCACGAAGGGCACTTGAATTAACTCGGGAATCATCATAAGATCTCAATCATTCTAGGATCCATTCATAATGGATTAGGCGAAACAACTTGATAGCATAACCAGTGTTGTAACCCTAACCGATTACAAATGCCCATCCTAAGTTGATTTGAAACCTCACAATTAAGACCCCTTACTTGCTCGTCATTTCCAATCACTTCTAGAGCGTCTCGGTTGACGGTACATGAATTACACGCTGGCCTAGCCGAACCCTCACCACTATGGTTCTGACCACTCTTGAAACATTCCTTAACTCTTGGTTCCGGAAAGGTGGGAACTTGTTTCTCTTTTTCCGTACTCCGAAGGTTCTCACTTAATGAGAGCTCTTGCATCCGCTCCTTCCTTGTCTACATCATCCTTATCCATCAAACTTCATCAGAGTTCACGCTCCTATTCGGTCTCCTCCCTCATCCGCCAGCTCCATCTACTACATTCTTCGTACACGGTATGGAGTATTAAGTTGATCAGGCTTAATATCCCATACTAAGCACAAGAATATAGAGAGAAGTTTTCGAACAGAGGAAAAATCCCGGCTAACTAACTACAGTCCAACAAGGACTAAACTGACACTTTCTAAGCTGAGTCATTACTAAACTAGTGACTCACAGTCCGATAAGATCGAACTGCTCTGATACCATAATGTAACACCCGCACCTCAACATAATTGAAAGTACGACAAATTACATTAAGGCACAGGAATTACTAAACATTTACAAACTTGATTACAATAATCCAAGTCGTAAATTAAACTTAACTCATAAATCTAATGAATAGATTACAAATTATACATAACTTGGGATATAAAATTCCCATTACAATCTACGACTAGCTTATGTGTCCCGAGTTTGAAGCTTTGGCTCACCGTCTTCAGTACCTGCTTATCTGAAAAACAACAAAAAGGAAAAGGGTGAGATTATAAAATCTCAGTGAGCCCTTCACGGACTCCTCACCACTCTCTCATCGGGACATTCTAGGCTGAGAAGACTAACTTAGACATTTCAAACCTAGACTTACTCTCCCTATGTACCATAAGGACTTGACTTGCAACTTCTCGATATCCCTAAGCTAAGACGCTTTAAAAGGCGCTAGCTTAAGTTAAAAACTTAGTACATTATCAAATAGGGTAATCCTAGGGCCACTATGCCACTTATCAACTTGTGATTGAACTAAACACATAAATGTATAGCAATCCCACATCAACCTTATAAATATCCATTCTTTAACCTTTGTTTAGCTCGACTAACCTTAATACAATGTAAATTGCAACCTTATTATCTAAGAACGTATTATTCTTACTTACTCACTTTGTCCTTAACTCATCTTTGCTTTTCCTCATATTATTGGACTTTGCCTTATGTGCTATACCACAAATCCCAATCAACTTAGCTTGCTTATCCTTTAAGTGATTTAATCACAATGCTCATTACTATATGATAATTAAGCAACTAGGGATGTGCTATCCAAGATTTAATATACTTAACTAAACTAATTCCGGATATATATATATATATATATAAACAAGGAATTCATTAACATTCATAAACTTAACATCACTTCACATATTATACCATTCATAGGAGATGTATAATATAATGTTTTGCATGTAATGCACTTTGTGTTATTGGGTAGTGTCGTAGGCTTAGGTCCCTAGACCCCAATTACACACTTTCGGAATGGTGGTTAGACGTCATAACCCTCCAAGGGCGTCCCTCTTGGCTAACCAAACCGATCTTACTTCTATAAATAGAGGAGTCTTGCCATGGACTTTAGCTTATGCATATGCTTATGCTTATGATTATATGCATGTTCATAGAAACACAATCATCCACATTACTTAACTATTCAAGGAAACTACAATCATTTCACTGAATCAAGCTTACACTAATAGTACCCCTTTATCTCTAATGACTCCAAATCATGAACACTAATTCATACATTCTTTCTATTACATCCTTTTCCTAGGGTCCTTTCTTGACCTCTATGACTTAAGTTTATGGCTCTTAGACAAGCCTCACAATTCACCAAATTAATGGACAACACATACATTAACTAATCCCTTGAAACTCTATGGAGTTCTCAAGAGAGAAACATCAAACATACATTCAATTGTGGGGGGTTGGGGGCAGCCATCCAACCTCTTTTAATCAGGCCCACAAAACAATCATAACAATCAAAACAATCATAACAATCATAGCAATAACAACTGAATCTCTTATAGGTATTTAAAACCTAACTTGAACCTAAGGTTCATATGTTACTAAAGGAAGATAAATTCCTATATGTGGGACTTATGGGTGCCCATCACCTAGGGGTTGAAGAACTCACCTCTATTCTTCAAGACATTGAGCTAGGAAGGTTGAACTTGGACCCTTTGTTCCTCTTCAAGCTTTTCCCTCTTTGCTCAACTTAGGGCTCCTCCAAATACTTCCCAAATCTTGATCTTCAACCTTCAATCTTCTTTCCCCATCCAAGAACTTGAACCATCCTTGCTGGAGCTTGGTGCTTCTCCCCCTTATCCTTCTCCAAATTCGTGCTTCTTCTTCTCCTCTCTAGGGGTCAAACCCTAATCTTCCAAATACTCAAATCTCCACTCTCAAACTCTCCATTTAGGCAAGTGATTGAAGAAATCCAACATGAATCTCTTCAATCCTTCTCAAAGCGTCAAACCCTAGCTCTCCTCTCCTCTTTCTCCTTTCCCTTTCTCTTCTTCTCCTTGCCTTTTTCTCTATTTACTGCTCGCTCATGAAAGCTGCGTTTTATACAATTCTGCAGCTGTGAATCGATTCACAGCATAGTGTGAATCGATTCACACAGTGCAAAAAGTGCCTGAATCGCAGATTTAATGAGTGAATCGATTCCTGCCTGCGAGTCCCAGCAGCCTGTTTTATGTGAATCGATTCCTGGCTTCTGTGAATCGATTCCCACTGCTAGAATTCGATGCCAATGAAGTTTTAATGCTGTGAATCGATTCCTAGGCTATGTGAATCGATTCACACTGTAGAAAAACCAGGAATTCTTAGTTCTAACACCAAACCTTGAGACTTTCTTCTCAAATCAACTTCCATAACTACAAATCAACACCTTAAACCATCTTAGGATTAAATCCACACTTATTCCTCAACTCAAACCCATTAACCTTCTTATCAAAACCTTGTGTAATTATATTCACTCACGTTAAAAATCAATTTAAGCTTGAATACAATCACACAATTCTTCTCATCACTTATTCTCAACTTAGCTTAGAAATTTGGGGTGTTACAGTGAATGCTTGTATCAAATAAAAATTACGCTTTTCGCTGATAAATTTTTTTCGTCACACGTGCACCGTATCATCAATGTTTAGTTCGAGGTTTTGGGTCTTTGTTTAGAAATAAAAATAAAATCATACAAATGGATGTATCAAAAATTGATATATCAAAATTAAACTAAAACTCATTATT
Source organism: Calophaca sinica (assembly GCA_037113605.1). Lineage (NCBI taxonomy): Eukaryota > Viridiplantae > Streptophyta > Magnoliopsida > Fabales > Fabaceae > Calophaca > Calophaca sinica. The sequence goes on from CM073731.1 coordinate 118,633,997, forward strand.
TGTCGTACTCAACTGGAAAAATATTTTTTTTCACGTTGCCAACTCGTAAAACATCCTACTGGTCCTTGGTTTCTAGTCTGAAGTTAGCTCTTTACAAGCCGATCAACTAGAGTTAAGGCAGCATAAAAGTTGGAAAAACAAAACCCAAAATGTAAAAATTTAATTGGGAAAAAAACCTGAATTTGCTTTCAATGGATTAGACTGGTATTCAGATTAAAACATGAAAACCAACTAATGGTAACCCAAATTAAAATTAAATCCATATATAATTTTTATTTACGAGTTAGTCAAGTCACTTATACTTGTGTAAATATACCTTTATGAAACTATTTATACGAAATCATTGTTTACTGTTTTAGTGTAAAACTTGCATCAAAATATTTTCTTATGTTCATTAGAGCGTTTTGTTTAAATTACTTTTAAAATCTCTTTCGGGCCTCTTTTTCTTTTTTGTTATACAGTTTTTGTTTTATGTTACGAATGATTTCAATAAAAATGGGAAAAGCGGTACAATGAAACAAAATTTGATTAGCTGGACCCAGAAAACCACAACATCAGTATACATTTAATTTACTACATATAAATTTTTTTGTTGCAACATTATATAAAAAAAATTTAGTCTTATTGTTGGGTTGTATCAATTGATATATGAGATGAGATATTAATTTTAATATCAATTGTATATTTCATGATTTATTAAATGTCTCACATAAAACTGAAAGAAAGAAGCTAATCCATACGCCTTTAAAATTGGTAAGAAACCATACTTAGGTTTAAAATCACACGAAAACCAATGTGATTGGATCGGATGAGCTTTCTCTCATAATCGGTACGATCCAATTGTAAACTCGTCTTTGTCCCAAGAAAACAAAATAATTAAATACTCTGGTTTGATGAAAAACGGAGCACGCATCCTTTTTCGTCTAGTAAAACAATTATCCTCTGACAAACATAATGTAGTCGTAAACTTGCCACAACAAAATATTAAAGCATAAAAACGGATGAGAAATTTCCTAATTCGTGGGTTTTAAGAACAAAGGATCATGGAAAATTTACCCCAAATCATTAAAATCAAAATTTTAAAAGGAAAGTTTTTCTTAATCTTTGTGTTGTCTACTTATGTTCGAAACTTTAAGACTGGAAAACTTGATTTCTTTCTCGGCCACTACGTGCCCACGTCGCTGTCTCTTTCCATTTTGTTTTGAGTGCGTACATATATGATAATGTAATCGCTAACTCATGTCTTTGTGTGTACGACTAACCATCAGTTGGCGATGACTGAGTTAGCACGGGTCACGGTAAGGTCGTATAAGTAATATTACAAGCTTTGTGCCCAAAGATGGTTAACACATTATCTTTGCTTATTTTATTTTCTCGACCCATTTCACTTCTTTTGAGTCTATTAAAATTAGTGTGACCTATTGTGAGTCCAAAAGGTTTAAGCCCATAAGGATATATTTAAACATATCATGGGCCCATTTAATTAAGAATTCCTTTTTAAAAATGTCTAAACAAAATTTTTTGGCAAATATATTTAGGTAAACCAAGCCAAAAATATTCTACGTAACTTGATATTTATAAATATCAGAATTTTCATGTGTGGGTGCGTATCCGTTACTTTCAAAAGTTGAAAATTACTTTGGAAATAGAATTTGAATTTGTTTTGCAGTTACAAAATGAGAGGTTAATAAGAAACATTGTTATGCAGGAAATATACAAATTCAAACTACCAATAAAAAATAAAACAAACTGTTTCTTTGATAGTTTCATGGGAGTTAGAAAAACCTATTAAATACTTTTGAACGTTAAGATTATAATTTATATATTGTAAATATGACTTTGTTGATCACAAAATGACTCAGGCAAAGATTTTTCAACCCTTTAATTTAATACCATTCTCTAAATGGCCATGGCATAATTCAAAAACTCGTATATGTTTCTGACCATTATGATCAGTTTTACTTTGTTGTTGAAAACATCACTTTGTTCTGAAACTCCCCAACCACTCTCTCAAGGTCCTTCCAATGAGAATAGTTACGCCCCAAGGCCATTGTCACCCTACGAGAAATATTTGACTAATTGTGTAAGCAAACTAAAGCCAAAATGTGGCGACCAAATATTCTTTGGTGTATTTGTTGGAAATCAAACAGTTAGCGATTAATGTTGTCTCAGTCTTGTGAATGACATGGGAAAATCGTGTCACATGGACGTGACAAAACATGCGGTTAATTTGCCACAGTTCAAGAAAAACAAGACTCAAATTTTGAGTAGGTGTGAGAAGGTTTGGAATGATTGTAGTTTAGTTCACTCTCCTTCACCTCAGCCTGATTTTCACTGACAGCTGGCAGTGAATGCTTGTATCAAATAAAAATTACTCTTTTCGCTGAATGAATTTTTTTCGTCTCACGTGCACCGTATCATCAATGTTTAGTTCGAGGTTTTGGGTCTTTGTTTAGAAATAAAAATAAAATCATACAAATGGATGTATCAAAAATTGATATATCAAAATTAATCTAAAACTCATTATTTGTCGTACTCAACTGGAAAAATATTTTTTTCACGTTGCCTACTCTTAAAACATCCTACTGGTCCTTGGTTTCTAGTCTTAAGTTAGCTCTTTACAAGCCGATCAACTAGAGTTAAGGCAGCATAAAAGTTGGAAAAACAAAACCCAAAATGTAAAAATTGAATGGGAAAAAAAACTGAATTTGCTTTCAATGGATTAGATTGGTATTCAGATTAAAACATGAAAACCAACTAATGGTAACCCAAATTAAAATTAAATCCATATATAATTTTTATTTACGAGTTAGTCAAGTCACTTATACTTGTGTAAATATACCTTTATGAAACTATTTATACGAAATCATTGTTTACTGTTTTAGTGTAAAACTTGCATCAAAATATTTTCTTATGTTCATTAGAGCGTCTTGTTTAAATTACTTTTAAAATCTCTTTCGGGCCTCTTTTTCTTTTTTGTTATACAGTTTTTGTTTTATGTTACTTAATGATTTCAATAAAAATGGGAAAAGCGGTACAATGAAACAAAATTTGATTAATCGGACCTTAAAACCACAACATCAAGATACATTTAATTTACTACATATAAATTTTTTGTTGCAACATTATATAAAAATTTGAGTCTTATTGTTGGGTTGTATCAATTGATATATGAGATGAGATATTAATTTTAATATCAATTGTTTTTTTCATGATTTATTAATTGTCTCACATAAAATCAAGAAAGAAGCTAATCCATACCCCTTTAAAATTGGTAAGAAACCATACTTAGGTTTGAAATCACCACGAAAACCAATGTGATTGGATCGGATGAGCTTTCTCTCATAATCGATGCGATCCAATCTGTAAACACGTCTTTGTCTCCGAAAACAAAATAATTAAATACTACGGTTTGATGAAAAAGCGAGCACGCGTCCTTGTTCGTCTAGTAAAACAATTATCCTCTGACAAACATAACGTAGTCGTAAACTTGCCACAACAAAATATTAAAGCATAAAAACGGATGAGAAATTTCCTAATTCGTGGGTTTTAAGAACAAATGATCATGGAAAATTTACCCCAAATCATTAAAATCAAAATTTTAAAAGGAAAGTTTTTCTTAATCTTTGTGTGGTCTACTTATGTTCGAAACTTTAAGACTGGAAAACTTGATTTCTTTCTCGGCCACTACGTGCCCACGTCGCTGTCTCTTTCCATTTTGTTTTGAGCGCGTACATATGTGATAATGTAATCGCTAACTCATGTCTTTGTGTGTACGGCTAACCATCAGTTGGCGATGACTGAGTTAGCACGGGTCACGGTACGGTCGTATAAGTAATATTACAAGCTTTGTGCCAAAAGATGGTTAACACATTATCTTTGCTTATTTTATTTTCTGGACCCATTCACTTCTTTTCAGTCTATTAAAATTAGTATGACCTATTGTGAGTCCAAAAGGTTTAAGCCCATAAGGATATATTTAAAGATTTCATGGGCCCATTTAATTAAGAATTCCTTTTTAAAAATGTCTAAAACAAATTTTTTGGCAAATATATTTGGGTAAACCAAGCCAAAAATATTCTACGTAACTTGATATTTATAAATATCAGAATTTTCGTGTGTGGGTGCGTATCCGTTACTTTCAAAAGTTGAAAATTACTTTGGAAACAGAATTTGAATTTGTTTTGCAGTTACAAAATGAGAGGTTAATAAGAAACATTGTTATGCAGGAAATATACAAATTCAAACTACCAATAAAAAATAAAACAAACAGTTTCTTTGATAGTTTCATGGGAGTTAGAAAAACCTATTAAATACACTTGAACGTTAAGATTATAATTTATATATTATAAATATGACTTTGTTGATCACAAAATGGCTCAGGCAAAGATTTTTCAACCCCTTTAATTTAATACCATTCTCTAAATGGCCATGGCATAATTCAAAAACTCGTATATGTTTCTGACCATTATGATCAGTTTTACTTTGTTGTTGAAAACATCACTTTGTTCTGAAACTCCCCAACCACTCTCTCAAGGTCCTTCCAACGAGAATAGTTATGCCCCAAGGCCATTGTCACCCTACGAGAAATATTTGACTAATTGTGTAAGCAAACTAAAGCCAAAATGTGGCGACCAAATATTCTTTGGTATATTTGTTGGAAATCAAACAGTTAGCGATTAATGTTGTCTCAGTCTTGTGAATGACATGGGAAAATCGTGTCATATGGACGTGACAAAACATGCGGTTAATTTGCCACAGTTCAAGAAAAACAAGACTCAAATTTTGAGTAGGTGTGAGAAGGTTTGGAATGATTGTAGTTTAGTTCACTCTCCTTCACCTCAGCCTGATTTTCACTGACAGCTGGCAGTGAATGCTTGTATCAAATAAAAATTACTCTTTTCGCTGAATGAATTTTTTTCGTCTCACGTGCACCGTATCATCAATGTTTAGTTCGAGGTTTTGGGTCTTTGTTTAGAAATAAAAATAAAATCATACAAATGGATGTATCAAAAATTGATATATCAAAATTAATCTAAAACTCATTATTTGTCGTACTCAACTGGAAAAATATTTTTTTTCACGTTGCCTACTCTTAAAACATCCTACTGGTCCTTGGTTTCTAGTCTTAAGTTAGCTCTTTACAAGCCGATCAACTAGAGTTAAGGCAGCATAAAAGTTGGAAAAACAAAACCCAAAATGTAAAAATTGAATGGGAAAAAAAACTAAATTTGCTTTCAATGGATTAGATTGGTATTCAGATTAAAACATGAAAACCAACTAATGATAACCCAAATTAAAATTAAATCCATATATAATTTTTATATACGAGTTAGTCAAGTCACTTATACTTGTGTAAATATACCTTTATGAAACTATTTATACGAAATCATTGTTTACTCTTTTAGTGTAAAACTTGCATCAAAATATTTTCTTATGTTCATTAGCGCGTCTCGTTTAAATTACTTTTAAAATATCTTTCGGGCCTCTTTTTCTTTTTGTTATACAGTTTTGTTTTATGTTACGAATGATTTCAATAAAAATGGGAAAAGCGGTACAATGAAACAAAATTTGATTAACTGGACCTAAAACCACAACATCAAGATACATTTAATTTACTACATATAAATTTTTTTGTTGCAACATTATTTAAAAAATTTCAGTCTTATTGTTGGGTTGTATCAATTGATATATGAGATGAGATATTAATTTTAATATCAATTGTATATTTCATGATTTATTAAATGTCTCACATAAATCAAGAAAGAAGCTAATCCATACCCCTTTAAAATTGGTAAGAAACCATACTTAGGTTTGAAATCACCACGAAAACCAATGTGATTGGATCGGATGAGCCTTCTCTCATAATCGATGCGATCCAATCTGTAAACACGTCTTTGTCTCAAGAAAACAAAATAATTAAATACTCTGGTTTGATGAAAAACGGAGCACGCGTCCTTGTTCGTCTAGTAAAACAATTATCCTCTGACAAACATAACGTAGTCGTAAACTTGCCACAACAAAATATTAAAGCATAAAAACGGATGAGAAATTTCCTAATTCGTGGGTTTTAAGAACAAATGATCATGGAAAATTTACCCAAATCATTAAAATCAAAATTTTAAAAGGAAAGTTTTTCTTAATCTTTGTGTGGTCTACTTATGTTCGAAACTTTAAGACTGGAAAACTTGATTTCTTTCTCGGCCACTACGTGCCCACGTCGCTGTCTCTTTCCATTTTGTTTTGAGCGCGTACATATGTGATAATGTAATCGCTAACTCATGTCTTTGTGTGTACGGCTAACCATCAGTTGGCGATGACTGAGTTAGCACGGGTCACGGTACGGTCGTATAAGTAATATTACAAGCTTTGTGCCAAAAGATGGTTAACACATTATCTTTGCTTATTTTATTTTCTGGACCCATTCACTTCTTTTCAGTCTATTAAAATTAGTATGACCTATTGTGAGTCCAAAAGGTTTAAGCCCATAAGGATATATTTAAAGATATCATGGGCCCATTTAATTAAGAATTCCTTTTTAAAAATGTCTAAACCAAATTTTTTGGCAAATATATTTAGGTAAACCAAGCCAAAAATATTCTAAGTAACTTGATATTTATAAATATCAGAATTTTCGTGTGTGGGTGCGTATCCGTTACTTTCAAAAGTTGAAAATTACTTTCGAAATAGAATTTGAATTTGTTTTGCAGTTACAAAATGAGAGGTTAATAAGAAACATTGTTATGCAGGAAATATACAAATTCAAACTACCAATAAAAATAAAACAAACAGTTTCTTTGATAGTTTCATGGGAGTTAGAAAAACCTATTAAATACACTTGAACGTTAAGATTATAATTTATATATTATAAATATGACTTTGTTGATCACAAAATGGCTCAGGCAAAGATTTTTCAACCCCTTTAATTTAATACCATTCTCTAAATGGCCATGGCATAATTCAAAAACTCGTATATGTTTCTGACCATTATGATCAGTTTTACTTTGTTGTTGAAAACATCACTTTGTTCTGAAACTCCCCAACCACTCTCTCAAGGTCCTTCTAATGAGAATAGTTATGCCCCAAGGCCATTGTCACCCTACGAGAAATATTTGACTAATTGTGTAAGCAAACTAAAGCCAAAATGTGGCGACCAAATATTCTTTGGTATATTTGTTGGAAATCAAACAGTTAGCGATTAATGTTGTCTCAGTCTTGTGAATGACATGGGAAAATCGTGTCACATGGACGTGACAAAACATGCGGTTAATTTGCCACAGTTCAAGAAAAACAAGACTCAAATTTTGAGTAGGTGTGAGAAGGTTTGGAATGATTGTAGTTTAGTTCACTCTCCTTCACCTCAGCCTGATTTTCACTGACAGCTGGCAGTGAATGCTTGTATCAAATAAAAATTACTCTTTTCGCTGAATGAATTTTTTTCGTCTCACGTGCACCGTATCATCAATGTTTAGTTCGAGGTTTTGGGTCTTTGTTTAGAAATAAAAATAAAATCATACAAATGGATGTATCAAAAATTGATATATCAAAATTAATCTAAAACTCATTATTTGTCGTACTCAACTGGAAAAATATTTTTTTTCACGTTGCCTACTCTTAAAACATCCTACTGGTCCTTGGTTTCTAGTCTTAAGTTAGCTCTTTACAAGCCGATCAACTAGAGTTAAGGCAGCATAAAAGTTGGAAAAACAAAACCCAAAATGTAAAAATTGAATGGGAAAAAAAACTAAATTTGCTTTCAATGGATTAGATTGGTATTCAGATTAAAACATGAAAACCAACTAATGATAACCCAAATTAAAATTAAATCCATATATAATTTTTATATACGAGTTAGTCAAGTCACTTATACTTGTGTAAATATACCTTTATGAAACTATTTATACGAAATCATTGTTTACTGTTTTAGTGTAAAACTTGCATCAAAATATTTTCTTATGTTCATTAGCGCGTCTCGTTTAAATTACTTTTAAAATATCTTTCGGGCCTCTTTTTCTTTTTTGTTATACAGTTTTTGTTTTATGTTACGAATGATTTCAATAAAAATGGGAAAAGCGGTACAATGAAACAAAATTTGATTAACTGGACCCAGAAAACCACAACATCAGTATACATTTAATTTACTACATATAAATTTTTTTGTTGCAACATTATTTAAAAAAATTTCAGTCTTATTGTTGGGTTGTATCAATTGATATATGAGATGAGATATTAATTTTAATATCAATTGTATATTTCATGATTTATTAAATGTCTCACATAAAACTGAAGAAAGAAGCTAATCCATACCCCTTTAAAATTGGTAAGAAACCATACTTAGGTTTGAAATCACACGAAAACCAATGTGATTGGATCGGATGAGCCTTCTCTCATAATCGGTACGATCCAATCTGTAAACACGTCTTTGTCTCAAGAAAACAAAATAATTAAATACTCTGGTTTGATGAAAAACGGAGCACGCGTCCTTGTTCGTCTAGTAAAACAATTATCCTCTGACAAACATAACGTAGTCGTAAACTTGCCACAACAAAATATTAAAGCATAAAAACGGATGAGAAATTTCCTAATTCGTGGGTTTTAAGAACAAATGATCATGGAAAATTTACCCCAAATCATTAAAATCAAAATTTTAAAAGGAAAGTTTTTCTTAATCTTTGTGTGGTCTACTTATGTTCGAAACTTTAAGACTGGAAAACTTGATTTCTTTCTCGGCCACTACGTGCCCACGTCGCTGTCTCTTTCCATTTTGTTTTGAGCGCGTACATATGTGATAATGTAATCGCTAACTCATGTCTTTGTGTGTACGGCTAACCATCAGTTGGCGATGACCGAGTTAGCACGGTCACGAGACGGTCGTATAAGTAATATTACAAGCTTTGTTCCAAAAGATGGTTAACACATTATCTTTGCTTATTTTATTTTCTGGACCCATTCACTTCTTTTCAGTCTATTAAAATTAGTATGACCTATTGTGAGTCCAAAAGGTTTAAGCCCATAAGGATATATTTAAAGATATCATGGGCCCATTTAATTAAGAATTCCTTTTTAAAAATGTCTAAACCAAATTTTTTGGCAAATATATTTAGGTAAACCAAGCCAAAAATATTCTAAGTAACTTGATATTTATAAATATCAGAATTTTCGTGTGTGGGTGCGTATCCGTTACTTTCAAAAGTTGAAAATTACTTTCGAAATAGAATTTGAATTTGTTTTGCAGTTACAAAATGAGAGGTTAATAAGAAACATTGTTATGCAGGAAATATACAAATTCAAACTACCAATAAAAAATAAAACAAACAGTTTCTTTGATAGTTTCATGGGAGTTAGAAAAACCTATTAAATACACTTGAACGTTAAGATTATAATTTATATATTATAAATATGACTTTGTTGATCACAAAATGGCTCAGGCAAAGATTTTTCAACCCCTTTAATTTAATACCATTCTCTAAATGGCCATGGCATAATTCAAAAACTCGTATATGTTTCTGACCATTATGATCAGTTTTACTTTGTTGTTGAAAACATCACTTTGTTCTGAAACTCCCCAACCACTCTCTCAAGGTCCTTCCAATGAGAATAGTTATGCCCCAAGGCCATTGTCACCCTACGAGAAATATTTGACTAATTGTGTAAGCAAACTAAAGCCAAAATGTGGCGACCAAATATTCTTTGGTATATTTGTTGGAAATCAAACAGTTAGCGATTAATGTTGTCTCAGTCTTGTGAATGACACGGGAAAATCGTGTCACATGGACGTGACAAAACATGCGGTTAATTTGCCACAGTTCAAGAAAAACAAGACTCAAATTTTGAGTAGGTGTGAGAAGGTTTGGAATGATTGTAGTTTAGTTCACTCTCCTTCACCTAAGCCTGATTTTCAGTGACAGGTGGAAGTGAATGCTTGTATCAAATAAAAATTATGCTTTTCAATGAATGAATTTTTTTCGTCTCACGTGCACCGTATCATCAATGTTTAGTTCGAGGTTTTGTGTCTTTGTTTAGAAATAAAAATAAAATCATACAAATGGATGTATCAAAAATTGATATATCAAAATTAATCTAAAACTCATTATTTGTCGTACTCAACTGGAATTTTTTTTTTCACGTTGCCTACTCTTAAAACATCCTACTGGTCCTTGGTTTCTATTCTCAAGTTAGCTCTTTACAAGCCGATCAACTAGAGTTAAGGCAGCATAAAAGTTGGAAAAACAAAACCCAAAATGTAAAAATTGAATGGGAAAAAAAACTAAATTTGCTTTCAATGGATTAGATTGGTATTCAGATTAAAACATGAAAACCAACTAATGGTAACCCAAATTAAAATTAAATCCATATATAATTTTTATTTACGAGTTAGTCAAGTCACTTATACTTGTGTAAATATACCTTTATGAAATTATTTATACGAAATCATTGTTTACTGTTTTAGTGTAAAACTTGCATCAAAATATTTTGTTATGTTCATTAGAGCGTCTCGTTTAAATTACTTTTAAAATCTCTGTCGGGCCTGTTTTTCTTTTTTGTTATACAGTTTTTGTTTTATGTTACGAATGATTTCAATAAAAACGGGAAAAGCGGTACAATGAAACAAAATTTGATTAACTGGACCCAGAAAACCACAACATCAGTATACATTTAATTTACTACATATAAATTTTTTTGTTGCAACATTATATAAAAAAAATTCAGTCTTATTGTTGGGTTGTATCAATTGATATATGAGATGAGATATTAATTTTAATATCAATTGTGTATTTCATGATTTATTAAATGTCTCTCATAAAACTGAAAGAAAGAAGCTAATCCATACACCTTTAAAATTGGTAAGAAACCATACTTAGGTTTAAAATCACACGAAAACCAATGTGATTGGATCGGATGAGCTTTCTCTCATAATCGGTACGATCCAATCTATAAACACGTCTTTGTCTCAAGAAAACAAAATAATTAAATACTATGGTTTGATGAAAAACGGAGCACGTGTAACACCTTACTTTCATTAGCTTGAAAATAGGATAATTAACATTAGGTACAGTAATCCCAAATTTAAACTTAAAGTCCAACATTAAGTTCAAATGTCATAAAGCTAAACTTAAATACATAAATCCATGTCGGTGCAACATCAACACATAATTCTAGAAATTACATCTTAAAGGTGCTACTTAAACTACTACAAGATACAAGGTTCCTAGAGTGAACAGCTGTCAGCCTTCCTTTGGTACCTGTGCATCGGTAAAAACAATTAAATAAAGGAGTGGGGTGAGATAATAATCTCAGTGAATCCTCCCTCCGACTCCTCACCATCAACTCATACAATTTATCATCAGTCAAGAATTTATATGACACGTTTATGCAATGCTTATTCTTACTATGAATTTCTAATTCATCTTTGGCTCAGATTCATGGGTAGTGTTGTATGCTTACGTCCATACAACCCCATAAACACGCTTTCGATATGGTGGTTAGACGTCTTAACTGCCTGAGGGCGCCCCACACGACTTACCATATCGATCACCTCCTTTATTGAGGCATCTTAGTATCTTTTAGAGAATTTAGTTACCAACTATATCCTTAGATGCATGCTTTAATCAAGATTAAGAATACAATTAGGTGCTACTCTAGCTTCATATGGAACTAAACATATTCATGTAAAAGATACATTTCATATTCAAATGAAAACATGTAACATGCTCAGTCAAGGAAAAATACATCAAGACAAAACACATTTCCATTAGGGCTCCATGGAGCTCCCAATGGTCAAACATCCATCTCACAGTTTATGGGGGTTTTAGGTACAACATTAACCCCTATAATCAGTCCCAATAGTACATGCATAGCAATTAACACTAAAAACTGTACATCAAATAGGGATTTGGGGAACTTCCTAACATAGGGTTCATGGGTTCTCTTCAAGGGGACCCTAATGTGGGACTTATGGGTGCCCAACACCTAAGAGAAGGAAGAACTCACCACAACTTCCAAGATTCAAGTTCAAAGTTGATGGTTAGCTTCTTCTTCTTCCTTCTTCACGTTCTTCCTCTTCTCCTTCAAGCTGGCCTTCTAGGGATTTCCTTCAACTTTCCAATCCAAGCATAAACACTCCCCAACTTGGATTCAAGCTAAGATTGAGGATGAATCTAGCATGAATCCTTGTTTTTCCCCTCTAATTTGTGAACCCTAGGTGTTTTAACCCCTTCTCCTTCTTCTCTCTGTCGCACCCTCTCTCTCTAACCCTCTCTCTAACAATCGCTCGCTCGTTTTTCTTTTCGAGTTTTTCCGATATATCAGAATGCGGTGAATCGATTCACAGCATAGGTGAATCGATTCACTCAGTGTAAAAATGACAGGAATCGCAGTTTTAAGTGCAGGAATCGATTCCTGCAGTTCCCAGATTCGATTCACAGAGAATTGTCTTTTGTGAATCGATTCACACTGCGATTCACAGAGGATCAATCTTTGTGAATCGATTCACTCTGCGATTCACTGCAAACCTAATCGAGTCCCAGCAAACCCACAGCCCTGAATCGATTCACAGGGCCTGGGAATCGATTCACACTGGGCAAAATTTCACCAAACACAATTTTTCACATATTCAACTATGACAATCAATGAAAACATCACTTAAAGTTCATCTTTAAGCCATACTAAGTTTATGCACACACAACAAACCAAGCTTGAGGAATTGGGGTGTTACACTACTACCCACCTAAAAAAAATTTTGTCCTCAAAATTGGATAAACTTACATACCTATTGAAAAAGTTGTGGATATTGGCTTCGCATCTCATCTTCAAGTTCCCAAGTGGCTTCTTCGGGAGTGGATCCTTCCCAGATCACCTTGACCAAAGGGATAGTCTTATTCCTGAGTGCCTTGGAAGCTCGGTCCACTATTTGGGCCGGTTCGGGCTGGTACGTACAATCTGATCTAAGTTGTATAGACTCATGATCTATGGAGTGGAATGGATCCGGAATGTATTTCTTAAGCTGAGACACATGAAAAACATTGTGGAGATTTGACAAAGAAGGAGGTAAGGCAATTTGGTAAGCGACAGGACCAATTCGACTGAGGATTTGGAAGGGACCCACATACCGAGGGGTCAACTTTTTGGCCCGAAGAGCTCTACCAACGCCTATAGTGGGAGTTGTAACGCCTGATATTTAATTATTTATTTAATTAAATATTTTTGAATATTTTTCCGATTAAGTTTTCGAAGTTGTGAAATATTGATTTAAGTGGTGTTGGTTTTAGTTGGATTAATTTAGTTGAATTAAGTTGTAGAATGATATCAGATTGATACTATTATTTGTTATGGGCTTATTTTAATGTTAGAAGTAGTAGAAAACGGGTGTTACTAGAACCTTTCTAATTTGAGCTTGATAATCTTTGAATATGTTTTTTTTTAAATAAATGAATAGAGCGCATATTTGGGCAAGACCTTGTGTGTAGAATTTTTTTTTTTTTTACTTACCTTTTGGGCCAACATTCATTGGGCCTTACACAACCTTTTTTTTATGACATGAGGGGAGTGAAACCCCTTGGCTTAGGCGCACCATTCAGCCACTTCCACCATAGGAATTATTCTTTTTTTTCTCCTTCATATTCTTTCTAAACCCTAGCGCCCAAAATAGAGAAGAGGTGGCTACCCAAGTTTGTTTCTACCAATTTCGGCCACACAAAACTTAGAGGCAACCTTGTTTTCTTTTTCGCCATCCATTGAAGGAGGTTGGGCAAGTCATCAAGGGTTTGGGAGGAGATACGTAAAGTTGCCGGCAAGGAAGAATCTAGGAGTCAATTGGAGAGTTAGAGCAACCTTCAATCCAAGGTAAGGGTGGGGTTCCGACTTCTAATGGGTTGTATGATAAGTAGTAAGGGGGAGATTATTTTCGGTTGGGGATACTTGAGGGATAGGTGAAGGGGTTAACCTTAGACTCCATTATTTGAAAAATGATTGAAGTGTAGGCAAAACAAATCATTTATATATATATATTACTTGCTGTTTTAATTGATTAGATGATTAAAAAGTTGTTTTATGGCCGTATGAATACTAAGAAAATTCTGTTTTAATGTTTGAGGTGTTGTCGTGTTATTGAGTGATTAAATTCATATGCCATTAGTTCTAAGTGATGATTAGTAATGATTGGATCGATGAATTGTGCTTAGAAATTATGTAAAGGATTAAGATAGATGCTGTTTTTAAAAGCTAATATTAGTTAAAAATTTTAGAATAATTTATTTCACTTCAAATTGCATTTAAATGGTAGTTTTCTTTGGTGAAATGTAGATTGATTCCTTGCTGTCTCATTTCTGTTTTATGCAGAATTTTAGTGTGCAGATTTTACTGTTCTACCTTGCTGTTTTCTGCGAAAATTGCATTGTTCTGCAGTATTTCCAGTTGTTGTTAATTCTGTTTTATGCTGGATTTTACTGTCTGCGAAAATTGCATTGTTCTGCAGTATTTCCAGTTGTTGTTAATTCTGTTTTATGCTGGATTTTACTGTCTGCGAAAATGGCATTGTTTCTGCAGTATTTTCAGTTGTTGTTATTTCTGTTTTATGCAGAATTTTAGTGTGCAGATTTTACTGTTTCTATCTTGCTGTTTTCTGCGAAAATTTGTACTGTTTCTGCAGTATTTTCAGTTGTTGTTATTTCTGTTTTATGCAGAATTTTAGTATGCAGATTTTACTGTTTCTATCTTGCTGTTTTCTGTAAAATTGCTCCTCCTACATTGTTTCTTATTAGTGTTGTTTCCTGTTTTTATGAGGGAATTGCTGTACACAAAAATTGGTATTTTCCTGCTGTATTTTTCTGGGTGCTGTTTACTGCTGTGAAAATTGTTGCCTTTTCTGCAGAATTTGCGTAGTTGTTGTTCTGCTCTTTATGCAGACTTTTGGTTGCAAATAATTACGCTTCTTTATTCTTTGTTGTTGTGTTGTCGAACTTCATAATTATTGTTGCATATATAGCATGTCATGTTGGGAGCTTATGCTCTGTTAAGTTGGCCTGGATTGGCAATTTTCGAGTTGGGAGTTTTGCTCCGTAAATTTTAAGTTGGGAGTTTTGCTCCGTATATTTTAAGTTGGGAGTTCTGCTCCAATGGTACCACATGCATGTGCATTGTAACGAGTCGCATTCCGTGTTGCATATTTAAGTGTTGTGTTGATCAATTCTGATGATAGTTGTTGTTTGAAAGTTGTGAAGTGGTGATTTTATATAATCTGATTCTAATATATTATTTATCATACACTCGATTATATAGTTCGATATCTCACCCCTTCTGTTTGAATGTTACCGTCTGCTGGTAACGTGCAGGTAATAAAAAATGAACGCTGCTGACCTCCATTAGTTAGAGTCTGTCGCCGCTCACGATACGTAGCACTCTGGGGGAATGAACACATGATTTTCTTTATTGTTGAATTTTATTATGTTGTTGAATTTACAAGTTGTTTACCTTAAAAGACATGATGTCTTTAAGTTGTTTGAATTGGACGAGATGTTATGGTATCCTTCAGTTGAATCTATGAATCCGCTGCGTAGTAATGAAAATTGTTTGATTTTTAAAGACTAATAGGTTGTTATCGGTTCATCCAAATTTTACGTGCTATGTATCCGAACTATAAATGATTGCATGTCGTTGTTTTAAGTTGAAAGTGTAACATTCCATATGCTTGATGGGAATTTTGCAACTCTGATTTTTATATTATTCGTTGGGTAGAAATGGGGTGTTACATTAGTGGTATCAGAGCAGGTTGGTCCGTCCGGCCAAGTTGTCGAGTCGTAGTTTTGTTTAACAATCGAGTATTGTTAATTAGTTCTAACCTTTGTTTATGTTATAGTGACAAGTTGAGATGGCTGGAAGGAACGATGCTGCAATTGCTGCTGCTTTACAAGCAATGACTCAGGCTTTGCAAAATCAGCCGAATACTGACGAGAATGCTGGATCTCGTAGTTTGGCGACTTTTCAGAGGGAGAATCCGCCTACCTTCAAGGGTAAGTATGATCCTGATGGAGCGTTGGATTGGTTGAAAGAGATGGAGAGAATCTTAGTGTGATGGGTGCACTCGGCCACGAAGGTTCGATATGGGACTCATATGCTAGCGATCGGTCGATGACTGGTGGCTAGAGACTCGTCAGAGGTTGGAAGCTGCAGGTGAAGGTATCACTTGGGATGTGTTCCGAAGGGAGTTCCTGAGGAAGTATTATCCAGAGGATGTTCGTGGTAAGAAGGAAATTGAGTTTCTTGAGCTGAAGCAAGGAAATATGTCGGTTACTGAATATGCTGCAAAGTTTGTTGAGTTGGCTAAGTTTTATCCGCACTATAGCGGGGCAACTGCTGAGTTTTCAAAGTGCATCAAGTTTGAGAACGGGTTGCGCCCAGAAATCAAGAAGGCAGTTGGATACCAAAAGATTCGTGTCTTCTCTGATTTGATTGACAGCTGCAGGATTTATGAAGAGGATAACAATGCTCATTATAAGATCATTAATGAGAGGAAGAGCAAGCGCCAACAGAATCGTAGCAAGCCTTATGATGCTCCAGCTGGTAAAGGTAAACAGAAAGTGGCTGATGGTAAGAGGACTAGTGGGGGAGATGCTCCTGCTGGTGTGGTTTGTTTCAAATGTGGGAAACCTGGCCATAAGAGTAATGTGTGTACTGCTGAGGTAAAGAGGTGTTTCCGTTGTGGCAAGACTGGGCATATAATATCTGAATGCAAGCATAAAGAGATGATTTGTTTCAACTGTGGTGAAGAAGGACACATTGGTAGTCAGTGTCAGAAACCAAAGAAGGCGCAAACTAGTGGAAAAGTGTTCGCTTTGGCTGGGACTCAGACAGCTAATGAGGACAGACTCATCAGAGGTACATGTTTCATTAATAGTACTCCTTTAATTACTATTATTGATACTGGTGCTACTCATTGCTTTATTGCTGCTGATTGCGTTAAAAGACTGGGTCTTACGTTGTCTTCTATGAATGGAGAGATGGTCGTCGAGACTCGGCTAAGGGATCGGTGACCACTTCTCTTGTGTGTTTAAAGTGTCCTTTGTCGATTTTCGACCGAGACTTTGCTGTTGATTTGGTTTGTTTGCCGTTAAGTGGGATGGATGTGATCTTAGGCATGAATTGGTTAGAATATAACTATGTTCATATCCATTGTTATAGCAAGTCCGTGAGGTTTTCTACTCCCGAAGAGGAGGAAGCTGGGTTGTTGTCTCTTAAGCAGTTAGGGCGGTTGATGCAAGAGGAAGCTCAGGTGTTCTCGTTGATGGCGTCGTTATCTATTGAGAACCAAGCTATAATTCAGGAGTTACAGGTAGTCTTGAATTTCTGAAGTTTTCCTCGATGAAATTCACGATGTACCACCAGAAAGAGAAGTTGAATTCGCTTATTGATCTTGTACAGTACCAGATCGGTTTCTATGGCACCATACAGATGTCCGTGATCTGAATTGTCAGAATTAAAGAAGCAATTGGAAGATTTACTTGAAAAGAAGTTTGTAAGACCAAGTGTGTCGCCGTGGGGAGCTCCAGTGCTACTAGTAAAGAAGAAAGATGGGAGTATGAGGCTTTGTGTTGATTATAGACAATTGAATAAAGTAACGATTAAGAACAAGTATCCGCTTCCAAGAATAGATGACTTGATGGATCAATTGGTGGGTGCTCGTGTGTTTAGCAAGATTGACTTGAGGTCGGGTTATCATCAGATTAAGGTGAAGGATGAAGATGTTCAGAAGACGGCCTTCAGAACGCGATATGGACATTATGAGTATACGGTGATGCCTTTCGGTGTTACTAATGCGCCGGGAGTATTCATGGAGTACATGAACCGTATCTTTCATTCTTATTTGGATCGGTTTGTGGTGGTATTCATTGATGACATTTTGATTTACTCTAAATCGGAAGAAGAACATGCAGAACACTTAAGACTAGTATTGCAAGTTTTGAAGGAGAAGAAGCTATATGCAAAGCTGTCTAAATGTGACTTTTGGTTAAAGGAGGTTAGTTTTCTTGGTCATGTTATTTCGGGTAGTGGCATTGCTGTGGATCCATCTAAAGTAGATGCCGTGTTGCAATGGGAAACTCCAAAATCGGCTACGGAGATTAGAAGCTTTTTGGGACTAGCTGGCTACTATAGAAGGTTTATCGAAGGTTTTTCTAAGTTGGCACTTCCATTGACTAAGTTGACTTGTAAGGGTAAAGCTTTTGTGTGGGACGTTCAATGTGAAGAAAGTTTTACAGAATTGAAGAAGAGATTGACGTCGGCTCCGGTTTTGACACTACCTAATCCAGGAGAATCTTTTGTGGTATATTGTGATGCTTCTAAAATGGGTTTAGGAGGTGTACTTATGCAGAATGATAAGGTGGTTGCTTATGCGTCGAGGCAGTTGAGGACTCATGAAAAGAACTATCCTACGCATGATTTAGAGCTTGCTGCAGTTGTTTTTGTGCTGAAGATTTGGAGACATTATCTCTATGGTTCTAGATTTGAAGTCTTTAGTGACCACAAGAGTTTAAAATATCTATTTGATCAGAAGGAATTGAACATGAGACAACGAAGATGGTTGGAGTTGTTAAAAGATTATGACTTCGGCTTGAATTATCACCCGTAAAGCTAATGTTGTGGTCGATGCCTTGCCGAAATACTTTACATATGTCGGCAATGATGGTTAAAGAGGTGGAATTGATTGAACAGTTCAGAGATATGAGGCTAGTTTGAAGTGACACCGCAGAGTGTTATGTTGGGAATGTTGAAGATTAACAATGATTTTACGGGCGATATCAAAGAAGCTCGAAGTTAGGCGTGAAATTAGTAGATTCGATGGTCGGAATCGATCAACCGAGAATAATGATTTCAAGTTAGACGCAAGGTGTGTTGAGATTCCGTAATCGAATTTGTATTCCTGATGATGCGGAAATGAAGAAAGTAATTCTTGAGGAGAGTCATAGAAGCAATTTGAGTATTCATCCGGGAGCCACAAAGATGTATCAAGATTTGAAGAAGTTGTTTTGGTGGCCTGGGATGAAGCGTGATGTGGCGCAGTTCGTGTATGCATGTTTAACTTGTCAGAAGTCGAAAGTTGAACATCAGAAGCTTGCAGGATTGATGCAACCGTTGGAAGTTCCAGAGTGGAAATGGGATAGCATTTCAATGGACTTTGTGACGGGATTACCTAATACTTCAAGGGGACATGATTCGATTTGGGTGATTGTTGATAGGCTTACGAAGTCGGCTCATTTTATTCCTATTAACATCGCTTTTGGTATCGGTCGCAGAGATTTATACCATGTAATTGTAAAGATGCATGGTGTTCCTTTGTGTATTGTGTCGGATAGAGATCCGAGGTTTACTTCGATTTTGGAAGAGTCTGCAAGCGGCGTTGGGTTCCAAGTTGAGGTTGAGTTCACGTATCACCCTCAGACGGATGGACAGACAGAGGACTATTCAGTCATTAGAGGATTTGTTGAGGGCATGTGTTCTTGAGCAGGGAGGTTCGTGGGACACTTATCTTCCGTTAATAGAGTTCACTTATAATAACAGTTACCATTCGAGTATTGGAATGGCACCTTTTGAAGCGTTGTATGGTCGGAGATGTAGAACTCCTTTATGTTGGCATGAATCTGGGGAAAGTGTAGTGCTTGGACCTGAAATTGTTCGAGAGACTACGGAGAAGGTGAAGCTAATTCGAGAAAAGATGAAAACTTCTCAAAGTAGATGTAAGAGTTATCATGACAAGCGAAGGAAAGATTTGGAATTGCCGGTAATCATGTGTTTTTGAGAGTCACGCCGGTGACCGTGTTGGCGATGCATTGAAGTCTAAGAAGCTCACTCCTCGTTTTATTGGTCCGTATCGATTTGGACAGAGTTGGAAATGTTGCTTATAGAGTGGCTTTACCGCCTAACCTCTCGAATTTGCATGACGTGTTTCATGTGTCACAACTCCTAAGTACATTTCAGATCCATCTCATGTGATTCATATGGATGATGTGCAAGTACGGATAATCTTACTACGAAACGATGCTCAGACGGATCGCAGATCGTGAAATGAAGACTCTAAGAGGCAAGGAGATTGCTTTGGTGAAAGTAGTCCGGTTAGGGGCCGGAGAAAGCATGACGTGGGAGTTGGAGAGCAAGATGCGGGAATCCTATCCGAGTTGTTCGAACCAGGTAAATTTTAGAGACGAAAATATTTTAAATGGGGAGAGTTGTAACGTCCGATATTTAATTTTTTATTTAATTAAATATTTTCGAATATTTTTCCGATTAAGTTTTCGAAGTTGTGAAATATTGATTTAAGTGGTGTTGGTTTTAGTTGGATTAATTTAGTTGAATTAAGTTGTAGAATGATATCAGATTGATACTATTATTTGTTATGGGCTTATTTTAATGTTAGAAGTAGTAGAAAACGGGTGTTACAAGAACCTTTCTAATTTGAGCTTGATAATCTTTGAATATGTTTTTTTTAAATAAATGAATAGAGCGCATATTTGGGCAAGACCTTGTGTGTAGAATTATTTTTTTTATTTTTTTATTTTTACTTACCTTTTGGGCCAACATTCATTGGGCCTTACACAACCTTTTTTTTATGACATGAGGGAAGTGAAACCCCTTGGCTTAGGCGCACCATTCAGCCACTTCCACCATAGGAATTATTCTTTTTTTTCTCCTTCATATTCTTTCTAAACCCTAGCACCCAAAATAGAGAAGAGGTGGCTACCTAAGTTTGTTTCTACCAATTTCGGCCACACAAAACTTAGAGGCAACCTTGTTTTCTTTTTCACCATCCATTGAAGGAGGTTGGGCAAGTCATCAAGGGTTTGGGAGGAGATACGTAAAGTTGCCGGCAAGGAAGAATCTAGGAGTCAATCGGAGAGTTAGAGCAACCTTCAATCCAATGTAAGGGTGGGGTTCCGACTTCTAATGGGTTGTATGATAAGTAGTAAGGGGGAGATTATTTTCGGTTGGGGATACTTGAGGGATAGGTGAAGGGGTTAACCTTAGACTCCATTATTTGAAAAATGATTGAAGTGTAGGCAAAACAAATCATTTATATATATATATTACTTGCTGTTTTAATTGATTAGATGATTAAAAAGTTGTTTTATGGCCGTATGAATACTAAGAAAATTCTGTTTTAATGTTTGAGGTGTTGTCGTGTTATTGAGTGATTAAATTCATATGCCATTAGTTCTAAGTGATGATTAGTAATGATTGGATCGATGAATTGTGCTTAGAAATTATGTAAAGGATTAAGATAGATGCTGTTTTTAAAAGCTAATATTAGTTAAAAATTTTAGAATAATTTATTTCACTTCAAATTGCATTTAAATGGTAGTTTTCTTTGGTGAAATGTAGATTGATTCCTTGCTGTCTCATTTCTGTTTTATGCAGAATTTTAGTGTGCAGATTTTACTGTTCTAACTTGCTGTTTTCTGCGAAAATTGCATTGTTCTGCAGTATTTCCAGTTGTTGTTAATTCTGTTTTATGCTGGATTTTACTGTCTGCGAAAATTACATTGTTCTGCAGTATTTCCAGTTGTTGTTAATTCTGTTTTATGCTGGATTTTACTGTCTGCGAAAATGGCATTGTTTCTGCAGTATTTTCAGTTGTTGTTATTTCTGTTTTATGCAGAATTTTAGTGTGCAGATTTTACTGTTTCTATCTTGCTGTTTTCTGCGAAAATTTGTACTGTTTCTGCAGTATTTTCAGTTGTTGTTATTTCTGTTTTATGCAGAATTTTAGTATGCAGATTTTACTGTTTCTATCTTGCTGTTTTCTGCGAAAATTGCTCCTCCTACATTGTTTCTTATTAGTGTTGTTTCCTGTTTTTATGAGGGAATTGCTGTACACAAAAATTGGTATTTTCCTGCTGTATTTTTCTGGGTACTGTTATCTGTGAAAATTGTTGCCTTTTCTGCAGAATTTGCGTAGTTGTTGTTCTGCTCTTTATGCAGACTTTTGGTTGCAAATAATTACGCTTCATTCTTTGTTGTTATGTTGTCGAACTTCATAATTATTGATGCATATATAGCATGTCATGTTGGGAGCTTATGCTCTGTTAAGTTGGCCTGGATTGGCAATTTTCGAGTTGGGAGTTTTGCTCCGTAAATTTTAAGTTGGGAGTTTTGCTCCGTATATTTTAAGTTGGGAGTTCTGCTCCAATGGTACCACATGCATGTGCATTGTAACGAGTCGCATTCCGTGTTGCATATTTAAGTTGTTGTGTTGATCAATTCTGATGATAGTTGTTGTTTGAAAGTTGTGAAGTGGTGATTTTATATAATCTGATTCTAATATATTATTTATCATACACTCGATTATATAGTTCGATATCTCACCCCTTCTGTTTGAATGTTACCCTCTGTTGGTAACGTGCAGGTAATCAAAAATGAAGGCTGCTTACCTCCATTAGTTAGAGTCGGTGTCGTCGCTCTGATACGTAGCACTCGGGGGGGAATGAACACATGATTTTCTTTATTGTTGAATTTTATTATGTTGTTGAATTTACAAGTTGTTTACCTTAAAAGACATGATGTCTTTAAGTTGTTTGAATTGGACGAGATGTTATGGTATCCTTCAGTTGAATGCGTAGTAATGAAAATTGTTTGATTTTTAAAGACTAATAGGTTGTTATCGGTTCATCCGAAATTTTACGTGCTATGTATCCGAACTATAAATGATTGCATGTCGTTGTTTTAAGTTGAAAGTGTAACATTCCATATGCTTGATGGGAATTTTGCAACTCTGATTTTTATATTATTCGTTGGGTAGAAATGGGGTGTTACAGGAGTGACTTTTAGGAATACATGTTCTCCCTCATCAAATTCAAGGGGTTTGAGCCTACGATCTGCATAACTTTTCTGCCTACTCTGAGCAGTCTTTATCTTCTCCCTAATCATACGAATCTTATCAGTGGTTTCCTGAACAAGGTCGGGGCCTAACAATTGTCTCTCTCCCACTTCAAACCAACATTGAGGAGTCCTACACTTGCGACCGTAGAGAGCCTCGTACGGTGCCATTCCTATGCTAGAGTGATAGCTGTTGTTGTATGAAAACTCAATTAATGACAAGTACTTACTCCAACTACCGCCATCCTCTAAAACACAGGCTCTGAGCATATCCTCTAAAGTTTGAATGGTTCTCTCAGATTGACCATCTGTCTGGGGATGGTAGGTTGTGCTAAGACTTAACCTCGTCCCTAAGGCTTGATGAAGTGCCTTCCAAAACCGAGAGGTGAACTTTGGATCCCTATCAGAGACAATGTTAGCTGGAACTCCGTGGAGTCTAACAATCTCTCTGATATAGATCTCAGCAAACCGGTCGGTTTTATAAGTGGACTTTATGGGAAGAAAATGAGCAGATTTGGTTAATCTGTCCACTATGACCCATATAGAGTCATATCCTAACTGAGTGTAGGGTAACCCTCCCACGAAGTCCATTGCTATACTATCCCACTTCCACTCGGGAATTTCTAAGGGTTGGAGAAAACCTGAAGGCTTTTAGTGTTCTATCTTGGTTTTCTGACAAACTAAGCATTGAGCCACAAATTCGGCCACATCATTCCTCATGCCTGGCCACCAATACCTCTGTCTAAGGTCCTGGTACATCTTGGTGGAGCCAGGGTGTACCGAGAATCCACTCTTGTGGGCTTCTCCTAGAACCTGCTGCTTAATGGAATTATCCTTTGGTATGCAGATTCTCTGATGGAACATTAAAGTGCCATCCTCAGCTTCAGAGAAACCGGGGCGGTGCTTGCTAGACTGCAACTCTACATCTAAGCTCTGAGCAGACCTAATCTGTTCCCTAAAATTGCAGGAAATTTCTAGATGGTAAAGCATGAGACTATTCACTGATGGGAAAATTCCAAGGTTAAGGTCCCTAAAGGACTCCAGCAACTCCATTTCTTTAATCATCAGTGAAGACACATGCAAGGACTTCCTACTCAAGGCATCAGCGACCACATACGCTTTGCCCAGATGGTACTTCAACTCAAAGTTATAATCTTTTAGGAACTCAACCCATCTTCTCTGCCTCATGTTAAGTTCCTTCTGATCAAAAAGGTATTTCAAGCTCTTATGATCACTAAACACTTCAAATTGGGCACCATACAGATAGTGTCGCCAAATCTTTAGAGCAAAGACAATGGCTGCTAGCTCTAAGTCATGAGTAGGGTAGTTCTCCTCATGGGGCCTTAGCGCCTAGATGCATAAGCTACAACTTGCTTGCTCGCATAAGAACACACCCTAACCCTTTCTTAGAGGCATCACTATAAACTTCAAATCCCAACGCTGGGTCGTGATAATCAAGACCGGTGGAAGTCAACTCGATCTTAATCTCTAGGAAACTACTCTCACGACTCTTAGTCCACACAAATGGCTCCCTTTTCGGGTTAACCTTGTTAGGGAAGTACCATCTGTGAAAATCCCTTAATGAACCTTCTGTAGTAACCGCTAATCCTAGAAAGCTCCTAACTTCGTGGATCGTGGTTGGTCGCTCCCAACTAAGGACTGCTTCTACTTTACTAGGATCAACCGACACTCCTCTTTAGAAATCACATGACCCGTAAACTTAACTTCACCGAGCCAAAACTCACATTTCTCAAAGCTTAGCAAAAAGGCTCTTTCCCCTAAGGGTACTTAGAACAATCCTAAGGTGTTCCTCATGCTCTCGAGGATCCTTAGAATAGACCAGGATATCGTCTATGAAGACCACTACAAACTTGTCAAGGAAAGGCCTAAAAATTCGATTCATATAGTCCATAAATACGGCTGGAGCATTGGTCAGACCAAAAGGCATAACCAAATATTCATAGTGCCCGTATCTAGTCCTAAATGCCGTCTTTGGAACATCCTCTACCTTAACCCTAATCTGGTGATAACCAGATCTCAGGTCAATCTTAGAGAAAACCGAAGCTCCCCTAAGTTGATCTAACAAGTCATCTATTCTGGGCAAGGGGTACTTATTCTTCACTGTGACTTTATTGATTTTTCGGTAATCAATACATAACCTCATACTCCCATCTTTCTTCTTTACCAAAAGGACAGGTGCGCCCCAAGGTGACACACTAGGTCTAATAAACTGCTTAGCAATCAAATCTTCCAATTGTGTTTTTAGTTCCCTCAACTCCAAGGGTGACATCCTATAAGGTGCTATGGAGATTGGTCCCGTTCCGGGAACCAATTCTATTGAGAACTCCACTTCCCTCTCAGGGGGTAAGGTCGCTACCTCGCTAGGAAACACATCTAAGAATCTGCTCACTATAGGGATAGTGTCCAGATCTAGGCTAGCCTCTATAGTTGAAGAGAGTAAAATCATATATCTGCAAGACCTTCCACTAGACAAATGACTCAATAGAAGATCATTACTCAAGGAACATAACTTGACTCTTTAGTAACAGGATGCACATTTGGAAACTCAATCGTTTTACAGAAACAATTCAAAACAACTTGATTGGCGGAAAGCCAATCCATACCCAGGATTATGTCCATTCCCTTAAGAGGTAGACACACAAGGCTTACTAAAAACATTCTCCCTTGAATTAGGAGAGGGCAATTCTCACATATCAAGGAAGTAGAAATGCTATCTTCGGTGGGTGTATACACATGCAACGGGAATTGTAAAGAGGTGAGACACAACCCTAACCTTTGAACACATGTACAAGAGATAAAGGAATGTGTTGCTCCCGAGTCAAACAAAACAACTAGAGGTTCATCCTGAAGGAAACAAGTACCTTTCATCAGATTTTCCGCTCCCTTTGCTTTCTGGGCATCCAGAGTAAAGACTCTCCCTTGGTTAGGATCACCCGACTTGGCTCCTTTTCCCTTAGTGTATTGGGGGCACTCCTTAGCCATATGCCCTGGTTGGTGACAAACAAAGCAGACATTTTTGCCCTTCTTCATGCACTCTCCCTGGTGCACCTTCCTGATTCGAGCATGCATGATAAGCGGACTCGGAGGTTTGAGCCCGCTTCCCTTGAATAGGTTTCCTTCGGTTTCACGTTGAGCGCTCTTATCCTCCTCCTTCTTTTCGCTTTTATCTTACCACCTCGCTTGCCTATCTTCATACATCCTCTTCAAGCTTGCTTCACCACATAGCTCGATGGACCACCTTGGCGAATTCGGTGAATTCAGTTTGTGAAATGCTGTTCTGGATGTCTGGCCTTAGTCCCCACTTGAACTGCTTGATTTTCCAGTTATCATTCGGAGCAAATTGAGCAACAGATGAGTACCTTACTAACTCCTCAAACTTGTTCACATATTCTGAAACCGTAGATTTCCCTTGCTGAAGCTGGACTAATTCTCTATCCATCATATCTTTCACAGTCTGTGGAAAGTACTTCTCCAAGAAGACTCTCTGAAAGTTCACCTAAGTTAGTGGTGTCCCTTGAGCCACCATGTAAGCTCGGGCCCCTTTCCACCAGTTTTCAGCATCCTCTATGAGCACATGAGTAGCTAGCTCGACCTTTTGCTCCTCGGTACAATGAACCACCCTAAAACTCTTCTCCACGGCCTCTAGCCAGTGTTGGGATGCCATGGCTTCTACCTTTCCATTGAAGGTTGGTGGCTTCGTCTTGAGGAACTTGAGAAATTTTCGGTCCAATTCCTCCTCTTGCGGGGGAGGTTGGGCTTGGTACTGCTGTTGTTGGGCTAACTGAGCTGCAAGATTGTTGGTTGCAATACTCTGATTCTGGATAGCCTGCAATATCCCTTGCAGCCAAGCATTCTCTTGTCCTGGCGGATTCGGAGGTATTGCGTCATTCCTCCTGGGCCTTCCGCGCCTTCCAGAACCTGAAGCCATAATTCTGCATAGAATGCACCAAGCATTGAGTTGATCAGGCTCAATATCTCTTAGCATAATAAGTAGAAGACAACAACAGACTCAAGAAATTCACGAAACTATTCCTAGCAACCCCCCACAGTCCGATTAGAATCGAATCGCTCGATACCATAATGTAACACCTTACTTTCATTAGCTTGAAAATAGGATAATTAACATTAGGTACAGTAATCCCAAATTTAAACTTAAAGTCCAACATTAAGTTCAAATGTCATAAAACTAAACTTAAATACATAAATCCATGTCGGTGCAACATCAACACATAATTCTAGAAATTACATCTTAAAGGTGCTACTTAAACTACTACAAGATACAAGGTTCCTAGAGTGAACAGCTGTCAGCCTTCCTTTGGTACCTGTGCATCTGTAAAAACAATTAAATAAAGGAGTGGGGTGAGATAATAATCTTCTTCCTTCTTCACGTTCTTCCTCTTCTCCTTCAAGCTGGCCTTCTAGGGATTTCCTTCAACTTTCCAATCCAAGCATAAACACTCCCCAACTTGGATTCAAGCTAAGATTGAGGATGAATCTAGCATGAATCCTTGTTTTTCCCCTCTAATTTGTGAACCCTAGGTGTTTTAACCCCTTCTCCTTCTTATCTCTTTCGCACCCTCTCTCTAACCTCTCTCTAACAATCGCGCTCGCTCGTTTCTTCGCTGAGTTTTTCTGATATATCAGAGCTCAATCGATTCACAAAGATAGGTGAATCGATTCACTCAAAGGTAAAAATGACAGAATCGCAGCTTTTAAGTGCAGAATCGATTCCTGCAGCTTCAGATTCGATTCACAGAGAATCGTCTTTTGTGAATCGATTCACGCCGCGATTCACAGAGGATCAATCTTTGTGAATCGATTCACTCTGCGATTCATCGCAAACCTAATCGAAGTCCCTAAGAAACCCATACTCAATCGATTCACAGGGCCTGGGAATCGATTCACACTGGGCAAAATTTCACCAAACACAATTTTTCACATATTCAACTATGACAATCAATGAAAACATCACTTAAAGTTCATCTTTAAGCCATACTAAGTTTATGCACACACAACAAACCAAGCTTGAGGAATTGGGGTGTTACAGCACGCGTCCTTTTTCATCTAGTAAAACAATTATCCTCTGACAAACATAATGTAGTCGTAAACTTGCCACAATAAAATATTAAAGCATAAAAAGGGAATATAAATTTCCTAATTCGTGGGTTTTAAGAACAAAGGATCATGGAAAATTTACCCCAAATCATTAAAATTAAAAATTTAAAAGGAAAGTTTTTCTTAATCTTCGTGTGGTCTACTTATGTTCGAAACTTTAAGACTGGAAAACTTGATTTCTTTCTCGGCCACTACGTGCCCACGTCGCTGTTTCTTTCCATTTTGTTTTGAGCGCGTACATATATGATAATGTAATCGCTAACTCATGTCTTTGTGTGTACGGCTAACCATCAGTTGGCGACCGAGTTAGCACGGTCACTGATAAGGTCGTATAAGTAATATTACAAGCTTTGTGCCGAAAGATGGTTAACACATTATCTTTGCTTATTTTATTTTCTCGACCCATTTCACTTCTTTTGAGTCTATTAAAATTAATATGACCTATTGTGAGTCCAAAAGGTTTAAGCCCATAAGGATATATTTAAAGATATCATGGGCCCATTTAATTAAGAATTCCTTTAAAAAATGTCTAAACCAAATAATTTGGCAAATATATTTAGGTAAACTAAGCCAAAAATATTCTACGTAACTTGATATTTATAAATATCAGAATTTTCGTGTGTGGAGTGCGATTCATACTTTCAAAAGTTGAAAAGTAATTTGGAAATAGAATTTGAATTTGTTTTGCAGTTACAAAATGAGAGGTTAATAAGAAACATTGTTATGCAGGAAATATACAAATTTAAATTACCAATAAAAAATAAAATAATCAGTTTTACTTTGTTGTTGAAAACATCACTTTGTTCTGAAACTCCCCAACCACTCTCTCAAGGTCCTTCCAATGAGAATAGTAATGCCCCAAGGCCATTGTCACCCTACGAGAAATATTTGACTAATTGTGTAAGCAAACTAAAGCCAAAATGTGGCGACCAAATATTTTTTGGTGTATTTGTTGGAAATCAAACAATTAGCGATTATTGTTGTCTCAGTCTTGTGAATGACACGGGAAAATCGTGTCACATGGACGTGACAAAACATACGGTTAATTTGCCACAGTTCAAGAAAAACAAGACTCAAATTTTGAGTAGGTGTGAGAAGGTTTGGAATGATTGTAGTTTAGTTCACTCTCCTTCACCTAAGCCTGATTTTCAGTGACAGGTGCCAGTGAATGCTTGTATCAAATAAAAATTATGCTTTTCAATGAATGAATTTTTTTCGTCTCACGTGCACCGTATCATCAATGTTTAGTTCGAGGTTTTAGGTCTTTGTTTAGAAATAAAAATAAAATCATACAAATGGATGTATCAAAAATTGATATATCAAAATTAATCTAAAACTCATTATTTGTCGTACTCAACTGGAAATTTTTTTTTTCACGTTGCCTACTCTTAAAACATCCTACTGGTCCTTGGTTTCTATTCTCAAGTTAGCTCTTTACAAGCCGATCAACTAGAGTTAAGGCAGCATAAAAGTTGGAAAAACAAAACCCAAAATGTAAAAATTGAATGGGAAAAAAAACTAAGTTTGCTTTCAAAGGATTAGATTGGTATTCAGATTAAAACATGTAAACCAACTAATGGTAACCCAAATTAAAATTAAATCCATATATAATTTTTATTTACGAGTTAGTCAAGTCACTTATACTTGTGTAAATATACCTTTATGAAATTATTTATACGAAATCATTGTTTATTGTTTTAGTGTAAAACTTGCATCAAAATATTTTGTTATGTTCATTAGAGCGTCTCGTTTAAATTACTTTTAAAATCTCTGTCGGGCCTTGTAACATCCCAAATTCCCTAAGCCTAATTATTAGGAATCCTAAGTGAGAAAGGGGTTTAACCCCGATGATTAAAAATAGTTCATAGCCTTAATTTAGTAATTTAAAAACCAATTAGGAACTAAGGGGTAAAAATGGTAATTTTACCCAATGATTTAGGAAGTCTGGTACCAATTAATTAGGAATAGTTTTAATTGATTAAAATTACTCAAGATGTATTAGAAACCAAAGGTTAAATTAAGGAAGCTAATAGGGGTTCATTTATAAGATTTTAATTAAACCTATGCCCCACCGTGCACCACATTTCACTTAACTCCACCCTAGTTCCCCTCCCATCACCCATTTACTCTCCCTCAGCTTGAACATTACGCAGAAGAAGGGGAAAGGAAATCAGAAAGAAAGGGAAGGAAGAAAAGAAAGAGAAGGGGAGAAAGAGGGAGAGGGTCGCGATCGTAAAAGACGAGGAGGAGGAGGCCACGGTGGCCTGGGCTGCGACGAGGGTCTGGTGGTGCCATACCACCCTTCACGGCGAGCTGAAGCAAAACGCGACCGAGAGAGAAGAGAAGAAGAGGTAGTACGATCGAGAGAAGAAGGAAGGGAATGAAGGGCGTGGCGGCCCTGGTGGTGGTGGCGCGGTGGCGCGCCGGTCACAGGAAGGAGAAGAAGGCCGTGAGTGAGAGAGAGGGACTGAGACCGAGACAGAGAGAGGGAACTCGAGAGAGATGGAGAGAGAGAGAACTCGAGGGTCAGAGAGAGAACTCGTGAGAGAGTGATTCAGAGAACATGGAACTCGAAGATGGTGGTGAAGATGGTTTCAGACTTGTTTGGCTTTGATTGAAGAAGTTGGAAGCTTCAAGGAAGTGCTTTAATGGAGGTCAAGGCGTAGAACAGCAAGAAGAAGACATGCATGTGGGTTCTGAGTGATGAGGATGATGATGCTGAACTCAAAATGAAGGAAGAAGGGAAAAGAGGACTTTTGGAATTGAAATCCCTAACTTGGGATTGCTCAGGTAACATAGACTTCCCCTAAAACCTCCCTTAGAGTGTGCTAGGTTTTATTATTAATTTTATTAGTTCAATAATTAGCTTATTAGTCATACTGAATGGTCTTGTATGGGGTTTGACTGAAATAGGGTTGGACGGCTGCCCCCAACCCCCCTAAACCAATGTTTGATGTTTGTTCTGTTGTTAGCTCTATCGAGCCTCACTCGGATTAATTATGTGATTGTTATGTTTGCTGAAAGGTATGAATTCGATTCTGAAATGGCTCGGCACCCGAGCTAGCCCATTTGTATGAGTTGGGCTCCAAGGCACTTATTTTAGGTACAATGGATGACATATGATGAATTTAATCTTGTGTGTGTTGTCCTAGGTGTGAGGATTATTGTTGATGTTGTTGTTGTTATATTATAGTTTAATAATAAGAATATTTATTCTGGAAATTTAAGTATGTAATCTAGAGAAACTATATATATTCACTTACTATGTTGTTGTTTTGTATGAACATGCGTGAATGTTGTATGTTGTCTGCATAAATATGTATATGTAACTAATGTAATATATAATATTGCATCCTCTGTGAATTGACAACGATCCTGTACGTGTGTAGTCAGTTCTGTTGTACTAATAAACAACGCATGCAACACACGTGACAATTCAATAGTGATCTGATACATTGTCTGTGATATGTGCGTATCTGTATGCTGTCGTATACGCATGTGTGCATATTAAACAACGGTGTTATAATTAAGTAACGTAGTGTGTATATAGCCTCCGTTTCTAGAACCAGTAGGTTAATCAACTTTAACGTATAGTAAGTACTATATTGCTAACGTTTAATGATATGTGAATCAAAGCACGATATAACAAGTTTTTACTAAAGATAACATAAGTACTACTTGTTGTGCTAGATAATGGCAATGTACAACTTATTGTTATATTATCTTTTGAGTGCATATCAATATTTAGTTATGATGTGCTTGCCTATTTCCTTGGCTTGACTTTGATTTTTCTATGGTCTTGAAATTATGATTTGAATCTCCTATCCATTTGTGAAGGAGGAAGGAATCGCCTACATCATAACATAGCATCCAAATCTTAGGATAGTCTATGTCTGGAGAAATACCATGTTTCCCGTTAAAGGCTAGCTATCATGGGCCACATATATGTGGGTGAGACCCAAACTATTTTAGTAAGTCCTTTCTATTTGAAAGGCTAGGATACCAGATTAGCGGTTTAAAGAGACGTCTAACCGTGGTCACCGAGCTCGATCGCCAGTATCAAAATTTTTAAACTGGAGTGGTTAAGTTGCTCACACTTAACTACCTAGTGAGTTTTCTTAAAAGATTGAGGATGCCTATGCTATGATGTATGACGAATAAAGTTAATGTCTTGTATTACGAATTACGTGATGTGGCATTGCGGGCTCACCAGTGGGGTAAGCCACTGGGCTGGGCAATAAAGTCCAGTAACCCGGGTGTTGCGATAAAAGACTTACAAAGAGGCCCATTATGTTTGATTTGAATTATGTGATTGTATGTCATGTGTGAATTATGTTATTTTGCAAATGAATGCTCTTGAAGCAAGTTATGTTTGAGTTGACTGAATGAATGAAGATGATGTTAAGACTTGGCTATAGTATTAGTATATGTTAAGTATATGTTGTCAGGGAGGATTTTCCATACGTAGCACACGTGTATGGTCAAAACAACGGTAAAGCATTTTTCTTCTAAGTCTATGTTCTTGAGTTTTATAAACTCACCGTTAGGCGTTGTTTTCAGGTACACTTGAAGGAGGAGGTTTAGAGCACGAGCGTGTTCGGTCTGCCTCGCCTCAAGACTTTGAGTCACCGAATCACGAGTCAGAGTCCTTATCTCTAGGATGAGTCTTTTGTAATTAGAAAATAATGTATAGGTTATATTTGTTTTATCTTGTGGTCATTTTATAAAATGAGATGTAAATGATTAAGTTATTCCGCTTTTGAAATTCTGATAGATATATGTGTCATGTTTGGGACTTTGAAATATTTCTTTCCAAGTCAAACAGGTCTTGTAAACAAGGTTTTATTTATAGTTTAAGGTTGTTACATTTGAGAAAATTTTCCAGGTGAAGTTTCAATCTTTAATTAGTAAGTAATCCCCTAATTAGAGCTAGGGTATTACAGGCCTGTTTTTCTTTTTTGTTATACAGTTTTTGTTTTATGTTACAAATGATTTCAATAAAAACGGGAAAAGCGGTACAATGAAACAAAATTTGATTAACTGGACCCAGAAAACCACAACATCAGTATACATTTTATTTACTACATATAAATTTTTTTGTTGCAACATTATATAAAAAAAATTCAGTCTTATTGTTGGGTTGTATCAATTGATATATGAGATGAGATATTAATTTTAATATCAATTGTATATTTCATGATTTATTAAATGTCTCTCATAAAACTGAAAGAAAGAAGCTAATCCATACACCTTTAAAATTGGTAAGAAACCATACTTAGGTTTAAAATCACATGAAAACCAATGTGATTGGATCGGATGAGCTTTCTCTCATAATCGGTACGATCCAATCTGTAAACACGTCTTTGTCTCAAGAAAACAAAATAATTAAATACTATGGTTTGATGAAAAACGGAGCACGCGTCCATTTTCGTCTAGTAAAACAATTATCCTCTGACAAACATAATGTAGTCGTAAACTTGCCACAACAAAATATTAAAGCATAAAAAGGGAATATAAATTTCCTAATTCGTGGGTTTTAAGAACAAAGGATCATGGAAAATTTACCCAAAATCATTAAAATTAAAATTTTAAAAGGAAAGTTTTTCTTAATCTTCGTGTGGTCTACTTATGTTCGAAACTTTAAGACTGGAAAACTTGATTTCTTTCTCGGCCACTACGTGCCCACGTCGCTGTTTCTATCCATTTTGTTTTGAGCGCGTACATATATGATAATGTAATTGCTAACTCATGTCTTTGTGTGTACGGCTAACCATGAGTTGGCGATGACTGAGTTAGCACAGGTCACAGTAAGGTCGTATAAGTAATATTACAAGCTTTTTGCCGAAAGATGGTTAACACATTATCTTTCCTTATTTTATTTTCTCGACCCATTTCACTTCTTTTGAGTCTATTAAAATTAATATGACCTATTGTGAGTCCAAAAGGCTTAAGCCCATAAGGATATATTTAAAGATATCGTGGGCCCATTTAATTAAGAATTCCTTTAAAAAATGTCTAAACCAAATAATTTGGCAAATATATTTAGGTAAACTAAGCCAAAAATATTCTACGTAACTTGATATTTATAAATATCAGAATTTTCGTGTGTGGGTGCATATCTGTTACTTTCAAAAGTTGAAAGGTAATTTGGAAATAGAATTTGAATTTGTTTTGCAGTTACAAAATGAGAGGTTAATAAGAAACATTGTTATGTAGGAAATATACAAATTCAAATTACCAATAAAAAATAAAACAAACAGTTTCTTTGATAGTTTCATGGGAGTTAGAAAAACCTTTTAAATACTTTTGAACGTTAAGATTATAATTTATATATTATAAATTTGACTTTGTTGATCACAAAATGACTCAGGCAAAGATTTTTCAACCCCTTTAATAAAATACCATTCTCTAAATAGCCATGGCATCATTCAAAAACTCGTATATGTTTCTGACCATTATGATCAGTTTTACTTTGTTGTTGAAAACATCACTTTGTTACAAACTCCCCAACCACTCTCTCAAGGTCCTTCCAATGAGAATAGTTATGCCCCAAGGCCATTGTCACCCTACGAGAAATATTTGACTAATTGTGTAAGCAAACTAAAGCCAAAATGTGGCGACCAAATATTCTTTGGTATATTTGTTGGAAATCAAACAGTTAGCGATTATTGTTGTCTCAGTCTTGTGAATGACACGGGAAAATCGTGTCACATGGACGTGACAAAACATGCGGTTAATTTGCCACAGTTCAAGAAAAACAAGACTCAAATTTTGAGTAGGTGTGAGAAGGTTTGGAATGATTGTAGTTTGGTTCACTCTCCTTCACCTAAGCCTGATTTTCAGTGACAGGTGGCAGTGAATGCTTGTATCAAATAAAAATTATGCTTTTCAATGAATGAATTTTTTTCGTCTCACGTGCACCGTATCATCAATGTTTAGTTCGAGGTTTTGGGTCTTTGTTTAGAAATAAAAATAAAATCATACAAATGGATGTATCAAAAATTGATATATCAAAATTAATCTAAAACTCATTATTTGTCCTACTAATCGAAATTTTTTCTTTCACGTTGCCTACTCTTAAAACATCCTCCTGGTCCTTGGCTTCTATTCTCAAGTTAGCTCTTTACAAGCCGATCAACTAGAGTTAAGGCAGCATAAAAGTTGGAAAAACAAAACCCAAAATGGAAAAATTGAATGCCAAAAAAAAACTAAATTTGCTTTCAATGGATTAGATTGGTATTGATTAAAACATGAAAACCAACTAATGGTAACCCAAATTAAAATTAAATCCATATATAATTTTTATTTACGAGTTAGTCAAGTCACTTATACTTGTGTAAATATACCTTTATGAAATTATTTATACGAAATCATTGTTTACTGTTTTAGTGTAAAACTTGCATCAAAATATTTTGTTATGTTCATTAGAGCGTCTCGTTTAAATTACTTTTAAAATCTCTGTCGGGCCTATTTTTCTTTTTTGTTATACAGTTTTTGTTTTATGTTACAAATGATTTCAATAAAAACGGGAAAAGCGGTACAATGAAACAAAATTTGATTAATCGACCTAAAAACCACAACATCAAGATACATTTAATTTACTACATATAAATTTTTTGTTGCAACACTATATAAAAAAAATTCAGTCTTATTGTTGGGTTGTATCAATTGATATATGAGATGAGATATTAATTTTAATATCAATTGTATATTTCATGATTTATTAAATGTCTCTCATAAAACTGAAAGAAAGAAGCTAATCCATACACCTTTAAAATTGGTAAGAAACCATACTTAGGTTTAAAATCACACGAAAACCAATGTGATTGGATCGGATGAGCGTTCTCTTATAATCGATACGATCCAATCAGAAACCCGTCTTTGTCTCAAGAAAACAAAATAATTAAATACTATGGTTTGATGAAAAACGGAGCACGCGTCCTTTTTCGTCTAGTAAAACAATTATCCTCTGACAAACATAATGTAGTCGTAAACTTGACACAACAAAATATTAAAGCATAAAAAGGGAATATAAATTTCCTAATTTGTGGGTTTTAAGAACAAAGGATCATGGAAAATTTACCCCAAATCATTAAAATTAAAATTTTAAAAGGAAAGTTTTTCTTAATCTTCGTGTGGTCTACTTATGTTCGAAACTTTAAGACTGGAAAACTTGATTTCTTTCTCAGCCACTACGTGCCCACGTCATTGCTTTCTTTCCATTTTGTTTTGAGCGTACATATATGATAATGTAATCGCTAACTCATGTCTTTGTGTGTACGGCTAACCATGAGTTGGCGATGACTGAGTTAGCACGGGTCACAGTAAGGTCGTTTAAGTAATATTACAAGCTTTGTGCCGAAAGATGGTTAACAAATTATCTTTGCTTATTTTATTTTCTCGACCCATTTCACTTCTTTTGAGTCTATTAAAATTAATATGACCTATTGTGAGTCCAAAAGGTTTAAGCCCATAAGGATATATTTAAAGATATCATGGGCCCATTTAATTAAGAATTCCTTTAAAAAATGTCTAAACCAAATAATTTGGCAAATATATTTAGGTAAACTAAGCCAAAAATATTCTACGTAACTTGATATTTATAAATATCAGAATTTTCGTGTGTGGGTGCGTATCTGTTACTTTCAAAAGTTGAAAAGTAATTTGGAAATAGAATTTGAATTTGTTTTGCAGTTACAAAATGAGAGGTTAATAAGAAACATTGTTATGCAGGAAATATACAAATTCAAATTACCAATAAAAAATAAAACAAACAGTTTCTTTGATAGTTTCATGGGAGTTAGAAAAACCTATTAAATACTTTTGAACGTTAAGATTATAATTTATATATTATAAATATGACTTTGTTGATCTCAAAATGACTCAGGCAAAGATTTTTCAACTCCTTTAATAAAATACCATTCTCTAAATAGCCATGGCTTCATTCAAAAACTCGTATATGTTTCTGACCATTATGATCAGTTTTACTTTGTTGTTGAAAACATCACTTTGTTAAAACTCCCCAACCACTCTCTCAAGGTCCTTCCAATGAGAATAGTTATGCCCCAAGGCCATTGTCACCCTACGAGAAATATTTGACTAATTGTGTAAGCAAACTAAAGCCAAAATGTGGCGACCAAATATTTTTTGGTGTATTTGTTGGAAATCAAACAATTAGCGATTATTGTTGTCTCAGTCTTGTGAATGACACGGGAAAATCGTGTCACATGGACGTGACAAAACATGCGGTTAATTTGCCACAGTTCAAGAAAAACAAGACTCAAATTTTGAGTAGGTGTGAGAAGGTTTGGAATGATTGTAGTTTGGTTCACTCTCCTTCACCTAAGCCTGATTTTCAGTGACAGGTGGCAGTGAATGCTTGTATCAAATAAAAATTATGCTTTTCAATGAATGCATTTTTTTCGTCTCACGTGCACCGTATCATCAATGTTTAGTTCGAGGTTTTGGGTCTTTGTTTAGAAATAAATATAAAATCATACAAATGGATGTATCAAAAATTGATATATCAAAATTAATCTAAAACTCATTATTTGTCGTACTCAACTGGAAATTTTTTTCACGTTGCCTACTCTTAAAACATCCTACTGGTCCTTGGTTTCTATTCTCAAGTTAGCTCTTTACAAGCCGATCAACTAGAGTTAAGGCAGCATAAAAGTTGGAAAAACAAAACCCAAAATGTAAAAATTGAATGGGAAAAAAAACTAAATTTGCTTTCAATGGATTAGATTGGTATTCAGATTAAAACATGAAAACCAACTAATGGTAACCCAAATTAAAATTAAATCCATATATAATTTTTGTTTACGAGTTAGTCAAGTCACTTATACTTGTGTAAATATACCTTTATGAAATTATTTATACGAAATCATTGTTTACTGTTTTAGTGTAAAACTTGCATCAAAATATTTTGTTATATTCATTAGAGCGTCTCGTTTAAATTACTTTTAAAATCTCTTTCGGGCCTGTTTTTCTTTTTTGTTATACAGTTTTTGTTTTATGTTACAAATGATTTCAATAAAAACGGGAAAAGCGGTACAATGAAACAAAATTTGATTAACTGGACCCAGAAAACCACAACATCAGTATACATTTAATTTACTACATATAAATTTTTTTGTTGCAACACTATATAAAAAAAATTCAGTCTTATTGTTGGGTTGTATCAATTGATATATGAGATGAGATATTAATTTTAATATCAATTGTATATTTCATGATTTATTAAATGTCTCTCATAAAACTGAAAGAAAGAAGCTAATCCATACACCTTTAAAATTGGTAAGAAACCATACTTAGGTTTAAAATCACACGAAAACCAATGTGATTGGATCGGATGAGCTTTCTCTTATAATC
Organism: Calophaca sinica; assembly: GCA_037113605.1. Taxonomy (NCBI): domain Eukaryota; kingdom Viridiplantae; phylum Streptophyta; class Magnoliopsida; order Fabales; family Fabaceae; genus Calophaca; species Calophaca sinica. Next base: position 118,672,367 of record CM073731.1, read on the forward strand.
GATGCGATCCAATCTGTAAACCCGTCTTTGTCTCAAGAAAACAAAATAATTAAATACTATGGTTTGATGAAAAACGGAGCACGCGTCCTTTTTCGTCTAGTAAAACAATTATCCTCTGACAAACATAATGTAGTCGTAAACTTGACACAACAAAATATTAAAGCATAAAAAGGGAATATAAATTTCCTAATTTGTGGGTTTTAAGAACAAAGGATCATGGAAAATTTACCCCAAATCATTAAAATTAAAATTTTAAAAGGAAAGTTTTTCTTAATCTTCGTGTGGTCTACTTATGTTCGAAACTTTAAGACTGGAAAACTTGATTTCTTTCTCAGCCACTACGTGCCCACGTCGCTGTTTCTTTCCATTTTGTTTTGAGCGCGTACATATATGATAATGTAATCGCTAACTCATGTCTTTGTGTGTACGGCTAACCATGAGTTGGCGATGACTGAGTTAGCACGGGTCACAGTAAGGTCGTTTAAGTAATATTACAAGCTTTGTGCCGAAAGATGGTTAACAAATTATCTTTGCTTATTTTATTTTCTCGACCCATTTCACTTCTTTTGAGTCTATTAAAATTAATATGACCTATTGTGAGTCCAAAAGGTTTAAGCCCATAAGGATATATTTAAAGATATCATGGGCCCATTTAATTAAGAATTCCTTTAAAAAATGTCTAAACCAAATAATTTGGCAAATATATTTAGGTAAACTAAGCCAAAAATATTCTACGTAACTTGATATTTATAAATATCAGAATTTTCGTGTGTGGGTGCGTATCTGTTACTTTCAAAAGTTGAAAAGTAATTTGGAAATAGAATTTGAATTTGTTTTGCGATTACAAAATGAGAGGTTAATAAGAAACATTGTTATGCAGGAAATATACAAATTCAAATTACCAATAAAAAATAAAACAAACAGTTTCTTTGATAGTTTCATGGGAGTTAGAAAAACCTATTAAATACTTTTGAACGTTAAGATTATAATTTATATATTATAAATATGACTTTGTTGATCTCAAAATGACTCAGGCAAAGATTTTTCAACTCCTTTAATAAAATACCATTCTCTAAATAGCCATGGCTTCATTCAAAAACTCGTATATGTTTCTGACCATTATGATCAGTTTTACTTTGTTGTTGAAAACATCACTTTGTTCTGAAACTCCCCAACCACTCTCTCAAGGTCCTTCCAATGAGAATAGTTATGCCCCAAGGCCATTGTCACCCTACGAGAAATATTTGACTAATTGTGTAAGCAAACTAAAGCCAAAATGTGGCGACCAAATATTCTTTGGTGTATTTGTTGGAAATCAAACAGTTAGCGATTATTGTTGTCTCAGTCTTGTGAATGACACGGGAAAATCGTGTCACATGGACGTGACAAAACATGCGGTTAATTTGCCACAGTTCAAGAAAAACAAGACTCAAATTTTGAGTAGGTGTGAGAAGGTTTGGAATGATTGTAGTTTGGTTCACTCTCCTTCACCTAAGCACGATTTTCGATGGCAGTGGCGATGAATGCTTGTATCAAATAAAAATTATGCTTTTCAATGAATGCATTTTTAGTCTCACGTGCACCGTATCATCAATGTTTAGTTCGAGGTTTTGGGTCTTTGTTTAGAAATAAATATAAAATCATACAAATGGATGTATCAAAAATTGATATATCAAAATTAATCTAAAACTCATTATTTGTCGTACTAACTGAAATTTTTTTTTCACGTTGCCTACTCTTAAAACATCCTCTTGGTCCTTGGTTTCTATTCTCAAGTTAGCTCTTTACAAGCCGATCAACTAGAGTTAAGGCAGCATAAAAGTTGGAAAAACAAAACCCAAAATGTAAAAATTGAATGGGAAAAAAAACTAAATTTGCTTTCAATGGATTAGATTGGTATTCAGATTAAAACATGAAAACCAACTAATGGTAACCCAAATTAAAATTAAATCCATATATAATTTTTGTTTACGAGTTAGTCAAGTCACTTATACTTGTGTAAATATACCTTTATGAAATTATTTATACGAAATCATTGTTTACTGTTTTAGTGTAAAACTTGCATCAAAATATTTTGTTATATTCATTAGAGCGTCTCGTTTAAATTACTTTTAAAATCTCTTTCGCCTGTTTTCTTTTTTGTTATACAGTTTTTGTTTTATGTTACAAATGATTTCAATAAAAACGGGAAAAGCGGTACAATGAAACAAAATTTGATTAACTGGACCCAGAAAACCACAACATCAGTATACATTTAATTTACTACATATAAATTTTTTTGTTGCAACACTATATAAAAAAAATTCAGTCTTATTGTTGGGTTGTATCAATTGATATATGAGATGAGATATTAATTTTAATATCAATTGTATATTTCATGATTTATTAAATGTCTCTCATAAAACTGAAAGAAAGAAGCTAATCCATACACCTTTAAAATTGGTAAGAAACCATACTTAGGTTTAAAATCACACGAAAACCAATGTGATTGGATCGGATGAGCTTTCTCTTATAATCGGTACGATCCAATCTGTAAACCCGTCTTTGTCTCAAGAAAACAAAATAATTAAATACTATGGTTTGATGAAAAACGGAGCACGCGTCCTTTTTCGTCTAGTAAAACAATTATCCTCTGACAAACATAATGTAGTCGTAAACTTGACACAACAAAATATTAAAGCATAAAAAGGGAATATAAATTTCCTAATTCGTGGGTTTTAAGAACAAAGGATCATGGAAAATTTACCCCAAATCATTAAAATTAAAATTTTAAAAGGAAAGTTTTTCTTAATCTTCGTGTGGTCTACTTATGTTCGAAACTTTAAGACTGGAAAACTTGATTTCTTTCTCGGCCACTACGTGCCCACGTCGCTGTTTCTTTCCATTTTGTTTTGAGCGCGTACATATATGATAATGTAATCGCTAACTCATGTCTTTGTGTGTACGGCTAACCATGAGTTGGCGATGACTGAGTTAGCACGGGTCACAGTAAGGTCGTTTAAGTAATATTACAAGCTTTGTGCCGAAAGATGGTTAACACATTATCTTTGCTTATTTTATTTTCTCGACCCATTTCACTTCTTTTGAGTCTATTAAAATTAATATGACCTATTGTGAGTCCAAAAGGTTTAAGCCCATAAGGATATATTTAAAGATATCATGGGCCCATTTAATTAAGAATTCCTTTAAAAAATGTCTAAACCAAATAATTTGGCAAATATATTTAGGTAAACTAAGCCAAAAATATTCTACGTAACTTGATATTTATAAATATCAGAATTTTAGGTAATGTGGAGTGCGTATCTGTTACTTTCAAAAGTTGAAAAGTAATTTGGAAATAGAATTTGAATTTGTTTTGCGATTACAAAATGAGAGGTTAATAAGAAACATTGTTATGCAGAAATATACAAATTCAAATTACTAATAAAAATAAAACAAACAGTTTCTTTGATAGTTTCATGGGAGTTAGAAAACCTATTAAATACTTTTGAACGTTAAGATTATAATTTATATATTAGAAATATGACTTTGTTGATCACAAAATGACTCGAGCAAAGATTTTTCAACTCCTTTAATAAAATACCATTCTCTAAATAGCCATGGCATCATTCAAAAACTCGTATATGTTTCTGACCATTATGATCAGTTTACTTTGTTGTTGAAAACATCACTTTGTTCTGAAACTCCCCAACCACTCTCTCAAGGTCCTTCCAATGAGAATAGTTATGCCCCAAGGCCATTGTCACCCTACGAGAAATATTTGACTAATTGTGTAAGCAAACTAAAGCCAAAATGTGGCGACCAAATATTCTTTGGTGTATTTGTTGGAAATCAAACAGTTAGCGATTATTGTTGTCTCAGTCTTGTGAATGACACGGGAAAATCGTGTCACATGGACGTGACAAAACATGCGGTTAATTTGCCACAGTTCAAGAAAAACAAGACTCAAATTTTGAGTAGGTGTGAGAAGGTTTGGAATGATTGTAGTTTGGTTCACTCTCCTTCACCTAAGCCTGATTTTCAGTGACAGGTGGCAGTGAATGCTTGTATCAAATAAAAATTATGCTTTTCAATGAATGCATTTTTTTCGTCTCACGTGCACCGTATCATCAATGTTTAGTTCGAGGTTTTGGGTCTTTGTTTAGAAATAAATATAAAATCATACAAATGGATGTATCAAAAATTGATATATCAAAATTAATCTAAAACTCATTATTTGTCGTACTCAACTGGAAATTTTTTTTTTCACGTTGCCTACTCTTAAAACATCCTACTGGTCCTTGGTTTCTATTCTCAAGTTAGCTCTTTACAAGCCAATCAACTAGAGTTAAGGCAGCATAAAAGTTGGAAAAACAAAACCCAAAATGTAAAAATTGAATGGGAAAAAAAACTAAATTTGCTTTCAATGGATTAGATTGGTATTCAGATTAAAACATGAAAACCAACTAATGGTAACCCAAATTAAAATTAAATCCATATATAATTTTTATTTACGAGTTAGTCAAGTCACTTATACTTGTGTAAATATACCTTTATGAAATTATTTATACGAAATCATTGTTTACTGTTTTAGTGTAAAACTTGCATCAAAATATTTTGTTATATTCATTAGAGCGTCTCGTTTAAATTACTTTTAAAATCTCTTTCGGGCCTGTTTTTCTTTTTTGTTATACAGTTTTTGTTTTATGTTACAAATGATTTCAATAAAAACGGGAAAAGCGGTACAATGAAACAAAATTTGATTAACTGGACCCAGAAAACCACAACATCAGTATACATTTAATTTACTACATATAAATTTTTTTGTTGCAACACTATATAAAAAAAATTCAGTCTTATTGTTGGGTTGTATCAATTGATATATGAGATGAGATATTAATTTTAATATCAATTGTATATTTCATGATTTATTAAATGTCTCTCATAAAACTGAAAGAAAGAAGCTAATCCATACACCTTTAAAATTGGTAAGAAACCATACTTAGGTTTAAAATCACACGAAAACCAATGTGATTGGATCGGATGAGCTTTCTCTTATAATCGTAACGATCCAAACATTAAAGCCGTCTTTGTCTCAAGAAAACAAAATAATTAAATACTATGGTTTGATGAAAAACGGAGCACGCGTCCTTTTTCGTCTAGTAAAACAATTATCCTCTGACAAACATAATGTAGTCGTAAACTTGACACAACAAAATATTAAAGCATAAAAAGGGAATATAAAGTTCCTAATTAGGTAGGTTTAAGAACAAAGGATCATGGAAAATTTACCCCAAATCATTAAAATTAAAATTTTAAAAGGAAAGTTTTTCTTAATCTTCGTGTGGTCTACTTATGTTCGAAACTTTAAGACTGGAAAACTTGATTTCTTTCTCGGCCACTACGTGCCCACGTCGCTGTTTCTTTCCATTTTGTTTTGAGCGCGTACATATATGATAATGTAATCGCCAACTCATGTCTTTGTGTGTACGGCTAACCATGAGTTGGCGATGACTGAGTTAGCACGGGTCACAGTAAGGTCGTTTAAGTAATATTACAAGCTTTGTGCCGAAAGATGGTTAACACATTATCTTTGCTTATTTTATTTTCTCGACCCATTTCACTTCTTTTGAGTCTATTAAAATTAATATGACCTATTGTGAGTCCAAAAGGTTTAAGCCCATAAGGATATATTTAAAGATATCATGGGCCCATTTAATTAAGAATTCCTTTAAAAAATGTCTAAACCAAATAATTTGGCAAATATATTTAGGTAAACTAAGCCAAAAATATTCTACGTAACTTGATATTTATAAATATCAGAATTTTTAAATGTGTGGAGTGCGTATCTGTTACTTTCAAAAGTTGAAAAGTAATTTGGAAATAGAATTTGAATTTGTTTTGCAGTTACAAAATGAGAGGTTAATAAGAAACATTGTTATGCAGGAAATATACAAATTCAAATTACCAATAAAAAATAAAACAAACAGTTTCTTTGATAGTTTCATGGGAGTTAGAAAAACCTATTAAATACTTTTGAACGTTAAGATTATAATTTATATATTATAAATATGACTTTGTTGATCACAAAATGACTCAGGCAAAGATTTTTCAACTCCTTTAATAAAATACCATTCTCTAAATAGCCATGGCATCATTCAAAAACTCGTATATGTTTCTGACCATTATGATCAGTTTTACTTTGTTGTTGAAAACATCACTTTGTTCTGAAACTCCCCAACCACTCTCTCAAGGTCCTTCCAATGAGAATAGTTATGCCCCAAGGCCATTGTCACCCTACGAGAAATATTTGACTAATTGTGTAAGCAAACTAAAGCCAAAATGTGGCGACCAAATATTCTTTGGTGTATTTGTTGGAAATCAAACAGTTAGCGATTATTGTTGTCTCAGTCTTGTGAATGACACGGGAAAATCGTGTCACATGGACGTGACAAAACATGCGGTTAATTTGCCACAGTTCAAGAAAAACAAGACTCAAATTTTGAGTAGGTGTGAGAAGGTTTGGAATGATTGTAGTTTGGTTCACTCTCCTTCACCTAAGCCTGATTTTCAGTGACAGGTGGCAGTGAATGCTTGTATCAAATAAAAATTATGCTTTTCAATGAATGAATTTTTTTCGTCTCACGTGCACCGTATCATCAATGTTTAGTTCGAGGTTTTGGGTCTTTGTTTAGAAATAAAAATAAAATCATACAAATGGATGTATCAAAAATTGATATATCAAAATTAATCTAAAACTCATTATTTGTCGTACTCAACTGGAATTTTTTTTTTCACGTTGCCTACTCTTAAAACATCCTACTGGTCCTTGGTTTCTATTCTCAAGTTAGCTCTTTACAAGCCGATCAACTAGAGTTAAGGCAGCATAAAAGTTGGAAAAACAAAACCCAAAATGTAAAAATTGAATGGGAAAAAAAACTAAATTTTCTTTCAATGGATTAGATTGGTATTCAGATTAAAACATGAAAACCAACTAATGGTAACCCAAATTAAAATTAAATCCATATATAATTTTTATTTACGAGTTAGTCAAGTCACTTATACTTGTGTAAATATACCTTTATGAAATTATTTATACGAAATCATTGTTTACTGTTTTAGTGTAAAACTTGCATCAAAATATTTTGTTATGTTCATTAGAGCGTCTCGTTTAAATTACTTTTAAAATCTCTGTCGGGCCTGTTTTTCTTTTTTGTTATACAGTTTTTGTTTTATGTTACAAATGATTTCAATAAAAACGGGAAAAGCGGTACAATGAAACAAAATTTGATTAACTGGACCCAGAAAACCACAACATCAGTATACATTTAATTTACTACATATGTAACATCCCTAGTTCGTAGACGACCATACAAACTAGAATCATTACCTTTTAGTAAAATCAGAGGTGCACAAAACAGAATGGATAATCTCATAAGAGAAATACATAAAGTTTCACAACCAGTGATGTCTCAGTCATACAAAATAACATGAAGCTTTTTTTTTTTTTTTTTTTTTTGGAAATACACATCACTTAGTCGGGAAGATACAAATATCCATAAGTGCACAGACCCCTAAAACATAAAGCGGTTCAAGACCGATACATGACACCAAATAAGACTAAATATAGTCTCCATGATACAAAACACTAGAACATGAACTGGTCATGATCTGATAACCTCAGCCGGTAGGACTCTTGCCCTTACTTGAATTACCTGAATCCTTCACCTGTGAATCTGAAAAATCAACAATAATGAGGAATGAGATTACTTAATCTCAGTGAGTTCTCGCGACCCCTTACCATAATATTCTCAGTTGATAAATTTTAAACTTAGCCTAGGGTGCATCTCTCCTAACGTGATAGACTTACATAATATAAAAGCTACCGCGTACCTTTGTGAGGAATCCGACACTCGTAAATAACGAGTAATCGAACCATGAAGACCGGGAGCAGTTCATGACACCGACCCCGAGTACACCCTCCATTCTTTAATCAGTTTATTTTCCCTTATGTATAGGATACATAGTCATCTCACACGGTTAACCAAAATCATGCATAAACATTATACAGAAACTTTCAGCACAGATACATAAATGAGAGGTTAATAAGAAACATTGTTATGTAGTAAATATACAAATTCAAATTACCAATAAAAAATAAAACAAACAGTTTCTTTGATAGTTTCATGGGAGTTAGAAAAACCTTTTAAATACTTTTGAACGTTAAGATTATAATTTATATATTATAAATATGACTTTGTTGATCACAAAATGACTCAGGCAAAGATTTTTCAACCCCTTTAATAAAATACCATTCTCTAAATAGCCATGGCATCATTCAAAAACTCGTATATGTTTCTGACCATTATGATCAGTTTTACTTTATTGTTGAAAACATCACTTTGTTACAAACTCCCCAACCACTCTCTCAAGGTCCTTCCAATGAGAATAGTTATGCCCCAAGGCCATTGTCACCCTACGAGAAATATTTGACTAATTGTGTAAGCAAACTAAAGCCAAAATGTGGCGACCAAATATTCTTTGGTGTATTTGTTGGAAATCAAACAGTTAGCGATTATTGTTGTCTCAGTCTTGTGAATGACACGGGAAAATCGTGTCACATGGACGTGACAAAACATACGGTTAATTTGCCACAGTTCAAGAAAAATAAGACTCAAATTTTGAGTAGGTGTGAGAAGGTTTGGAATGATTGTAGTTTGGTTCACTCTCCTTCACCTAAGCCTGATTTTCAGTGACAGGTGGCAGTGAATGCTTGTATCAAATAAAAATTATGCTTTTCAATGAATGAATTTTTTTCGTCTCACGTGCACCGTATCATCAATGTTTAGTTCGAGGTTTTGGGTCTTTGTTTAGAAATAAATATAAAATCATACAAATGGATGTATCAAAAATTGATATATCAAAATTAATCTAAAACTCATTATTTGTCGTACTCAACTGGAATTTTTTTTTTCACGTTGCCTACTCTTAAAACATCCTACTGGTCCTTGGTTTCTATTCTCAAGTTAGCTCTTTACAAGCCGATCAACTAGAGTTAAGGCAGCATAAAAGTTGGAAAAACAAAACCCAAAATGTAAAAATTGAATGGGAAAAAAAACTAAATTTGCTTTCAATGGATTAGATTGGTATTCAGATTAAAACATGAAAACCAACTAATGGTAACCCAAATTAAAATTAAATCCATATATAATTTTTATTTACGAGTTAGTCAAGTCACTTATACTTGTGTAAATATACCTTTATGAAATTATTTATACGAAATCATTGTTTACTGTTTTAGTGTAAAACTTGCATCAAAATATTTTGTTATATTCATTAGAGCGTCTCGTTTAAATTACTTTTAAAATCTCTTTCGGGCCTGTTTTTCTTTTTGTTATACAGTTTTTGTTTTATGTTACAAATGATTTCAATAAAACGGAAAAGCGGTACAATGAAACAAAATTTGATTAATCGGACCCAGAAAACGACAACATCAGTATACATTTAATTTACTCCATATAAATTTTTTTGTTGCAACACTATATAAAAAAAATTCAGTCTTATTGTTGGGTTGTATCAATTGATATATGAGATGAGATATTAATTTTAATATCAATTGTATATTTCATCATTTATTAAATGTCTCTCATAAAACTGAAAGAAAGAAGCTAATCCATACCCCTTTCAAATTGGTAAGAAACCATACTTAGGTTTAAAATCACACGAAAACCAATGTGATTGGATCGGATGAGCTTTCTCTTATAATCGATACGATCCAATCTGTAAACCCGTCTTTGTCTCAAGAAAACAAAATAATTAAATACTATGGTTTGATGAAAAACGGCGCACGCGTCCTTTTTCGTCTAGTAAAACAATTATCCTCGACAAACATAATGTAGTCGTAAACTTGACACAACAAAATATTAAAGCATAAAAAGGGAATATAAATTTCCTAATTCGTGGGTTTTAAGAACAAAGGATCATGGAAAATTTACCCTCAAATCATTAAAATTAAAATTTTAAAAGGAAAGTTTTTCTTAATCTTCGTGTGGTCTACTTATGTTCGAAACTTTAAGACTGGAAAACTTGATTTCTTTCTCGCCACTACGTGCTCCACGTCATTGTTTCTTTCCATTTTGTTTTGAGCGTACATATATGATAATGTAATCGCTAACTCATGTCTTTGTGTGTACGGCTAACCATGAGTTGGCGATGATCGAGTTAGCACGGGTCACAGTAAGGTCGTATAAGTAATATTACAAGCTTTGTGCCGAAAGATGGTTAACACATTATCTTTGCTTATTTTATTTTCTCGACCCATTTCACTTCTTTTGAGTCTATTAAAATTAATATGACCTATTGTGAGTCCAAAAGGTTTAAGCCCATAAGGATATATTTAAAGATATCATGGGCCCATTTAATTAAGAATTACCTGAAAAAATGTCTAAACCAAATAATTTGGCAAATATATTTAGGTAAACTAAGCCAAAAATATTCTACGTAACTTGATATTTATAAATATCAGAATTTTCGTGTGTGGGTGCGTATCTGTTACTTTCAAAAGTTGAAAAGTAATTTGGAAATAGAATTTGAATTTGTTTTGCAGTTATAAAATGAGAGGTTAATAAGAAACATTGTTATGCAGGAAATATACAAATTCAAATTACCAATAAAAAATAAAACAAACAGTTTCTTTGATAGTTTCATGGGAGTTAGAAAAACCTATTAAATACTTTTGAACGTTAAGATTATAATTTATATATTATAAATATGACTTTGTTGATCACAAAATGACTCAGGCAAAGATTTTTCAACCCCTTTAATAAAATACCATTCTCTAAATAGCCATGGCATCATTCAAAAACTCGTATATGTTTCTGACCATTATGATCAGTTTTACTTTGTTGTTGAAAACATCACTTTGTTCTGAAACTCCCCAACCACTCTCTCAAGGTCCTTCCAATGAGAATAGTTATGCCCCAAGGCCATTGTCACCCTACGAGAAATATTTGACTAATTGTGTAAGCAAACTAAAGCCAAAATGTGGCGACCAAATATTCTTTGGTGTATTTGTTGGAAATCAAACAGTTTATTTTCCCTTATGTATAGGATACATAGTCATCTCACACGGTTAACCAAAATCATGCATAAACATTATACAGAAACTTTCAGCACAGATACATAAATGAGAGGTTAATAAGAAACATTGTTATAAAAACTTCGACAATTTATTTACCCTATCAAACGATATCGGAATCTAACAAACGACCCACCTACAGAAAGCTAATGAGGTCTATTTTCTAACTATGTATTTAGAATTTTGGAAGGATGTACCAAAAAGTGCAGTTTTTCTAAATAAAACAGTAAGTTTACAGAATGGGACAGCAACTGTGTCCTAAGTTGGGAGCCTTCTAGAATGACCAAGACAAACTCAAATAACACGAAACTTGAGCCCAAAAAGGTAGCAAAATTTGTCTACTTTTCAAAGGAATTGGATTCATAAAAAAATAAGTTCATTTGACAACATAATAACCGAAATACTGAACCTATGCACAGTTTGGCTTCAGAAATTTGACCTAACTTGGGACACTCATAACTGGAGGTATATTACTCCGAATTAAACCAAACCAGTGCCAAAATGACCGTAATTAAGTCTATTTTAGAACAAGGTAAGCCCCAAAATTTTTAGATAAGCAGAATGGTCCCAGTTTCAAAAGAACCGAACCTCCCTGCAAACAGCCTGCACAATTTCACCCTCACTTGTGGGGTCTATAACTTGAGCTATACTACTCCAAATGAGACCAAACCAAAGCCAAAATGACCATCATTTAATCTATTTTCAGGAATGTTAAACTATAAAATTTTTGGACTAACAAGTATCCCCAGCCTACCCAAAACAGAACAGGCATCCAGAATGGTTCCAATATCAAAACTTGCACACAAAATTTGCACAATACATCATCAAAATTCCACAATACAACCAGAGAATTCCAATACAACCAGCTCATAAACATTCATACAATTTATTCAGAAATAACACAAGCAAAACCCTAGAACTCACCTAGTTGCCGTGTAACTCGAAAACCGAATACTCCGATTCTTGCTTCCTTCCAATCGACCCAAAGCACACAAGACTCAGACCAAAACTACTCCCAACCCTTGGATGATTCTGGACAGCAACAATACAGAGGTTTATGGCTTGTTTTGCTTGTTGAAACTAGTATCAATGGAAAGGAAATTGAAAATGGAGGAGAATGGTGAAATCTCTAGCAACATGCAATGAGAGAAATTCTGGTTCTCTCTTCTTCTCTCCTAAGCACCTCCCTCTCTCCCTTGGTCTCCATTCTGTTTTTCTGTTCCAGCGTGTGTGTTTCTGAATAAAATGAGAGAAGTGAGGGTGCTAAGGTAGGTGCATGAGGGATATGGTGTATGGTGGATTAGACTTGAAGGTTTTGCTAAAATTGGGCTTGTAAGTCTCTTTCTTAATTCCTTAATTTATTCTAAGGTCCCTAATTAAACCTTGAGTAATTTTGTCAATTAAAATTTCACAAGAATAATTAGTCTCATATTTATGAACTTAAGCATACACTTGGGTGTTACATTACACCCCAACTTGAAAAAAATTTCGTCCTCGAAATTGCTTAAATCTTACCTCATGAAAACAAATACGGATAACGAGAGCGCATCTCCTCCTCAAGCTCCCAAGTTGCTTCCTCGGGTGAATCTGCGTCCCAAAGGACTTTTACCATCGGAATGGTCCTCGATCTAAGCTTCTTTTTCTCAAAATCTAAAACTCTATTTGGATAGGGTTGGAATGTAAGGTCTGAATGCATATCAACCGTTTCAAAAACTAACGGTTGTGTAGGGTCATGGATATACTTTCTCAGCTGGGATACGTGAAACACATCATGAAGGTTTGATAAAGATGGAGGTAAAGCAATTCTATAGGCAACAGGTCCAATCCGCTCCAGGATTTGGAATGGACCGATAAAGCGGGGGCTGAGCTTCTTTGTACGCAGTGCACGACTAATACCTAGGGATGGTGTAACCCTGAGGAACACATGATCACCGACCTCGAACTCTAATGGTTTCCTCCTCTTATCTGCATAATTCTTTTGCCGACTCTGAGCGGTTTTGATTCTTTCTCTAATCTGTCTGATTTTATCGGTAGTCTCTCTGGCCAAGTCTGGCCCAATCAACCTGTTCTCCCCAATGTCCCACCAACATAAAGGAGTTCGGCATTTGCGTCCATATAGGGCTTCATACGGAGCCATGCCGATACTCGAATGGTAACTGTTGTTATAAGCAAATTCCACCAGTGGAAGATGATCCTCCCATCTACCACCACTATCCAGAACACACGCCCGTAGCATATCTTCCAATGTCTGAATGGTTCTCTCTGTCTTACCGTCGGTCTGAGGATGATAAGCTGAACTGATGTTGAGCTGGGAACCCAAGGCCATGTGCAAAGCTCTCCAAAATCGAGATGTGAACTTTGGATCTCGATCTGACACAATACTAACTGGTACCCCGTGAAGTCGAACTATATCCTTTAGGTACACTTCTGCTAACTTTGATGTTTTGTAGTTGGAACGAACAGGAATGAAATGAGCAGATTTCGTTAATCATCGACTACAACCCGGATGGAGTCATGGCCATTTCGTGAGAGGGTAAGCCCATCACAAAATCCATTGAAACACTTTCCCATTTCCACTCGGGAATGTCCAATGGTTGTAATTGACTGATGGCTTTTGATGCTCGATCTTAACCTTCTGACAGGTCAAACATCGAGAAACAAACTCCGCGATATCTGATTTCATCCCCGACCACCAATACATTTCCTTAAGATCTCGATACATCTTGGTGTTGCCAGGATGCACTGAGAATTTACTCTTATGAGCCTCTTCCAAAACTTTTCTTTTAATTTCCTCATTAGCTGGAACATAAATCCGATTTCTGAAACAAACAATCCCATCACTATCCTCTGTGAAGTCTGGCTGGTGACGTGAGGACTGTAACTCTTCATCATAGTCCTGTGCTTGTCTGATTGCTCTTCTCAATGCACTAGTAATCTGGACTTGGTTCAACGTCGATTGTCCTTTTCGCCTTAACTCGAAGATTAAGATCCGAAATGATTCTAATAGTGCCATCTCACGCATCATCATGGAAGACATGTGCGGTGACTTTACGCTCAAGGCGTCGGCTACTACATTAGCCTTACGGATGATACTTCAATTAAATCATAATCCTTTAGGAATTCAACCCATCTGCTATTGTCTCATATTCACTCCTTCGATCGAAAAGATACTTTAAACTCTTGTGGTCACCGAATACTTCAAGCGTGAACCGTAGAGATAGTGCCGCCAAATCTTTAAAGCAAACACAATAGCGCCAACTCTAAATCATGAGTGGGGTAATTCTCCTCATGGGTCTTTAAGCTGTCTAGAAGCATAAGCAACAACTTGACCTTTACGCATCAACACACATCCTAAACCCTTACCGGATGCATCATCGAAAATCTGGAATCCTTAATTTGGGTCGGGAATGATAAGGATTGGTGTCGATGTCACCGAGCTTTAAGTTCCAAAAACATTCTTCGCAGCTAGTGTCCCACACAAGCGGTTGTCCTTACGAGTTAAGCGAGTGAGTGGAATTACTAATTGCGAAAATCCCTGAATGAATCGTCGGTAATATCCAGCCAATCCAAGAAAACTCCTAATCTCAAAGCTGTTGTTGGCGTTCCCAATTCAAAGCGCTTCAACTTTACTTGGGTCATTGCAACACCTTCCCGAGAGATAACATGTCCTAAAAATTTAATCTCTGGCAGCCAAAACTCACATTTTTCGGTTTAGCATACTGACGCTTTGCGGAGAGTATCCAATACAATTCTCAAATGTTGCATGATCCTCTTCATTACGTGAGTAAACCAGGATATCATCGATGAATACAACCACAAATTTATCAAGATATGGTCTGAAAATTCTGTTCATATAGTCCATGAAGATTGCGGAGCATTAGTCAATCCAAAAGGCATTACTACGAACTCGTAATGACCATAACGGGTTGAATCTTGTCTTCGGGATATCCAATGCCGAACCTTAATTTGGTGGTAACGACCTTAAATCAATCTTGGAAAACAACGATGCACTTCTCAACTAATCTAGTAAATCATCAATTCTAGGCAATGGATACTTGTTCTTCACCGTTACCTTGTTCAACTGTCTGTAGTCAATACATAACCGCATAGTGCCGTCCTTCTTCTTTACTAGCAGAACAGGTGCACCCCAAGGTGATGCGCTCGGGCGAATGAATTTCTTAGCAATCAAATCCTCAAGCTGAACCTTCAACTCCTTCAACTCTAATGGAGACATACGATACGGAGTAATCGAAATAGGTCGACACCAGGAACTAGCTCAATAGAGAACTCTACCTCACGATCGGAGGTAGTGAAGATACTTCATCGGAAACACATCCGGATACTCATTAACCACGGGAATGGAAGGTAGATGAACACCGTGACCGAAATCGATGACATGTAGAGGAAACAACCCTCAAACAGGGAGGCGTACAAAGATTTAGAAATCTCGATGAAAGTGATGATTCAATACTGACCTTGGAAAGTGCCACTGTCTCAGACGCAAAACTAATTATTCGGTTGTGACAATCAAGCGTGACATGGGGTTTAGTGAGCCAATCCATACCAAGAATGATGTCCATGCCTTTAAGGGGCAAACACACTAAGCTGATAAGGGACGATTTATCACCGACAAGCGTTTACACCACAATCCTCACAGAGCGACTGGGTGGAAACACTGCCCTCGGCGGGTGTGTGAATTTCAATGGGGTGTGGTAAGGTTGTTAAGGCCAGATGGAGCCTCTCAACACAATCTTGAGCAATAAAAGAATGAGACGCACCAGAATCAAATAGAATAACTATAGGACTACGAAAAGAAAACCCGTACCACTGAAGAATGTTGGCGGTCATTTGCAACTCTGCTTTGGAATTCAAAGCAAATGCTCTCCCCGAGTGGTTGGAGCGGAAGTCTTCCCTGAGGCTTCTTAGGACAATCTTTAGCATAATGACCTGGCTCCTTGCAATAAAAGCATTACTCAGTACTCCCGGTCTGGCATTCCCCTTTGTGAAATCTTCCACAACGATTACATGCATTAAACCTAGGACCCACGATTCTTTGATCGACTTTCCTTTGTTGATATCACCTTTAGGTTTCAAGTTAGAGGTTGAAGTTCCAGATCCCTTCTTTTTGCCTTGCCAAAACTCTCGGCGTTCATCATACATTTTCTTCAAATCTTCTTCTGCAATGTAAGACTGTTCAACTAATGCTGCAAAGTGGTGGCGGAAGAAAGAACTTAAACCTTGGGCAATATCACGCACGTAAACCTCTTCTGAACCTATTAATCTTCCATTCTTCATCCACAGCATGCCTAGCCAACTGGTAGAATTGTGACAACTCCTCAAAATTAGAGGCATATTCACTAACTGACATGTTGCCCTGCTTCAAAGCGATAAATTCCTCTTCTTTCTTCAATCTTATATTTCTTGGAAAGAACTGGTCCAAAAACATCTTCTTAAAATTCTCCCAAGTGATGGGAGTCCCTTGACTAGTCATGAACTCGTAGGCATTTTGCCACCAAGTCTCCGCTTTGCCATTCATCACATCTGAAGCAAATAAAACCTTTTGCTCATCAGAACACTGCAATGTCCTGAATTTCTTCTCTAAAGCATCCACCCAATACCGTGCCTGCATCGGACCTTCAGTACCATAGAAACTCGGAGGATTTGATTTCTGAAACAGGAAGTACATCTTATTAGGGTCCTCAGGTGGCTGTGGCACAACCGGAGGAGGAGGAGGAGGTTGGTTTTGTTGTGCCTGAATCATTTGCTGAATCATTGCCTGTTGGTTATTAAGCATCTGTTGGTTCATCTATTGATTCATCTGGTTTTGTGCTTGCATATTCAGCATGAATTGCTGCATCCATTCAGGAATAGGAGCCTCAGGAGCCGGTGCTCTAGGTCCAGTGTTGCGTCTCGGGCATCCAGCCATAATTCTGCATAAAATGCACCAAGCATTGAGTTGATTAGTCTCAATATCTCTTAGCATAATAAGAAGAAGTATAACTGAACACTTAAAACACAAACACAAATACATACTAATCTAAGCCCGACAAGGTCGAACTGCTCTGATACCAAATGTAACATCCCTAGTTCGTAGTCGACCATACAAACTAGAATCATTACCTTTTAGTAAAATCAGAGGTGCACAAAACGGAATGGATAATCTCATAAGAGAAATACATAAAGTTTCACAACCAGTGATGTCTCAGTCATACAAAATAACATGAAGCTTTTTTTTTTTTTCGGAAATACACATCACTTAGCCGGGAAGATACAAATATCCATAAGTGCACAGACCCCTAAAACATAAAGCGGTTCAAGACCGATACATGACATCAAATAAGACTAAATATAGTCTCCATGATACAAAACACTGGAACATGAACTGGTCATGATCTGATAACCTCGTGGCAAGACTCTTGCCCTTACTTGAATTACAGATCCTTCACTGTGAATCTGAAAAATCAACAATAATGAGGAATGAGATTACTTACTCTCAGTGAGTTCTCGCGACCCCTTACCATAATATTCTCAGTTGATAAATTTTAAACTTAGCCTAGGGTGCATCCCTCCTAACGTGATAGACTTACATAATATAAAAGCTACCGCAGACACTGTGAGGGAATCCGACACTCGTAAATAACGAGTAACTGAACCATGAAGACCGGGAGCAGTTCATGACACCGACCCAGTACACCCTCCATTCTTTAATCAGTTTATTTTCCCTTATGTATAGGATACATAGTCATCTCACACGGTTAACCAAAATCATGCATAAACATTATACAGAAACTTTCAGCACAGATACATAAACTTCGACAATTTATTTACCCTATCAAACGATATCGGAATCTAACAAACGACCCACCTACAGAAAGCTAATGAGGTCTATTTTCTAACCATGTATTTAGAATTTTGGAAGGATGTACCAAAAAGTGCAGTTTTTCTAAATAAAACAGTAAGTTTACAGAATGGGACAGCAACTGTGTCCTAAGTTGGGAGCCTTCTAGAATGACCAAGACAAACTCAAATAACATGAAACTTGAGCCCAAAAAGGTAGCAAAATTTGTCTACTTTTCAAAGGAATTGGATTCATAAAAAAATAAGTTCATTTGACAACATAATAACCGAAATACTGAACCTATGCACAGTTTGGCTTCAGAAATTTGACCTAACTTGGGACACTCATAACTGGAGGTATATTACTCCGAATTAAACCAAACCAGTGCCAAAATGACCGTAATTAAGTCTATTTTAGAACAAGGTAAGCCCCAAAATTTTTAGATAAGCAGAATGGTCCCAGTTTCAAAAGAACCGAACCTCCCTGCAAACAGCCTGCACAATTTCACCCTCACTTGTGGGGTCTATAACTTGAGCTATACTACTCCAAATGAGACCAAACCAAAGCCAAAATGACCATCATTTAATCTATTTTCAGGAATGTTAAACTATAAAATTTTTGGACTAACAAGTATCCCCAGCCTACCCAAAACAGAACAGGCATCCAGAATGGTTCCAATATCAAAACTTGCACACAAAATTTGCACAATACATCATCAAAATTCCACAATACAACCAGAGAATTCCAATACAACCAGCTCATAAACATTCATACAATTTATTCAGAAATAACACAAGCAAAATCCTAGAACTCATCTAGTTGCCGTGTAACTCGAAAACCAAATACTCCGATTCTTGCTTCCTTCCAATCGACCCAAAGCACACAAGACTCAGACCAAAACTACTCCCAACCCTTGGATGATTCTGGACAGCAACAATACAGAGGTTTATGGCTTGTTTTGCTTGTTGAAACTCGTATCAATGGAAAGGAAATTGAAAATGGAGGAGAATGGTGAAATCTCTAGCAACATGCAATGAGAGAAATTCTGGTTCTCTCTTCTTCTCTCCTAAGCACCTCCCTCTCTCCCTTGGTCTCCATTCTGTTTTTCTGTTCCAGCGTGTGTGTTTCTGAATAAAATGAGAGAAGTGAGGGTGCTAAGGTAGGTGCATGAGGGATATGGTGTATGGTGGATTAGAATTGAAGGTTTTGCTAAAATTGGGCTTGTAAGTCTCTTTCTTAATTCCTTAATTTATTCTAAGGTCCCTAATTAAACCTTGAGTAATTTTGTCAATTAAAATTTCACAAGAATAATTAGTCTCATATTTATGAACTTAAGCATACACTTGGGTGTTACAAAATATAAATTTTTTTGTTGCAACATTATATAAAAAAAATTCAGTCTTATTGTTGGGTTGTATCAATTGATATATGTGATGAGATATTAATTTTAATATCAATTGTATATTTCATGATTTATTAAATGTCTCTCATAAAACTGAAAGAAAGAAGCTAATCCATACACCTTTAAAATTGGTAAGAAACCATACTTAGGTTTAAAATCACACGAAAACCAATGTGATTGGATCGGATGAGCTTTCTCTCATAATCGGTACGATCCAATCTGTAAACCCGTCTTTGTCTCAAGAAAACAAAATAATTAAATACTATGGTTTGATGAAAAACGGAGCACGCGTCCTTTTTCGTCTAGTAAAACAATTATCCTCTGACAAACATAATGTAGTCGTAAACTTGCCACAACAAAATATTAAAGCATAAAAAGGGAATATAAATTTCCTAATTCGTGGGTTTTAAGAACAAAGGATCATGGAAAATTTACCCCAAATCATTAAAATTAAAATTTTAAAAGGAAAGTTTTTCTTAATCTTCGTGTGGTCTACTTATGTTCGAAACTTTAAGACTGGAAAACTTGATTTCTTTCTCGGCCACTACGTGCCCACGTCGCTGTTTCTTTCCATTTTGTTTTGAGCGCATACATATATGATAATGTAATCGCTAACTCATGTCTTTGTGTGTACGGCTAACCATGAGTTGGCGATGACTGAGTTAGCACGGGTCATAGTAAGGTCGTATAAGTAATATTACAAGCTTTATGCCGAAAGATGGTTAACACATTATCTTTGCTTATTTTATTTTCTCGACCCATTTCACTTCTTTTGAGTCTATTAAAATTAATATGACCTATTGTGAGTCCAAAAGGTTTAAGCCCATAAGGATATATTTAAAGATATCATGGGCCCATTTAATTAAGAATTCCTTTAAAAAATGTCTAAACCAAATAATTTGGCAAATATATTTAGGTAAACTAAGCCAAAAATATTCTACGTAACTTGATATTTATAAATATCAGAATTTTCGTGTGTGGGTGCGTATCTGTTACTTTCAAAAGTTGAAAAGTAATTTGGAAATAGAATTTGAATTTGTTTTGCAGTTACAAAATGAGAGGTTAATAAGAAACATTGTTATGCAGGAAATATACAAATTCAAATTACCAATAAAAAATAAAACAAACAGTTTCTTTGATAGTTTCATGGGAGTTAGAAAAACCTATTAAATACTTTTGAACGTTAAGATTATAATTTATATATTATAAATATGACTTTGTTGATCACAAAATGACTCAGGCAAAGATTTTTCAACCCCTTTAATAAAATACCATTCTCTAAATAGCCATGGCATCATTCAAAAACTCGTATATGTTTCTGACCATTATGATTAGTTTTACTTTGTCGTTGAAAACATCACTTTGTTCTGAAACTCCCCAACCACTCTCTCAAGGTCCTTCCAATGAGAATAGTTATGCCCCAAGGCCATTGTCACCCTACGAGAAATATTTGACTAATTGTGTAAGCAAACTAAAGCCAAAATGTGGCGACCAAATATTCTTTGGTGTATTTGTTGGAAATCAAACAGTTAGCGATTATTGTTGTCTCAGTCTTGTGAATGACACGGGAAAATCGTGTCACATGGACGTGACAAAACATGCGGTTAATTTGCCACAGTTCAAGAAAAACAAGACTCAAATTTTGAGTAGGTGTGAGAAGGTTTGGAATGATTGTAGTTTAGTTCACTCTCCTTCACCTAAGCCTGATTTTCAGTGACAGGTGGCAGTGAATGCTTGTATCAAATAAAAATTATGCTTTTCAATGAATGAATTTTTTTCGTCTCACGTGCACCGTATCATCAATGTTTAGTTCGAGGTTTTGGGTCTTTGTTTAGAAATAAAAATAAAATCATACAAATGGATGTATCAAAAATTGATATATCAAAATTAATCTAAAACTCATTATTTGTCGTACTCAACTGGAATTTTTTTTTTCACGTTGCCTACTCTTAAAACATCCTACTGGTCCTTGGTTTCTATTCTCAAGTTAGCTCTTTACAAGCCGATCAACTAGAGTTAAGGCAGCATAAAAGTTGGAAAAACAAAACCCAAAATGTAAAAATTGAATGGGAAAAAAAACTAAATTTGCTTTCAATGGATTAGATTGGTATTCAGATTAAAACATGAAAACCAACTAATGGTAACCCAAATTAAAATTAAATCCATATATAATTTTTATTTACGAGTTAGTCAAGTCACTTATACTTGTGTAAATATACCTTTATGAAATTATTTATACGAAATCATTGTTTACTGTTTTAGTGTAAAACTTGCATCAAAATATTTTGTTATGTTCATTAGAGCGTCTCGTTTAAATTACTTTTAAAATCTCTGTCGGGCCTGTTTTTCTTTTTTGTTATACAGTTTTTGTTTTATGTTACAAATGATTTCAATAAAAACGGGAAAAGCGGTACAATGAAACAAAATTTGATTAACTGGACCCAGAAAACCACAACATCAGTATACATTTAATTTACTACATATAAATTTTTTTGTTGCAACATTATATAAAAAAAATTCAGTCTTATTGTTGGGTTGTATCAATTGATATATGAGATGAGATATTAATTTTAATATCAATTGTATATTTCATGATTTATTAAATGTCTCTCATAAAACTGAAAGAAAGAAGCTAATCCATACACCTTTAAAATTGGTAAGAAACCATACTTAGGTTTAAAATCACACGAAAACCAATGTGATTGGATCGGATGAGCTTTCTCTCATAATCGGTACGATCCAATCTGTAAACCCGTCTTTGTCTCAAGAAAACAAAATAATTAAATACTATGGTTTGATGAAAAACGGAGCACGCGTCCTTTTTCGTCTAGTAAAACAATTATCCTCTGACAAACATAATGTAGTCGTAAACTTGCCACAACAAAATATTAAAGCATAAAAAGGGAATATAAATTTCCTAATTCGTGGGTTTTAAGAACAAAGGATCATGGAAAATTTACCCCAAATCATTAAAATTAAAATTTTAAAAGGAAAGTTTTTCTTAATCTTCGTGTGGTCTACTTATGTTCGAAACTTTAAGACTGGAAAACTTGATTTCTTTCTCGGCCACTACGTGCCCACGTCGCTGTTTCTTTCCATTTTGTTTCGAGCGCGTACATATATGATAATGTAATCGCTAACTCATGTCTTTGTGTGTACGGCTAACCATGAGTTGGCGATGACTGAGTTAGCACGGGTCACAGTAAGGTCGTATAAGTAATATTACAAGCTTTGTGCCGAAAGATGGTTAACACATTATCTTTGCTTATTTTATTTTCTCGACCCATTTCACTTCTTTTGAGTCTATTAAAATTAATATGACCTATTGTGAGTCCAAAAGGTTTAAGCCCATAAGGATATATTTAAAGATATCATGGGCCCATTTAATTAAGAATTCCTTTAAAAAATGTCTAAACCAAATAATTTTGCAAATATATTTAGGTAAACTAAGCCAAAAATATTCTACGTAACTTGATATTTATAAATATCAGAATTTTCGTGTGTGGGTGCGTATCTGTTACTTTCAAAAGTTGAAAAGTAATTTGGAAATAGAATTTGAATTTGTTTTGTAGTTACAAAATGAGAGGTTTGTAACGCCCCGAATTTCTAAGCTAAGTTGAGAATAAGTTATGAGAAGAATGGTGTGATTGTATTCAAGCTTAAATTGATTTTTAAAGTGAGTGAATATAATTACACAAGGTTTTTATAAGAAGGTTAATGGGTTTGAGTTGAGGAATAAGTGTGGATTTAATCCTAAGATGGTTTAAGGTGTTGATTTGTAGCTATGGAAGTTAATTTGAGAAGAAAGTCTCAAGGTTTGGTGCTAGAATTGAGTTTTCCTGGTTTTTCTGTAGTGTGAATCGATTCACATAGCCTGGGAATCGATTCACAGCATTAAAACTCCATTGGCATCGAATTCTAGCAGTGGGAATCGATTCACAGAAGCCAGGAATCGATTCACATAAAACAGGCTGCTGGGACTCGCATGCAGGAATCGATTCACTCATTAAAGCTGCAATTCAGGCGTTTTTACACTGTGGGAATCGATTCACACTATGCTGTGAATCGATTCACAGCTGCAGAATTGTTTAAAAACGCAGTTTCAGCGAGCAGAACGCAGAAGAGAGAAAAAGGAAAAGAAGAGAAAGAGAAAGGAGAAAAGGAAGTAGAGAGCTAGGGTTTCATCTTTTGAGAGGGATTGAAGAGATTTATGCTAGATTTCTTCAATCATTTGCTTAAATGGAGAGTTTGAGAGTTGAGATTTGAGTATTTGGAAGATTTGGGTTTGAACCCTAGAGAGGAGAAGAAGAAGCACGAATTGGAGAAGAAGAAGGGGGAGAAGACCAAGCTCCAGCAAGGATGATTCAAGTTCTCGGATGGAGAAGGAAGATTGAAGGTTGAAGATCAAGATTTGAGGAGTATTTGGAGAAGCCCTAAGTTGAGCAAAGAGGGAAAAGCTTGAAGAGGAGCAAAGGGTCCAAGTTCAGCCTTACTAGCTCAATGTCTTGAAGAATAGAGGTGAGTTCTTCAACCCTTAGGTGATGGGCACCCATAAGTCCCACATATAGGAAATTCTCTTCCTTTAGTAGCATATGAACCTTAGGTTCAAGTTAGGTTTTATATACCTATAGGAGATTGAGTGATGATTGTTATGATTGTTATGAAATTATATGGGGTTTGACTGAAATAGGGTTGGATGTTGTCCCCAACCCCCCTAATTATTATGTGATGCTTGAATCCTTGAATGCTCCAAAGAGCTTCAATGAGATTATGTATGCTTGATGTTTTCTCTCTTGAGAACTCCTTAGAGTTTCAAGGGATTAGTTAATGTATGTGTTGTCCATTAATTTGGCGAATTGTGAGGCTTGTCTAAGAGCCATAAGCTTAAGTCTTAGAGGTCAAGGAAGGACCCTAGGAAAAGGATGTAATAGAAAGAATGTATGAATTAGTGTTCATGATTTGGAGTCATTAGAGATAAAGGGATGCTATTAGTGTAAGTTTGATTCATTGAAATGATTGTAGTTTCTTTGAATAGTTAAGTAATGATGATGAATGTATTTATATGAATATGCATACAAGCATAAGCATAATCATAAGCATAAGCATAAGCTAAAGTCCATGGCAAGTCTCTTCTATTTATAGGAGTAGATCGGTTTGGTTAGCCAAGTGGGACGCCCTTGGAGGGTTATGACGTCTAACCACCATTCCGAAAGTGTGTAATTTGTAACACCCCAATTTTCATATTAATACATATGTATATATGCCTGAATATATTAATAATTTTTGTGATAATTTTTATGTAAGTTACTTTGGAAATTAGTACTTTTAGTAATGCTTTATTGTTTTATTACTATCTTTATTTTTGTAAAACATTAGTTTGAAATATTAATATTATCTTGTTAATAATTATTTAAATTTAAGGAGTATTGGAATGATATTTTATTATTATTCTTAGTACTATTGTTAAGAGAGAATTGTAACACCCTCAAAATTTAAATTCTTAGGATTCTATAAATTGTGTGCTTATATGATAATTTTGTGACAATTTGTGTGTGTTTGACTTAATAATTAGTATATTTTAATTAATACTATTTTACTATATTTTATTAAATATTAGTTTTGAATTTATTATAGATATTTTAGAATAATGGTATATTTTAAAAATTAGTAAGAACATGAATTTCTTTAATTGAGAATAGTTTAGAAAGCATATAATTATTATATACATTATTATATATATGGATATAGGTATGTAGTGCTGATTCTTTATTTTTGCATAAATCCAACGAGCCCACGTTTTGTTTCAAGTTTTGCAAAATGGGCTTTTTATCAACAAAGAATGGGCCACGTTTTTCTTCGTCTTCCAGCGCCCTGTTCCAAACTTTCAGTTTTTAACATTCCAGCGCCCTGTTCCAAACTTTCACCTTTAACAAACTATTCATCGTCTCTCAAATCCGCCGCGCAGTGAAAAAAAAAACCTTGTTTCAAATTTTTCTGTTCTTGTTCTCCCTTCTTAGGCCACGAAAAAAATCCCAAAACTTATCACCCAACTCGAAATCGACTATAGAACACGTTTCCGGCCTCTGTTCGTTCAACCGTGACTCTGTTCGTAGCGTATTTTATTGTTGGGCGGACTGTAAATTCACTTTTTCGGACACCACAATTTTTGGTTCGAAAAACGGACGCCATTTTCAGATTCCTCGCGTCGAAACCTTGAAGAAGCACTACTCCTTTGCTCGATTCGGTGAAGTTGACGCCGGACCCCTTGTAACCCTTTTGTCTCGGTATGGCGTTTTTCGGTCACTCTTTTTGCTTCCTTTTAATTTCGTTTCAGCCTTAAAAATTCTAAAAAAATATATTATACTAATTATTATTTTTTCCAGCCGCGTTTCGCTCTTCCGTAAATTTTATCCTGTGCTCAGTTGGTGCTCAAATTGTCGTTCTAGCCAGTTTTCTTAGCCTTGGAATACTTCAAGCTTTTTATTGAGGTAAGGGGGTAGATGGATACAAGATTAGTGGGCTTATGGATATAATTAGGCAATAGGGACGTCCCATGGTCCCTAGACTTGGCGCGGTTGTGCAAAATAAGTACCATTACCATTGTGATGGGAAAATTTGATATTAAATTATGTCGTGATGTTAATGTTAATTGAAATTGTCTTATAAAGTGTTGTTTGAATTGATGTGTTACGATGAAATGTCATGTATGGATCATATGATGATTTGGTTGTCTTGGCTTGTTATTGATAAATGTATGTAAATGTGTTTAAATGAGATTGCTTGTTGCTATTTGATGTTCTGGATTTGTTGTGTTGAGTGAGAGCTAGATTATCATAGAGTGTGGTTTGTTACACTTAGATTCTCCAAGTGGTATATCATGGTTATGTGAAATGATAAAGTATGGATGATGGGTGTAATTGTTAGGAGTTAACTAAGGTATAATAATATTTTTAGCGTTTAAGTTATGGTACAAGCAAGTCTTAGGACTAGGATATGATGGTCATATTGTGGTGTCGGTGGTTTAAATGCTTTAGAAGCAAGATTTGGTGTTATGAGTATTTCAAATTTAGTTGATGACTTAGAGTAATAGTTATACAGAAAAATTATGCAGAAAGATGACTAAGTCTAGAATTATTTTAGCAAAGTCTCACTAATTGAATTTTTAAATTCAGGATATAATAAGTATTGACCCAAACTCTCTTGGATAGTATCCTATAATTTTAGGGGAGTAGTGCAGTGCGTCCGGTCAAATAAGTAAGTTGAAACACTTGAGTTAAGAGTTGGAAATTTAGTTAAGTTAGGCTAGACTTAGTGTGGTGAGGTAGGTTGATAACTTGGACTTGGTCCAAGATTGTGGGAAATTTGTCAGTTCTTGTGAGTAGTACCTTGTTATCGTTGTTATAGCCGGCCGCTTGATGAGATGGTTGGTGAGTTGTTGTTGTTGTTGTTGTTAGACACTTGCTTGGTTTGTGTTCATGCATCATAGGTGTCTTGTTAAGTTAACGTTATTGGGGGTGAGCAACGATGATGCGATATAGTATCGGCCATGATGGGCAAGGTACCCGGCCTTGGGGGTCAATCGGGTAGGAGCGTCTTATATAAAGGCGGTGGATAGCTACCACAGCTGGGGCGTGACCAATAAATATACCGGTTATCCTGACTAGACACTGTTCGTACTCAAGAGTGATGATATTTTCTCACTCGCTCATCTGAGTTGGTTTGGATCCATATGTTCGATGAAGTAGACGTTGTCTAGGATTGCATAAGTACTCGTTGAGTCAAGCATTCATGTTATGTGTTGATTAAGTTAACGTATTGTATGCGCATTGCTTAAGCTATGTCCTTTGCCGTTTTGTGCTATGATTGTATATGATGTCTAACCCCTTTTTGCTGTGGCTACTCATACACCATTGTGTATGTTTAGACGATGAGATTGCAGGTGACGATGACGACGTGGCTGAGGAGTGATCTAAGGGCGCGATCATCGTAGATTAGGATTTTCGATGTTTTGGTTATTATTGATGTTGTTATTTTCGAAGTAAATGTTTAGGGTCAGCTCTGAGACGTTGTGACATCGGGGTGTTTGTATCATGTGAATTTTATTCGTAACCGTCAAATGATTATTTCCATGAAGTTTATGAGAGTGTGACGACTCTACCTTTATTTATGAAAATTTTATTTGACTGTATTTTTCAGCGATTATATTTTTCTTAATTTATTTTAAATAACGATAACATGCGGGGTAGAGGGTGTCACAATTAGTGGTATCGAGCGATTCGGTTCTAACTGGGCTTTGTGTGTGGTCTATTGTGTTTCAGTACGTGAACTCTGAGTTGAGTTACATGCATTACTTGTTTAATTTTGTTTGTTCTAGTACACGAACAATTCTCAGTGGGCTAAGCTCACAGGAGTATATGATAGATAGAGCTAAGATAGTAGGTACCTGAACCATTAGCTATGAGTCTTGGGTTAGCAATTTCCTAAGTTGTTAATTTCTTAGTATCTTGTTTAAAATTACGCTTAGTGAATTGATAAGGATCAACCCAGAACTGAGAGATGCAGGTTAACCCTTAGTTGTTGCACTTAAGGTGCAAGACTTTTTATCCATTACCTTAAGGGAATTCTAGTAAGTACGATGGGCTAGTAGCTTAACTAGAGAGGATAAGCTGACCTTATTTTAGATTTACAACATTGTTAGCTGGGAAACATGCTATCAGAGTAGCGCAGCGGAATCGTGGCTATGCTATAGGAAGGATCTTTTGTAGAGCTTGAGGGTAATCATGTGGCGTCGACATCTTTACGCTTAAGCCCCTATCAGAGAACCTTATGGAAGAATAGGTGATTGTTGCACATGGTTATTATTGCTTGGATTACCTGGCTGAACGAGTAGGAGGGACTGCAGCCCAATCACTTACCGCCGGTGAGCAAAGCAATGATAATCAGTTTGGTGGGTGGTAATAGTTTTTTTTGAATTACCTTAGCTACTAGAATTAGTTATGGGCATAGATTATCTACATTGCAGTTAAATTCTTAAGGGCTTCGGATAGGTATAAGGCTTTGAAACCGTAGATTCTAAAGGTGGAAAGTAATTTTTCCTAGGCGTAGAGACAAGCTTAGAGTGAGGATAGAAGTAGAACGTAATGGGGAACATTAGTTAATCTTTGGGAAATAATTGTTTTACCTTCTGATAAGACCACAAAACCGATTTTAGATGTTCTAACAGAAACCGAGTCTATCATTGCGTAGCACCCTATAGAATGTTTTTCCTAGAGTAAGTTGAGCAGTAGAAATAATAAAGGTTTTGCGTAGGGTACCTTAAGATAAATACTGTAGTTAGTCATGCTTTAATTTGCGATAAACTACTTTTTGCTATATTGTGTACTTAACTTTAATGACTATGAAACATTGCATGCAAACATGTTATTTCTTTTAAGATAAATAGGTTTCTATTTTTTTTTACGGAATAATTAGATTAAAGATGTTACATATACGTTTATTTATTTTACTTGACGCTTTAGTCTGTCGTACTTTGGTCGTTAACTTTTGTATATTATGTTTAGTGAATATTGATTGCTGAATTGTTGTTTATGAAATGTTGCTAAATGTGTGTGTGTGTGTGTATATATATATATATTATAGCTTTAATTATGATTTGGTTTTATAAAGGTTGTACGTCTAGCTTCGCATGATTTTACCATAAGATAGTTAACCTCAATCTCGTTTTAGTTCCACCTGACCTTAGTAGACCTTGTACGGTGTGTTGTATTAAGTTTTAAAGAACGTGGTTATGCGAAATAAGGACCGGTAATCAACACCGTTAAGTTGAGATTCGTGGTAAGAATTGGAACTCATAGCTTTTGGTTTGGAAGGTTGAGAAAACATTGCCTTTATGGAACCTGATATAGAATGCGTAGTGATATGGAACTAGGTGTCTTACAGTATAGACACATGAGAATAGAATGAAAGAGTGCTTTTGAGTTGTAGCATGCATGTTATAAGAAAGATCAGACGTAGTGATTAATGTCTAAGAAAGAATCATTGCTTATTTCAATTGTCATGATTAGGAAGACTATTTTGTTTGAGTAGGAGGAAACTAATTCTTAGCTTAAGAACTGAATCTTAAAACATGAAGTGGTTCTTAAGGATTTAGATGTTAGCCTTGTTAATTTGTTGTGGTTGTTGTAGTACTGAAGCCTTAAGATAGTAATGTTTTAGTATTCATTTGTTTAATGAGTTAATCCTAGGAAGAGTCATGAAAGTCACTTGAGCATGATTGGTTAGTATACCAGACATTTAAGTTAGAACTTTTAAAATTCTAGACCTTTAGAAGGACTAAGTTCTCCAGCTAGTGACCTTAGTTGACCCTCTTAAGAAAGAATTGTGTGGAATATATATAGCAATAGTGAAGAAGGTTGCATGATATTTTAGGGACATGAACCGCATCGTTTAATATCACCCAGAGAAATTCCGAGGACGGAATTTTTTTTTAAGGGGGGTGAAATTGTAACACCCCAATTTTCGTATTAATACATATGTATATATGCCTGAATATATTAATAATTTTTGTGATAATTTTTATGTAAGTTACTTTGGAAATTAGTACTTTTAGTAATGCTTTATTGTTTTATTACTATCTTTATTTTTGTAAAACATTAGTTTGAAATATTAATATTATCTTGTTAATAATTATTTAAATTTAAGGAGTATTGGAATGATATTTTATTATTATTCTTAGTACTATTGTTAAGAGAGAATTGTAACACCCTCAAAATTTAAATTCTTAGGATTCTATAAATTGTGTGCTTATATGATAATTTTGTGACAATTTGTGTGTGTTTGCCTTAATAATTAGTATATTTTAATTAATACTATTTTACTATATTTTATTAAATATTAGTTTTGAATTTATTATAGATATTTTAGAATAATGGTATATTTTAAAAATTAGTAAGAACATGAATTTCTTTAATTGAGAATAGTTTAGAAAGCATATAATTATTATATACATTATTATATATATGGATATAGGTATGTAGTGCTGATTCTTTATTTTTGCATAAATCCAACGAGCCCACGTTTTGTTTCAAGTTTTGCAAAATGGGCTTTTTATCAACAAAGAATGGGCCACGTTTTTCTTAGTCTTCCAGCGCCCTGTTCCAAACTTTCAGTTTTTAACATTCCAGCGCCCTGTTCCAAACTTTCACCTTTAACAAACTATTCATCGTCTCTCAAATCCGCCGCGCAGTGAAAAAAAAAAAACCTTGTTTCAAATTTCTCTATTCTTGTTCTCCCTTCTTAGGCCACGAAAAAAATCCCAAAACTTATCACCCAACTCGAAATCGACTATAGAACACGTTTCCGGCCTCTGTTCGTTCAACCGTGACTCTGTTCGTAGCGTATTTTATTGTTGGGCGGACTGTAAATTCACTTTTTCGGACACCACAGTTTTCGGTTCGAAAAACGGACGCCATTTTTAGATTCCTCGCGTCGAAACCTTGAAGAAGCACTACTCCTTTGCTCGATTCGGTGAAGTTGACGCCGGACCCCTTGTAACCCTTTTGTCTCGGTATGGCGTTTTCCGGTCACTCTTTTTGCTTCCTTTTAATTTCGTTTCAGCCTTAAAAATTCTAAAAAAATATATTATACTAATTATTATTTTTTCCAGCCGCGTTTCGCTTCTTAGTAAATTTTATCCTGTGCTCGATTGGTGCTCAAATTGTCGTTCTAGCCGATTTTCTTAGCCTTGGAATACTTCAAGCTTTTATTGAGGTAAGGGGTAGATGGATACAAGATTAGTGGGCTTATGGATATAATTAGGCAATAGGGACGTCCCATGGTCCCTAGACTTGGCGCGGTTGTGCAAAATAAGTACCATTACCATTGTGATGGGAAAATTTGATATTAAATTATGTCGTGATGTTAATGTTAATTGAAATTGTCTTATAAAGTGTTGTTTGAATTGATGTGTTACGATGAAATGTCATGTATGGATCATATGATGATTTGGTTGTCTTGGCTTGTTATTGATAAATGTATGTAAATGTGTTTAAATGAGATTGCTTGTTGCTATTTGATGTTCTGGATTTGTTGTGTTGAGTGAGAGCTAGATTATCATAGAGTGTGGTTTGTTACACTTAGATTCTCCAGGTGGTATATCATGGTTATGTGAAAGGATAAAGTATGGATGATGGGTGTAATTGTTAGGAGTTAACTAAGGTATAATAATATTTTTAGCGTTTAAGTTATGGTACAAGCAAGTCTTAGGACTAGGATATGATGGTCATATTGTGGTGTCGGTGGTTTAAATGCTTTAGAAGCAAGATTTGGTGTTATGAGTATTTCAGCCTAGTTGACAGCTTAGAGTAATAGTTATCTGAGAAAAATTATGCGAAAGATGACTAAGTCTAGAATTATTTTAGCAAAGTCTCACTAATTGAATTTTTAAATTCAGGATATAATAAGTATTGACCCAAACTCTCTTGGGTAGTAGCCTATAATTTTAGGGGAGTAGTGCAGTGCGTCCAGGTCAAATAAGTAAGTTGAAACACTTGAGTTAAGAGTTGGAAATTTAGTTAAGTTAGCCTAG
Source organism: Calophaca sinica (assembly GCA_037113605.1). NCBI lineage: Eukaryota > Viridiplantae > Streptophyta > Magnoliopsida > Fabales > Fabaceae > Calophaca > Calophaca sinica. Next base: position 118,704,309 of record CM073731.1, read on the forward strand.
ACTTAGTGTGGTGAGGTAGGTTGATAACTTGGACTTGTTCCAAGATTGTGGGAAATTTGTCAGTTTACTGACGAGTAGTACCTTGTTATCGTTGTTATAGCCGGCCGCTTGATGAGATGGTTGGTGAGTTGTTGTTGTTGTTGTTGTTAGACACTTGCTTGGTTTGTGTTCATGCATCATAGGTGTCTTGTTAAGTTAACATTATTGGGGGTGAGCAACGATGATGCGATATAGTATCGGCCATGATGGGCAAGGTACCCGGCCTTGGGGGTCAATCGGGTAGGAGCGTCTTATATAAAGGCGGTGGATAGCTACCACAGCTGGGGCGTGACCAATAAATATACCGGTTATCCTGACTAGACACTGTTCGTACTCAAGAGTGATGATATTTTCTCACTCGCTCATCTGAGTTGGTTTGGATCCATATGTTCGGTGAAGTAGACGTTGTCTAGGATTGCATAAGTACTCGTTGAGTCAAGCATTCATGTTATGTGTTGATTAAGTTAACGTATTGTATGCGCATTGCTTAAGCTATGTCCTTTGCCGTTTTGTGCAATGATTGTATATGATGTCTAACCCCTTTTTGCTGTGGCTACTCATACACCATTGTGTATGTTTAGACGATGAGATTGCGGTGTGATGACGACGTGGTGAGGAGTGATCTAAGGCGCGATCATCGTAGATTAGGATTTTCGATGTTTTGGTTATTATTGATGTTGTTATTTTCAAGTAAATGTTTAGGGTCAGCTACGAGGCGTTGTGACATCGGGGTGTTTGTATCATGTGAATTTTATTCAGAATCAGTCAAATGATTATTTCCGCAAGTTTATGAGAGTGTGACGACTCTACCTTTATTTATGAAAATTTTATTTGACTGTATTTTTCAGCAGTTATATTTTTTCTTAATTTATTTTCGTAACGATAACATGCGGGGTAGAGGGTGTCACATAATTGGGGTCTAGGGACCTAAGCCTACGACACTACCCAATAACACAAAGTGCATTACATGCAAAGCATCATATTATATATCTCTTATGAATGGTATAATATGTGAAGTTATGTTAAGTTTATGAATGTTAATGAATTCCTTGTATGTATTTATATATATGTACTCGGAATTAGCTTAGTTAGTTGTATGAAATCTTGGATAGCACACCCATAGTCGTTCAATCATGATATAGTACTGAGCATTGTGATTAGATCACTTAAAGGATAAGCAAGCTAGATTGATTGGGATTTGTGGTATAGAGCATAAGGCAAAGCCCAATAGCATAAGAGAAAGCAAAGATGTGTTAAGCACAAAGTAAGTAAGTAAGAATAATACGTTCTTAGATAATAAGGTTGCAATTTGTATTGTATTAAGGTTAGTTGAGCTAAACAAAGGCTAAAGAATGGATATTGATAAGGTTGATGTGGGATTGCTATACATTTATGTGTTTAGTTCAATCACAAGTTGATAAGTGGCATAGTGGCCCTAGGATTACCCTATTTGATTATATGCTAAGTTTTAATTCAAGCTAGCACGTTCTAAAGCGTCTTAGCTTAGGGATATCGAGAAGTTGCAAGTCAAGTCCTTATGGTACATAGAGAGAGTATGTCTAGGTTTGAAATGCCTAAGTTAGTCTTCTCAGCCTAGAATGTTCCGAGGAGAGAATGGTGAGGAGTCCGTGAAGGACTCACTGATATTTCATAATCTCACCCTTTTCCTTTTGTTATTTTTCAGATAAGCAGGTACTGAAGACGATGAGTCAAAGCACCAAGTTCAGGACTCATAGGCTCGTTGATATTGCAGTGGGAATTTTATATTCCAAGTTATGTACAATTTGTAATCTATTTATTAGATTTATGAGTTAAGTTTAATTTACGACTTGGATTATTGTAATCAAGTTTGTAAATGTTTAGAAATTCCTGTGCCTTAATGTAATTTGTCGTACTTTCAATTATGTTGAGGTGCGGGTGTTACATTATGGTATCAGAGCAGTTCGATCTTATCGGACTGTGAGTCACTAGTTTAGTAATGACTCAATTTAGGAAGTGTCAGTTTAGTCCTTGTGGGACTGTATAGCCGGGATTTTTCCTCGGTTCGAAAACTTCTCTCTATATTCTTGTGCTTAGTATGGGATATTAAGCCTGATCAACTTAATACTCCATACCGTGTACGAAGAATTTGGTAGATGGAGCTGGCGGATGAGGGAGGAGACCGAATAGGAGCGTGAACTCTGATGAAGCTTGATGAATAAGGATGATGCAGACAAGGGTGGGGCGGATGTAAGAGCCCTCAGTAAGTGAGAACCTTCGGAATACGGAAAAAGGGAAACAAGTTCCCACCTTTCCGGAACCAAGAGTTAAGGAATATTTCAAGAGTGGTCAGAACCATAGTGGTGAGGGTTCGACTAGGCAAAGCGTGTAATTCAGGTGCCGTCAACCGAGATGCTATGGAAGTGATTGGATATGACGAGCAAGTAAGGGGTCTTAATTGTGAGGTTTCAAATCAACTTAGGATGGGCATTTGTAATCGGTTAGGGTTACAACACTGGTTATGCTATCAAGTTGTTTCGCCTAATCCATTATGAACGGATCCTAGAATGATTGATATCTTATGATAATTCCCAAGTTAATTCAAGTGCCCTTCGTGGTTAACAGTAAGTGCTCTTAATTGTAGGATTTCAATCGAGTAGGATGGTCGGTTCTAATTGGTTAGGGTCTCAACACTTGTTGTTTCAGCAGGATTGGTTAACCTAGCCAATTATAAGTGGATCCTAGGTCGATAGAAATCCTATGCTAATCCCTAAGAGAACCTTAGCGTTCCGAATGGTAACAGTAAGGGTAAGGAACAAGATGGAGTTAGGCGATATGCTTCAACGCCCAAATGGTAGTATGGGTCCTCAAGGGTGATCCTGCCCTAGTGAAGCAGCAAGAAAACTCTAAGTCTTCAAGGAACGGTGTCCTTAGTGGATCAACAAACTTCAGAGGATCAGATGAGATGTAGTCTTCAAACTATAGGAGTTTCAAGAAAAGCTGAGTCAGCGGAAACCTGAAGTTATTGATGTCTACTTTCGATCTAATTGTTCAGTGCGTAGAGTGAATTCAATTGACCAATTATAGACTTTGCCTTAGCCAAGTAAGAATATTAGTTGGAATAAGACTTAGTCTGGGATTGGGTAATGAGATCACTTAATTTCCTGAGCAATTAGTTCCTCTATAGAGATTAATCCCTTCCAGGGTTTCTAATGATACAGATTGGGTAATGATGATAAGACAGGATTAATAAGGTGGATTGTTTCCAAGAATATCAAGGATTTATTTTCTGGATACTTGTTGGTCCATTGGTTATTAAACGCGTCGATCTACACCGCTGTCAGATAGAGAAGTGTGGGTTCTGGTTTAATTCCAGTAACATCAAGAAAAGGAGCTACACCATCAAGCGAAGGAGAGCAGTAGTAAAGTTTATTTAAGAGTATGGATGGTGGACATCTGAGACTATAAGTTACTGTGAGTCAAGTCGTTAGGTTGAGTCTGATGTGATTCTAATTAGCCACTTGCAAGCTAAGTCTCCAACCAAGTGAGGCTTAGACCTCGTGTGAGACAAAGTTTGCAATCAACTAATGAAAATCAAGTCAGTTTAACCAACGGATACCTCCCAAGAGCTGAGCAACCCTAGAGTTTCAAGTTTTCTAGACCAAGTCGTTTGCAAGACCAAGTATAGTGAGTTAAATATGGGTAGCAACTCCGTAGTTTCGGAAGAGGTCTCTAAGAAAGGATTTCCATTGGTAACATAAGAGTGAACGTTACGAATGGGAAAAGTTTGTTCAAGGTATGTATTAGTCACCTCTAGGTGACAATTTTATTTGATAAGATAGTTGCCCAACGATGGGTTGAAAACCCGAATCAAGTTAAGAAATGTCGTGTGGCAAGTTCATGAGGATGGCTGTGGGAGACAGTGGGTTACTACAGAATTACAGAGGAAGCACAGGTTATCTTATGGCAGAATGTCTAAGTGAGTAGCAGACGATGAAAAGCAAGCGTAACAATTTCCAATAGTCAAGAGCAACTGAAAGATAGAACAGCACCAGAGTTAAACTCTCAGACTGCAAGTAAAGTATTCCATCTGATGGAAATAAGACGAAAGGAGTTCATTCATTTGAAAAGACGTAAGATCAGAGATCGCAGCGGAAGCACCAAAAGCCAGTTTGTTATACAGAAGGATGAGGTAAGAAAGGAAGGCGTGATTTGGGGACGAGATTCCATGGAGGTAAATCTCTGTTCGCACCCCATATTACCAATGCTAAGAAGTTCCTACACCCTTAACTCCACATAGGGAGTCAGGAAATGAGAACCTATCTCAGGGAGGAAAGGTTTGAAGATAGTAAGGAGGTGAAGTTACCCCAAATCGGAGGATACTTAGAGTCATTCACGATTGTAAGTATTCTATCGATTAGTGCTTAGAGTGATTTCACTTAACCAGTTACACACACCGTTTCAACCGATTGAATTGTATTCAGCAGTTAGAACTTAGTATGTGACTGGTTAACGCTATCGCAACTAAGCCAATCGATTAATGCTTTGTGAGAGTTAATCGTTTCAAGGTTTTTCCAATGGACGGAATGGGCTATGATGGGAGGTTGTAGTTGAAGTTCCAATGAAGGATGCAGTAATTTTCGAGGACGAAAATTTTTAAAAGGTGGGTAGTAGTGTAACGCCCCGAATTTCTAAGCTAAGTTGAGAATAAGTTATGAGAAGAATGGTGTGATTGTATTCAAGCTTAAATTGATTTTTAAAGTGAGTGAATATAATTACACAAGGTTTTTATAAGAAGGTTAATGGGTTTGAGTTGAGGAATAAGTGTGGATTTAATCCTAAGATGGTTTAAGGTGTTGATTTGTAGCTATGGAAGTTAATTTGAGAAGAAAGTCTCAAGGTTTGGTGCTAGAACTGAGTTTTCCTGGTTTTTCTGCAGTGTGAATCGATTCACATAGCCTGGGAATCGATTCACAGCATTAAAACTCCATTGGCATCGAATTCTAGCAGTGGGAATCGATTCACAGAAGCCAGGAATCGATTCACATAAAACAGGCCGCTGGGACTCGCATGCAGGAATCGATTCACTCATTAAAGCTACAATTCAGGCGTTTTTACACTGTGGGAATCGATTCACACTATGCTGCGAATCGATTCACAATTTAGAATTGTTTAAAAGCGCAGTTTATTGGCGAGCGAGAAGAGAGAAAAAGGAAAAGAAGAGAAAGAGAAAGGAGAAAAGGAAGAGGAGAGCTAGGGTTTCATCTTTTGAGAGGGATTGAAGAGATTTATGCTAGATTTCTTCAATCATTTGCTTAAATGGAGAGTTTGAGAGTTGAGATTTGAGTATTTGGAAGATTTGGGTTTGAACCCTAGAGAGGAGAAGAAGAAGCACGAATTGGAGAAGACGAAGGGGGATAAGACCAAGCTCCAGCAAGGATGATTCAAGTTCTTGGATAGAGAAGGAAGATTGAAGGTTGAAGATCAAGATTTGAGGAGTATTTGGAGAAGCCCTAAGTTGAGCAAAGAGGGAAAAGCTTGAAGAGGAGCAAAGGGTCCAAGTTCAGCCTTACTAGCTCAATGTCTTGAAGAATAGAGGTGAGTTCTTCAACCCTTAGGTGATGGGCACCCATAAGTCCCACATATAGGAAATTCTCTTCCTTTAGTAGCATATGAACCTTAGGTTCAAGTTAGGTTTTATATACCTATAGGAGATTGAGTGATGATTGTTATGATTGTTATGAAATTATATGGGGTTTGACTGAAATAGGGTTGGATGTTGTCCCCAACCCCCCTAATTATTATGTGATGCTTGAATCCTTGAATGCTCCAAAGAGCTTCAATGAGATTATGTATGCTTGATGTTTTCTCTCTTGAGAACTCCTTAGAGTTTCAAGGGATTAGTTAATGTATGTGTTGTCCATTAATTTGGCGAATTGTGAGGCTTATCTAAGAGCCATAAGCTTAAGTCTTAGAGGTCAAGGAAGGACCCTAGGAAAAGGATGTAATAGAAAGAATGTATGAATTAGTGTTCATGATTTGGAGTCATTAGAGATAAAGGGATGCTATTAGTGTAAGTTTAATTCATTGAAATGATTGTAGTTTCTTTGAATAGTTAAGTAATGATGATGAATGTATTTATATGAATATGCATACAAGCATAAGCATAATCATAAGCATAAGCATAAGCTAAAGTCCATGGCAAGTCTCCTCTATTTATAGGAGTAGATCGGTTTGGTTAGCTAAGTGGGACTCCCTTGGAGGGTTATGACGTCTAACCACCATTCCGAAAGTGTGTAATTGGGGTCTAGGGACCTAAGCATACGACACTACCCAATAACACAAAGTGCATTACATGCAAAGCATCATATTATATATCTCTTATGAATGGTATAATATGTGAAGTTATGTTAAGTTTATGAATGTTAATGAATTCCTTGTATGTATTTATATATATGTACTCGGAATTAGCTTAGTTAGTTGTATGAAATCTTGGATAGCACACCCATAGTCGCTCAATCATGATATAGTACTGAGCATTGTGATTAGATCACTTAAAGGATAAGCAAGCTAGATTGATTGGGATTTGTGGTATAGAGCATAAGGCAAAGCCCAATAGCATAAGAGAAAGCAAAGATGTGTTAAGCACAAAGTAAGTAAGTAAGAATAATACGTTCTTAGATAATAAGGTTGCAATTTGTATTGTATTAAGGTTAGTTGAGCTAAACAAAGGCTAAAGAATGGATATTGATAAGGTTGATGTGGGATTGCTATACATTTATGTGTTTAGTTCAATCACAAGTTGATAAGTGGCATAGTGGCCCTAGGATTACCCTATTTGATTATATGCTAAGTTTTAATTCAAGCTAGCACGTTCTAAAGCGTCTTAGCTTAGGGATATCGAGAAGTTGCAAGTCAAGTCCTTATGGTACATAGAGAGAGTATGTCTAGGTTTGAAATGCCTAAGTTAGTCTTCTCAGCCTAGAATGTTTCGAGGAGAGAATGGTGAGGAGTCCGTGAAGGACTCACTGATATTTCATAATCTCACCCTTTTCCTTTTGTTATTTTTCAGATAAGCAGGTACTGAAGACGATGAGTCAAAGCACCAAGTTCAGGACTCATAGGCTCGTTGATATTGCAGTGGGAATTTTATATTCCAAGTTATGTACAATTTGTAATCTATTTATTAGATTTATGAGTTAAGTTTAATTTACGACTTGGATTATTGTAATCAAGTTTGTAAATGTTTAGAAATTCCTGTGCCTTAATGTAATTTGTCGTACTTTCAATTATGTTGAGGTGCGGGTGTTACAAGGTTAATAAGAAACATTGTTATGCAGGAAATATACAAATTCAAATTACCAATAAAAAATAAAACAAACAGTTTCTTTGATAGTTTGATGGGAGTTAGAAAAACCTATTAAATACTTTTGAACGTTAAGATTATAATTTATATATTATAAATATGACTTTGTTGATCACAAAATGACTCAGGCAAAGATTTTTCAACCCCTTTAATAAAATACCATTCTCTAAATAGCCATGGCATCATTCAAAAACTCGTATATGTTTCTGACCATTATGATCAGTTTTACTTTGTTGTTGAAAACATCACTTTGTTCTGAAACTCCCCAACCACTCTCTCAAGGTCCTTCCAATGAGAATAGTTATGCCCCAAGGCCATTGTCACCCTACGAGAAATATTTGACTAATTGTGTAAGCAAACTAAAGCCAAAATGTGGCGACCAAATATTCTTTGGTGTATTTGTTGGAAATCAAGCGATTAGCGATTATTGTTGTCTCAGTCTTGTGAATGACACGGGAAAATCGTGTCACATGGACGTGACAAAACATGCGGTTAATTTGCCACAGTTCAAGAAAAACAAGACTCAAATTTTGAGTAGGTGTGAGAAGGATTGGAATGATTGTAGTTTGGTTGACTCTCCTTCACCTAAGCACGATTTTGATGACGGTGGCGATGAATGCTTGTATCAAATAAAAATTATGCTTTTCAATGAATGAATTTTTAGTCTCACGTGCACCGTATCATCAATGTTTAGTTCGAGGTTTTGGGTCTTTGTTTAGAAATAAAAATAAAATCATACAAATGGATGTATCAAAAATTGATATATCAAAATTAATCTAAAACTCATTATTTGTCGTACTCAACTGGAATTTTTTTTTTCACGTTGCCTACTCTTAAAACATCCTACTGGTCCTTGGCTTCTATTCTCAAGTTAGCTCTTTACAAGCCGATCAACTAGAGTTAAGGCAGCATAAAAGTTGGAAAAACAAAACCCAAAATGTAAAAATTGAATGGGAAAAAAAACTAAATTTGCTTTCAATGGATTAGATTGGTATTCAGATTAAAACATGAAAACCAACTAATGGTAACCCAAATTAAAATTAAATCCATATATAATTTTTATTTACGAGTTAGTCAAGTCACTTATACTTGTGTAAATATACCTTTATGAAATTATTTATACGAAATCACAAAATGACTCCGGCAAAGATTTTTCAACCCCTTTAATAAAATACCATTCTCTAAATAGCCATGGCATCATTCAAAAACTCGTATATGTTTCTGACCATTATGATCAGTTTTACTTTGTTGTTGAAAACATCACTTTGTTCTGAAACTCCCCAACCACTCTCTCAAGGTCCTTCCAATGAGAATAGTTATGCCCCAAGGCCATTGTCACCCTACGAGAAATATTTGACTAATTGTGTAAGCAAACTAAAGCCAAAATGTGGCGACCAAATATTCTTTGGTGTATTTGTTGGAAATCAAACAGTTAGCGATTATTGTTGTCTCAGTCTTGTGAATGACACGGGAAAATCGTGTCACATGGACGTGACAAAACATGCGGTTAATTTGCCACAGTTCAAGAAAAACAAGACTCAAATTTTGAGTAGGTGTGAGAAGGTTTGGAATGATTGTAGTTTGGTTCACTCTCCTTCACCTAAGCCTGATTTTCAGTGACAGGTGGCAGTGAATGCTTGTATCAAATAAAAATTATGCTTTTCAATGAATGAATTTTTTTCATCTCACGTGCACCGTATCATCAATGTTTAGTTCGAGGTTTTGGGTCTTTGTTTAGAAATAAAAATAAAATCATACAAATGGATGTATCAAAAATTGATATATCAAAATTAATCTAAAACTCATTATTTGTCGTACTCAACTGGAATTTTTTTTTTCACGTTGCCTACTCTTAAAACATCCTACTGGTCCTTGGTTTCTATTCTCAAGTTAGCTCTTTACAAGCCGATCAACTAGAGTTAAGGCAGCATAAAAGTTGGAAAAACAAAACCCAAAATGTAAAAATTGAATGGGAAAAAAAACTAAATTTGCTTTCAATGGATTAGATTGGTATTCAGATTAAAACATGAAAACCAACTAATGGTAACCCAAATTAAAATTAAATCCATATATAATTTTTATTTACGAGTTAGTCAAGTCACTTATACTTGTGTAAATATACCTTTATGAAATTATTTATACGAAATCATTGTTTACTGTTTTAGTGTAAAACTTGCATCAAAATATTTTGTTATGTTCATTAGAGCGTCTCGTTTAAATTACTTTTAAAATCTCTGTCAGACTGTTTTCTTTTTTGTTATACAGTTTTTGTTTTATGTTACAAATGATTTCAATAAAAACGGGAAAAGCGGTACAATGAATCAAAATTTGATTAACTGGACCCAGAAAACCACAACATCAGTATACATTTAATTTACTACATATAAATTTTTTTGTTGCAACATTATATAAAAAAAATTCAGTCTTATTGTTGGGTTGTATCAATTGATATATGAGATGAGATATTATTTTTAATATCAATTGTATATTTCATGATTTATTAAATGTCTCTCATAAAACTGAAAGAAAGAAGCTAATCCATACACCTTTAAAATTGGTAAGAAACCATACTTAGGTTTAAAATCACACGAAAACCAATGTGATTGGATCGGATGAGCTTTCTCTCATAATCGGTACGATCCAATCTGTAAACCCGTCTTTGTCTCAAGAAAACAAAATAATTAAATACTATGGTTTGATGAAAAACGGAGCACGCGTCCTTTTTCGTCTAGTAAAACAATTATCCTCTGACAAACATAATGTAGTCGTAAACTTGCCACAACAAAATATTAAAGCATAAAAAGGGAATATAAATTTCCTAATTCGTGGGTTTTAAGAACAAAGGATCATGGAAAATTTACCCCAAATCATTAAAATTAAAATTTTAAAAGGAAAGTTTTTCTTAATCTTCGTGTGGTCTACTTATGTTCGAAACTTTAAGACTGGAAAACTTGATTTCTTTCTCGGCCACTATGTGCCCACGTCGCTGTTTCTTTCCATTTTGTTTTGAGCGCGTACATATATGATAATGTAATCGCTAACTCATGTCTTTGTGTGTACAGCTAACCATGAGTTGGCGATGACTGAGTTAGCACGGGTCACAGTAAGGTCGTATAAGTAATATTACAAGCTTTGTGCCGAAAGATGGTTAACACATTATCTTTGCTTATTTTATTTTCTCGACCCATTTCACTTCTTTTGAGTCTATTAAAATTAATATGACCTATTGTGAGTCCAAAAGGTTTAAGCCCATAAGGATATATTTAAAGATATCATGGGCCCATTTAATTAAGAATTACCTGAAAAAATGTCTAAACCAAATAATTTGGCAAATATATTTAGGTAAACTAAGCCAAAAATATTCTACGTAACTTGATATTTATAAATATCAGAATTTTCGTGTGTGGGTGCGTATCTGTTACTTTCAAAAGGTAAAAAGTAATTTGGAAATAGAATTTGAATTTGTTTTGCAGTTACAAAATGAGAGGTTAATAAGAAACATTGTTATGCAGGAAATATACAAATTCAAATTACCAATAAAAAATAAAACAAACAGTTTCTTTGATAGTTTCATGGGAGTTAGAAAAACCTATTAAATACTTTTGAACATTAAGATTATAATTTATATATTATAAATATGACTTTGTTGATCACAAAATGACTCAGGCAAAGATTTTTCAACCCCTTTAATAAAATACCATTCTCTAAATAGCCATGGCATCATTCAAAAACTCGTATATGTTTCTGACCATTATGATCAGTTTTACTTTGTTGTTGAAAACATCACTTTGTTACGAAACTCCCCAACCACTCTCTCAAGGTCCTTCCAATGAGAATAGTTACGCCCCAAGGCCATTGTCACCCTACGAGAAATATTTGACTAATTGTGTAAGCAAACTAAAGCCAAAATGGGGCGACCAAATATTCTTTGGGGGATGTGGTGGAAATCAAGCAGTTAGCGATTATTGTTGTCTCAGTCTTGTGAATGACACGGGAAAATCGTGTCACATGGACGTGACAAAACATGCGGTTAATTTGCCACAGTTCAAGAAAAACAAGACTCAAATTTTGAGTAGGGGTGAGAAGGTTTGAAATGATTGTAGTTTTGTTCACTCTCCTTCACCTAAGCACGATTTTCGATGTGGTGGCGATGAATGCTTGTATCAAATAAAAATTATGCTTTTCAATGAATGAATTTTTTTCGTCTCACGTGCACCGTATCATCAATGTTTAGTTCGAGGTTTTGGGTCTTTGTTTAGAAATAAAAATAAAATCATACAAATGGATGTATCAAAAATTGATATATCAAAATTAATCTAAAACTCATTATTTGTCGTACTCAACTGGAATTTTTTTTTTCACGTTGCCTACTCTTAAAACATCCTACTGGTCCTTGGCTTCTATTCTCAAGTTAGCTCTTTACAAGCCGATCAACTAGAGTTAAGGCAGCATAAAAGTTGGAAAAACAAAACCCAAAATGAAAAAAATGAATGGGGAAAAAAAATAAAATTGCGTTCAATGGATTAGATTGGTATTGATTAAAACATGAAAACCAACTAATGGTAACCCAAATTAAAATTAAATCCATATATAATTTTTATTTACGAGTTAGTCAAGTCACTTATACTTGTGTAAATATACCTTTATGAAATTATTTATACGAAATCACAAAATGACTCAGGCAAAGATTTTTCAACCCCTTTAATAAAATACCATTCTCTAAATAGCCATGGCATCATTCAAAAACTCGTATATGTTTCTGACCATTATGATCAGTTTTACTTTGTTGTTGAAAACATCACTTTGTTCTGAAACTCCCCAACCACTCTCTCAAGGTCCTTCCAATGAGAATAGTTATGCCCCAAGGCCATTGTCACCCTACGAGAAATATTTGACTAATTGTGTAAGCAAACTAAAGCCAAAATGTGGCGACCAAATATTCTTTGGTGTATTTGTTGGAAATCAAACAGTTAGTGATTATTGTTGTCTCAGTCTTGTGAATGACACGGGAAAATCGTGTCACATGGACGTGACAAAACATGCGGTTAATTTGCCACAGTTCAAGAAAAACAAGACTCAAATTTTGAGTAGGTGTGAGAAGGTTTGGAATGATTGTAGTTTGGTTCACTCTCCTTCACCTAAGCCTGATTTTCAGTGACAGGTGGCAGTGAATGCTTGTATCAAATAAAAATTATCCTTTTCAATGAATGAATTTTTTAGTCTCACGTGCACCGTATCATCAATGTTTAGTTCGAGGTTTTGGGTCTTTGTTTAGAAATAAAAATAAAATCATACAAATGGATGTATCAAAATTGATATATCAAAATTAATCTAAAACTCATTATTTGTCGTACTCATTTGGAATTTTTTTTTTTTCACGTTGCCTACTCTTAAAACATCCTCTTGGTCCTTGGTTTCTATTATCAAGTTAGCTCTTTACAAGCCGATCAACTAGAGTTAAGGCAGCATAAAAGTTGGAAAAACAAAACCCAAAATGTAAAAATTGAATGGGAAAAAAAACTAAATTTGCTTTCAATGGATTAGATTGGTATTCAGATTAAAACATGAAAACCAACTAATGGTAACCCAAATTAAAATTAAATCCATATATAATTTTTATTTACGAGTTAGTCAAGTCACTTATACTTGTGTAAATATACCTTTATGAAATTATTTATACGAAATCATTGTTTACTGTTTTAGTGTAAAACTTGCATCAAAATATTTTGTTATGTTCATTAGAGCGTCTCGTTTAAATTACTTTTAAAATCTCTGTCAGACTGTTTTCTTTTTTGTTATACAGTTTTTGTTTTATGTTACAAATGATTTCAATAAAAACGGGAAAAGCGGTACAATGAATCAAAATTTGATTAACTGGACCCAGAAAACCACAACATCAGTATACATTTAATTTACTACATATAATTTTTTTTTTTGCAACATTATATAAAAAAAATTCAGTCTTATTGTTGGGTTGTATCAATTGATATATGAGATGAGATATTATTTTTAATATCAATTGTATATTTCATGATTTATTAAATGTCTCTCATAAAACTGAAAGAAAGAAGCTAATCCATACACCTTTAAAATTGGTAAGAAACCATACTTAGGTTTAAAATCACACGAAAACCAATGTGATTGGATCGGATGAGCTTTCTCTCATAATCGGTACGATCCAATCTGTAAACCCGTCTTTGTCTCAAGAAAACAAAATAATTAAATACTATGGTTTGATGAAAAACGGAGCACGCGTCCTTTTTCGTCTAGTAAAACAATTATCCTCTGACAAACATAATGTAGTCGTAAACTTGCCACAACAAAATATTAAAGCATAAAAAGGGAATATAAATTTCCTAATTCGTGGGTTTTAAGAACAAAGGATCATGGAAAATTTACCCCAAATCATTAAAATTAAAATTTTAAAAGGAAAGTTTTCTTAATCTTCGTGTGGTCTACTTATGTTCGAAACTTTAAGACTGGAAAACTTGATTTCTTTCTCGGCCACTATGTGCCCACGTCGCTGTTTCTTTCCATTTTGTTTTGAGCGCGTACATATATGATAATGTAATCGCTAACTCATGTCTTTGTGTGTACGGCTAACCATGAGTTGGCGATGACTGAGTTAGCACGGGTCACAGTAAGGTCGTATAAGTAATATTACAAGCTTTGTGCCGAAAGATGGTTAACACATTATCTTTGCTTATTTTATTTTCTCGACCCATTTCACTTCTTTTGAGTCTATTAAAATTAATATGACCTATTGTGAGTCCAAAAGGTTTAAGCCCATAAGGATATATTTAAAGATATCATGGGCCCATTTAATTAAGAATTACCTTAAAAAATGTCTAAACCAAATAATTTGGCAAATATATTTAGGTAAACTAAGCCAAAAATATTCTACGTAACTTGATATTTATAAATATCAGAATTTTTGTGTGTGGGTGCGTATCTGTTACTTTCAAAAGTTAAAAAGTAATTTGGAAATAGAATTTGAATTTGTTTTGCAGTTACAAAATGAGAGGTTAATAAGAAACATTGTTATGCAGGAAATATACAAATTCAAATTACCAATAAAAAATAAAACAAACAGTTTCTTTGATAGTTTCATGGGAGTTAGAAAAACCTATTAAATACTTTTGAACGTTAAGATTATAATTTATATATTATAAATATGACTTTGTTGATCACAAAATGACTCAGGCAAAGATTTTTCAACCCCTTTAATAAAATACCATTCTCCAAATAACCATGACATCATTCAAAAACTCGTATATGTTTCTGACCATTATGATCAGTTTTACTTTGTTGTTGAAAACATCACTTTGTTCTGAAACTCCCCAACCACTCTCTCAAGGTCCTTCCAATGAGAATAGTTATGCCCCAAGGACATTGTCACCCTACGGGAAATATTTGACTAATTGTGTAAGCAAACTAAAGCCAAAATGTGGCGACCAAATATTCTTTGGTGTATTTGTTGGAAATCAAACAGTTAGCGATTATTGTTGTCTCAGTCTTGTGAATGACACGGGAAAATCGTGTCACATGGACGTGACAAAACATGCGGTTAATTTGCCACAGTTCAAGAAAAACAAGACTCAAATTTTGAGTAGGTGTGAGAAGGTTTGGAATGATTGTAGTTTGGTTCACTCTCCTACACATAAGCCTGATTTTCAGTGACAGGTGGCAGTGAATGCTTGTATCAAATAAAAATTATGCTTTTCAATGAATGAATTTTTTTCGTCTCACGTGCACCGTATCATCAATGTTTAGTTCGAGGTTTTGGGTCTTTGTTTAGAAATAAAAATAAAATCATACAAATGGATGTATCAAAAATTGATATATCAAAATTAATCTAAAACTCATTATTTGTCGTACTCAACTGGAATTTTTTTCACGTTGCCTACTCTTAAAACATCCTCTGGTCCTTGGTTTCTATTCTCAAGTTAGCTCTTTACAAGCCGATCAACTAGAGTTAAGGCAAAGATAAAAGTTGGAAAAACAAAACCCAAAATGTAAAAATTGAATGGGAAAAAAAACTAAATTTGCTTTCAATGGATTAGATTGGTATTCAGATTAAAACATGAAAACCAACTAATGGTAACCCAAATTAAAATTAAATCCATATATAATTTTTATTTACGAGTTAGTCAAGTCACTTATACTTGTGTAAATATACCTTTATGAAATTATTTATACGAAATCATTGTTTACTGTTTTAGTGTAAAACTTGCATCAAAATATTTTGTTATGTTCATTAGAGCGTCTCGTTTAAATTACTTTTAAAATCTCTGTCGGGCCTGTTTTTCTTTTTTGTTATACAGTTTTTGTTTTATGTTACAAATGATTTCAATAAAAACGGGAAAAGCGGTACAATGAAACAAAATTTGATTAACTGGACCCAGAAAACCACAACATCAGTATACATTTAATTTACTACATATAAATTTTTTTGTTGCAACATTATATAAAAAAAATTCAGTCTTATTGTTGGGTTGTATCAATTGATATATGAGATGAGATATTAATTTTAATATCAATTGTATATTTCATGATTTATTAAATGTCTCTCATAAAACTGAAAGAAAGAAACTAATCCATACACCTTTAAAATTGGTAAGAAACCATACTTAGGTTTAAAATCACACGAAAACCAATGTGATTGGATCGGATGAGCTTTCTCTCATAATCGGTACGATCCAATCTGTAAACCCGTCTTTGTCTCAAGAAAACAAAATAATTAAATACTATGGTTTGATGAAAAACGGAGCACGCGTCGTTTTTCGTCTAGTAAAACAATTATCCTCTGACAAACATAATGTAGTCGTAAACTTGCCACAACAAAATATTAAAGCATAAAAAGGGAATATAAATTTCCTAATTAAGTGGGTTTTAAGAACAAAGGATCATGGAAAATTTACTCCAAATCATTAAAATTAAAATTTTAAAAGGAAAGTTTTCTTAATCTTCGTGTGGTCTACTTATGTTCGAAACTTTAAGACTGGAAAACTTGATTTCTTTCTCGGCCACTATGTGCCCACGTCCCTGTTTCTTTCCTTTTTGTTTTGGGCGCTTACATATATGATAATGTAATCGCTAACTCATGTCTTTGTGTGTCTGGCTAACCATGAGTTGGCGATGACTGAGTTAGCACGGTCATGATAAGGTCGTATAAGTAATATTACAAGCTTTGTGCCGAAAGATGGTTAACACATTATCTTTGCTTATTTTATTTTCTCGACCCATTTCACTTCTTTTGAGTCTATTAAAATTAATATGACCTATTGTGAGTCCAAAAGGTTTAAGCCCATAAGGATATATTTAAAGATATCATGGGCCCATTTAATTAAGAATTACTTTAAAAAATGTCTAAACCAAATAATTTGGCAAATATATTTAGGTAAACTAAGCCAAAAATATTCTACGTAACTTGATATTTATAAATATCAGAATTTTTAGTGTGTGGAGTGCGTATCCGTTACTTTCAAAAGTTGAAAAGTACTTTGGAAATAGAATTTGAATTTGTTTTGCAGTTACAAAATGAGAGGTTAATAAGAAACATTGTTATGCAGGAAATATACAAATTCAAATTACCAATAAAAAATAAAACAAACAGTATCTTTGATAGTTTCATGGGAGTTAGAAAAACCTATTAAATACTTTTGAACGTTAAGATTATAATTTATATATTATAAATATGACTTTGTTGATCACAAAATGATTCAGGCAAAGATTTTTCAACCCCTTTAATAAAATACCATTCTCTAAATAGCCATGGCATCATTCAAAAACTCGTATATGTTTCTGACCATTATGATCAGTTTTACTTTGTTGTTGAAAACATCACTTTGTTCTGAAACTCCCCAACCACTCTCTCAAGGTCCTTCCAATGAGAATAGTTATGCCCCAAGGCCATTGTCACCCTACGAGAAATATTTGACTAATTGTGTAAGCAAACTAAAGCCAAAATGTGGCGACCAAATATTCTTTGGTGTATTTGTTGGAAATCAAACAGTTAGCGATTATTGTTGTCTCAGTCTTGTGAATGACACGGGAAAATCGTGTCACATGGACGTGACAAAACATGCGGTTAATTTGCCACAGTTCAAGAAAAACAAGACTCAAAGTTTGAGTAGGTGTGAGAAGGTTTGGAATGATTGTAGTTTGGTTCACTCTCCTTCACCTAAGCACGATTTTCGATGACAGTGGCGATGAATGCTTGTATCAAATAAAAATTATGCTTTTCAATGAATGAATTTTTTTCGTCTCACGTGCACCGTATCATCAATGTTTAGTTCGAGGTTTTGGGTCTTTGTTTGGAAATAAAAATAAAATCATACAAATGGATGTATCAAAAATTGATATATCAAAATTAATCTAAAACTCATTATTTGTCGTACTCAACTGGAATTTTTTTTTTCACGTTGCCTACTCTTAAAACATCCTACTGGTCCTTGGTTTCTATTCTCAAGTTAGCTCTTTACAAGCCGATCAACTAGAGTTAAGGCAGCATAAAAGTTGGAAAAACAAAACCCAAAATGTAAAAATTGAATGGGAAAAAAAACTAAATTTGCTTTCAATGGATTAGATTGGTATTCAGACTAAAACATGAAAACCAACTAATGGTAACCCAAATTAAAATTAAATCCATATATAATTTTTATTTACGAGTTAGTCAAGTCACTTATACTTGTGTAAATATACCTTTATGAAATTATTTATACGAAATCATTGTTTACTGTTTTAGTGTAAAACTTGCATCAAAATATTTTGGTATGTTCATTAGAGCGTCTCGTTTAAATTACTTTTAAAATCTCTTTCGGGCCTCTTTTTCTTTTTTGTTATACAGTTTTTGTTTTATGTTACAAATGACTTCAATAAAAACGGGAAAAGTGGTACAATGAAACAAAATTTGATTAACTGGACCCAGAAAACCACAACATCAGTATATATTTAATTTACTACATATAAATTTTTTTGTTGCAACATTATATAAAAAAAATTCAGTCTTATTGTTGGGTTGTATCAATTGATATATGAGATGAGATATTAATTTTAATATCAATTGTATATTTCATGATTTATTAAATGTCTCTCATAAAACTGAAAGAAAGAAGCTAATCCATACACCTTTCAAATTGGTAAGAAACCATACTTAGGTTTAAAATCACACGAAAACCAATGTGATTGGATCGGATGAGCTTTCTCTCATAATCGGTACGATCCAATCTGTAAACACGTCTTTGTCTCAAGAAAACAAAATAATTAAATACTATGGTTTGATGAAAAACGGAGCACGCGTCCTTTTGCGTCTAGTAAAACAATTATCCTCTGACAAACATAATGTAGTCGTAAACTTGCCACAACAAAATATTAAAGCATGAAAAGGGAATATAAATTTCCTAATTCGTGGGTTTTAAGAACAAAGGATCATGGAAAATTTACCCCAAATCATTAAAATTAAAATTTTAAAAGGAAAGTTTTTCTTAATCTTCGTGTGGTCTACTTATGTTCGAAACTTTAAGACTGGAAAACTTGATTTCTTTCTCGGCCACTACGTGCCCACGTCGCTGTTTCTTTCCATTTTGTTTTGAGCGCGTACATATATGATAATGTAATCGCTAACTCATGTCTTTGTGTGTAGGCTAACCATGAGTTGGCGATGACTGAGTTAGCACGGGTCACAGTAAGGTCGTATAAGTAATATTACAAGCTTTGTGCCGAAAGATGGTTAACACATTATCTTTGCTTATTTTATTTTCTCGACCCATTTCACTTCTTTTGAGTCTATTAAAATTAATATGACCTATTGTGAGTCCAAAAGGTTTAACCCCATAAGGATATATTTAAAGATATCATGGGCCCATTTAATTAAGAATTCCTTTAAAAAATGTCTAAACCAAATAATTTGGCAAATATATTTAGGTAAACTAAGCCAAAAATATTCTACGTAACTTGATATTTATAAATATCAGAATTTTTAGGTGTGTGGAGTGCGTATCATTACTTTCAAAAGTTGAAAAGTAATTTGGAAATAGAATTTAAATTTGTTTTGCAGTTACAAAATGAGAGGTTAATAAGAAACATTGTTATGCAGGAAATATACAAATTCAAATTACCAATAAAAAATAAAACAAACAGTTTCTTTGATAGTTTCATGGGAGTTAGAAAAACCTATTAAATACTTTTGAACGTTAAGATTATAATTTATATATTATAAATATGACTTTGTTGATCACAAAATGACTCAGGCAAAGATTTTTCAACCCCTTTAATAAAATACCATTCTCTAAATAGCCATGGCATCATTCAAAAACTCGTATATGTTTCTGACCATTATGATCAGTTTTACTTTGTTGTTGAAAACATCACTTTGTTCTGAAACTCCCCAACCACTCTCTCAAGGTCCTTCCAATGAGAATAGTTACGCCCCAAGGCCATTGTCACCCTACGAGAAATATTTGACTAATTGTGTAAGCAAACTAAAGCCAAAATGTGGCGACCAAATATTCTTTGGTGTATTTGTTGGAAATCAAGCGATTAGCGATTATTGTTGTCTCGATCTTGTGAATGACACGGGAAAATCGTGTCACATGGATGTGACAAAACATGCGGTTAATTTGCCACGATTCAAGAAAAACAAGACTCAAATTTTGAGTAGGTGTGAGAAGGTTTGGAATGATTGTAGTTTGGTTCACTCTCCTTCACCTAAGCCTGATTTTCGATGACGGTGGCGATGAATGCTTGTATCAAATAAAAATTATGCTTTTCAATGAATGAATTTTTTAGTCTCACGTGCACCGTATCATCAATGTTTAGTTCGAGGTTTTGGGTCTTTGTTTAGAAATAAAAATAAAATCATACAAATGGATGTATCAAAAATTGATATATCAAAATTAATCTAAAACTCATTATTTGTCGTACTAACTGGAATTTTTTTCACGTTGCCTACTCTTAAAACATCCTCTGGTCCTTGGTTTCTATTCTCAAGTTAGCTCTTTACAAGCCGATCAACTAGAGTTAAGGCGACATAAAAGTTGGAAAAACAAAACCCAAAATGTAAAAATTGAATGGGAAAAAAACTAAATTTGCTTTCAACGGATTAGATTGGTATTGATTAAAACATGAAAACCAACTAATGGTAACCCAAATTAAAATTAAATCCATATATAATTTTTATTTACGAGTTAGTCAAGTCACTTATACTTGTGTAAATATACCTTTATGAAATTATTTATCTGAAATCATTGTTTCTTGTTTTAGTGTAAAACTTGCATCAAAATATTTTGTTATGTTCATTAGAGCGTCTCGTTTAAATTACTTTTAAAATCTCCGTCAGCCTGTTTTCTTTTTTGTTATACAGTTTTGTTTTATGTTACAAATGATTTCAATAAAAGCAGGAAAAGCGGTACAATGAAACAAAATTTGATTATTGGACCAGAAAACCACAACATCACTATACATTTAATTTACTACATATAAATTTTTTTGTTGCAACATTATATAAAAAAAATTCAGTCTTATTGTTGGGTTGTATCAATTGATATATGAGATGAGATATTAATTTTAATATCAATTGTATATTTCATGATTTATTAAATGTCTCTCATAAAACTGAAAGAAAGAAGCTAATCCATACACCTTTAAAATTGGTAAAAAACCATACTTAGGTTTAAAATCACACGAAAATCAATGTGATTGGATCGGATGAGGTTTCTCTCATAATCGGTACGATCCAATCTGTAAACACGTCTTTGTCTCAAGAAAACAAAATAATTAAATACTATGGTTTGATGAAAAACGGAGCACGCGTCCTTTTTCGTCTAGTAAAACAATTATCCTATGACAAACATAATGTAGTCGTAAACTTGCCACAACAAAATATTAAAGAATAAAAAGGGAATATAAATTTCCTAATTCGTGGGTTTTAAGAACAAAGGATCATGGAAAATTTACCCCAAATCATTAAAATTAAAATTTTAAAAGGAAAGTTTTTCTTAATCTTCGTGTGGTCTACTTATGTTCGAAACTTTAAGACTGGAAAACTTGATTTCTTTCTCGGCCACTACGTACCCACGTCGCTGTTTCTTTCCATTTTGTTTTGAGCACGTACATATATGATAATGTAATCGCTAACTCATGTCTTTGTGTGGACGGCTAACCATCAGTTGGCGATGACTGAGTTAGCACGGGTCACAGTAAGGTCGTATAAGTAATATTACAAGCTTTGTGCCGAAAGATGGTTAACATATTATCTTTGCTTATTTTATTTTCTCGACCCATTTCACTTCTTTTGAGTCTATTAAAATTAATATGACCTATTGTGAGTCCAAAAGGTTTAAGCCCATAAGGATATATTTAAAGATATCATGGGCCCATTTAATTAAGAATTCCTTTAAAAAATGTCTAAACCAAATAATTTGGCAAATATATTTAGGTAAACTAAGCCAAAAATATTCTACGTAACTTGATATTTATAAATATCAGAATTTTCGTGTGTGCGTGCGTATCTGTTACTTTCAAAAGTTGAAAAGTAATTTGGAAATAGAATTTGAATTTGTTTTGCAGTTACAAAATGAGAGGTTAATAAGAAACATTGTTATGCAGGAAATATAAAAATTCAAATTACCAATAAAAAATAAAACAAACAGTTTCTTTGATAGTTTCATGGGAGTTAGAAAAACCTATTAAATACTTTTGAACGTTAAGATTATAATTTATATATTATAAATATGACTTTGTTGATCGCAAAATGACTCAGGCAAAGATTTTTCAACCCCGTTAATAAAATACCATTCTCTAAATAGCCATGGCATCATTCAAAAACTCGTATATGTTTCTGACCATTATGATCAGTTTTACTTTGTTGTTGAAAACATCACTTTGTTCTGAAACTCCCCAACCACTCTCTCAAGGTCCTTCCAATGAGAATAGTTATGCCCCAAGGCCATTGTCACCCTACGAGAAATATTTGACTAATTGTGTAAGCAAACTAAAGCCAAAATGTGGCGACCAAATATTCTTTGGTGTATTTGTTGGAAATCAAACAGTTAGCAATTATTGTTGTCTCAGTCTTGTGAATGACACGGGAAAATCGTGTCACATGGACGTGACAAAACATGCGGTTAATTTGCCACAGTTCAAGAAAAACAAGACTCAAATTTTGAGTAGGTGTGAGAAGGTTTGGAATGATTGTAGTTTGGTTCACTCTCCTTCACCTAAGCCTGATTTTCAGTGACAGGTGGCAGTGAATGCTTGTATCAAATAAAAATTATGCTTTTCAATGAATGAATTTTTTCGTCTCACGTGCACCGTATCATCAATGTTTAGTTCGAGGTTTTGGGTCTTTGTTTAGAAATAAAAATAAAATCATACAAATGGTTGTATCAAAAATTGATATATCAAAATTAATCTAAAACTCATTATTTGTCGTACTCAACTGGAATTTTTTTTTTCACGTTGCCTACTCTTAAAACATCCTACTGGTCCTTGGTTTCTATTCTCAAGTTAGCTCTTTACAAGCCGATCAACTAGAGTTAAGGCAGCATAAAAGTTGGAAAAACAAAACCCAAAATGTAAAAATTGAATGGGAAAAAAAACTAAATTTGCTTTCAATGGATTAGATTGGTATTCAGATTAAAACATGAAAACCAACTAATGGTAACCCAAATTAAAATTAAATCCATATATAATTTTTATTTACGAGTTAGTCAAGTCACTTATACTTGTGTAAATATACCTTTATGAAATTATTTATACGAAATCATTGTTTACTGTTTTAGTGTAAAACTTGCATCAAAATATTTTGTTATGTTCATTAGAGCGTCTCGTTTAAATTACTTTTAAAATCTCTTTCGGGCCTCTTTTTCTTTTTTGTTATACAGTTTTTGTTTTATGTTACAAATGACTTCAATAAAAACGGGAAAAGTGGTACAATGAAATAAAATTTGATAAACTGGACCCAGAAAACCACAACATCAGTATACATTTAATTTACTGCATATAAATTTTTTTGTTGCAGCATTATATAGAAAAAATTCAGTCTTATTGTTGGGTTGTATCAATTGATATATGAGATGAGATATTAATTTTAATATCAATTGTATATCTCATGATTTATTAAATGTCTCTCATAAAACTGAAAGAAAGAAGCTAATCCATACACCTTTAAAATTGGTAAGAAACCATACTTAGGTTTAAAATCACACGAAAACCAATGTGATTGGATCGGATGAGCTTTCTCTCATAATCGGTACGATCCAATCAGTAAACACGTCTTTGTCTCAAGAAAACAAAATAATTAAATACTATGGTTTGATGAAAAACGGAGCACGCGTCCTTTTTCGTCTAGTAAAACAATTATCCTCTGACAAACATAATGTAGTCGTAAACTTGCCGCAACAAAATATTAAAGCATAAAAAGGGAATATAAATTTCCTAATTCGTGGGTTTTAAGAACAAAGGATCATGGAAAATTTACCCCAAATCATTAAAATTAAAATTTTAAAAGGAAAGTTTTTCTTAATCTTCGTGTGGTCTACTTATGTTCGAAACTTTAAGACTGGAAAACTTGATTTCTTTCTCGCCACTACGTGCTCCACGTCGCTGTTCCTTTCCATTTTGTTTTGACCGCGTACATATATGATAATGTAATCGCTAACTCATGTCTTTGTGTGGACGGCTAACCATCAGTTGGCGATGCGAGTTAGCACGGGTCACTGATAGGTCGTATAAGTAATATTACAAGCTTTGTGCCGAAAGATGGTTAACACATTATCTTTGCTTATTTTATTTTCTCGACCCATTTCACTTCTTTTGAGTCTATTAAAATTAATATGACCTATTGTGAGTCCAAAAGGTTTAAGCCCATAAGGATATATTTAAAGATATCATGGGCCCATTTAATTAAGAATTCCTTTAAAAAATGTCTAAACCAAATAATTTGGCAAATATATTTAGGTAAACTAAGCCAAAAATATTCTACGTAACTTGATATTTATAAATATCAGAATTTTCGTGTGTGGGTGCGTATCTGTTACTTTCAAAAGTTGAAAAGTAATTTGGAAATAGAATTTGAATTTGTTTTGCAGTTACAAAATGAGAGGTTAATAAGAAACATTGTTATGCTGGAAATATACAAATTCAAATTACCAATAAAAAATAAAACAAACAGTTTCTTTGATAGTTTCATGGGAGTTAGAAAAACCTTTTAAATACTTTTGAACGTTAAGATTATAATTTATATATTATAAATATGACTTTGTAGATCACAAAATGACTCAGGCAAAGATTTTTCAACCCCTTTAATAAAATACCATTCTCTAAATAGCCATGGCATAATTCAAAAACTCGTATATGTTTCTGACCATTATGATCAGTTTTACTTTGTTGTAGAAAACATCACTTTGTTCTGAAACTCCCCAACCACTCTCTCAAGGTCCTTCCAATGAGAATAGTTATGCCCCAAGGCCATTGTCACCCTACGAGAAATATTTGACTAATTGTGTAAGCAAACTAAAGCCAAAATGTGGCGACCAAATATTCTTTGGTGTATTTGTTGGAAATCAAACAGTTAGCGATTATTGTGGTCTCAGTCTTGTGAATGACACGGGAAAATCGTGTCACATGGACGTGACAAAACTTGCGGTTAATTTGCCACAGTTCAAGAAAAACAAGACTCAAATTTTGAGTAGGTGTGAGAAGGTTTGGAATGATTGTAGTTTGGTTCACTCTCCTTCACCTAAGCCTGATTTTCAGTGACAGGTGGCAGTGAATGCTTGTATCAAATAAAAATTATGCTTTTCAATGAATGAATTTTTTTCGTCTCACGTGCACCGTATCATCAATGTTTAGTTCGAGGTTTTGGGTCTTTGTTTAGAAATAAAAATAAAATCATACAAATGGATGTATCAAAAATTGATATATCAAAATTAATCTAAAACTCATTATTTGTCGTACTCAACTGGAAATTTTTTTTTTCACGTTGCCTACTCTTAAAACATCCTACTGGTCCTTGGTTTCTATTCTCAAGTTAGCTCTTTACAAGCCGATCAACTAGAGTTAAGGCAGCATAAAAGTTGGAAAAACAAAACCCAAAATGTAAAAATTGAATGGGAAAAAAAACTAAATTTGCTTTCAATGGATTAGATTGGTATTCAGATTAAAACATGAAAACCAACTAATGGTAACCCAAATTAAAATTAAATCCATATATAATTTTTATTTACGAGTTAGTCAAGTCACTTATACTTGTGTAAATATACCTTTAAGAAATTATTTATACGAAATCGTTGTTTACTGTTTTAGTGTAAAACTTGCATCAAAATATTTTGTTATGTTCATTAGAGCGTCTCGTTTAAATTACTTTTAAAATCTCTTTCGGGCCTCTTTTTCTTTTTTGTTATACAGTTTTTGTTTTATGTTACAAATGACTTCAATAAAAACGGGAAAAGTGGTACAATGAAACAAAATTTGATTAACTGGACCCAGAAAACCACAACATCAGTATACATTTAATTTACTACATATAAATTTTTTGTTGCAGCATTATATAGAAAAAATTCAGTCTTATTGTTGGGTTGTATCAATTGATATATGAGATGAGATATTAATTTTAATATCAATTGTATATTTCATGATTTATTAAATGTCTCTCATAAAACTGAAAGAAAGAAGCTAATCCATACACCTTTAAAATTGGTAAGAAACCATACTTAGGTTTAAAATCACACGAAAACCAATGTGATTGGATCGGATGAGGTTTCTCTCATAATCGGTACGATCCAATCTGTAAACACGTCTTTGTCTAAAGAAAACAAAATAATTAAATACTATGGTTTGATGAAAAACGGAGCACGCGTCCTTTTTCGTCCAGTAAAACAATTATCCTCTGACAAACATAATGTAGTCGTAAACTTGCCACAACAAAATATTAAAGCATAAAAAGGGAATATAAATTTCCTAATTCGTGGGTTTTAAGAACAAAGGATCATGGAAAATTTACCCCAAATCATTAAAATTAAAATTTTAAAAGGAAAGTTTTTCTTAATCTTCGTGTGGTCTACTTATGTTCGAAACTTTAAGACTGGAAAACTTGATTTCTTTCTCGGCCACTACGTGCCCACGTCGCTGTTTCTTTCCATTTTGTTTTGAGCGCGTACATATATGATAATGTAATCGCTAACTCATGTCTTTGTGTGGACGGCTAACCATCAGTTGGCGATGACTGAGTTAGCATGGGTCACAGTAAGGTCGTATAAGTAATATTACAAGCTTTGTGCCGAAAGATGGTTAACACATTATCTTTGCTTATTTTATTTTCTCGACCCATTTCACTTCTTTTGAGTCTATTAAAATTAATATGACCTATTGTGAGTCCAAAAGGTTTAAGCCCATAAGGATATATTTAAAGATATCATGGGCCCATTTAATTAAGAATTCCTTTAAAAAATGTCTAAACCAAATTTTTTGGCAAATATATTTAGGTAAACTAAGCAAAAAATATTCTACGTAACTTGATATTTATAAATATCAGAATTTTCGTGTGGGTGCGATTCATTACTTTCAAAAGTTGAAAAGCAATTTGGAAATAGAATTTGAATTTGTTTTGCAGTTACAAAATGAGAGGTTAATAAGAAACATTGTTATGCAGAAATATACAAATTCAAATTACCAATAAAAATAAAACAAACAGTTTCTTTGATAGTTTCATGGGAGTTAGAAAACCTTTTAAATACTTTTGAACGTTAAGATTATAATTTATATATTATAAATTTGACTTTGTTGATCACAAAATGACTCAGCAAAGATTTTTCAACCCCTTTAATAAAATACCATTCTCTAAATAGCCATGGCATCATTCAAAAACTTCGTATATGTTTCGACCATTATGATCAGCTTTACTTTGTTGTTGAAAACATCACTTTGTTACGAAACTCCCCAACCACTCACTCAAGGTCCTTCCAATGAGAATAGTTATGCCCCAAGGCCATTGTCACCCTACGAGAAATATTTGACTAATTGTGTAAGCAAACTAAAGCCAAAATGTGGCGACCAAAAAGTCTTTGCTGTATTTGTTGGAAATCAAACGATTAGCGATTATTGTTGTCTCGATCTTGTGAATGACACGGAAAATCGTGTCACATGGACGTGACAAAACATGCGGTTAATTTGCCACAGTTCAAGAAAAACAAGACTCAAATTTTGAGTAGGTGTGAGAAGGTTTGGAATGATTGTAGTTTAGTTCACTCTCCTTCACCTAAGCCTGATTTTCAGTGACAGGTGGCAGTGAATGCTTGTATCAAATAAAAATTATGCTTTTCAATGAATGAATTTTTTTCGTCTCACGTGCACCGTATCATCAATGTTTAGTTCGAAGTTTTGGGTCTTTGTTTAGAAATAAAAATAAAATCATACAAATGGATGTATCAAAAATTGATATATCAAAATTAATCTAAAACTCATTATTTGTCGTACTCAACTGGAATTTTTTTTTTCACGTTGCCTACTCTTAAAACATCCTACTGGTCCTTGGTTTCTATTCTCAAGTTAGCTCTTTACAAGCCGATCAACTAGAGTTAAGGCAGCATAAAAGTTGGAAAAACAAAACCCAAAATGTAAAAATTGAATGGGAAAAAAAACTAAATTTGCTTTCAATGGATTAGATTGGTATTCAGATTAAAACATGAAAACCAACTAATGGTAACCCAAATTAAAATTAAATCCATATATAATTTTTATTTACTAGTTAGTCAAGTCACTTATACTTGTGTAAATATACCTTTATGTAATTATTTATACGAAATCATTGTTTACTGTTTTAGTGTAAAACTTGCATCAAAATATTTTGTTATGTTCATTAGAGCGTCTCGTTTAAATTACTTTTAAAATCTCTTTCGGGCCTCTTTTTCTTTTTTGTTATACAGTTTTTGTTTTATGTTACAAATGACTTCAATAAAAACGGGAAAAACGGTACAATGAAACAAAATTTGATTAACTGGACCCAGAAAACCACAACATCAGTATACATTTAATTTACTACATATAAATTTTTTTGTTGCAGCATTATATAAAAAAAATTCAGTCTTATTGTTGGGTTGTATCAATTGATATATGAGATGAGATATTAATTTTAATATCAATTGTATATTTCATGATTTATTAAATGTCTCTCATAAAACTGAAAGAAAGAAGCTAATCCATACACCTTTAAAATAGGTAAGAAACCATACTTAGGTTTAAAATCACACGAAAACCAATGTGATTGGATCGGATGAGCTTTCTCTCATAATCGGTACGATCCAATCTGTAAACACATCTTTGTCTCAAGAAAACAAAATAATTAAATACTCTGGTTTGATGAAAAACGGAGCACGCGTCCTTTTTCGTCCAATAAAACAATTATTCTCTGACAAACATAATGTAGTTGTAAACTTGCCACAACAAAATATTAAAGCATAAAAAGGGAAGAGAAATTTCCTAATTCGTGGGTTTTAAGAACAAAGGATCATGGAAAATTTACCCCAAATCATTAAAATTAAAATTTTAAAAGGAAAGTTTTTCTTAATCTTTGTGTGGTCTACTTATGTTCGAAACTTTAAGACTGGAAAACTTGATTTCTTTCTGCCACTACGTGCCCACGTCCGCTGTTTCTTTCCATTTTGTTTTGAGCGTACATATATGATAATGTAATCGCTAACTCATGTCTTTGCGTGTACGGCTAACCATCGATTGGCGATGACCGAGTTAGCACGGTCATGAAGGTCGTATAAGTAATATTACAAGCTTTGTGCCGAAAGATGGTTAACACATTATCTTTCCTTATTTTATTTTCTCGACCCATTTCACTTCTTTTGAGTCTATTAAAATTAATATGACCTATTGTGAGTCCAAAAGGTTTAAGCCCATAAGGATATATTTAAAGATATCATGGGCCCATTTAATTAAGAATTCCTTTTAAAAATGTCTAAACCAAATTTTTTGGCAAATATATTTAGGTAAACTAAGCCAAAAATATTCTACGTAACTTGATATTTATAAATATCAGAATTTTCGTGTGTGCGTGCGTATCCGTTACTTTCAAAAGTTGAAAAGTACTTTGGAAATAGAATTTGAATTTGTTTTGCAGTTACAAAATGAGAGGTTAATAAGAAACATTGTTATGCAGGAAATATACAAATTCAAATTACCAATAAAAAATAAAACAAACAGTTTCTTTGATAGTTTCATGGGAGTTAGAAAAACCTATTAAATACTTTTGAACGTTAAGATTATAATTTATATATTATAAATATGACTTTGTTGATCACAAAATGACTCAGGCAAAGATTTTTCAACCCCTTTAATAAAATACCATTCTCTAAATGGCCATGGTGTAACACCCCAAATTTCTAAGCTAAGTTGAGAATAAGTTATGAGAAGAATTGTGTGATTGTATCCAAGCTTAATTTGATTTCAAAGTGAGTGGATATAATTACACAAAGTTTTGATAAGAAAGTTAATGGGTTTGAGTTGAGGAATAAGTTGGATTTAATCTTAAGATGGTTAAAGGTGTTGATTTGTAGTTATGGAAGTTAATTTGAGAAGAAAGTCTCAAGGTTTGGTGTTAGAACTAAGTTTTCTGGGTTTTTCTGCAGTGTGAATCGATTCATATAGCTTAGGAATCGATTCACAGCATTAAAACTCCTTTGGCATCAAATTTTAGCAGTGGGAATCAATTCGCAGAAGCCAGGAATCGATTCACATAAGACATGCCACTGGGACTCGCATGCAGGAATCGATTCACACATTAAAACTGCAATTCTGGCGCTTTTTACACTGTGGGAATCGATTCACACTATGCTGTGAATCGATTCACAGCTGCAGAGGTGTATAAAAACGCTGTTTCAGCGAGCAGAACGCAGAAATAGAGAAAGAGGGAAGGAAAAGAAGAGAAAAGGGAAAGGAGAAAGAGGAGAGGAGAGCTAGGGTTTCACCCTTTGAGAAGGATTGAAGAGATTCATGTTAGATTTCTTCAATCACTTGCTTAAATGGAGAGTTTGAGAGTTGAGATTTGGGTATTTGGAAGATTTGGGTTTGAACCCTAGAGAGGAGAAGAAGAAGCACGAATTTGGAGAAGAATAAGGGGGAAAAGACCAAGCTCCAGCAAGGATGGTTCAAGTTCTTGGATGGAGAAGGAAGATTGAAGGTTGAAGATCAAGATTTGGGAAGTATTTGGAGGAGCCCCAAGTTGAGCAAAGAGGGAAAAGCTTGAAGAGGAGCAAAGAGTCCAAAGTTCAACCTTCCTAGCTCAATGTCTTGAAGAATAGAGGTGAGTTCTTCAACCCTTAGGTGATAGGCACCCATAAGTCCCACATATAGGAATTTCTCTTCCTTTAGTAATATGTGAACCCTAGGTTCAAGTTAGGTTTTAAATACCTATAAGAGGTTGAGTTATTATTGTTATGATTGTCATGATTGTTATGATTGTTATGATTGTGTAGTGGGCTTGATTAAAAGAGGTTGGCGACTGCCCCCAACCCCCCACAGTTGAATGTATGTTTGATGTTTTTCTCTTGATAATTCCATAGAGTTTCAAGGGATGAGTTAATGTATGTGTTGTCCATTAATTTGGTGAATTGTGAGGCTTGTCAAAGAGCCATAAGCTTAAGTCATAGAGGTCAAGAAAGGACCCTAGGAAAAGGATGTGATAGGATGAATGTGTGAATTAGTGTCCATGATTTGGATTAATTAGATGAAAAGGGGTACTATTAGTGTAAGCTTGATTCATTGAAATGATTGTAGTTTCCTTGAATAGTTAAGTAATGAGAATGATTGTATTTCTATGAACATGCATACAATCATAAGCATAAGCATATACATAAGCTTAAGTCCATGGCAAGACTCCTCTATTTATAGGAGTAAGATCGGTTTGGTTAGCCAAGAGGGACGCCCTTGGAGGGTTATGACGTCTAACCACCATTCCGAAAGTGTGTAATTGGGGTCTAGGGACTGAAGCCTACGACACTACCCAATAACACAAAATGCATTACATGCATAGCAGCATATTATATATCTCCTATGAATGGTATAATATGTGAAGTGATGTTAAGTTTATGAATGTTAATGAATTCCTTGTATGTGTTTATATATATGTATTCGGAATTAGCTTAGTTAGTTGTGTGGAATCTTGGATAGCACACCCCTAGTCGCTTAATTATTATATAGTAATGAGCATTGTGATTAGATCACTTAAAGGATAAGCAAGCTAGGTTGATTGGGATTTGTGGTATAGAACATAAGGCAAAGTCCAATAGTATGGGGAAAAGCAAAGATGTGCTAGGCATAGGTTAAAGAATGGATATTTATACGATTGATGTGGGTTTGCTATACATTTATGTGTTTAGTTTAATCACGAGTTGATAAGTGGCATATTGGTCCTAGGATTACCCTATCCTATAACATACTCAGTCTTTAACTCAAGCTAGCACCTTCTAAAGCGTCTTAGCTTAGGGAGATCAAGAAGTTCAGATCAAGTCCTTATAGTACATAGAGAGAGTATGTCTAGGTTTGAAATGCCTAAGTTAGTCTTCTCAGCCTAGAATGTTCCGAGGAGAGAATGGTGAGGAGTCCGTGAAGGGCTCACTGAGATTTATAATCTCACCCTTTTCCTTTTATTTGTTTCAGATAAGCAGTGCAAGAAGACGGTGAGCCGAAGCTCCAAGCTTGGGACTCATAGGCTAGTTTTATATTGAAGTGGAAATTTTATATTCCAAGTTATGTATAATTTGTAATCTATTCATTCGATTTATGAATTAAGTTTGATTTATGACTTGGATTACTGTAATCAAGTCTGTAAGTTATTAGTAACTCCTGTGCTTTAATGTAGTTTGTCGTACTTTCAATTATGTTGAGGTGCGGGTGTTACACATGGCATCATTCAAAAACTCGTATATGTTTCTGACCATTATGATCAGTTTTACTTTGTTGTTGAAAACATCACTTTGTTCTGAAACTCCCCAACCAATCTCTCAAGGTCCTTCCAATGAGAATAGTTATGCCCCAAGGCCATTGTCACCCTACGAGAAATATTTGACTAATTGTGTAAGCAAACTAAAGCCACAATGTGGCGACCAAATATTCTTTGGTGTATTTGTTGGAAATCAAACAGTTAACGATTATTGTTGTCTCAGTCTTGTGAATGACACGGGAAAATTGTAACACCCCGAATTTCTAAGCTAAGTTGAGAATAAGTGATGAGGAGAATTGTGTGATTGTATTCAAGCTTAAATTGATTTTTAAGTGAGTGAATATGATTACACAAGGTTTTGATAAGAAAGTTAATGGGTTTGAGTTGAGGAATAAGTGTGGATTTAATCCTAAGATGGTTTAAGGTGTTGATTTGTAGTTATGGAAGTTAATTTGAGAAGAAAGTCTCAAGGTTTGGTGTTAGAACTAAGTTTTCCTGGTTTTTCTGCAGTGTGAATCGATTCACATAGCCTGGGAATCGATTCACAGCATTAAAACTCCATTGGCATCAAATTCTAGCAGTGGGAATCGATTCACAGAAGCCAGGAATCGATTCACATAAGACAGACCACTGGGACTCACAGGCAGGAATCGATTCACTCATTAAATCTGCGATTCAGGCTCTTTTTGCACTGTGGGAATCGATTCACACTATGCTGTGAATCGATTCACAGCTGCAGAATTGTTTAAAAACGCAGTTTCAGCGAGCAGAACGCAGAAGAGAGAAAAAGGAAAAGAAGAGAAAGAGAAAGGAGAAAAGGAAGAGGAGAGCTAGGGTTTCACCTTTGAGAAGGATTGAAGAGATTCATGTTGTATTTCTTCAATCACTTGCCTAAATGGAGAGTTTGAGAGTTGAGATCTGAGTATTTGGAAGATTTGGGTTTGAACCCTAGAGAGGAGAAGAAGAAGCACGAATTGGAGAAGAAGAAGGGGGAGAAGACCAAGCTCCAGCAAGGATGATTCAAGTTCTTGGATGGAGAAGGAAGATTGAAGGTTGAAGATCAAGATTTGAGGAGTATTTGGAGAAGCCCTAAGTTGAGCAAAGAGGGAAAAGCTTGAAGAGGAGCAAAGGGTCCAAGTTCAGCCTTACTAGCTCAATGTCTTGAAGAATAGAGGTGAGTTCTTCAACCCTTAGGTGATGGGCACCCATAAGTCCCACATATAGGAATTTCTCTTCCTTTAGTAGCATATGAACCCTAGGTTCAAGTTAGGTTTTAAATACCTATAATAGATTGAGTTGTTATTGAGATGATTGTTATGATTGTTATGAGATTATATGGGGTTTGACTGAAATAGGGTTGGATGTTGTCCCCAACCCCCCTAATTATTATGTGATGCTTGAATCCTTGAATGCTCCAAAGAGCTTCAATGAGATTATGTATGCTTGATGTTTTCTCTCTTGAGAACTCCATAGAGTTTCAAGGGATTAGTTAATGTATGTGTTGTCCATTAATTTGGCAAATTGTGAGGCTTGTCTAAGAGCCACAAGCTTAAGTCTTAGAGGTCAAGGAAGGACCCTAGGAAAAAGGATGTGATAGAATGAATGTATGTATTAGTATACATGATTGGGAGTCATTAGATAAAAAGGGGTACTATTAGTGTAAGCTTGATTCAGTGAAATGATTGTAGTTTCCTTGAATAGTTAAGTAATGTGGATGATTGTGTTTCTATGAACATGCATACAATCATAAGCATAAGCATATGCATAAGCTAAAGTCCATGGCAAGACTCCTCTATTTATAGGAGTAAGATCGGTTTGGTTAGCCAAGAGGGACGCCCTTGGAGGGTTATGACGTCTAACCACCATTCCGAAAGTGTGTAATTGGGGTCTAGGGACCTAAGCCTACGACACTACCCAATAACACAAAGTGCATTACATGCAAAGCATCATATTATACATCTCCTATGAATGGTATAATATGTGAAGTGAAGTTAAGTTTATGAATTTTAATGAATTCCTTGTATGTATTTTATATATATATATATCCGGAATTAGTTTAGTTAAGTATATTAAATCTTGGATAGTACACCCATAGTCGCTTAGTTATTATATAGTACTGAGCATTGTGATTAGATCACTTAAAGGATAAGCAAGCTAGATTGATTGGGATTTGTGGTATAGAGCATAAGGCAAAGCCCAATAGCATAAGAGAAAGCAAAGATGTGTTAAGCACAAAGTGAGTAAGTAAGAACAATATGTTCTTAGTTAATAAGGTTGCAATTTGTATTGTATTAAGGTTAGTTAAGCTAAACAAAGGTTAAAGAATGGACATTTGTAGGATTGATGTGGATTGCTATACATTTATGTA